>OX392536.1:45824226-47200753 GCA_947623455.1 Mimachlamys varia
CCGTGGGAAATAACTAAAAGTACACACAGACTTACCAAACGTTCTGCAACATTGTTGCAAAAAAATCAATACAGACCACAGGAACATGACAATTTTATCCAACTAGTTTTGGAACTTAACTAAGATGTTTAAGATTAATTTTATACTTTTTTTGGGGGGGGGGGGGGGGGGGGGGCATGGTGTGGTAGATCAATTTTAAATATGCCCCCTCAAATAGCCTTTATGACAAATGGGGACAAAATCGATCTAATCTCCAAAAATCTGTGACGAATTCTCAGGCCCCTGTGTTACTTGCATGTTCATCTTTCGTATTGTAAGTTGAGTTGATTTGTAACGTAAACTTTCCGCATGAACCGTTTTGAAGTTAAAAGTTACATGGCAGTTTAAACACATTTTTCGGAAATATCAGGCTTACTTCGAACAGATTCCGGGATGCAGTTATAATAAGTATTTCTTGTTTCTCTTTGATCGCCAGTATAGTATAAAAAAACTCAAACATTCCGTTAACTTTAGGTTCGGGTCACGATTGATCGTCCAGATCGTCTGTCATCATGTGCCAAAACTGGTCTGAAACTAAGTCCGACATGTTGTAATGTTTTTTTATAATGACAAAATTTTCACAAGAAATTGTTACGTGACACTTTATGCGACAAGTCGGTTACATCATAGGAACCGAGAAATATGTCAGTTATCGTACTCGAGGGGCGGAGCTAACTTCTCTCGCGCTCCGCGCTCGAGAAGTAGCACCGCCCCTCTCGTACAATAACTGACATATTGCTCGGTTCCTATGATGTAACCAATACAAATATGAAATTTGCTGCCCATGGAACTGAAGGATTGGGGCACCAATACATTTTTTTGGAGTAAATCTGTACTACTTCGGAAAGATTAAGATCTATATATAGCTACTGTATAACCTCGTAAGCATGTAGTGGACACAAAGTAATGACAACATCAATCCTTAATAAATAAATCTGATTTCCTCACACAATAAGACCCTTCTGCGCTCACATCCGGGCCAACAAGTGTGACTAATATAATTTGGATAACTTCATAATTGTTGTAAAATAATAAAATTTATATTGAAATTCCAAGTTATAACAATGTACTTGACTTGAAGAAAGTGAAGCAGCTGTCATCGTACATACTACCATGCACCACCCTATAACTTCCTACACTGCTGTATCTAAATTCTCTGGCCTGTAACTTCCTACACCGCTGTATCTCTGGCCAGTAACTTCCTACACTGCTGTATCTCTGGCCAGTAACTTCCTACACTGCTGTATCTCTGGCCAGTAACTTTCTACACTGCTGTATCTCTGGCCAGAAACTTCCTACACTGCTGTATCTCTGGCCAGTAACTTCCTACACTGCTGTATCTCTGGCCAGTAACTTCCTACACTGCTGTATCTCTGGCCAGTAACTCACTACACTGCTGTATCTCTGGCCAGTAACTCACTACACTGCTGTATCTCTGGCCAGTAACTTTCTACACTGCTGTATATCTGGCCAGTAACTTCCTACACTGCTGTATCTCTGGCCAGTAACTTCCTACACTGCTGTATCTCTGGCCAGTAACTTCCTACACTGCTGTATTTCTGGCCAGTAACTCACTTCACTGCTGTATCTCTGGCCAGTAACTTTCTACACTGCTGTATCTCTGGCCAGTAACTTTCTACACTGCTGTATCCCTGGCCAGTAACTCACTTCACTGCTGTATATCTGGCCAGTAACTTCCTACACTGCTGTATCTCTGGCCAGTAACTTCCTACACTGCTGTATCTCTGGCCAGTAACTCACTTCACTGCTGTATCTCTGGCCAGTAACTTTCTACACTGCTGTATCTCTGGCCAGTAACTTCCTACACTGCTGTATCTCTGGCTAGTAACTTCCTACACTGCTGTATCTCTGGCCAGTAACTTCCTACACTGCTGTATCTCCGGCCAGTAACTTCCTTCACTGCTGTATCTTTGGCTAGTAACTTCCTTCACTGCTGTATCTCTGGTCAGTAACTTCCTACACTGCTGTATATCTGGCCAGTAACTCACTACACTGCTGTATATCTGGCCAGTAACTCACTACACTGCTGTATATCTGGCCAGTGACTTCCTACACTGCTGTATCCCTGGCCAGTAACTTTCTACACTGCTGTATCTCTGGCTAGTAACTTCCTACACTGCTGTATCTCTGGCTAGTAACTTCCTACACTGCTGTATCTCTGGCCAGTAACTTCCTACACTGCTGCATCTCTGGCCAGTAACTTCCTATACTGCTGTATCTCTGGCCAGTAACTTCCTACACTGCTGTATCTCTGGCCAGTAACTTCCTACACTGCTGTATCTCTGGCTAGTAACTTCCTACACTGCTGTATCTCTGGCCAGTAACTTCCTACACTGCTGTATCTCTGGCCAGTAACTTCCTACACTGCTGTATCTCTGGCCAGTTACTTCCTACACTGCTGTATCTCTGGCCAGTAACTCACTACACTGCTGTATCTCTGGCCAGTAACTCACTACACTGCTGTATCTCTGGCCAGTAACTTCCTACACTGCTGTATCTCTGGCCAGTAACTCACTACACTGCTGTATCTCTGGCCAGTAACTCACTTCACTGCTGTATCTCTGGCCAGTAACTCACTTCACTGCTGTATCTCTTGCCAGAAACTTCCTACACTGCTGTATTAAGGTATAGTCCTCATCTCTGGCCCATTACCTTACAAGAAAACAAGACAAAGTTAGGGTAAATATATTTTCTGTTCAACAAGTTTAAAATCTTTAAAAAACAAAACAAAAGAATTCCTAATATATCAATAGCTCTCTGTGACATGTTTTTCTATCATTTCAGAAATTGCAACCTACAAATATTCCTCTGCAGCGTGTTTTCCGTCAGATGAAAAGAGAAAAAGAATTTCGCCATTTACCAAGAATATTGCATGGTGAGTCTTTTCCTCAATATAGAAAATTTCAGACAATGTTAATATATTTTGATTGAAATAATTGTAAACATTCAATTTTTTTAACAACTGTTAACATTTTTGACAGGACAATACAAAGGTACGTTTAAAGCCAAATTACAAATGTGACATAGATGTCAACCTTCCTGAATTCTCCGTGGTACTTTGTGATGAAATAGAATATTGCATTAACAGACAAACCAGTTCTATCAAAACACAGCAAACGTAACACTGACACGGGAACAGGGGACTGTAACTATAGGTCACGACACAGCAAACGTAACACTGACACGGGAACAGGGGACTGTAACTATAGGTCACGACACAACAAACGTAACACTAACACGGGGACAGGGGACTGTAACTATAGGTCACGACACAACAAACGTAACACTAACACGGGGACAGGGGACTGTAACTATAGGTCACGACACAACAAACGTAACACTGACACAGGAACAGGGGACTGTAACTATAGGTCACGACACAACAAACGTTACACTGACACAGGAACAGAGGACTGTAACTATAGGTCACGACACAGCAACGTGACACGGGAACAGGGGACTGTAACTATAGGTCACGACACAGCAACGTGACACGGGAACAAGGGACTGTAACTATAGGTCACGACACAACAAACGTAACACTGACACAGGAACTGGGGACTGTAACTATAGGTCACGACACAACAAACGTTACACTGACACAGGAACAGAGGACTGTAACTATAGGTCATGACACAGCAACGTGACACGGGAACAGGGGACTGTAACTATAGGTCACAACACAACAAACGTAACACTGACACGGGGACAGGGGACTGTAACTATAGGTCACAACACAGCAAACGTAACACTGACACGGGGACAGGGGACTGTAACTATAGGTCACGACACAACAAATGTAACACTGACACCGTGACAGGGGACTGTAACTATAGGTCACAACACAACAAACGTAACACTGACACGGGAACAGGGGACTGTAGCTATAGGTCACAACACAACAAACGTAACACTGACACGGAAACAGGGGACTGTAACTGTAAGTCACAACACAACAAACGTAACACTGACACAGGAACAGGGGACTGTAACTATAAGTCACGACACAACAAACGTAACACTGACACCGGAACAGAGGACTGTAACTATAGGTCACAACACAACAAATGTAACACTGACACGGGGACAGGGGACTGTAACTATAGGTCACGACACAACAAACGTAGCACTGACACCGTGACAGGGGACTGTAAATATAGGTCACGACACAACAAACGTAACACTGACACGGGAACAGGGGACTGTAACTATAGGTCACAACACAACAAACATAACACTGACACGGGGACAGGGGACTGTAACTTTAGGTCACGACACAACAAATGTGACACTGACACAGGAACAGGGGACTGTAACTATAGGTCACAACACAACAAACGTAACACTGACACCGTGACAGGGGACTGTAACTATAGGTCACGACACAGCAAATGTAACACTGACACGGGAACAGGGGACTGTAACTATAGGTCACAACACAACAAATGTAACACTGACACGGGGACAGGGGACTGTAACTATAGGTCACGACACAACAAACGTAACACTGACACGGGGACAGGGGACTGTAACTATAGGTCACAACACAGCAAACGTAACACTGACACGGGAACAAGGGACTGTAACTATAGGTCACAACACAACAAACGTAACACTGACACGGAAACAGAGGACTGTAACTATAGGTCACAACACAACAAATGTAACACTGACACGGGGACAAGGGACTGTAACTATAGGTCACGACACAACAAACGTAACACTGACACCGTGACAGGGGACTGTAAATATAGGTCACGACACAACAAACGTAACACTGACACGGGAACAGGGGACTGTAAATATAGGTCACAACACAACAAATGTAACACTGACACGGGGACAGGGGACTGTAACTATAGGTCACAACACAACAAACATAACACTGACACGGGAACAGGGGACTGTAAATATAGGTCACGACACAACAAAAGTAACACTGACACGGGGACAGGAGACTGTAACTATAGGTCACAACAACAAACGTAACACTGACACGGGAACAGAGGACTGTAACTATAGGTCACAACACAACAAATGTAACACTGACACGGGAACAGAGGACTGTAACTATAGGTCACAACACAACAAACATAACACGGACACGGGAACAGGGGACTGTAAATATAGGTCACGACACAACAAAAGTAACACTGACACGGGGACAGGAGACTGTAACTATAGGTCACAACAACAAATGTAACACTGACATGGGAACAGAGGACTGTAACTATAGGTCACAACACAACAAATGTAACACTGACAAGGGGACAGGGGACTGTAACTATAGGTCACGACACAACAAACGTAACACTGACACCGTGTCAACATAACACTGACACGGGAACAGGGGACTGTAAATATAGGTCACGACACAACAAAAGTAACACTGACACGGGGACAGGAGACTGTAACTATAGGTCACAACAACAAACGTAACACTGACATGGGAACAGAGGACTGTAACTATAGGTCACAACACAACAAATGTAACACTGACAAGGGGACAGGGGACTGTAACTATAGGTCACGACACAACAAACGTAACACTGACACCGTGACAAACATAACACTGACACGGGAACAGGGGACTGTAAATATAGGTCACGACACAACAAAAGTAACACTGACACGGGGACAGAAGACTGTAACTATAGGTCACAACAACAAACGTAACACTGACACGGGGACAGGGGACTGTAACTATTGGTCACAACACAACAAAAGTAACACTGACACGGGAACAGGGGACTGTAACTATAGGTCAAGACACAACAAACGTAACACTGACACGGGAACAGGGGACTGTAGCTATAGGTCACGACACAACAAACGTAATACTGACACGGGGACAGGGGACTGTAACTATAGGTCAAGACACAACAAACGTAACACTGACACAGGGACAGGGGACGGTAACTATATGTCAAGACACAACAAACGTAACACTGACACGGGAACAGGGGACTGTAACTATAGGTCAAGACACAACAAACGTAACACTGACACTGGGACAGGGGACTGTAACTATAGGTCACGACACAACAAACGTAACACTGACACGGGAACAGGGGACTGTAACTATAGGTCACAACATAACAAACGTAACACTGACACAGGGACAGGGGACGGTAACTATAGGTCACAACACAACAAACGTAACACTGACACGGGGACAGGGGACTGTAACTATAGGTCAAGACACAACAAACGTAACACTGACACGGGAACAGAGGACTGTAACTATAGGTCACGACACAACAAACGTAACACTGACACGGGAACAGGGGACTGTAACTATAGGTCACGACACAACAAACGTAACACTGACACGGGAACAGAGGACTGTAACTATAGGTCACGACACAACAAACGTAACACTGACACGGGGACAGGGGACTGTAACTATAGGTCAAGACACAACAAACTTAACACTGATTTGATTAATGAATAAACATATGATGTTTACTGCTGCTTGTCATTTACCCAGATGTTTATATTCTATCACTGTTTTTGTTTTTCTTTAAGATTTGTTCCTAACTTTCAAAGATCTTCAGAAGCTCGATATGCAGGACATACTAGACACTATAGATACCATAGAATGTCCACATGAGGTTGGTACTGAAAATGAATTGTTTTTATTTCTGGTCAATTTCAACATCTTTGTATTTCCTTTCTGACTTTGGAATTCGTTTATCCTACCAGACTTAAGTATTTATTGTCTTCACGCTTTGTTTTCAGGTGTTGCTGGAGCTAGCCGAAATATTTGCACTTATAACAGCAGATTGGGTGCGGTTCAGATCGAGGTATTTGTCACGTTTGTTGGCCACCTTTGCTCAAAAGACCTATTCTAATTGCTTTCCATCCATCTTCATCAGACTGTAAACTTTTTAACACACCTTCATTGCTTTTTAGCTCACCTGGCCCGACTAGTCATAAAGTACTGAATGGTTTTGAACCAAATTTGGTCAGAAATATCCTTTAGGGGAGGGGAACAGATTTTGTATAAATGGTGATTGGGGCCCAAGGGGCGGGGCCCAATAGGGAAAATAAAGTGAATTCTTTAAAATCCTTCTTCTTCTGTAGGAATGACAGGATATTGTCCCAATTTGGTCTGAAGTTACCTTGAGTAAAGGGGATTCAATTTTGTATACGCGGTTGGTCTGACCCCCCCTGGGGCCTGAGGGCGGGGCCCAATAGGGGAAATACAGGAAAAGCCTTTTAAATCGCTGCTTTTTAGGTCACCTGAGACGAAGTCTCAAGTGACCTATTCTAATCGCCTTTTGTCCGTCGTCGTCCGTCATGCGTCCGTAAACTTTTTACATTTTCGACTTCTTCTCCAAAACCACTGAACCAAATTCAATGAAATTTTACAGGAAGCTTCCATGGCTGAGGGTGAACCAAAATTGTGAATTATATAGTCCTCACCCCCCAGGGGCATGCGGGGCGGGGCCAAAAAGGGTAAAATTGACTAAAACTTCAAAAATCTTCTCCTCTACTCTCAGATATGGTAGAATCAAATACTGTTCATAGATAGAAGGGTCTTAAGGTGCTTTACCAAAATTGTGAATTTCATGACCCTGGGGTCTCATGTTTGCCCCTGGGGAGGGGGTAAACTTTACTATAGTTTATATAGGGAAATCACATTTTTGACTATTATTTGTTGGATTTGTATTGGAATTCATTCTCACTTGTATCAAATAATCAGCATGGGATGACACTTTGATGGTATGTACATGTTGGCCCTAGTTGACCCCCAGGGGCTGGTGGGCGGGGCCAAAAAGGGTAAAATTGACAAAAATTTCAAAAATCTTCTTCTCTACTCTCAGATATGGTAGAATCAAATACTCTTCATAGATGGAAGGGTCTTAAGGTGCTTTACCAAAATTGTGAATTTCATGACCCTGAGGTGTCACGTTTGCCCCTGGGGAGGGGGTAAACTTTACTATAGTGTATATAGGGAAATCACATTTTTGACTATTATTTGTTGGATTTGTATTGGAATTCATTCTAACTTGTATCAAATTATCAGCATGGGATGACACTTTGATGGTATGTACATGTTGGCCCTAGTTGACCCCCAGGGGCTGGAGGGCGGGGCCAAAAAGGGTCAAATTGACAAAAATTTCAAAAATCTTCTTCTCTTCTCCCAGATATGCTGGAATCAAATACTCTTCATAGATGGATTGGTTTTAAGGTTCTTTACCAAAATTGTGAATTTCATGACTCTGGGGTCTTGCATCTCCCCCTGTGGAGGGGGTTAAGTTTACTATAGTATATTGGCAGAAAAAAAACATTTTTTTGCATTATTTGTTTAATTGCCATAAGAAATGATGCAAATTTGGTTGAAATTATCAATAATAATAATAATAATAATAATAATAGTCTTTATTTAAACTTGATGACATATTGAGTCAAGGACTCGTCTTACATATGGTCAAGTATGATAAAATGTACAGTATATACAACAGTATATATCAATATGACATGACTTTTGAGTAGTACGCACATATTGACACTGACTGACCCCCAGGTGCCTGAGGGGTGGGGCCTAAAAGGGTCAAATTGACATAATTTCAAAAATTCATTTTTTCCACTCCCAGATATGCTACAATGTATTGTTATAAATATTCATCTCAACATTCCCATATTTCACTTTTATGTCAAACATCAGGTGACCGTTAAGGCCCATGGGCCTCTTGTTAACTTGGTTTTGGTTGTGATCCCCACCCTATAACATTACAATATATACCATTGCTTGGCATAAAAGACTAACACAATCATGATATTATGATTGGTCTAGGGTGAGTCCCACCCTTGCAGAATCAATTTCTGAATCATAACTTTTAAACAGTTTAGATCCCCACCCCAAAGCTATATATATACAATTGCTGGGCATTAAGAGACGATCACAGTCCTGATATAGATTTGATCCCAGGATCTACCATGCCCATGTAGACTTCTTGACCAAATACTATACTGGGCTGGGCATAAAGAGACCAATGCTATCATGATACACTGTATAAGCATTGATGTCAGGGTCTGGTCACAGCCCTTAGGAACCCAGTTACTTAGTAACAATAAATTTTGAACTTGAAAACAGTTGAGAAACTTGTCTATTGACCAAACTTTAATTCATACAAATATGCCTCGAGGATTTGTCTACAGGTCTGTCCCTGTCCATGGGATCTTTTTGGAAAATATTTTACCATGATAACCTAGATACCAATGTATCCAGGTGAGCGATACAGGCCCTCTGGGCCGCTTGTTCATGATAACCAATGAATGGATCGGTCTCAAATTTCATATGTTACATAACAATGTAGGTTGTTCTTTAGTCCCTTGTTGTACATTGTGCAGTTTTTTTAGCTGATCTGAAAAACAACATGATTGACAGGCGACCATCTTGATTTTTGACAGTAATAGTTTGTGATCGCTATTTCATGAGAAGTACTGGATGGATCGGTCTTTTCATATGCAGATTCCCCTTGGTCCCTAAATTGTGAATAATCAGTTTTTTTTGCTGATTAAAAAAAAACAAAAAGAAGACAGGCATCTATCTTGAATTTTGACAGTTATTGATTGTGATCAGTATTTCTTGAGAATACTATTAATATGGATCTTTGTCAAATTTCATATGTAGGTTGCCCTTAGTGCTTTATAATACTTATGCCCTTTTAATTCTGGACTGATCAGAAAAACAAAATTGTTGACAGACGGCCATCTTGGATTTCAATATTAAAGTTTGTTATTACAATTTCTTGAGAAATACTTAAAAGATCTTTCTCAAAGTTCATATGTAGATTCACCTTGGTGCCTTGTTGTCCCCTTTTGATTTTGGGACTGATCAGAAAAACAAAATGTCTGATAGATGACTATCTTAGATAAATAATAATTTTTAATTAAAAAAAAAAATGCTCTTCTTCTCCATAACCACTGATAGGAAATCGACCTTATTTGGCAGGAAGTATCCTCAGGTGCATTCTTAGGATTCAAAATTGTACTACCGGTAATGGTGGGACTGACCCCCAGGGGGCTGTGGGGTGGGGTCAAAAGGTTAATTTAGCTATATTGGTTTAAGTGACTTTTTCTCCATAACCACTGATTGGAAATCGGCCTTATTTGGCAGATAGATATTCAATCTGGACTCAATTTCCTTCTCTTCTTTCAGAAAGTCTAAAGGATTAAGTTTTCCAGAGAGGAAATATTTTGTGGTTGCAGTCAAAATCAATTTGAAGGCAGGCATCTTTGAACAAGCATGGTAAGAGTTTCTTGTTTTTGTTGATTATAACCAAACAGAACATCCATGTATTTGATTTTGATATTTAGAAATCACAAGAGGTTGTCAAGATAGAGATCATTTAATTTGATTTATTGTTATGTCAGAGCTGTTAAAATTGTCAACATTATCTGAATTAAACATTATAACCAGTTAGTTGGTGAACTTTTCAATGAAACAATAAATTTGATTACAACAACAATAAATACATGTATCATTAACAGCATATAACTGATCGTAATTAATTAAAAATTGATCATAATTATGAGAGCTTACTCATCCCCAGGAGACATATTTGAACTCTCTCAAAGCTTGGAATACAGAAGAACCTCATCATCTCGAACTCGAACACCCTGTTTATAATTCAAAGTATTTTGTCGGTCACGGCCAAGCTTTATTCTAGCATTAAAACTCATGTAACTCGAATACTCGGATACCTTTAAGTTTTCCTATCATCATGTTGATTTCAAAATTGCATTGTACGACTGCAGTTTGTTATGATATTTCAAGGGTGAATGAGTTTAGTGACAAAGTTGAAACTCTCAGCAATTTCTTAGCTATTTTATGTCTATATACAACACAATCGGAACAAATTGAAACTTCTGTTAACTTAATTGGAAACAAATTGAAACTTCTGAAATATTATCACAAATTGAAACTTTTAAGAGTACAAACAACCAACATTTTCTGTTTGTATACAGAATGTTGAAGGGTTAATAGAGGTCACACAACGAGTGGTTGTTTGATATGGAATTTATTTCACTCCAGTTCATTATTTTTTAAAAGTTACAAAAGAAACAAGCTTCTACAAGGTAGAAACATTATAACACCGGGTATTGTGGTAGAAACATAATAACACCGGGTATTGTGGTAGAAACATAATAACACAGGGTATTGTGGTAGAAACATAATAACACCGGGTATTGTGGTAGAAACATAATAACACAGGGCATTGTGGTTGAAACATAATAACACAGGGTATTGTGGTAGAAACATAATAACACAGGGTATTGTGGTAGAAACATAATAACACAGGGTATTGTGGTAGAAACATAATAACACAGGGTATTGTGGTAGAAACATAATAACACAGGGTATTGTGGTAGAAACATAATAACACAGGGTATTGTGGTAGAAACATAATAACACCGGGTATTGTGGTAGAAACATAATAACACCGGGTATTGTGGTAGAAACATAATAACACAGGGTATTGTGGTAGAAACATAATAACACAGGGTATTGTGGTAGAAACATAATAACACCGGGTATTGTGGTAGAAACATAATAACACAGGGTATTGTGGTAGAAACATAATAACACCGGGTATTGTGGTAGAAACATAATAACACAGGGCATTGTGGTAGAAACATAATAACACAGGGCATTGTGGTAGAAACATAATAACACAGGGTATTGTGGTAGAAACATAATAACACCGGGTATTGTGGAAGAAACATTATAACACCGGGCATTGTGGTAGAAACATAATAACACAGGGTATTGTGGTAGAAACATAATAACACAGGGTATTGTGGTAGAAACATAATAACACAGGGTATTGTGGTAGAAACATAATAACACAGGGTATTGTGGTAGAAACATAATAACACAGGGTATTGTGGTAGAAACATAATAACACAGGGTATTGTGGTAGAAACATAATAACACAGGGTATTGTGGAAGAAACATAATAACACAGGGTATTGTGGTAGAAACATAATAACACAGGGTATTGTGGTAGAAACATAATAACACAGGGTATTGTGGTAGAAACATAATAACACCGGGTATTGTGGAAGAAACATTATAACACCGGGTATTGTGGTAGAAACATAATAACTCAGGGTATTGTGGTAGAAACATAATAACACCGGGTATTGTGGTAGAAACATAATAACACCGGGTATTGTGGTAGAAACATAATAACACAGGGTATTGTGGTAGAAACATAATAACACAGGGCATTGTGGTAGAAACATAATAACACCGGGCATTGTGGAAGAAACATTATAACACCGGGTATTGTGATAGAAACATAATAACAGAGGGTATTGTGGTAGAAACATAATAACACAGGGTATTGTGGTAGAAACATAATAACACCGGGTATTGTGGTAGAAACATAATAACACAGGGTATTGTGGTAGAAACATAATAACACAGGGTATTGTGGTAGAAACATAATAACACAGGGCATTGTGGTAGAAACATAATAACACCGGGCATTGTGGAAGAAACATTATAACACCGGGTATTGTGGTAGAAACATAATAACACAGGGCATTGTGGTAGAAACATAATAACACCGGGTATTGTGGTAGAAACATAATAACACAGGGTATTGTGGTAGAAACATAATAACACCGGGTATTATGGTAGAAACATAATAACACAGGGTATTGTGGTAGAAACATAATAACACCGGGTATTGTGGTAGAAACATAATAACACAGGGTATTGTGGTAGAAACATAATAACACAGGGCATTGTGGTAGAAACATAATAACACAGGGCATTGTGGTAGAAACATAATAACACAGGGCATTGTGGTAGAAACATAATAACACAGGGTATTGTGGTAGAAACATAATAACACAGGGTATTGTGGTAGAAACATAATAACACCGGGTATTGTGGTAGAAACATATTTACACAAGGTATTGTGGTAGAAACATAATAACACAGGGTATTGTGGTAGAAACATAATAACACAGGGTATTGTGGTAGAAACATAATAACACCGGGTATTGTGGAAGAAACATTATAACACCGGGTATTGTGGTAGAAACATAATAACACAGGGCATTGTGGTAGAAACATAATAACACCGGGTATTGTGGTAGAAACATAATAACACCGGGTATTGTGGTAGAAACATAATAACACAGGGCATTGTGGTAGAAACATAATAACACCGGGTATTGTGGTAGAAACATAATAACACCGGGTATTGTGGTAGAAACATAATAACACAGGGTATTGTGGTAGAAACATAATAACACAGGGTATTGTGGTAGAAACATAATAACACAGGGTATTGTGGTAGAAACATAATAACACAGGGTATTGTGGTAGAAACATAATAACACAGGGTATTGTGGTAGAAACATAATAACACCGGGTATTGTGGTAGAAACATAATAACACCGGGTATTGTGGTAGAAACATAATAACACAGGGTATTGTGGTAGAAACATATTTACACAGGGTATTGTTGTAGAAACATAATAACACAGGGTATTGTGGTAGAAACATAATAACACAGGGCATTGTGGTAGAAACATAATAACACAGGGTATTGTGGTAGAAACATAATAACACAGGGTATTGTGGTAGAAACATAATAACACAGGGTATTGTGGTAGAAACATAATAACACCGGGTATTGTGGTAGAAACATATTTACACAGGGTATTGTGGTAGAAACATAATAACACAGTGTATTGTGGTAGAAACATAATAACACAGGGTATTGTGGTAGAAACATAATAACACAGGGTATTGTGGTAGAAACATAATAACACAGGGTATTGTGGTAGAAACATAATAACACAGGGTATTGTGGTAGAAACATAATAACACAGGGCATTGTGGTAGAAACATAATAACACCGGGTATTGTGGTAGAAACATAATAACACCGGGTATTGTGGTAGAAACATAATAACACAGGGTATTGTGGTAGAAACATAATAACACAGGGTATTGTGGTAGAAACATAATAACACCGGGTATTGTGGTAGAAACATAATAACACAGGGCATTGTGGTAGAAACATAATAACACAGGGTATTGTGGTAGAAACATAATAACACCGGGTATTGTGGTAGAAACATAATAACACAGGGCATTGTGGTAGAAACATATTTACACAGGGCATTGTGGTAGAAACATAATAACACCGGGTATTGTGGTAGAAACATAATAACACCGGGTATTGTGGTAGAAACATAATAACATAGGGTATTGTGGTAGAAATATAATAACACCAGGTATTGTGGTAGAAATATAATAACACCGGGTATTGTGGTAGAAACATAATAACACCAGGTATTGTGGTAGAAACATAATAACACCGGGTATTGTTGAAGAAACATAATAACACCAGGTATTGTGGTAGAAACATAATAACACAGGGTATTGTGGTAGAAACATAATAACACCGGGTATTGTGGTAGAAACATAATAACACCGGGTATTGTGGTAGAAACATAATAACACCGGGTATTGTGGTAGAAACATAATAACACAGGGCATTGTGGTAGAAACATAATAACACAGGGTATTGTGGTAGAAACATAATAACACAGGGTATTGTGGTAGAAACATAATAACACAGGGTATTGTGGTAGAAACATAATAACACAGGGTATTGTGGTAGAAACATAATAACACAGGGTATTGTGGTAGAAACATAATAACACAGGGTATTGTGGAAGAAACATAATAACACAGGGTATTGTGGTAGAAACATAATAACACAGGGTATTGTGGTAGAAACATAATAACACAGGGTATTGTGGTAGAAACATAATAACACAGGGTATTGTGGTAGAAACATAATAACACAGGGTATTGTTGAAGAAACATAATAACACCGGGTATTGTGGTAGAAACATAATAACACAGGGTATTGTTGAAGAAACATAATAACACCGGGTATTGTGATAGAAACATAATAACACAGGGTATTGTGATAGAAACATAATAACACAGGGTATTGTGGTAGAAACATAATAACACAGGGCATTGTGGTAGAAACATAATAACACAGGGTATTGTGGTAGAAACATAATAACACAGGGTATTGTTGAAGAAACATAATAACACCGGGTATTGTGATAGAAACATAATAACACAGGGTATTGTGATAGAAACATAATAACACAGGGTATTGTGGTAGAAACATAATAACACAGGGTATTGTGGTAGAAACATAATAACACAGGGTATTGTGGTAGAAACATAATAACACCGGGTATTGTGGTAGAAACATAATAACACCGGGTATTGTGGTAGAAACATAATAACACAGGGTATTGTGGTAGAAACATAATAACACAGGGTATTGTGGTAGAAACATAATAACACAGGGTATTGTGGTAGAAACATAATAACACAGGGTATTGTGGTAGAAACATAATAACACAGGGTATTGTGGTAGAAACATAATAACACCGGGTATTGTGGTAGAAACATAATAACACAGGGTATTGTGGTAGAAACATAATAACACCGGGTATTGTGGTAGAAACATAATAACACCGGGTATTGTGGTAGAAACATAATAACACCGGGTATTGTGGTAGAAACATAATAACACAGGGTATTGTGGTAGAAACATAATAACACCGGGTATTGTGGTAGAAACATAATAACACAGGGTATTGTGGTAGAAACATAATAACACCAGGTATTGTGGTAGAAACATAATAACACAGGGTATTGTGGTAGAAACATAATAACACCGGGTATTGTGGTAGACACATAATAACACCGAGTATTGTGGTAGAAACATAATAACACCGGGTATTGTGGTAGAAACATAATAACACCGGGTATTGTGGTAGAAACATAATAACACCGGGTATTGTTGAAGAAACATAATAACACCGGGTATTGTGATAGAAACATAATAACACAGGGTATTGTGATAGAAACATAATAACACAGGGTATTGTGGTAGAAACATAATAACACAGGGTATTGTGGTAGAAACATAATAACACAGGGTATTGTGGTAGAAACATAATAACACCGGGTATTGTGGTAGAAACATATTTACACAGGGTATTGTGGTAGAAACATAATAACACAGGGCATTGTGGTAGAAACATAATAACACAGGGTATTGTGGTAGAAACATAATAACACAGGGTATCGTGGTAGAAACATAATAACACAGGGTATTGTGGTAGAAACATAATAACACCGGGTATTGTGGTAGAAACATAATAACACAGGGCATTGTGGTTGAAACATAATAACACAGGGCATTGTGGTAGAAACATAATAACACCGGGTATTGTGGTAGAAACATAATAACACCGGGTATTGTGGTAGAAACATAATAACACCGGGCATTGTGGTAGAAACATAATAACACCGGGTATTGTGGTAGAAACATAATAACACCGGGTATTGTGGTAGAAACATAATAACACAGGGTATTGTGGTAGAAACATAATAACACAGGGTATTGTGGTAGAAACATATTTACAGGTATTAATTCTCTATAATTGTACCATTGTTTGTATATTTCAGGGAGAATTTTGAGATAATGCAGAAACATCAAGGATTAAAGGAGGATCTGTGTGTGTGAGTATTGTGTATTATTTATAATATTGACCAACATTTATATCTAAAAAACAACTTTTATCTGTCCATTGGTTCCTTATACATTTTAAACATTATTTTTTTTAACTTTTTATGATAACTATCACACTTTTAATCTCACATCACAACATATTAATCAATTGTCATGTAATAATCCTTGGACTTTGATCAATGAGATTATATTAATATTTTAGGGAGCTGCTCCGTCAATGTGTTCAAAGAGAGGAAGAGAGTAAAGCACAGGTATATATTCAAGTGGTGGAAGACTTGTCCTATTGGGATGGTCAGGTGGGGGAAGAACTTGTTCTATTGGGATGATCAGGTGGGGGTAAGACTTGTCCTATTGGGATGGTCAGGTGGGGGAAGAACTTGACCTATTGGGATGGTCAGGTGGGGGTAAGATTTGTCCTATTGGGATGGTCAGGTGGGGGGAAGACTTATCCTATTGGGATGGTCAGGTGGGGGAACAACTTGTCCTATTGGGATGGTCAGGTGGGGGTATGACTTGTCCTATTTGGATGGTCAGGTGGGGGAAGAACTTGTCCTATTGGGATGATCAGGTGGGGGTAAGACTTGTCCTATTGGGATGGTCAGGTGGGGGAAGAACTTGACCTATTGGGATGGTCAGGTGGGGGTAAGATTTGTCCTATTGGGATGGTCAGGTGGGGGAAGACTTGTCCTATTGGGATGGTCAGGTGGGGGAACAACTTGTCCTATTGGGATGGTCAGGTGGGGGTATGACTTGTCCTATTGGGATGGTCAGGTGGGGGGTAGGACTTGTCCTATTGGGATGATCAGGTGGGGGAAGAACTTGTCCTATTGGGATGGTCAGGTGGGGGAAGAACTTGTCCTATCGGGATGGTCAGGTGGGGGAAGACTTGTCCTATTGGGATGGTCAGGTGGGGGAAGACTTGTCCTATTGGGATGATCAGGTGGGGGTAAGACTTGTCCTATTGGGATGGTCAGGTGGGGGGTAGAACTTGTCCTATTGGGATGATCAGGTGGGGGGAAGACTTGTCCTATTGGGATGGTCAGGTGGGGGTAAGACTTGTCCTATTGGGATGGTCAGGTGGGGGGAAGACTTGTCCTATTGGGATGGTCAGGTGGGGGGTAGGACTTGTCCTATTGGGATGGTCAGGTGGGGGAAGACTTGTCCTATTGGGATGATCAGGTGGGGGTAAGACTTGTCCTATTGGGATGGTCAGGTGGGGGGTAGAACTTGTCCTATTGGGATAGTCAGGTGGGGTAAGACTTGTCCTATTGGGATGGTCAGGTGGGGGTAAGACTTGTCCTATTGGGATGATCAGGTGGGGGGAAGACTTGTCCTATTGGGATGATCAGGTGGGGGTAAGACTTGTCCTATTGGGATGATCAGGTGGGGGTAAGACTTGTCCTATTGGGATGGTCAGGTGGGGGGAAGACTTGTCCTATTGGGATGATCAGGTGGGGGGAAGACTTGTCCTATTGGGATGATCAGGTGGGGGGAAGACTTGTCCTATTGGGATGATCAGGTGGGGGGAAGACTTGTCCTATTGGGATGGTCAGGTGGGGGTAAGACTTGTCCTATTGGGATGGTCAGGTGGGGGGAAGACTTGTCCTATTGGGATGGTCAGGTGGGGGTATGACTTGTCCTATTGGGATGATCAGGTTGGAGTAAGACTTGTCCTATTGGGATGGTCAGGTGGGAGGTAGAACTTGTCCTATTGGGATGGTCAGGTGGGGTATGACTTGTCCTATTGGGATGGTCAGGTGGGGGAAGACTTGTCCTATTGGGATGGTCAGGTGGGGGTAAGACTTGTCCTATTGGGATGGTCAGGTGGGGGTAAGACTTGTCCTATTGGGATGGTCAGGTGGGGGGTAGAACTTGTCCTATTGGGATGATCATGTGGGGGGAAGACTTGTCCTATTGGGATGGTCAGGTGGGGGTAAGACTTGTCCTATTGGGATGGTCAGGTGGGGGGAAGACTTGTCCTATTGGGATGGTCAGGTGGGGGTAAGACTTGTCCTATTGGGATGGTCAGGTGGGGGTACGACTTGTCCTATTGGGATGGTCAGGTGGGGGAAGACTTGTCCTATTGGGATGATCAGGTGGGGGTAAGACTTGTCCTATTGGGATGGTCAGGTGGGGGGTAGAACTTGTCCTATTGGGATGGTCAGGTGGAGTAAGACTTGTCCTATTTGGATGGTCAGGTGGGGGTAAGACTTGTCCTATTGGGATGGTCAGGTGGGGGTAGAACTTGTCCTATTGGGATGATCAGGTGGGGGTATGACTTGTCCTATTGGGATGGTCAGGTGGGGGTATGACTTGTCCTATTGGGATGGTCAGGTGGGGGTATGACTTGTCCTATTGGGATGATCAGGTGGGGGTATGACTTGCCCTATTGGGATGGTCAGGTGGGGGTATGACCTGTCCTATTGGGATGGTCAGGTGGGGGAAGAACTTGTCCTATTGGGATGGTCAGGTGGGGGAAGAACTTGTCCTATTGGGATGGTCAGGTGGGGGTATGACTTGTCCTATTGGGATGATCAGGTGGGGGGTAGGACTTGTCCTATTGGGATGGTCAGGTCGGGGAAGACTTGTCCTATTGGGATGGTCAGGTGGGGGTATGACTTGTCCTATTGGGATGGTCAGGTGGGGGGTAGAACTTGTCCTATTGGGATGGTCAGGTGGGGGTAAGACTTTTCCTATTGGGATGATCAGGTGGGGGTAAGACTTGTCCTATTGGGATGGTCAGGTCGGGGAAGACTTGTCCTATTGGGATGGTCAGGTGGGGGTATGACTTGTCCTATTGGGATGGTCAGGTGGGGGGTAGAACTTGTCCTATTGGGATGGTCAGGTGGGGGTAAGACTTGTCCTATTGGGATGATCAGGTGGGGGTAAGACTTGTCCTATTGGGATGGTCAGGTGGGGGTACGACTTGTCCTATTGGGATGGTCAGGTGGGGGAAGAACTTGTCTTTTTGGGATGGTCAGGTGGGGGTACGACTTGTCCTATTGGGATGATCAGGTGGGGGTACGACTTGTCCTATTTGGATGATCTGGTGGGGGTAGGACTTGTGACATCTGATTCCGATGATCAGGTGGGGGTAGGATTTGTGATGTCTGATTGGGATGATCAGGTGGGGGTAGGACTTGTGACATCTGATTGGGATGATCAGGTGGGAGTAGGACTTGTGATGTGTGATTGGGATGATCAGGTGGGGGTAGGACTTTTGATGTGTGATTGGGATGATCAGGTGGGGGTAGGACTTGTGATGTGTGATTGGGATGATCAGGTGGGGGTAGGACTTGTGATGTGTGATTGGGATGATCAGGTGGGGGTAGGACTTGTCCTATTGGGATGGTCAGGTGGAGGTAAGACTTGTCCTATTTGGATGGTCAGGTGGGGGTAAGACTTGTCCTATTGGGATGGTCAGGTGGGGGTAGAACTTGTCCTATTGGGATGATCAGGTGGGGGTATGACTTGTCCTATTGGGATGGTCAGGTGGGGGTATGACTTGTCCTATTGGGATGGTCAGGTGGGGGTATGACTTGTCCTATTGGGATGATCAGGTGGGGGTATGACTTGCCCTATTGGGATGGTCAGGTGGGGGTATGACCTGTCCTATTGGGATGGTCAGGTGGGGGAAGAACTTGTCCTATTGGGATGGTCAGGTGGGGGAAGAACTTGTCCTATTGGGATGGTCAGGTGGGGGTATGACTTGTCCTATTGGGATGATCAGGTGGGGGGTAGGACTTGTCCTATTGGGATGGTCAGGTCGGGGAAGACTTGTCCTATTGGGATGGTCAGGTGGGGGTATGACTTGTCCTATTGGGATGGTCAGGTGGGGGGTAGAACTTGTCCTATTGGGATGGTCAGGTGGGGGTAAGACTTGTCCTATTGGGATGATCAGGTGGGGGTAAGACTTGTCCTATTGGGATGGTCAGGTGGGGGTACGACTTGTCCTATTGGGATGGTCAGGTGGGGGTATGACTTGTCCTATTGGGATGATCAGGTGGGGGAAGAACTTGTCCTATTGGGATGGTCAGGTGGGGGAAGAACTTGTCTTTTTGGGATGGTCAGGTGGGGGTACGACTTGTCCTATTGGGATGATCAGGTGGGGGTACGACTTGTCCTATTTGGATGATCTGGTGGGGGTAGGACTTGTGACATCTGATTCCGATGATCAGGTGGGGGTAGGATTTGTGATGTCTGATTGGGATGATCAGGTGGGGGTAGGACTTGTGACATCTGATTGGGATGATCAGGTGGGGGTAGGACTTGTGATGTGTGATTGGGATGATCAGGTGGGGGTAGGACTTGTGATGTGTGATTGGGATGATCAGGTGGGGGTAGGACTTTTGATGTGTGATTGGGATGATCAGGTGGGGGTAGGACTTGTGATGTGTGATTGGGATGATCAGGTGGGGGTAGGACTTGTGATGTGTGATTGGGATGATCAGGTGGGGGTAGGACTTGTGATGTCTGATTGGGATGATCAGGTGGGAGTAGGACTTGTGATGTGTGATTGGGATGATCAGGTGGGGGTAGGACTTGTGATGTGTGATTGGGATGATCAGGTGGGGGTAGGACTTGTGATGTCTGATTGGGATGATCAGGTGGGAGTAGGACTTGTGATGTGTGATTGGGATGATCAGGTGGGGGAAGGACTTGCAACGTCTGATTGGGATGATCAGGTGGGAGTAGGACTTGTGATGTGTGATTGGGATGATCAGGTGGGGGTAGGACTTGTGATGTGTGATTGGGATGATCAGGTGGGGGTAGGACTTGTGATGTCTGATTGGGATGATCAGGTGGGAGTAGGACTTGTGATGTGTGATTGGGATGATCAGGTGGGGGTAGGACTTGTGATGTGTGATTGGGATGATCAGGTGGGGGTAGGACTTGTGATGTCTGATTGGGATGATCAGGTGGGGGTACGACTTGTCCTATTTGGATGATCAGGTGGGGGTACGACTTGTCCTATTTGGATGATCTGGTTGGGGTAGGACTTGTGACATCTGATTGGGATGATCAGGTGGGGGTACGACTTGTCCTATTTGGATGATCTGGTTGGGGTAGGACTTGTGACATCTGATTCGGATGATCAGGTGGGGGTAGGACTTGTGATGTTGAATTTTTACCGATTTGTGCATAAATGAATTAGTTCAAGCACAAAACATGCTTTAAGGAAAACATACAGGAATTTCGAGTTCTCCTTTATTTAGCACAAAAGATATCCACTATAGATTTTACCCTTACAGCGTACTTTCAGGAGCTTCTTACATTAAATACATTCTGTGAGTAGCAGTAAATTGGACCTGTGTTCCAGTCATTTATTCATATTAATGCCCGCCTTTGTTTTAATACATCAATTGAATGGTTTTAAAATGGAAAGCTTCAACATAGATGTTAATGTCTTAAATTTGGAAAATCCATTAAAAAGTCATTTAATGTGGAAATTCCATTAAAAAGTCACTTAAATTAGGAAAATCCATTAAAAAGTCACTTTAATCAGGAAAATCCATTAAAAAGTCATTTAAAGTGGAAAATCCATTAAAAAGTCACTTAAATTAGGAAAATCCATTAAAAAGTTACTTAAAGTGATCTGTTTTCTTTACAGCTTGTTGAAAGATACATGAAAAACAATCTATGGTCTCCACAAAAAAGGAAGTGAAGTGAAGATGGTCTACCTAATTGGGGTCTACTGGTGTTTTGGATTGCTCAGTCTGATTGTACAATACTGAATAGGATGCTTGGACAAAGAGACCATCCTTCCTTTCTATACTGCAGATGCCTTGGATAAAGTCAAGGATTTCTTAAAACTATTTTTCAAATGTGGTGACTGCAGATGCCTTGGATAAATAAAGTCAAGGATTTCTTGAAACTATTTTTCAAATGTGGTGACCACTTATTTCTGGCTTCGCCAAATAGGAACACGCAGAAGCACTCAAAAGTCCTTTCTTTTGAATTGTTTGTGCTTTATATAAAGGAAGTTGCGTGATTGGGGGTCCTGAGGTTTAGTCATAGATTTATGTTGCCCAGATAACAAGGGACTGCCTAAACAGGTATCCTCTGTTTAATTAGAGCAGCTGGGATTCAAATATGTATCTGCCTTTATTATATTGACACTCATGTAAGATCCTGTATGTATACTGGTTCTGTATGTTTTGATAAACGGTACAAGACTCCACAGTAATTTACAAGTGCATCAACTTTTGTTGACGTATCTTTGAATTGATTGCAAATGGCACCATGTCCGTGACCAATTCTGTACTTTACGAGATAAAACGTAACTTTTACAGTAGAATATCTGGTAAACAGCTGTAGATACTTACAAGTTGTCCTGGCGCCTGCTTTATAAGGGTATACCGAACTTGTCACCAGTAATCTAATCATTTGTGTTTGTATGTTTGAATTTTGCTGGGGAATCATATTTCTATAGAGTTCAGTACTTCAGATTTGTACATGTGTTTGTTGTTGAAGTTTGACTGTCATTTCTAATAACAGAATGTCTTATATTATCTGTAAGTCACTGTAAGTTATTGTCATTGGGTATCCATGACATTTAAAGTGAACAGATCCCAATATATTTAATACTGAATGATTTGAAAGATTGAAAGTATCAGTGAAAGTGAAGACAATAAATATATTAAATTTACAAATTATTGTTTGTTATCTATCATAGTTTTGCATATTTAGATGTAATGACAAAATTCTCTTGGCAGAAATGTTTCTTGGATGGAAGGAGCCCGACAAATCTGTTAAAACATTTAAACGACTTCTTCTGATGGAGTCCGACAAAGTTTGCGAAAAGAACTGATCTTGACCCATATAAGGTCAAAGGGGTCAAATCCGTTAGAAACTTTGAACGACTTCTGATGATTAACCAAAAGGCCTAGAAACAAGAACACTGACACATCAGAAAGGGCCCCGCAATATGTCTGATAATCCAATGAATATTGGTATTTTAGAGTTATAGTAAAGTGATGTTAAATTTGTAAGTGTTAGAAAACAATTATAAACAAGTACTAATTGTAACGGCGGCCGTTACTATAATGTCCCCCAAACTACCCCAACAGTCGTAAATTATGCTAATGGAAGAGTGTAATAGTACTGTATATGTGTATGTGCAGAAGCCTCTATTTTTTACCATGACAACAGATGTTTTCTTAAATTGTACCATTGTGTTTGGCTTCCCTTAATACCCCTATGTACCACTTTTTGCCGAAATCGAACAATATTTAAATTTCAACCAACCAGAAACCTGCATTTCGTTATCATGGCAACAGACCGTTTCGAAAGTTAAACCATTGTGTTTGGCTTCCCTCAATACCCTTATGTACCAATTTTCACTGAAATCAAACAATATCTTAATTTTGATCAATGAGAAGCCTCCATTTCGTAACCATGGCAACGGACAGTTTCGAAAGTGGAACCTTTGTGTTAGGCTTCCCTCAATACCCATATTTACCAATTTTCGCTGAAATCGAACAATATATAAATTCTGACCAATCAGAAGCCTCCATTTCGTTACCATGGCAACGCACGGTTTCGTGAGTTGTACCATTGTGTTCGGTTTCCCTCAAAACCCATATGTATCAATTTTCGCCGAAATAAAACAATATGTAAGTTGTGACCAATCAGAAGCCTCCATTTCGTAACCATGGCAAAGGACAGTTTCGAAAGTGGTACCATTGTGTTAGGCTTCCCTCAATACCCATATTTACCACTTTTCGCTGAAATCGAACAATATCTAAATTCCGAGCAATCAGAAGCCTCCATTTCCTTACCATGGCAACGCACAGTTTCGTAACCATGGCAAAGGACAGTTTCGAAAGTGGTACCATTGTGTTCGGCTTCCCTCAGGAATGTCTCTAGTCCAAACATGACCAATGTGGGAGCCGCTGCGATGTGTCGGTACAGTTGTAATTTGAGTAAATCTGGCACTCTCAAGGCTAAAATCCAAAAGAGTCGATTACCTGGCATTTTGTAGCCTATCCAGGATAACCTTGACCGTTGACCTTTGAACTTGTGACCTTGAACTATGAGTTTGATCATTGTCAGTTAACTCTTGGTTTATTTGTTCACAACTTTGCATAATCGATTAGTGAACAGTTTAAAACAGCAAAGATTCAGTATTTTCATGTTAATGTTAAAATCCAATATGGCCGCCTAACAGCCATTTTGAATCCGATTTGCATGAAATACTACACATGTGATCTAGGATGAATGAGGAATCATCAGTTCCAATTTGATACAAATCCTTCATCCCCTGGAAACATTTTTGTGCAGAAGAAACAGCAAAGATTCAGTATTTTCATGTTAATGTTAAAATCCAATATGGCCGCCTAACAGCCATTTTGAATCCAATTTGCATGAAATACTACACATATGATCTAGGATGAATGAGGAATCATCAGTTCCAATTTGATACAAATCCTTCATCTCCTGGAAACATTTTTGTGCAGAAGAAACAGCAAAGATTCAGTATTTTCATGTTGATGTTAAAATCCAATATGGCCACCTAACAGCCATTTTTATTCCGATTTGCATGAAATACTACACATGTGATCTAGAATGCATGAGGATCATCAGTTCCAATTTGATACAAATCCTTCATCTCCTGCAAACATTTTTGTGCAGAAGACAAAAAACGGACAGACGGACGGACAACCTGATTACTATAGGGCACCCGCATCTCTCGATGCGGGGCCCTAACAAGATATTTGGCTGTAAGGTTCCTTTGATGAAGACTGACAAAATTTTGCGAAAAGAAATGAACTTGACCCAAGGTCACGAGGGGGCAAACTGTTGAAAACCTTTAAACGACTTCCTCTGGAATACCAAAAGGTATAGAGACACAGTATTTGGCATGTATCTTCCTTGAAAGAAGCCTGACTAAGTTTGCAAGTGAAAATGACCTTGTCTATCTTTCAAGGTCACAGCGGTAAAATATGTTTAAATCTTAATGTATTCTTCTAAATGTTTTTCAGTAATAGATTTTAGGTAACTTTAGGGTTACATGTAAGAGATTGATACCAGGTAAGTTATACAGGCCCATTGGGCCTCTTGTTCGTTTTATTTTGTTTGACAACCAATTAACATTTAACGCTAGGATACCATGTATACTGTGTATCACTGAAAGCATGCTGGATTGAAATAAAAACAAAACTGAAGTTGGATATAACTTTTTATTAATAAATGAAGCTTAATGGATTAACAACCAGGACAATAAATCACCATAAGACTGCACCAATGTTTGAATATCAACATTGGTTCATAAAATAGAAAAGAATTCTTGGTTATTTAACCAAACTTCAAAACAGAAAGACCTTTTATTGTACGTTTGTTGAATTGTGAAGTGTCATCAATATCCTCGCCATTTGACTCGGGGAAATAATTTCTGGAGAGCAAACGAGCATTGATCAAGGTTTATAATCAATACATTAACAAAAGGAAAGACAACTCTTTATAGAATAAATGTCACATCAAATAATATTAAAATCCTGATTAGCTTTTCAAGCAGGAGAAACAAATTTCCAAAAAGTGCCTTTTGAGAAACATTTGAAAATAAGCAAATATTTTTGTGCTTATCTTTTATAAGATTACCATTTTCAATGCTTCAATTGCTATGCAACTGAAGTTTTGACTTTCAATCTTTTAGAAGGATTAAGATTTACAAGTTGTTGATGAGCTGATCAGGAATTTAGTTTTATTTTCACGCAACTGTTAAAGGAATAGATTTCACAGCAGCGTTTATCCTTAAGTATACAGATATAGGGGGAAAAAAAGACAACAATTTCCCAAGGCAAATTATGTACACATCAATTGAAAATTAAAAAAAAAAAAATTCCTTCTTCGAATAATACTTGTTTACATGTAATTCTTGTATGATTATGGAAATAAAACCAAACCTACTTTTTCTTTTTTGAAGATTCATCAAAGTTTTAGACTTTGATGCAAGAAAGCAAACAATGATATAGATGAACCTGACCACAGTTGCTCGAGTTTCTGTCAGTACATTGTATATAAAAAAATCTTTATATATATGGAGCCGCGGCCCATTATTTACCGACAGAAACTCAAGCAACTGTGATCCGACTGACATACTACAGTACATAACCACTGAATCAGTCTGAATCATCAAGCTTAAGCTAGTCAATCCGAGTTCAGGCTATGTACTGACCAAGTCCAGACTAGGCCCTGAGGCTGTACATCAAGCTAAACAAAGCCTTGCTTGGGAGGCCAATGTGTCCAACTTGCCAACAAGAATATGACTGGAACATCCTTAAAAGCAGCCAACACAACTTAATTATGTACAAAATGTGTTTATTTATACTATTTAATACCTAATGCATTATTGTGCCTCTCTATCTGAAAAAATAATTTTGTCACATGAATCTTTATAGGTACTTAATTTTAAGCTATGATGACTGATTTTCAAGGTCATATCTTTGACAAACTATCATTATAATTATAAAATCCCAGTTTTACTAATACAAGGGTCAGTGTGACTACACAACTACAATTTATAGATGCATTTCTGATGTTTTATTTGTTCTTTAAGAGTAAATTACAAGGAAACTGAAAAGAACAAATAGCCCTGTTGCGAGTATCCATATTCTATTCAGTTCCTGGATAAAGCAAGACAGAAAGATCTTATAATGCATTATCCTTGCCAAATATCTTCAAATTGTTGAAGTTTGGCAATATCCTATAGACATAGACATATCCAAATTCTATTCCTTGCAAAAACGGGAATGCACATGTGAACTGATGTGGGGGGAAAATGGAATCTCTCATCCATGGAACCCTCGGGAGAAGATTATTTTGTTGCCAAACACAAGGCTTTATTTCTAATTGCCCTGTTTACCTATTGTATATCATATATGTAATGTAGAATTGATAAAATCTAATACAGAGCTAATTGCATTGTCTACACAATGTCATACTTTTTTAAAAACAAACCTTTGTTCTACACTTAAGTCATAAAAATAGCTCTACAGGGCGTTCATTGTTTTAACATGTACAACTCTAAATACTGTTTCTTGGCAAGGATATCTCGCAATGGGAAAGTGCGGAAACGGAGATATAGAACCGATAAGTGTTCGGGTAAATGTTACTAATGAGGATTTTATTTACTTTTGTGGATATTTTTCCCCTCCTATACAGGAGACCTTCATTGCAACAGACTTGTGTTCTATTACTTATGCATAGGTGTCAACCTCTGAAACCTCCAATGAGGGAGATCTCCCTCTTTCCATATTTCCAATGAGGGAGAAAGTGCATGAAATGTGACTGAAAGTGCATTACTTAATTTGTCTTTTCTTTATTATGTGTCAAAATTACTTCACAAAGTATTCATTTGATCCAGACACCTGTTATGGTCATTATACACACCATGCAGTAACTAACAAGGATATCATTTGACCACAGGATGTACATTTTGAGTTTATGTGAGTTTTGACTTAAATGAGGGAGATGTCGAGGGAGATTGGTAAAATGAGGAGTCTCCCTCCTAATGAGGGAGGGTTGACAGGTATGCTTATGTAAATTATATAAAAGCCATATGAATCCGTAGCTAGGGCCTTAATAGCTCACCTGGAGACATCAAAAACATCAGCTGTAACAGAGGTACATGACCCTTGCAACAGTTTGTTCAGAAGGAGTGGACTTTTAAGAGAAACCAGAGACCCCTTGTCCCCTTGTTTGATCTTCATTTGTCCATGAAAAGACGGATTGTTTCCCTTCCCTTTTCTTTGCTCTTAATTATATAAAATTTGTGAATTCCTACTATAAAATAACCATAATTGTCTTCAAATGTTAAATTAAAGATTGTTGCCCGTTAGCATTTGTTTTTCTTATCAGCAGTCAGAAAATCAACAGAGCACAACTGGGGCACAACTGATCATGGCACCCTCCATTTTGTTTGGTTTTCATTTGGTCTTTGATAGTTGAACCTTTTCCCTGAACACTTCCCTTAAGACCACCTGACAAATTCTGGTTTGGTTGATTTTGTTTTACGTCCTATTAACAGCCAGAATCATTTAAGGACAGGCCAGGTTTTGGAGGTGGAGGAACGCCGGAGTACCCGGAGAAAAATCACCGACCTACGGTCAGTACATTTTGCCTCAGGTAGGTTTAGACCTCACAACCCAGAGGTGGAGGGCTAGTGCTAGACTGTCGGGACACCTTAACCACTCGACCACCGCGACCTGACAAATACCACAAGACTGTATTTAAAATAACAAAAATATCATTAAAATGAAGGATCTCTGCCCTAAATTGGCAAGAAAAAAAAAACAAAACAAAGAGTTCCACTGTCAGCACTATAGTATCTATAGTAGCCTCCCCTTAATTTTGTTTTGAGATACATTTGAGTATGCAGTTGTAACAGCTCAACCTGATAGAAAACACCATGTACAGATTTAAACTGATGCCGACATCTGGGAAATCTGGCACTTGTAGTTTGAGGGGTTCAACTAATTTGTGTTATTTCTTTCTAAAACAATGTTATTTCAGATGCAAATATATATTCACGTTATAGATGTAAGTGGAGAATGAAAGAAGGACATTTTATTCTTGATATGTTGTTATCTATCCTCTGAAACAGAATTTTCAGCTCTGCCAATATTTTGATCCATGTGCGTTCATTTAACGTGGAATATTTCTGTACCATCCAAACCATTTCAACCTGTGACGCGAATGCATGATACAACTTTAGTGGGAAAGTATGAGCAACAATCAACAAGGAAGCTTGGTTGCTAAGAGCGACAGTAGAATGACTTGGGTCGAGGCAGGCACAGGACTGGACCATTTCAGATGTGCGTGTATGAAAAAGTCTTGTATCATTGGGATTAGGGGTTTGATATCATTGTGTGCCATCTGGTGTCTTACTAGCACAATACTCAAAAGTTTAAGCATTTAATGATTAGATTTTCTTTAGATGAGGTTTTCTTTATTTTGGAGCTTGAATTCTTGCAACAAAAAGAATCAGATTCTTGCGAATTTGAAAGCATTGTGGGGGGAAAAATGGAATAATTTAAGACTACAATTCATCAACACTTAATACATTATGAACAGCTCATAATGTCACACAAAACAGTACATACAAGGGCTTTAGATGGGCATGCAACTGTTTTTTTCAATTGTTTCCCAGATCATGAGATGTGCTGAGATCTTTATAATGGTGTTTTCTAGTCAATAAAGCAAATTGTTTACAAAGAAATCTTTGTTGGAGGCACGGTGGTTTAGTAATAGGATGCAGGGCTCGTGACTGAGGGGTTGTGGATGGGACTCACAGCACAGCAGCGTGTTGTATCAAGATACTTTACTCTGCTTGTTCCAGTCTACTCAGCTGTAAATGAGTATGTGGTTCGACAGTGCTACAGAAATTGTGGAATGCTAGCTGTGAGCACTGAAATAGCAGCACCAGCTGTAAAATCCCCCGGAGTTCAGAACTGAATACGGATTAACGTACACTGCAAAACTTGTTTCCAAATCTAATTAAAAAAATTCTAGTATTTGCTCTCCATTATGTATTGAATTGAAAAAGAAATAAAATAAAGTTTATATTAAAGATATTGGCTATAACGATGCAAAGACTGTAACTGAAGAACCACTTTGAGACACCCTATAGGGATGTAATAATTATCATTGTTATCTCCCTTGGGAAGACCTGGGGTACATTCGCACTACTGGTTGAACCAATTGAACCTGAAAGAAGACACCAAGCACAGATATAGGCCGAGACTGACCACTGGAAAATCTGGCATGTGTAGTTTGAGGAGCAATATTTTGCCAAAATTAAATTCCTGCCTTATGCTCGTTTGCGATATTTTTTTCTTAAACATTGTCCATCCAGGTAAAGATATATAGATATGTTATATAATTGATGTGTGAAATAAGGGCATTTCACTCTCAATATGTTAATTTCTCCTCCGAAACTGAGGATTTTTAGCTATGCCTACAGTTCAGTCCAAGTGTGATCATTTATCATATTTTTGTACCTCCTGTGCTGGTTCAACTGGTAGCCTGAATGCAGCCCACAAAGACAGCCCTTTTCATTTAAGCGGTTGAACCAGTCGGACCAAAGTTGTTCATTTATCAAATAAGGTCAAACCTAGTAATGCTGCTGCCTGGTGAGCATTGAGAATGTCTTGCAAGGCCTGCATGAGTAAATACAGGTCAGCTAGGATTTTTACCCAAAAGCTTTACATTCAAAAGTGAACAAATTGGTTGTTCCGCATAAATGAAAACGGCCCAAGTTTGTTATCTCTTGCAAGTGGTCCTAAAAGAAGGGTTTTAGAATTTTTCAAGATGCAGTGTTTTCCCACTATATACGTAGTATAGTGATATCTGTCTGATTACCCTTTATCTAATACTTGCAGTATAAGTGAGATTTACCTGATATTCATATATGCAATAAAATTCTTAACGTGAAATAATCACAATTTTTTTTTTTGATGAATGCAAATAACACACAAACGAGAAAAAACATTCTGCATTAAAAAACATACCCTGCTTCATCTCTGAACTACAAAGCTGAAGAGAAACCACCTTCAAGTTGAATAGTTCCGCGAATGTGCCAACAAGATGCTACGAGACCTTGATCTGAAATGTCATCATCCTCCGATCATGTCAATATTTTTCTTTGTTTTTTTTAAACAGTATTTCAAACCTTTTATATACTATTGTAGCTACATGTTATAATGCAGGTATCACTGAAGTCCTTATGAAATAAAAAGTGTTAATGATGTCTATATTTCAGTCTTTACAAAAGATCCATAAGTATTGGCGATAGATTTAAACCAGTACTAGAGGACATCGCAACAAACATGATGCTCAAAGTCCATAATGTATTAAAAAAGAAAATGAAGAAAAATGTGTAACACATATATAAACAAAATTGATAACAGAAAAATAAAGTATTTTCATAAACAGTTCCATAAAACATGTGGTAACTAGTGCCGGTAGTTGTATACAATTACTATATACAACAAGACACGTTATATTAAACTTAAAGGTTCATTCGAGAAATAATAGAGGGAGATAAGACCGGCAAACCGACAGCCTCAATAATCAGTTAATCTACTATTACGTTTTAACTAGAGCCAACCATACAATTGTTGACGATCATTTTTATAGACCCTCCATCTTCATTTTGTATATATATCTATCATTTTTTGTGCTTCCTTGCAGAAACTCTCAAATGTTTTTATATATTTGGAAAAGCCATTATATCATTTGAATAAAATGCAAAAAGGTTTTCCATTTGCCTTCATGTATTGTAAAGCATTGGAATGTCGACGACACAAATCAGGGAGAAAACATACAAATACTTTCGTAATTGGTATTTCAAAGAAGATGTGCAAGTTTTGATCGTTCACCATGGTATGGAAATATCTACATTTACAATATTACTTTGACAGGTTGTTTAGTGTGAAATACTCTAGTGTAAAATTGTGTACTGCAAGCAATCTCTGGTAGCCAATATCCAGTATTAAAGGACACAAAGATTTGTATACTGTGGGCATATGACCCAATTACAGTATGCAACACTGCCATCCTCAAAACAATATGACAAATATCGGTGAGAGAGTATACCAGTATCTGACCTAGAGGAAGTGTTGCATGATGAACATATAGCCATAACGGATATAGTGGGGCACAAAACCAGGTTTTAATTTGAAACACTCTTTCATCCCGAAATATATTTGTCCACTGAACTTGCGGGTTGTAGAAGAAAGAGAATATTGTATATGCCCCTATAACAATACACAGACTAATAAAGTACAAACTTATGGATCCTCTGAGTCCCTTCGGTTATACTGGTGGGGAATTAATGATCAGGATTTGAAACCAGGTAACAACATTTATTTCATATACCGTAATTTCTCGCATATAGTGCACACTTTTTTAGGGAAAATTGAAAGTGTCAAGAACGGGGAGCGCACTATGTGCAAGAACAATAAAAAATCTTTGATTTGGTCGCGATCATGTATCATTAATTTTTCAGAGATTTTCAGAATGATTTGTAATATCTTCGCGGTAGTAAATAGTTGAAATTTTGTTGAATTACAGTCAAACTTTGATGTTTCGAACTTTGCGGGACCGTCGAGAAAACTTCAAATCATCGGGACTTCGACTTATGAATATTGTACATCGAACATCGACATGTAGGCCTATATGATATATGAACTGTACATAAGAACAACCAATGCGGTCCTAGTGTAACGTAACACAGGCTAACACATTTTTAAAAAAGAGTATATTAAAATACACACTATAATTTTTGTAGTACTAATATTAATGCCCGGCCTCCTATGGCTCTGCCCCGGTCGCTTATTAAATCGGTCCCATATGCATATGCCTCGTAATGGAGCAAGTCCAGTGTGATTCACATTGGGGCGATTTTGTCATCAACTATCGGCCGATTGGTTCTCATCGATAAACGTACTTAAATTGTAAACCATTTCTATCGATCTCCTACCTAACTTGCAATTAAAATTCAACTAAATTATCGTTAATATCAAGTTTACGTAACGAAGCATCAACTGAAATGAGATGCAGCAGCCATGATTAAGACTTCAGTAAATTTCTTGGGTTTCTTTTTTGAAGAGTTCCTCTAAATTTGTGAATGGGCGCGCGCGTGTGGACCAAATAAGAAAGTCGTAATAACTCAATATTTGGCCAGGCCATATATAAAAACGAGATTTGAGATAACATCACATGTGAACTGGTTCTGCTAAATGTGTGAATTTTTTTTTATCATGGTAGACACTCGATAGTTCAGCAACCTTCATTATTTTGACAACATTATGCTCACATGAGGTGGTAATTAAATGAAATCTTACAGATTGAACAATTTTGATTTTGCTCCACTACAAGGCATGGGACCGCTTCTAATCTAAGTCCGTGGTTGCTCTAATTAACGACGGTAATATTAACAAATCGTCATCACAGCTTGGTCGCCACTACTGTTCACAGGATATCGACACACAAGTCCGTGAAGGTGTGAAAATGACCGCAGGTAAAATTTTCACTTCGATTTATTAGTTGTAATTCTCAATGCTTTCATTTTCACTTCGATTTATTAGTTGTAATTCTCAATGCTTTCATAACGAACGGGCAGAATAAAACTTCCATACAGCGAAAAATTTGATTCATAGAAGTTCGATTCATGAATAGTAAATAAGTAGTGTTATATAAGAAAAAAATCGGGACTTTGCCAAAAGTTCGACACATCAAGCAATTTGAATCATCAAAGTTCGATTAATCAAGGTTTGACTGTATTCCCGATTTCCATTATCTTTTCAAAACTACAAAAAATGGAATCGAAAGACATATAATACAATAAAATCTGATAAGTAAACTCGAGAAAAAGTAGCCAGAACTGAGATTGTTTTGACGCTACGTTATGAATTTATTATAAGCATATGGAGAAATATACCGAAGTTTGGAAAATGATAATTTAGGGATTTAAACCAATCCAATATATATAATATTTTCTTTTCAAAGAAGAAATACTGAAATCACAAATTTTTTGTGTTTTTTTAATGTCGCACAAATTCTGCTGTAAGCGGTCCTCGTCGCAACTGTTTGAGTGACTGCCTTACACTCATCCAAGATTATTTTTTCAATTTTTGAACCCAAAAAAGTACCTGTGCACTATATACGAGAAATTACGGTAATGTACAGTTCAACAACTGACCAATGAGAAAATTAACACTGTTCTTAAAATTCCTGAGGAAGTGGTGAGCTTCTTGACAGACTGGATTGTAGGAATGACAGACTGGATTGTAAGAAGAAAAACACTGTGTCATGGATAAAATTTCCATGATTTATATTTAGCTGTGTTCTATTCAAACAAAATATTCATTTTACTTCTAAATAATAGTCTATCTATTTACAGTTCAACGGAACCTCTAAGAATCATATATCGTATCATGTATTTTGTTTTTTTTTTCCTTCTAGGATTTCAATTACCTAGAAAATATCTTCATTATAAATGATTATTAGTAAAGGCAACAATGTTGTGTTCATATATTCCCGAAAACTCTAGAGGATGTGATAAAACTGAGATATAACACATAAGTATATGTATTACCAAGAACCAGGACTTAGTATACTAGTCTTCTCTTTCACCACACAAGTTCCATACAAAGACAGATTACTAGTGTAACCCTGGTAAATACTAGCTGCAATGCATGCCACTAAACTAGACTAGAGAGTCATTCTCTTTAGCTCATTGGTTGAGCACAAGACTAGCAGCCAGAGGTCCTGGGGGCAACTCTAAGCAGAGGCAGTAGTGGAGGAATTTTTCGGGCGGATTATAGTTAACTTTCTGGACCCCCTTTCAAATTTCCCAGGTGTGCATTGCTTTAATTCGCAGGTAGATTACCTGTAACTTTTTATTTACATATACATTTACAATATACTTATATAACTACATAGCCTCATATTTCCTTCCACAGGATATTACACTTACTTTTGAGGTAAAAGAAATTACTTATCGTTTGAACGGCAGCCAAATTAATCTGGCATTCAAATCTAACAATTCATCTCTAATGGAATAAACTTAACTATAGGAAGAATACAATATTGTAGGTAATACTAGAGGGGCAAACACGATGTTGTTTTACACATTGTATGTCTCCTATTAACAAATTTGCAAACCTTTGCTCTTGAAAAACATCTTGATCATGGTTAAAATGTGTGCAAAGTTACAAACCAACACTTTGGTTCTAACCGACGGGTAACCTTGACACACAATGATATTCAAACAAAAGAAACCACAGGGAGTAAGAAGCCATCAAAAAACTGTTACTATATTACAGCTGCAAAATGTTGTAATCCATTTTAAAATATTGAAATATGAACATTACCTATTAAACTTTTTTTTTTATATTCCCTTTCCCAATGTAAAATATGTAAACATCTCAACACCTTCCACATTGTTAGTGAACCATCAGAAACAAGATTTTTTGGTCACGTCACATTTCTCCATTTCTTCATTGGGAGAAGGTGTTTTTCGAAAGAAAGTTTAAAGTATCGAAAAAATATATATCAAGTAACCAGTAATAGTTAAAGGCCCAATATACGTAACTTTTGGCAAAACTTGAAGAGAAAATCAAGCCTAATAACTTATCATATTCATAGATTTAGTTAAGATTAGCTGATATTAGCAATATTCAAGATGAATTCTTACGCAGTTACCGTACAGCAGTAATTGAAACTCGGTATTTGTAAGCACGCGTCCATTTTGAACAGTCTTCTACCTTTGGTTTGTTGTTGAAGTGGGCCCCACCTGAATTATTTTCAGTTCTTTGGGTTTTTCTGTCTAGAGTTTCTTGTTAGTTACCGCTCAGGTTTACTTCGTTTTAGGCTTATTTTTGCATGGTTATTTAGTGGATTTTTGTCAGAATTTTTCAAAACCACAAAAAATTTCCTGAAGTTACGTATATTGGGCCTTTAAGTATTAAATCAATCAAAAATATGATACAGTAACCAGTACTGGTCAATAGCTCACATAGGAACTCAGAATGGAACAAATTCATTGAACGGCAGGCACTCTACCAAATTGCTATGACTTTGACAGTTATCCCGTCTAAATCCAGAGAAATATTATCTCTGTTATACTTTCATAGGAAAATAAATAACTTTAATTTTAACCATTCAAACAGTTATTTGTACGAATTGTGGTGGTGTAACAATGCAAGCAACCGGAAGGTGAAGATGTGACAAGGAAATGAGACTATCACATCAGCATTCCTATCCCAGGTATGATGTACACTTATTTGTGAACTTATGTCAGTCTTGCACACAAGATTTCTTTTACAGGCGATAGATTAACAGTACAACACGCATGATCTGCTCAGATTAACACTTTTCTTCCTACATAAGCGTCTCATTTCTCTAACTGCAAATCTCTGGAGTCTGCATGTTTGCTGTATGTTGGTTGCTTATCCTGTTACAAACACCAGGTCAATAGAAGTAATCTTTAACGCGGTGGGATAAACAGCAGCCATGGAGATGTAGTCCTAAATGCGGTGGGATAAACAGCAGCCATGGAGATGTAGTCCTAAATGCGGTGGGATAAACGGCAGCTGGTAGAATCAATCTTCTCCGTCCACTTCAGTAACCTTCACAACATCACCAGGAAGACAGATCATTCATCTCTGTTGGAATAAATAGTTTCATTGGTGAAATGCATCATATGGAATTCTATAGACAATACTGAGCATTCTAAAGCACACAAAAGAAAGTGCCCTGGCAAGCTTACCTTATGGAAATGAGTGTTTTAATGTTCTAAGTTTTGTTTCATCAAAAAGTAATTTAAAACTAAATTCATTGACATTAGTAAGCCTCCATATTCTTTGAATAAGTCATTAATTTCTGTTGGACAATGACAATTAAAAAACTTGTCTCAGCTACCGTGGTACTGAACGTTCCTATGAAGTTTAAAAGTTAATTAATTGAAGCGTACTCAATATATCAAGCGGACACTGTAACAGCAAATTAATAAAGGGCAACAACTCTGCAAATTAGAATCTGATAATTGTAGTTAATGGTAGTTATCATACTTTTCTGGAGCCATAATGGCAATGAACCTTCTTGAAGTTAATTTGTTGGAAACTACAAAAGATATTGACTGGACACTGTTTACAAGTGCAAAAACACAGCCTTTTAGCAAGAGTGGTTCTCAGTTACAGAATTAATGTATCAGCGCAATTGAAACTTGAAATAAAAGGTTACCCCCCCCCCCCCCCCCCAAGACTTTAATTCAAACATGACAATCACCTTTAACCTTTCTTTTCCTGCGTGTCTAACGCCTCAAGTTGTGCCTGGAGAGCAGCAATCTGTTCCTTAATGGATTTGGCCTTGTTTGGGGGCAGGTTTACAGCTTCTGAAACAGATTTAAACAGCATCTAAAATTATTCATAATCCTGAGCACAAAGATTTAGTAACTACATTGCCACAAAAAGGATGCAATATTTAATCTACAACACATGAATAAATTTGAAAGACATGACCATAGTGACCAAATTTATCAGAACTTTCAGACATACAGAAAAATAAACATATCAGAAACACCCTATACAGAAACTTCAACTATTTAACATTTTCTCTAATTATTTAATGATGAACAAAAGGAGCTCATTCAATAATATAATATTTGTCAAATTCAATACTATTTTCGTAAATTAAAGAACATTTTCACAAATTTTAGCCTTTTGTGATGTCAAATTGAAGAAAATTTTCCCAACAAAAAATACATTTTTAGCAACAAAAGTATCACCGTTTGCAATCTTTCCATATGTCTAATTTCTGACATTACTAACAAATAAATATATATTAACAGCTCTGATAACAAGTTTAACAAAGTGTTAACTTCGCATACGACTCACCATCGGGTGGTAAAACAACCCTTTTAGCCAATCCAGACTTGACCAATTCATCAGCGACGTTTACATCGCCTTCACTCAGCTCCACTATGTACAGGCTTGCCAACTTGTCCAGGATCTGCACCGTCAGTCTCTTGTTGTAGAAAGTCTCGATCTTACTCGAGGCCTCCTTCGTCCAATTAGTTTCTGATGGACTCAACCCTGCCAAGAAGTAACATTACTGTTGTACCTACAGCTACACCAGATAACACTAATATTTCATAATGTTTTTTGCTTTTTTTCTGTCTTCATTATGATATGAAGAAATATTTTCAAAATAAACTCTTTTAATAAGTTTCAATTACCACTATTTTTCAGCTTTATTTCTGTTTTTATTATGGTATGAAGAAATATGTTTAAACTAAACTCTTTTGATGTGTCTCAACTACCACTGTATGTCAGTTAAGATTGAGTTTGGTTTGATTGATTTCTTATTAACATTTAAGTCATTCACCCCTAAAGACATATTTGAACTCTTCCAATTCACACGTTAGAATTCAATAGTTCATTTGGAACCTTCAGGGGTAGAAGAGTTAAGGATGTGCCTTCAGGGGTAGAAGAGTTAAGGATGTGCCTCCAAGTGTCTGTACACTCGACGACAAACTCTTACCAGTTTTATGCTAAGTTCAAACCAAAAGTGTTTTCTGGAAACGATTCACAAGATATGACCTACAAAATTTGCATAGTATATACTACAGGAAAGATTGGGCATTTCCATAAGTTGAACCGACTTTTTGAGAGGGCAGCAGTAACCCTCCTCATTTATATATAAACTTCCAGTAACTAGTCATGCTTACCCTGTAAGGAACACTTGAAAGCTGGTACAGGAAGTTCTATACACTCGCGCAAAATTGGTCGCACTTTGTCCCTCGGCACAATCTCGGTGTTACCAAAATCAATGAAATGGACAAGTAGTGTATTGTCAGGGAATACCCTCACAACAGAAGCTCTGTTCCACGACCCATCTACAAAGTAATAGTAGTAAAGATAATTATATTCGACAATCCATCTACACAGGCAATATGTCTTCACATGAATTTCACGTGAAGAAACATTGGCTGTGTAAAAGGTAATAGAAGTAAGAAATAATATTCCATGACCCATCTACAAAGTCTACAAAGTAATAGAAGTAAGAAATACCGTAATTTCTCGCGTATAGTGCGCAGGTACTTTTTGGAGTCCAAAAATAAAAAAAAAATATCTTGGGGGGAAAAAAAATTTAAAAAAAAATTTTTTGTGAAAAAAAAAGTCAAGTCGGAATGATAGCACCAACCAGGTAAGTCGCTATTAAAGGGTATATAAACAAACACCTTTGAATAGGAAACTTTGAAAACATAACACAATGCCTCGTTAGTTAGACTTGACATTGATTGACACCTCGCGCGAGTTACGGTGAAGATCTGTTGACACCAGCGAAGGCACAGGCTCAATACAGATAATTGAAATAAACGATGTTTTCACGGCAATATCATTCACAAATTATTCAATTAAATCTTACATAAGACTTAATCTTCCAGGTTTTCTATAAAATAAACAATTGTGGAGTCTCTAGTGCGTCTAGACATCGATAGAGTCGGCAGTGTACTGGGTTGACGGGTGTACTAAAAGCAGTCACTCAATCAGGTCCGACGAGGACCGTAATACAGCCAAATTTGTTTGATATAAAAAACACAAACCCTTTGTGATTTCAGCATTTTTTCTTTGAAAAGAACATATGGATATTTATTGGACTGTTTTGAGTCCCTAAATGTTTATTTTCCAAACTCTACCTGTTATTGTTACAAGTTCAACTCGCTTGTTTGCGACTCTGTTTGTTACTGTCGGGTATTAATATTACGCGACCTTCACTCTTTGCAATACACAAACCGGCGAACTTCCAAGTCGTTCTTGACACATTTCTACCGTCAGGATTGAATTGTACAGTATGATTTTACACAAGAACAGCATTTTTAAAATCAGTGCTAACAACGATCTAATTCTTCAGTATATTTCACTAGTATAATATATGCCTTGTGATAATGAAGCGTCGATCCAATTTCGACCTGAAAGTTCAGGCTACTTTCCTCAAGTTTATTTATCAGATCCTATCATATTTTATGGCTTTTATAATTGCAACTTTTCGTGGTTGTAAAAATATAATGCAAATCAGGAATTATTTAACAAAATATCAACTGTTAACTACCACAAGGATATTTCAGGTTATTCTGAAAATCTCCGAAAAATTAACGATACATGATCGCGACCAAGTCAAGGTTTTTGCTTGTTCTTGCTTATAGTGCGCACCCCCTTCTTGACACTTTCGATTTTCCCTAAAAAAGTGTGCACTATACGCGAGAAATTACGGTAATTATATTCCACAACCCATCTACATGATAATAGAAGTAAGAAATAATTATATTCGATGACCCATCTACAAAGTCTACAAAGTAATAGAAGTAAGAAATAATTATATTCTACAGCCCATCTGCAAAGCCTTTTTATATACCCCCTCACCTAAGTTAGGGATATGATTTGTAAGTATTGGTCATAAATCTTACCAGTGAAGTGAGCACAGCAGAGGTCATCTACCTCTGGGGTAAAAGAGGGGTCTGGGTTGCCCATCTCACAGTGTAACATAATTGTCTGCAGTAGGAGCTCCAGGGCTTGAATGTCTACAAGTCAAAAGACAAGGATTAACATGTCCTTCATATAAGTACACAATCACATTATTCTTGTTTTTAAAATGTATGATAGACAATTTACAGTACAACATGCCGGCATGCAATAAGTGTGATGTACCCAGTGTTATACACACTACACATAAACCTTTTAAGAATCAGCGAAAGTGTTCAACATTATGGTGTTTAATCACAGGACAATTTTGCCAAAACAATGCTAAATGAAACATCAAACAAAATTAGAGGTAAAAGACGATAGTCAATTTGAAAATTGAAAGTGGCTAGGTATGGTGCTGTTTAAAACATCATATAATATCATTTATAACTGTAAACCAACTTATTTTCGTGGCGACTTAAATTCACGTTTTCATATAAAACGACTATTTCTCAATTAAATTTTAGTTCTAAATTCTATGTACAGTACAGTAATCCTACAGTTGGTACATCTTTGATTGAAACTATTTCGCAGTGATTAGTTTTCATGAATTTTAATCAACCGCGAAATATGCGAAAACTTAAAGGCCCAATATACGTAACTTCAGGGAAATTTTCGTGATTCTGAAAAATTCTGAAAAAAAACCCAGTTGATAACCATGCAAAAATAAGCCTAAAACGAAGTAAACCTGAGCGGTAACCCACAAGAAACTCTTGACAAAAAAATACAAAGAACTGAAAATAATTCAGGTGGGGCCCACTTCAACAACAAACCGAAGGTGGAAGACAGTTCGAAATGAACGCATATTTACAAATAGCGTGTTTCAACTGCTGCTGTACTGGTAACCACGTAAGAATTCATCTTGAATATTGCTGATATCAGTTAATCTTAACTAAATCTTATTATAAATATAATAAGTCATTAGGCTTGATTTTCGCTTAAAGTTTTGCCGAAAGTTACATATTGAGCCTTTAATCGTACGTGAAAAATCAGTTGGTTTACAGCATTAAGTTTCAAAAGCAACCAAATACATAAAAGATAACAATCACTTATGATATTTATATACTTATATCACATGACATGTTCAATGTATTCTTATAGTAAATTTCTGTTGAAAATTCATCATAATAACATGGAAACATCTGTTTACCCAAGAAGTGAAATAAACAGAGGTTTTATTGTATACACTTACTTTCTTTGCTGGCCAGCTGACAGTAGAACTCTTCAGGGCTCACAACATACGAGATGACAATCTCAAACTGTTTTTCCTGAGGTTCAAATTTGGCTATCTCCGACAGTTTCACTTTGCCGGTCTTTCGTTCCTCGGGATGAGGTGAGAGCTGGTGATTACCTGCTATCTTTACCTGGAACATACTGTTGACGTCAACTCCATCGGCAGTCGTGAGAAGTATGGAGAACGCATCTCCATCAATGGCCTGAGTCTCCACCTGAACTTTGCCTCCCCCAATGATCTGAGCGAAGGCTTGGAGAGTCTCTTGCGACTGTCCCTCGTTGGTGACATTATGAAGTTTACAATGAATACTCTGACAAGGTAGAGAACTCAGTGAGGGAACCAGTTTCCTGATATTGTCTGAACCCACCTCCTCACAGTTACCGTAATCAACAAACTGCGTATTAAACTTGCCATCGTCCAGTGTCTCTAACACCTTGGCCCGATACCACTGATCGTCTAGTGAATACTTGGCACAAATCAGCTCACCCTGCACTGGTTTGTATGGACTAGCAGAAGCACAATAAACTGAAATACTTTGCTGCAATTCTGCTAATTTTATGCCAAATTTAGTGAGTTGTATGTAAAATGACTCAAAGTCCACAATGGATGAAATGGCAGCTTCTTCAATTGTACTTGGTAGGGTTTCCATGGCAACATCAGCAGCCATGATGGGCCCTGTGTCTGTGACTGCATCTTGCTTTACTATAGGAACAGCTGCCTGCACTGTAGGTGTAGGGACACTAGTGGTCTCACCTTTGGGCTCTGTAGAAACTGGTTTAGCCTTAGGCTTTTGTTTTTCCAGTTCAAGATTGATGGACGAAGAGACCGTTTTCATATCTGTGTCCTCTTTTATGTCAATCATGGCTCTATTGTCCTTCATACATATGAATTCCGCTTCAAGCGGACTTTCTGTCAATGCTGCAAAATACCGAAGGATATCTTGCGGCCAAACCTTAGGTGGGTTTACTCCATGTAAACAACAGCGGACAGACTGGGCAGGTAAGGAATCACATGACTCGATAGCAGCCGACAACTGAGAAAAGTCTTTCACCTCACTATTGCCAAAATCAATGTAGCGCACCTCTGCCTGCTTGTCAGTGAGGCTGATAACCTCTGCCCTATACCACACTCCCTCGTACATCCCCAGCACCAGTTCACCAACCTGCTGTGGCCTGGAAGTACCAAATTCATACATGAAATTGATGATGGATGAAGTAATACAGTGTCAAACCTCATTAACTCAAACTCTTATAACTTGAAGACCCTGCTCATTTTCAAGTATTTCGTTTATCCACCCTAATCTTCGTTCCAAATCTTTTAACTTGCTTAACTCAAATAATCTGATTACTCGAAATTTCTTCATGGTCCACAGAACATCGAGATAACAGGTTCGATTGTACCGTACTCAGTAAATTTGAACATTCCAGAAAATATGACTGAATATGGTTTTAAGCCTCATTTACCCAACAAGTTTTTAGATTTTGGATCTTTGCACTGACCAATCTCTATTATCAAGACTTGTGTAAATTGATATTATAAGACAAACAATTACATCACAAGACATACACAAGTACCTGCAAAACAGCAAGTATAATTCATTTCATATTAAATATCTGTTATAAAATCCAATCACATGACGAATAACATCTTGATAACAAAGACTTGCTATAAGAATTTTAATAGGTTAAACATCAGCTAGGATGTAAATACCTATTATAAAATGAATATCGATTATACTGTTGATTTATAACAGTGCACTTCAAATACATAACAACCTACTTCAAATGGATGTGCTTGGATATAACAATTGCTTTCTACATTTGCGATGTCTGAACTAAGTGATATAACACTTTTAACATAGATACGTCAACTCTCCAAAACCTAATTTCACAAAAAAAAAAACTACCTAGTAGATTAACTACAACTTAGGTTAACTGTATGCTTTATACTAGAACTAGAAATGCCTGTGAGACATAAATGCCCCCTTCCCCCTTATGAAATTAGTTTTTCATGCTTATTACGTTTGCCAAGTTTGATGACAATCGGATCAGTAGTTATTTAAATAAGCTGGTTACATTACCATAGGACGTGACATGACGGGACAGACAACACTATATGCCCCCCCCCCCCCCAATTTCATGGCGGGGGCATAAAAAGTTCATGTGAACTTACTTGTAGCCAATAGGTACAGACTGCATAGCATTATTGATTTTTGCACTGAAGGCAGCAAATGGTCGTATAAGTTTTTCCAGGTTGAGCTGAACAACAAACTCCGCTGGGGAGGTGACATCTGTGATCATGATGGGAACAACTTCATTAGGGGTGAGGTTGTCCACTACACTTCCAAGGTCTTTAGCCATCACAGAAATTCTGTCAACATAAAAAGGATTTCTTAGCAAAAACTTTCATTATACATCTGTAATTGACAGCTAAATTTCAGTTAAAACTTTCTCTTTTTTCAAATCTGCTTGTTGTCATATTATTAATTCACATGGACATTTTTAAATCTTATTAAAGGGGCATCCCGGGGAAGTCTACAATGAAGTTCTTGAATGTGCATGCTGTCTGCACTACCAGATACATTTTCCTGTTATTTCAATATTCAAAGTCCACTCAAAATGTGTTTATTAGCCACTTGCAAAATTGCATTCCTCGGGAAAGCCCGATAAAAATACCGCTGATCACGCGACAAGTGACAGCGTTCTCGGTCAATTTGATGAAGGGGCCCAAGAGGGGACGCGTAATGTATCTACACATGTACGTCCGTCCGATGATGAACTAGACACAAAGTCCGTGTATAAATTTATTGAATCACATTCACATTAATAATCAGACGTTAATTACAAACAATATTCATATGAAGAAATTTATGTCGACATCTCTGCATCATTTACCGACATCAGTACCTGACTGAAACCGCGATGCAAATCGCCAGAAACCCACACGACACTGCACTCTTACATTGTACGTTTAACAGTGTCATGTGGGTTTCCGACGATGACAACCATAGGGAAAACCTTAATTTCTGTAAAAAGTTATTTTCACGAAACCTCATTTAGAACCATTTCACTAAAGGTGTGCATGCATTGAAAAGTACAAAAATAAAATGAAATTATTCCGATTTTTTTTTATACAACTCGATGTCTTGAAGATTTTTTTTCAGACTATCTACAGTTACGTGCCATAAGTCTTTCAATTTTTTTTTATTTTGCTATATATTCTTTGTATTTCCAACTTTTTTCCAATGAATTCAAATTCAAAATCTATCCAACTTTCAGTGTCAACATACTTTAACACTTACAATTATATATGTATCACGGAAGTTCGTGCACTCATATGACGCACCGCGCACTAAACATGTAGAATACATGTAGAATATTTATATCAAATTTGGAACTTGTCGAGAAGATAATTGTCCAATACTTAATCCATTTATATATGTTATGATTCATTTTACTTTTTTATGTAAATTTAAAGGTTCGTTAACATTTTCAACACAACTGCAGACATGGGATATACATGTATATGATTTTTTTTTTTATGAATTAATGACTTCACTTATAAAATGCATATATTTTGATTCATATCAAATTTATTACCGGTGTCCAAACCCGATCATATTTGTACAATCCGTATTTTATAGATTAGGTATGACAAGATTTTTTTATCCGCTCATGATGACATAAATTTATTCATTTTGTCCAAATTGAATCTGTATACATTAAACTCAATTGCCCTATACCGGCGTTTTACAACGTAACCCCCCCCCCCCATACGGTTTTTCTTGTATATGAAAAAGGTCTTTCTCTTCAGATATATATTTCAATAAGCTGTTTTACTGGAATATTATAAAGGGAATATTACAATACACGCTCTCAAGTTTTACACACGCATTTCATGTAACAGAGGAATGAAAGAGTTATCCCTTGGGAGGCCCCAAAACCAAATAAAAACTGTGTCACCGGCAATCCAGAAGAAAACTGTAACATGCAAACAATTGGGCTGTTTGTCTCTCCCTTGAATACTTCCCATCCCTCATTATGCTTCCGTAATATAATCCTTACGTTAAAGTTTGACCATTCGGCCACTTTTCGCTTGGTAGTTACATGTAGGTCACGCGGATCGCCATTTTTTGTTTACCGATGTAGCTTGTTATGCGCATGCGTTATCATATGTGATGCAAAAAAATTTACATGTCCAAATCGTTGATCAACAAATAGTGATTCCCTTTTTTAATTATAAATTAAAATTTATGAGAACATATTTCAACGTAAATCGCCCATTAATTTTCCACAAGAGTATACATTTAATTCATATATACAATAATTCTAAATAAGCATAAAAAAATAAAGTTTTACCGTGATGCCTCTTTAATTTCTAAAATGTTTTCTACCTTTTGAATTGTGGTTCTGCTGGGGCTCCCTCCTGTTTTGGAGCAGGAGTGTCTGCCGAGCCATCAGCAACGACCCTCCTTACAACACCCGCTTCTACCAACTTGCCAGCAATATCACAATCTGTAAATGGACAAAATTCTGTTATACATATTCACATCTGTAGTGTGGTGATAATGAAATTTTATTTATAGTAACAGTGGCCTAGCTTTAGACCTCATAGAAAGAAAATAAACTCACAACAGTAAAGAGTACCATTGGTTCAGCGCAATTGGTTTTATCACATAACTGACCCGTTCAGTCATGTCATACAGCCATGTCTTAAAAATGGTATTACACACGTGTAATAACACTATTGTGATGTCATAAACAAATGACGTCTTTATGACGTCATATGATTGTCTCGGTGGTGAAAATCGTACTGTCACAGAAGACATTTGCCTTTCTTATAGAGAATGTAATTTGAGAGTTTTTGTGTATTTACTCATAAATATAAGATATGTGATAAATAGAATGTTACACTCTTGTCAATGTAATATGGAATTTATTAAACTCGTTAAATAATTTAATATGTCACTCGCCTAAACTATCTAACTAATTTAATAAATTCCATATTACATCGAAACTCGTGTAAGATCATCTATATGTATGATGGAGTCGAAAACAACTTTCCTCTGTGTGGGGAGAACTCAAGATTATGTATACTTTACGGAGTAAACTTTTGGGAGCTGGTGAACTTAACCATGACAAGACAGAAGTCACCAAATTTCTATTTCATTTAAACCCCAATCATTTTCAGGGTACAAACCCTACCTTGACTATCCGTCATTTTGACGGAGGTGTAGGTGGCAGTACGGCCCACTGCCTCCGCTATGTAGGAGATCTGAGCCACATCGGACAGCAGGACAAATTCTTTAAGAGTGGCTATAGCGGTATCACTCCATGTCGCTTCTCCAGGTAGGGGTGCTATACCATCAAGAACTAAATGTACTCCCTACCAACGGAACAGAAATAACATTTAACTGTGACATTTACAATTAAGTTCCTGAAAACAACATCCCACCCCTTACTGAACACATGCTGCTGATGTTAATTTGACTTAAATTAACAACATTCCACACAAGAAATAAGAGGAACATGGATAAAAATTGTGTCAAAGATGTAGCATGGGCCAATCACTGAATGCATGTTGCAGGTACTGAATTTCCCCTTCATTAAATTTGCATATTTAAATGATTACTTCAGATTTGTTAATTACAATGAAATTAAATTGATGATAAAACCAAAATGCAAAACAATGTTAAAATCATTCTTAGTTCTAATACGTTTCCAGTTTTAGTTTAACTTACAGTTAGAGGTTCAGCCTTCATAGCCGAGTCCAGCTCTTTCATTTGTGATAATGAAACATTCTCTTTGTTGCCGAATTCTACGTAGGTAACATTGACAGTTCCATCTTCTCTGATTGAATCGACTCTAGCACGATACCAGCCAACATCTTTGGCACTGTACGCAGCGTACATCTCGTCTGGCTTTACATCCGTCACAGAGGTCAGCTTGTTTTTTGTTATCTAAACAGGTACAAATTCAAACCATGCTTCCCATTAATAAGGATTCAATATGGTATAATCTGTAATTATGTATCCGTACAAGTTCCTGCCATTAAATGGTTTGATGGGACCCTGACTTCTTGCAATACACAACATTCGAACAGTCAAAAGCATATTTTAATTCTTTTAAAGTAACAAGACACTATCAGCAATGAAAACTCAATCACATCAATATTGTCTTGCATTGATGCAACATCAATATAAGATAAATATGATGAGGTTTAACGTGGTAAGAGAAAAATAATCATTCACCCCCTTGGTAGTGAGACAGAGGACCTCAACCTTTGGGGTAAGATTCTTAAGCTACCAAACACTCGGCAAGCCTGGTGTTCAGCAACATAAGAATCTTACCCATTTGGGTTGAGATTCCCCTGTCTCGCCCCCAAGGGGGTGAAAGATTCTTTTAATCGTGTACTCTATTTTCAAACTTAAGTGTAAATATGACTATATATAGTACAGCTGAAAAAGTCTGATTTCTTTCCATCTTGCACACTATTTTCTATCTTAGTGTAAATACTAAATAGTACAGTCGAAAAGTAGGTCGATTTCTTACACTCTCGTACACTATGTACATCTGTAAAAGTTCACTTCACATTGGACATATTTGTCTGATGAAGCGACAATGTAATCCTCAAATTCTGCTAATAATGTACTTCTTAATGCTGTTTCACATTTTGGTTAACACATTCATCCCTGAAGACACATTTGAACTCTTCTAATTCAAAGGAAGGAGTAGTTAATTATGAAATTTCAGTACAAATGATTAATATTACACAACTCACCATTTCATTGAGTTGATCTGTGATGGCCATTCCATGTTTAATCTTCTCCTCATTGCCTTCCTGTACCCAGATTTCACCTGGACTAGAAACATCCATTGTCAGCACCTACAGGTACAGGTAGGGTTAGAATAGATAAAGTATGTAACAGCAAACGACATGCTAACACATGTCTGTATCAAAACAACACAAATATAGGACAAACAAATATAGGACCAAAATTATATTCGTAGATTGTTTTCCGTTATGTCTTTTACTTGGACCCTATTTCTTTATTATTATGCTTAAAACATACTGGCAAGTTTATAAAACCGAAACATTTAAACAAATGATGTATCTGAAAGTCATATTAAAACAATATGTTTTTGTCACATAGAATTTAATTTCTTATGTTAAACAGTTTATAATTTTTATATATCGTTTTATCACCATACAGATCGAAGCATATCTCAAAGTGGTTCACAAATAATTTTCAATTATGAAATATAATTTCATAAAAGCCCTGCAAGATATGATTTTCTTTTCGCACATGATTCTTCAAACCTATGCTTGTACAGGAATCAACATGTTCTAAACCGTAGTCTAAGTTCTTGTTGGGGATGTAGGGGTTCTCAAAGAATCTGAAAGACTTGACTTACCACAACCTTTTCATTCAGAGGAAGTGAACTGTAGTTAAGAGTTGGACTGAAACAGAATATCCAGTTTTTTAATACTTCATCAAGAAATACAAGTGTTGAATAAATGTATCTATGGTTACCATTTATGGTTAACTAATCCGAATCATATAAAGCCACAAGACTTGAAATGAGGAACATAAACCAAACAAGGCATCGCAAACGATACAAATCCCCTCGGGTGTTAACACATGAATTCGGAAGCAAAATGGGGGGTGGGGTTATTGCAGGACATTGAAATAACATCAGTTGTCATTTGCACTGAACTGCAATAGACATGGATGGAGTCCCATTCAAGAAAAATACAGAATGAAATATAGTCACATGAAGACTATGGGTGTCAAATATACTACTGCAGGGTTTGCGCTGGGTATTTTATAAATGGGGGCCTTTCCTAAATGAATGGGGTCCTTCTGTATGTTTTTTATGGGAGTCCCGAAAATTAATGATCAGGATCCATTCAAAAATGAAGTCGCAAGAGCGCTGACAAAGATTTTCTATAAATAGTAACGCTGACCTTGACCTTGACCTTGGCACCCTGAAACACAAACTTGTTCGAGGTATTCCCATGCTGGACCCATATATGAAGTTTGGTCAGGATCCATTCAGAAATGAAGTTGCAAGAGTTCTATAAATAATAACAGTGACCTTGACCTTGGCACCCTGAAACACGAACTCGTTCGAGGTATTACCATGCTGGACCCAAATAGGAAGTTTGGTCAGAATCCATTCAAAAATGAAGTCGCAAGAGCGCTGACAAAGATTTTCTATAAATAGTAACGGTGACCTTGACCTTGGCATCCTGAAACACGAACGCGTTCGAGGTATTACCATGCTGGACCCATATAGGAAGTTTGGTCAGAATCCATTCAAAAATGAAGTCGCAAGAGCGCTGACAAAGATTTTCTATAAATAGCAACGCTGACCTTGACCTTGGCACCCTGAAACACAAACTTGTTCGAGGTATTCCCATGCTGGACCCATATATGAAGTTTGGTCAGGATCCGTTCAGAAATGAAGTTGCAAGAGTTCTATAAATAGTAACAGTGACCTTGACCTTGGCACCCTGAAACACGAACTCGTTCGAGGTATTACCATGCAGGACCCATATAGGAAGTTTGGTCAGAATCTGTTAAAAAATGAAGTCGTAAGAGTGCCGACAAAAAGTGAACATACGTACGTAATTAGTATGTACGATCGGAACGCTATATCCCCTCCCCGACTTTCGTCGCGAGGGGATAATAACAGCCACGCCAACTGGTTCAATATGTCTTCAAAAATATGGGTCTTGGAACACCTATTACGCACTTGTCTTAAAACACTGTGTACCAGTACACACTAAACAAAAAAATAACTGGAACACTGTAATAGGATGCAAAAACAATCAAAACGAAAGTCCATACCTAGAAGAAGTAGCAACACTGGCCTGTGTTGACTCTTGAGGAACTTGAACAACTCCAGCTTTCACAAGCTTTCCTCGAACGTCTTCACCTGTTGGGTAGTTCATATAGATATTTCAGGACAATAATAATCTAAATTCTCCTTTTATATACATGGTCAAAAATTTTCTGAAAAAGATTAAAGTTCGACAGATATTTCATGCATTTTATACTTAAAGGCCAAGCCTACAGATGTAATACTCATTTTCAGAAAAGGTCCAACTAGAAATAATGTATTTTGCAATACAGCTGAATACGAAAATTTCCTGATGGGATAAAAATTCTGATCAAATCCGGAATTAAATCTCCTAAAATCAGACAAACAGAATTTTCTCAAAAAGCCTAGAAAACATACTGCAAACGACAATATCAATTTAAAGGTAGAATTATCGACAACTTTTAATTGCAAATTAATTATGCAAATTTAAGATAGAGAACTACCATAATTATGTACAGTCGATACTCGTTATCTCAAGAAAACTTCAGAATCATCCGAGTATCTTAATTAAGCAATATTGAATATTCAGTGTGAAGTATGGTCGGGATTGACAAAATAAATCAAATTAAATGGGGTCTTCGAGTTAAAAAGGTGCGACTGCATATCCTGAAAGATGGCCTTTCTTGTAATTTCAATTCCGACTGACCGTTTCCATCCAGCATGTCGACTATATAGCAGCCTCCTTGACTGGAGCGTGCCTTTATGCTGTAGACAACCCCTGAGGCCATCGTTGGTGGTATAAGGGACAAAAGCACGTCAACAGCCTCTCCCCAACCTTCTGTCTTCGGATTCACATCTGCCAGGCTACATTTAACAGCCTGCAACAACATATTGTGAATCCAATAAATCATTTTTCATTTTAATAGTAAGAACTAGGAAGTTTGGATAAAGAATATAATATCTTACTTCTAAGTATTTTGTCATTTTTTCCCTCTCATTATTGTCAGACCAGTTTTTTTACAGTTCAATACATGTTTAGCAATATTACAACCATTACTTGAAACTTTTGCATTAAAATTCAATTTGTGAATACCCTTGTATTACTTATTTTGAGACCACACATCTGCTATTAGATCAAGTGATAATGCTATGGCCAATGAAATATTTCAACCCTTTCCACTTTGTTCTGACAACTCTTAAAAATGAATTCTTCATTTTATGATAATACATATCCTCCATTTTCACTATTCTCAAAAACTGTAACTTACCAAGGCAGGTAGAGATGTCATACTATCTTGTAGTTGGCGCACTTTGGTGAGAGCCACAGTTTCTGTGTTTCCATAATCTAAGTAGGTGACAGTGACAGCATCTGACCCCTGATAGCCGTCCACTTGGGCTCGGTACCAATTACCGTCCAGACTGAACTGGGCTGCGTACACATCCCCCACCACTGGGGTCGCTACATGTACGCTCGTCTGGTCATAAAGCTGGAGGAAATCATACATCAGATTTTATTTTCTGTCAAATTCTGTTTCACTTCGTGTACAGAATACCAATGGATGATTTCTTGGATGTTTTAGGAAATTCAAGCATGATTACGGTTTGTGGATCATATGATATTGCAGTGTTCTCGTTAAAAGCCGGTTGCCGGCAAAAGTAGCCTGTTATTTATCTTCTTTGAACCGCTTATTTGATAAGAATTTTATATAGGTCAATACTATAGCATGTGGAACTTCAGCCGGCTATTCCATTCAAGTCAACCAACAATTTCAAAACTTAGTGAGAACACTGTATTGGGGTCACATCACATTATTTCCTTTTTATTACTTTGGCTATTGTTTTTTTGCCTCTTTTTTGTTTTGCATATTTATCATTTAATAGCTACCTTTCATTTAAGATATTTATTAATTGCGATTTTTGAAAATTAAAATTGGGAAAAATGCCGAAATCTCTGTATCATTATTAGGGGTATCGCTTTATATAATTCAATACTCATTGTAACAATAACAGATAGTTCTAGTTACGAAACAAAACATGAATTCTAGAATATATCAAACTTTTTCTTTAATTTGCCTTTGTTTCCCAGTATCATTCATATATAAATTCATGGTACATTCATTTGAACTGGGTTTTTTTCAGAACATGAAGAGCAAGTCATTCATCGGAAAAATAGAAAAACAAGAGGCCCATGGGCCTTGACGGTCATCCAACTTTAAAGATCTAAATAAATGTTTAGTCAGTTATTGAAAAGATGACCTAAAGACTAGTACTAGCTAGCTAGAGTAATAAGTACATAATCTTCACGGTTTAGAATATTTTCAGCTAATCTGACCTTCATAAGCAACATTTTCTGCAAATTACAACATACTGTTTTCATTTCTTCCATGAGGATGGCCAGAGCCTGGAGGCTTTTTTCATTCGGTTGCTGGATCCAGATCTTGTGTGGGTCAATCACTTCTGATACCCAAACCTGGTAAAGGTAAGATGTATAATCACAGGTGTGTAATTACAGGTGTGTATTTACAGGTAGGCACTACAATGTTCACCTGAAGTACAAACTACAAAATATCACACATAAAGATAAGTCGTATCCTTTTTTGTACCCGACTATTATGAAAGCCTGTCACTCCAAGTTTTCGACAGCATACATAACAAGAGGCCCAAGGGCCTTAACGGTCATCTGACTACCAATTGTGATACCATTATGGAATTAGTTTAAACAATATTTTATTTCCATCAGTGTACATGTATATTACATATATAGAAATTGTACAAATAGTGAGGATTGGAAAACAAGCTAATAGCTTATATAAATTCCTCTCCTCTAGGAATTAGTAATACAATCATGTAACAATATGCCACACAAATGTGGTTTTCAAGATGGTGATGATCATGGATTTCTTCGGAACAGTGCGAAAAATAACATTTGGTCAGAATCATTTTAGGCAAGTTTCAGATCATGGAAAGTGTTAGATGTGGATGCAAAATGGGGGCTGTTGCAGCCATCTTGGATCTCTGACGGACTGGAGAAATAACAACATTTGGTTGGGACTATCTGGGGATCATTTTTCTATGAAAAGTTTTAAATGTGTATTCAAAATGGGGGCTGTGGCAGCCATCTTGGATGTCTGATGGAACTTGAGAAGAAGTTTGAAATGTGTTTTTCAAGATGGCGGCTCTGAAGGCCATCTTGGATTTCCGACCAACCTGAAAAATAACAACACTTGGTCAGGACAATCTCTGAATCACTTCAGCCAAGTTTTAGCTTAATCCCACAGGTAGAACTTGAGAAGAAGTTGGAAATGTGTTCTGTAAGATGGCGGCCATGGCGGCCATCTTGGATTTCGAACCGACCGAAAAGTAACAACTCATGGTCAGGACCATCTCAGGATAATTTTAGCCAAGTTTCAGCTTAATCCCACAGGTGAAACTTGAGAGAAATTTGGAAATGTGTTTTTCAAGATGGCGGCTCTGGCGGCCATCTTGGATTTTGGACCAACCCAAAAAATAACAACACTTGGTCAGGACCATCTCAGGATCATTTCAGCCAAGTTTCATGTTAATCCCACTGGTAGAACTTGAGAAGAAGTTGAAAATGTGTTTTTCAAGATGGCGGCTCTGGTGGCCATCTTGGATTTCGGACCGACCCGAAAAATAACAACGCTTGGTCAGGACTATCTCAGGATCATTTCAGCCAAGTTTCAGCTTAATCCCAGTGGTAGAACTTAAGAAGAAGTTTAAAATAGGTGTTGTTCAGGAAAACAGTGATTGCGCAATCATGTCACAAAATGGCCGCCATGGCACAAATGTCGAGAGTTTTTCGGACCCGAAAAATAACAACATTTTATGGGCTGCCCTTCCTGAACATCCCTACCAATTTTCAGCTCACAGGTACCAGTGAAACTGTAGAAGAAGTTTAATATGTGTTTTTCAAGATGTCGGCTATGGCGGCCATCTTGGATTTCGGACCGACCCGAAAAATAACAACACTTGGTCAGGACCATCTCAGGATCATTTCAGCTAAGTTTCAGCTTATTCCCATTGGTAGAACTTGAGAAGAAGTTGAAAATGTGTTTTTCAAGATGGCGGCTCTGGCGGCCATCTTGGATTTCGGACCGACCCGAAAAATAAGAACACTTGGTCAGGACCATCTCAGGATCATTTCAGCTAAGTTTCAGCTTATTCCCATTGGTAGAACTTGAGAAGAAGTTTGAAATGTGAAAAGTTTACGGACGGCGCACGGCGGACGACGACGGACGAAGCACGGTAACTATAGGTCATCTTGACCCTTTGGGTCAGATGACCTAACAAATATATATATATTGAACAAATTCATTTTTTCTGCAGCTAAGAACTCTCCCCTATTCTAGATTGATCCCAAACAATGAAGTGCACTGTCTGGAAAGTCAGGAAAAGCTGCCAGCCTGATCTGTGACAAATTCAAACTTGCAATTTTTTTTTATTAATTATCTGCATTCAAAATTGATGTTTTCAGTGAATCACAATTTTGCACATTTATATTTACCTCAATATCTGAGCCGACTGAAATCTCAGAAAGAAGTAAGCATTTTCCACGAGCTTGTTTTGGCGCCGACGGTGATGGAGGTGTTTTGGAATCTTTTGTGTCAGCAGCACGTCTCTGAACTTGAAGTGGAACCATGTCAGTTGAAGCTACAAAACATATCGGCATTTCAAAATAGCATTCAACATATTTCATGTGTTAATGAAAATTAAGAGTAGCCAAAGAGCAGATGCAATATTTTGCAAATTTTGGTTCTGAATGCAATTCAAAGTGTCATAATATTATTTGAAACTCAAACTAAAAGAGTTTTTGGCTCTTGCAATCAGGTAAATTGTCCAAAATTTTTATTTTTGAAGATCCAAAATTTTGCAAATCATGGCCCAGTCCCTAAATGCATTTCAAATTACCACACAAATTGCTTTAACCGTTCTTGTTCCTTGCTCTGGTAAATTATCAGTTGACATTTCGAAAAGGCAAAATGTTATTAATGTGAAAATATATTTCAAAGCACTGAGTAATATACTATTTTTTTGGTAATAGTCACAGAAACAGATTTTCAATTTAACTTCATTGTGTCCTAAAGATAACAATGTGACTACATCCTTATCATGAACTTTAAAAGAGTAACTATCAAGATTTAAATAATCTCTGTGCAGACCCATGGTAGGCGATTTGGTACTATGTTGTTCTTTGTTCTCTGGTTGCCGAGGCGATGTCTTGGTGGTTGGAGACTTGGAACCCGCCCCCTTAGGACTAGAGGACTTTTCAGATTTTTCGGTACTTTTCTTTTGAGGTTTTGATTGCTTTTCTGTCCTGTCTTCTTTTTTTGCCTGGGGTGGTCCTTGTGTTACATCTTTCTTAACTTCAACTTTTTCAAGGGCACCTCCAGACACCATTTTCTACAAAAGCCGGATAAGGCAATCATTAGGATAATGTTACAAAATCTGGTCTGCTCTTATATCAGTACGTGTCCTTTATATATATGCTACCAGCAAAGCATGCACCTTTTTTTATCAGCAAATGAATTAGAAGTCCTTTGGCCCATACTATATATCAAACTATAAAAGGGAAATAACTGTTAAACACACACAAACACCTGATTCAGGTGATAGCAAAATGTGGCTATGACTCACAAATTCTTAATTTCAGATCCAGATGTTCCTTGTAAAATGAATTTAGTATTTATCAAACCACCCAATTCAATACAAACCTGTATCAAGTCCTCTCCAATTGAAATCTCACCAAAAACTTCATCTTCTTTTTCCAATTGCCTGAAATAATAGATATTGTATTTATTAAACAAGAAGCACAGAGGGTCTTTATCACTGGATATATACAAATGTATCTAAGCAATCATGGCAAATTATTTGGGGGTATAAGGGACAAAAGCATGTCAACAGCCTCTCCCTAACCTTCTGTCTTTGTATTCACACCTGCCAGGCTACATTTAACAGTCATTTTACAGAACCAAAGACCAATATCTCTTAGCATATCTGTGTAAAAGTTAGGTTATAGGGTGGAAATTTCAACCTTTTCCAAGTTAATATTCAGAAAGTCCCTGCGATTATTGCCAAACCTAAGGGTCAATATTGATATCATGACAACATTCATCTATTTACATTGTCAAGTAATTGTATATAGAACTTTGAAGTGGGGGTCTATTAACTGTTTTCAAGTTATGATCCATGGTCAAGTCTCCAAGGGAGGTGCAGGCCCATGAGCTAGCCTGGAAGCATATATGAATTCATATCTTTATACTCAGCAATTGTATAAACGGCTATAGGGTGGGTATCTGAAATGTGTCCAATTAGAGACTCAAAAACTAGGTCCCTTACAGCAGAGTCAAGATTCAACCATTCAGACTAATTCCAGTATACCCACCCCTCCTCCCTTCGTTGGAAGAGGAGGGGGGGGGGTATATAGACCAGGGGTTAATCTAGGCCTTTTTTACTACCTTTGAGTAGTTACCCCTCAGAATCTTTTTCCTTTTTTTCCCTCAGAATTGAATTAAATTCACTGAAATATTGTATTTTCCTTCATTTTTGATGTCAATATTTACACAAATCCTCCAGATTTGTTTTTTTCTGATTATCCTTTGCTGTTTTCAGTTGAAAAATGTGCATTAAAGTTAAAAAAAAATTCAACGTTGAAGAGCTTTTTTCCCCCTAATGTAAAAAAGGGTAGTTTCCCCTTAATCCTAGATAAACCCTTTTAGACTCATGCAAACTAATTGCAGATTAATCCTTGGGTGTAGCATGCTACAATTTTGTTACAAGTGCTCTTACCTTAGAAAGGACTGCATTTCTTTACAGCGTTCCTTATGATCATCCCAGTGTTCCCTCTGACAATTCACAGAACAGTATGTTGTCTTACACCTGCTACACTGGAAGGTTCCTGTAAGTATTAAACATGTTATCAGATCACAGCAGCCGAAACCCAACCCAATACAGTCAAACCTGTCTATAAAGACCGCTCAAGGGGAGACAAAAAAACGGTCACTATAGACAGGTTGCCTTTATAGACAGGTCGAGATTTTTGGACCAACCACTTTAATTGAAAATGTCATAAACGACTTGTCATTAAATAGGGCATTCAGTATAACATTTTCAGAAGTCAAACTTTTTGTTTTGAACTATATTCTTATAATATTAGTTTTAGGTTTAAATATATATTTTTTAAAACATCTTAAAATGGTATGATGAATGCCCTATTCAATAATATTCATGTTCATTTGATTACATTTGTGAATTCTTGGTTGAGTTTGTTGTTCTTTTTCTAAAAAAAAAACGTCAAGTCGGAATGATAGCACCAACCAGGTGAGTCGGCATTTGAGGTTAATAAAACAAACACCTTTGAGTAGGAAACTCTGAAAACATAACACAATGCCTCGTTAATTAGGCTTGACGTTGATTGACACCTCGCGCGAGTTACGATGAAGATCTGTTGACACAAGCGAAGGCACAAGTCTAATACTGATAATTGAAATAAACGATGTTTTCACGGCAATATCATTCATAAATTATTCAATTAAATCTTACATAAGACTAAATCTTCCACGTTTTCTATACAATAAACAATTTGGGAGTTTCATGGGCGTCTAGACATCGATAGAGTTGGCAGTGTACTGGGTTGACGGTAATTCTGACGATTACGGCCTAACACACGGGTCGCAAACAGGCCTGCATAAACGTGAACACGAATGATGCAACGCTGTTCAATCGTATCATATGACTACACTCATACTGGAAAGCACTACACGTTATTCAGGTTAGGAAATAACCTAGATCATCGCTATCAGTAGCCAATCAAAATGCAGGATATTGTCGAAAACTGATGCAGCAGTGATGGGCTCACCGGAAAGTTTTCACTTGTCATAAAATAATAATATCTTCAGTCAATGTGTTTTACAACTCATATTTTCAACATTTATAGTATTTTCTACAAGTGAATCCTGTACGCAAATACCGGACATTTTGTACGGAGCTGTACATGTGCGACGGGTTACCGGAACGGCTGACAGCCAAATGTGAGATCAAAATATGTTCACCGGAAATCGGTCGTTATAGGAAGCGAACTAGCGACCGTCGTTCCAAAATTACCGGTCGTTAGCCACATTAGACCGATGGTCGTTAAACAGATGGTCGTTATATAATGAAATCTCACGGGGAATCTGAAAATCGGTCGTTATAGAAAGCGAACTAGCGACCATCGGTCCAAAATTACCGGTCGTTAGCCACATTAGACAGGTGGTCGTTATACAGATGGTCGTTATATAGTGAAATCTCACGGGGAATCTGAAAATCGGTCGTTATAGACAGGCAGTCGTTATAGACAGGCGGTCGTTAGAGCAGGTTTGACTGTACTCTATACCAAAAGTAACATTACTTTCAATAAAACAAGCAGATAACTCAATTTAAGGATATTTAAAGGAATTTATCACAACAACAAATTAATAAGTTTTGACTTGGAGAAATGTGTCCTTGTATAAAATAGAAGATCTGAAATCAATTGACTCCCAATTAAATCACATAAACTATGAGAACTCCACGAAAATCAATTGTATCTTACTCAAGTGCAATAGACATAGTACAAACTGTTTACTCACCTGGTTTTCCACAGAGAGCACAGAGGGAAATCTTTTTTTTGGTCATTGTTTTACTCGCTAAAATAAAAGCAATAATCTCAAAAGAAAACAAAAACTTTCATTTCTAATGTCAGAATGACTACTTGATATTTCAAAATATTTATTTATATATTTTTTTTTTACAAAACTGAAATTTTTGAAATGAGATACAAGTAAATGTGAAAATTTCTCTTAATTACTTTCAATTTCTTTAATTTTGTCAAAAGCAGTCTTAAGATTTGACTTCATTCAGTTAGAAAGCCAATACTCACGCATCGGGTGCAGAGATTCCATACTACCATGATGAGAACTTCGGCAATCCAAAGGAACTTCAAATGGACCTTGGTTTAAGAAACTGCCCTGTTTGCCACCCCTGTAGTTGTCTTGGTTCATAGAGGGCTGTCCACGTCCATAACCTGTATGTTTTTTGGAAAACTGTCCACCCCCACGATAGTTGCCCCTGGGTTGATAAGAAGGACCCTGTGGAAATCCTCGTCCATATCCACCCTGATAATTATAGTCGTCATAGTAAGGATTTTGGAAGTGCCGTTGAATTCCTCGACCCCTCCTCGGATTTCCATGGTGGCCTCTTCCTTGACCTTGCATGAAATTTTCTATAATGTTGAAACGTTCATTCAGAGTTGGACACTTTTGACAGAGTAACACAGCAGGATCTGCAGATTGCAGTTCATTCTCAATACCAAGTGCTTGGAAAGAGAAAGTAGAAACTCTCATCAATCACAGGAATGGTGTTTTTAAAAACATGCATTTCTGATGTCAAAAATTGAACAACAAGAGGCCCATGGGCCATAATGGTCACCTGAGTTAAAATCATAGGTACTGGTGGCTCAACTTTGTTGTTTTTATGCGAGGAGGAAACATGCAAACAAAGTGACTTTGGTAAAACTCCACTTACTTGAACTTATGGAGACCTAAGCAATAGTTTGACTTGGAGGAAAACATAGTATTCGAGTAATCCAAGGTTGGTTGAATATGAACCAACTCAGCTGGGACCAAACAAACTATTTGGCGAATGAGAGGTGTTTGAGTTAACCAGGTTCGAGTAAATGGGGTTCTACTGTACAACACTTGTAAATTCACTAATGGACAAGAGGTTTGGAAAAATATCTAAAATAATTATGCTATTAATTGAGGATGACTAACCGAATAATATCTGACTGAAAATAGACAAAATATACCCAAAAGTTTTATTTCCATATAGATTAAAGTAACCTTAACCCCAGCCTAATGGAGAGCAATGGTGCAGGGGTGCTGAAAATCTGAATTGAAACAAAGTGCCAGATTATCTTTCCATTCATGCAGAGATAAAGACTCCTCTGAACCTGGAGAAGAATTTTGAAGCATTGAAGCTGAGGTGACCTCAAATGTTTCCACTCGATGACAGACAGAAAACATTAAGAAATGACCACTTGAGCAAAGCTGGGTTGACCTAAAAATTAGACTAAGATATAAATTACTAATAACACTGTGAAAAGATTATCAATTTTTTATATACACAACTACAAAAGCAGTGATCAATCTACATGCACATCCTTTACTCATAGAATTTTGAAAGGACCCATTAAATTTCTGGAAATGGTTAAATTTAACATTGTGTGGCCCATTCTTTTGGCAATACAAATGAAAAGGACCAATGGAAAACAATTGTAGATTGATAGCTGCAAAAGTTTGGCTGTTGTAGCCTTTTTTCTAGATATTTTAAACACCACTAATATGAGGGCTAGTTCTAAATAGTAGGGCAAGTAAAGTGAAACAAATCCAAACAAGGTGTGGTTTGCATTGTTTAGTTTCAGGAATATATAAAGAGTCATATTATATCTTACAATGAATCTTGTACAGATGAACTGGTAATGGTTATTACAAGGTTTGACAGTGACCAAGTAAAAACAGAAATAAACAAGTACATGCATACCCAGGCAGGTGATACATAGTAATCACATTTTTAAAGGTAAAATACATACAATTCTTAAAAGCAATCTCATATTTTTTTTGAAGGGTACCATTGTTTGTGTACTTAACTACAAGGGTGGAACATTGCAATACATTATAGAGATGCCAGCAACACTCTGTTTCTTGAGCATTCTTGACTCTACAAGCACACTTTCAATGCAAGAAGTCTGATGATATAAGAAAGGAAAGTCAGACAATTAACACCAAAGCAGGCCAAGGGCTGTTCCAGAATTAACCACACTAGAGGCGGGAGACACTTTTTCAGAAACCCTTCAACCCATCAAATATTAAAATTGATTTAAAGGCCCAATATACGTACATGTAACTTCGGGAATTATTTTCATTATTCTGAAGAAAAAAAATCCAGTTGATAACCATGCAAAGAATTGAAAAAAATTCAGGTGGGGCCCACTTCAAGAACAAGCCGATGTTAGAAGACAGATCAAAATAGACGCATGTTTACAAATACAGAGTTTCAACTGCTGCTGTACCGGTAACCCGTCAGAATTTATCTTGAATATTGCTGATATCAGTTAATCTTAACTAAATCTATAATATAAAAAGTTATTAGGTTTGATTTTCGCTTCAAGTTTTGCTGAAAGTTATGTATATTTGGCCTTTAATGTAAGGAATGTTAGGCAGATCTGGTTTGAATGCTACCACCTGTATTATATTAATACAGGTACCTCCTACGTCCCAACTATGATTAATTATGGAACAGCCCAATTAACAACATAAAACTATGATTTGAAGGTAAAGTTGATGAAGTGGTTTGGAACAAAAGGCAGTTAAATGTTGGGGGAAACCATCAAATCAGACAAAGCATTAAGCAACCAGAGACAAAAGATAATGCCAGGGTTACCTTGTCTGCCATATACAGTCGTGCCCCACGGGTGTGACATCCTGCCACGGTTGCCATGGTAATAAGGAGAAGTACCAACTATACCTGGAGGGTGTGACGGATAGGACTGTTGTGGATACATTGCGTTTGGGGCGTAACCGAGTATTCCGTATCCTCCTGAGGCCGTTCCATACATGTTTTGGTTAGCCTCGTAAGGGTAGCCTCCACTTACATGATGATTGTAAGGATACTGCTGTGCACTGAGGAGTAAAATTTTTAATGTATTTCAGCTGAATCAAATAATGAAAGCAATTAAATTGAGCAGGGGCACATAGATATACCCCCCACCCCCACAAAGCAGTCAAGTGTGATCTTTGACCTTCAAAATTGACCGATGAGTAACGATGACCACCCAAATCTAATCAAGTGCAGAACTCGATAGTGTAATGGTATGGTGTGAATATGAACCAATCTAACCAGGGGTTCAGGAGATATCTTGTACAAAGTCTGGACACACACATGCACGGACAAAGTGATTACTATATACCCCCTAACCTAAGTTGTATGTGTGTGTTGGGGGGGAGGGGGGAGGGGGGGGGGGTATAAACTTTATTTATTTGACAACAGTTATGAAACAAATTATACAACTTATAATCACTCTTGTTTGCCCAGATGTGTGTGGGGTGTCATATTGTGGGAGGAAACTAAGAGTAGTTAGAGTAAAATCAAGCTATTTATTCTGATTTTATTCCCAACTCAAAAAGACTTACACAGCTCTATCTACTGAATGTCCGTTGTTCATTTCTTGTTGGTTCTTTTTCCTGCCAATGAGACTGCCATTCACCTAGAAACATCAACGGTAATTGTAGCTACAGAAAATAAACTAGTCTATCCAACACATACCCATTATCATGGTTTACAGTATACATATACAAAAATTATACATCTATACTTAATTTGAGAAATGACTTGGATCGAGACATATCTGACGGGTCTTGATTTTCATCAAATTAAATTCAGAAATGAAAGTGTTTAAACAAAGAAAACAAATGACCATATATACATTGTTCCAGATCAGCTGCGTACATGCATATTTTATGCATTTATTTTTTTCCTTAAATCTGCATCACAAAAAAAATGTGTACCAGTTACACACAAGAATTTGGCTATTACGCACAAACCAGTTAAAACACTGCATGCAATTAGAAGTAAACTAATAACTACCCATCACAAATCAATAAACTGTCTCTGAGACATAAGTGCCCCCCGCCCCCATATGAAACTAGTTCTGCAAAATTTCATAAAACTTTTGGGACAATATTTGGATTTTTTCCAATCAGAGGCCATGAAATGTTTCCAAGTTCAGTTTTCACAAAACGAATTATCAATACTGTCATTGGCCCATTGCTACATATACAAATGCAATTTCTTTTTTAAAATCGGACAATATTTAAATTGCGACCAATCAGAAGCCTTTATTTGGCGGCCATCTTGAATCATAATGGCATTTTTTATTTTTTCTAAATGAGTGTCGTCACATTATGATCCCTTCCACAAATTTTCATAACAAGAGGCCCAGAGGGCCTGTATCGCTCACCTGGATACATTGGTATCTAAGTAATCATGATAAAATATTTTCTTTTTGGCTCGCCCCTCAGCCCCCTAGGGAGTCAGTCCCACCATTAGTACAATTTTGAACGTTGAGCAACTAGGGATGCTTCCTGCCAAATAAGGCTGATTTCCAATCAATGGTTATGGAGAAGAAGTCGATTAAACCAATATAGCTAAATAACCCTTTTTGGCCCCGCCCCTCAGCTCCCTAGGGGGTCAGTCCCACCATTGTACATTTTTGAATTCTGAGCACCTAGGGATGGTTCCTACCAAATAAGGTTGATTTTCAATTAGTGGTTATGGAGAAGAAGTCGCTTAAACCAATACAGCTAAATAACCCTTTTTGGCCCCGCCCCTCAGCCCCCTAGGGGATCAGTCCCACCATGAGTACAATTTTGAATCCTGGGCACCTAAGCATGCTTCCTGCCAAATAAGGTTGATTACCAATCAGTGGTTATGAAGAAAAAGTCACTAATATCAATATAGCTAAATACTTTTTTATGGCCCCCACCCCTCAGCCCCCTAGGGGGTCAGTCCCACCATGCGTACAATTTTGAATCCTGAGCACCTAGGGATACTTTCTGCCAAATAAGGCTGATTTCCAATCAGTGGTTATGGAAAAGAAGTCACTTAAACCAATATAGCTAAATTACCCTTTTTGGCCCTGCCCCTCAGCCCCCTAGGGGGTCAGTCCCACCGTTAGTACAATTTTGAATCCTGGGCACCCAAGGATGCTTCCTGCCAAATTAGGATGATTTCCTATCAGTGGTTATGGAGGAGAAGTCGTTTAAAGAAATTGTTGACGGACGATGGACGGACGACGGACGGACGACGGACGGACGACGGACGGACGCCACGGTATGGCATAAGCTCACCTCGGTCCTTCGGACCAGGTGAGCTAATAATCTGTTTAGTAGAAAAAATTTATTACACAATATGTTTTTAGCCAATCAGAGGCTGTGCCAGCAATCTTGGATGCTAGATCCGGAAAAAAAAAGAGTAAGGTGCACAACAAGACATCATGCTTATTATGTAAGCAAAGTTGGATGATAATCACATCAGTAGTTATTTAAACAAGCTTACAGTTTGTGTTGCATGCAACACTCATCCCCTGCCGTCAATTAAATTTTCTAAGCAACATAGACCTCGATAGCAATAAACAGATATGTCATTTTAACAATCATTTCTTCATTGTTTTATGAGACTGAGCATGAAATGAACATATGGTGACCTTTTGACGCAAAACTCAATCACACTCTTTATAACCTGATAAGCTAACATTTTATTCAAATATAAAGATTGGAATAGTTCATTAAGAAATATTAAATTTAACTGAGTTTGTAGTAATTATTTGGAAGTTTTTAACTCATGTAAAAGTGGCTATGATTCCGAGGTAACCAAAATCTTAATTGAGATATTTAACACCTCAAACTAGATGAAGGAAGTCTCCAAAACTTTAAGACCTCAATCAAGACACTGAAATACACAACCAGCCTTTTAGACAGAACTGCACTAAGAATTTCTTTCGATAAAACATTTACCTTCTTTCGGCTTCCGGATGAACTATCTGTGTCAGAACTTGTCACAGCAACCGTCTTTGTTTTCGGTTTTTGACTAGGTAAAGACTTGATGAAGAGTTCGTCCTCCTATACAAAAATAACAGAACAGTAAGTTTTTAGTGCTCAACACAAGTGTTACCATGTAAGCCATTGTTCTACAATGTATAATCACCAGGGCCCCGGTTGTTCAAAGGGTGATTAGCTAGCTTAATCACTATTTTACAACATTTTTCCAACATTAATAAATCTGTCAATATACAAGGTAAAATCTTACAATTTTGCATTTTAACTGACACTATTAAACATTTGATGCCTGCAAAGTTGTAACTAAATCTATGGTTTGATTTTAAAGATACAGAATAATCAAAATTTGCACTAATCACTGATGAAGCTAAACACCCTTTGAACAACTGGGCCCAAATCTTTACCAGGCCAAGGCTATATTAGTTTCTTGATCTGTTCAGGTTTCATTTCACAAAATGGACATTTTTTTCTAGATATCATATCCATATTTGTATTAGCATAAATGTACTGCAATATTGTAGTACAATGTAAATAAACAAGCATTTTTTGCGGCCCCTCTTTTTCAATGAAGCGTTCAAATTTCTCCTACAGTTATATTACCCGACTTTGAGTCGAGTGACTATGACAAACTGCTTAATTAATGACGGAATGTTAATTAATTTCCTATTACCCGGAAAATTGTTACCATGTTATAGCCTCTACAGTATTTTGTTACTTCAGACTGTCAGAAACAAGTCATAATCGGTGTTTATGTACATCAACACTCGGATGTCGATCACAAACAAATAATCAGTGGTCGGTTTGTTTTTACAGCAAAACTCTGGAAGTGCTGAATATTTTCAAACATGTATTTAACAGTTTACAGGATTAATACAAGCAAACACAAACAAACAATGTTTAATTTGTAGGCGCCGCATGACAATAGCATGCACAATAAATAACAACACTGGTATTATTTCAGGTTGGGAGTACACTTTACTGCATCAAAACTAAGGGTAGGTGCATGTGGTACACAGAACCATTGTGTTACAACAATCCGATTAAAATGCAGACCCTTATTCTCATTCTGTTACATAAAGGATCTCTATATCCCAAAAGAGGTCACGTTGTGATGACCTTTGCACCCTCTGTACTTCATACACAAGGTGAAACGTCTAAATGACAGTGTCATTTTAATATGTTAAATGAAAAATCTGTTAGCAAAAACACTGCCTACATCCAGCCTGTTGGGATTGATTCTCCTGATTTGAGCTATTAAGGGCTATTTCATAATTAATTGCATGGGGCAGGTGCAAGGCACCTGTATGAATATATCATGGGTGGTGGGGATAAAGCCAGATCTGCTTACTATTCCTTATACATGTATACCTGGTAAAATCACTTTTAATATTTGATGGGTGGTAGGGTCTCTGCAGAAATGCCTTCTACTCCCACACATGATTTATCATGGAACAGCCCTAACTCTAATTCATCTATGCCCTGTATACTTCACGTATCAAGACGGACGGCGAAGGACTTATTCACCACCCACCATACTAATTTTCTGCAGGATTTTTCTCACAACAGTACGATCAAGAAAACCATGAAGGATAAATACACAGCTAATGTTTCATGTCATTGAGTTAGGAAGCTTTAATTTCTCCACTTCATAAAACCCCTGATAACTGAATGTCCATCACCTCCAACAATTTGTTTTACGAATGTCTTTGTCCTTTACCAATTTCTTATCTTTCCGTTTCTTCATTTCCTCCTCTGACATAGCTATTCTAACCCGCATACGGAAGCGGCCAATATTGAAGTCATTGAATTTGGCCAAGGCAGTGTCTGCATCAGCCACAGATCCCATAGTTACAAATCTGAAACAAAACCACAATAGCTTAATCAAACTGATCACTTCCTTTTTTACTTTGTTTAAAAAAAAACATATAAGTGTTCTACCACATTATGGTGACTATGGACATTCTACCAACGAATGAAGAATATGGCGTCATAATTGAAGCTTGCTAAGGTTGTGACCCTAAATTCTATTCCAGAATGTAAAATTGGACTGCAGTGAGATCAACCAATGTAGTGACTATAAAGACACAGTCATAACTAATTCATTTAATGTTCTCTGCTTCGACTGTCAATCTCGGAAAGATTGTTACCCGTTTCTTCATACACATCAATACAAATCATGCAGCAAAGCATAGAAAGTGACAAGTGCTTCATTCAATAAGTTTAGTCAAATCTAACTTTCATTAAGAGATCAATCTGAAACCAGGCAATACCATCCAGAAGGAAAAAAGTAAATAATCAGCGCTGCTTTTCGGAAAATCCGAGGGGTTTCTTTCTGTTTCTGGTCTGAAGCATAGATGTAAGTCTACCGAGGCCATTACAGAACACTTACCCATAAGTATCTCCAGCACCAGGGTTCTTAGAAACACACTTCTTAGAACGAAGGCAAACACCCGCTTGGGAAAATAGGTTGTATAGTCCTTCCTAAAATAAACAATACAGTCTCAGTATCAGAAGAATTCTAATACTACATACAAACAAGGTACAAAGTAGGGTCAGTAAAAGTCAGTCGCAAAAATGTTGACTCCACTTTAATTTACTTTAATTTGATCTCTAGTGAATTTCATATGTTCACTTTCCGAGTCAAAGAGGCATTTTCTAATCGAACATTGTGAAATTATTTAGCGAAATACAATAGAAAAGCAGTGGAAACCAGAAGACAAGAAAAGCAACAAGCAGTTTGATTTTGTTTAAATTTTGTTATATAATAGCTTTAATTTTCAAATCACTGGGAAGAAAAGCAGCATTTTTCAGACAGCAACTATCTGGTGTAACTGTTTCTCTAGTAAGTTTGTTTGTAGACTTAATCCTCTACCCTACTGGATATACTTACATCTGTCAGATCATTAGGAATGCCACTGATGTACAGCTGTATACCTTCAGTCTTGCTACAATAAACAAGGTATGGAGTTTGTTAGATGGATTGGACCTACGAGGGGCCTTAGCCAAATAATGGCCATAGGTCTGTGCTTTTTCTTCTATTACATGTATGGCTTTCATCCACCATTGAAAAACCTTGGACATATGAGGAACAGTCATGATTACCAGCAAATGACCATAAGTCTATGGCTTTTCCGCAACTATGGCTTCATCCACCACCAATAAAAATAACATTTCTAAATAACAATAGTTGTTAATAAGAAGCAACTAAAAGATCGTGAACTAGTCTTCTTTAGTTCTCTAGTTTTGGCATTCTATGTACTCAGAGTTTTCACCAATGTCATATTACGGTTTTGATTGCCATAACAACTGCTTTAATATTCATTAGTACCTTCTCTCAATTTTGCTGGGCAAGTACTGTCCAGGGCCTCGGTCATATGTGTTGAACTTCTGGCACTCAAAGTCATCAAGACGTGGGTCCCAGCTGTCCATCCCTCTGAAAATTGCCAAACAAAATAAGATGTTCATCAAATGTCTTGAAAAAAAGATTTTGTATTGGAAATTATGAAGATAATTAGATAAAGCCCTAAAAATTCTTAAGGCTGCTTTACTACATTTACACACCTTTGGCGGTAAATATCTCCAACCATCCAAAGTTACGCTAAATAAGAGTATCAATGATAACCCTAAAAGGTAATTAATTCTGTCTTGTTTAGTGTACAAGCAGTGTCAATTAAATTTACCTACCCAGGTATCTGAAACACCTTTTCTGTTACACAAGGATTTTTTTTTATAAACGAAACATATCTTACTTTTCTTCTGCAGCCATTTCCTCTGTATGAAAGCATCTGAAATCAGTAAAGTTGTATAAATGAGAAACTCACAATCCCTATATCGAGCACCACAAATGTTTAAAATAAAATTGTAATAACAAAATAATCTAAAGAGTAATCAAGCTCTAATTACTGTCCGATTGGTGTGATGGCATAAAAATTTTGATATTTAAATCATTTAGCAAGACACGTGTACTGGCTATAGTCATCAAATTTGATAATTTCCTAAAATGCGAGTGTGATTCAAACACTGTACATAGATTGTGAACTTACTGGCGTTAACATCCTACTCCTCCACCATTCACCAGCCCAGCTACATAGATGTGCTTGTCAACGATACCTGTACTGCATGCTACTATGGCAACATCTTGTGAACCGGACGGTTTATTTTTTAATTAGTAACAAATCGGTAAAACAAAAGTAATTATTGACCATTCCACAAGTCAAATTTCATCCCATGATCAGTGACTATGGGAGGCCATTGCAGAAAAGAAAGCAGAAAGGTAAAAAGAGAAAAAATAAATCTTGATAATTCATATGAGAGTGATCCACGAAATTATCAGCTCTTGCAGGGAGGGGTGTGGGGTAGAGGTTCTCCAAATAAGCAATAACAGTTGAGCGATACATATGCAAGTTGATCAGTGATTTTCTTGCATCAGAAGTTGCTTAATTTGGTTTTTACATACCCGCAATATATATGTGCCTTCAGATATTTTTATTTTATTCTTTATTTGGTGAACACCCAACTATATTATAGCATTACACCATTATAAGCTTGGTTTGGTTTATTTTGTTTTACGTCCTATTACAGCCAGGGTCATTTAATGACGTGCCAGGTTTTGGAGGTGGGGAAAGCCAGAGTTACCGGGGAAAAACCACCGACCAACGGTCAGTACCTGGCAACTGCCCCAGGTGGGATTTGGACTCGCAACCCAGAGGTCTGGTGGAGGGCTAGTGGTAGAATATCAGAACAACTTAACCACTCGACCCCTCCCCATTATAAGCAATGGATGTGCCATCATACTTATTATTTTTGTGCACAAGTACACCTTGTGTATTATTGGAAGTTAACACTTTCACCCCTAAAGACACTTTTGAACTCTTAACAATGACTGGAAAAGTTAATTGTGTTATTTCAGGGATGAATAAGTTAAGAATGATGCCTTATGCAAGTGTTAAATGAACTTTGGGTGTTTTCATTGCACTTTATTACCAATATGAGTAATTGCTACTAAAATGGGTAACTGTCACCCAAATGCAAGCTGTTGCGCCCACCCAACACATCTGGAAAAACCACTTACTTGCATATAATATGCAAAGTGTCATATGATATGCCAGTTTGGGTATGGATTTTGTTACTAAAAATAAGTCACTTAAAACTTTAAAACATTTCATTTTTATTGTCAAACTCGCATTTATTTTGGCATCAAACTTTATTCAAACGCAAAAGTTAATTTCATTTGCATATGGGCAAGTAAAACTTTAACAGATGCAATACTTCTGTCCTATGTTAGTGTTTTGTGGTAAAATTAGGCAGCGTTAGCCTCGGTCAGGCCCTCGAGCCTAACATCTGGACTTTTGGTTAGAGCCTTCCAAGTGGGATTCCAGGTTCAATCCCCGGCCCGGCCACAACAGATTTAATAATACTTAATTATTTCACTTCATGTCATACAGTTCTTGTAACTAACCGGCAAATTTACGCTGTCATATCTTACGAGATTTACTACGGCAGCAAATTTTAAACCAATTTTTTCCCCAAGTTACTAGGGGTGATCAAACAATCAATGCATCGCAATAGTGTACCACCCTATGGTTCTATCACAATAGTAAAATAGACAATCACGATAGTATGCGACTATATCGCAATAGTATCGACCATTTCAAAAGTAGTATTTTATTACCTAAATAACATCATTTAAACATATATTCATCAACAAGTTTTAATGTAGTTGGTTAATATGAAACTCTTGAATGAATATTACAATAATTAGTATAATTTACTAATTATGCAAACTTAAATGGACTAAAAATATAAATATTTTGGCCTAAACTTAGTAAACTAAGGTACTTGGGTCATTTTAAATACACTTTTTTTTTATATTTCGGGTATCAATGACTATCACAATATTATCACAATAGTTTGTTGATATCGCAATACTATCATAATAATAATTCTGACTATCGCAATGTTAAAATTGTGTTCAATAGTCACCCCTACAAGTTACCAATTCTTCATGAAAGTTGTTTTAATTACATCTTTTAGCATGTCTAAACAGAAAATAGAAAAAATTAAGTTAAAGCGGTTTGGGGCTTTTGGGTATTTTTTTTAAACACATCTATACCCTTCTTAACATATCATAGGCCAGTTTCCTTCCACGACCTGACTAACGTTAGGCATACAGTACCGATCATCGGACCGTAACACCACGACACATCCAGGACTTTAGATGACGACACTTCAGTTCAGGCAATCAATGAATTGTTGCCATTATGTCATCAACATTCTCTCAATAATGGCAGAAAATGTGTTTTTGTTTAAATGAAATATATTTGGAAACATTAATTTTAAAATCGCAAGGATGCAAAATGCTACATGCAGATGCATGGCTTCCTTCCCGCCATCAATCATTTCTGCAGAGATCACCTCGTTCCGAAAGTAAACATCAACATTTTGTGCCCATTGTTGTCAAAAGCAAAGTGACCTTGCTCAAATATTGTAGCAAATTATAAATCATTGTCAAAACATATATTTTGCATCGTATAAGACAACGTACCAAATAACTATTATGGAAGTTTTGAAGTTTGTCAGGAGCACATGCTTATCCATCCATTCAGCAACTTTGGCATAACTCAATTCAGGCAGCTGAGCGTTTGTAAGGCACACTCAAACGAGAAAAGCGCTTGGTTTACATCGATGTCAATATTATGCATCCTATTTAATATTTGTCACTTTTTGACTCATGAAAACAAACGAAAAAATTCACTGGTTGAATTTATATCAATAAAAAGGGTTTAAATGTTCTGTCAGTGACATAAGAAAATTTGCATTTTACAGGTGATGGATAAGCTGGAACTTGATATTGATATTATTATGGGATATGAGGTATGAGGGTTCCGTGGTGTAGTGGTTATCACGTCTGCTTAACACGCAGAAGGTCACGAGTTCGAAACTCGTCGGAACCTGATCATTTTTTTTTTCTTCTTTTGTTTTTAAATTTTCATAATAAGTAAATTGAAGTTTAATTATCTTTCATAAGAACCAAATAGCAGCACAAACATGTATAAACTTTTTTTTCCTAAATCTGATTTTGTCAAGAAAAGTTAATTGAGCTAGATACCTCTATATGTAACCACGGACTTCTAATATAATTCCGTGATGTAACTAACCGTGTTGTGGATCCTAATGTTTAGACTACACCGATCGAACATTTATTGATTTTTATGGAATATAGCTCTAAACCACTCAAAGGTGTAAAATTGCTCTTAACATCTTGCTTTAGGTCCAAAACTAACGCTAAAGATCATATCCTTAGAAATGTACTATCTAGAGAGCTTGCACTGGTCAGCCACTCACTCAAATCTTCACATCAGTAGGAGCGAACTCCCATCAGATTGGAGAGTGTATTATGTCAAACGGGTCCGAGTTGTCCGAAGGGTGTCTGAGAAGCCGCCGGCTTACACACAAAATAAAACTCGACGACAGGTAACAGGTAACACCATTGTACAAGAAAGGGGAACAAGCACGAGGCCACGAACTATCGGCCAATCCCACTTCAAGAATGGTTTAAGTTGTCTTCTTTGAAGCTATCTTTAGTAGAATTGAACCTATTTCCAATTGATTTGTACCTATCTCCAATTGAATCTATCTCCAATTGAATTGAACCTGTACAATGTGCCGTCTGTTGTAAATAATTAAGGCTTGCGTCAAATATTAACTGTCTTTGTTTTTTCAAAAAGATGTGTTTTTATCTTAACAAGATAACCGATCGCGACACGTACGACGAACGCCATACCCCAGTCAGATAAACCAAAGACGTATAAAGCCACTGGCTAATTATCCTCATCCACATTATAAGGCCTACAGAAATTGTTCATACTGTGTTGTAGTTATCTCCCTTCATATACTTACGTTGAACACCTTGGCTTAGTCCACGATAGAAAGGAATTTTAACTACTAAGTAAGGTAATAACAAATAACTTATGCTTTCTTTTTGTGTGTGTGATTTTATATTGTTTATTATATGACGTAGGTCCAAAGCGCGCCTTTTGCTACGGGTCATCATTTTAAAAGTAGGTGGTCAAATATGAACGTATTTAAAAGAAAAGTTTCAAAATTACCATCAGGCTTAGAGTTTTAAAAAATGGCCAAAAGGTACTAAGCATATAATTTACTTTTTCAGAATAACGAAGAGTCCCAGAGTAATGATGCTTTGTCTGTATGTACATGGGGCAGGGTACTGTAATGATTTCCATTGAGACTCATAAATGTAAAAGAAAATACTTTTTTTTAATCTGCAAAACAGCCATCCAAAGTGATTTTTCGGCAAAAACTCCATGACGAAAATATAGTTGACCAAAGCCTTTAAGTCATAGCTAAGAGCCTTATGTTGCAATGGGCTTGAAGAGGATAGGCGAGGTAAGAAAAATACACATATCATTTAAAAAAAAAAACAAATAACAAAACTACATCAAGCAACATAAAACACAACAGAAACAGCAGAAAAAAACCCAGCAGAAAACAACAGCAAAAGAAATATAAACATCTTCTGAAAAATACTTGTCTACGACAGCCACTGTTCCCGTAGGCAGCCCACGACGTCACGATAAAAATAAAATAATAATATTCAACATCTATATAGCGCTCTATATAATTTGTAAAATTACTCTAAAGCGTTTCACAACATGTGGATAATAATTTGATACTTACAATGCATAAATAAAGAAAGTCTTACAATCTAAGCTGACATGTAATAATATGTAATAAGGGCATATAAATACATACTAGATATACAAATGTCAGTATATACATGTCGTCTAAGTTGAGCCCCTTCAATGCAGACGTGAAAAGGTACGTCTTCAAATGTTTCTTGAATTTGGCCAGCGTATAAGATTTTTCTGATAACGGATGGTAAGCTATTCCACAACGTGGCCCAAACTCTCCCAAAACACTGGTTTCCATCGGTCACAGTACGCGATCTTGGGACACACAGCTATGATTCTCTCTCTAACCTCAGTGATCGTGACTCAGTACAGGGTAACTAGCTCCCTTATGTACTGGGGATCTGTTCCATCCAATACCTTTCATGTATAGACCAAGATTTTGTACTGTCAGGTAACCAGTGCAATGATTACAGCACAAGAGTGACGTGCTCTCTCTTTCGAACTCGAGAAACGAGACGTGCTGCCGTGTTCTGGACCTTCTGTAGGCGACTAGTTATTCTGTCAGATATAGCACAGATCAGGGTAGTAATGAAGTGGTTGATTCTTTGTTAATTCTATGGTTCAATAAATGATAATGGGTATGTACTTGTTTTGAGTAATTTCTGTATAGTTCAGGAGTAAGAATATTTCTGATTTGTTAATAAAAGAAGGCCTCTCATTGGCTGGCCAGGTATATAAATACAGGCTCCATCAGCTGGAAAGCTAGTTCGATGTTCTGGCAGTCAAAGTGGAAAGATCACTAAGGAAGAAAGGTAATTAAGCGACCAAGCTGCATAAGTTTGGGCCTAGCTGCATAAGCTAGGGTTCCACCGTTCTCCTTTATAGATCGATGCCAAAATAAATTGTATTACGCGGTTAAGTGTACAGTCACAGGGCGACGTACTATTGATAGAGAGTGACAGGTACCAAGACACTAGTTTTACCAAGACTTCAGGGTTTACCAAGGCATAAGCTTCATAGCGTGTAGAGTAACTTGGTCAAAAGGTAGTCGCGGTAAAGGGTGACGTGGTCAAAGTGTGTCGCGGTCAGAGTTGTACACAGTCACTGTCGCGGTAAAGGTTGACTTGGTCAAAGTGTGTCGCGGTCAAGGTGTACACAGTCACTGTCACGGTAAGGGGTGACTTGGTCAAAGTGTGCCGTGGTCAAGGTGTACACAGTCACGGGTGTCGCAGTGAGGGGCTATTTACTGTTGATACAGGGTGACGGATATTTTGTGATACAGTGTTTTATTTGGCTTTTGACTATATTATTGTTAGAGGAATATTGTGATAAATGTGAAATATCTACCGGGTGTAGTTTTGTTAATAGTTGTTTGAATCATTAGGTAATGATAATTCTAGTCAGTTAGACGGCCATTACTTTGTATATATTGTCGGCATTTATTTGTTTCAACATTGACTGGGTCCAAGATAGAACTTGGTAACGAACTGCAGGCACGCAACCGTTACATATTTTTGGTGGCAGCGTTGTGGGATCAAGGCATTGTAGTGTTTTGGTCATTTCATTTTCGTATTCATTGCAGTGATTTGGTCAGTTGTTCACGATGGATGAGTTGGATTATGAGATAAGTGAGTTGGAGGAAAAAATAGCATTTTTAAAGGAAAATAGTATCAGGCTCAAATTACAATCAACTCCTGTATCCGGTAGCGCTGAGCAGGTAGAAAGTGATAGACCTAGGGACTCTGGTTTGGGAGTCACACGGCGTTCTGGTGATAGTGTTAGTCCTAGAGACACTAGGGTAGATGTTACAGACCGGCGTCCATCGGTAAGGTTTGATGATACTCCCATACACATCCGTCCCGGTAATGGAATTAGATCAATGTCTCAAAGACAGAGTGCAGGAGACAAGGATGGTGAACATGTAAGGGATCAGAAATACGATGAGACTTACTATAGTCCGCGGAATCTAACACCTGGTTTACCCCTGACAGAAGGACACGATCTCCACGATGAACGTGTTACCGTACGGAGAAAGAAATCGAGTTACCAGGATCAAGGGATATATGATGAAGCGTTAACTTCGGTACAGAAGCCCGTTACAAATTATATGAAACCAGCAACATATGATGGCACGGGATCCTGGCTTGATTATCAAGCACATTTTGAGGCATGTAGCAATATAAATCGTTGGACTGAGGCACAAAAAGGATTATATCTTGCGGCGTCATTGAGGGGACATGCGCAGACAGTGCTAGGGAATATGTCAAAGGACAAGCCATGTCAATACGCATTGTTGACATCAGCACTGGAGGCACGGTTTGCTCCGACAAATCAAACGGAGTTATATCGCTCAATGCTTAAGGAAAAGATATTGGGGCCGACAGAGACAATTCCTGAGTTAGGTGAAGGAATCAAACGATTGACATATCTGGCCTATCCTACAGTAACGAGAGATGTTGCAGAGATGATGGCAAAGGATCACTTTATTGACGCTTTACCAGATTTTGATATGAGACTGAGGATTAAGCAGTCAAGACCCAAGTCGTTGAATGAGGCTGTTGGATTAGCGGTCGAGATAGAATCGTTCTGTAAGGTGGAAAGGGACAGAAGGGATGAAAGGAAGTATGTTAGATCTGCCTCTGGTGAGAACTTTCATCACGATACCATTCCAGGGAATGAGGCTATGGAGAATTTGACAACAATGCTTGGATCTCTACAGAAGTCTATCAAGAAACTTGAAGAAAAAATGCATGATTTGAAATCAGCGAGGAAAGATACACAGGGTAATAGTAAAAAGGACCAAAGCAAGCAAACATCTGATGCACAGAAAGGACGTTACAGTATCCAGTGTTACTTCTGTAAGGAACAGGGTCACATGAAGAGGAAATGTCCCAAATATTTGGCATCTTTAGCAAAGGACACAAGCGATAAAACACCAAATGCCAGTCACCTGAAGTGTATACAAGAGTGTAAAGGTGCAGAGGCAGGGCTTTTTGTACACTTGGATATCAATGGAGTCCAGGCTAAGTTCCTGATAGACACAGGCGCTACTGTGTCATTAGTGTCAAAGCAAACATACCAAGCCCTCAATGATAGGAACCGGTTAGAGCTGCAACCCATGACACGGGATATACTTGGAGCCAATGACTTGCCCTTGGCAGTAGTAGGGAAGGGAAGGTTTCGTATAACTATAGACTATTTCAGTTGTGAGTGTACAGCGGTTGTGGTTGACATGCAGCTGGATGGAATCATAGGATTAGACTTTCTGAAAGAAAGCAAAAGCTTGATTGACTGTGCTGAAGGAAAGATGAGGATCGGTCAGAATGACAGTCCATTGACCTGGCAGGGTAATTTGGGATGCTACCGAGTCAGTATGAAGGAGACACTCAGTATAGCGCCAAGATCAGAGATACTGTGTGAGGGCATAGTGCAAGTTCCTGACAATGAACGACTTTGTAGTGATGCTTGTATCATAGAGTCTTGTGAAAAGTTTATGAAAACAGGAAAGGCTCTTGTAGCACGGACCGTTGTCAAGGCACAGAAAACCGTCCCTATACGCTTACTCAATCCATCGGATCATGCTGTGAAAGTGTATCGTGCCACACACGTTGGACAAATCAGCCCAGTTGATAAAGTACTTGACCAGGACATGGGCGACGATACATGTTTCTCTGAATATCGAAAGTTACCGGAACATCTTGTGCAACTCTACAATGAAGTTAGAGAGGACTTGACTTCAGAACAGGCAGAACAGGTCAAGCAGCTCTTATTGAGGTCACAGGATTTGTTTGCTAAATCAGACAATGATCTGGGAAGGACGAGTATGGTTAAACATACGATAGACACTCAGAATGCGAGGCCTATTAAACAACCCCCAAGGCGGTTTCCACACCATGCAGCAGAGGAAGTTGATCAGCGAGTCCAAAGCATGTTAGACAGAGGAATTATAGAACCATCATCTAGTCCGTGGGCATCTGGCGTAGTCTTAGTACAGAAGAAAGACGGGAGCCTGAGGATTTGTGTAGACTACCGTGCATTGAACAAGGTCACGATAAAAGACGCATACCCATTGCCCCGGGTAGATGAATCACTGGACAGACTGTCAGGATCAAAGTGGTTCTCAACACTGGACTTGTTTTCCGGATACTGGCAAGTTGAAATGGACCAGGCAGATAAGCAAAAGACTGCATTCGTAACCAGAAGTGGATTTTACCATTTCAACGTGATGCCGTTTGGACTTTGCAACAGCCCAGTAACATTTGAACGCCTGATGGAAACAGTGCTGGCAAAACTCAATTGGGAAACATGCCTTGTGTACATTGACGATATCATTGTTCTTGGGAAAACGTTTCATGAGGCAATAGTCAACTTGGAGAAGGTATTTGACAGGTTACGTCGGGCAGGATTAAAACTCAAGACAAAGAAATGTCATCTGTTTAGGAAACAAGTGTTATTCCTAGGTTACATTGTTTCAGGAGATGGCATATCAACAGACCCAGAAAAGGTGAAAGCAGTGAAAGAATGGCCACTGCCTGTGACGCAGACAGATGTGAGGTCATTTCTTGGCCTTTGTAGCTATTATAGACGTTTCATTCACAAGTTTGCAGAGATCGCAAAACCACTTCACCACTTGACGGAGAAGGGAACATCTTTCACATGGACGGACGAGTGCTAAATTGCATTTGATAACCTCAAGAAATGTTTGACCACAGCACCAATCTTGGCATACCCAGATTTTACTAAACCCTTCATCTTGGACACTGATGCGAGTCAGTTTGCTATTGGTGGAGTATTGTCCCAGTGTACTGATGGCAAGGAAAACGTGATATCGTACAGCAGCAGGGCACTGACCAAGTCAGAAAGGAAATACTGCGTGACCCGAAAGGAGCTACTGGCAATGGTTTATTGCATCAAGCAGTATCGACCCTACCTATACAAACATAAATGTATAGCGAGAACGGACCACAGTGCACTCAAGTGGCTGATGAGATTCAAAGAGCCAGAAGGACAGCTTGCTCGTTGGCTTGAGGTCATCTCAACGTATGATATAGAAATCCAGCACCGAGCAGGGAAGTTGCACCGAAACGCAGATGCCATGAGCAGGATTCCTTGTCATCAGTGTGGATTCTTTGAAGATTGGGAACGAGACCAGGAGGAGAGCCATCTTCCCGTCCGAGCAATCAAGAAGGATGACAAACCAAACGGGTACACTGAACCACAAGATGAAGAAACAAAGGAACTGAAAGAAAGGCAGGATGCAGATAGTGATCTGAAATTAGTTACAAGTTGGGTAAACAGTGGGGAAAAGCCAAACCCAGGTTCAGTAAAGCCTAGGAGCAATGTGGTCAAATCTCTTATTTCACAATGGGATCAATTGACTATTGACAATGGTTTATTGTGCAGGCGTTGGACAAACCCTTCAAAGCAGAAAAAGAATCAAATAGTTGTACCGTATGAGGAAAGACGAACCATCCTGAAAATGTGCCATGACACAAGAACTGGTGGCCATCTAGGAGTACATAAAACTCTCAGTCGGGTGAGACAGAAGTTCTATTGGCCTGGATTGCAAAGGGATGTGCGACAGTACATTGCTGGTTGTAAGCATTGTGTATGTAGGAAGGAATGTGCCAAGCGACGAGCACCTATGCAAATAGAGCCTTCAGGATATCCCATGGAAAGGTTAGCAAGTGACATACTCGGACCATTACCTGAAACAAAAGACGGAAACAGGTATATTTTGGTAGTAAGTGACTACTTTTCCAAATGGACGGAGGCATTCGCAATGCGGAACATGGAGGCCAGTACAGTTGCTGCACTCATTGTGGAGGAAGTTGTAGTTCGATTTGGAGTACCAAATGCCATACACTCAGATCAGGGGCGACAATATGAAAGCAAACTCTTTCAGGAAATGTGTCTATTGCTGGGCATCAAGAAAACAAGGACTACGCCATATCACCCGAAATCGGATGGTATGGTGGAGAGATTCAATCGGACTCTTGCAAGCATGCTCTGTGCCTACGTTGATGAGTGTCAGGATGACTGGGATGTTCATATACCTTACGTCATGATGGCATACCGGTCAACAGAACAGGAAAGTACAGGGTTCACTCCAAACATGCTTATGTTAGGTCGAGAGGTTTCAACCCCAGTTGATCTGGTCAATGATCTCGTGATCTGGTCAATGATCTCCCTAGTGAGTCTAAACCAGGTTTTCAAAGTCAGTGGGCATGGGAACTTAGGGAGAGGTTAGTGTCAGCTCATAGGTTGGCTAGAGATAAATTGGAGTGGGCAATGTTAAGGCAAAAACACTATCATGATCTGAAATTGAAATGGACTAGTTATGAGAAGGGGGATTTGGTCTATGTGTTTTTCCCTCAGAAGAAGGTTGGCAGGTCATCAAAGCTGATGAGTTTTTGGCAAGGTCACTTTCGGGTAGTTGAAAAGGTTTCAGGGGTCATCTACAAGGTTGTTAATGATGAAAACAGGAAAGAACATGTCATTCATGTTGACAGAATGCGCCCGTGCCATTCTCAGGTTCTCAAAGGTGAAATTGAGACTAGTACAGATGATGACGTTGACCAGATAGACATTGGGTCAACAGAGCACGATGTAGTGGAAGATATAGAGCTTCCAGATAGCATAAAAGGTCGTGTCAGAAGAAGACCAGTCTGGATGACTGAATATGTATTGTAGAGTACAGGAAATGACATATGCTTTTCTTTGTGTGTTTTAGGAACATGCCACTATTGAAAACAACCCCGCGGAAACCAGGTTTGGTGTGCCCGCTGTGTTGCGACAGACTACCTTCACATGAGGAGTGGAAAGCACACTTGGTGATCAGCGGCACCAATGCAAGGGAAAAGAAGAAGTTTGAGTGTGAGGATTGTAACTTTGTCACAGAGAAGAATGTTTGCCTAGAGACACAAAGAAAGAAAGCATCCAGTGCGAGAAGACTCTTTAGATAGACTTTATCCAGGGAATGTGTTAGATATCCTTGGGGAGATATCAGAGGACGAACCAGAACCACAAGCAAAGACCGCTAAGGTGGCAGAAATGGTTACTGTGAGAAAGCCATGTCGTCCGAAATCGGTATATACACCAAAGAGGCCCAACGTTATTCAGGATTCTGCACCTGTTGCAAGTGTTGCTGGACAATCCGTCACAGGTAGTGTACGTGAGCCAGGAATACAGACTAAAGACACAGGGACGCAGTTAGGCAATGTGAAGACATTTGTAAATGCAGCTATTCAGGTTAACTTTGCCAACCACAGGAGAACCATAAAGACAACGACGTCATACACGGAGAACGGCAAGTCTGTTGTTCGGGTGGAGGAAGAAGAATGGTTCGACTGAGGACATGAGCTAACATTTGCAAAACAAAAAAAAGTTTTGTTCTTTTACTTAATGTGAAATGCGGGACGCATTTAATCAGAGGCGTGGGTAATGAAGTGGTTGATTCTTTGTTAATTCTATGGTTCAATAAATGATAATGGGTATGTACTTGTTTTGGGTAATTTCTGTATAGTTCAGGAGTAAGAATATTTCTGATTTGTTAATAAAAGAAGGCCTCTCATTGGCTGGCCAGGTATATAAATACAGGCTCCATCAGCTGGAAAGCTAGTTCGATGTTCTGGCAGTCAAAGTGGAAAGATCACTAAGGAAGAAAGGTAATTAAGCGACCAAGCTGCATAAGTTTGGGCCTAGCTGCATAAGCTAGGGTTCCACCGTTCTCCTTTATAGATCGATGCCAAAATAAATTGTATTACGCGGTTAAGTGTACAGTCACAGGGTGTCAGAGTACAGGGCTATTGATAGAGAGTGACAGGTACCAAGACACTAGTTTTACCAAGACTTCAGGGTTTACCAAAGCATAAGCTTCATAGCGTGTAGAGTAACTTGGTCAAAAGGTAGTCGCGGTAAAGGGTGACGTGGTCAAAGTGTGTCGCGGTCAAGGTGTACACAGTCACTGTCACGGTAAGGGGTGACTTGGTCAAGGTGTGCCGTGGTCAAGGTGTACACAATCACGGGTGTCGCAGTGAGGGGCTATTAACTGTTGATACAGGGTGACGGATATTTTGTGATACAGTGTTTTATTTGGCTTTTGACTATATTAGTGTTAGAGGAATATTGTGATAAATGTGAAATATCTACCGGGTGTAGTTTTGTTAATAGTTGTTTGAATCATTAGGTAATGATAATTCTAGTCAGTTAGACGGCCATTACTTTGTATATATTGTCGGCATTTATTTGTTTCAACATTGACTGGGTCCAAGATAGAACTTGGTAACGAACTGCAGGCACGCAACCGTTACAGTCCGAAGGGTTCTGACTCTTTGACCCGCTAAATATTTTGACGACAGGCGGGTGCGCACCCCGACTGTCGTCAAATATTTAGCGGGTCAGAGAGTCAGAACCCTTCGGACTAAGATCAGGGCATTACCATAGTTCAGCCGTGAGGTAACAAGTGAATGCACAAAAATCTTGCATGCATTGGCAGTTATAAACTGCAAGATACAGCCGATGTTCCTGATCTGGTAGTAACAGGATTTGGCAATAGCATTCACTTGTTTCTCCATGTTCAGTGAACTGTCTAAGTAAACCCCTAGATTTTTAACAGTTTGGACAGCCTCAACAGTACTTGTTCCGACCTTGAGCTGGAGAGCCGTTGATTTCTTACATTTTGGAGAAAAGAGAATCAGTTCCGTATTTTCCTGATTGAGCTATAGCATGTTGGCGTTCGTCCAGCTTCTGATGTCTGTCAGACAAGCTTCCAGATTTTCTGATATGGTGTCCCAGCTGTCCTGTGGTCTGATGACCATGTAGATGTTTGTGTCATCAGCATAACAGTGATAACAAATGTTATTATATCGATGACAAATCTGAATACATGAAGTATTTACGGGGTCCTAACACCGACCCTTGAGGGACACCGAAATCCAGCATGCTGTCACGTGAAACAGAAGATATGAACGCTATACACTGCCGTCGATCACTTAGATAGGACTGTATCAAGCATAGGGCGCCATCAGTCACTCCATACGAATACTCCATACGTTTATAGGGTATGCTATGGTCGATGACGTCGAATACAGCTGTCAAGTCTAGCATGACGAGCACCGCTTTGCACTTTTTATCTGATGCAGAAACTATGTCGTTATGCACACGTATGATGGCCGTCTCTGTTGAGTGTCCTATGCGATAGGCCGATTGCAGGTTGTCATGGAGACTTTTTGCATGGAGATGAACCCCTAAGCGCCGGGACACAACCTTCTCTCTTAGACAGAAAATGCAAATTTGATACTGGACGGTAGTTCTTCAACTCTTGCTTGTCCAACCCAGGCTTCTTACATGTGCCTTATTGAAACACAATGACACCTTTGACTTAGCCAATGATTGGTCATGATTGAGGCAGTGCTACAACACATTTTTTCAGAAGGTCTGAAGGGGGTCACGCTCACATGACTTCGTTGACGATGTCGTCAACAACCCACGACGCCAGCAATCCAATATGACGTCACAATAAGCCATGCCGAATGCATTTTTTTCCTTTCTATCCAATGCTATTATAAAATCAATATTAGGCTGTGTTAAATTCCAGCCATTGAATTAATGACAACTCCCTTTTACTTCCAATTTTGATTCTGCATTTCATTAAAAGTCACGGCCTATAAAATGATACAAGACGTCCTGCACATACATCAAAATATGTATGAAAGTAGAAATGAGGGTAAAATTAATATTCTGAAAAGCTTGTATTGCAAACAAAGATGAATTTTAAAACATGTATAAGAAAGATTGATTTTCTATCTTTTTATTCGAAATAGATTGCCGAATGCGTTGCCATCGCTAAATTAAGAGCTTGAGAGAATATGTTTTATACAACTCTGACAGTGTCGATATATTTCAAATTGCGGCTAATCTTACGATAAGGCATAAATCGATGATATGGCTGTTAACCATTACGTCATTTGGGGGCTAATGTGATTCCTGAAGCGCTATTCTTGTTCTCAAAATGATGGGCTGCATACGTGTCCTGGTTTACCATTTCCAATCAGACATGTATCTTTATTGTATCACATGCATTTAAACGATCGAGGAGCTCCAAATGGAAACACACGAGGGGGTGTTTCCGGTCTTCGGGAAACATTCATCGCAGATTATGGGATATACTTCCGGTTGGGCTGGAAAAGACACATTTATAAAACGAACGCCGGAAGGGAACCCATGATGAAAACTCGCAACGTCCATGGCTGTCTTTTAAGTCGTGGGCGAACAGACATGGCGCACATTGAATAAGATAATCGATTAATTTGTTTTTCGTTTTGTTGCATTTCTTTCTGTATTTTTTAGGTGATGCATCCAATCATTAAAATTAGATAAAAAGACAGTTTAAATTCCAACAGCAACACCAACCCCGCATGAACATTCGATACCGGTATGCTCTAAAACTTAAAGATCATGTTATATGATTGGGTTTTGTGAATAGTAATATTACATTTCAACAATTGCTTTTATTTCTTCCATGTTTTAATTTCCCGTCGTGTAAATCTGTAGAATCCTCTATCTATCGAGATCTGCGACTAAAATCATTTTATGCATATATTTTATATGAGATAATATCTCAGAGATACTGCTACAGTTCTCGGGTTACCGTAGATATCTCGAAGATACGAATTACCGTGAATATCTTGGAAATGCGATCGATTTACTGTTGATATCTCATAGACACGTGATTAGCTCTCGGGCTACCGTAGATATCTCAGAGATGCGATTTACCGTGGATATCTCTGAGATACGATTTACCACGGATATCTCCGAGATACGTATTTTGTTCTCGGGCTACCGTAGATATCTCAGAGATGCGATATACCGTGGATATCTCCGAGACAAATGTTTAGTTTTCTTTTTACCGTAGACATCTTGGAGGTACGAGTTACCGTGGATATCTAAGAGATACAAGTTTATATCGCGGGTTACCTTATTTATCTCGTAGACACGTGTTTAGTTCGCGAGTTACCGTAGTTTCGTCGGAGATACGTGTATATTATCTGAGATATTGTGGAAATACGAGTCTAGTTTCCAGCTAAGTCGGAGATATGTTTTCTGGTTTCCGTAGATATTTCGCAGACTCTTTTATAGTTCTCTGGATACCGTGGATATCTTGGAAGTACTTGTCTGAATCTCCGGTCTAGTGGTAGGACTCCGAGCTCGTGATCGAAAGGTTGCGAGTTCGAGCCGCGGGCACGGCACTTGTTGTATCCTTGATCAAGATACTTTACTCTGATTGTTCCAGTCTACTCAGCTGTAAATGAGTTCGTGGTTGGGTAATGATAGAAATTGTAGAATGCTACCTGTGAATGCTGGATGTGAGAGCTGAAATTGCTGCACCGGTTGTATGTTTCCCAGGGAGTTAAGAACGATATTGGCTGGTTGCTAAGGCCCTAAAACCACTGATAATAATCTGTGAACCGCTTTGAGACGGCATTTCAGGTCGTGATAAAGTGTTATATAAGAACCTTGAATTAGTAAGTCACCCTAACGAAGTTGGGTGACTTATTGCTATTGTTACGTTTATTTGTTATTCTTCTTCTTATTATTATTATTCCGCATCCAAGATGGCCGCCACAGCCTCTGATTGGTCGAAATTTAGAATTTGTCCGATTTTCATCAAATTTGGTATATATGCTCATTATGGCACTGTGGAATCATTTGTAATGTTTGGTATGGTTCTGAGAGGGTCGGTTGCGTAAAAGGGTGTTTTTTGCTATTGCTCGCAATTGCAATCTAGTTATTATTATTACCGTATATGTCGAAAATAAGTATCCAGTTCTCTGGTTGCCATACATGTATCTGGGTAACTGTCTAATTCTCGGAAATACCTCAAGGACTTCGAAATCAGTGCTGTCTATTTTTTAATGCGGAACGGGCTTAAAATACTGGTATTTTACACAAGACTGTCGCACTAATTGTATTGGCGTGAGACAATGGAGATCACAATGTACCACGGACAGCTGACAATCATTCTGGGGATTTCCTAGCGTAGGACGGAAGGGATTATTAATCAAATATTGTTTTTAATGAATGAAAACAAAATTGTATTAAATCGATTATTAGCACATTTAATCTGAATCCAATTAAACTGCCCCATGCCCGGACTCCGGCAACAAAATCTCCCCTTACACAAGGACAGGTACAAACTTATATCGTATAAGTAATAACCAGATCCGGAAAGATACGAGATGTAAAAACAAGACGGCGGACATAATACAATAACGGACAATGGTAAAACATGTCTATAGATTGTTCACTTGACAGGATACATTCTTAGAAAGGATAGCCCTGTGTAAAACATTGATAGTTCGGGATTGAGATCAACGGCACTAATTATAGCTTGCCTCTTTCCAGTTAGAAATGATATTAACAAGTTGTCGTACAAATAATTCCGCGAGCGAGCTCCAAACCTTTCCTTTTATCATATATGACAGAGGGGGGGGGGGGGGGGGCATATCGTCCAGGAGAGGTATGTCCAATGACTGAAAGCCGGTGATCAATTCAGTATAATACACACGTTATTCTAAAAGATATGGAACAATTTGTATCACAGGGACCTGATAATATGTTGCAGCTAGTTTTGGACCTGAATTATGATGTTTAGAGTTATTTTACACTTTTGGGGTTTAGAGGTTTAGATAAATTTTCGATGAAAAAATGCCCCCTCAATGGTCATAAAGGTAGCATTTTTATCGAAAAGTGATCTAAACCCTCCAAACGTGTAAAATTACTCTAAACACCCAAAACTAGCTGTAAATAATTCTCAGGTCCCTGTGATTTATATTAGAGATTAGAAGGCATATATTGTTTTTATTATTTTCAGAACTTGCAGTAGCTATAGACTTTTTGATAATATCACTCGATTCTAGCTACTAGGCTGGTTTGAGCAGAGACAGCTTTCACAGTATAACAAACTATTACTTATCTACTAAGTTTCCTCACAGTCATCAAACATGAATTAATCACTGCGCGTGACACGTGATTTATATCGTATTATATGATACATTCGTGGGAGTTAAATTAAAACACGTGATTTTCTGTACACGTGTGGTATCGATTTCGCCTATAAGTGTGACTGTAATTCCAGTTTATGTCGGTTTTTTATCCTCTGCCATCATCCGGTATCGATTGTGCGGCGAGATATCCAGTAAAACGAATGCGTTTTCGCAAGCATCTCTCAATGCATACTTGAAACTAAATTAAACCGCAAGGAAAACTCAAATTCACGATGAATTAACAGAAATAGATGAGAATTTTTATTAAATCGATCTCATTTAGACCGATGTTTGTCAATCACGCCAAATACTAAAAATACTTTCTTGAGCCGGTGTAGCTCTTTTGTCGAAAGCGAAAGATAGAGGATAATGTTGTCAATCAGAATATTACGGGAAGGTTGTGACAAGCCGATAGCCTGTAGCGACTCGAAAGAAGGAATATAATACCATGCACCAGAGAGCGGAACAAGATACAAGAATTTTTATCTAAAGTCGCGTATTTAAAACAATAAACATTGGCACTGTTGTGCTATTATTGCGACAAATAAACTGACACAGGTAATAAATAACAGGGACAATGACATGGAGGTCAAGCAAAATTAGAAACGGTAAGCAATATCACAGAACTGTTTAGTTTAATTTAAAAGCTACAAAGAAAAAACAGTATCGTACCGGATATACACTAATATAGCGTAATTTAAAAAGGGACAATGATGCCAGTTATATGAAAATATTTGGTAACAAGAAACATGGTACCACCAGAACGCAGAACAGGAAACTAGGGACACAATACCAACAGAAAGCGGAACAGGAAACTAGGGACACAATACCAACAGAAAGCGAAACTAGAAGAATGGTACCACCAGAAAGCGGAACAGGAAATTTGGAGCATGATACCACTAGAAAGCGGAACAGGAAATTTGGAGCATGATACCACTAGAAAGCGGAACAGGAAATTTGGAGCATGATACCACTAGAAAGCGGAACAGGAAATTTGGAGCATGATAGCACTAAAAAGCGGAACAGGAAATTTGGAGCATGATAGCACTAGAAAGCGGAACAGGAAACTTGGAGCATGATACCACCAGAAAGCGGAACAGGAAATGTCAATTATGCCCCTATTTTCACAGCTGAAGCAATTACACTTCAACTTGAACTTGAAATAAAGGACACAACAGACTATTCTACATCAGCTACTTATCTCGATCTCTACTTAAACTACGACCAACATGCACAGCTAACTATTGAGCTATACGATGAACGTGTCGATTTCAATTTTCCCATCGTTAACTTTCCATATCTTGATAGTAACCTATGGTGTTTACATGTCACAATTGAATTGTTATTCTAGGGCTTGCTTTGAATTTTGTGATTTTCCTGATTGATTTCGACTGCTGACAAACAAACTTAGAACACAAGGATTCGAGAGATGCAGGTTGATCAGAAATTGAGAAATATTCTGTATCTTTAAGTGATATGAAGATGGACGTTTTTGAGTATGCTCATTAGTGTGTTTACTTGTTGTGTTTGACAATGATACTCGGTTCTCATTTTGAGAACTTGATGTTTACTTAGATGTGACAAAGATTTACATGGCGGGTGTCGTCGATGAAGCAGAAGACGCTTACTCTTCCGGAACCACTGGTCTTATTATCTTGTACTTTTACAAGGGTCGCCATGTAAATCTTCCTTTGTTCATATTTTGCCCCTGGTTTAATCGATTTTGAGTTTGGATTATGATTTTGTTAATCCTTCGGTATTCTCTTATTTATTGTTGTCAACGTTAAAGGAGCGCTACGTGGGTTTTCTCCAGGTACTCCGGATTCCCACATAAACCCCCCACCACATCTTTGTATGGACACCTGATAAGTGCACTATATCTAGAGGGATGTATGATTCATCCGTACATCTTCTGTTACTGTCTGCTATACTGTCTGCCACCAGAGGGCGTGACGTGTGAATTATTCTGTCTATAGGAGGAAAGGTAGGGCATGTACGGGGTCATGTTAAGTGCACGCAGTTTAAATTCAATGTGAAGGTCTTGTTCTTTCTTCTTGATTATTTGTTTTCGCATATTAGTGTGTGTGGTTAATAACATATAACTGAACTTAAGAACTTTGGTACAATGTCTTACGTAGTACTTATACTTTCGCCAAAGTAAATAGAATTATTGATTTTTTTCTCTTTAATTTAAATGCATAAGCACAGTGCTACTTGGATCACATTCTGAGATAAAATACTACTGATCACAGGGACCTGAGAATTCGTTACAGCTTGTTTTGGACCTCATTGAAACGATGGTGTTTAGTGTTATTTTACACTTTGGAGGGTTTTAGATCAATTTTCGATAAAAATGCCCCCTCAATGATCATAAAGGCTATATGACCATTGAGAAGGCATTTTATCGAAAATTGATCTAAACCCCCTAAAGTGTAAAATTACTCTAAACGTGTGACCATTTAGTGGGCCTTATTTTATCGAAAATTACTCTAAACATCCTCGTTTAGGTCCAAAACAAGTTGTAACAAATTCTCAGGTCCCTGTGCTACTGATGGCGAAATTACCCCACCGCAACCACTTTTCCCAATATAAATGTACTGATATGTACTAGGGAAAACATGATACTTTTCCCAATAGAATTTTTTTTTATGTCTTATCGATAAAAATGTACTAGGGACAACTACGGACTTGGATAATCTAATTCCGTGGAAAAAATAACTGAAAACTGAACAAACTAAATAGATGCAACTCTGATACTTATTCAATACAATGAATAAATGTCCATAGTTACCATACTATTTGATATGTTACAATGTGTAAGCTGCCACAAGCCATTATCAAATCTTGATAAATAGACTTCTCTTGTCACTTAGTTCACGTTATTATCCTAATCCTTTAAAGCTTTGTAGGTGCATTTTAATAAATGTCGACTGGCAGTTATTGAAATCAGCGCGAATTGCACAAGGAATGAATGTTACTGGATTGTACTTCATTGGTAGCGCTAGGAACAGCATATATAAACAAAAATGTATATATCCCTCACTTTTAGTAAAATAATACATGTAATGGGAATAAAAAAGATAGAATAATACAAAAACGAATTGGAAATCAAGCGGCAAATGACATCATTGACAAAAGGACCTGATAATTCGAAGGGTATTTTATCGAAATTTATCTCAAAAGTGTAAAAAATATTCTAAATACACTAGTTTGGGTCCAAAACTAAATGTAGCTAGATACGTATATATACTGTATATAGTATATGGAACTCCAAATTAACATATACTCATTTAATATTGCACCTATCTTCAAATAATTGAAGATAGGTACAGTTAATTGAAGATAGGTTCAATTTAATTGAAGATAGGTTCAATTTAATTGAAGATAGATACAGTTAATTGAAGATATGTTCAATTTAATTGAAGATAGGTTCAATTTAATTGAAGATAGGTTCAATTTAATTGAAGATAGGTACAATTCAATTGAAGATTGGTCAAATTATTTGTACGTATATTTAATTATTTAAAGAGAGGTACAATTAAATTGAACTTATCTTCAATTGAATTGTACCTATCTTCAATCAAACTGAACGTAGGTACAAACATAACGTATCCTTAATTAAATTGAACCTATCTTCAACCATTTGAAGTATGTATATATGTTAATTTGGCGTTTCATATATGTGCATCCTCATGCAAGCATCTGTTTGTTAGTTTTGGACCTAAACTCAGGGTTTTAGAGTAAACTTAGAAGTTTAATTGTCAGTGTTGACAACACGTACATTACAGAACTAAAAATGTTGTTTTTGAATTTATTATATATCCCGTAAAACTATAATTAAATATAAATAAGATCACGGGCATCGAATCTGGCTCGTAAGCGATGATCGCCGATCTATTTATTAACAAACACACACACATATATATATGCTGCATTACAACACAGTTGTGATGTATCGAGGCATACATATATATATACATACACACAAATATGCCACACGTGAAATGCTTTTCGCAGTCACAGCATCACCGATCGCATAGCAACATATGCAGTGTGCATTACTTTGGGGAAAATCTCGAGATGTTCCGAAAAGACGCACCTGTCATATTTTCTGTCAATTTTCCAACGGAGCTGACTATTCATTCATTCAATTGTATGTCAACCTGATTGAATTATTAAATAACTCACTTTTTATATTTAAATGAAAACGATACATCGTTTACAAACACGTAGCCTAGTAGAAACGAAATGTTGACGTTTTTGTTTTTTTCTGTATACGACGCAATCACCTTCTGTTATTGAAAAATGGACTCGTCCAATACAGAAGTTTGTATACCGAAAGTAGGGTCGTATAACAGACGACTGCGAAGCTAGACGAGACGACACGGTGTAAGAGTGTGTATCATGGATGACTGATCGCGAATGTTGGAGTAAACAGATAGTAAATGATTGATTAAGTGGCCATCATTTAATGTGACCGGCGATGAAACGACGAGAACTACGATGTGTGCAAGGGGCAGTATTTTTGGTGGGTCTCGTGTGCCTGTTCGGCTGGGATCGCTTAGGACTGCTCACGTTTGACAGGTCGGGGGATGACCGGCGACACTCAGGCCAGGTCGCGGACACGTGGAGCAGTCGAGGTAAATATTATATATAAAATAAAAACAGAAAAACTGATGATTAAATGTGAATTATATATGACGTGGCTTCAATCACACATCGTCTGATGATCAACAATGCACCATTATAAACCTGTCTGATGTGACACTCGTTAGCTACATGACGCTACACACACGCACCACCACTTAGCGATAATGTGTGTTATATATCACATACTAATTAAACCACGAGTGTCTTATTTCCCGACCACAATCGTCAATCACATGCCATATCGATTAAATAAGATATATACCTGTATGGTTTATCATATGTATAACATCAAAGTAGTTTTTAAACAACCTTGGTACAAATTCTTTAAATTATTGTTTATTGTACATTGTCAGTTGTAACTCGTATATAAAGTGTATATATGGTCACAATCTAACTGATAATTTTTTATCAGATTTGAAGAGGAGGGGAGGGGGGGGGGGTGAAATGTGAAATGCAGGTACATCCCCTGCAGAGATGATATATAGGGATAAAAAGCTGTGTTGGTTCTGATTACCGTTATATATAATACAATGTTCCTTTTCCCTATTTCCTATCTTTGGTATGAATAGTTTTCCTACCTGCAACAATATTGGCAGCTTTCAATGCCTTAACAAAACATACAAAGATAATTAATGAAATATCAGTATGATCGAGTACTCACAGGAAATGCCTTATACAGCAAACTTATTAGTGGTCTTAATCTGGTCCAGCAGATGACATATCTCTCAAAGTGCACCTCCAGTTTTGTACAACCATCACTATAACACCCAACCCAGACCCCATCACTATAACACCCAACCCAGACCCCATCACTGTAACACCCAACCCAGACCCTGTCACTGTAACACCCAACCCAGACCCTGTCACTGTAACTCCCAACCCAGACCCCGTCACACTGTAACACCCAACCCAGACCCTGTCACTATAACACCCAACCCAGACCCTGTCACTATAACACCCAACCTAGACCCCGTCACTGTAACAACCAACCCAGACCCGTCACTGTAACACCCAACCCAGACCCTGTCACTATAACACCCAACCTAGACCCCGTCACTGTAACAACCAACCCAGACCCGTCACTGTAACACCCAACCCAGACCCTGTCACTGTAACACCCAACCCAGACCCTGTCACTGTAACAACCAACCCAGACCCGTCACTGTAACACCCAACCCAGACCCTGTCACTGTAACAACCAACCCCGAGGTTGTCACTGTAACACCCAACCCAGACCCTGTTACTGTAACACCCAACCCAGACCCTGTCACTGTAACACCCAACCCAGACCCTGTCACTGTAACACCCAACCCAGACCCTGTCACTGTAACAACCAACCAAGACCCTGTCACTGTAACACCCAACCCAGACCCCATCACTGTAACACCCAACCCAGACCCCATCACTGTAACACCCAACCCAGACCCTGTCACTGTAACTCCCAACCCAGACCCTGTCACTGTAACTCCCAACCCAGTCCCCATCACTGTAACACCCAACCCAGACCCTGTCACTGTAACACCCAACACAGACCCTGTCACTGTAACACCCAACCCAGACCCTGTCACTGTAACACCCAACCCAGACCCTGTCACTGTAACACCCAACCCAGACCCTGTCACTGTAACACCCAACCCAGACCCTGTCACTGTAACACCCAACCCAGACCCTGTCACTGTAACACCCAACACAGACCCTGTCACTGTAACACCCAACCCAGACCCCATCACTGTAACACCCAACCCCGAGGTTGTCACTGTAACACCCAACCCAGACCCCATCACTGTAACACCCAACCCAGACCCTGTCACTGTAACAACCAACCCAAACCCTGTCACTGTAACACCCAACCCAGACCCTGTCACTGTAACACCCAACCCCGAGGTTGTCACTGTAACACCCAACCCAGACCCCATCACTGTAACACCCAACCCAGACCCTGTCACTATAACACCCAACCCAGACCCGTCACTGTAACACCCAACCCAGAACCTGTCACTGTAATACCCAACCCAGACCCCATCACTGTAACACCCAACCCAGACCCCATCACTGTAACACTCAACCCAGACCCTGTCACTGTAACACCCAACCCAGACCCCATCACTGTAACACCCAACCCAGACCCTGTCATTGTAACACCCAACCCAGACCCTGTCACTGTAACACCCAACCCAGACCCTGTCACTGTAACTCCCAACCCAGAACCTGTCACTGTAATACCCAACCCAGACCCTGTCACTATAACACCCAACCCAGACCCCATCACTGTAACACCCAACCCAGACCCTGTCTCTGTAACACCCAACCCAGACCCCGTCACTGTAACACCGAACCCCGACCCTGTCACTGTAACACCCAACCCAGACCCAGTCACTGTAACACCCAACCCAGACCCTGTCACTGTAACACCCAACCCAGACCCAGTCACTGTAACACCCAACCCAGACCCTGTCACTGTAACACCCAACCCCAAGGTTGTCACTGTAACACCCAACCCAGACCCAGTCACTGTAACACCCAACCCAGACCCTGTCACTGTAACACCCAACCCAGACCCCATCACTGTAACACCCAACCCAGACCCTGTCACTGTAACAACCAACCCAGACCCTGTCACTGTAACTCCCAACCCAGACCCTGTCACTGTAACAACCAACCCAGACCCTGTCACTGTAACACCCAACCCAGACCCTGTCTCTGTAACACCCAACCCAGACCCCGTCACTGTAACTCCCAACCCAGACCCTGTCACTGTAACTCCCAACCCAGACCCCGTCACTGTAACTCCCAACCCAGACCCGTCACTGTAACACCCAACCCCGACCCCATCAATGTAACACCCAACCCAGACCCTGTCACTGTAACAACCAACCCAGACCCTGTCACTGTAACACTCAACACAGACCCTGTCACTGTAACACCCAACCCAGACCCTGTTACTGTAACACCCAACCCAGACCCTGTCACTGTAACACCCAACACAGACCCTGTTACTGTAACACCCAACCCAGACCCTGTCACTGTAACACCCAACCCAGACCCTGTCACTGTAACACTCAACACAGACCCTGTCACTGTAACACCCAACCCAGACCCTGTCACTGTAACACTCAACACAGACCCTGTCACTGTAACACCCAACCCAGACCCTGTCACTGTAACACCCAACCCAGACCCTGTCACTGTAACACCCAACCCAGACCCTGTCACTGTGACACCAACCCAGACCCTGTCACTGTAACACTCAACCCAGACCCTGTCACTGTAACACCCAACCCAGACCCCATCACTGTAACACCCAACCCAGACCCGTCACTGTAACACCCAACCCAGACCCGTCACTGTAACACCCAACCCAGACCCTGTCACTGTAACACCCAACCCAGACCCGTCACTGTAACACCCAACCCAGACCCTGTTACTGTAACACCCAACCCAGACCCCATCATTGTAACACCCAACCCTGACCCTGTTACTGTAACACCCAACCCAGACCCTGTCACTGTAACACCCAACCCAGACCCCATCATTGTAACACCCAACCCAGACCCCATCACTGTAACACCCAACCCAGACCCTGTCACTGTAACACCCAACCCAGACCCGGTCACTGTAACACCCAACCCAGACCCCGTCACTGTAACACCCAACCCAGACCCCATCATTGTAACACCCAACCCAGACCCCATCACTGTAACACCCAACCCTGACCCTGTTACTGTAACACCCAACCCAGACCCTGTCACTGTAACACCCAACCCAGACCCCATCACTGTAACACCCAACCCAGACCCCATCATTGTAACACCCAACCCAGACCCCATCACTGTAACACCCAACCCAGACCCTGTCACTGTAACACCCAACCCAGACCCCGTCATTGTAACACCCAACCCAGACCCCATCACTGTAACACCCAACCCAGACCCCATCATTGTAACACCCAACCCAGACCCCATCACTGTAACACCCAACCCAGACCCCATCATTGTAACACCCAACCCAGACCCCATCACTGTAACACCCAACCCAGACCCCATCACTGTAACACCCAACCCAGACCCCATCATTGTAACACCCAACCCAGACCCCATCACTGTAACACCCAACCCAGACCCTGTCACTGTAACACCCAACCCAGACCCCGTCACTGTAACACCCAACCCAGACCCAATCACTGTAACACCCAACCCAGACCCTGTCACTGTAACACCCAACCCAGACCCTGTCACTGTAACACCCAACCCAGACCCTGTCACTGTAACACCTAACCCAGACCCGTCACTGTAACACCCAACCCCGAGGTTGTCACTGTAACACCCAACCCAGACCCTGTCACTGTAACACCTAACCCAGACCCTGTCTCTGTAACACCTAACCCCGAGGTTGTCACTGTAACACCCAACCCAGACCCTGTCACTGTAACACCCAACCCAGACCCTGTCACTGTAACACCCAACCCAGACCCTGTCACTGTAACACCCAACCCAGACCCTGTCACTGTAACACCCAACCCAGACCCTGTCACTGTAACACCCAACCCAGACCCTGTCACTGTAACACCCAACCCAGACCCCGTCACTGTAACACCCAACCCAGACCCGTCACTGTAACACCTAACCCAGACCCGTCACTGTAACACCCAACCCAGACCCTGTTACTGTAACACCCAACCCCAAGGTTGTCACTGTAACACCCAACCCAGACCCTGTCACTGTAATACCCAACCCAGACCCTGTCACTGTAACACCCAGACCCAGACCCTGTCTCTGTAACACCCAACCCAGACCCTGTCACTGTAACACCCAACCCAGACCCTGTCATTGTAACACCCAACCCAGACCCCATCACTGTAACACCCAACCCAGACCCGGTCACTGTAACACCCAACCCAGACCCTGTCACTGTAACACCCAACCCAGACCCTGTCACTGTAACACCCAACCCAGACCCTGTCACTGTAACACCTAACCCAGACCCGTCACTGTAACACCCAACCCAGACCCTGTTACTGTAACACCCAACCCCAAGGTTGTCACTGTAACACCCAACCCAGACCCTGTCACTGTAACACCCAACCCAGACCCTGTCACTGTAACACCCAACCCAGACCCCATCACTGTAACACCTAACCCAGACCCGTCACTGTAACACCCAACCCAGACCCTGTTACTGTAACACCCAACCCAGACCCTGTTACTGTAACACCCAACTCAGACCCGTCACTGTAACACCCAACCCAGACCCTGTTACTGTAACACCCAACCCAGACCCTGTCACTGTAACACCCAACCCAGACCCCATCACTGTAACACCCAACCCAGACCCTGTCACTGTAACACCCAACCCAGACCCCATCACTGTAACACCCAACTCAGACCCTGTCACTGTAATACCCAACCCAGACCCCATCACTGTAACACCCAACCCAGACCCTGTCACTGTAACACCCAACCCAGACCCTGTCACTGTAATACCCAACCCAGACCCTGTCACTGTAACACCCAACCCAGACCCGTCACTGTAACACCCAACCCAGACCCCATCACTGTAACACCCAACCCAGACCCTGTCACTGTAACACCCAACCCAGACCCTGTCACTGTAACACCCAACCCAGACCCTGTCACTGTAACACCCAACCCAGACCCTGTCACTGTAACACCCAACCCAGACCCTGTCACTGTAACACCCAACCCAGACCCCATCACTGTAACACCCAACCCAGACCCGTCACTGTAACACCCAACCCAGACCCTGTCACTGTAACACTCAACCCAGACCCTGTCACTGTAACACCCAACCCAGACCCGTCACTGTAACACCCAACCCAGACCCCATCACTGTAACACCCAACCCAGACCCTGTCACTGTAACACCCAACCCAGACCCTGTCACTGTAACACCCAACCAAGACCCTGTCACTGTAACACCCAACCCAGACCCCATCACTGTAACACCTAACCCAGACCCTGTCACTGTAACACCCAACCCAGACCCTGTCACTGTAACACCCAACCCAGACCCCATCACTGTAACACCCAACCCAGACCCTGTCACGGTAACACCCAACCCAGACCCTGTTACTGTAACACCCAACCCCGAGGTTGTCACTGTAACACCCAACCCAGACCCTGTTACTGTAACACCCAACCCAGACCCTGTTACTGTAACACCCAACTCAGACCCGTCACTGTAACACCCAACCCAGACCCTGTTACTGTAACACCCAACCCAGACCCTGTCACTGTAACACCCAACCCAGACCCTGTCACTGTAATACCCAACCCAGACCCTGTCACTGTAACACCCAACCCAGACCCCATCACTGTAACACCCAACCCAGACCCTGTCACTGTAACACCCAACCCAGACCCTGTCACTGTAATACCCAACCCAGACCCTGTCACTGTAACACCCAACCCAGACCCCATCACTGTAACACCCAACCCAGACCCTGTCACTGTAACACCCAACCCATACCCTGTCACTGTAACACCCAACCCATACCCTGTCACTGTAACACCCAACCCAGACCCCGTCACTGTAATACCCAACCCAGACCCGTCACTGTAACACCCAACCCAGACCCCATCACTGTAACACCCAACCCAGACCCTGTCACTGTAACACCCAACCCAGACCCTGTCACTGTAACACCCAACCCAGACCCCATCACTGTAACACCCAACCCAGACCCGTCACTGTAACACCCAACCCAGACCCTGTCACTGTAACACTCAACCCAGACCCTGTCACTGTAACACCCAACCCAGACCCGTCACTGTAACACCCAACCCAGACCCCATCACTGTAACACCCAACCCAGACCCTGTCACTGTAACACCCAACCCAGACCCTGTCACTGTAACACCCAACCCAGACCCTGTCACTGTAACACCCAACCCAGACCCTGTCACTGTAACACCTAACCCAGACCCTGTCACTGTAACACCCAACCCAGACCCTGTCACTGTAACACCTAACCCAGACCCGTCACTGTAACACCCAACCCAGACCCTGTTACTGTAACACCCAACCCCAAGGTTGTCACTGTATCACCCAACCCAGACCCTGTCACTGTAACACCCAACCCAGACCCTGTCACTGTAACACCCAACCCAGACCCTGTCACTGTAACACCCAACCCAGACCCGGTCACTGTAACACCCAGACCCAGACCCTGTCTCTGTAACACCCAACCCAGACCCTGTCACTGTAACACCCAACCCAGACCCTGTCATTGTAACACCCAACCCAGACCCGGTCACTGTAACACCCAACCCAGACCCCATCACTGTAACACCCAACCCAGACCCTGTCACTGTAACACCCAACCCAGACCCGGTCACTGTAACACCCAACCCAGACCCAGACCCTGTCACTGTAACACCCACCCAGACCCCATCACTGTAACACCCAACCCAGACCCTGTCACGGTAACACCCAACCCAGACCCTGTCACTGTAACACCCAACCCAGACCCTGTCACTGTAACACCCAACCCAGACCCTGTCACTGTAACACCCAACCCAGACCCTGTCACTGTAACACCCAACCCAGACCCCGTCACTGTAACACCCAACCCAGACCCTGTCACTGTGACACCAACCCAGACCCTGTCACTGTAACACTCAACCCAGACCCTGTCACTGTAACACCCAACCCAGACCCCATCACTGTAACACCCAACCCAGACCCGTCACTGTAACACCCAACCCAGACCCTGTCACTGTAACACCCAACCCAGACCCGTCACTGTAACACCCAACCCAGACCCTGTCACTGTAACACCCAACCTCGAGGTTGTCACTGTAACACCCAACCCTGACCCTGTTACTGTAACACCCAACCCAGACCCTGTCACTGTAACACCCAACCCAGACCCCATCATTGTAACACCCAACCCAGACCCCATCACTGTAACACCCAACCCAGACCCTGTCACTGTAACACCCAACCCAGACCCTGTCACTGTAACACCCAACCCAGACCCTGTCACTGTAACACCCAACCCAGACCCCGTCACTGTAACACCCAACCCAGACCCTGTCACTGTAACACCCAACCCAGACCCCATCACTGTAACACCCAACCCAGACCCTGTCACTGTAACAACCAACCCAGACCCTGTCACTGTAACACCCAACCCAGACCCCATCACTGTAACACCCAGACCCAGACCCTGTCGCTGTAACACCCAACCCAGACCCGTCACTGTAACACCCAACCCAGACCCTGTCACTGTAACACCCAACCCAGACCCTGTCACTGTAACACCCAACCCAGACCCTGTCACTGTAACACCCAACCCAGACCCTGTCACTGTAACACCTAACCCAGACCCGTCACTGTAACACCCAACCCCGAGGTTGTCACTGTAACACCCAACCCAGACCCTGTCACTGTAACACCTAACCCAGACCCTGTCTCTGTAACACCCAACCCCGAGGTTGTCACTGTAACACCCAACCCAGACCCTGTCACTGTAACACCCAACCCAGACCCCATCATTGTAACACCCAACCCAGACCCCATCACTGTAACACCCAACCCAGACCCTGTCACTGTAACACCCAACCCAGACCCTGTCACTGTAACACCCAACCCAGACCCTGTCACTGTAACACCCAACCCAGACCCCGTCACTGTAACACCCAACCCAGACCCTGTCACTGTAACACCCAACCCAGACCCCATCACTGTAACACCCAACCCAGACCCTGTCACTGTAACAACCAACCCAGACCCTGTCACTGTAACACCCAACCCAGACCCCATCACTGTAACACCCAGACCCAGACCCTGTCGCTGTAACACCCAACCCAGACCCGTCACTGTAACACCCAACCCAGACCCTGTCACTGTAACACCCAACCCAGACCCTGTCACTGTAACACCCAACCCAGACCCTGTCACTGTAACACCCAACCCAGACCCTGTCACTGTAACACCTAACCCAGACCCGTCACTGTAACACCCAACCCCGAGGTTGTCACTGTAACACCCAACCCAGACCCTGTCACTGTAACACCTAACCCAGACCCTGTCTCTGTAACACCCAACCCCGAGGTTGTCACTGTAACACCCAACCCAGACCCTGTCACTGTAACACCCAACCCAGACCCTGTCACTGTAACACCCAACCCAGACCCTGTCACTGTAACACCCAACCCAGACCCTGTCACTGTAACACCCAACCCAGACCCTGTCACTGTAACACCCAACCCAGACCCTGTCACTGTAACACCCAACCCAGACCCCGTCACTGTAACACCCAACCCAGACCCGTCACTGTAACACCTAACCCAGACCCGTCACTGTAACACCCAACCCAGACCCTGTTACTGTAACACCCAACCCCAAGGTTGTCACTGTAACACCCAACCCAGACCCTGTCACTGTAACACCCAGACCCAGACCCTGTCTCTGTAACACTCAACCCAGACCCTGTTACTGTAACACCCAACCCAGACCCCATCACTGTAACACCCAACCCAGACCCGGTCACTGTAACACCCAACCCAGACCCTGTCACTGTAACACCCAACCCAGACCCTGTCACTGTAACACCCAACCCAGACCCTGTCACTGTAACACCCAACCCAGACCCTGTCACTGTAACACCCAACCCAGACCCTGTTACTGTAACACCCAACCCCAAGGTTGTCACTGTAACACCCAACCCAGACCCTGTCACTGTAACACCCAACCCAGACCCTGTCATTGTAACACCCAACCCAGACCCCATCACTGTAACACCCAACCCAGACCTGGTCACTGTAACACCCAACCCAGACCCTGTTACTGTAACACCCAACCCCGAGGTTGTCACTGTAACACCCAACCCAGACCCTGTCACTGTAACACCCAGACCCAGACCCTGTCTCTGTAACACCCAACCCAGACCCTGTCACTGTAACACCCAACCCAGACCCTGTCATTGTAACACCCAACCCAGACCCCATCACTGTAACACCCAACCCAGACCCGGTCACTGTTACACCCAACCCAGACCCTGTCACTGTAACACCCAACCCAGACCCGGTCACTGTAACACCCAACCCAGACCCTGTCACTGTAATACCCAACCCAGACCCCATCACTGTAACACCCAACCCAGACCCTGTCACGGTAACACCCAACCCAGACCCTGTCACTGTAACACCCAACCCAGACCCTGTCACTGTAACACCCAACCCAGACCCCATCACTGTAACACCCAACCCAGACCCGGTCACTGTAACACCCAACCCAGACCCTGTCACTGTAACACCCAACCCAGACCCGGTCACTGTAACACCCAACCCAGACCCTGTCACTGTAACACCCAACCCAGACCCTGTCACTGTAACGACCAACCCAGACCCCATCACTGTAACACCCAACCCAGACCCGTCACTGTAATACCCAACCCAGACCCTGTCACTGTTACACCCAACCCAGACCCTGTCACTGTAACACTCAACCCAGACCCTGTCACTGTAACACCCAACCCAGACCCTGTCACTGTAACACCCAACCCAGACCCCATCACTGTAACACCCAACCCAGACCCTGTCACTGTAACACCCAACCCAGACCCCATCACTGTAACACCCAACCCAGACCCTGTCACTGTAACACCCAACCCAGTCCCCATCACTGTAACACCCAACCCAGACCCTGTCACTGTAACACCCAACCCAGACCCTGTCACTGTAACACCTAACCCAGACCCTGTCACTGTAACACCCAACCCAGACCCTGTCACTGTAACACCTAACCCAGACCCTGTCACTGTTACACCCAACGCAGACCCTGTCACTGTAACACCCAACCCAGACCCCATCACTGTAACACCTAACCCAGACCCGTCACTGTAACACCCAACCCAGACCCTGTTACTGTAACACCCAACCCCGAGGTTGTCACTGTAACACCCAACCCAGACCCTGTTACTGTAACACCCAACCCAGACCCTGTTACTGTAACACCCAACTCAGACCCGTCACTGTAACACCCAACCCAGACCCTGTTACTGTAACACCCAACCCCGAGGTTGTCACTGTAACACCCAACCCAGACCCTGTTACTGTAACACCCAACCCCGAGGTTGTCACTGTAACACCCAACCCAGACCCTGTTACTGTAACACCCAACCCCGAGGTTGTCACTGTAACACCCAACCCAGACCCTGTCACTGTAACACCCAACCCATACCCTGTCACTGTAACACCCAACCCATACCCTGTCACTGTAACACCCAACCCAGACCCTGTCACTGTAACACCCAACCCAGACCCTGTTACTGTAACACCCAACACAGACCCCGTCACTGTAATACCTAACCCAGACCCGTCACTGTAACACCCAACCCAGACCCGTCACTGTAACACCCAACCCAGACCCCATCACTGTAACACCCAACCCAGACCCTGTCACTGTAACACCCAACCCAGACCCTGTCACTGTAACACCCAACCCAGACCCTGTCACTGTAACACCCAACCCAGACCCCATCACTGTAACACCCAACCCAGACCCCATCACTGTAACACCCAACCCAGACCCTGTCACTGTAACACCCAACCCAGACCCTGTCACTGTAACACCCAACCCAGACCCTGTCACTGTAACACCCAACCCAGACCCTGTCACTGTAACACCCAACCCAGACCCTGTCACTGTAACACCCAACCCAGACCCCATCACTGTAACACTCAACCCAGACCCTGTCACTGTAACACCCAACCCAGACCCCGTCACTGTAACACCCAACCCAGACCCTGTCACTGTAACACCCAACCCCGAGGTTGTCACTGTAACACCCAACCCAGACCCTGTCATTGTAACACCCAACCCAGACCCTGTCACTGTAACACCCAACCCAGACCCCATCACTGTAACACCCAACCCAGACCCTGTCACTGTAACACCCAACCCAGACCCTGTCACTGTAACACCCAACCCAGACCCTGTCACTGTAACACCCAACCCAGACCCCATCACTGTAACACCCAACCCAGACCCCATCACTGTAACACCCAACCCAGACCCTGTCACTGTAACACCCAACCCAGACCCTGTCACTGTAACAACCAACCCAGACCCTGTCATTGTAACACCCAACCCCGAGGTTGTCACTGTAACACCCAACCCAGACCCTGTCATTGTAACACCCAACCCAGACCCTGTCACTGTAACACCCAACCCAGACCCCATCACTGTAACACCCAACCCAGACCCTGTCATTGTAACACCCAACCCAGACCCCATCACTGTAACACCCAACCCAGACCCCATCACTGTAACACCCAACCCAGACCCTGTCATTGTAACACCCAACCCAGACCCTGTCACTGTAACACCCAACCCAGACCCAATCACTGTAACACCCAACCCAGACCCGTCACTGTAACACCCAACCCAGACCCTGTCACTGTAACACCCAACCCAGACCCTGTCACTGTAACACCCAACCCAGACCCTGTCACTGTAACACCCAACCCAGACCCTGTCACTATAACACCCAACCCAGACCCCATCACTGTAACACCCAACCCAGACCCCATCACTGTAACACCCAACCCAGACCCCATCATTGTAACACCCAACCCAGACCCCGTCACTGTAACACCCAACCCAGACCCCATCACTGTAACACCCAACCCAGACCCTGTCACTGTAACACCCAACCCAGACCCTGTCACTGTAACAACCAACCCAGACCCTGTCATTGTAACACCCAACCCCGAGGTTGTCACTGTAACACCCAACCCAGACCCTGTCATTGTAACACCCAACCCAGACCCTGTCACTGTAACACCCAACCCAGACCCCATCACTGTAACACCCAACCCAGACCCTGTCACTGTAACACCCAACCCAGACCCCATCACTGTAACACCCAACCCAGACCCCATCACTGTAACACCCAACCCAGACCCCATCATTGTAACACCCAACCCAGACCCCATCACTGTAACACCCAACCCAGACCCCATCACTGTAACACCCAACCCAGACCCTGTCACTGTAACACCCAACCCAGACCCCATCATTGTAACACCCAACCCAGACCCCATCACTGTAACACCCAACCCAGACCCCATCATTGTAACACCCAACCCAGACCCCATCATTGTAACACCCAACCCAGACCCCATCACTGTAACACCCAACCCAGACCCCATCATTGTAACACCCAACCCAGACCCCGTCACTGTAACACCCAACCCAGACCCCATCACTGTAACACCCAACCCAGACCCTGTCATTGTAACACCCAACCCAGACCCTGTCACTGTAACACCCAACCCAGACCCTGTCACTGTAACACCCAACCCAGACCCTGTCACTGTAACACTCAACCCAGACCCTGTCACTGTAACACCCAACCCAGACCCTGTCTCTGTAACACCCAACCCAGACCCCATCACTGTAACACCCAACCCAGACCCTGTCACTGTAACACCCAACCCAGACCCTGTCACTGTAACACCCAACCCAGACCCCATCACTGTAACACCCAACCCAGACCCTGTCACTGTAACACCCAACCCAGACCCCATCACTGTAACACCCAACCCAGACCCTGTCACTGTAACACCCAACCCAGACCCTGTCACTGTAACACCCAACCCAGACCCTGTCACTGTAACACCCAACCCAGACCCTGTCACTGTAACACCCAACCCAGACCCTGTCACTGTAACACCCAACCCAGACCCCGTCACTGTAACACCCAACCCCGAGGTTGTCACTGTAACACCCAACCCAGACCCTGTCATTGTAACACCCAACCCCGAGGTTGTCACTGTAACACCCAACCCAGACCCTGTCACTGTAACACCCAACCCAGACCCTGTCACTGTAACACCCAACCCAGACCCCATCACTGTAACACCCAACCCAGACCCTGTCACTGTAACACCCAACCCAGACCCCATCACTGTAACACCCAACCCAGACCCTGTCACTGTAACACCCAACCCAGACCCTGTCACTGTAACACCCAACCCAGACCCTGTCACTGTAACACCCAACCCAGACCCTGTCACTGTAACACCCAACCCAGACCCTGTCACTGTAACACCCAACCCAGACCCCGTCACTGTAACACCCAACCCCGAGGTTGTCACTGTAACACCCAACCCAGACCCTGTCATTGTAACACCCAACCCCGAGGTTGTCACTGTAACACCCAACCCAGACCCTGTCATTGTAACACCCAACCCAGACCCTGTTACTGTAACACCCAACCCCGAGGTTGTCACTGTAACACCCAACCCAGACCCTGTCACTGTAACACCCAACCCCGAGGTTGTCACTGTAACACCCAACCCAGACCCTGTCACTGTAACACCCAACCCAGACCCTGTCACTGTAACACCCAACCCAGACCCTGTCACTGTAACACCCAACCCAGACCCTGTCACTGTAACACCCAACCCAGACCCCATCACTGTAACACCCAACCCAGACCCTGTCACTGTAACACCCAACACAGACCCTGTCACTGTAACACCCAACCCAGACCCTGTTACTGTAACACCCAACCCCGAGGTTGTCACTGTAACACCAAACCCAGACCCTGTTACTGTAACACCCAACCCAGACCCTGTTACTGTAACACCCAGCCCAGACCCTGTTACTGTAACACCCAACCCAGACCCTGTCACTGTAACACCCAACCCAGACCCTGTCACTGTAACACCCAACCCCGATGTTGTCACTGTAACACCCAACTCAGACCCTGTCACTGTAACACCCAACCCAGACCCCATCACTGTAACACTCAACCCAGGAGTGAGCCCAAAATGACGGTACAGATTCCTCCGTATTTCAGTATCATACTCCTCACTTAGGTAAGGGGTGTGGGTATAAGTCATCATTTTGTCTGTCCATGCGTGTGTCCGACCTTTGTGTACAAGATATCTCAAAACCCCTGGTCCATCACATGAGGAAGGTCTACACCTGGTTAGATTTTTGTGGTCATCGGTCATTGTTAAATGTCAAAGGTCACCGTTCACTACTTTGGAAATAAAAAGCTTGTGGTCAAGATATCTCATGAACCCTAGGATAGATTTGGTTCATATTCACACCATACCATCATACTGTTAAGTTCAACACCTGGGCCCGGTTGTTCAAAGGGTGATTAGCTTAATCACTATTTAACAACATTTTCTAAACTTTAATAAGTCTGTCAGTGTACAAGGTCAAATCTTAAAATTTTGCATGTTAATTGGCACAATTAGATATTTGATATCTGCTAAGTTATAATTGAATCTATGGTTTTATTTTAAAGTTACAGGATAAGAAAAATTTGAACTAATCACTGATTACCCCGGTAAGCTAATCATCTTTTGAACAACTGGACCCTGATTAGATTTTGGTGGTTATTGCTTTGCTTTGCTTTTATTTTTTCTGGAGCATTGTTGACATGTTTCGGCTACCATCAGAACAACAGTCTCTTCTTCTATGATTAACTATCTGTAACATAAGCGACACTGCGCCGATGACTTCAGCATACATATCAGCTGTTGCATCAAATCGACTTTACTTTCATCTTCTGTTACTGTAATGTCATACCTTCTTCTTCTTTTACTTTGATGTCAAAACTACAACCATTATCAAGATTTCTCAGATACTTTGTCACATAAAGAAATCCTTTGACTTGAGTAAACAAATCAAATTATACAGGGCTTCATTGTGAAAGTTCAGCCAAGCCGTGTTTTACGACAGTTTTAGCTTATGTGAACTACTAGCTGTAAAGTACAAAACTATGACATTAATATTTGTGTTGGTTAATATGACCAGTGTAAACTGACTGATCATTCTAGATTCTGATAAGTGAGGGGGAAGGTATGAATTAAGGACTTCAGTTATATTTTGGACCAATTAATTTAACAATTTGTTAATTAAGCAATCATATTACTCACTGCCGTATATTAATAGAAATTTGTAAATCCATGGTCGCTAAAATTACTAACAGATTTTCATTAAAATTATGCAAATGTGCACTGGAGTATGTCATGAATAATTATATGAGTGGTTGATTTTGGGCCTGTCTCCCTTTCAAGCCACCAGTCTGTAGAGCAAACTTTAAATGCCTAGTTGTTATCAGGGATAAACTTTAACTGTTTTGAGTTAGGGGTCCAGCTTAGTAATAAATGGCAAAATTTCCGAAAATCTAGGGGCCCAAACAAATTTTCAGGGGCCAAAATGCCTACTGGCCGCTATATTAATCTGCATCCCTGGTTGGTACTTACAGAGCTTGTAGGTAGGTCTTTTTGAGAAACCAAGTGAGCGGCATGATAGATAGAGATACCTGGCCCCAGTTTCATCAACGTTCCTTAACTTAAGGAAACTCCTTAACTTAAAAATCCCCAGTTAAGGAACTTTCCTTAAATTCTGTAATGCTTTCCTATGGAGATTTTTAAGTTAAGGAGTTTCCTTAAGTTAAGGAACGTTGATGAAACCAGGGTCAGGCAAATGTAATATCAAAGATATTCACTATGAATCGTTGCTTTAAACTGTGAGAGTACTCCATGTGTAAGTGAAAAGTCAAGGTCATGACAAATTGGTGTGTTGTGCTTGTAATTCCCAAGTGATCTTCATTTTATAAACAGCTTTTATATTTAAGAATGTGACTGTGACTTTCCCATAATTGAGGAAGACATTTGATTGCTTATTGAGTTACTAAGACAGATTTTTATCCATACATATTTGAATAAAGAATATTAGACTTGTTTTGTTCATTTTCTTATAATACAAATGCATGCACTAGTATTGTGCAGGTAATGTAAAGATAATGGACATAAAGTGAAGGAGATATTTTAAAACGGGTTATCACCTTATCGTTGGTCTGGAATGAATAAAGATAACCAGTAGTACTTGTCAGGCATTAATGGGAATTGGGTGTCATTACCTGTAACCAGGGAACAGGCCTTAGTCAACCCTTGTTAGCTTTACAACATTACCTGTAACCAGGGAACAGGCCTTAGTCAACTCTTGTTAGCTTTACAACATTACCTGTAACCAGGGAACAGGTCTTAGTCAAGTCTTGTTAGCTTTACAACATTACCTGTAACCAGGGGACAGGTCTTAGTCAAGTCTTGTTAGCTTTACAACTTAACTCATACATCTGAAGATGCATTTGAACTCTTTCAAAGACCCAATATACGTAACTTCAGGGAAATTTTGCGTGATTCTGAAAAATTCTGACAAAAAATCCAGTTGATAGCCATGCAAAAATAAGCCTAAAACGAAGTTAACCTGAGCGGTAACTGGAATTGAAAATAATTCAGGTGGGGCCCACTTCAACAACAAACCGAAGGTAGAAGACGGTTTGAAATGGACGCGAGTTTACAAATAGCGTGTTTCAACTGCTGCTGTACCGGTAACCGCGAAAGAATTCATCTTGAATATTGCTGATATCAGTTAATCTTAACTAAATCTATAAATAGAATAAGTTATTAGGCTTGATTTTCGCTTCAAGTTTTGCCGAAAGTTACGTATATTGGGCCTTTAAATAGTTCATTATGGAACTTCAGGGGTGAATGATGGAGTTAAATGTAATTCTGCATTAATTAAATACCTTTTGACTTAAAATATAAAAGAAAAAAATATGACTTTGGCTGTATTGGTCACATTGAGAAATATTCTATTTCCTTGTGTCAGATGTGCAGGGACGCTTTTGAATATGCTCATTACTGCCTACCGATACTTGTCATGATTAAAATAATACCTCGGTTCTCACTCTGAGGACTTAACATTTTCTTGGATGTGAGTCAAGATGTACATGCTGGGTATTGTCGATGAAGCAGAATAATTTTTTGCTTACCTTCTGAAATACATGGTCTTAATTCTTGTGCTTTTTCAAGGGTGTCTATGTAAGTCTTTCCTTTTATTTGTCCCTAATGTAATAATTGGATAATGGTTTTGCGGATGTTTCATTATTTTTGTTCAATATCTCTTTATTATCTCAGTTACGTTTCTGAAACCATACAATGCATAAGAAACAGTCTATTTCACTGATCCTCTAGTAGAAGGAATCTGTAATTGGAGATGAGCCAAACAATAATTAATTGTAATTGCTGAGAAATTAGTCATGTCAGGATGTGTCATAGTAGTAGAGATAATAATTTAAGAATTAAACAATCATTAGACACTGTAAAAATGCAACAAGCTGTACATAAATCATCACTCAGATTCTCACATCAAGATTTAGCCTGAATAGATCTCTTAAAGGTGATTTTATAATTAATACAAAGTGATGACTTCCTTAGAGATTCCAATTAATAGAATGTGATGACTTTATAGAGATTCCAATTAATAGAATGTGATGACTTCTATAGAGATTCCAATTAATAGAATGTGATGACCTCTATAGAGATTCCAATTAATAGAATGTGATGGTTTCTTTAGAGATTCCAATTAATAGAATGTGATGGTTTCTTTAGAGATTCCAATTAATAGAATGTGATGACTTCTAGAGATATTCCAATTAATAGAATGTGATGACTTTATAGAGATTCCAATTAATAGAATGTGATGACTTTATAGAGATTCCAATTAATAGAATGTGATGACTTTATAGAGATTCCAATTAATAGAATGTGATGACTTTATAGAGATTCCAATTAATAGAATGTGATGACTTTATAGAGATTCCAATTAATAGAATGTGATGGTTTCTTTAGAGATTCCAATTAATAGAATGTGATGACTTCTAGAGATATTCCAATTAATAGAATGCGATGACTTCTAGAGAGATTCCAATTAATAGAATGTGATGATTTTATAGAGATTCCAATTAATAGAATGTGATGACTTACCTAAGTAGGGAGTAACCAAAACTGACCTTAATAGGGAATAATTAAAACTCACCTGAATAGGATATAATTAAATCATTCCCTTGTACCTCTTTACGTGGGTTTATGTACTAATTTGCTGATTTAAGGTTTAATCAAATACAATACAACCTGTAAGGTGTATGATAAGATCTGCCAGACTTAATTTACCAGGAATGCCCAGTTATTTTTATCTGTTTCCTGCATTTCTTGGATATATATATTACACATCACCTTGTAAATGAGATAGAATCGTGGGAGAGTTTTTATCATAAATAACTGTCCAAAATGCATAAATGTCAGTTTATAATTGCAAAGGTGAATATTTCTATTTCATATGTTCCATTAGGTTTATTAATTCTTTATTTATACATGTATATATACTGGACATGTTGATATGTTTCCTTTCCTGTCAGAATCTATCAGGAAAGTATCATACATTATAAATGGGTCATGGCTCAGATTCCATTTATTCTGACATTGTGCGGCCATGCGCGAAATCTGCTTGTTTTTTACGTAGAATGACTATTGCGCTGTCTATTCACTTGTGATACCAAACGTTGCTAATGGTCCTGATGAGCCAGTACATTGTCGCCGAGATTGGGATGCGACCAGGATTTAGACACGTATGTCACATTATACATGTCCTCTTCCAGTACACACTGAATATCACAGAAAACAATCGGCAAAATAATTTAATGTTACTCTTCTGTTCAGGAAACTGGTATCTTGTATTATTGTGTGTTTACATGTTGTTTTTTTTTAAACAAGGAAGCATAAAGGAAATTTCTGCAGGATTTAAAAAAGAAGATAAAAAGAAGTGTGGAGAATAATAAGGCCCATAGTATTATAGTGGTTCAGTAATATCAAACTGTTTTTCTTCAAAAATTCTGTCTCCAAGTATTATTATGATAGATGATGATAATTTATATAAATGACAAGTTTTTAGTTCATCTGCCTGAAGGCTTTGTGTATTTGTATTTAACCTAATGGTGGAACTCAGATCCTATAAGGGCAGAAGGGGCAAGGCTCACTAGAGGAAATTTAGTAAATGTTTTAATGCTTATTCTTCTGACCAAATTACAGGATATTATCCAAATTTGGTGTCAAGCATCCTTAAAAAAGGAGAGTATAAACTATTGGTCTGACTTCCCTAGGGCTGAGGGGTTGGTCCCTATTGTCCATGGTTATTTACAACAGGTACAACTGAAGTGAACAGGCCCTCTGGGTCTCTTGTTTTAGTTGCCAAGATATTAAATATTTTGAAGTTTGGAAGACATCAATTGACACATTTTCCCTAACAGTCAGAGCTACCGTATTCTGTCATATTAGTCAGTTCCAGTATTGTCTACGTAAATCTGTTGCGGTGTCGTCTCCGTAATATAAAGACAGAGTTAGAACATTTTTCTATTTGTTAATTGAATAGGCCTTTCAGATAGATCATCCCTTTCAGACTAAATATTCTGACATTCATTAGTAATTATGCAGAAATTATTCCACGGTGACACTTACTGCTGAATCGTGATTCTCGTTTAACGCTCACCATGGTAATGCAGGCAATTCATGAGTGGAAAAGAATTTGCTTCAATAATATTCATGAAATTAGGTTGTTTTTTGTACCTGTCATTACGACACAAATAATTACATGTATGCTAATATCACGATGGGTGACAACCTGTCATGATAAAACAGGACGACATCTTGTGATAAAACAGATCCACGACTTGGACAGCTCTCCCCAAGTGATGACGGATGTTCGCAAGGCTCATATAAATAAAAAACATACAGGTAAACAATTAAAATCAACTGGATGTGGGAGAAATTTGTCCTCATTTCTCAAAGGATATAGTGCGAATTCCTCTCCCCTCTTTCAACTCCTTTCTTACACCGCTATATCTATAAAAATACCTTGAGTATTAATTGTATTTGTCATAATTTAGTTTCATATTTAATTAAGAGTAATAAACCAATCTAGATACATTATTTAAATTCATGTCTGACATTCTTTTCTGATTTCCCAGACTGGAAGTCCCTTTTCCAAAATAAGAAAGCGATGCCATTAATCAATATCATATTAATGAATCCACTTATTCCATAGGGAACCCAGGCCAGATGAAATATCACACAAGTCTGTAGACCTATAGCTACTGGGCATCGGTTGAGAGATACATGTAATCTAAGGGGCTTATATAAATGACTGTTTAGTTTCTCTGGAGATATATATCATTCAAAGTACACTCGTCTCTTTCATTAAGCATTTCTCTCAGTACACTTGTGAGATGTCATAGACTCCAGTATTTCACCCCAGACAAGAATGTCATTTATTGATTAAGAACAGTGAGATGTTGATACAAAGTCAGAGACTGTTATATATAAATTATAACGGTCGTATAAAGGTTGATAGGAGTTGTATAAAATCCATTCTTTAGACAATATATTTCTGGGACTAAAACAATTATAACTGCGCCTTTTTAAGAATCCTTGATGCAATCATTTTCATTTAGTTCATTTCTTAGCCTCTAAAGAATTGTAGGGAAAGAGCGAAAAGTCTTCAGCAGGAAAGGGCTTTGGGTTTAGAGGAGTGAGGGGTAAAATTTCCACATCTATCGTTCACTATACCTGTACAGGTAAAACTTCCATATCTATCACTGTACCTGTACAGGTAAAACTTCCACATATATCACTATACCTGTACAGGTAAAACTTCCACATCTATCACTATACCTGTACAGATAAAACTTCCACATCTATCACTGTACCTGTACAGGTAAAACTTCCACATCTATCACTGTACCTGTATGGGTAAAACTTCCATATCTATCACTGTACCTGTATAGGTAAAACTTCCATATCTATCACTGTACCTGTATGGGTAAAACTTCCATATCTATCACTTTACCTGTACAGGTAAAACTTCCACATCTATCACTATACCTGTATAGGTAAAACTTCCATATCTATCACTATACCTGTACAGGTAAAACTTCCATATCTATCACTATACCTGTATAGGTAAAACTTCCACATCTATCACTATACCTGTATAGGTAAAACTTCCATATCTATCACTATACCTGTACAGGTAAAACTTCCATATCTATCACTGTACCTGTACAGGTAAAACTTCCATATCTATCACTGTACCTGTACAGGTAAAACTTCCATATCTATCACTGTACCTGTACAGGTAAAACTTCCATATCTATCACTATACCTGTACAGGTAAAACTTCCATATCTATCACTGTACCTGTACAGATAAAACTTCCACATCTATCACTGTACCTGTACAGATAAAACTTCCACATCTATCACTGTACCTGTACAGGTAAAACTTCCATATCTATCACTGTACCTGTACAGGTAAAACTTCCATATCTATCACTGTACCTGTATAGGTAAAACTTCCATATCTATCACTATACCTGTACAGGTAAAACTTCCATATCTATCACTGTACCTGTACAGATAAAACTTCCACATCTATCACTATACCTGTATAGGTAAAACTTCCATATCTATCACTATACCTGTACAGGTAAAACTTCCACATCTATCACTGTACCTGTACAGGTAAAACTTCCATATCTATCACTGTACCTGTATAGATAAAACTTCCACATCTATCACTATACCTGTACAGATAAAACTTCCATATCTATCACTGTACCTGTACAGGTAAAACTTCCACATCTATCACTATACCTGTACAAGTAAAACTTCCATATCTATCACTATACCTGTACAGATAAAACTTCCACATCTATCACTGTACCTGTACAGGTAAAACTTCCATATCTATCACTGTACCTGTATAGGTAAAACTTCCACATCTATCACTGTACCTGTATAGGTAAAACTTCCATATCTATCACTGTACCTGTACAGGTAAAACTTCCACATCTATCACTATACCTGTATAGGTAAAACTTCCATATCTATCACTATACCTGTATAGGTAAAACTTCCATATCTATCACTGTACCTGTATAGGTAAAACTTCCATATCTATCACTATACCTGTACAGGTAAAACTTCCATATCTATCACTGTACCTGTACAGATAAAACTTCCATATCTATCACTGTACCTGTACAGGTAAAACTTCCACATCTATCACTGTACCTGTACAGGTAAAACTTCCATATCTATCACTATACCTGTACAGGTAAAACTTCCATATCTATCACTATACCTGTACAGGTAAAACTTCCATATCTATCACTGTACCTGTACAGATAAAACTTCCATATCTATCACTGTACCTGTACAGGTAAAACTTCCACATCTATCACTGTACCTGTACAGGTAAAACTTCCACATCTATCACTATACCTGTACAGATAAAACTTCCATATCTATCACTGTACCTGTACAGGTAAAACTTCCACATCTATCACTGTACCTGTACAGGTAAAACTTCCATATCTATCACTATACCTGTACAGGTAAAACTTCCATATCTATCACTATACCTGTACAGGTAAAACTTCCATATCTATCACTATACCTGTACAGATAAAACTTCCATATCTATCACTGTACCTGTACAGGTAAAACTTCCACATCTATCACTGTACCTGTACAGGTAAAACTTCCATATCTATCACTATACCTGTACAGGTAAAACTTCCATATCTATCACTATACCTGTACAGGTAAAACTTCCATATCTATCACTATACCTGTACAGATAAAACTTCCATATCTATCACTATACCTGTACAGGTAAAACTTCCATATCTATCACTGTACCTGTACAGATAAAACTTCCATATCTATCACTGTACCTGTACAGGTAAAACTTCCATATCTATCACTATACCTGTGTAGGTAAAACTTCCATATCTATCACTGTACCTGTACAGATAAAACTTCCATATCTATCACTGTACCTGTACAGGTAAAACTTCCATATCTATCACTGTACCTGTACAGGTAAAACTTCCATATCTATCACTGTACCTGTACAGATAAAACTTCCATATCTATCACTATACCTGTACAGATAAAACTTCCATATCTATCACTATACCTGTACAGGTAAAACTTCCATATCTATCACTATACCTGTACAGGTAAAACTTCCATATCTATCACTGTACCTGTACAGATAAAACTTCCATATCTATCACTGTACCTGTACAGGTAAAACTTCCATATCTATCACTGTACCTGTATAGGTAAAACTTCCATATCTATCACTATACCTGTACAGGTAAAACTTCCACATCTATCACTGTACCTGTACAGGTAAAACTTCCACATCTATCACTGTACCTGTACAGGTAAAACTTCCACATCTATCACTGTACCTGTACAGGTAAAACTTCCATATCTATCTCTATACCTGTACAAGTAAAACTTCCATATCTATCACTATACCTGTACAGATAAAACTTCCACATCTATCACTGTACCTGTACAGGTAAAACTTCCATATCTATCACTGTACCTGTACAGGTAAAACTTCCACATCTATCACTATACCTGTACAGGTAAAACTTCCATATCTATCACTGTACCTGTATAGGTAAAACTTCCACATCTATCACTATACCTGTATAGGTAAAACTTCCATATCTATCACTATACCTGTATAGGTAAAACTTCCATATCTATCTCTATACCTGTACAGGTAAAACTTCCATATCTATCACTATACCTGTATAGGTAAAACTTCCACATCTATCACTATACCTGTACAGGTAAAACTTCCATATCTATCACTATACCTGTACAGGTAAAACTTCCATATCTATCTCTATACCTGTACAGGTAAAACTTCCATATCTATCACTATACCTGTACAGGTAAAACTTCCACATCTATCACTATACCTGTATAGGTAAAACTTCCATATCTATCACTATACCTGTACAGGTAAAACTTCCATATCTATCTCTATACCTGTATAGGTAAAACTTCCATATCTATCTCTATACCTGTACAGGTAAAACTTCCATATCTATCACTATACCTGTATAGGTAAAACTTCCACATCTATCACTGTACCTGTACAGGTAAAAGTTCCATATCTATCTCTATACCTGTATAGGTAAAACTTCCATATCTATCTCTATACCTGTACAGGTAAAACTTCCATATCTATCACTATACCTGTATAGGTAAAACTTCCATATCTATCACTATACCTGTACAGATAAAACTTCCATATCTATCACTATACCTGTACAGGTAAAACTTCCACATCTATCACTATACCTGTATAGGTAAAACTTCCACATCTATCACTGTACCTGTACAGGTAAAACTTCCATATCTATCACTATACCTGTACAGGTAAAACTTCCACATCTATCACTATACCTGTATAGGTAAAACTTCCACATCTATCACTATACCTGTATAGGTAAAACTTCCACATCTATCACTATACCTGTATAGGTAAAACTTCCATATCTATCACTATACCTGTACAGGTAAAACTTCCATATCTATCACTGTACCTGTACAGGTAAAACTTCTACATCTATCACTGTACCTGTACAGGTAAAACTTCCATATCTATTACTGTACCTGTACAGGTAAAACTTCCATATCTATCACTGTACCTGTATGGGTAAAACTTCCATATCTATCACTGTACCTGTATAGGTAAAACTTCCATATCTATCACTGTACCTGTACAGGTAAAACTTCCACATCTATCGCTGTACCTGTATGGGTAAAACTTACATATCTATCACTATACCTGTACAGGTAAAACTTCCACATCTATCGCTATACCTGTATAGGTAAAACTTCCACATCTATCACTATACCTGTATAGGTAAAACTTCCACATCTATCACTGTACCTGTACAGGTAAAACTTCCATATCTATCACTATACCTGTACAGGTAAAACTTCCACATCTATCACTATACCTGTACAGGTAAAACTTCCATATCTATCACTGTACTTGTACAGGTAAAACTTCCATATCTATCACTGTACCTGTATAGGTAAAACTTCCATATCTATCACTTTACCTGTACAAGTAAAACTTCCACATCTATCTCTATACCTGTACAGGTAAAACTTCCATATCTATCACTATACCTGTACAGGTAAAACTTCCATATCTATCACTATACCTGTATAGGTAAAACTTCCATATCTATCACTATACCTGTACAGGTAAAACTTCCATATCTATCACTGTACCTGTAGCGGTATATTAGAGACTGTTGTATTACAGCTGTTATGGGCTTAATTTTTAGATTAAAAAAATATGAAAGATGATAAAGTATTTTAGATTTCATAAGCAAAACCCATCAATATCTATGAAATAAGATATTAGCATTCAGTTATTGCTTTAATCACAAACAGATCTCTGTATTTTATAACATATATGTAAAGTAGACTTGTGCATATATTTCCGATATTGCCCTGTAGTCATGATTTCCTTGATGACTCCATTAAAGGGTACTATGATATGACATTATATTATATAGAGGTTATATTCAATAAATGATTGCTTTGATATGTGAAGGTCAGCTATGTTCAGTTAAGTCAGCACCTTAAAGCTGTAATGGATACCAGTACAATACCTGTATAGGTAACAGTACATATGTGTGCCAGTAGCTATATACAGGTTTTCTCTGACTGGTCTAGAATCGTCTATGTAGTGGAATAAAGCTGATCTTGCATAAAAGTTATGTGTTAGCTATCCAAGTTTTCCTAAATTATACTTTCTATGTAAAGATGATCCTTGTTAAACAGAAATAGAATATCACAAACCTTGTAACCAATGTTCTAGCTACCGTCCCCACACATTTACAGGTCGTTCCCCGGTTAATTTGAGTTGTAAACCTTCCACCAGGTCTCTGTGAAATTGAATAACCGAATATGGCAATTACTGAAAAATCGGGAGAAATCGGGAGGTTCATCCTCTGCAGGAAAATTCAGTAGACACCTTAAAATTTAAGGTCGGGAGACCCCCGCAAAAATTGGGAGGGTAATGACAGGTATGGACCTTGTTGCTGGCCGGGCCAGGGACAGCCATTTTGTGAGGTCAGGGAGCTGAATGTCAAACATACAATTTGTGTATTACAGTAACAGCTACAGACTGTCTGAGATTTGATCATGTAACTTATATTATGGTAAACTTTGGATAAATTAATATGATATATTTTATGACATTATATAATGCCAGTACATGAACACACCCTGATATATCTACTATCTAGTCGGAGATATGATTATGTGAATCTCTGTATGTCACAGAGGTATGATTATGTGAATCCCGGTATGTCACAGAGATATGATTATGTGAATCCCTGTATGTCACAGAGATATGATTATGTGAATCTGTGTAATTATATGTCAAAGAGATATGATTATGTGAATCCCTGTATGCCACAGAGATATGATTATGTGAATCCCTGTATGTCATGGAGATATGGTTATGTGAATCCTTGCATGTCACAGAGATATGATAATGTAAATCCTTGTATGTCACAGAGATATGATTATGTGAATGTCTGTATGTCACAGAGATATGATTATGTGAATCTGAGTAATTATATGTCACAGAGATATGATTATGTGAATCATGGAGATATGGTTATGTGAATCCCTGTATGTCATGGAGATATGGTTATGTGAATCCTTGCATGTCACAGAGATATGATAATGTAAATCCTTGTATGTCACAGAGATATGATTATGTGAATGTCTGTATGTCACAGAGATATGATTATGTGAATCTGAGTAATTATATGTCACAGAGATATGATTATGTGAATCCCTGTATGTCATGGAGATATGATTATGTGAATCCCTGTATGTCACGGAGATTTTATTATGTGAATCCCTGTATGTCACAGAGATATGATAATGTGAATCCCTGTATGTCACAGAGATATGATTATGTGAATCCCTGTATGTCACAGAGATATGATTATGTGAATGTCTGTATGTCACAGAGATATGATTATGTGAATCCCTGTATGTCACAGAGATATGATAATGTGAATCCCTGTATGTCACAGAGATATGATTATGTGAATCCCTGTATGTCACAGAGATATGATAATGTGAATCCCTGTATGTCACAGAGATATGATTATGTGAATCCCTGTATGTCACAGAGATATGATTATGTGAATGTCTGTATGTCACAGAGATATGATTATGTGAATCCCTGTATGTCACAGAGATATGGTTATGTGAATCCCTGTATGTCACGGAGATTTTATTATGTGAATCCCTGTATGTCACAGAGATATGATAATGTGAATCCCTGTATGTCACAGAGATATGATTATGTGAATCCCTGTATGTCACAGAGATATGATTATGTGAATGTCTGTATGTCACAGAGATATGATTATGTGAATCTGAGTAATTATATGTCACAGAGATATGATTATGTGAATCCCTGTATGTCACAGAGATATGATTATGTGAATCCCTGTATGTCACAGAGATTTTATTATGTGAATCCCTGTATGTCACAGAGATATGATAATGTGAATCCCTGTATGTCACAGAGATATGGTTATGTGAATCCCTGTATGTCACAGAGATATGATTATGTGAATCCCTGTATGTCACAGAGATATGATTATGTGAATCTCAGTGTAACCTCACTGGTTGTAACATCCTGTATACCGTTTAATAGTTTGTTGCTGTTGTGTCTGTCCTCTCTGGTGTCAGCTTCCCGTTCACCACATGGGTGAGGATTATATAAACAACTGGATTCTATACAATCCACAGATATACTGTACTTTATACTAGATCAATAATTCACAGCAGGCACACTCTTGAAAATTTCTAAGGGATGCAATGCTACATCAGGAATCATTTAACTATGTTCAGTAAAATTCGTGTTTTATTAAAGATGTCTCTTAAAAGTGACATTCATGTCCTGATAAAGTTGCTTTTCTGATAGAAATCTAGAAATTTAATCCAGAATAAAATTACTTAATGATTAAATTAGCATGGAGCTATATGTATGAGTTTGAAATTGAAATTGGATACAAACAATTTTGAACATGATAGGCCTCAAAGAATTTGTTACCGGCCAGTGTATTTTAGGGGATGATAGTGCCTTCTTCTCCAATTAAAGCCATTTCATATTGATACTATGCAAAAATTGGCAATTTAAATTCTCCTTCCATTTTGTATATTATCTTACCGATTTGAAACAAAAGGCCTCATCTCAAATTAATAAGAAAAAACCAAAAAAACCTGCAACAATTAATATTCTTTAATACAAGATGTGTTAGAAAAAAGTGAAATTCATGACTTTCCTGGAGAGCTGAAGAGGGAATGGCAAGTGGGATTGTAAGTCCATTGGCCATTCCCACACCAGTTCACTTCATTTCAGTTAATTGCAGACCGTGACCAAATCTATTTTAACAGTTGGATCTCATAACCTCGAACTTTGCCACTGTCCTGCTCACTTCGAAATAAGAAGGTTCTTCTGTACATTTATCAAAATGAGGAGAGACCGCTTATTGTGGTACAGGGCGCTACTGCAATCACATTCATATATATATATATACAAATAATAAAAATGTTTTGATGCTTAATTATATATAGTTGTAACCTATATATGGCCAATGTTTATTGAAGACTCTGCCAGCATATAAACTGTGTACAAAACTCCAATCAATTCTGCCAGTTTTTATTTAATTCTACAATGTAACATGTACAAATGTATATGAATAATTCATTGACATCAGTATTAGGAAATAAAACTGTATCGGAGAAACCATTATGGAGTAGTACCGGCTCCAGCAAGGGGGAGTGGGTAATACTAACATACCAATTATTTTTAATCAATGTCGAAAAGTTTTGGCAGTTGAGATGTGAATAGTAATAGTTTTCCAAACAGTCCTTTACAGTACCGTGCCATAAGTATGAAAACATTTTTTATTTTGCTATATAATCTTTGTATTTCCTTTTTCAATTAATTTTCTGACTTTGTTTATGGGTCCCAAAAAATGGATGTTGCCCATAAATTATGAATTCTTTGGTCATACACGATGGAAAACAGTGCAAATAGCATGAGATATGAAACAAGAAACAATTCTCAATAAGTATACAAAATTTCATTTAAAACAATTCATAAATCATGCCAGTAAAAGTTCTTTGAAAAAAGTTGGAAATACAAAATGTTTCCATACTCATGGCACGGTTCTGTAGAATTTGGTGTCAAATAGGCAAGTTAGGATTTTCTCTGTACATTTTACCAGTACATACAGACCCTATGATATACTTCAGACCGCACAAAAAGACCCTGCATAATACCACAGGCGCTCAAATCCCAGATTCCATCGCTCAACTTAATACCAATATTTACACATTATGTAAGTGTAGATCTAGAGTCGTAACAATATCTGGCCATCTGTTATCTAAAGACAAAATAAAATTACACGCAGACACCGGACACCGGCACAACATGTAAATCCCTACCACTGGTAACAGCTGGCGATGTAAAACTTGATCACTTTGTTGTATAAGCTTACCTTTATGTTGTTACAGATCGACACAGATCCTTATCAATCAATACAATGTGACATTTCAACAAAGTTGTTGAACATTGTAATATTTAATAACTGAAATTTGATCATATACTTTTCATATTAGCAGGCAACAAACAGCTGATGCATCTGAAACTTTCATTCATATCAACTTTTATGTGTAACAGCTGGTGTTAAGTGAAATTTACAAATAAATTTATGTATATATCTGAGCTGGTGGTAAATATGACTATAAAGATAAGTATCAAACCTACTGGTGACGACTCGAACCTGTTGCGATTCATTCTCCCTATTTATATTTTGTTATGATAATTCAAAAATACAATCTTGATATTACAACTGCTTCACAGGCATCTCATGCTGGTTTGATGTTCCACTGGTACGACCTTAAAAAAAACCCAATCTGTCGAGATCTGTATTGCTGGCTTTTTGTTTTGGTTTTACTTTCTTGTGAAAATTATTTTTTATAAGCATGCATATATAAAAAAAAAAATCAGAGAATACCAAAGCGTCAACAAAACCATAATCCGAACTCAAAATTGATTTAACTGGAGGCAAAATAGGAACAAAGGAAAGATTTACATGGAGACTCTCGTAAAAGCACAAGAGAATATATAACTTATGCTTTAATTTATTATTCATGCCTATCTCAGGATCACAGAAAGTAGGTCACTGTGTCCTACCATTGACCTCTGCATGACCATTGAAATTTGACATTATCTTGGGTATTTAAAAAAAACTGAAATAATCTAAATACCTTTGGCTTTCAATCTGTCTTAGAGGAATTCGTATAATAGGATAAATGTGAGATAAAGTCTTAAGCAGTTTTGAGATACTATTACATAAATATAAATTGAAATTCAAGCATGTTTCATAATTTGGTTTCTTTAAGGCCATTGGTAATTATAAACACTAGCACAAAGAACTTATTTAGCTGATAAATCTGTGTTTTGATAGTGTACCTTAAACTATTTTGGGAGCAAGCTGTATTCAGGAAGCTTATATTGCAAATATTCACTCTCATCCTATCACTAAAGCATTCATTCTTTTTTTATATTTATGTCGATTTTTACATCAATTGATGCAATTTAGTTAATATCCAGACCATGTACTATTACACAGATTACCATATTTTGTGAGCATTTTATGCTCACACATTTAACAGCCAAACACATAAGGGTGTTAAAGGGTTGTGAAACAGACACATGGAGTATGTCACTAAAACCAACCCTGCAGACACATAAAGTATAATTATGTCAATAAACAAACCCTAATCCCTATGATTTTGTTTTAATACTGATATAGCAGGTGTCCTATTACATATATAGACAGATGAATGTATTGGATCAGTTATAAAGAGATGTTTGCTGGAACAGTGTGCGAGTATTATCGTATTACAATAAGAAATAGAGGGATAAATGTATTGAACCAGTTTATATAAAGAGATGCTTGCTGGAACCGTGTGTATATCCTATCAATGGAGATTGCAGTTTGAGCTGTAGATTGGTTATTGAGATGTTAGACAGATAATAGTCTGAAGTAATACTCGTAAACCAGGTTGGCAACCTGTTTTTATATTGTGAACACGCATTTTCACTGTTGCTGCAGTACTGCAATATGATATTTTTCTACAGTTTAAAAAGCTACCAATTATATGTATTCTACTTACTTAAAAAACATACAACAGTTTTAAAACCATCTTTTCTATGTTTTCTTTTTTTCTTTCTGGAGAACAATATTGATATTAAAAATGTCTTTCTTAACTCAATATAATTAACTAGCTATCCTTACAAAATTAACATCAATTCGAGCAAATGAAACATTATCCTTTAAATGGATCATGCTTAACTTTTGTAGGATATTTCAAATATGAAGAAGTTCTTTATTTACATTTCTTCAGTTCTTATATCATTACTTCAAAAAGAAGTTGCATTCATAGGGCAATGACTGTTATATGAAGGTTATACTTTGATGCTTTCCTGCATTTGTATAATATTAAAAGACAAAGGCTGTTTGAGGAATACTGGTTTGATATGAATTGCTTTTCTACTAGCATGTGCATTAAAGGCCCAATATACGTAACTTTAGGAATTTTTTCAGGATTCTGAATTATGAAAAAAAAATTATGAAAAAATTCAGTTGATAATCATGCAAAAATAAGTCTAAAACGAACAAGAAACACTTGACAAAAAAATCCATAAAATTGGAAAAAATTCAAGTGTGGCTAACCTCAACAACAAGCCGAAGTTAGAAGATAGTTTAAAATGGATGCATGCATGTTTACAAATACTGAGTTTCAACTGCTGCTGTACCGGTTATCGCATAAGAATTCATCATAAATATTGCTGATATCAGTTAATCTTAACAAAATCTATAAATATAATAAGTAATTAGGCTTAATTTTCGCTTCAAGTTTTGCCGAAAGTTACGTATAAATTATGGGTCATTAAAGAAATGCCATGTCTTTCTTTTGTTTAAAGACCTAGCTGTAAGAATCTGGCAATGAAAGTATGTCCAAAGTCACTTATAGATTTTAGTTTTACTTCAGGGTCATTTGTACACAGGATAAGGCTTGGATCTATATAAGTTAGCCTTCTCGATCTATACTTCGTATTTAGGGCAGTACCCTATATAGCAGGGGAATTACAAAGACCGGATCAAAGGATCACGGACAAAATATTGTATGTAAATACGGGCTTGTGTATTACAATGAAGTAACCTGAATTTTAAACTGTTTGTATTTATATAAGTCAAACTCAAACGATTGAATCATCAAACGGTCATTGTTTTATATCAGATCTTGCATATGACATTACAAAAAGGTGAAGAAATAGAACTCAACATAGACGAATCAAACCTCACTGTCAAGGCGCAGCACATGTATAACACTGAAATGGAAACCTGGGGCTTCAATAACATTATGGTTAAATTACAACTCACTAACACCCTGACAAGGGTAAGAAACAATACTATACGAGAACTGTACGAAAAAGAGAATAAATGAAACCGGTGAGAGTAGTGTGTGAATCCAAAACCTGAAGGTTACGGAGCCAGGATGTTACCTGCCCAGGCCAAAAGTTCTGCATCTATTCTCCGTCTAATCTAATTGCATGGTCACAAGCCCAGCCGTCTGATTGGCAATTCATGGGTTTTCTGGATTCCTTCCACATTGAGACCCTAAGTGAGCACTTTTGTCTGGACAAATAGACACTCATAGTTATAAGTTGGATAACATATTATGTTATTATTGTAAATGGCATGTATCATAATTATGTTGGTAAGGTGGAACTCGATGGAGAAGAATAGGCAGGGGTTTGATAAATTGAGGCTTGCTGAGGTTCCGGACTCAAATTCTAGGGAGTTCATCCCATTGATAAATTAAGATAAATATCATGCCAGTTATAGGTGCATCCCAACAGTTTTAATGTATGATGTGGTTAAGGTCAGGATGTTTAATATTAAAACAAGCTGCAGGTTCTGATTTTTGGTTTTACAAGACCAAATCACTTTTACAGAGTATCACGCATATTTTTAAAGTGGAATGGTTGATCAAGTGCTCTGTAATTAATGCAGGCTAAGTGATTGGATTGAGGACTAGATGACCTGGTGTAAACGTCTGCAGGTTGTTCCGGTCTCTATCAGAAATGTAGTCAACTTCATTGTTACTTTGATAGTGACAAATCAAATTTGTCAGTTGTCGGGATCAATATGAATCTCCTGTGATGGTGTTCGCTGTACCGTTTATTGTCATTGTTTATTTGCTCAGTCCTGTTGATTTATGCTTGTCATGTTTACTTGATATAATTGTATTAATTTGATGTTTTCACTTGGCCTAGTTTTTCTGTTGAAATGTAAATTTTATGTGTCTATCACCCTGTATTGTGCCATTTTTACATTACATTAACTCATTCACCCTTGAACTTACATAATGAACTATTCCAACCTTTGAATGGGAAGAGTTCAAATGTGTCTTCAGGGGCGAATGGGTTAAGTCTGTGGTTAAGTCTGTAGTTAAGTCTGTAGTTAAGATAGGTTAGGATGATATAATCAGTATACCATGTATTAGCTTTTAACATTTCAAACTTATTCTAAGTTCCACCAGTGGGATTATGCTCAAACTTAATGAAATGATCCTGAGGTGGTCCTATAACCAAATGTTATTAATATTTTGATTTCCATTGAGGAGCCATGACCACCATTTTGAAAATCACATTTTAAAACTTTTTCTTATTTAGTTTCACTGGTGCCATTGAGCTGAAAATTACTGAGGATGTTAGGGAAAAGAAGCCAACAAATTGTGTTGTTAATTTTTGGCCTTGTTACAAGTTCAGTAATGCATGCAGTCATGGTGGCCATTTTTGTGATTGCACTATCATGGTTTCCTTTGACAACACCTTACAAACTTCTTTGGAAGTTGACCACAAATGGGTTTGAAGTGGAATTCTCTGGGGTTTAATGACTGTACCAAGCCCCTGCTTCTTGAATAACATTGAGGTAGTTACTGTATCAGAGTTACTGTAAAGTGTACAATGTAAACAAACTGAAAAATATGTCGGTAAATTCAGTTCCACAGTAGAGGTGTTATTGTACAGTAAGGTTGTATAGTGTCCTATTTTTGGCTCCCCTAAGCCACCAATATTATAATACTGACAGACAGGACAATATTACGGTTGTCGGAATATTTTTACATGTAAAATTTCTATTTTCTTCTGTTTACCATATCATATGTCACGAGATAGCTCATGAAGTGTCATAAACCGCATTTCCGCAAAATATAAATGTCACCGAAACAACTAATTACAGAGGAAATGTACTCCTGGCTATAAATGGACAGAATAAACAATTACAGTTAATAAGTGGATGGCATCTCTTAGCCTGTTTACATCAGTATAAACCCTTACAAATCACTTCAAAGACAGGTCATTATACAGTTGTTGTACAGTTTTGTTTTTCAAATATACTTTAAATCTTTTATTAGGTTGAACCTTGTATTCTTTGTTTTGTAATTGGTAGTCTGTGCTGTTTGGTATTGAGACAAGTGCGCATAAGAAGAAAATGAAAATCACCATATCTATGTTGCTGTATTTTAGTGCTGTTCCGATTAATCATTTTAGTCGACGTCTAGTCTTTTGTACTTGAAATTGATTAATCGATCACTGTTCATCATGATCGATCATGGTTTGACTAATTTTAGCATTTCATGCTTTTCATATTGGCCAATCTTAATTTCTTAAATGAATAGTGACAACATGGTTGCGGAAGTCTGTTTATACCAAAAACTGTAGTCCTACATATATGTACGTAACATTATCTCTGATTGGTCAAGTGCTCTATCCAGCAACCAATCAGAACACATGTTTTGATGTACATTTTGAAATGCAACATGAGACACGGTATCAAAATGACAATACTGAACTGAAGGCCTGAAGAAATAAATATCATCTCGGACTATCTGTTTGAAAGTCGTTAACATTTAAGGTTTGGGTACTGAGACTTTGTCAATCTTTGACTTATTAATTAAATGTTTTGCAGAAAGTGTGACTGATCTGATACTTGTTCTTCGACTGATCAGGAATGTCATTGAATGATATTTAGACTATAGATATTGTGTTATGTCTTAATTCATCATTTCTTTCTTTTCTTTAATAATCAGTCATTAGTCGATCATCAGTCGATTGTGTAACGGTGATGATCGATCACAATTTTTCAAGTGATTCCCAACACTACTGTACTTGTACTTGAAACTGATATTGGGACACCTTTTTCTTTGGTCAGTTTATATACAGTTTATAATGAACAGAAGACTACAATGAAATACAGACATGTTGATGGGTGAATGGGTACATTATAATAATTATAATCGAGTTTATAGGTAATACAGTTAACGCATTCATCCCTGAAATGTTATAATGAACTGTTCCAACTATTGAATTGGAAGATCCCAAATGTGTCTACAGGGTTAAATGTGTTAAGCTTTTATCTCCAGGCTTTATTTCTGTATTATCCTGAAACTGTCACATTTAATTGTTCTGGCTTTTTCAGATAATGGATAAATATCAATTTACAATGAAATGTTTTAATGTACAAATGATCCCATGTTATGTTCGACCCCATAAAGCTGTACAACTGTATCCATCAGCGAGTGATTAAACGCTTTTTGTGTCGCCTGAAAAGGTGACAATATTGGGATGACTTTGTTGGTGTCATATTGGTTGTTGTTTCTATATAATATCGTGAATTCTGGGCCTGTCAGACTTAGATTTTGTACAATGCTTCTTTACTTAATGTTCTTGCTTGGGATTGCTCTTCAGATGTGATTAGGTCACAGGTCAAGGTCATCGTTACGGTGTTTTATTGTCTCTGTAACGTCCTATTTTCTTACAGTTTCCAGTTTATAGATCATCTTTGTTAGTGGTGTCAGATGACCTTTTGGAGGACAGAGTAACAAATTAACCATTTTGTTTAAATCTATCATCAGTACTAAGCCCTAAGTTCTACAGAATCTGTCACCAGAGTGTAAGAATACCACGAGTATCAGCTAGCTATTAGCTATACTTAGTACTAATCTCGAGTCACGAGTATCAGCTAACTGTTGGCTACACTTAGTACTAACCTTGAGCATATTTATTCACCAGTCTATCTCACTATGACAATGTGACCAATGTTTTCTGCTTCGCTGAACTTGGGTTCGGTTCTGCTCTGTTTCTTAGTGGTTTACTCCTGTTCCGTCACAGTAGAATTGGGGACCTTATGTAGATATATATATTTAAAATACATATTGTAGTTTTTAATGTGTTGACAGTGTCAATTTTTATTGAAAAATTGAAGACAGTGACTCTTTTGTATTTAAGGTCTTGCTTTTCTGGCAGCGGCCAAGACTTCATCAACATTTGCATTTAACTTTCACACACAAAATGTGAGTTGCTAAAAAAGATAAATTCTACCCCTGATGTTGACCACAAAACCTCAAGTGTGAGAAAATGTTTTCACAGGTGCTAAAAAACCAATTATCAAGTTTTGTTGTACAATTATATTATTAAAGACTTTGACCTTTATTTATTATTGACAAAGCAAGAAATGTGAGACAATTACAAGAATAGATTTTGGTGTTTCAAAGGAAAAATAATTTATTTGAAAATAATAAGATTTTACGGTATAAATAAATTTATTACGTTCCGTGTGGAATTTAGATGTAGCAGAGAGGTAACATACTCTAGTACCAGCAAGAATATATTACAGGTATAACGCGGTATTCTTTTATGAAATGATTACCGTATACAGCTAGTACATCATACTGCCTCACAATGACAGGTGGAGGTGCCCCAGGTGTTTAATTTACCTCCAGGTACTGAGTGTATTTTACCGGTAGTCAGCCTCGCTACGTCTGTTTGTTACTTGGTTTAATGACACATTGATAGGGCACAAAATATGACAAAAACAATTTTTTTTTGTCAATAAAGATTTATATTAATTACAACACAGAAACCTTGCAATATTTGTACTATGTACTATTGTATGATTATAGTACTAGAATTAGTTTTCATGTGTAGGTACATGAATAGATGGTTATATTTTTGTTGTACACAATCTTTCGAATGGTATAAGAAATTTTGATTGTATTCATAATTTTGTGGTTGCATAGCAACAAGGAAAGCAGTCAAAATTTAGACATGACGAATATTTAATGTTATATACAGTATTTGTCAAAATGAGTCTGGTGTTGGAGTAGCTACAATTACAGTTAAATACAGGTCCCCATGAAAAATACAGAATGTCACTTTGATAATTATTTTATGTACATCAATTTGTGCAGTGTCATTCTGTCCTATAACAATGCAGGGTGATGGGGACAAAGGCCTTCCTTTTGTTTTGAACTTGATTTAATAGGAATTTTTTTTTTAATTTATGAAAGGCTTTAGTTGTGGTTTCTGACAGAAGGATAGTGTGGGCTTGGTTGGTAGTTTTCACTGCTCCTAGCTTACAGTTATCCATACAGGATATAAGAATACAGAATTATTCTGGAATATATAATTATTCTGAGAATGGTGAGTGTCACGTCGGTGTAAGCTACCAGAATTGGCGTGTCTGTATATCCATGAATTATAATCTCCTGTTATACTTTTGAACTTAAGCTGAGAGATTAATATAGCAGTATGTGACGAAAATGTTTTTGTAATGTCAGAGAAACAAGTGGAGTCTGTTGATAAAACCCGGGGAGGGTGTAATGCTGGCACATTGGCCAAATTTTCAATTAAACAACGCTTATCTTAAAATGGCCGTATTAACGCTGATTTCTTAGTCGACAAAATCAATATGGTTATACAGTATTATGTCTCAAGTCGCATATAAATCCTGCTTTTTCATGTGCGCGCTGTAGTTTTGATGGGGAGCTTTACTTGGTCAGAATCTAGTCCCGCTTCCTGTATTCGGTGGCTTATTTGTGATAAGACCTTCATGTGTGACCTTTCTAACTAACAGACAATAACCAAGAAATTAAACCTCCCCCGTATGGGGAAAACAAGATTAGTATCGCTGAGTGTTTATGGTGAAAGGCAATGAATTAGGTTGCTCGCCTGCTTGTAGGATGTGAGAGCCAATGTTTACGATGAAATCCATGCCGTTATTACTACATGATCCTTGTTAATGAGGAAAAGTCAATTATTGGCACACTCCATGTTTTGGGATCCAATTTCCTAAAATAGATACAACGTTCATATGGTATTCTCTACGACTAGTTATCCAGTGTTCGATAAAAAACAGCTTTCTCTGTTGAAATCAAAGTATCAGGCTTAACAAGAATTTTTTTGAAGAGTGATGTTGATAAATTGGAAATAATGAGATATTTAGTGAGATTTTCTTTTGGAAAGTTTTTGTTTGTTTGTTTGATTATTGATTTACAAAGTAATTTTCTTGTCGCTATGGATACACTGAAATAAAAATATCATATCAGAAAAAATAATTAGTTCACATGCAGCTCTATCCTTTTGAAGTCCTCACTCAGCCAATAATCTGGAAAAGACCAGTGATCGGTATAATACATAGAAGGTACTTCAATTGACTTCCACAAATAACATTTTACTTTATTAACCAGCTGAACCCAGAAGACACATTAGAACTCTTCAAAAGTTGGAAAAGATAATTCTGAAATACCAGGGGAAGATAAGTTAAAGAGCTGAGGGGCAAACGGTACACATTCTCAAAGCTGATTACTTTCTTATTATAATCACTTTGAACTTAAAACTCAGGGCACAAATGAAGAGGTTTTAGGATGTATGCAGAGAGATCTACATGTATGCAGTGATTCTTGTGGAGACAAACCATTGCAATGATTCAGTACTGTAGGGAAATTATTACAGTGAAATACATGTACATGTGTGTGTTCATAACTCTCCTGTAAATCATCCATGGGCATTTTTCCCAAATGCCTCCATTACTTCATACATATATTATTCATTGTTTCATTTTATAGTTTCATCAATTTGAAAGATGAAATTATGTCTGCAACAATATACTGATAGCATGATCGACTCTTGAGATGCTTCCACTCATACTCATAGAAAATGTAATAATGATACATACGACTAATTTTATAAACATTGCTGTATGTTTCAGTGGAGTCGCGCCACCTGACGGCCTTGGAGAACTGTACGCCGCGAGCTGTGGAACAGTTCCCTAAGGGACTGTTTACTCAGGACGAACGTCTGAAAGGAGGGATCATAGTTCACGTCCTTGTGTCGCTGTACATGTTCCTGGGCTTCGCTCTTCTCTGTGATGACTACTTTGTGCCTTCTCTTGAAATCATCTGTGATAGTAAGTAAAGTTGCTCATAGGGTCACACAGGGTCACACAGGGTTACACTGGGGTACTAACAAAGGGTAACACAGGGTAACACTTGGTCACACAGGGGTACTTACACTCGGTCACACAGGGTCACATGGGGTACTTACACAGGGTCACATAGGGTTACTAACACTGGGTCACATAGGGTTACTAACACTGGGTCACATAGGGTTACTAACACTGGGTCACATAGGGTTACTAATACTGGATCACATAGGGTTACTAACACTGGGTCACATAGGGTTACTAACACTGGGTCACATAGGGTTACTAATACTGGATCACACAGGGTTACTAACACTGGGTCACACGGGGTACTAACACTGGGTCACACTGGGTCACACAGGGTTACATAGGGTTACTAACACTGGATCACACAGGGTTATTAACACTGGGTCACACAGGGTTACTAACACTGGATCACACAGGGGTACTAACACATGTTAACACTGGGGTACTAACACAGGGTCACACAGGGTTACTAACACAGGGTCACACAGGATTACTAACACTGGGTCATGCAGAGTTACTAACACAGGTTCACACAGGGGTACTAACATAGGGTCACACAGGGTTACTAACACAGGGTCACACAGGGTTACTAACACTGGGTCACACAGGGTTACTAACACTGGGTCACACAGGGTCACATTGGGGTACTTACACAGGGTTACCAACACTGGGTCACACAGGGGTACTTACACAGGGGTACTAACACAGGGTTACACAGGTTCACACAGGGGTACTTACACAGGGTTACCAACACTGGGTCACACAGGGGTACTTACACAGGGGTACTAACACAGGGTTACATAAGGGTCACATGGGGTGCTAACACTGGGTCACACAGGGTCACATTGGGTTACCAACATTGGGTCACACAGGGTTACTAACACAGGGTCACATAGGGTCACATGGGGTACTAACACTGGGTCACCCAGAAATACTTCCACAGTTTTTAACTATAAGATCATTTTTGTGTTTTCTTTTTCTGTCACAAGTATTTTTTTAAATAAATAAAACTGAATGTACCAATAAACAGCAATGTATAAGTGTGTAGCATGTTATCAGTGTGTACTCCTATAGCCTAATGTGTGCCACGTGGATATCTGTGGAATAAATAACACAATTATAGTCTGTCCTCTGGCTGAGGTAATTATGTCAGAAAATAGCACCAAATTAAGTCTGTTATACAGAAATAACCAGCTGATATAAACTCGCTCTTCAAAATTAGAAATTGCCCTACAAAATAAGGTATTTAACAGGCAGGATAAAGAACAGTATTCTTAATTATTTTATCTATTTTTGTGAAACAAAACTGAAATATTGATAACATTTTTATCACAAATCCATTATTCAATTGATGCATCAATAACTGTGAACATCCCCCGCAGTAGTTCAAAAATACCCTGTCACATGATTTAACCGACAGTCATTAACAGCACAGGATGCAGACATTGTAGATCATGTTCACCCTGATGGGTCAGGTTAGACTAGACTATGTAACTATATTTAAACATCCATAACTCTCGGGGCATCTACTGTAGGTGTAGGTCGTGTACAGGGATTGTCATAAAACAGGATTCTATATCAAAGTTGTGGCAGAATTCACAGCCAAGAGTACTGTCAATCCTCGGACATGAGTACACCCATGTATCAATAAAGAATGAGTAGGTTTAAGTTGCTCTGACACTGTCACCCCTTTCAGTACACCTGAATTGGTCCAAATCAATGGTTAGAATGATCTATGTTACAGTTGTAGGGAAGACAGGTGTAATTATGTTAGAAGTCTCTAGGTAACAGAAAGGTGTATTTAAATTATGTTAGATGTCTCAGTAACTATAGGTGGACCACAGCTCAGAGTAAAGTAAGACGCAGTGTTTCGTCATTTACTTATCTTTGTTGTCATTACAATAAGTATATTGTATGTGTCTTGTGAATATATTTTGCATCAGTGTAAAAGGAGCATCGGCATAAATAATAAATAATAATGACACTCTACCCATAACCTTTATTATTTTGGACCATATAAGTGTATACCACCTTGGGTATAATTGGAGGATCTGTACATTTGTGGTGAGGCCGGTGAAGAAGAGAAAACCTCAAGATTCTTCAACATATCTAAATCAACAGGTGCATCCAACCATATAACCATTAAATAATATTTACTTGCCCTGATTACTCCGCACAATTTTTTTATGAATCCCCTGATGCTGAATATAGCATTTATATAGCATCCTTTATAACTAATGAAATTACTTGTTTTAAAGGCACTAAATGTACTGTACACACCAAAATCAATAGTCATACAACTCCCAAGTACAGTATGCAACATATCACTGGATTATAGTTTTCCATGCTGATTTTTATGCCCTCGCCTTGAAATTTGGGGTGGGGGGTATATAGTGTTACCCATGTCCGTCCCGTCCCATCCTTTGGTAATGTAACCAGCTTGGGGCAGGTACATTTATGTCTCACAGATATTTCTAGTTTATACTGTATTACTTCAGGAGCATTATAACTTCAGGATGTTGTTCTTTTTAAGGTACCAGGTAACTGTGACCTTGATCTTTGACCTTCAGACTTAAAGAGCAATCCCTAGCAAAGGCCTGCAGTAAAGAAGCACTGCGTGAAGTTTTAATTGGATAGACCAAAGGGATCTCAATTTATTGCACAGAAACCTTTGTCCAGATGTAGGGTTTTATTTATATTAACAGTGACCTTGATATTTTGACCTTCAGACCTTTAGAGCAATCCCAAACAAAGGTTTTCAGTATGGAATTAGCACTGTATGAAGTTTGGGTTTGATAGGCCCAAGGGAACTCTGTTATTACGCCGAAACCTTTATTTCAACCAGCAATGACGCTGCAGGCAAAGTGTTAACTATATGTCACCTTTCAGGGGATACAAAAAGATTTTCTGAATGAACAGTACTTCATACACTAGTTACACACCTGATATTAAATCATTAGTGAAGTCATTTACTCCTTGTTTCTCTTCCTTTGTGCCGTCCCCCATTACCTCCCCTTCCTACTACTGTCAACTCCTTGTAAGATCCCCCATTACCTCCCCTTCCTACTACTGTCAACTCCTTGTAAGATCCCCCATTACCTCCCCTTCCTACTCCTCCTGTCCACTCCTAGTTACCTCCTGTCTGTTTCACTTCCTTTGTGCCGTCCCCCATTACCTCCCCTTCCTACTACTGTCAACTCCTTGTAAGATCCCCCATTACCTCCCCTTTCTACTCCTCCTGTCCACTCCTAGTTACCTCCTGTCTGTTTCACTTCCTTTGTGCCGTCCCCCATTACCTCCCCTTCCTACTCCTGTCGACTCCTTGTTATCTCCTTCTCTTGTTGTGTAACTGTCTCTGTCCACAAACGCCCTTCCCAGCTTCTTCAGTATATAAACACTAGTATTTGTCATGTCTATTTGTAAAAAGCCCTTCCCACCTCCGCAGTATATAAAGCATCATCGTCTGTCACAAAAAATTTGGTTATGACTGATCCAGTATTAACGGAGACATTATTTGTGTTGTCCATGAGCTGGAGTCGTGGTAGCCACACACAAACTGATACAGGCAGACTCCCACTCCAATTGTCAGGGCTTTTATAATATTTACTTAGGTCTCTATTTTCCACATGTTTGTATATATAGAGATGTCTCCATGATTGATTGGAATGAGGGGTGTTGGAGGCCTTCACCTGCTAAACACACATCAATTATACTCTTCCTCTATGTACAGTATAAAGATATGTATATTTGATCAAATTACAGTCATAAAGGGCTTGTTATGAAATGTGATGGCATATGTAGAACCTGACGTAGGCTTACAAATCAAACAGATTCGCCGTGACATAACATTAATCGGGTACCAGGGGCTGTAATTATATTCAAGAAATTATCATTGTAATAATTAGTACATTTTGTACATACAAACATCCCGACCTTGGAAATAAATAGTATTTTACAACAAGGAACGGGGTTCTTCACAATGCATAATTAATATTGCACAGATTAATTTATGTTTCAAAAGACATAAAGCAAAGTAATTTTTAGTTAGTTATCATACAATTTACAATAGGACGGACAGAAGGATGTTTTTAAAACACAATTTGAATATCACAGTCGTTCAATAAGACAATATCATTAGACGAGGTAAAATACTTAATGAAAGTTGCCACATTGGATGTGTTGACAAAATAGGAAAAGATGTAATGTACAAAACATTTGAAAGTGAACTTGAAAAAATTGATATATCTACATTACCTTCTTTACACATGACAAGATTTCGTCTTTTAAAAATACAATATCATGCTATACTCAATCTAAAATTTATTATATAACCATTCACTTTCTTCCATTTTTCGTAAAACCCAAGTAAAATGAGCCGATCACAGTTTATACTATTAATATTAACAAGGAGCAGAAATGAAACTAGTGAGACGAGCGGGGCGCGAACCCGAGACCTCTATGTTATGGAGCCAGGACGTTACCACTAGGCCAATAAGTCTGAACCAGTTGACCTGGTTTGTAATTTCCTGATATTATTATGCAAGGACTTATCTCCAACTAACAGGCTTAATTTGTGAGAACTATTCAATATTGTTGGTTTCATTGCTCACAATTGTGTTTGATATGCTGATTTTTAGCTAACCTTTCAGAGTGTCAGATAGGAAATATATATTTGTCACAAAACCTAAATGATTACTTGATAATAAATCAGTGCTTTCAGAGAATTCTTACACGGATGGCACTCACAAGATTTTTGTTATTTTAGATTTAACATAACGATATTTCATATTTTCATTGCAGCTTTACATATCCAGTCAGATGTTGCCGGGGCAACCTTCATGGCAGCCGGTAGCTCCGCCCCTGAGCTGGCTACAGCCATCATTGCTGTTTTTATTGCCAAGGTTGGTTTGTTATTTTATACATTTTTTTTCGATAATTGTAAAATATCTCATTTTATTAGTTCACCTGAGCTTTGCTTAAATGATCTGTTCCGTCTGTCTTCTTGCATCGTTTGTAAACTTTGACATTTTCGACTTCTTCTCAAGAGCCAGTAGATGGAATCTTTTCAAACTAACCATCTTCAGTAGATGAGGATTTATATTTATAAAGCAAAGGATTCCTACCCCAACACCGGGGGCCAGGGCGGGACCCTAAAATGGAAAATTTACCAATATTTCAAAAATCTTCTTCTCAACACTCTGAGGTACTGCAGTCTATTTCTCTACATGGATGTAAAAAACCATCCGAGGCATTATTTGATTTGTAAATTTCAGCATGCCATCCATCAGCATGGGGTTAAGTTTACTACAGGGAAATAACACTTACACTGTATTTTGTCCGTTTTCTGAGGGAAATTATTCCTAATTATTGAGAATCATCTTTGGAGCCAGATATTAACATTGGGATAAATTTGGATTCCTTCCCCAACCCCAAGGGAAAAGTTTACCTGTACAATTTGTATTGTTTACCTGTACAACAATGGGAAAACATTATATATTTCTTATGTCACTCAACCCAGCATGCTTTGTCTATAGATGGGAGCATACACTGTATCAGACAGGCTAATGATGTACTTTAATTTTGTCTCTGTACTGTTGTACTGTTGTAATGAACAATGTACCGATACAGCAGAATCATGTTAATGTCGGGCTGATAGAATCCAATAAGTAGGTGTCAATATAGACATGGTAAACACCTGGGATGTTCATAACAATATGACGCTGTATACTTATAAATATACCAGGTTAGATAAAGGACAAGGTAAACTTGCTTATATAAATGTACGTCAGACAGCCATTAAAAGTACCGATAAAAAAATGGGGCTATATTATGTAACGCTGTGAAATCCATAAATAGACATTTAATGACTATCTGGTGGTTAAGTACCTGTCAATTTTATACCTGGTGTCTTGTACCTGGTAATTATCAGAGGTAAATACCTGGTAATTATCACAGGTAAATACTTATCCTAACTTCTGTATGTGAATGTTCCGTGAACCTTAAAATTGATTTGTCTACTGCGTTGAAAGTGCTGATTATATTAGATGGAAAATTCTCAGGAGACACCATCTGACAATTATAGAGAAGACATTGTAAGAAGTATTCATTTTTAAGACCACCATCCTAATCGCCATGCTGCCATCCGTCGGTCCTTAAATAACTCTTGTTATTGCTATTTCTTGCCCAGTGTGGGATGAATTGTTCTCAAATTGCATACCTTATTTGTCACAATTAGCGACCAGGGCGTCTAAAAAAATTGGTTTCAAAGGGGGATGCTAAATGATAGGATAAGAGGGTCTGGGCGAAAAATGTTGTTTTAATGAAGTACAATGTATTATGACAAGAATGAGTAGTATTCATGATATACGACATTACTGTCATCAGTTTCCGACAATTTGTACACAAAAAATATTACCGATACTTATATTTCTAACTACTAAACATATGCAGAATGAGGCTTACTGCACCGTTACATAGAACCATTAAGTTGTGTCATGATTATAAGGGGTGCTTATATAACTCTTATACCTGCGTATTATTAATTTGGGAATGATTTAAATAACAAAATGGCTGACAGGCGGCTATCTTGGATTTTGACATTAAAAGTATGTTACAAAGTTATTTTTCCCAAATTCCATATGTACGTTCCTCTTGGTCATATGTTGTGCCCTATTGATTTTGTGGCTGCATGATTAGCGAAATAAAAGTGCTGACACAGGCAACGATATTTGATTTGGTAATTTTTGCAATTTCTTCAGTTATATAATCAAATTTCATATAATTAAGAGAAAATATGAGGTAGGAAGAGAAGAGAAGTTAAAATATAAAAAAATTTTAAAGAACAAATGAAGTCGTCAATGATGGGTGGTCCGGTGGTGCAGTGGATAGCACACTTGCCTTTCACCAAGGCCGCTGGGGTTATATTTTCCGACCGGACGTGAAAAGGTATGGGGGTCACCTGCCTGATCTCGTTGGTTTTCTCCGGGTACTCTGGTTTCCTCCCACAATAAGACCCCTTGCACGCTAACATCAAGGCGAACAAGAGTGGTTGATATAAGTTGAAAAAATTGTTTCTTTATTGTTGTAAAATGAATAAAGTTTGTATTTTCAATGTTGGTGCCAACATCCTTCTAGGACTGTTGTACTTGTATTATGTGAAGTTCCTTACTTTGAACCAATATACTGACATGAAGTACTTGTTTCCATGGTTACAGGATGACATAGGACTTGGGACGGTGGTAGGCTCTGCTGTCTACAATGTGATGTTTGTCATCAGTGTGTGTGCACTGTGTGCTGGCATGGTAAGTATGATGTCTCTGTTGTTTTTTACTGTCATCATGATAGAACTTAATCTCACGAAGACATTTGAGCCACTGTGTCATTGCCTATCTTTTTCTTGCAAATCTTGTTATGTAGTATGGTTCGCTTTGAACAAGTTCTTATTACCAGCTTGAGTATTCTTGGGAATTTCAAACTTGACACAGTGCTTTCTCACTGAAGTCTTCGTACAGTTTACATATCTGTATGTAAATATCTTATTCTAATATACTGTCCTTAATTGATGCATATCATAGAAATGGATTTAAATTTTAATTACGTTTTTGGTTTGAATATTAATGGTAATGTATAAAGAAATAACTCTAATTGTTGTCTAAAGGAAGACGTTAATGTGTTTTGAGGTATTCATATTCAATTAATGTAAGATAAAAGTGATATCATTAACGTATAAAATTCATACAACATGATTTAATAGGTACAATTAATATCAGTATTAAATAAAATTGTTTTTAATTTTCATTGTCTGAGTACAGCTTTGTATTCAGCATAACTAAGCTGGTTGTAAAAGTAAACAGAATTTGTCATATTGTTGAATTAGGATCAGAGGCAATTAAAGATTCAGAGGCCTCTTGAGTTAGTCAATGTTCAAGGAGGATCACTAATTAGTAATATCTGGTTGTTATAAAATGGGATCATTCTTCCCAAGAAAGATTTTAGTTTCAATATTGTGAATTTGAAGTTTTAAGATATTCATATATTTACATTTAAATTTATAATGATGTTTAATTATATTGTCCTGGTCTGATGGATTAAACCACAAGCACTAGACGACTGATTTGAACTGGAAATCATTTGGTCTTGATGAGCTGACTGTGGCACGATTCTTAAACTCATTTGAACTCTTTTGTGCATTTTGTTTTGCTTTTATTTATTTCCAAGACATGAAATGGCACATCAAACATAATGATCAGTATAGTTAATTGATTTCTGGTTTAATTCTAGTTTAGTTCTTGTTAAGTGAATTTAGTAGAGTTAGGTACTCTGTATCTGTGTTTTACCTGTATTAGTTTTAACAATGATTAAACATATTTTACCTGTACATGTATTAGTTTTTACTGATGTTTCAGACAGATTTATCTGTATTTTACCTGTACATGTTTTAGTTAATTAACCAATGTTTCAGGCAGATTTTACCTGTAATTTATCTGTACCTGTATTAGTTTAACGATGTTTCAGGCAGATTTTACCTGTAATTTATCTGTACCTGTATTAGTTTTACCGATGTTTCAGGCAGATTTTCCCTGTTTTGTAGGTAGTGTACCTGAACTGGTGGCCGTTGGTCCGGGACTGTGTCTTTTATTTATTAAGTGTAGCTGCCCTAGCACTCGTGATATTTGATGAAAATATTTATTGGTAATACTCTCAAAATCTTACTTATTTGTATTGTCTTTTTTGTCTGACATTTGTCCATTACACTTGCATATGAACAGATTATGGGGGAGGGGGGGTCTGCTCCCATTCTAAATTCTGCTTGATTTTATCGCCTTTCAAATTTTTAATAGGGACAAAAACATTACTAAAATGTTCTGTCACTTTCAGCTGTTCAAGAATCATTGATAAACTGACTTGAAACCTATAAAGAACAAGATATGTGCATAAAGTGCTGAGATTAGAAGGATTCTTGTTTACAATAAATAGTATAGAAATATACATTCAGTTTAAGATTATATCATATTCTATATGCTGTAATATATACTGCATTTGAAAATAAGTAAATTGAGATTTATAGTTATTTACAAGTTACAGCTTCAGGGACTTCTCTTGGTATAAGGTTTCTATGTCTAGAGATTTGGACAAAATATATTCTGGATAAAAAATATCTGAATATATAGTACAGCATGGTGAAGACCCTGCTAACCTCCCCTTGCTAACCTCCCCTGCTAACCTTCCCTGCTAAACTCCCTTGCTAACTTCCCCTGCTAACCTCCCCTGCTAAACTCCCCTGCTCACCTCCCCTGCTAACCTTCCTTGCTAACTTCCCCTGCTAACCCCCCTTCTAACTTCCCCTGCTAACCTCCCCTTATAACTTCCCCTGCTAACCTCCCCTTCCTAACTTCCCCTGCTAAACTCCCCTTCCTCCCTTCCTCCCCTTCCTCCCCTGATAACCTCCCCTGCTAACCCCCCCTCTTCCTCCCCTTCCTCCCCTCCCCTGCTAACCTCCCCTTCCTCCCCTCCCCTGCTAACCTCCCTTTCCTCCCCTCCCCTGATAACCTCCCCTGCTAACCTCCCCCTCCTCACATTCAGGTCTGGCCCTCCAGGCCTTGTTGGGAGAAGTGTCCTTAGTGATCAATCTAGATAAACTATAAATCGACTCGCATGCACTTAAATTCCGAAATGTCATCACTAAACAAAAGGACAGTGTTATGTTATGTAGAATTGATAGAGTTACATTGAGTACACTGGGTTCATGTTAAGCATTAAAAGTATTGTCTGGAAGGTGGGAAAGTACAGGGGAAAGTGATCAGTCCCATTACTGTGGGGTGTAGATGTCCGAGTATTAGTTATATACAAACAAAACAAGTCAAACAGGTGAAATGGGTTGGTGTTACATCCTCTGACTTTTGACGCTATGTCAACCGGCCAAAATCTACCAAACATATACATTTTTGTAAAGTTAAATATCTATGGATTTCATTCAATGCAAAATATGTCAAGAATTACCTATTTAAATTACTCAGACAAACTGTATTTAACCAGAAAAAAAATTTTGGTTTGGATTACAATCGTATGAAACACTTTATGATAGGCTGATTAAGTTGTATGAATCTTTTACTCATCTATGTGAGGCTTTATAGCAAGAAACTGCAACTATAAGTTGGCTTTTGCATGATTACAATCATAACTAGATGTAAAACATGCAGTCTGTACAAAAAAATGTTGTATGTCTACATCTTAAAGCTGACAATGCAAGTTAAAAACTTTCTTGTTGATATTTAAAAAAAAAAACGGCCAAGAAAACTTTTTAGAAATCTTCTGAGATGCCCCTTTACAGGTTACTAAGGAATGGCAGACATTTTAGTTTTTGCCTTGCTTGGTAACGATAGTCGGCTTCCTTGGGTATAAAAAGCACCCAAGGCGTCAAACTGGTTCTCATTTTTGTGATGAAACCGCACGGCGACACTTCTATAGACCTATATAGCTAGCCAACGCACACTTACTAATTTTTTTAACGATATTTTCGATCAGTATCTGAAGAACATTGACATGGATATTGAAGGTGTTATTATAACGATATTATACAATATGAGCAAAATAAAAAAATCATTTGATTACACCAAAATTCGTGCGAATAAAAAACAAGTACATGGATGACAACTGATAAACCTACCTTAGTATTCATTTGGAACATCATGTCTCTACGAGTAATCAGTTCCTGTGTGATAAACATTGCTATAACATCCATTTATTTCCATCAAAATAAGTTCCCCTCACTCGCATGTGTTCGTGCACGTGTTTTACATAATCAAGACTATGCTCGCGTGTTACACTGCATTTTCATTACAAGCGCTTTAGTGGCAAGGCGTAATATTATAGGTAGTATTAGGAGCGAGTACATATTCTGTTCGGAACGTTTCGCTCTGCTTCTGAATGTAAAATCAACATGTCGATGTCCATTACGTATACATAGGTGAAGGGACAATTAGGGTGTTTTCAGTTTTATTTTTTTTCATTTTGCTTTGGCACACGATTTATGATAGTGGCTGAGGGAGTGACCATCTTCATGTAACTTAAACTTCAAGGCAAGTGTGTGTTTGTCATTCCAGTTTTGTAACTCTAGTGTCACCTGTTGTGTCCGCAGATGTGTTGCACTTTGCACGGCCAGTGTTCATGTAAAAACCGGTTTGACAGGCTGGGTACCTTTTATACCCAGGGAGGCCGACTCTCGTTTCCAAGCAAGGCACAAACTAAAATGTCTGCCTCTCCTTAGTAACCTGTTAGGGGGCATCTCAGAAGCTTTCTGAAATATAACTTTGCCGTATTTTTTTTTAATCTCAACAAAAAAGCTTTTTAACTTGCATTGTCAGCTTTAAGGAGATTTTCATGGACAGACTGCAAATAAAAGAAAACATTTACAGAAACTACCTGTTAAAATTACCTCTTTTTTCTGTTTTAACATGTTCTGTATGAATGACAGTATTTCTGATTGTTACAGGTATGAGGCGTTAGGCCTGGTGCTTTTCTACCTCGTCTATATAGTGATAATGTACTACAATGCCAGGTTAGAGGCCTTTTTCGTGCCAAAGGTCAAGTGGTGTGGACAGGCCACAGAACGGAAAAACCAACCAGAATCCATTGTCCTGTATGACAAGTTACGGGACGCCAACAGTAACGGGGCTGTTGTTCTCAATGGCAACAGTGTGTCTGAGACTTTTACAGGTATGGGTGAGTTTCCTTGACCTTAGACTTTTACAGGTATGGGGGAGTTTCCTTGACGGAGGCTTTTACAGGTATGGGTGAGTTTCCTTGACGGAGACTTTTACAGGTATGGGTGAGTTTCCTTGACCTTAGACTTTTACAGGTATGGGTGAGTTTCCTTGACTGGAGACTTTTACAGGTATGGGGGAGTTTCCTTGACGGAGGCTTTTACAGGTATGGGTGAGTTTCCTTGACCTTAGACTTTTACAGGTATGGGGGAGTTTCCTTGACGGAGGCTTTTACAGGTATGGGTGAGTTTCCTTGACGGAGACTTTTACAGGTATGGGTGAGTTTCCTTGACCTTAGACTTTTACAGGTATGGGTGAGTTTCCTTGACTGGAGACTTTTACAGGTATGGGGGAGTTTCCTTGACGGAGGCTTTTACAGGTATGGGTGAGTTTCCTTGACTGGAGACTTTTACAGGTATGGGGGAGTTTCCTTGACCAGAGACTTTTACAGGTATGGGGTAGTTTCCTTGACCGTAGACTTTTACAGGTATGGGTGAGTTTCCTTGACTGGAGACTTTTACAGGTATGGGGTAGTTTCCTTGACCGTAGACTTTTACAGGTATGGGTGAGTTTCCTTGACCGTAGACTTTTACAGGTATGGGGGAGTTTTCCTTGACCGTAGACTTTTACAGGTATGGGAGAGTTTCCTTGGCCGGAGCCTTTTACAGGTATGGGGGAGTTTCCTTGATTGTAAACTTTTACAGGTATGGGGGATTTTTCCTTGACCGGAGACTTTTACTGGTATGGGGTAGTTTCCTTGACCGGAGACTTTTACTGGTATGGGGTAGTTTCCTTGACAGGAGACTTTTACAGGTATGGGGGAATTTCCTTTACCGGAGACGGTCTGGAGGGTGGCAAATGTTCTAAAATTTATGTTCATTTTCCCACATTGCAAAAACATGAATAATTTCAATGCAATGTGCTGTAGTAAATGGAGAACTGGGATTTTTAGGTCATCTGACCCGAAGGGTCAAGATGACCTATTGCCATCATGCTTCGTCCGTCGTCGTGCGCCGTCCGCCGTCCGCCGTCCGTAAACTTTTCCTTTAACAATCTTCTTCTTAGTAACCAAAAGGCTCTAGGTGCTGATATTTGGCCAGTAGGCACCTGGGATTGAGTGCTACAAAGTTTCCTCATTTCAATGACCTTGACCTGTTTTCAAGGTCACAGGGGTCAAATATGTAAAAACCTTTAACAATCTTCTTCTCAGTAACCAAAAGGTCTAGGGTAATGATATTTGGCCAGTAGGCACCTGGGATAGAGTGCTACAAAGTTTCCTCATATCGATGACCTTGACTAACTTTCAAGGTCACAGGGGTCAAATATGTAAAAAAGCGTTTGACAATCTTTTCCTCACTAACCAATAGGCCATGGGTGATCATATTTGGCCAGTAGGTATCTGGGAAAGAGTGCTACAAAGTTTCCTAATATCAATGACCTTGACTAACTTTCAAGGTCGCAGGGGTCAGATATGTAAAAAAACGTTTGACAATCTTCCTCTCACTAACCAATAGGCCATGGGTGATCATATTTGGCCAGTAGGTATCTGGGAAAGAGTGCTACAAAGTTTCCTAATATCAATGACCTTGACTAACTTTCAAGGTCGCAGGGGTCAGATATGTAAAAAAACGTTTGACAATCTTCCTCTCACTAACCAAAAGGCCAAGGGTGATCATATTTGGCCAGTAGGTACCTGGAATGGAGTGCTACAAAGTTACCTCATATCAATGACCTTGACCTACTTTCAAGGTCACAGGGGACAAAACGGTCATAATTTTTAAACGACTTCTTCTGAATAACCAAAAGGCCCAGAGACCTAATATTGGGCCTGTGGCATGCTGGGATAAAGGGCTACCAAGTTTGTTCAAACAAATGACCTTGACCTTCATTCAAGGTCACAGGGGCCAAAAAAGGTCAAAATCTTTTTAAACAACTTCTTCTGAATAACCAAAAGGCCCAGAGACCTGATATTGGTCCTGTGTTATGCTGAGATAAAGGGCTACCAAGTTTGTTCAAAGAAATGACCTTGACCTTCATTCAAGGTCACAGGGGACAAAACGGTCATAATTTTTAAAGGACTTCTTCTGAATAACCAAAAGGCACAGAGACCTAATATTGGGCCTGTGGCATGCTGGGATAAAGGGCTACCAAGTTTGTTCAAAGAAATGATCTTGACTTTCATTCAAGGTCACAGGGACCAAAACGGTCATAATCTTTAAACAACTTCTTCTGAATAACCAAAAGGCCCAGAGATCTAATATTGGGCCTGTGGCATGCTGGGATAAAGGGCTACCAAGTTTGTTCAAAGAAATGACCTTGACTTTCATTCAAGGTCACTGGGGCCAAAACGGTCATAATCTTAAAACATTTTCTTCTGAATAACCAAAAGGCCCAGAGACCTGATATTGGGCCTGTGGCATGCTGGGATAAAGGGCTACCAAGTTTGTTCAAAGAAATGATCTTGACTTTCATTCAAGGTCACAGGGACCAAAACGGTCATAATCTTTAAACAACTTCTTCTGAATAACCAAAAGGCCCAGAGATCTAATATTGGGCCTGTGGCATGCTGGGATAAAGGGCTACCAAGTTTGTTCAAAGAAATGACCTTGACTTTCATTCAAGGTCACTGGGGCCAAAACGGTCATAATCTTAAAACATTTTCTTCTGAATAACCAAAAGGCCCAGAGACCTGATATTGGGCCTGTGGCATGCTGGGATAAAGGGCTACCAAGTTTGTTCAAAGAAATGATCTTGACTTTCATTCAAGGTCACAGGGACCAAAACGGTCATAATCTTTAAACAACTTCTTCTGAATAACCAAAAGGCCCAGAGATCTAATATTGGGCCTGTGGCATGCTGGGATAAAGGGCTACCAAGTTTGTTCAAAGAAATGACCTTGACTTTCATTCAAGGTCACTGGGGCCAAAACGAAACTGTTGTTATTTTTCGTGTAGTCAAAAATCCAAGATGGCCTCCACAGCGGCCATTTTGAAAACACATTCTAAACTTCTCAAGTTCTACCAGTGGAATTGAGCTGAAACTTGCCAGAAATGATATCCTGAGATGGTCCCAACAAAGTGTTGTTATTTTTCAAGCCCATCAGAAATCCAAGAAGGCCACTATCTTGAACTTGGCAATCTATACAGGCATATTATAACTTGATTTAATGACTACACGTATTTTCATAGTGATTTTACAATTGGTAGTCAGATGACCGTTTAGGCCCGTTGGGCCTCTTGTTAATATCTGTCAAGCCAAACTGATGAAGTGTGTCTGGAGTATGTACCCATAGACTTCTGACCATATGTAAATCTGCCGTCACATCTTAAAATTGACTTAAACATTCAATGAATAAGATGTTTAATTACACATTTAAATTTCCTTTTCAACTTTTATCGTTGTGCAGATGAAATGACGGCACTTACCGAATCCGACTCGGATGATCCTGGTGAAGGCCATGCAGTGAAAATGGGTAAAGATTTTAACCTTTTTTATCATTTGTATTTAATGCTTGTGTAAGGACATGCTTTTGCTTATATTTACTAGCCTAGGTTTTATACTAGTCATAGTATGCATTCTTTGTGATAGGTTTAATGCTTTTCATATTTGCTTGGCAACTAAAACCAGAACATATTTGTAGGTCCTTAAAAAATACAGGTTTTCTTTAATAATCACAGTGTCCATCCGTCGGTTCTTTAGTGCTTAAATTTTTGGACATTTATCTCTGAAACCAGCAGGCCAATTTTTCTGAAAATTCAGTGTTGTAACACAATGATTTGCAGATGTGCAAGAGGAGTTTAAAAAATTCCTAAGGTCAAGGTTACAGTTACCAAAAATAGAACTAAATACCCTATTTTGTATCTTTTTAACTGCTAAAGATATTGTTATGACATTATTAAGCAATGTTGGCCACATTCACAGAAGGTTTTAAATGACCAAAGCTCAATGTCATTGGGTCAAAAGCCAAGGTCAAATTTTACATCTCATAAGTATTTTAAATTTTGTTGTTACATATTTTAAAGGTTGTCGCAATCAAACAAAGTATCAACTGAACAATGATCTAGGTCATAATATTAAAGGTCAAGGTCATATTTTACATCTCTTTATGCTTAATTATGATATTATGAAAAAAAGTTGAAACTTGGTTGAAAATTGAACTAGGATTCAATTGAAGGTTATTTGATAAAAACACAAGGTCAAATTTCAAATTGTTTTTAATCCTAAAATGGGGACACTGTGTAAAAAATGATGCAACAGTTGTTGCCCTTTGTTAATTAATCTTCTGAATTAGATAATTTTGTAACTAGGGTCTTATTTACACCTGAGTTAGGGATCTGACATACACAGTGCATGTTGGCTAATGTTGTCACTAGAATGTCTACTTATAGCTAGGCGGGGAGGCTTCGCAGGTCTAGTTGTTTTTTTGCCAATCAAAATAAATCTGCATAAAATAAATTGAAAACATTTTAATTTACCAAGTGTGTGGTTTTAATGTTAAGCAGTACTTGGGCGTGCTGTGCATTAAACATTGTTTTAGGATATTTATGTAACTTTAATATTGAGCAGTACTCGGGTCCACTGCTTATTAGCCACTGTTCTGTAATATTTATGTTCTTTGTCAAACACAACAGATTCAAATGAAATTCCTTTGAATGAAAAGCACCAATAAATGACATTAGTTTATATTCAATATTTAAAAAAAAAAAATCATAAACGTAGGGAGTTGTCTTACTGATAAGGAATTAATCATACATGTTGAGGTTGATTTGCCTTTGAGGTTTTAATGATGTATAAAAGGTCATGAGAGTAAGATCTGACTGAATATAATAACTTTATATTGGTATAATTGAATTTTGTTTGAAACAGGTTTTTTCATTGTTTTGTTGATTAAGTCGCAAAATAATGGACATGTTTTGATGACGTCATACATAAAGTACTAATTTTGCATAAATAGTTGTTTGCTAGTGCTACATTGTGCTACATCACTGCACTGCCCCATTGACATGTGTTTTAACATAAGGAGACCCGAATAAGATTCCTGGTATCATGGATGTAGGCCGCTTCACTAGTGAGAAAACTTCTAGCGTGCTATAGATAGTAAGCTTCACTAGTGAGTAAACTTCTGGCGTGCTATAGATAGTAAGCTTCACTAGTGAGTAAACTTCTGGCGTGCTATAGATAGTAAGCTTCACTAGTGAGTAAACTTCTGGCGTGCTATAGATAGTAAGCTTCACTAGTGAGTAAACTTCTGGCGTGCTATAGATAGTAAGCTTCACTAGTGAGTAAACTTCTGGCGTGCTATAGATAGTAAGCTTCACTAGTGAGAAAACTTCTGGCGTGCTATAGATAGTAAGCTTCACTAGTGAGAAAACTTCTGGCGTGCTATAGATAGTAAGCTTCACTAGTGAGTAAACTTCTGGCGTGCTATAGATAGTAAGCTTCACTAGTGAGTAAACTTCTGGCGTGCTATAGATAGTAAGCTTCACTAGTGAGTAAACTTCTGGCATGCTATAGATAGTAAGCTTCACTAGTGAGTAAACTTCTGGCATGCTATAGATAGTAAGCTTCACTAGTGAGTAAACTTCTGGCATGCTATAGATAGTAAGCTTCACTAGTGAGTAAACTTCTGGTGTGCTATAGATAGTAAGCTTCACTAGTGAGTAAACTTCTGGCGTGCTATAGATAGTAAGCTTCACTAGTGAGTAAACTTCTGGCGTGCTATAAATAGTAAGCTTCACTAGTGAGTTAATGTCTGGTGTGCTATAAATAGTAAGCTTCACTAGTGAGTTAACTTCTAGCGTGCTATAGATAGTAAGCTGCACTAGCCACATCATCCGTAGAATATCTTGTGTGTCATAGATAGGGAACTGCGATTATTTTTACTGGAAACATAATTCTAGGTCATGTTCCTATTGGTTTGATTAATTTTCAAGATTGAAAATATTGAAGATACATGTATCCATATTTACTTGAATGTTTGGATAAATTTGGTCAAATGTTTGGGTATGTTGACATAATATATGCTATATCACATTTAGGAGGAATTATAGGCCTCGAAACTGTGTAGACGATTATATTGGACAGGTAACAAATATATATAGAGTATAACCTGTAGATACAAATCTATATACAGTATTTAACCCTACATACAGTACCAGGTATATATAGCCAAGTGTGCAGTATAAAAGTAATTCACCTCTGTATCTGTATATTAAACTGTATCTAACCCTGGGTGCACAATATATATAACCCTGTTTGCAATAGATATGTACAGTATGTCTCTCCATCAATAATTAAAGAAAATTTATAGATTATAATCAAGTCATAATTGTCAAAACTGTAGCTTGCCTAGCCTTATTTTTCCAAGTTTTAAATTTGATTTTGTGTAAAAATTATAAAAAAAAAAAATTTATTTAAACTATAAATGTATCCTGGCCAGTGACCTTACAATTTGTAACACTGTAGTTTCGTTGTCATTTTGCCATGTGGAAAAGGTTTTCACAAAAAGATCTCATTTATATGTTACACAGGTCTGAAGCCATCATTCTGGTTGTTGATGCTGAAGTAAAAATTCCCTTTAAAATGATAAAATTACTAGTCAAATTAGCTTCTCCTGCCTGATGTCATTAAGGTCATATGTTTCAGGGGAGTTAATCCTGTTTTGCACCAAATATTGCTGGTTTCTTCCCAGTTAAAGGGGCAATTAAGTGAAGTTTTGTTACTTTTTTATAATATCACCAAATACTTGATAAAATTGCAATTTGGTAATCTTTGTAAACTATTCATACGGATGTTTCGACAAAACTTGATGTTTTCCATGCATTTTTCAATTAATAAAAAGGAAATCCTTAATCGTCCAACCCATGCAAATGAGACATTATTACAAACATCTCTGAGTACCTTCGGCCTCACAGTGGAGGCTGTCATATTATATGACAGTCTCCACTTCGATTTCAAATTCATTTTTATTGCATCCACGAGGCCATTCTGCATCTGCTCTTTGAGGTCAAAAGGACTCAGAGTTGTTCGTAAACATATGTCTCATTTGCATTGGTTGGACGATTAAGGATTTCACTATTAATAATTGGATATCTGGATAAAAGTAAGCATAGCACTTATCTCATTACATTTAATGTACATGATGAATTCCTGAATTTATAGCACTTTCTTCATGACATCTCTATAGCTGAAATTCGTGACAATTCAGGTTAACAAATTTCCCTTCAGGGGGCCCCTGGGTGTGCAAGCTTTCAATAATATCTGTTTTTGGTTAGATTGAAGAATATCAACCCATTTTCTCGTGGAATCTAATAATAATCATATACATCATAATTGTTGGCAACATATTTCGTGGATCTTACATACCTTGAAAGAAGTACGTGTGAAATCTTGTGTCCTAGCTTGAGGTCTCGTCCATTTGTTTACAACATGCATACAATGACATGTGGTTGCGCCAGGGTGCGCAGTAAATTTCTTGCTAAATTTCAATGTCGCTGTATTTGGCGCAGGCTTTCTGAGAAATTTAACTGGCCACATTGGACATCGGCTACACAGTATCAAATTATCATGTACGGATTCCTTTGTCTGAATAAAGGTATTTTTCATTCTAGCTGATTTAAAAAAACGTGGGTTCACTAAATTGCCTCGTTTAACAACTTCAGTTTCTTCCATAACAAAATTACTTTCTGTTACTTTGTCCAAACCTAAACCTGCTAAGTGACATTCCTAAATTGGACTTGGTTTCTGTAATATCCATCTGTTAACTACCAAGCAATATTTTCCTTTGATTGAATTTCTGACCTAACATTTCTTTGATAATATACTCAAATTGATTTTCAATGTGCATGAATTGAAATCTTAAAAATATTTATACTAGAAAGAGATGGCTATAAAAAATGCTTACTATAAAATTCTGCTTAGTAATTTTATGATTCACTGATGTGGTTGTTATATGTTTAGAAAAACTTTTATTTCAACATTTTTCAGAATATGTTTAGCATGCTGTATATAAATAACAGATCCAACACTCAAGCTGTTAGAAAGTGTCTTTTATGAATGTTATAGACTATGTTATAGAATCTTTTTCATGGTCTATTTAGGTCGTTAAAACAGAAAACAGATCTGTGAACGTTACAAATTGACAAGATTGATAGAAAGTGCTATATATTCCATCCAATAAGGAGATGCCTACAACAGAAAACGTTAACGAAGAGTTATCTCCACTTTCAAAAAGTGAGAAGGTGGTGGAAGCCGTGGTAGGATTAACAGACCCAGCTTATGATAAAGAAACTTTTATGATTTCTTTCAGCGAGTTATGAAGAGGAACCAGAGTCTGTATTTGCTTGGCCTGACACCTGGTGGAAGAAAATTTTGTTTGTTATCGCCATACCTTTGAAAGTGGTACTGTTTATATCTATACCGGACTGTCGTCGCCCGCGATGGCAGCGCTGGTTCGTTGTCACTTTCATCATGTGCCTCACGTGGTTAACCGTCTTCTCTTATATCATGGTGTGGATGATCACTGTCATAGGTAAGTAGGGGGGGTAACTGTGTAATTTCTAACGACAAAGGAGGATAAATATGTGATTTTTTATAATAAAAGGGGATAACTATGTGATTTATAATGATAACATACTTGCCAACCCTCCCGATTTAGGCGGGAGGCTCCCGATTTTAGACTGCCTCTCCCGCCTCCCGATCGTGTTTGCAAAAATCGGGAAATCTCCCGATTTTGAGAAACCCCAAAACCATTTAGCTCAATTGTATCACCTTCTTGTGATTTGTAGAGTCCTTCACTCTAGAATCTGACACTGATTAAATAACAAGGCTGCCCAAAGTCCAGTAACTACCCTACTGATAATTGTAAGGGCAGTATATGCCCCGAGGGACTGTAATTAGTGGGGGAGGGGGATCGGGAGACAAGTCAACACAGCCACGGCACAGGTGTCTGGCAGGCGTGCTCACTCAAGCATCAATCGGATCCTCTAACATGACCAACAGGTTATTAATTTGTGTAAACAACTATAAGACTTCAAAACAAACACTTGATAAGGCTATTATGTATCAATTTACTCACAGTTGATTGCATTAGACACCGTTAACATGTGTGTATTCACTGATGGTCGCCATCTTGGATTACGTAAGATACAAAACGGAAAACGGAATTAAAATCCGGATTTATTAATTTCCTGACAAATGTGTATTTTATAGTTTTATAAGAAATATTAACACTGTTAATTGATTAAAGATTTTATATCACATTTATAGTAAATGTGATATTGTGTTTTTTATATTTGTTTCCTTCCAATTTATATATAATGCTAACAATTTGATTTTTTTTTCTTCAAAAAATATTTTCAAATCAGGATAAGTTGAGATACACTTGCAAATAAATAAATAAATTATTTTCCATTTTCAAAATTCATACACCTGTCTATTTTTTTCCTTTTTTTTTATTCTTATTTTGATATGATTAAATTGATAAAAAATTAAAATGAAAGGAATATATTCTAATTCTTTCCCCTTTTCTGGTGGTAAAAAGAACTATAAAAAATTATTTATGCTTTGGTATGTCAAAGGAATCTTAGCATCAGATATGAGCTATTAGGCTATTATGAGTTTGCAAAGAGATTATTCTCTTGAAAATACTACATTATGATATATAGCTACCGGTTCCGCGACAAATAGGAAGATCCCAGTCGAAAATTTCAAACACGCACTTTTCTCCCCCATGGAAATTTTGAAAAGTTGGCAAGTATGTGATAAAGGGGGATAACTGTGTGATTTATAATGATAAAGGGGGATAACTGTGATTCCTAATGACAAAGGAGGATACCTATGTGATTTTTAATAATAAGGGAATAACTGTGGGATTTTTAATAATAAAAGGGGATAACTTTGAGATTTATAATGATGAAGGGGGATAATTTTGGGATTTCTAATGATAAAGGGGGGGGGGGGAACTGTGATTTCTAATAATAAAGGAGGATAACTTGGGTTTCTAAAAATAAAGGGGGATAACTCTGGGGTCTCTAACAATAAAGGGGGATAACTGTGGGATTTCCAATGATAAAGGGGGATAATTGTTTGGTTTCTAACAATAAAGGGGGATAAATGTGTGATTTCTAACAATAAAGGGGGATAACTGTGTGATTTCTTACAATAAAGGGGGATAACTGTGGGGTTTCTAATGATAAAGGGAGGGATAACTGTGATTTCTGATGATAAAGGGGGATAACTGTGGGATTTCTAACAATATAGGGGGATAACTGTGGGGTTTCTAATGATAAAGGGAGGGATAACTGTGATTTCTGATGATAAAGGGGGATAACTGTGGGATTTCTAACAATATAGGTGCTAACAAAGTAAGTAGGAGGGGACAACTGTGGGATTTCTAAAAATACAGGTGTGTCGTGTCCCGTCCCATGGTAATGTAACCAGCTGGGGGTGGGGGCATTTAGGTCTCACAGACATTTCTAGTTAAGGGTGAATATTGAGTTCATCTCTGATCCGAGTTTGAACAAAAATGAAATAATATTTGTCAATCTGTTTGAATTACATGAAATTAAAGCCATTCAAATAGAAAGCAGTTGTACATTGTAAACTATCAGTTAGGTCGTTGATATGGAAGCTACAATGGCCTACTATTATATTTACATTAAACAACACCATGGTTATGTGGTTTGGAAATTGTCCATCAAAGATGACATTTACTGGTAAAAGTGCACATCATAATTATTTCTAATTATTCAGTTATTTAAAACCTTGATGTAAAATAAAAATTAGTTTGAGCGAGTTTAGTAAGGATTAATGCATTGCGGATAGCCAGATAATTGTATTTGGTACGGCTGCAGTAACCATCAGTCTCTGATGTGTTGTTAGAAGTGATGGTTTGGTACAGACAGATAACCAGATGTTAATTGGTCTGAATCAAATTACATGTTATTTACAGGGTACACTGCTGATATCCCTGACACGATCATGGGGCTCACCTTCATCGCTTTTGGAGTCAGTTTACCTGATGTAATAGCTAGTCTTATAGTGGTAAGAGAGGGTAAGTATACACCAATACTCGTATACAGTCTAGCAGTATGAATATTGGCAGTATCATAGTGGTACAGAAAATGTTTTGTTTTGTTAAGTACAATATTGATCCTATAGGTCTTCAGCAATTTAACACTACATGTATAAATACTGTCTGTGTCTTTAAAGCAATCCTTTACAGCCTTAATATGTGTTAAAAAGAGAAGACTTATATAATATATATAATCCACTAATCATCTAAACTACAGAGGTCACACAAGGTCATCTGCTCATGAATAATTAAACATTTTTGTGTTTGTAGGTCATGGAGACATGGCAGTTTCAAATGCAGTAGGAAGTAACGTTTTTGATATTCTTATATGTATGGGGTTGCCATGGTTACTACAAATTATCATCAATAATGGAGCACCTGTCCAGGTTTATAGTGAAGGTAAGTCAAGGTCAAAGTTCAAAGTTAGATTAATGCAAACAAGCTTGTATCAGAATAATAAGATTTTTAACTTGTTGGAATTCACAAAGTTAAGAAAATTTGTCTGAGATTTTGAGAGTTGGGCCATGATGTCTTGTTTCATTGATAAAATCATTGTTTGTGTATGAATGGTGTTTGTTTATTGTTTTTTTTCTTGCCAACTAGCCACCAATTACCACAAACAAAGTATAAAATAGCACAATGGCACACTATATCATGTAATATATAAACAAGAGGTATTGTTTGTATGTTTTAATGCTATTTGTTATTTCACAGGACTCCTGTACTCCTCCTTCACTTTACTAGCCACTGTGTTTTTACTGCTGTTGATCACCCATCTCAACAAGTGGCGACTAACTAAGCCCTACGGGGTAGTGCTACTTTTCATCTACGTATTTTTTACCGTACTCACTTCGCTCTACGAACTCAATGTCTTCGGTTATGTCCACCCAAATGAATGTGCAAGTAGCTACTGATGATGAACACGATGGAGACCCTGGTAGCACCGATAGGTACTGATGATGAACACGATGGAGACCCTGGTAGGGCCGATAGGTACTGGTGATGAACATGATGGAGACCCTGGTAGTACCGATAGGTACTGATGATGAACACGATGGAGACCCTGGTAGCACCGATAGGTACTGATGATAAACACGATGGAGACCCTGGTAGCACCGATAGGTACTGATGATGAACACGATGGAGACCCTGGTAGCACCGATAGGTACTGATGATGAACACGATGGAGACCCTGGTAGCGCCGATAGGTACTGGTGACATCTCAAAACTGGGGATTGATGTTCTCCTACTGACTGATGATGTCACAAAGACGCAGAACAGGAAAGTCACAACTAGACAACCGAGGAATACTGCTGGATGATCATGGAAGTAGTATCGATGTCATCACAAAATGTGCGCACGCTCCGGTAGTTATTGATGACATCAGGAAAAAGCAGGATGTCATAGTCAATATTGGTGACATCAAGATGCTGCCTAATGTTAGGGAAGTTTACGATGTTGCCCGATGCTTGAAGAAATTATTGACATCATGATACTGTTCGATGCTTGAGAAGATTGGTAACACGATGCTACCTGATGCTTACTGTAAGAAGGTTAGTGATATCACAATATCACAGTAACGGCCGATGCTTGAGGAAGTATGAATGAAATCAAAGCTGAATGTTTATAACGGACTACAAATGACATCGCAGTACAGCTTGATGTTTAGGAAGTGCTGATGACATCACAAAAATGACGGATATTGTTGTTGATAATGAAATAATCACATAACCATCACATGTTTAAGAGGGTATGAAAACATCAAGAAATGTATAAAACGTCACAAAATAGGTTGAGAAGACTTTGCAGACTCCTAGAGTACTGCAGTGGGTCGTAACAATCTAACAAAAGGTCTGGTGTTGTAATGGGTCGTAACAACCTAACAAATGTCTGGTGTTGTAGTGGGTCGTAGTGGATGCTGAAGACATCAAAGACCCCAGGCACCATAGTTGACCAGTGGTTCTAGTACTCTGGGTGGTAGTGATCATAAAGTGCTGGATGTATGGGTAGACCCACGAGAGTGTTGGAATACCGGTATACAAAAGTGAATTTTGATATTAGGGAGTCGAGTGTTTGTTTCATGTTTGTAATGTATTTTCAAAGTTTAAGAATTGTTATTTGTTTGTTTTAAAGATTTACATATTTTTTCATGAGGTTTACTTGAGGGATTAGAATCTTATAAGATACATTGATATCGATATACATGGCTAATACCATTGTAGATGTTGCTGTGTACCTGTAATGGCTATTTATATATTAACTCCTAATCAATGTTCAGGTGAGGGACATATTATACCTGTGTCCCAATGGTGGTTACATTCTTTATCAGAGTGCTAATTGCTGTTTTAACTATATATCTACATTTGTACATACACAGAAATGTATTTGTAGAGTTAACTCACCTGATTAGCCTGTAAATGCCCGAATCTGAAAGAGTCAATTAAGTGATATATACAATGTATGTGAAACCAATTTTAACTTAATGTGTTTGGTACATTTACCAAATAATTTCATCATTATTTTAAATCTGATTAGGAGGAGGAGAAGATGATGGAACTGTCTTGTCTGACCTGTTATATATTTATAACGTTATTTAACCAATGGGTTGTGCTCAAAATCTTGAATTTAAAAAAAAGAAATATATTATCCTGATTGATGTATACAGATGTAGCTTTAATATTTTTCGTGGTAGTATATGGTATAGATATGTAAACACACTATGAAACACATCTCTCCTTCTAAAAATAGATTACCTTCTGTAAAATATCTGGATGAATTAAAAATTAGAACTTATGAATAAAAGATAAATAATAATACAAATTAAAAAGGGACTAAGGGAGATAACTCATCATTGTAAAACAATGAATTGGTTTCCAAATGATATAAAGCATACTTGCCAACCCTCCCGATTTAGGCGGGAGGCTCCCGATTTTAGACTGCCTCTCCCGCCTCCCGATCGTGTTTGCAAAAATCGGGAAATCTCCCGATTTTGAGAAACCCCAAAACCATTTAGCTCAATTGTATCACCTTCTTGTGATTTGTAGAGTCCTTCACTCTAGAATCTGACACTGATTAAATAACAAGGCTGCCCAAAGTCCAGTAACTACCCTACTGATAATTGTAAGGGCAGTATATGCCCCGAGGGACTGTAATTAGTGGGGGAGGGGGATCGGGAGACAAGTCAACACAGCCACGGCACAGGTGTCTGGCAGGCGTGCTCACTCAAGCATCAATCGGATCCTCTAACATGACCAACAGGTTATTAATTTGTGTAAACAACTATAAGACTTCAAAACAAACACTTGATAAGGCTATTATGTATCAATTTACTCACAGTTGATTGCATTAGACACCGTTAACATGTGTGTATTCACTGATGGTCGCCATCTTGGATTACGTAAGATACAAAACGGAAAACGGAATTAAAATCCGGATTTATTAATTTCCTGACAAATGTGTATTTTATAGTTTTATAAGAAATATTAACACTGTTAATTGATTAAAGATTTTATATCACATTTATAGTAAATGTGATATTGTGTTTTTTATATTTGTTTCCTTCCAATTTATATATAATGCTAACAATTTGATTTTTTTTTCTTCAAAAAATATTTTCAAATCAGGATAAGTTGAGATACACTTGCAAATAAATAAATAAATTATTTTCCATTTTCAAAATTCATACACCTGTCTATTTTTTTCCTTTTTTTTTATTCTTATTTTGATATGATTAAATTGATAAAAAATTAAAATGAAAGGAATATATTCTAATTCTTTCCCCTTTTCTGGTGGTAAAAAGAACTATAAAAAATTATTTATGCTTTGGTATGTCAAAGGAATCTTAGCATCAGATATGAGCTATTAGGCTATTATGAGTTTGCAAAGAGATTATTCTCTTGAAAATACTACATTATGATATATAGCTACCGGTTCCGCGACAAATAGGAAGATCCCAGTCGAAAATTTCAAACACGCACTTTTCTCCCCCATGGAAATTTTGAAAAGTTGGCAAGTATGATAAAGCACTTGATGGGAGATAACTCATGGTAAAAGACACCAAGTAGACTAAACAGGAAAAAGAAATATTGAAATGATTTATGGAATTTTTTAGGCGTATCTTTTATAAAATTACAGAAATTGACAGGATTTTTTTGCGATTACATATCAACAATTACTCTGGTTTATAGGTTTGTCTGTTATTTTGTAACTCAATTATTATTAGTGTTTATCATTTTCAGGTGAAAGATATCTGACCAAAGTAGTGGAATTATATATCTAACTTATAACCAGAAACATTAGTCACCCTGTCCGTCTTAAAACATATAAAGTAATTTAACATATGTTAGTGATTGGGATTGTAGGTAATATCACCTGTTGGTACCAGCCAGTGTGTGTGCATGTATGTATGACATCAGTTTGAATGCTTGTTTCACCATAACATGATCTGTTTTACTTGTTTGAGGATGTTTGTTTTGGTACACTGTGAACAGAGAATTTAATAAAACCTAACTTTTTGTACAGCAATAAGTAGATACATTTTATAGAAAGGTTAGTGGAAAGTAGCTGTTGATTGTGATTTATTGCCAAAACATGCTTTACCTTACTAGTCATTTTATCTTCAGGTCATTGACTCAAAGTTTTTTGTTTAATGTTGACCTAAATAATCATCTTTTTATTCCTTGTTTTCATGTAATTGTTTTGGACTCTTGTTAAAACTTATGTTTTTTTCAATTTAGCTTTTTAATATAATTCTAGATAAATGTTTGAAATTTTGAGTTGTTATTTGAACAGTTGGGTTATGTATAATGTATTTATATGGTAATTATATATGTATGTTGGCTTAGTTATAGATCCCTTCAGCAATGTAATTGACAGTAGAAGATAAAGGAAGGGAGATCACTGTGTGGCTCAGTCTTCAAAATGTGTCATGTGGTTGTGATGAAGACAGTTTTTTTTTAATCTTTTGGGGTGCAAAGATGGGTGTAGGTATTATATATAGCATACTAAAGTTATGGTTAAAGTTTTACATCATGAAAATTGGTTTTACCTAAGAAAACTTTGATTCCGTTTCTTTGCTCTTTGGTCAGAGCAAAATCCTTAAACCTCATAACCAAATCATATTAATTTACAAATGTTGTGAATCATGGTCTAAAAAATTAAATTAAAACATACTTCACCTGGATTTCTCCATGAATGTAAAATATCTCTTTGTTCCTTGTTGTGTCGGAGTTTATAGATAATATAAGGAAAATATTGGAACGCAACACAGTACTTACTGACATGAACTTTCAAAAATAGACAAAAAAAAACAAAACTGGAAATTTCCTGGATATATTCACAAGATCAATTTTCCTGATAGAATTTCAGTTATCATTCCTACTGGGATATTTAGTAAAGTTTTTATGTTCTGTCATCTCTCCAACCTACAGGCAAGTAATCTCAAGGACTTTAAAGTCTGAATTGTCTCTCGTTATCGTTGTTTTACTTCATCAGTGCTATGGCCTCAGTGCTAAATTTGTTATTTCTTTGTCCAAGTCTTTTACATTGTTATTTTTGTTGCGGATGATACAATTATTATCAGAATATGACACACTTCATCATCATCACGTTTCATGACAGATGTTTTATGTAGGATAGTTTGATTTATATCATGTGATCGGACGTAAATTCCTCTTAATATCATGTACAATTTGCATTTACAAAATATATAATGTTTGATATGTAAAAAAGAAGATTCTCAGTAGCTCAAACAAAAGCACCACTTCTAATGATTGTTCATAAGTTTCACTTTCAAATATTGACTTGGTGCTTACAAAAACTGTTGAAAAAAGGTACCAGTATCTTCACCAACTGAACTTTATTTTATGAAAGTAACATAACAGGTTACTGTAAAGTATATAATTTAGTGGTGATCATATTTTAGCAATGTTTAAGCTGATAGCATTCTTCTTATTTCAGTTTCTGTATATTATTTTCTAAATCAAGTACAGTGTATTGTGAGTGCACCCATTCATCATTGTAGTTACCTTTTATGTAAAGATTATTTTATACAACCAAAATATGTTTAATGTGGCATTTCGATGACTAGTACAATATGTACCCTGTCACCTTCATCAGACTAATGACTAGCAAAGCGTATGAATACAACAGGTGTAAAGTTCCTGTGAAAATCTGTGAGCCCCATCATCTCGATTTTGAACCGGTCTTCATCCCATTGTATTTATCTGTTTAAACTCGATTATGTGCTAAAATTTGAGAATGCCAAGATAAGGATGTTTACATTTTGGTATCATAGTTATAAATTCCTTTTGACTTGAACAGAAGCATGAAAGGTGTGTTAATGTGAAAACAAAGTAACCAAATTAACATGATCAGGAAGGTGACCTGATACCTTTCTTAATGAAAGGCAGCAATACTTTACACAATACTGTCAGTTCCCCCTGGTAACCAGATTTTATTTCATGACGATAACAATTTCAGTTTTCAAACCCTGCAACTGTCACATTGTCCTGAATATCACACGTTTCTTTGGCTAATGGCACATTATATTAAGAGGTATTTATGATAGATTTGTCTCATAATGTCCATCTCTTAACAGTATTTTTATGTTTTCTTTTTTAGATCTGTTATCTTTTTTATCTCCTGATATGATCTGTTTTCTTTTTTATCACCCTTGATTGGATCTGTTTTCTTTTTATCTACCTTGATCTGATCTGTTTTCTTTTTTTTATCTCCCTTGATCTGATCTGTTTTCTTTTTTATCTCCCTTGATCTGATCTGTTTTCTTTTTTATCTCCCTTGATCTGGGAAGCATAACTTGTTTAATGATTCCTACCTTTTGAACAAACATACTGCCTTTTACTAAATTTGATAACAATAATGCAGGGCCAGTTGTTGTGTTGAAGTAAATATATTTAACTATTATTCTAAGCCCTGAGGTGTTTTATTTCATGCTAATGTATTTAAGGTTTGTATATACTACAGGGATGGTCACTAGGTATCAGCTGATTGTGCCATATTTTACTGTACAGAGTCAGTTTACAAGTCTTTTTCCCAGATCAGTTTTTGTCATTATATAGCTGTTAGTATTATTTTACAGTAACTATTGGTAACTAACTCTGGAGGTCAGACTTGAGCAGGGGATAATAGACACACAAAAATGTTAATTCATTTCATTTCGTAGCTAGCAATAGTTTGATCATCGTCCAATGGTATAAAGTATGAAGATGTTTTTCGATGAAAAGGAAATAGTGATATAATATCGAAAACTGATTTGGGAACACTAAAGTCCAATATTTATGTCTTTCAGAGACCCAGAGCCTGTGGATCTGTTGTTATTCTTTTGGGTGTAACAATCATTGATAGTATGTATTTATAGACATGTTGTAAGAGAGGTTGTGTGACTAGTTATACAAACGCTGAGACGTAAGTGGTTGTTTATATGTTTATTATCATGTACATTATTCATATTATTGAACTTACCCATACTTATATGTTCTGGGAAGGGATTGTGTGCATGAGGAAGCTGTTTCAGATCTATAATATGTAGGTATAAGTCATGCCATCGATGGATTGATATACATTAGTAAGGGCTGTTGTACTGACATTTGTATGTGTATGTATTTAAATATTAGTACTGAAAATAAAAGTTACAAATTTTAGCCTCACCATATTTACACTCATCTGACTTGAAAACAAATTTACAAATTATTTGTTGTGACGTACATGTGTGATTATACAACACATATTACTGTAAACATACCAAACTCATTCACCCCTGAAGTTTCACAATGAGCTATTCCAACCATTGAGTTGGAAGAGTTCAAATGTGTCATTAAGGGTGATTGAGTTAATATATAAGTGCAATCAATCCTTAAATTGAACTGAAGTGATTTAACTCAATTCACCCCTGAAATTTTTATAATGAACTATCCAAAGCTATTCAAATGAAGCGTTAGTGGTGAGTATCCATACAAATATTACCACTACAGGCTAAGACATTCATATACACATGTACTGACCCATCGTCGAAAAATCACATGACACTGAACTTACATTTGTTTCCCTTGGGCTAGAACAGATGGAAAATCTCGTTTTCGTACTAAAAATCATATCGCTTCTTTCATCTGTCGCTTCATCCGCCTAGGATATCCCACTACAATGTTTGAATTCAAGACAAACCAACATGGCAGTGGCATCGCCTGCTAAGAAAACATGTGGATTCTGTTTGAACAACATAAGGGACAGTAAGTCCTGTCTACAGCAATTTACCAAAGTAAAATAATCTAACCTTATTTATATATATATATAGTGCCACGAGAAACAATCTTTCTGATTGGTCGAAACCTGAATAGAATTTTATTTGGGAGAACGAGATTTTCAGTCTGTTCTAGCCTATGGAACACAAACATACATTTTGTGAGTGTAGTGTAAGGTGGGTTTCAAACGATGGTACTGACCTGACAGTCACATAGATGTTCACCATCTTCTGATAAAGAAGTAATCAATGTAGCTCAATGTCACTAAGTGTAATTCATTGTACATTTAAAATTTTATTAAGCTGTACTCTCAATTAAAGGCCCAATATACTTAACTTTCGGCAAAACTTGATGCGAAAATCAAGCCGAATAACTTATTATTTTTATAGATTTAGTTAAGATTAACTGATATCAGCAATATCCAATATGACTTCTTATGCGGTTATCGGTTCGGCAGCAGATGAAACTCGGTATTTGTAAACACGCGACCATTTTGACTGTCTTCTACCTGCGGTTTGTTATTGAAGTGGGCCCCCCCTGATTCATTTTCAATTCTTTGGATTTTTCTTTCAGTAGTTCCTCGTGAGTTACCGCTCAGGTTTACTTCGTTTAAGGCCTATTTTTGCATGGTTATCAACTGGATTTTTTTCAAATTTTTTTCAGGTTAACGAAAAATTTCCCAAAGTTACGTATATTGGGCCTTTAAGTGCTTTCGGGTTATTATATTGACAGTATGTGTATAATTTGTCTGATTCAGTGTTTACACCGTCAGGAGGGATCTGTGCACCTGTACATGTGGTATCTGTAAAACTAAACACCAATCAAGGGGGGTAATTCTGTTGGTCACATTGTATTGCACCAGAAGATGCTAAACACCAATCAAGGGGGATAATTCTGTTGGTCACAATGTATTGCACCAGAAGATGCTAAACACCAATCAAGGGGGATAATTCTGTTGGTCACAATGTATTGCACCAGAAGATGCTAAACACCAATCAAGGGGGATAATTCTGTTGGTCACAATGTATTGCACCAGAAAATGCTTTAGCATCTTGATATACATCCAAACAAACGTTGTATGGAGAGTTTTAGTAAAATATTTAAGTATTACAATGTACCATTAATGGTGAATGTCAAACCAAAGAAGTTACATGTTACCTGTAGGAAAACCATGTTCCATTATATCAATCTCTTAAATGAAGGAAACATTTAACCCATAATTGAATTACTGTTGTGATACCTTGAGAGCTCAAAATAATTTCATTGCAACAGTTGTGTTACCCAATGGATGCAACATTAATTTCCTATGATTTTTATAGAAGAGGGGTAGTCCGAAGGTATTACACAGGTTGGTGGTTTTACCACAGGTACTCTGGTTGCCCTCCACAAAAACTAGAAACATCCTTAATAGACCAAAGCTTTTCATTAAACAAAAAATGTACCTAAAACACAAATTTACAGTTCATGAATTGATTGAGGGTGTTTTAATTCTTCATGATTTACTGGTAATATTGTGCAATTATAAGAAAACATTGGACATTGATATAAATGATATGGTTGAGTTCTGTATATGAATGCTTTATAGATGCCATAACTTGCCAACAGAATTTTTATGGCGTCCATTATAGATTTTAAAATGTGCTGTGTAATATTTTGTTCAGAGTGGAATATCTAAGAGTGTTTCATGTTGGCATTTAAAGGAGAAAAGACCACTTTATTATATATAATTTCTGTAATTTAATTCATATACTTAATAACTTAATGTGCTGTTCATGGATATGTTAGTGGTTGTCTTTATCAAATGTGATGAAAAGCAATGCTTTATACTTAGAAGATTAGTGTATATTTTTGAAAACATTGCTTATATGTGGATATCTGAGGTATATGTAAAACAGATGTATTTAATATATTTTTCGATATTAGCCAGAATGTATGACTTGTGTGTAAATGTGTATTCAAATGTTTTCAACTTAATCTATTTCACTTGAGAAAATATAATTACACTTTTGATTTGATGCATATAAATTTGATAATATAATGCATCATTCAATATCTATTTGTATTTAAAAGAAATATCCGATTTTATGAATATCTTCAGCTATCGAATCTCCCATTTATAAAGCATATCTGAGTAAGTATTATTCCCAAGATTTGTATTTCTTAAAGTATACATCCATCTTATCTGAATTTGTTTTTGAATATTTACTATACATCAAGTAAATATCACTTTATCCTAAGTCTCCCTACATCCTAAAGATTGTCCCTACTAATTGTTAACATCCTAAGGATGGGTTCTTGCTAATTGCCAACATCCTAAGGATAGATTTCTGCTAATGAACACATGCTAAGAATGGGTTTCTGCTAATTGTCCTCATCCAAAGGATGGGTTTCTGCTTGTTTTCCACATCCTAAGAATTGGTCCCTGCTGATTTTCATTGCCAATTCATTAAATGACAGATTATCAGTTTTAAATAACTTTGTCTTGGATCAAATAATTTCTTGACCTTACATCAATGGCTTCAGGTTGAAAATGAAAGTACTCAACAAGATGTCAGACTAGGATAGTGCCTTGTAAAGTTGGGCGTCCGCTGATTCAGGAGTATGTTCAGGAATATAAGTATGGAAGATATACAAATATTGATAGAGTTAACGTCATACTGAAAAATGGATAAAAACTCTACCATATTGTCCATAGTCAAGACTCGAGTAACAAAAAAGCACTTCACTGTATCTTCGGCACACTGTATCTATTATTAAATTTAAAAGGTGAAGAATATATGTGTGTGTTACGTCATCTTTAATGATAGGGGATGGCAGACTCTGCTGGTGGATTTTTCAGTCCCCGAGGTTTGCTGGAGCCTCCATAGTCACAATTAATCTCATTTGAGTAGACTGGCACGTTACATGATCTACACATTTTACTTCTAAATACATAAATTAAAGGGGTTTTACACACCTGATCCTTCTGCTTCTACATTAGTTTAGACATTTGGGATTCCCACCTTTTGGCCCCTAGCATCACTGAAGAGTCCTAGGAGGACGAAACAGCTGTGTGATGCAGTTTAATTTTTTTTCGGCACACTGTATCTATTACTGAATTTAATAGCTGCAGCATATGTGTGTGTTACGTCATCTTCAACCAATAGTGTCTCAAGATGTAAGGCTGAAGTTATAATACCAAGAAAGAACATATACGATTATTTTCGTTGGCTATATACGACGGAAGTTTATAATACTGGGAAATAATTTTTTTTTATCTTTTTATATTCATACTAAAAATGAAAGCATGTTGATTACAATGGACATATCAAGAACAAGCAGGAACCCATCATGACCTTAAAAACAACCATCAACAAATGTTAACAAATTCAATGGTTGCTTTTCGGTAATAAATTGATTATATATCTCGCTTCTTAAAAAGCAACGCCTGAAAGCGAGGTTTAAACGTAACGATATTAATGCCGGTAGCTGGAGAGTTGTGAGCAGTGATAAATCTACTTGCGAATCCCGTGTCCTGTACTCGTAGAATTTTGAAAGGCCCCAGTAATATTGAATTTCCGGAAATGGTTAAATTTAACATTGTGGGCCGATTGATTTGACAACACAATTGTACAAATGAAAAGGACCCATGATAAATAAATGTAGATTGATCACTGTGTGAGGATGTATTGATATATGCCAGTATATTTCTTTTTACGTGTATTTTGTTATTATGGAAAGCCGTTTATGTCTTTCAAAGCACTACTATCAGAAAGCGTCTGGAATAACATAAGAAAGTAAAGTTTTGGTGAAAATTGATTCTTTTTGTGTTTTTATGTTTTTGTGTCGGGTGTCGTGGATAAAACAGAAGACGCTTCTTTTGCAGAACACCTGGTTTTATTCTCATTTTCATGTATAAAATTAAAAAAGATGGAGAATACCAAACCATCAACAAAACCGTTATCTGAACTCAAAATCGATTAACCTAGAGACAAAATAGGAACAAAGGAAATATTTACATGGAAACCCGGGTAAAAGTACAAGAAAATTAAACCAGGGTTCCGGAAGAGTAAGCGTCTTCTGCTTCATCGACGACACCCGCCATGTAAATCTTTGTGACATCCAAGTAAGCATCAACCCTCAAAATGAGTCATCATTGTCAATTATGACAAGTAAGCACACTAATAAGAAAACTCAAAAACGTCCATCTTTATATCACACAAAGATACAGAATATTTCTAAATGATACACAGATGGCGACCATAAAACGTGCCCATAGTTTTGATCAACCTGCATCACTCGGAACCCATGTGTTAGTTTGTCAGCAGTCGACATCGGTCACGAAAATCACGATACTTAGAACAAGCCCTAGAATAACGAATGAACTGCGACATGTAAACACATAGGTTGGAGAAGCAGGGAAAGGGAAAGTTTCACGATCGGAAAATTGAAGTTATCGTATAGCCTAGTAGTAAGCTGTCCATGTTGGTCGTAGTTTAGGTAGAGATCGAGGTAAGCAGCTGATGTAGAAGTCTGTTTTGTCCTTAATTTCAAGTTGGGAAGGGTATATACGATCGACGTGGTCAGCATACTACTGCTGTTGATAGACAACACACCATCGATATCTGAAAGTGAAATTAAAAGATTTGGCAACGTTTTTGTTAACTCTTCCACAAATTTTTCGTATGAAAACAAAAACAAGTCAGCTAAGAGTGGGACACAATTTGTTACCATGGGAATGCCAACAGTCTGCTGGAAAATCCTTCCTCCAAACTCAACAAAAGTACTGTCAACCAGGAATTCGATAATTCAGTCTTGAATAACTGAGCCATACATTTGTTCGTCAGCAGCCCACATCTTTCTCGAAAATCTCGATACATTGAGCAAGCCCTAGCATAACGAATCAACTGCGATTTGTAAAGACATTACTGGTTGAAAAAGAGTCTGTTGTGTCTTTTTATTTTAAGTTAAGGTTATATACGATCGTCTTGGTTAGGAAAGTCTTGTTTTTATAGACAATACATTGTCGAAATACCTGAAATTGAAATTAAAGGATTTGTCAGGTTTCTTGTTACCTGTACTGATAAAGCTCTTCGACAACGTCAGCCTAGTGGGAAAACAAAAAATATGCTAGCTAAGCTTAGCTGTTCTTGTGGACTTCACAAATTATGTTCCAAGATAACTCATAGAAATAATAAAAAAACCAGATTGATGAAATATACAATGAAATATTTATTGTTTACAGAAAATATTTTACTTACGTCGTGATTACTTGTGAAATAGATGATTCCGGTGTGCAGTAAGATTTACATTTGTAGTGAAAAGCCCTCTTCGATAACATTCCTACAAGATCACTACATTATGTAAATAAACCGTATCGAATTACAAGCTATCTGGCTACAGCCAACTTCGAAGACCGACAGTCTACCAAGGTGCAAATTATTATAAAGCTAATTTGATCATCGACTTTAGTCGCGCTGTTGCATCTTATGTGCTTACCCATTCGTTTAAACGACAACCAATCACTGCCTTTCTTTCAACTAATCACGCGTGCGCAGACGACCGCTAGTTGTTCTGGTCTGACCAAAGGTAATCGGTAAGTTACATTTGTAGGTTAGTTAAGTGAGCTCAATCGAACTCTAGTTAGACTGCAGTTATTAAAGTTGATAATCAAACTCGCCCAGGTCATAACATAATTACAAAAAGTATTGTATAGCAAAACATGTTTTTAAAAATCTACTTAATCGATGCAGAATGACAAATTAAAATAGTGATATGGTTACGCTTTGTTGAGATACATTCTTTTTATAAGGGGTATGCGTACTTACTATCAAGACATGATTATACAGCTTGAAGAAACCGGTGCCTAAACATTCACCATACCGATACACAGCTCTAGACTAGTATTTCATGTTAACCGTGCCATGTCACGAAGAAAAACAGAGAGGTTAAACAAAAGGTCAGACCTAAGCCGATAGAGAATTTACATACAGTATTTAATAGGGTTTTGTGTGGAATGACTGATAACACATTGTTTCATTATTTTGTGGCGTGACTTGAAAAAAAAATTGACAACAGACATGTCCTTGAACGAAATATAAGTTCGATGTCAAACAAATGTCGTGAGTTTTCTGTACAGATCGAGGTCAGACTGGTAGGTGAGACGTGTTTAGACCAAATCACCCCATGTCTCCATCTCCCTGTTTCATCACACTGAGCCTTCCTCTTAAATGTTTTATACAAACACGACATGCTCATGTCATCGTTTTTAGAGAAATGATATATAATGCATGTGTCGTATCATCAATTAAGTGCATCCGCACCAAGAATGTTTGTGTTGGTGAAATGAAGGTTTTGTCATGTCAGCTAATCAGAGGTCACTTTGATACTCATTGCGCTTTAACCTTGGGTTAAAGATGTGAGCACAATATATAAAAAAAAAATTCGAACTTATATTGTACGTGTAATTAAATCGAAAATAAACGTAAAAAATGATAAATGATAAAATTCAGTAAACAAATAAATGTAAGTACTCAAATCTTACACTTTAAGTGACTACCGTCAAATGATATTTGTTCCTTACTTGTACTCAAGAAATACAATTACTAGAACTGATAATTTGTAAAATGATTTTGTAAAATGTTTTAGCTCCTCCACACAAATGTTTCGTCTATCAGAATATTAGATTTTTGTATCCTGAACACTTCCATACCTCAAATAGCTTTCTTTTCAAAGAAAGATAGACGACGATAAAACATACTTTATGAAAAGATAACAAAAACCAGGATAAAATTATAAACTGAGAAGGACAAAACCCGAATGCTTGCATTCTTTCTTGACAATATAGTTGTTGAGTTTTGAGGAAAGATTTTCCAGCAGACTGTTTCCCTACTCTAAGCTGACTTGTTTTTGTATTTATACGACGCTGAATTTGTCGTGGTACTTTTTACATCAGCTTACTTCGATCTGTACACAAAATATGACCAACAGGGAGCTAAATTACTAAGGTATCTGCTCAGTTTGACGATATCGACTTTCCAATCGTAAATTTTCATGTTATTGACAGTTTTGCCACTGCTTTTTTTAACCTATTGTGGTTATATGTCGTTGTTGATTCGTTATTCTAAGGCTTGCTTAAAATATCAAAATGTTCGTGGTATGCCGAATCTTGACTAACGAACTTACAGCACAAGGCAATATGGTTAAATCTGATCTACATGATAAGTAAGTGGTTTATATGCAGACAAGGTATCTAAAACCTTGATCCTTCTTTGCTAACGCTATTGCACTTTCATCAGTGCCATGCATAAGTACTACAATATTTCAAGACTCCGATTAATGAGACAGACGCTGACGTACTTCGTCTTTACTGAATACCGAAACACAAAATTTCTCAAAGATACCAAGATGACCATAATAAAACTTGCTCACAGTTTTCATCCGGCATCTTTCGGATTCCTCTTCTATAAGTTTAGTCTTCAGCAGCAAATATAAAGCAGGAAAGTCCCGATACTTTCCTTTCATCGGTAGTTACATTCTCCTATTCGTATAAATCACTCCTGTGGGCTGCAGACTTGGACATCGAAATTGAAGGTAAAATAATGAGACACATGTGTGTCGACCTCCAAAATATCTCAAGTCACAAATCGTGGCTTCCGTTATGATGCATCTCATCAAATCCTGAATAATTAGTTTCTCATTTGTCGGAATAGCCGCTGAGCTTTCTAAATAGTTTTCAACAATACTTTCTGGTATTTGTTGGTGATTGCGATCAAGATCTTATCAATAATTTTACGCAAAGAGTAACTATCCCAGTTCGCACTTTAAGGACGTGACATTGCCTGGATTTGATCAAGTTAGACATAGATGGTTAATGTTCTGGTCATATTCTCCCTATCAGTTTACATTGTGTTTATTATTTTGCTATAGGTTTTTATTGTGAGAACTTGATGTTTATTTGGATGTGACAAAAAAAAATCAGAGAATATCAAAGCGTCAACAAAACAATAATCCGAACTCAAAATTAATTAAATTAGAGGCAAAATAGAAACAAAGGAAAGATTTACATGGAGACTCTCGTAAAAGCACAAGAGAATAAGAACAGGAATAACATAAGAAAGTAAAGTTTTGGTGAAAATTGATTCTTTTTGTGTTTTTATGTTTTTGTGTCGGGTGTCGTGGATAAAACAGAAGGCGCTTCTTTTGCAGAACACATGGTTTTATTCTCATTTTCATGTATAAAATTAAAAAAAGATGGAGAATACCAAACCATTAACAAAACCGTTATCTGAACTCGAAATCGATTAACCTAGAGACAAATAGGAACAAAGGAAATATTTACATGGAAACCCTGGTAAAAGTACAAGAAAATTAAACCAGGGTTCCGGAATAGTAAGCGTCTTCTGCTTATCGACGACACCCGCCATGTAAATCTTGGTCACATCCAAGTAAGCATCAATCCTCAAAATGAGAACCGAGTCATCATTGTCATCACAACAAGTAAACACACTTATAAGCAAACTCAAAAACGTCCATCTTCATATCACACAAAGATACAGAACATTTTTCGATGACATCAAGATGGCGACCATAAAACTTGCCCTTAGTCTTACAAAGATTTACATGGCAGGTATCGTCGATGAAGCAGAAGACGCTTACTCGTCTAGAACACACGGTGTTATTCTCTTGTACTTAACAAGGTTCTCCATGTTAATCTTTCCTTTGTTCATACTTTGCCCCTGGTTTAATCGATTTTGAGTTCGGATAATGATTTTTAATTTTTAGATTTCAAGACATTCCTTACTTCTCAATTTGCTATATGATACTTTGTGGTTTATGCATGCTTAAATGAAAAAAAAAAGTATTTCTTCATATCAACATACTAGGATTCAATCTCATTGATGTCAAAATATCTTAATAAGAAGGGCGATAACACTCCGGATTATATTTATCCAACTGTGATCAAACAAAATTAACAGTATTTTTCTTGATAATTATAATAAAAAAAGGTCAAATTGTTGTATATTGTATAAGTTTACGTTTTGCGGTTCGTTTGTTTATATGTATCAGACAGATAATGCCTGTATATTGCTACTTCGCTAAGTCTACTGCATTATTCAATCTAACCTTCTTTGAGTAGTGGCACGGTACATAATATACAAATGTTCGTAGTACACGATTTGAAATTATTCAGAACTAGTTTAATTTTATTTCTAAATTCATAAATCAAATGGGTTTTACGCACCTGACCCTTCTGCTTCTATATTAGTTCAGGAATTTTGGATTCCCAACGTTTGGCCCCAAGCATCACTGAAAAGTCCTAGGAGGACGAAACAGCTGTATGATGCAGTTTAATTCATTTTTTCGGCATACTTACTAAATTTAAAAGGTGCTGCACAAGTAAAGTTCCGTTAAAACGTAGATATAACGATACAGTTAATGTCCTGTATCATAGCATGATGCTATCGTTAATTAGGTACATATTACTATGTACGTGTATCATATAATGTAGCAGTATCAAATAGCATGATGTTATCGTTACTGAGGTACAAATGTACGTGTAATCAGATGATGTACTAATGTTAAATTAAGTGCTGTAAGTTATCGTTTATGAGCTTATGTCGACTGTAACAGATGATGTAGCTACATTACATAATAAGTCTAGTTATTATCATGTTGATCAAATTGACACGTTTGTTGATTTCCTTTTCTACCGCGGTTTCAGAACCAATCAAAGCTCTGACCTTTTGAAATTTATGTGTTTTTATGTGTAATGTACATTTCCGGCCATGTTGATGCTTTCCCAGACTTGTTTTTGTTGATGGGAAAGCATCTTATAAACTTATACAAACTGACACCATCTCAATTTTATCGCTTAAAATATATGTTATATATTAATCGTGTTGTTGTATTTGTCAAATGTTAAAGTAATAGTGTTTTTGTTTACATACAACAATTTACCTCACATGGATGTTACCTGTCAACTTCCTGACGAAAAACAAACAGTCGACTGCCCTATATAAATATCTGGATACATTGCCGAAATGACATCGCCATCACGTATTTCAAAGGAGACTAGCTATCAAGGCATTGGTCGGCACTTCACCCCTCATTCAAGGTAAGTTATATTTATCATAAGGTTGTTTCATTTTGTAATATGTTACAGTATTATCACGTAGCTGATTTGTCTGTTTTAAAATCCGTTTTGACATTTTTCAATGTAATATCTTGATCGGCAATATTTCAATAGCTTTATTAAATTGTCAACGAAATAAATCCCTGTTAGCATTTGTAGGAATTCATAATTACCATCTAACTTAATTTTACTTCTCAAAGAACTCGTTTAAGACTATATCGGGTAACACGATGGTGTGTCTTTTGGGGCAGGCATTACACTGGTAAATAAAGATAATATTAAGCAGGTTATTTTCCATCAATAGCCAAGAAATTATGAATTGAGAAGGAAATTATCGCCCTGATTATAAAAATGTATGTAGACTCAGTAAGGTTCCTTTAATTTTGTACAGTGAACTCAAACGTTAAAGAGACGGTTTTATTTGTTTGTTTTTGGTTTTTGTTTTGAAGTAAGTTCTAGAGCACATTCACTCCCATTTAAAATATTGAAAGCTTACGAATAAGGCGCATTTAATGTATCTTAAGATAGTAATGAGTTAATAGACGTTCTCTCTGTGATTAATGATCAAGTTGGATAAAGGCAAGTTCACTGTATCTTCATATGTTGATAAATTATGTTGTGCTTTTAGTTAAAGATACTTTAGTCAGTGTAGTTATGCTTAACCTACCGGATAAACAAAGCTGTGCTTGGTTCAAATATCAAGATTGATCATTATAGACATTTTATACGGTTTGTTTATCATATTAGTATTATTGATCAATTTAATAACTTACATATGCTTTCTTTGTTAGCTTATATATATATATAGTTTTTAACTGATATCTTATATGTTTATTGGATAGATGAAGATCGTTGCCATTTTGCTCAGCTGCTTGGTTGGAACTGCAGTGTGTACCTTTTCCATGGGCGGAATGGGTGGCATGAGCGGAATGGGCGGCATGAGCGGAATGGGTGGCATGTCTGGAATGGGCGGCATGTCCGGAATGGGTGGCATGTCCGGAATGGGCGGCATGTCTGGAATGGGCGGCATGGGCGGCATGATGGGCATGCCATCAGGCGGCGGCGGATCATACAATTATTATCGATCGTACAGAAGCAGCAGCGGCTACCCAATGGGCGGAATGGGCGGAATGGGCGGAATGAGCGGAATGAGCGGAATGGGAGGAATGGGCGGCATGGGCGGAATGAGTGGAATGGGTGGCATGTCCGGAATGGGCGGAATGAGTGGAATGGGCGGCATGGGAGGAATGGGAGGAATGAGCGGAATGGGCGGAATGGGCGGAATGAGTGGAATGGGCGGAATGAGTGGAATGGGCGGCATGGGAGGAATGGGCGGCATGGGAGGAATGGGAGGTAAGATTTCCTATATCATTTACGTGTAAGGCTTATTTTAGAAATGTAATTTATATCCTTGGTTTCATTGGTCATTGTAAAACACAACACTTATACGTTGGTGCTTTAAATAAGAATAAGTGAATTCATCAGTCTTTGAAAGACATTATCAATTCTTGTTTCAATTGATAACTGTAAATCATTAATATTCTATGAAATTTTTACTTACATAATGCTTTTTATGAATGCATTAATTGGTGTAATTTCTTATTTAGCATATAGTACAACTTAAACACTACCACAAAAATCACATTTATCTTGTTTACATACTACCAAATATTTTCTTCATTTATTCAGCACTTAGATTCACAGTTGATTGGTTGTTTTTCAGGAAACTACCACCGATCCTCATACAAGAAGATGTACGGCTAATACCACGGGCTACATAAACAAACTAACAGACCTCTCTTTCGTACTTTTAATATGTTGTAGAGTAATAAATTGTTTCTTGCAATGGACAATTAAAATGGCATAGAGAAATGACGTGGCGTTGATATTTTTATTCAGAAACAATTGTTTTAAAGCTCTTTAAAGCAATTGTTGTCAGAGTGTGTTTTGCAGAAATATATGTTACATTTTGCCAATGTATGGTTCTCATTAAAAAAAATATTAAAACGAAGGATTTTTTAAAATATTGATGGTGTTACAGCATTTGATTGATCGGCAATAAGATCTAGTTGCACGACCCGCTTCTTTAATAAGTGCAAGTATCAGCCTTGACCTACTGTGGGTTTACTTCTTTAAATAGATCCTTTTGAGAGCTTACCACTTATGCTAGATTTCCTTCCATAGTTCACACTTTTTAGCAGGCAAGTTCTTGGGCAGACTTTTTAAAAATTTCGTTCCATATGCTTCAAGTTTGATTCATGTCAGGACTGTTGTTAATACATTTTCGTTTATTATTACATGAATCAAAAAGTCGTCCTTTTCATTTGTTTTAGATTTCCTATTTTGATTGCAAATACGATTTTAGAAAGAGCGATCAGCCATATACTATTTGGTAGTACATTTTTTAAACATGCAACGCTTTGATTTCAAATAAATCATCAAAGTTATAAATTTCCATTAATTGAATAAAAAATGATGTAACATCAATTTTTGCTAAAACCCAGGTGACATCAATTTCTTTAATGAGCTGCGTATTGATCAAGGTAATATAAATCTGAATATCGAGATATGAATTATGTATATAACGATTGGACATATTTCGCTGGTTTTGTGATACATCATTATCAACTAGTTCAATGCTTTCTCTTCTTCTATTTCTGCATATTTTTCAAAATATTTTGACATCAAATTTCAATCGTTCGATCTGAGATTTAACGAAAAGGCCGACGTGCATATAGGGACGTTTGATTTGTTTGACCTTTCCCATCAACATTTCTGCATTTTAGTAAGGTTCTAAGTGATGGACGTTTTAGCCCTGTATCCAGTGTTTCACACCTTCTGTTTATAAAAGATTGGGTCGTTTCCGTCAAACATACACATGTATATTGCCTAATGAACCATACCTCTCCTTGTGTCTAAAGTGAAGCGCTTCCTAATTGTAAATAGTCACACATATGTATTGCCTATTTGATCCAACCTCTCTTTCCTTACGGGGGTCATCGTCCGAATATTTACGTGTTGTGTTTCTTAGTTGCATTTTCCGTCGTTCTGAGCCGCCAGTTAAACTTCATTTGCCGAAATAGAAACCAAAGGCACACTTATAATTAATGTACATATGTATGTTGCTGTATGTTATGACTTTATTACTTAGTTTAGCGAGAAATCCATTCGTCAACATGCATATTGGTAGATAGATATTATAGCGATGGCCGTTCCTCTAGGTGCCGTCTACATGTCAATCATCCTGAAAGTGAAAATAAAATTTTCCTTTAAAAAAAAACCCTCGGATAAACATGAAGAATATAACGTCTACATATAAAACACTTCTCAAAATTGAGAGTTGCTTTGGGGATGCCATTCACAGAACAAATAGAACATAATTATATTACACTTTAAACAAAGCCTGAGCATCCTGAATGTGATTCAAAAAGAAAGAAGAAATATGTCACTATCGTTTAAGTCTTTTATCCGAAAAGTTAAAAAAAACCCAACATATACACAGTTGATGGCATATCTGAAATTGGGTAAAATATGAGTATGTTAGAAATGCACCCAGCAGCTGTTCCGTCGTCTACAACACATCAATGATGCTAGGGGCCAATATGTTAGAAATCATCCCTATAGACTATATAATCAGATTCAAATTGGCGTTTCCGTTAATCTCCTTTATTAACTCTATTTAAAAATCTAGGGGGCCGGATTAATTTCAGATTGATTATTGTCTACACGGGCAAAATTTCTTCATATCAATTCAGGTCAAATTGACACGAATACATTTTTCCTGGGTAATTGTGATGCCCATATCTGGATAAAGCCCACGCGTACTGACAAAAATGAATAGCCAGGTGTTTAGTTATCAGGATAGTATGGTATATATTTTTAGAATAAACACTGTATATTGACCACTATCCAACTTACGTCACAGGCAGTCTTGGAGAGGCGGAATGTCCCTTGGCACGCCTGGTCCACCCACACGCTGTTACCGTTAATACCAAACCGGAGACCACGTATACAGTTGGCCTGGGACTTCTGTTGTATCAGGGTTATCGTGTCAAATGATCCCCCAAACTCACACTCCTTGTACTTGGAGTTGTGGCTCTCACATACTATGATCTTTGTCTTTTCTGAATTAGATAAATGTTTGATAAAGCTGTTGTCAGGACACCACTCAGCACCAAATATAAAATGAATAGAATATTACCTTTTATTTATACCGAAGCGTCAACAAAACCGTGATCCGAACTCAAAATCGATTAAACAAGAGGCAAAATAGTAACCATGTAAAGGAGACCATTGTAAAAGTACAAGAGAATAAGACCAGGTGTTTAGGAAGAGAAAGCGTCTTCTGATTCATCGACGACACCTGCCATGTATATCTTGGTCATATCCAAGCAAACATTCAGTCCTTAAAATCATAACCGAGTCATCATTGTCAATCACAACAAATAAACACACTGATGAGCTTACTCATAAACGTCCATCTTCACATCACTTAAAGATACAGAATATTTCTGAGACAAAGATGGCGACCATGAAACTTGCCCATAGCTCTGATCAACCTGCATCCCTTTCACGAAATTATCTTGGTTGAATACACATAAGTAATTTTGATGTAAAGAAATGCTTAGTAAACCGTAAAGATTATACACAATATCACCGTCGTTAAGATACAAGTACAACATGCAAAAAGATTCTAAACGCAAGTTAAATAAATGTTCACAGCCCCTGCATCAAAGGTCTGGACATATCCAGTAGTTTCATCATCCAACAGCAAACTATAAAACACAACGTCAGCATTCAAACACAAAACTAACCAAGATGCTAACGCCAATGGACACGTCTGGTAATAATATCAAACGTAACGAACAAGGGAACTTCCGAAATAAAAGTAAAATCATTTCGACTTTCTATAGTTTGTGTAACATAGCCATCTCAGTACGGAAACAGATGGTGCATTTTCTGCACTACTTCAGAGACTGGTCAGGGTTACAATTTCTCCAAATGTTAGATCGGTCAAAACATTCAAAATTCAAAAACTTGATGAGCATGTCCCTAACCATATTTTGAATGACAAGAAACCAATGACAAGACAGGGTGAGCATGTTTCGATCATGACAAACTCGATTTCAAGAAAAATGAAGCCTTATGCTCTATAAAATTTAATATATTGATTAAACCTGGATTGAACTTACCACATCTATATCTGACCTCCATGTATTTGTAGGTTCCCATACAAGGGTTTCCGAACACAGAGTTTTTCGCCACCAGATTGCACGATTCTTTTCCATTACAATGGAGTAATTTCTTCATGGCTATATTACTGTGGCATGTGCTGCATAATGTTAAAATATTAAAACTTTGTGGTTTTACAACATATCTATAACTGGTTTAACTCACGAACATCCCTACCAATATAGCATCATGATCACAATAACATCAACAATATGGGATGCAGCACAAGCTCTTTAACAAATAACGGCTTACTCCGGTTGTCAAAAGATTCGTCAGCTCTTACCAGTGGTTCAAAGTTTTACCACTCTCAACGGGATTTGAAAGCAAAACTCATAACGCACACAATATGATCAGTCTTATCAAAGTGAATTGATGTCATTGTTGTTTATTTTATCGTGTATACAATTTTAAAATCCAATTCTAACAAACCTTTAAGCAAACAAATCCAGGATGCCAATCATTGAGAAGAGCAAAATGTGGGTCCTCAACGATATCAGCATGATATCCATTAACAAACCGGGTATCCGTAGAAGCGAATTGGTTTCAAACGTTTGTGATTTGAAAAATTCTAAATTGCCTTTAAGCAACGAAGTCCGGATGCAAAACTTTGACAAGAGAAAACCCTGACACTGTCCGGGTCTGGACAATATAGAGCTTAGAAGAAAGCATCTAAGTGGACTTACAAGTTGTTCATGGCAGGACTTGGACAAGTGATTTCGTCATGGCGACCGTAGTCGACGCCCAACAGTGCCAGTTTATGGCCAGGCAGACAGCGGATAGTGGATTTTTGATTCTCACACACGATCGCAGACTTCATACCTGTTATATATAATAAAAAAAAATCAGAGAATACCGATCTAAACTCAAAATCAAAAAATAGAATATGAAGAGAGGAACGATTTACACTATTGAAAAGGTACAAGAAAATAAGACAAGTATAAGTATAGAAATTGTCCAATCCTTTACAAGGGGATTTGTATTGTAACGGCTGCACTCATTATATATAGTGTTCAATCATAAGGCCCTATACAAACGACTAACTTGCACATTATTCGTGACATGGAAATCAAACGCTTCTAGTATGAATCTATGACTAGTCTTCAAAAACATTTCAAATGAGTCGAAAACGTTATCTTTTGATTTCTGTCCATTCTTTCTTACTTGAAAAAATCAAGTTCATGGATTGGATTATGTTTTTTTTTATATTATGTTAGAACTTTTTAAGTAAGATGATTATAATTCATGACTAAAGCGTATACGACGAGATGAATGGAAAGAATTTTGTTCGTCGTTGCCGAACAGATACTTCTGCAGAATGTTTTGCCAGGAAACAAGAAAAGGATAGAAAATACAAACAGAAACCTAACCTGGACTAACACAGTCGTAAACTACTTCCAGATACTTCGGAACACCTCGGCATGGGTCACCAAACACTCCATTATGAGCTCTGACGTCACATTTTCTTTGTCCGTTACAGTGATTTCTGACGATGTCTACAGCTCGCGTCGCCCGGCATTGGTCGTTGTCATGGTAACCGCACGTCTCCTTGTCAAGCCGTCCGTAGTTTGCCGCTTGGACGTACAGGAATTTACCACAAGGACATCTCAGATGTATGGCGTTGTTTAGGGAATGTTCACACGCAATCTGGAGCTGGTTTGGCAAACCTGTAGCGGCAGAGTTGCAATAGCTGTTATTTGTTTTAATATTGGGTGATATAGACATGGGAGAAATATAAAAATTTAAATTCTTATCAAAATTGTTTATACCATATCCTGTCAATCACATTGTTAATCGCATATGTTTATTACGTTATTACTAGTTTAAAATGTTTAGGTAATATGCATCATATGATCAAAAGATAATGACGTTTACATACGAGTATATATAGCAAATTTGGCAATATGTCTCTGTATTCCTATATAAAGCAAAATACATATCTGAATGATTCATAATAACATGTAGTTAGAGAGATTAACTTGCGCAGTATTTCACATCTGACGAGAATAGAATTGATGACTAATCTTGTTGTAGAGAATAAATCAGTATTCATTTTATACAAATGATTGTTCTTTATTGGGGAGCTTTATAATGGTCGTAATGCAACAAGAAGAAAAGTCGTTGTGGTTCAAAAATTCTTTAAAAGATATATACCAAGTTTAGTGAAGGATTAACAAATAGGTTAACCAATGAAGCCATTTATATTCCTTACAATAGTTATATTATGTAGCATCATTTCATAAAAAATAAAAACAAACATTTACAACACTCAATATTCTTCTGATTTTTGATTATCGATTTTTTTCCCCTTGCAATATAAGTACACAAGAGATTGTTTTAGACGTTGCTATGGTCATCTTTAATTTTGTTTTGCAAATATTAAATGTCAATTTCGACCAGAAAGGAATGAAAATCAAAGAAAAATTCATTTATATTTTTAGATATTCTTTATCAACTTATTCCGGTTAATCAAACGCTAACTGTTAGAGCATAGCCACAATACCTTACTACTTCCACTCGTCATATGTTGTTCTTAACTAATCTTACTACTTATACCGCAATCTGTTGTACTTACCTATAGAATGAACTAGCTCCGGGATGGCGACTAAAGCTAACAAGGAAATAATATCCATGTTTGTCCAGGGCCAGGTCGAAATATCACGGAGCAACGAAAGTTTCCGTCTTATATACGTCCATGTCCTTTCTTAGTCACCAGACCACCATCAAGTGTTATCACCATTGTGATGCCTTAATTGTTTCTAACAAGGCTTGTTTGTATCTCATGCTCCTGTATACGGGACCATCAGGCTAAGACAGGAGTTCTGAAGCATTGTAAGCTTCATCTCACAGTTATGATCAGTTTCCATTCCTTGTTTTGGCAAAACTATTTGAATTTTACCATCAAATCAAATGCTTTTTGAAGAAAACAAATTTACGGCCATAGTATGCCTGCTGCTTCTAATGCGAAAGAGTGTAAAGAAAACACTTTTCAATTTGACACAAATTCCATTTGACAGACTGTGATGTTTCTTTCATGAAACTTACCCGCATTGGCTTAATGGTGCACCACTTTCACTAAAAACCGATACGTTTTATCATAGTCTCTAAAATGGATGAGTATTGAGCTGAAATTCTTTACTAAGATTATGGAACAGGGAGGTATGTAGCCACTTGTATTATGTAACAGTAAACCATATAGCATATTAAAGCCTAACTTTTGAACTATTTTCTTGTAAAACTACGTTAAATAGTGTTACGATTCCATTTCTTGTCTCTGCTAACACCTTCCACCGTTTGTGAAGTTGAATAAAATTGCATGTATTGGAATTGCTAAAAATCCATTGCCATAGACAAGATTAAAAGATTTCAACTTGAGAAGGACTACGAGATATGTTATATTGACAATACCAGTTTATATATAATAGAGAACCATGATGTTTTTTAAGGGAAAGCCTCATATAACGCACATAGCAGACTGATCTGGTTTTGTCATGTTTTCACTACTAAGCTGTATGATAAACGATTTCGATTTTCCTATCGTGAATTTTCCCTTTCCTGTTTCTCCAACCTAGGGTTTTTACATGTCGTAGTTGCTTCGTTATTCTAGGCTTTGAATATCGAGATTCTCATGGTAGATGTCAATTGCTGGCCAAAAAACTTACGCCACAGGGATTCGAGAAAAGACTGTGGGCAAGTTTTAAAGTCGCTATCGTGATCTCATCGAGAAATGTTCTTTATCTTTGTAAGATGGGCGTTTTTGAGTCTTATTAGTGTACTTACTTGTTGTGATTGACAATGATGACTCGGTTCTCATTTTGAGGATTGATGCTTACTTAAATGTTACCGTAATGTAATGTGTGATACACCAGCCGAGACATGTGGAGGGACTGGGTTTGTCTGACATGCCTCCATCAATCATTTTACATGCCAGATTTCCTTAGAGTATTTTAGTTATTCTATTCCTTTTTACATTGTTCTCACTTTTAACTTTCTGATAGGATGATGAATTATTATGGTGTTCATTAATATAAAGAAATATGATATTAGACTGATATTTTGACATTCTTATAACCGCGGTATCTATTCTCGTAAACCTGAAAACACCAGAAAAGTAACAATACAGCAGCATAGTATGCACGTTATTGTCAGTTAAATCAGTGATACATAGTCACACACAGTTCAGCCCAGATTATAACGATACGAAAGATTTTTGCATTTTTACTAGTATGGCTACTACAAAATGAACCAAAATGTATCAACACCCATTGATCAATGACCAGAGCTGTATATAACCTGTACATGTACCAATGCAGGTTTGTGTTTATATTTATTATTTTGTTCTGTATAGTTGATATTTTCATTAGATGTGATTGTTATTTTATGTATTCAAATGTTCTTTTATTAATGTAACCATGGTCAGTAATTATTATAAAGGAAATACGGAACTTTTATTATTTCACCATATTTATTATGTTTGAATAAAATTATGATGTATGCCAAAAATGATTGAGAACGTTTATGTATCAACTGTATTTAGAAATTTTGAACAATTGGATACAAATGATTTTACATAGAACGCATTTAGTTTCAATAGGAAAGAAAATATACTTGTTAGTAAACTTTTAATTAAGATTGATCCATTCTTTTCTTCCTCTTCCATATTGTCAGCTAAAGATTTTTTCAGAGGGTATGAGAAAATAAAATCAAAAGAATACCAAAGCGTCAGCAAAACCATAACCGCAACTCAAAATCGACTTAATTTAGGAAAAATATTAACAAAAGGACGATATACAAGGATACCATTGAAAAGTGTTAACAATATGGCTTCTGTTTCATCGACGCCTGTATGTAAGTCAAAATCAATGTCTGGTTCTCAAAGTGAAATCTGAGGTATTCAAAAACAACGCAGCATGTCATATTGAAAAAAGTCCACCTTCATGTTGAACGAGGATACATAGCATTTCTCAGGGAGACCAAGATGGCGACACTAAATTTTGCCTTTTGTCTTGCGTGACCTGCTCCTTCCGAATCCTTTTGCCGTTAGTTTGTTCGTCAGCAGCCGACATCGATCAAGATAATATCGACATTAAGCCAAGTCCAAGAATAAAAAGTCAATTGCGACATTTAAATACCTTAGATTGAAGAGACAGGAATTAAATAAAACAATCAGAGAATACCAAAGCTTCAACAAAACCATAATCTGAACTCAAAATCGATTAAACTAGGGGCAAAAAAGGAACAAAGGAAAGACCTACATGGAGACTTTCGTAAAAGCACAAGAGAATAAGACCAGGTGTTCCGGAAGAGTAAGCGTCTTCTGCTTCATCGACGACACCAGCCATGTAAATCTTTGTCTCGTCCAAGTAAGCAAACTCAAAAACGTCCATCTTCAGATCACACAAGATACAGAATATTTCTCGATGAGATCAAGATCAAGATCGAGAGGAAGACCTGATTATGTTCACACACTCTGAAAGTGAATCCACCTCAGCATGTTAACGCCATGCACATTGTCTGGTACAACAAGCACAACAAGCACATCATTTTCCAAATGAAATGAAATACAATGATAACAAAACACAAACTGTTGTCATTCATGGATAAGGAAAACGTTAAGATTTAATTCTTATGTGTAAAATAAGAGTTGTTTCCCTTTTTGCACTTTTCTAGACTTGCTCTGAATAGCGTGAACAAACTAACAGCACAGGGATTCGAGAAAGGCAGGTTGATTAAAACTATGGGCAGGTTTATGGTTGCCATCTTAGTCGCATTGAGAAATAATCTGTATCTTTGTGTGATATGAAGATGGACGTTTTAGAGTAAGCGCATTAGTAAGCTTACTTGTTGTGATTGACAATGACTCGGTCCTTCATTGCGAAGACTTTATGTTTACTTGGATGTGATCAACATTTACATGGCGGGTGTCATCGATGAAGCAGAAGACGCTTACTCTTGCGGAACACCTGGCCTTTATCTCTTGTACTTTTACAAAGGGCTCCATGTAAATCTTTCCTTTGTACATATTTTGCCCAAAGTTTAATCGATTTTGAGTTCGGATTATGATTTTGTTAATCTCAAATTACCTTTTTCAAGAACAATTTTGATAGTGAACGCTATTTATAATAAATTGAGAAATTCAATATTTTTCATTTTATTTTCAAAACTCTTATATGTATTTCTTTCCATTATGTTGGTGTAGGATGTAAACCGTTGTATAAGAAAGCCTTAAGTTCGAAACAGTAACAATTTATTATCATAGGACATCTGTGATATATCATACTTATAGATGTCTTAGTATATATTTAAACATGATATTTTCAACCTTTCGTAAAAAGAAAAAAAAAAACAAAACAAAACAAAGATAAATCTGGAAGACAATGGTAGTTTATCATGTTCTCAAAACAATAAACTCGAAATACAAAGGATTTGAAATAAAGCAGATCGATTCTTTTGACGTACCTCAGCGGGACATATATGACATTCGTAAATGTCATTTGTTATATGCTAGGCTGCGTGTGGATCTATCAAAAGAAATGACGAGACTATTTCTAAACTCGTTAATATTATGTCACCTGAGGTAGTGAGTTATCACCCACACTGACATAGAATACACTTACTATTGAAGAGTCGTCCTCAGTCTAACATTACCTGACCCGTTCATTCATGTTTATTTATTTAATCATAAAGACCCTGTCTGACACTTGTTTATTAAGGTCACGCTGACATTTAACGGGCATGCTTTGACAGTCACCTTTCATACTTTATAAATACCATGTGTTCAGAGAGATGATGCTTGGTAAGTGTAACATTAGACAGGTGAGTGGGGCCAACCCCTTACCCCTAAATATATCATTTACCACCACTAATCACCTGCCTGAAGCAGCTAAATCATCACACTATCACAATATGAAGCTTTCATTTCAAAGTAATGAATTGACAAAATAAAGAACTTTTTACCAACGGAGTGGACAGTGTACGCCTGATTAATTCCGTAGACTCTTCCACAGCGGTAGATGACCTTTATAAATGAACATAAGTGAACGTATCATATCGTATAACATACAGTCAGGAATGTATTTCGGTTCTACTCTTCAAAAGAAAGTTGAAAAACAGTTTCTTTCTTAAACGCGTAACATAATTAGATAAGAGGACATCCAAAAAGAGTAAAATAATTTTGAAAAAAAATGTGCACGTTTTTCTTTCTGTCAAAAGACTGTTTTTTGATGTTTGGTATGTAATGTCACTGATATCAATAACGTTATTATACATACAGCAGTATCAGGTTGCTGTAAGAAGTTTAGACCCCTCCATCCTATTAACACTAGCTTTCGTTGTCCCGACGATTGATTGTGATAAAGGCATGTATAACCTTACTCAAAACTACGTTTAAGTTTTTTAAATCGAAACTAGGTAATACAATTTTAAACTTTTGATAAATTTTGGGTGATAGCAATACATTGGCAGTTAAAACATCTAATTGTAGCATTGTATATGTTAGACTCCTTTTTACTTACAGTACCACTAGTCTATTCCATCTGATGCTGTATGTGTTAATGTGAAATAAACGAATCAATTTTAAAAGATGATTTTGTACATGAAAATTAACCATTTTCCTTTATCTTGTCGTGGTTATAAAGGAAATATTTTTACCAGACATTAAAGATAGAAATTTTCTGTCCTCGGTTATATTTTATTTCAACACACTTATTACTCAGCGGTTTTACCATATTAATCGTAATGTGTTCCAGTCATACTTTTTATCTGCTGCTGACCTTTAGTTGATAAACTATCAAGAGATGAAAATCGTTTTAAAAGAGCTGATCAGGACAGCAAACAAACACCTTGCCAATTTTGTCGATCGTATATACCCTTCCGAACTTTAAATAAATGACACGACACACTCTTCTACATCAGCCGCTCACCTCGATCCCTACTCAACCTCTGACCAACATCGACAGACAGTTTACTATTAAGCTAAACGATAAACGTGACGATTTTAATTTTCCGGTCGGGAACTTTTACAATGCCTCTCCAGTCTATGGTGTTTCATGTCGCAATTGATTCGATATTCAAATGCTAGCTATATAGATCTAGAAGAATGTTGTGATAGATGTTTACCCCCCGACACACTTACTACACAGGGAATCGAGAGATGAAGGTTGATGAGAACTTGAGCAAGTGTTTTGGTCACCATTGTTGTCGCATTCAGAAATAATGTATATCATTATGTAATACGAACATGGACGTATATAGTATATATGCCTATTAGTAAACACTTGTTGTGATTGGGAATGATGACTCGGTTCTCACCTCGAAGACCTGGCGCTTACTTGGATGTGACCACGACCCATATTCCCTTGTACTTTTACAAGGGTCTCCATGTATATCTTTTGTTCATATTTTGCCCCTCCGTACCGTAGACATCGTGAGGAATACCATATAAGACTTCTTGGCACTGCTATGCCATATGGATGCAATGATCGTATAGATTCAGTGGGAAACTTATCGAGTCCTGGATGCAGTCAAACAAATGTAATGTCTTTGTTTACCCCTCAAAGGAGACGCCAGCGTAGTCATGGCCATCGACATTACAATAGTCCGACAGAATACAACGTGAAGTTTGAAGATCTGATGGATACTTTAACTGGACCATTAGGTGTACACCACGTCAGGACAACGTTGTATTCACTTCCCCGGGCTACATTACGAACTCTGCAAATGACTCAAATTAAACATTTTCCAGGTGACCTGTGGAAACTAGCGTCGAGACTCCATAAGATTATTGATGATGTGGCAGAAATTCGACTTTTCAAGCCTGTGCGAACGGACAGGCAAGAGGCACCATCGACTCGACATTTCATGAAAGTCGAATTTGCCAATAAGGGGATTGATGCCATTAACATCACCAATATCTTGCACCAAAAGTCTGTTCAAGCTAACATACCACCGTACTTCCAATATAAAAGTTCACCGATTATTTCCTCCTACAGTTATTCTATACCTATTGCACCAAAGCTTTTCAATTACAAGCAAACATTGCAACAATTGAATATAGATGACCTTAGAATGACTCCTCCTTCAGCATCTTCATGTTCTTCATCTCCAGCAGGCCACATAGTAACAGGTAATCTGAATATTATCCCAAATATAAAGCTCCGGGAGCTTTTCATGAAAGGTCCTAAGTATCGAGAGACTCCATCCATCAATTGGCATGTGAATTTCAAGATTCTTATGGACTCGGTTGAAGATTACGCCAGACAATGGACTAAACGTGAACATGGTGAAATGGATAAACTTTCAGAGTGGGTGAAGTCTATCAGGTCCTCTATTCAGAAAAGAATAAGCAATTTGCGACACAAAATTAAAACTAAACACAAGTCGATATTTCTTGACCCCGATGTAAAAGCAACACTCAACAATCTACATGATAAGTATGTGGTTGTGTCTGCAGACAAAGCATCTAACCACTTGATCATTGTTTGCAAACGCTATTACATTCATTGCTTGCAAAAAGAACTAGGCCTGCTTGATAACCAAGGTAACCCTACTTACACATTGACCGGTTTTTCGAAAGATGAAATACTGTCCAACCATGCTTCGGTATTGCAATCTTTCCAAGTACCGGTTAATGAGCAAGATGCTGACCTACCGTGTCTTTATTGGATACCGAAACTACACAAGGATCCTTATAAGCAACGTTTTATCGCTGGCTCTGCTAATTGCTCGACCAAGCCATTATCAAAACTTCTTACTACAATTCTTAGTACCATAAAATCAGGGCTTCAGTCGTATTGTGACACTGTGTACTGTGTACAGAAGTGGAATTAATGGGATGTGGATTTTGAAAAACTTGAAAGATCTTTTGATCAATCTTGAACACCCCCTCCTAAAAAACGTCTTTTCGGTCAAAACATTTGATTTTTCCACCCTGTACACTACCATACCTCATAAAAAATTGAAGGAACGTCTCCGATCTCTTGTTATGAGAGCTTTTTTTTCTAAGAAAGGCGGACGACGATACAAATATATGGTAGTGAACTATCTCGGTGCATACTTTGTCAAAAACACGACAAAAGCTAAGAGGAAATATACTGAAGAAGATGTAGTACGGATGATTGAATTCCTGGTCGACAACATTTTCGTTGAGTTCAGAGGAAAGATTTTCCAGCAGACTGTCGGCATTCCCATAGGAACAAACTGTGCCCCACTCTTAGCTGACTTGTTTTTGTTTTCATACGAGGATGAATTTGTGGAGGAGCTAATCAGGACAGGTAACAAAAACCTTGCCAAATCTTTTAATTTCACTTTCAGATATATCGACGATGTGTTGTCTATAAACAACAAGAAGTTTGCTGACCACGTCGATCGTATATACGCTTCTGAACTTGAAATAAAGGACACAACAGACTCTTCTACATCAGCTGCTTACCTCGATCTCTACTTAAACTACGACCAACATGGACAGCTTACTACTAAGCTATACGATAAACGTGATGATTTCAATTTTCCGATCGTTTACTTTCCATTTCTTGATAGTAACATCCCTGCTTCTCCAACCTATGGTGTTTACATGTCGCAGTTGATTCGGTATTCCAGGGCGTGCTCTAAATATCGGGATTTTTGTGATCGATGTCGACTGCTGTCAAACAAACTAACAACACAAGGATTCGAGAGATGCAGGTTGATCAGTACTATGGGCAAGTTTTATGGTCGCCATCTTTGTCTCATTGAGAAATATTCTGTATCTTTAAGTGATATGAAGATGGACGTTTTTGAGTATGCTCATTTGTGTGTTTACTTGTTGTGATTGACAATGATACTCGGTTCTCATTTTGAGAACTTGATGTTTGTTTGGATGTGACAAAGATTTACATGACGGGTGTCGTCGATGAAGCAGAAGACGCTTACTCTTCCGGAACACCTGGTCTTATTATCTTGTACTTGTGCAGGGGTCTCCATGTAAATCTTTCCTTTGTTCAAATTTTGCCCCTGGTTTATTCGATTTTGAGTTTGGATTATGATTATGTTGACGCTTCGGTATTCTCTTATTTTATTTAATCAATTTGCAGTTCGAATTAAGGATTTGTTGAGCTGCGGTTTTCACTTATTTTTCATTCTACGTTAGTTCTTCGGTTCCTAATCAGCACATCTACAGTGACGTGCCAAAAGTCTTTTTTTTTTTTTTGTATTTCCAACTTTTTACAATTAATTTTCCTGCCTTCGTTTGTGGATGGAATTTGACATATATTTTTGTACCAAATGACACACATATTCAAGGTTTCCTCTCTTATTATTTATTTCATTTTTCGTTGCGTATTTATGGAGCTATACAGAATTTTCTGCACTGCTAATTTCCGTGTGACGCCATTACTCTATATAACGCTGCCGAAAAATGTATGTTGTAAACAAATTATGATTTCTCTGGTAATCCATAACGGAAAACAATGACATATTATGAGATGAAACAGGAAACCATTCTTTACAGTTACACAAAATTTCATTAAAATCGATCCATAAACAAAGTCGGGAAAATTCATTGAAAAAAAGTTGGAAATACAAAGAATATGTAGCAAGATAAAAAAAAAAAAAAATGAAAGACTTTTGGCACGTCACTGTATATGCACTTCAGAATATATGAAACAATTATAGTACATATTGAAGTGATGGGCGTCCAAACGTTAATACCGACTCGGTAGAAATCCAAACACAGAAACAAACCTAGCTGCAATGCCATTACCTTGTGGGCGTTGACCAGTACATAAGATTTTTGTATACCGGCTTTGAAAAAACAACCCACAATCAAACTTTCATGTATCGACATTCGAAGAAAATGACTGGATATGAACTAAGCAGAGACCATGTACGTGTCACGCGATATAAAATAAATGCAGCAATGGACACTGAATGGCAACTTCAACTAAAGCCAATAAAATTTTAACTGAACTTTCGGTGGATTTTCACCACAGACTGATCTTAAATCTAACCTGAAATGAAAGATTCTGAGGTAAAACTCTAGTCATTATCTGGTCATATTTATTTTCCTTTACATTGTTTTTCATTTGTAAATGTGTGCTTGTTATGTAATCCGTTATGGGTTATTTCCCTTTGATCGATACACTGTTTTATTTCTAATCTGCTTAATCTGTCTTTTGTACTGTTCACTATGTAAGCAACACATGAAAAGAACTGAGACAGCCTTGTCTGTTTGCAATTCTTTTGGCTTTTCTAGCGTATGCCAATAACATTTGTTGAAATGAATATTTTTTCATACTATTTTAAATTGAACTGATAATGACCTTTTTAAGAAAAAGCATTTCCCGTGCATCACAAACTATCCCAGTGGTTAATGTAGAAAATGTCATTTATGTATCAAATGGAATTCAGGGCCTGCATATGACATAGACAATTTACATATGGATGGTACTGGGCCTTGTTATAACTACAGCACAACCTGTTTAACACAGTGTTTTGCTGTGGAGCAGAGTTTTATAAATGTGGTGTTTATGTAGATAACAGTGTCTAGAGGTATAACATAAAAATTAATTGAAATCACATATTTAATGTAGCATTGCTCCCATTAAACTCTGCCACTATCGTCTACTATGAAATGACGTCAGAATGTAATTAAATTTATCAACTTCATCACAACATTGAATAATTTCATAGCTTTTCCTTCTTTTCATTAAATTGGTGACGAGCAAAACTTTTACAATTTTTGGTGAAGTAATTAATTCAAGCATTGAACTAAAAAAAAAAGTTTTTTGTCTCATCGAGAAATATTCTGTATCTTTATGTGATAAGAAGCTGGAGGTTTTGAGTATGCTTATTACAGGGCTTTCTTGTTGTGTTTGACAATAATGAATCAATTCTTATTTTGAGGATTGATGTTTACTTGGATGTGACCAAGATTTACATGACGGGTGTCGTTGATGAACACCTAGTCCTATTCCCTCGTTCTTTTACGAGGGTCACCATGTAAATCTTTCCTTTGTTCATATTTTGTCTCTTATTTAATCGATTTTTAGTCCGGATTATGGTTTTGTGCAATTATTTTATTTGTAGATAAATTCCATATCCAACTTTGTTCTTTTACATGTTAATACAAATTGTTTTAAACTAACGACACAGGGATTTGAGAGATGCAGGTTGATGAGGAATATGAGCAAGACTTATAATGCCATCTTTGTCTCATTGAAACAGAAGTTATGTGTTGTGTGATATGAAGGGGGACGTTTCTAAATATGCTCATTAGTTAAATAACGGTTAAAGTCGATGAAGCAGAATAGGCTTCCTCTTCCGGAACACTTTGTCTTATTATCTTCTACCTTTTTCAAGGGTCTGCATGCTTCTAATTTGCCCCTTTCCAATCCTTTTTGAGTTCGGATGAAAGCTTTGTGTTCGATTCTCTCAATGAATTTTATTTTAAATGCTTGGCTCGGTATGCGATTGGACAACCATTGAATGACATAAATAGTAAGGTTTCATTTGGAAGTGTCTTATAAATATCACAGAGTCACATATCTGATCATATCGCTGACAGCTGTCTACATGGTCAGCGTCATAATGGGATCACAAGGAAATCCATTAATAATGGAAAGTGTCACAACGACAAGTACATTTTTTTCTATACTCGATATCAAACTTATTATCAATGAATAAAACAATAAATAAATAACAAACAATGACAGAATTTTAAAAGAATTTTTATCGTTTCAACAAAATGCAACGTTTCACTATAACGAATCAACAATCAAACGTACATACATGAGTATAACTGTAGTGGACTCTACAAACAATAAGTCTGGAGTTGGTCGTAACCTATATTTTGTGGTGAGAATATATAAACAGTTTTGATGGGATATAAATAATGAAAATTCGTTCTCAATTTTCAAAAGAAAAATAGATTAAAATAATCTTGCTATGAAATCAAGGTTTGTCATGATTTACTCCGCATTCATTATAATAATTATCTGTTCTACTGCTAAATAAATCATTTTATCTTGTAGAGACAATTTCTGCTGAGGGAACGTTTTGGTTGTCAGGTAATATATGTAAATGTCCAATAAGAGTAAGGTCGACACTTCTTTTGTCGGGACATAGTACACGGAAAAGTGTTGTTCGTTATGTAAGGGGGTATGTTGCCTTCATCTTCATTCCTTACTGGATTTTCTGTTTGATTGATTTGTTTTGTCACCTTATATTAGTTATTGTTCTGATGTTGTCAATTACGTTTTGACCGTCGTATATTTTCTTGTTTGTAGTTCGTGTGGAAAATCTTCGGGTATTAATATTACAATATATTGACACTTTTGTCGTTTGCTGATGTTGTGGTGAATTGTTTGTTGACAACGTTGTAAATATGTTTTGTGATATATTTTGTCCTTTCTTTACATTGGCGCTGAGATCTAATTGGCCTTTGCTTGCTTTCTCTGTATGCTGTTTTGTCGGTATCGAATATTTGATCCTTGTGTTTTGACGCTTACTCTTTCGGAACACCTGGTCTTATTATCTTGTACTTGTGCAGGGGTATCCATGTCTCTTTGTTCAAATTTTGCCCCTGGTTTATTCGATTTTGAGTTTGGATTATGATTATGTTGACGCTTCGGTTTTCTCTTATTTTATTTAATCAATTTGCAGTTCGAATTAAGGATTTGTTGAGTTGCGGTTTTCTCTTATTTTTCATTCTACGTTAGTTCTTCGGTTCCTAATCAGCACATCTACAGTGACGTGCCAAAAGTCTTTCATTTTTTTTTTATTCTTTGTATTTCCAACTTTTTACAATTAATTTTCCTGCCTTCGTTTGTGGATGGAATTTGACATATATTTTTGTACCAAATGACACACATATTCAAGGTTTCCTCTCTTATTATTTATTTCATTTTTCGTTGCGTATTTATGGAGCTATACAGAATTTTCTGCACTGCTAATTTCCGTGTGACGCCATTACTCTATATAACGCTGCCGAAAAATGTATGTTGTAAACAAATTATGATTTCTCTGGTAATCCATAACGGAAAACAATGACATATTATGAGATGAAACAGGAAACCATTCTTTACAGTTACACAAAAGGTCATTAAAATTGATCCATAAACAAAGTCGGGAAAATTCATTGAAAAAAAGTTGGAAATACAAAGATATGTAGCAAGATAAAAAAAAATGAAAGACTTTTGGCACGTCACTGTATATGCACTTCAGAATATATGAAACAATTATAGTACATATTGAAGTGATGGGCGTCTAAACGTTAATACCGACTCGGTAGAAATCCAAACACAGAAACAAACCTAGCTGCAATGCCATTACCTTGTGGGCGTTGACCAGTACATAAGATTTTTGTATACCGGCTTTGAAAAAACAACCCACAATCAAACTTTCATGTATCGACATTCGAAGAAAATGACTGGATATGAACTAAGCAGAGACCATGTACGTGTCACGCGATATAAAATAAATGCAGCAATGGATACTGAATGGCAACTTCAACTAAAGCCAATAAAATTTTAACTGAACTTTCGGTGGATTTTCACCACAGACTGATCTTAAATCTAACCTGAAATGAAAGATTCTGAGGTAAAACTCTAGTCATTATCTGGTCATATTTATTTTCCTTAACATTGTTTTTCATTTGTAAATGTGTGCTTGTTATGTAATCCGTTATGGGTTATTTCCCTTTGATTGATACACTGTTTTATTTCTAATCTGCTTAATCTGTCTTTTGTACTGTTCACTATGTAAGCAACACATGAAAAGAACTGAGACAGCCTTGTCTGTTTGCAATTCGTTTGGCTTTTCTAGCGTATGCCAATAAAATTTGTTGAAATGAATATTTTTTCATACTATTTTAAATTGAACTGATAATGACCTTTTTAAGAAAAAGCATTTCCCGTGCATCACAAACTATCCCAATGGTTAATGTAGAAAATGTCATTTATATATCAAATGGAATTCAGGGCCTGCATATGACATAGACAATTTACATATGGATGGTACTGGGCCTTGTTATAACTACAGCACAACCTGTTTAACACAGTGTTTTGCTGTGGAGCAGAGTTTTATAAATGTGGTGTTTATGTAGATAACAGTGTCTAGAGGTATAACATAAAAATTAATTGAAATCACATATTTAATGTAGCATTGCTCCCATTAAACTCTGCCACTATCGTCTACTATGAAATGACGTCAGAATGTAATTAAATTTATCAACTTCATCACAACATTGAATAATTTCATAGCTTTTCCTTCTTTTCATTAAATTGGTGACGAGCAAAACTTTTACAATGTATCTTTTGATAACTGATACACGTCCTCATAATTAACCATTTGATCAGATTTTGTTTGAATCAGCAGCAGATTTTAAAGGTTGAAGAATTGGCAAGTTTATGATTTGATGCAGTATATATTGCATCCATTTTTCTGAAATGATAGAAACAATATAAAATATAAATTGCAAGTGCCATGCTACAGTAGTTTGTTAATTTTAATAGGACAATGCCTAGTAAGTCAAACTCTGTTTTGTTTCTATTTTGATTTCTTTGAGTTGAGTTCACAACCTGCCATGACTAGTTTTCCGAGTACCAATTTACCTTGATTTGGCCGGAGACTTCGCGACAGTTATCAGAGACTATGGACAAGACAATTTTTTAGAAGTTTGGGGAGTTTTTCAGGGGCTGGATTATGCTGGATTGCTAAGGTATATTTTATGAATTAATTGTATAATTATTAACTTATATTCATTGATTTAGCTACATTTAAATTAACATTGTAAGTAGCATATGTTATGTTGTAACCGTTCATGTAAGGAATTACAGAGAGAGAAGTCAGTATGAAAGGGTTTGACTGTAGAAAGGATCAAATGAAAGATCTTGCAGTCATTGTAAATATATAATTGAAGTAATTAATTCAAGTATTGAACTAAAAAAAATAGTTTTTTGTCTCATCGAGAAATATTCTGTATCTTTATGTGATATGAAGCTGGAGGTTTTGAGTATGCTTATTACAGGGCTCTCTTGTTGTGTTTGACAATAATGAATCAATTCTTATTTTGACGATTGATGTTTACTTGGATGTGACCAAGATTTACATGACGGGTGTCGTTGATGAACACCTAGTCCTATTCCCTTGTTCTTTTACGAGGGTCACCATGTAAATCTTTCCTTTGTTCATATTTTGTCTCTTATTTAATCGATTTTTAGCCCGGATTATGGTTTTGTTGACGGTTTGGTATTCTTTATTTCTAAAGAGTTTGTGCAATTATTTTATTTGTAGATACATTCCATATCCAACTTTGTTCTTTTACATGTTAATACAAATTGTTTTAAACTAACGACACAGGGATTTGAGAGATGCAGGTTGATGAGGAATATGAGCAAGACTTATAATGCCATCTTTGTCTCATTGAAACATAAGTTATGTGCTGTGTGATATGAAGGGGGGCGTTTCTAAATATGCTCATTAGTTAAATAACGGTTAAAGTCGATGAAGCAGAATAGGCTTCCTCTTCCGGAACACTTTGTCTTATTATCTTCTACCTTTTTCAAGGGTCTGCATGCTTCTAATTTGCCCCTTTCCAGTCCTTTTTGAGTTCGGATTAAAGCTTTGTGTTCGATTCTCTCAATGAATTTTATTTTAAATGCTTGGCTCGGTATTCGATTGGACAACCATTGAATGACATAAATAGTAAGGTTTCATTTGGAAGTGTCTTATAAATATCACAGAGTCACATATCTGATCATATCACTGACAGCTGTCTACATGGTCAGCGTCATAATGGGATCACAAGGAAATCCATTAATAATGGAAAGTGTCACAACGACAAGTACATTTTTCTATACTCGATATCAAACTTATTATCAATGAATAAAACAATAAATAAATAACAAACAATGACAGAATTTTAAAAGAATTTTTATCGGTTCAACAAAATGCAACGTTTCACTATAACGAATCAACAATCAAACGTACATACATGAGTATAACTGTAGTGGACTCTACAAACAATAAGTCTGGAGTTGGTCGTAACCTATATTTTGTGGTGAGAATATATAAACAGTTTTGATGGGATATAAATAATGAAAATTCGTTCTCAATTTTCAAAAGAAAAATAGATTAAAATAATCTTGCTATGAAATCAAAGTTTGTCATGATTTACTCCGCATTCATTATAATAATTATCTGTTCTACTGCTAAATAAATCATATTATCTTGTAGAGACAATTTCTGCTGAGGGAACGTTTTGGTTATCAGGTAATATATGTAAGTGTCCAATAAGAGTAAGGTCGACACTTCTTTTGTCGGGACATAGTACACGGAAAAGTGTTGTTCGTATGTAAGGGGGTATGTTGCCTTCATCTTCATTCCTTACTGGATTTTCTGTTTTATTGATTTGTTTTGTCACCTTATATTAGTTATTGTTCTGATGTTGTCATTTACGTTTTGACCGTCGTATATTTTCTTGTTTGTAGTTCGTGTGGAAAATCTTCGGGTATTAATATTACAATATATTGACACTTTTGTCGTTTGCTGATGTTGTGGTGAATTGTTTGTTGACAACGTTGTATATATGTTTTGCGATATATTTTGTTCTTTCCTTACATTGGCGCTGAGATCTAATTGGCTTTTGCTTGCTTTCTCTGTATGCTGTTTTGTCGGTATCGAATATTTGATCCGTGTGTTTTGACGTTCTTGGTTTTTTTTATTCTAGATTACATACGATTTTCTATAGTTTTGTTTCATATGTGTTGAACTTAAAGTATATTACATGTGTAACCAACTGTACAGTTGTCCCTTTGAGGTGAAAACATTATAAGTTTTTTTTTATATAAAATTGCTTGGTGTCGAGTTCTTATCGGATGGTTTCGTAAACGGTAAATGAAAGTCGCCTTCAAGCTTTGCAATGACGTTTCTGCCCTCCTTTGTTGTGACGGTGGAGTGAGAACACGTGTTTGGTGATCTAGGGTGAATACTTTTACAAATAAGGATTAATGTAGTAGATTTTATTTGTACATGTGATTTAGGTCGCCTTCTAGCGTCGAACTAAATAAAAGATTATCTTAGGAAAACAAAAAGAGCTTCCGGCTAAGTGCCTGTGTATTAAGGGTTCGATTCCCAGTGGAAAAACACTCCCTCCCCATTTTTTAACAACATCCCGTTACATTTTATCAAAATACATGCGTATGCAATAACATTGAACTATGCTATATTTATATACAGATGTGAAGATTGTGATATGTATCAATACTGATCTAATAATACTCTATACAGTTAAATATAATAACTTTTGACGACAAACCTCTTGTAATGTTGGCTATGAAAACACTCTATCATTTAGACGATTCGGTATTCTCTTGTTGTTTGTGACGGACACATGGACGGACTGCTATAGTATAAATAGTATTAGAAAACTACATACATCAAGAAAGAGAAACAACATTTACAAAATTTCATGAAAAGGGGGTGAATGGTAGTGAGGGTAAGAGACATTCTGTCCCCTTGTTCCGTGGCCAAGTTTCGATATATTCTATTTACTAGATGGTATGTACAATGATTTAGATGGGACCCTAAAACGACGCCTGACACCTACGAGTTCTATATAGGGAAGAAATCCGATATATAGGTTAGTGAAATCTAAAGCATTCCTGACAATGCGAGGCTACTGTCCGACGAACATCGCTCACAGTAGCAGTGGGTAGTATGGGAGATGGCATTCTGTTAAATTTGTATTAACAAGTATACCTGTGATTGTATTGTATTAACTATTATACCTGTATTGAATTGTATTGACGATTTTAACCTGTATTGTATGAACGATTATACTTGTGACTGTTTGTATTAATTATACCTGTGACTGTATTGTATTAACGATAATAACTGTGATTGTATTGTATTAACAATTATACCTGTGACTGTATTGTATTAACGATAATAAATGTGATTGTATTGTATTAACGATTATACCTGTGACTATATTGCATTAAGATTATACCAGTGACTGTATTGTATTAACAATTATACATGTGACTATATTGTATTACGATTATACCTGTGACTGTATTATATTAAAGATTATACCAGTGACTGTATTGTATTAAAGATTATACCTTTGACTGTATTGTATTAGGTGTAACGTTGCAGGCGACCATCGAGATGTGTCCCTTTTTAATACGGACGGTGCATTTTTTTGTCTGAATATGCAGTCATATCTTAACAAAGGGACCACGTGGCCTTAAGACGATGTGACGTTAAAAAACGTATACAGGCGGTGCAAAAAAAAACAACTTAATCAATATATTACATATATCCAAACTAATGAATCTTCTTAAAGATTATTATGAATTTTTTGTTCGTGTGATTTTGTATGTATGACATTAAAGTATGATTTTATATGGAACAAAAATTTAAAAAAAAAAAAAGCAATTAAGCGTTTGCTTTACACTCTAAGTAATTATTTTGTTTAAGTTATTCATTTTTTACTGTATTATCTATCATAGTTTTGCAGTATAACTTCATCAATTGTTAGAACTTATGTTTACTTTGTAGGCTTATGTGTGTCGCTGTATAATAGTAGTATAAGATGCTGTATGTCATTGTATTCAGTGACATCTAATGTATGATATTGGTAGTTGACTTTTAATGGTAGACATTTGTAAGGATGAATTTTTTAATATATCGAGAATATTCTCCTATCTATTTTAAAACTGTACCTATATTACATGAACAATTCAGATATTGACATTATAATTGATCATAAAATCGTTAATGTTTGAAATTCAATTAAGAGAACTGAGATTTAAAAATGTAAAAATAATATCATAATTTCAACAAATACCTGTTAGGATATTTGTTAATTTCACTAAATACCTGTTATAATATTTGAAAATTTCACTAAATGTCTTTTCACTATGATATTTGTAAAACTGCAACAGAAACATATTTTTGAAATTTTCATTTTACAAATGTTATAACTTGTTTGTATTTCATCAAAAAAATGTTACCGCATTTCGAAATATAATTGGAAATCACACACGATATGCACACAAGATACACACCCCTGAATACAAACAAGAAACATACCTCATATCTTTCTCTCAGACCATTACATACACCACATATATCTCAGACCCCATAGAGTCAATATGTCTTATATTTATAGGTCATACATGTATATACGATGTTTTATGTTAAAAACGAAAACTAAACATAAAACAAAAACGCTGGTAAAATATCCAAGGACCTCAGTTAAAATTGGGACTGATATCTAAATATATTTAGAATGTATTTAATTTGTGCATTATACATGGTCAGAATGATATAGTTTTAAATAATTCATATAATAGTCCTTCGGACTTTTATTCTGTTTTATGACGCTACTGGGTACTACTTAATGACGCTTAATTTAAAGTTTATTCATAGAGCAAAGTCACGCGGAGCGTTCTTTCTGTTCAATTAGTTGTAGAGAAGGATGCCGACTTCATATATAGATATATGTTACCAAACGAAACTGAAAGTCCAATTTCAATTAAATGGTAATATAAGCTAAATTGATCAGTAAATTATTTTTAACATGATATGCCATTTGATAATATTATGTGAAGTTATGAAGTTATGGAGTTTTCACTTCCGTCGACACAATCATTTATTTGTAGGCAGGTATGTCCCCCACATCAACTTTATATGAATGACCGTTGAATAATATGTTATTTCGTACATTTAACATTCAGTTGGCTTGCTGAAGAGATTGACATTTTATAACTCTTGTGAGCTATATCGATGAAAACATGAGTTTAAATGTCTTATTATTGAACACGTTTATCTAGATATGTACCTTTTTGATAGCTAATGTACAAGTTTATTACATAGATATATTTTGATTCTTGATACATCTTTGAATATAACTTTAAGGTTTGGCTTGGGGGTTACGGATTATTGGCACAAACTCTCGCACATGTATGACCTATCGTCATACCGTTACACCATTAGCGTAAATATGATGATGTAACGCCGAGAAAGTCGGTCATTAGTATGATGAAGGTGACAGTGTAGTCATCGATCTGTCTCATATAAATATCCTATTGGTTGTGTTATATAGCTTCTATTTTACAACCACCCATTTTAAAATATGATATTAACCATCAATTGCCATTTTAAGTTTAGCTTTAATGTCTATTAAAGATACGCCAAAATAGTTTCGTTGTACAGACATATTTCCTGCAGGTAGTTTACCCTTATATATTGAATGAGCATAACTTAACGATATTCACCGGATTCGGTTCCTTCCCCTCGACATTTTAGGAAGCCAGCTCCTGGATGAGTTCCTTAGTAGAGAGATGAAGCCGTGGTAGTAGTATAGGATGAGGCGTTTGATCCGCGCGTGTACACGTCTGGGAGTCTGGTCACCCAAAGGTCAGTTTCGGGATCAACCCTTCCATGAGGCCTTCCGAAATACCGGAAGTTCCTATTACATCTACACTGCAAAGACTGTAGTGTTTTATAGCGGACAGCAGTACATCCGGAGAAAAATGGAAGTGCAAACACCGCACCTAACAGGAAGTAAGCGAGAACGCCGTCTGGGCGTAAGATATAAACAGTCACAGCAATGGCTACGGCTACCACAGAGTACAATCCCAGATGCATAAATGACTTGAGAAAAGGGTTGGATTCCCGGAATTCACTTTCTACTTGCCTCGAAGGAACCCAATGCACATGTGCAGATATGTTTGCATGAAAAGCTCGGGCAATGCGCATGCATCCTACTATGGCTTCTGGTGTGAACTGCATGACGGATAGGAAGGTTTCTGCGAAGACGAATTTGATGTTGTGTCTTCTGCATACTGCAAACTTAGGAAAGACGATGATGAGGAATAGAATAACAATGACAGGGGTCCATTGATACAAGAGGTTAAGATTCACGTGGATGAGAATATAAACGAGAAGGAAGGGTTTCATCAACATCTGACGTAGTGGCGAATGTGCGACATACGATGACACGAAGTCGTATTTCGGAGCAGTTCTTCTCGTAGTTTTCACATACTCTTTCCGCCGAAAAATCCGCTGAAGTCCTCTCATAGGAATGCCTACAGCCCACTCCCAAAAGTACATAGCGTTAAGTATCTCCCCTCGGTTCCATCGTCTTTCCCGAATGTTCCAAGAAATGTAGTTGAGGGGCGGCTGCTCTAAGAAGGCTACTGTACTAACATACAATGGATTCAGTACTGTAGCTTCGTATGTGTCGTGACTTAGAATGTCAATGGGGACGAGCTCTATCAGCTGACCCCTGTGTCCAATCACCCTTTCTATATATGTGGCGTTACGGATTACACCTTTGCCATAGAAAGAACACCTGTTTAGTAGCGCATTCATGGCATTGCTCATGGGTTCGTACAATGTGTGCCGCGCGGCCTCCAAGTACATAAATACCGTATCCTCTTCTGGAGACTGATTTTCCATGTTAACTGCAGGCTGGATGATTCCTCGGTTCGGATTCGCTTCTGCAATATCCAGCAATTTGAAGACACAACCGTATGGAATACCTGTATCGCCGTCCGCTACCACAGTGTAGTCGAAATTCCTGCAACATATATTGTCGACGTCTTTGTGAGGAAGGAAAAGAGGATCACCTTCATTACGAGCGTTGCGGCCGTAATAGGTCTGATCACAGTAGGTGAAGGCGAAGCGTTCACCATGCGAAAGCAGCATCAGATCCTGATATTGTCCACACTTTCTCAACACACGGCTGTTCCGTTGAATCAACATGAACTCATCACAGCGCGTGTCACAAAGTTTTCGCAGAATGTCATTTAAGAAATATGACTTTTCTATGTGTTTATACCAAGACCAAAAGTGCTCCAGTCTTGATGGGTGTACGAGCTTGTAATCTCCTCTCGAAAATGCTAGCCCTTCTGTATATAACACATCGAAAATGAGAGTCCTGTAGAAATCCCTCATGTAAAACTCGTGCTCCCGTAGTCTCGTGCCTGAGGTAGCGCTCACCAGCACAGCCGATATTGTAGGAGACAAGTTCCCCATGTAAGCATCGTACATACATTTAAAACATTCCTCTATGTCCTCCTTGGAATGGGCTAAAAGGTTGTAGTTGATGATGGCGGATAAACGACTTCCGTCTCCCACCATCACCCCACGTCTGTGACCACCAATCATCAAGGTGGCGATGGTTTGGATGGGGATCTCTATGACCGTGCCCTGTAGGATGGTAGCAAACACCACCACAGCAATACCTGTGGCCAAGTCGGACGTTTCCCAATTTATATTGAGCACATTTAGAACACAAAGTACTGCTGAGACAATCGCCCAAGATAAGAAATATATAAAGATACGATGGTTCTTCATGTCTTAGAATCGGGGAGATATCACAGATAACGTAATCACAGAACATTGCTTGAAGAACTGTATGTTAGAATAGTCGCTCGTGTTGATACCTTATCTTTGTTCGATGTTTGTTAGAGTAAAGTAAAAATACAACATTACCTATCAGTTTGAGTTTGATGTATCAGTCCAAATGTTTAATCCTAGCGTCACTGCAAAGTCTTGAGTACCTCGGAGACACTTATGTATTGTAAAACAAGTAATGCACGTCCCAAATAAAGCTCAGGTGGTCGTAATGTGCGCATTAATTCAATTCGCTTCTTACCAAAGTACTGCTGTAATAAGTAAATCTCGCCCTGGTACACGTAGCTGATAATTTTCAAAAGGTTCCAAGAAACTGCTTATCATAATGAGTCACGTAAATCAGAAACATCGAAAACTGCACTGTAGAATTAAATGATTGTCTGCGTTATTGCGATGGTTGAAATGACAATCTTTTGTTATAAACCGTCTTTCCTGGTGACGTGCGATACCGGTTAAAGCTAGTGACTGTGATACTTCGTACAACCTAGCTTATATATAGTAATTTGACTGTCTCTGGTTCCGAAGTATCATATGTTCCGTCGTTTGAAAAAAAAATACAGCTGACTTAAGAATTCAAATAATGCATTAAACAAATTTATAATAATGTGTGTAATAAACAAACAAAAAACTGAGGGGGTAAAATTTTTCTTTTTGTTGGTTGTAGTCTGACACGGAATCGAGGGGCGTGTTAAATTTCCTTTACATCTATTCGGCTATTTCTGTACCCTGTTATTCCTTTGAATATTTATGATGAAACCGTCCAATGAGTTCCGATACTAATTTCACGACCACGCACTCTGATTGGTTAAGAGACTATGACGACCAAATTGCTTGCGAATCTATCAGTCAATGTTTTGTAACACAAGCTTTAGTAAGACTGGCCTTTTGTGTAGAGTATATATTTCGCGTGTACTTCGGCATAGGCCACCCGACAGCATCACAATGCCGCTATTGTGCGCAACTCTTTAAACGGATAAATGTTTTTATTCAATTGTTTTATTTTTTATTTCATCGATAAATACCTGATAAAAACTTGTCAATACTGTTTAGATATTCACAATTTTTTAAACCCAGCCATTTGGTATGGAGAAAACTTATCCTGTTGAGTTATATATACAGGTGGTATCTTCTTGGCCATCGTTCAGCGTTATTTTAAATGTCTCATGTTAACGCGAACAACTGTATCATATACAGCCGTATAGCTGAGGTATGTTTACCTCCCTATTATAATTTGTTTAATTATAAATAATCATTATAAATAAATGCCACATGATATACTTACTCTCTATCTGCGGGGATAAAATGACTCTTTTCACAATTAGAAATTAATTACAACTAAGATTTATTTTCAGTTATAACGTCCCCGTATGACATACATATAACAAACTGGATAAAAGCATAGATATGATGGTTTATCCATGCATCCTTGTAGAATATGAAGGCGGACGTGCATCCCTGTAGAATATGAAGGCGGACGTGCATCCCTGTAGGATATGAAGGCGTGCATCCTTGTAGGATATGAAGGCGGGCGTGCATCATTGTAGGATATGAAGGCGGGCGTGCATCCTTGTAGGATATGAAGGCGGGCGTGCATCCTTGTAGGATATGAAGGCGGGCGTGTATCCTTGTAGGATATGAAGGCGGGCGTGCATCCTTGTAGGATATGAAGGCGGGCGTTCATCCTTGTAGGATATGAAGGCGGGCGTGTATCCTTGTAGGATATGAAGGCGTGCATCCTTGTAGGATATGAAGGCGGGCGTGCATCCTTGTAGGATATAAAGGCGGGCGTGCACCCTTTTAGGATATGAAGGCGGGCGTGTATCCTTGTAGGATATGAAGGCGGGCGTTCATCCTTGTAGGATATGAAGGTGGGCGTTCATCCTTGTAGGATATGAAGGCGGGCGTTCATCCTTGTAGGATATGAAGGCGGGCGTGCATCATTGTAGGATATGAAGGCGGGCGTGCATCCTTGTAGGATATGAAGGCGGGCGTGCATCATTGTAGGATATGAAGGCGGGCGTGCATCCTTGTAGGATATGAAGGTGGGCATTCATCCTTGTAGGATATGAAGGCGGGCGTGCATCCTTGTAGGATATGAGGGCGGGCGTGCATCCTTGTAAGATATGAAGGCGGGCGTGCATCCTTGTAGGATATGAAGGTGGGCGTTCATCCTTGTAGGATATGAAGGTGGGCGTTCATCCTTGTAGGATATGAAGGCGGGCGTGCATCCTTGTAAGATATGAAGGCGGGCGTGCATCCTTGTAAGATATGAAGGCGGGCGTGCATCCTTGTAGGATATGAAGGCGGGCGTGCATCCTTGTAGGATATGAAGGCGGGCGTGTATCCTTGTAGGATATGAAGGCGTGCATCCTTGTAGGATATGAAGGCGGGCGTGCATCCTTGTAGGATATAAAGGCGGGCGTGCACCCTTTTAGGATATGAAGGCGGGCGTGTATCCTTGTAGGATATGAACGCGGGCGTTCATCCTTGTAGGATATGAAGGTGGGCGTTCATCCTTGTAGGATATGAAGGCGGGCGTGCATCCTTGTAGGATATGAAGGCGGGCGTGCATCCTTGTAGGATATGAAGGCTGGCGTACATCCTTGTAGGATAGGAAGGATACATCCTTGTAGGATATGAAGGCGTGCATCCTTTTAGGATAGGAAGGATACATCCTTGTAGGATATGAAGGCGGGCGTGCATCCTTGTAAGATATGAAGGCGGGCGTGCATCATTGTAGGATATGAAGGCGGGCGTGCATCATTGTAGGATATGAAGGCGGGCGTGCATCATTGTAGGATATGAAGGCGGGCGTGCATCATTGTAAGATATGAAGGCGGGCGTGCATCCTTGTAGGATATGAAGGCGGGCGTGCATCATTGTAGGATATGAAGGCGGGCGTGCATCCTTGTAGGATATGAAGGCGGGCGTGCATCATTGTAGGATATGAAGGCGGGCGTGCATCATTGTAGGATATGAAGGCGGGCGTGCATCATTGTAGGATATGAAGGCGGGCGTGCATCCTTGTAGGATATGAAGGCGGGCGTGCATCATTGTAGGATATGAAGGCGGGCGTGCATCCTTGTAGGATATGAAGGCGGGCGTGCATCCTTGTAGGATATAAAGGCGGGCGTGCATCATTGTAGGATATGAAGGCGGGCGTGCATCCTTGTAGGATATGAAGGCGGGCGTGCATCCTTGTAGGATATGAAGGCGGGCGTGCATCCTTGTAGGATAGGAAGGATACATCCTTGTAAGATATGAAGGCGGGCGTGCATCATTGTAGGATATGAAGGCGGGCGTGCATCATTGTAGGATATGAAGGCGTGCATCATTGTAAGATATGAAGGCGGGCGTGCATCATTGTAGGATATGAAGGCGGGCGTGCATCATTGTAGGATATGAAGGCGGGCGTGCATCATTGTAGGATATGAAGGCGGACGTGCATCATTGTAGGATATGAAGGCGGGCGTGCATCATTGTAAGATATGAAGGCGGGCGTGCATCATTGTAGGATATGAAGGCGGGCGTGCATCCTTGTAAGATATGAAGGCGGGCGTGCATCATTGTAGGATATGAAGGCGGGCGTGCATCCTTGTAAGATATGAAGGCGGGCGTGCATCATTGTAAGATATGAAGGCGGGCGTGCATCATTGTAGGATATGAAGGCGGGCGTGCATCCTTGTAGGATATGAAGGCGGGCGTGCATCATTGTAGGATATGAAGGCGGGCGTGCATCATTGTAGGATATGAAGGCGGGCGTGCATCCTTGTAGGATATGAAGGCGGGCGTGCATCCTTGTAGGATATAAAGGCGGGCGTGCATCATTGTAGGATATGAAGGCGGGCGTGCATCCTTGTAGGATATGAAGGCGGGCGTGCATCATTGTAGGATATGAAGGCGGGCATGCATCCTTGTAGGATATGAAGGCGGGCGTGCATCATTGTAGGATATGAAGGCGGGCGTGCATCCTTGTAGGATATAAAGGCGGGCGTGCATCCTTGTAAGATATGAAGGCGGGCGTGCATCCTTGTAGGATATGAAGGCGGGCGTGCATCCTTGTAAGATATGAAGGCGGGCGTGCATCCTTGTAGGATATGAAGGCGGGCGTACATCCCTGTAGGATATGAAGGCGGGCGTGCATCATTGTAGGATATGAAGGCGGGCGTGCATCCTTGTAGGATATGAAGGCGGGCGTGCATCCTTGTAGGATATGAAGGCGGGCGTGCATCCTTGTAGGATATGAAGGCGGGCGTGCATCCTTGTAGGATATGAAGGCGTGCATCCTTTTAGGATATGGAGGCGGGCGTGCATCCTTGTAGGATATGAAGGCGGGCGTGCATCATTGTAGGATATGAAGGCGGGCGTGCATCCTTGTAGGATATAAAGGCGGGCGTGCATCCTTGTAAGATATGAAGGCGGGCGTGCATCCTTGTAGGATATGAAGGCGGGCGTGCATCCTTGTAGGATATGAAGGCGGGCGTACATCCCTGTAGGATATGAAGGCGGGCGTGCATCATTGTAGGATATGAAGGCGGGCGTGCATCCTTGTAGGATATGAAGGCGGACGTGCATCCTTGTAGGATATGAAGGCGGGCGTGCATCCTTGTAGGATATGAAGGCGGGCGTGCATCCTTGTAGGATATGGAGGCGGGCGTGCATCCTTGTAGGATATGAAGGCGGGCGTGCATCCTTGTAGGATATGAAGGCGTGCATCCTTTTAGGATATGGAGGCGGGCGTGCATCATTGTAGGATATGAAGGCGGGCGTGCATCCTTGTAGGATATGAAGGCGTGCATCCTTTTAGGATATGGAGGCGGGCGTGCATCATTGTAGGATATGAAGGCGGGCGTGCATCCTTGTAGGATATGAAGACGGGCGTGCATCCTTGTAGGATATGAAGGCGGGCGTGCATCCTTGTAGGATATGAAGACGGGCGTGCATCCTTGTAGGATATGAAGGCGGGCGTTCATCCTTGTAGGATATGAAGGCGGGCGTGCATCCTTGTAGGATATGAAGGCGGGCGTGCATCCTTGTAGGATATGAAGGCGTGCATCCTTTTAGGATATGGAGGCGGGCGTGCATCATTGTAGGATATGAAGGCGGGCGTGCATCCTTGTAGGATATGAAGGCGTGCATCCTTTTAGGATATGGAGGCGGGCGTGCATCATTGTAGGATATGAAGGCGGGCGTGCATCCTTGTAGGATATGAAGACGGGCGTGCATCCTTGTAGGATATGAAGGCGGGCGTGCATCCTTGTAGGATATGAAGACGGGCGTGCATCCTTGTAGGATATGAAGGCGGGCGTTCATCCTTGTAGGATATGAAGGCGGGCGTGCATCCTTGTAGGATATGAAGGCGGGCGTGCATCCTTGTAGGATATGAAGGCGTGCATCCTTTTAGGATATGGAGGCGGGCGTGCATCATTGTAGGATATGAAGGCGGGCGTGCATCCTTGTAGGATATGAAGGCGTGCATCCTTTTAGGATATGGAGGCGGGCGTGCATCATTGTAGGATATGAAGGCGGGCGTGCATCCTTGTAGGATATGAAGGCGGGCGTGCATCCTTGTAGGATATGAAGGCGGGCGTTCATCCTTGTAGGATATGAAGGTGGGCGTTCATCCTTGTAGGATATGAAGGCGGGCGTGCATCCTTGTAAGATATGAAGGCGGGCGTGCATCCTTGTAGGATATGAAGGCGGGCGTGCATCCTTGTAGGATATGAAGGCGGGCGTGCATCATTGTAGGATATGAAGGCGGGCGTGCATCCTTGTAGGATATAAAGGCGGGCGTGCATCCTTGTAAGATATGAAGGCGGGCGTGCATCCTTGTAGGATATGAAGGCGGGCGTGCATCCTTGTAAGATATGAAGGTGGGCGTGCATCCTTGTAGGATATGAAGGCGGGCGTGCATCCTTGTAGGATATGAAGGCGGGCGTGCATCCTTGTAAGATATGAAGGCGGGCGTGCATCCTTGTAGGATGTGAAGGCGGGCGTTCATCCTTGTAGGATATGAAGGCGGGCGTGCATCCTTGTAGGATATGAAGGCTTGCGTGTATCTTTGTTGGAAATGAAGGGATATTTTGATGGTATTTTTTAAGTATCTATAATAACGTCTAAAGGACGAAATACTTTCTCTACTGGTTTTGTGTCGCTTCCTTTTTTACGTTTCGTTATACGCTAACTTCATAAGGGTTTATGAACTCCGGCGAACCTTAATTATGAGGCTTTTCGTTAAGAAAACCGGCCGCTTACGTTGAAAAGTTTTATTTACAAACCTAGGTTTTTTGGAAATCAATCTTAGAGTACACCATTTTCTTTAAATGATGTCTGTTTGCTTTGCCTAAAGCGCTACCTAGAAACACAAGGTTGATCAGAACTATGGGCAAATTTTATCCTTTGTCTCATTGAGAAATATTCTGTATCGTTAAGTGATATGATGATGGACGTTTTTGAGTATGTTCATTAATGTGTTTACTTATTATGATTGACAATGATACACAGTTCTCGTTTTGAGGACTTGATGTTTACTTTGATGTGACCAAAATTTACATAGCGGGTGTCGCCGATGAAGCAGACGACGCTTACTCTTTCGGAACACCTGGTCTTATTCTCTTGTGCTTTTACGAGAGTTTCCATGTAAATCTTTCTTTTGTTCCTATTTTGCTTCTAGTTTAATCGATTTTGAGTTCGGATCATGGTTTTGTTGACGCTTTGGTATTCTCTGATTTTTTAAAAAAGAAGTTGGTCGCGACGATAGGGTAACCCTTTCACCACTATATATTTTTTTCTAGACAACATACCCTGCAACTTGCCAAGATTGGACAAGGAATAAACAATAAACCTGTACTACCCACGACTTTAGAAATGTGTCTTAGAAAGGGATTTTGGCTTCTAATCATTCTGTTTCAACAATCGTTTTCAATTTCCTAGAACAATGAAGTTTCCGTATAGTGCGAGGCAGTTTTTCATAGGAAATCTGTATCGATTATTAAATTTCATATGTGCTAATAGGCAGTTTCTTTTTATTTCTATATATCGAACGTAAAAAAAGTATATAGAGTTTGCTATTAAATAAGACTTTCGCTCTCAATGTGACAAGTATCACCTCATAAAGGTAACGATTTCAAAAATCTCATCGTTGGAACTGCCCCGTCGTCAACAAATGCAGCAAGTTGATGATTTAATAATGACAGTGCACCAATAATACAAAAACAAGATACAAAAACCCTAATCAATTCTAAGTGTCCTCCATGCGAATTAGAATGCTTACCTGATACAAGATACATACGAGAAAAGTACTTTGATGATTTAGAATAAGATAAAGTCAAACCAAAAAATGAATTAAACTGCACCCTACAGCTGTTTCATCCTTCCAGGACTCGTCTGTGACGTTACACCATACGGCTGTTCAGTCCTTCTAGGACTCGTCAGTGATGTTACACCATACGGCTGTTCAGTCCTGCTAGGACTCGTCAGTGATGCTGAACCATGCAGCTGTTAGTCCTTCTAGGACTCGTCAGTGATGTTACACCATACAGCTGTTAGTCCTTATAGAGCTCGTCAGTGATGCTACACCAATATCTGTTTCGTCCTAATTGGCCTCGTCAGTGATGTTACACCATACAGCTGTTTCGTCCTTTTAGGACTCGTCAGTGATGCTACACCATACAGCTGTTTTGTTCTTCAAGGACTCGTCAGTGATGCTACACCATACAACTGTTTCGTCCTTCTAGGACTCGTCAATGATGTTACACCATACACCTGTTTCGTCCTTCTATGACTCGTCAGTGATGTTACACCATACAGCTGTTTTGTTCTTCAAGGACTCGTCAGTGATGCTACACCATACAGCTATTTCGTCCTTTTAGGACTCGTCAGTGATGCTACACCATACAGCTGATTTGTTCTTCTAGGACTCGTCATTGATGTTACACCATACATCTGTTTTGTTCTTCTAGGACTCGTCATTGATGTTACACCATACATCTGTTTTGTTCTTCTAGGACTCGTCAGTGATGTTACACCATACATCTGTTTTGTTCTTCTAGGACTCGTCAGTGATGCTACACCATACATCTGTTTCGTCCTTCTAGGACTCGTCAGTGATGTTACACCATACAACTGTTTCGTCCTTCTAGGACTCGTCATTGATGTTACACCATACACCTGTTTCGTCCTTCTATGACTCGTCAGTGATGTTACACCATACAGCTGTTTCGTCCTTCCAGGACTCGTCAGTGATGCTAATCAAGAGCCTAAAATGAAAGCCTAGAAGTCGAATGAGGACACAAATCTGCCCGAAAGTAATATCTTAATCATTAAAAACGGGTTACTAGCCCTATAGATTTCGTAGTTTTCAAATATTGAATAATATCAAATTAATATAATGTACATGTAAATATTCTGAGCCGTGCCACTATTGGAATGACTTAAATTGTGGCATGCAGGTTACAAAAACATATGTAGCAGAGAAAACAGTTTGCGCTATTTTGGGTTTAAATTCCGTCATTATTTTCTGACTATTAAAATTAAATTGCTGATTATATAATGAATGTACAGTTTTTATTATACGAGCGTCATAGGCCTTATTGCCACAAGGGTTATCCCTGCTCAGCTGACATCTGGAAATGACATAAACAAACGGATAACGACGGGAACGGAACGAATTGAACCTTAGAAACGTGAAGAAATGAACACACAAATAAAATGCAATGAAAAAGGAATAAAAACGTAATGAAAACACAATATCTGTCAACTGAAACGTGGTCATTCAGAGGTAGATATCTACTAAATACAAATAAAAAACCAACTAGTTATTGTTTACCTATATTACATATAAAATAAATAGACTTGCAAAATGATAACGAACGAACCAAAATGTATATTGTGCTAAATTTGAGAACAGCAGCCGTTGGTTTAAGTACATGAAGTAAGAGAATTTTGCTGAATAAAGAATGCTTCTATATAGTTTAAACAAGTACAAACCCGTTTCATCTGCAGGGCTTCTGCTATAACAAGATCTTTATCATCAATCGGTATTTACTTCTATTTATTTACTGTAGTGTAACCTTCCAACCTTCTCCATACACAACACTATCTGATGACAGTTCAGTGACGAAATACATTTACATTGACAATGAGTGCAGTAAGGTTATATACTCACTGTAATAATGGTACACTATACTGATAACAACGATAATTACAGCAGTACATCAGTATGCAGCACATAAATAAAACTGCTGACCGTTCTATGTCCGTGGCGGCTGTCATTGATCAAGCAGATGAAATCATCACTTTACGAAACACCTTGTCATTTCTAAGTTCATCATTTCTGCTTTTTCCATAGTTTTACTGATTTCAAGTTCGAATCTTCTTCGGCAATTATTTTTCGGTCTTGAATATTAAGTGGCGATTACGATGTATGCTTAGTAATGTTTAATCTGTCATGATATTACATTTCACAATGTTTCTGGACCAAGTCATAAAACTGCTAACCAGAACATTTTCACGTTTTCAACAATAAAAATTGTCATTTTTCGCTGCTTCGTCTAACACATGAGTTTACAGATCAAATGATAAAGGCTCTTTACAAATTTATTTTTGCATGTCTGTACACTGTAAACTACAAATAACTAGAGCAATGGAGAACGACAAACGACCACAATACTAACCTTATCAATGCATGTCTTCTCAGTTTTACTAAGTATCAAAAGAATGAAGGCGCATGTCGGTAATTCGAAAAAAACATGTACAGCGAGTCTGTAACAAACCCTATTTGATTGCGCTAGTATGTATTTCACAATGTTGTGTATATTTCGGCTTCCTCGGCGTCTGTTTAACCTTACAACCCTATGCTACTCTAATAGACTCTACCAAGCAGTAATCTTGATCAGCTTCCATTATGGCGTATAGTGGTGAAAGGGCTACCCTATTGTCGCGACCAACTTCTTTTATAAAAAATCAGAGAATACCAAAGCGTCAACAAAACCATGATCCAAACTCAAAATCGATTAAACCAGGTGTTCCGGAAGAATAACCGCCTTCTGCTTCATTGACAACACCCGCAATGTAAATCTTTGTCACATTCATGTAAACATCAAGTTCTCAAAATGAGAACCGAGTATCATTGTCAATCACAACAAGTAAACACACTAATGAGCGTAATAAAAAAAACGTCCATCTTCATATCACTTAAAATACAATGAGACAAAGATGGCGACCATAAACTTGCCCATAGTTCTGATCAACCTGCATCTCTCAAATCCTTGTGTTATTAGTTTGTTTGTTAGCAGTCGACATCGATCATGAAAATCCTGTTATTTAGATCATGTCCTAGAATATATAATCAACTGCGACATGTAAACACCATGGAGAAGCAGGGATGTTACTATCAAGAAATGGAAAGTTCACGATCGGAAAATTGAAATAATCACGTTTTACGTATAGATTATTAGTAAGCTGTCCATGTTGGTCGTAGTTTACGTAGAGATCGAGATAAGCAGCTGATGTAGAAGAGTCTGTTGTGTCCTTTATTTCAAGTTCAGAAGGGTATACATGATCTACGTGGTCAGCAAACTTCTTGTTGTTTATAGACAACACATCCCTCGATACATCTGAAAGTGAAATTAAAAGATTTGGCAAGGTTTTTGTTACCAGTCCTGATTAGCTCTTCCACAAATTCAGCCTCAGAGACCATTGAATAGGTACAAGAGTGTGTCGTCGATGAAAAAAGACGCCTACTCTTCCGCAACATCTGGTCTTATTGTTTCGTACTTTTGTTTACGGACCTCTTTTGTCCATATTTTGTCTCTAATTTAATCGATTTTGAGTTCGGATTATGCTGACGCTTTGGTATTCTCTTAACACTTAATAATGCATGTTGTATAGTTACGTGCAACAGTAACATTTATTCTGCATTAGGTAAGATTTAAATAAGTAAAGATTAAAGAAAGTAGTAGCACATGCGTAATAAATGATTAAATAAAACTAAACAAATAGTATACTTTAAATTTTAGCAATGATGCCAATCTTCTTTCTCCAATTTTTCAAACATTTTTTTCATGTTTAAGTATTTATTTTTCTTTAAATGTCACCATTATGTTATGCTATCCTATGGCAGAGTGAAGAGGCAAGTGCTGTGTTACGTTTCTTTATATCCCGTACTTAATCAATACGTGTTTGCTTATGTCATGTTTACGGTCGTTTGTTTTCGTCAAATACGCGGACGCTTTAAACACCCCGGATAATACAATTTAACTTAGACGAGGAGTAATTAAAAGTATTAGTTACCCTGATTTGTGTATAATGGTTTTACCTTTAACAGTGCTGATCTTGTTTCATCTGTGTGGGAGAGATTCGTCCTTATTTAGATAAAAGATTCTTTTATTATCCACGGGAGAATGCATCAAACAGAAGAACTTACAGACAGAGCAAGGCTTTGTCCAGTCGGTATAGACCTATACAGTGACAGTTCTCGCACCAATAGAAGATAGCGTTAACCTACTTGTACTATCAAACAGACCCAAAGTGATTGTGATTTTAAACAGAACAGGAATATTTGGACTGGTGATAGAAGTCCCCTTTAACCTTCTAAAATCAGATATGAACGGTACTTCTCTGTAGGTATTTTCATTGATGTTAAAGTAATGTAAACTGTGTTATCATAATAGGTTTTGTGGCTTTGTGGGAGAAGCTTCCTATCTGACTCTCCATCTAGACAAAGTTTAAGCTAGATTTAAGTTGCAACATGCTGCAAATGGTTTTCAAATGACCGTATCGGTTGATTTAATTTGTCTTTTGGATTTATTTCAAACTACGAGTTTTCTAATGAAATTTCATTGGTTTTCATAGAACATTTCCTACCCAACATTCTCAATATATTTCATCACACGGAGTTCTGTCTTCTGTTTCATCAGTTGAGCATGAAAATAGCAAACACGTATTGACGCGTTGGTAAAATATAAATATTATAATACAGTGTTTTTTTAATCATTTTTAAAAAATGAATAATAATTTTAATGTCCAGACAAAAATAAAGGTCAATGCCAGGGTTGGAGCTCTGGATTCAGAAACCTTATAACGTTCCCTCCATGTAGGAAGTATCCCTGTTCACCCATTGTTAAATTTCCATATTTGTTTCGTTTTTAAGTTATATATGTATATCCATACATATTTACATACATGCATTTATCGACTTGGTGTAAATATATTTCTACCAAAATAGGTGGGAATTATTCAACTTCCAGGGTATCAAATAATCATTACAACTGATGAAAAGCATTTTGTTTATACCACACGTAGAATAAACTATAAACGCATTTTGATTGGCTGAAATGATGAACTTTGGCCGGAACAACGTCACTTGATCGATTGTTTACGACGTCATCGATTGTTGACGTCGTCACAATTTGGCGGGAATATATACGAGATGATGTGTTTTCGCGCAAATATCATTTGAGGTTCACAGAAAACAACACTGCGACTGCAACTTTATAGTATTGTGGTAGAAACAGGTCACACGAATCGTGGTGATTGGATATGGAATTTATTTCACTCTTGTTAATTGTTTTTTTAAAGTTGCAAAAGACACTCATTTTGTAACGTCTATTTCGCCATTATTGATAAATGAGTTTAATCAAGTTAAAACATATACCAAACATAATGGAAGTCTAAATAATGATACCTCTTACACTCACCTAAATTACAAATGCGTTCATAACATTCGGTGTCTGACATTCGGACTTGTTCTATTACATAATACAATCCAAGCTTCTCTATTGTCGGTATGCTTCTTGGTTTGCAGTTATCATACACAAACTTAATACCTGTCTACATGCGTCATTGTTTGGAGCGGAAACTTCCATAGGACACGTGCTCGTTTAAGTTCAAGTGCAGAATTGAAGAGTGACACACAAGAGTACAAAGCATAGCTTATATCATTTTACTTTTAAATATTTGTATATAAATTAGATTGATGAGTTGTGAGCGGAAAGTTTATATAAGATGAATCTAACAGACACATGTGCTACACCTTTTAAAATAAATTAGAGAATACCGAAGCATTAACAAAATCATAATCCTAACTCGAAATCAATTCAAACAGGGGCAAAATATTAACAAAGGAAAGATTTACAATAATGTACAAGGAGAACCTTGTAAAAGTACAAGATAATAAGACCAGGTTTCCGGAAGAGTAAGAGTTTATCGACGACACCCGCCATGTAAATCTTTGTAATACCAGATAAATATCAAGTTCTCAAAATGAGAACCGAGTATCATTGTCAATCGCAACAAGTAAATATAATAATGAGCATACAAAAAAAAAACGTCCATCTTCATATCACTTAAAATACAGAATATTTCTCAATTAGACAAAGATGGCGACCATAAAACTTGCCAATATTTATGATCAACCTGCATCTCTCAAATTTTGTGTTGTTCGATTGTTTGTCAGCAGTCGACATCGATCACGAAAAGCAATAGCAAGTCTTTAAATATCGAATCAACTGCGACATGTAAACACCAAAGGATGGAGAAGCAGGGATGTTACAATAAAAAAATGGAAAGTTCATTATCGGAAAATTGAAATCATCACGTTTATCCTATGGCTTAGTAATAAGCTGTCCACGTTGGTCGTAGTTAAAGTAGAGATCGAGGTAAGCAGCTGATGTAGAAGAGTCTGTTGTGTCCTTTATTTTTGTTACCTGTCCTGATTAGTTCTTCCACAAATTCAGCGTCGTATGAAAACAAAAACAAGTCGGATAAGAGTGGGGCACAGTTTGTTCCCATGGGATTGCAAAACAGTCTTCTGGAAAATCTTTCCTCCGAACTCATCAAAAATATTGTCGACCAGGAAATCAACCATCCTTCCTATATCTTAGTGTAGTTCCTCTTTGCTTTTGTCGTGTTTTTCACAAAGTATGCTCCGAAATAGCTCAATGCCATTTATTTGTATCGTCGCCCGCCTTTCTTGGAAAAGAAAGCTCTCATTACAAGAGATCGAAGACGTTCCTTCAATTAGAATCAGAACTGGTAGTGTCCCGGGTGGAAAAATCAAATGTTTTGACCGAAAAGACATGTTTAGGAGGGGGTGAAGGAAGAGTGTCTATTTTTAGGCATTTTAAGGCATTTATTTAAGGCATTTTTTGGACCCCGGTAACTTGTCATATGTTTAATGATGTCCTATTGTATTACAAAGGTAAAATTTTGACCGAAAGTGGGTTTTGGGGGTATCAAAATGCACTCAAAGACAGTATGAACGCCAACAAGACAAAGGAAAATTCAATAAAGCCTACTAGAAATTCATTTCGAAATAGTTTTTGTCCAGTTTTAATACAAATTGCACTTAAGGTCAAATACAATGGAAGGTGTGTTCAATACATATTACAGTCAACGCATATGGAGGATGTGCAATTATGATATCATAATAATGATAGCGTAAACAATCAGGCAATAGCATTCATAGACTACATGAATGCCATCTGAATTTGGCAATGTCCTACGATATTTGAGTAGAGAAAAGATGGTAAGTATCTTACAAAACGATATTTATGTTTAGTTCGGGACGGAAAGACGAACACAGTTGTCAAAAGGCTCGCCATGTCGTCTTTCCTAACCCTCGACAAAAACAACTTTAATTGTAAGACACAATGCGTTTTATACATCTTTAACACCACCATCATTATGTTGTCAACTTTTTTTATCTTTGTTGATTTAATTTTACTGACAATATGTATCCGACACCTTCAACTTAGTTGCATAGATTGGTTCGAAAAAAAATCATCAGAGAATATCAAAGCGTCAACCAAACCATAATCCGATCTCAAAATCGAATAAACTAGAGGAAAGGATTTTTGAAAATAGTAATTGTTCGAACACTCGTGTGTTTGTAAATATCTGACTTTAAATGATATATTCGAAAATACCCAATAAATAAGAGAATATCGAAGCGTTAACAAAATCATAATCCAAACTCAAAATCGAGTAAACTAGGGGTAAAATAGTGTCCATAGGGGATTGCAGTTGTGTTGGTACGTTACTACACCTGGGACCATCCAGAAATCAGAGAAATGTGAATGGATGGAAGAAACTGGTAACGTGGACAGATCACGTCGGGCATCTAATATAAGGTACTGTAGTCGGCCGAGGTGTTCCGAGTCGAGGTCAAGTTAAGTGAGAAAGCACTTTTAAAGTCACTATTGGGTGGCCTCAGTACCTATGGAGGCGCCCATCCTCATTAGTATAACATTTGATCGGGATCATACGATTTTCTAAAAATACATTTTGCAACATAACACGTAACCTACACTCCATACAAACCTTCCAATGAGTTGTTGTTAATGAATGAAAGCAAAGACATATATACCAACAGTAAATATACCTAAATAGATGTACCGCTCTACCTGGTAAGATCTAGGTTTGCCCTTTGTATTGGGACACCCGATCGGCGTGTGCTCCCTACTAATGACCGTAGTCTCTGATTACCGTAAAGGTGATGCTACAGTATACAGGTATGTAAAATCACCTGTCATATTTCTGTAGTTTATCTCGGGTTATCCCAGTCATGACATTGCTAGATTAAGAATTATGTCAGATATAGAAGTCCACCAACTAGATGAGTTATCATGTTCATCTTACTCGAATAAGTAAATAAAAAAAAAACATTAACAAACGAAGTTCATCTCCTGTCTCGTTTACCATTGAAGAATGTGTCAACTTACAGTGATTATGGTCTTCATTGACGAAATAGCAATAAATGAACATAGAACTAACGTGTACGTCATAAGTAAATAAAGGTCACACAAGTGGTTATTGAATATGGCATTTATTTCACTCGAGTTGATTTTCAAAAGTTATAAAAGGCACAAGCTTTAGCGAGTGTCTTTTGTAACTTTTGGATTTTTTTTACCACTGCTTCTTCGACGACAACCGCCATTTATATCGTGGGTCACATCCAAGTAAACATCAAGTCCTCAAAGTGAGAAATGAATCATAATTTTCAATCACAACAGATAAGCTCATATCCCGTTAAATCCACTTCTGGAGTATACAGTATAGCAATAAGACAGAGGTCCTGATTTAGTGGTACTAAGAATAGTGATATAAGCTTGGTTGAGCAATTAGCAGAGCCAGCGATAAAAATTATTTATTATGATCCTTATCTAGTCTCGGTATCCAATATAGACGAGTTAGGTCGGCGTCTTGCTCATTAATCGGAATCTTGAAAGATTAAAACAATGAATCATGATTAGATAGCATTTTACCTCGAAAGCTGGTCAATGTGTTTTGTAATGTTACTTTGGTTGTCAAGTTCGTTTTATAAGCAACAAATGTAATACACATGTACCACATACTTATCATGTAGATCACTGAGTGTTGTTCGAACGTCTGAGTTAAAAAATATGGACTCGTGTTTAGTTTTCATTTTGAATCGCAAACTGCTTACTCTTTTCTCGATAGAGACGTTTTATTATCTAGTACATTATATATACCTTCTGAACTTGAAACCAAATAAATAACAGAATCTTCTACAGCAGATGTCTACCTCGATCTTTACTAAAACTATAACAAATATGGCCCGCTTACTAATAAATTATGTAACATATGTGACGATTTCGAAGCTCTGATCGTAAACTTTCCCTTTCTTGATAATAACATCGCTGCTTCTCCGATCAATTGTGTTTACATACTGCAAATAATCCGTTATTTTAGGATTTGCTCTGCATATCGAGATTTTTATGGTGGAATGTCGGCTACTGACGAATAAACATACGACACAGGGATTCAAGAGATGCAGGTTGATAAAGACTATGAGCAAGCTAATGGCCGTAATCTTGGCTTCATTGATAAATATTTGTATCCTTGTATTGTTTGCATACTAGAATGATGCCTCAGTTCTCACTATGAGGATATACAGGTTTACTTGGATGCGACCTAGTAAAAAATCTGTTCTTTTCAATTTTACATATTTTGCCCTTGTTTAATCGATTTTGGTTTTGCTGACGCTTTGGTATTCTTCTTGTTTCTGTTTGTATAACAAAGTAATAAAAGTGAAAAAAAAAAAAAAAAAACTGTCCCCATCCGCGTTCCTTTCAAAATGTTGATATGATGTACAGTATTTCTAAAGGACAACCATACCTGTGGTTCTGTAGAAGTGTATTGCGTAGTTGTACAATGACAAGAAAAAATATCTGTTATAGAGGTTATCCCTTTTTATAGTTTACCAGTAATCATAAACACCTCAGTAGTTAATATGAGCACGGAAGGCGTTATACTCATTGTGTAGCCGGTTCCTTAACCAGAAATCAGCCCAGGTATGTATGCTCATAATAACCATATTATTGTGACATGATCCTACGCACTGCTCTGCTGACAGTTTGAAAAGTCTTTTAATCTTTCTTAGCGCCGAAAGGTACAATGTAAGCTTGAATCGTACTTGCAAAACGTTGGTGAACTATCCCCTGCAGATTTTCATTTTGACGCTGCAGCGGCATGATCTGATTCCAACTGATTTGTAGTCTTAACTCTAATCCCCTTTTGCTAAGTAACGATTCGTACTTTACCGCTATATAACGATCTATAATGCACAACTACAATGACTGTTCCCAAAGTCATTTAGCGTATTTATCGTAAAACAAATGGAATACATGTCATGTGCTAGCCTTGAATGTTGAAAGTGACATAAACCGGCCTTTAACTTACAGTGATTCCGTTACGAAGCGATGTTCCGTTACGCTATTGTGATTTGTGTGCGTTTCATGGAGGGTCTGTACAGCTGGAGAAAAAAAACCATCATCAAAACTCAAAATCGTTAAACTAGAGGCAAAATATGAACCAATGTAAAATGTACATGAAGACCTTTGTAAAGGTACAAGGGAACAAGACCATGTGTCCCGGAAGAGTAAACGTCTTCTGCTTCATGGACGACTCCTGCCATGTAATTCTTTGTCACATCCAAGTAAACATTAAATATCTCTGGACGTGAGAACAAGCTGAAAATCCTGAGTGCGGGATTGTTTTTTTTTCAACAGAAAGTTTGTTCTTATTTTGGTTTTTGTGGTCTCTGTATTCTCGGTCACACAACAACATACTGCCGTTTACCTAGTTGGTAAATCATTCATTCACAGTTTTTGTGTATTCAACATTTCTTCCAATATTCTTGCGAGCCTGACCTTGTCATTGTGGTCACGGGTCAAATTCTGGATTCCAATCAGGCAATGTAGTTGGTACAGGACGGACTTGGGTTGAGGTGAGAGGTTTCAGTTGGTATTGGCTTAATCGTTGTTCTGCAAGACGATTCACTTGTTGGAGGTGGATTGTCTAGCTAGGTACAGAGGGAATTGAAATACTGCCTTACATTCATGCAGTATAACCATGGACTCGTTTTGGTCTGTACTGACGTTTGACTTACTCAATAAATTCAGAATGAATTCATGCAAGTGGTCAGGTGTTTTGATGTCAGTCATGACTCTCAGTTACAAGGATCACAATGTTTAAAATAAATTCTGCTATATGCCGCAATGGCGGTAATGCCAAAAGCAAAGGGAAATCACTCTCAGGTAATAAAAAACAATTTCCTAAGCAATTAACACTTAAGTTGTTGTGTACTCGACGAATCATTCCTCATGATAAAATCTTCAATCACTCGGGTAGTAACGTTTTATGAATAAACAACACGGTTGGGATTTCGATTTCGTCTTGGCAGTCTCTCCGTTACTGGCTGTGCGTATATAGTATATATAATAAGTCTAAGTGTCAAACTAAGACCATACAGCAAGTCGTAGAGAATCAATTATGTAATTATACCTAACCGGCCTCAAATAACCATACATCCGGTTATTGGCAAAGTTTTTTCTGTCAATGCTTCGTCAAGTATTTGTGTGGTACTGACACAGCTATAGATTTGGTAATTGAGTTACGAACCTAAAATAAAGCATGGGTCCGAGATGGGCGATTGTGACTCGCTATCCGACACGTATATTCGTTACCAGCTGTAGATATCGATTGATTGATGTCTCGGACCATTTCCTTACTTAAGGATCGTGTAAGGTGTTCCAAAGGGACGCTGCTGTACAGACCAATTAACATAGCCTCAGTTACTAACCTATGTAACGATATAGGTAGTAAGTTATGTTCATTACACGTATCGTGAAAGATTGTTTAATAGTAACAGTTCCCCTATTTGTAAATGATAGCAATGCTGTAACCGCTTGTAACGTTTATTTTAATCTCTAAGTGTAATTTAAGTGTTACATGTTTGCCAGAAACTATAGGTTGATATCCACACTCGTTCACAGTCGACATGGAAATGAACATACCAAAAGGTGAGTTGATATTTTCATTACTTAATAAAATATTTTTCTAACTTCTATCTAATTTCAGGGCACATGCACTTTCATTTTTATGTTCCTTTTTTTATATAAATTTGTATAAACAGGAAATTAATAAAGCATATTTGGCGAAAGAAGCACGCTCAGATCTCCCTGGAAGAATTGAATTATTTCAGATAGATGTAATATACTGCCCTGTGGTATTATTCCATTAGGTTCTCGAAAAGAATTACTAAACTTTGAAAAACTGGGAATTATTAAGAGAATTTCAAAGATGTATCTATTACTAGTTTTAAAACGTGCGAGTGAGTGTTCGTTTCATCATTATAATTAATCATGACACTACCTATCTTTATAAATGAATGACAGCCGATTTACCGTGATTATAAGGTTTATTTATGTATGTGTTGTAAGGTTCACTTTTGTGTATATAAGATTCCCATTTAATATGTCAGCTTCATGGAAGGCTTCCAATGTCCTCGAAAAATGAGATATGCTGCGAATTGTATAACTGTATCGGTATTTCTAATTGGCGAAAGAAATGTCAGCTATAATTATTGATCTGGGCACACTTATCTCATCTGAATTATATAGATTTTACCAGTTTGAGTTCTAACCCCATCTGAGTCATATATTTCTTCCTTCGTCTGATTGATATATATCTTACTTCAACTGAGTAATATACCTCTTACTTCATCTGAGTCATATACTTCTTACTTCATCTGAGTCATATACCTCTAACTTCATCTGAGTCATACACTTCTTACTTCATCTGAGTCATATACCTCTAACTTCATCTGAGTCATACACTTCTTACTTCATCTGAGTCATATACCTCTTAATTCATCTGGGTCATATACTTCTTACTTCATCTGAGTCATATACCTCTTATTTCATCTGAGTAATGTACCTCTTATTTCATCTGAGTCATATACCTCTTATTTTATCTGAGTAATGTACCTCTTATTTCATCTGAGTAATGTACCTCTTATTTCATCTGAGTAATGTACCTCTTACTTCAACTGAGTCATATACCTCTTACTTCATATGAGTCATATACCTCTTATTTCATCTGAGTAATGTACCTCTTATTTCATCTCAGTAATGTACCTCTTATTTCATCTGAGTCGTATACCTCTTACTTCATCTGAGTCATATACCTCTTATTTCATCTGAGAAATGTACCTCTTATTTCATCTGAGTAATGTACCTCTTACTTCATCTGAGTTATATACCTCTTACTTCATCTGAGTCATATACCTCTTACTTCATCTGAGTCATACACTTCTTACTTCATCTGAGTCATATACTTCTTACTTCATCTGAGTCATATACCTCTTATTTCATCTGAGTCATACATTTTTTACTTCATCTGAGTCATACACTTCTTACTTCATCTGAGTTATATACTTCTAACTTCACCTGAGTCGTATACCTCTTACTTCATCTGAGTCATATACCTCTTACTTCATCTGAGTCATACACTTCTTACTTCATCTGAGTCGTACACTTCTTACTTCATCTGAGTCATACACTTCTTACTTCATCTGAGTTATATACTTCTAACTTCATCTGAGTCATAAACTTCTTACTTCATCTGAGTCATATACCTCTTACTTCATCTGAGTCATATACCTCTTACTTCATCTGAGTCATACACTTCTTACTTCATCTGAGTCGTACACTTCTTACTTCATCTGAGTCATACACTTCTTACTTCATCTGAGTTATATACTTCTAACTTCATCTGAGTCATATACTTCTAACTTCATCTGAGTCATATACTTCTTACTTCATCTGAGTCATATACCTCTTACTTCATCTGAGTCATACACTTCTTACTTCATCTGAGTCATACACTTCTTACTTCATCTGAGTTATATACTTCTAACTTCACCTGAGTCGTATACCTCTTACTTCATCTGAGTCATATACCTGTTACTTCATCTGAGTCATATTCCTCTTACTTCATCTGAGTCATACACTTCTTACTTCATCTGAGATATATACTTCTAACTTCATCTGAGTCATATACCTCTAACTTCATCTGAGTCATATACTTCTTATTTCATCCGAGTCATACACTTCTTATTTCATCCGAGTCATACACTTCTTACTTCATCTGAGTCATATACTTCTTACTTCATCTGAGTCATATACTTCTTGCTTCATCTGAGTCATATACTTCTTACTTCATCTGAGTCATACACTTCTTACTTCATCTGAGTTATATACTTCTAACTTCATCTGAGTCATATACCTCTTACTTCATCTGAGTCATATACCTTTTATTTCATCTGAGAAATGTACCTCTTATTTCATCTGAGTAATGTACCTCTTATTTCATCTGAGTAATGTACCTCTTATTTCATCTGAGTCGTATACCTCTTACTTAATTACTTCATCTGAGTTATATACTTCTTACTTCATCTGAGTCATATACCTCTTACTTCATCTGAGTCATACACCTCTTACTTCATCTGAGTCATATACCTCTTACTTCATCTGAGTCATACACTTCTTACTTCATCTGAGTCATATACCTCTTACTTCATCTGAGTTATATACTTCTAACTTCATCTGAGTCATATACCTCTAACTTCATCTGAGTAATATACTTCTTACTTCATCTGAGTCATATACTTCTTATTTCATCCGAGTCATACACTTCTTACTTCATCTGAGTCATATACTTCTTACTTCATCTGAGTTATATACTTCTAACTTCATCTGAGTCATATACTTCTAACTTCATCTGAGTCATATACTTCTTACTTCATCTGAGTCATATACCTCTTACTTCATCTGAGTTATATACTTCTAACTTCATCTGATTCATATACCTCTAACTTCATCTGAGTCATATACCTCTTACTTCATCTGAGTCATATACTTCTTACTTTATCCGAGTCATACACTTCTTACTTCATCTGAGTTATATACTTCTAACTTCATCTGAGTCATATACCTCCCAACTTCATCTGAGTCATATACTTCTTACTTCATCTGAGTCATATACCTCTTATTTCATCTGAGTTATATACTTCTAACTTCATCTGATTCATATACCTCTAACTTCATCTGAGTCATATACCTCTTACTTCATCTGAGTCATATACTTCTTACTTTATCCGAGTCATACACTTCTTACTTCATCTGAGTTATATACTTCTAACTTCATCTGAGTCATATACCTCTTACTTCATCCGAGTCATACACTTCTTACTTCATCTCGGTTATATACTTCTAACTTCATCTGAGTCATAGTCATATACTTCTTACTTCATCTGAGTCATACACTTTTTACTTCATCTGAGTCATATACTTCTTACTTCATCTGAGTTATATACCTCTTACTTCATCTGAGTCATATACTTCTTACTTCATCTGAGTCGTATACCTCTTACTTCATTTGTGTTATGTACCTCTTACTTCATTTGAGTTATGTACCTCTTACTTCATCTGGGTCGTATACCGCTTACTTCATCTGAGTCATATACCTCTTACTTCATCTGAGTCATATACTTCTTACTTCAACTGAGTCATGTACCTCTTACTTCATCTGAGTCATATACCTCTTATTTCATCTGAGTCATACAATTCTTACTTCAACTGAGTCATATACCTCTTACTTCATCTGAGTCATATACCTCTTATTTCATCTGAGTCATATACCTCTTACTTCATCCGAGTCATATACTTCTTACTTCATCTGAGTCGTATACTTCTTACTTCATCTGAGTCATATACCTCTTACTTCATCTGAGTCATACACTTCTTACTTCATCTGAGTTGTATACCTCTTACTTCATCTGAGTCATATACTTCTTACTTCATCTGAGTCATATACCTCTTATTTCATCAGAGTCATACACTTCTCACTTCATCTGAGTTATATACTTCTTACTTCATCTGAGTCATATACTTCTTACTTCATCTGAGTCGTATACCTCTTACTTTATCTGAGTCATATACTTCTTACTTCATCTAAGTCGTATACTTACTTCATCTGAGTTATATACTTCTTACTTCATCTGAGTCATATACCTTTTATTTCATCTGAGAAATGTACCTCTTATTTCATCTGAGTAATGTACCTCTTATTTCATCTGAGTAATGTACCTCTGATTTCATCTGAGTCGTATACCTTCTACTTAATTACTTCATCTGAGTTATATTCTTCTTACTTCATCTGAGTCATATACCTCTTACTTCATCTGAGTCATACACCTCTTACTTCATCTGAGTCATATACCTCTTACTTCATCTGAGTCATACACTTCTTACTTCATCTGAGTCATATACCTCTTACTTCATCTGAGTTATATACTTCTAACTTCATCTGAGTCATATACCTCTAACTTCATCTGAGTAATATACTTCTTACTTCATCTGAGTCATATACTTCTTATTTCATCCGAGTCATACACTTCTTACTTCATCTGAGTCATATACTTCTTACTTCATCTGAGTTATATACTTCTAACTTCATCTGAGTCATATACCTCTAACTTCATCTGAGTCATATACTTCTTACTTCATCTGAGTCATATACCTCTTACTTCATCTGAGTTATATACTTCTAACTTCATCTGATTCATATACCTCTAACTTCATCTGAGTCATATACCTCTTACTTCATCTGAGTCATATACTTCTTACTTTATCCGAGTCAAACACTTCTTACTTCATCTGAGTTATATACTTCTAACTTCATCTGAGTCATATACCTCCCAACTTCATCTGAGTCATATACTTCTTACTTCATCTGAGTCATATACCTCTTACTTCATCTGAGTTATATACTTCTAACTTCATCTGATTCATATACCTCTAACTTCATCTGAGTCATATACCTCTTACTTCATCTGAGTCATATACTTCTTACTTTATCCGAGTCATACACTTCTTACTTCATCTGAGTTATATACTTCTAACTTCATCTGAGTCATATACCTCTTACTTCATCCGAGTCATACACTTCTTACTTTATCTCGGTTATATACTTCTAACTTCATCTGAGTCATAGTCATATACTTCTTACTTCATCTGAGTCATACACTTTTTACTTCATCTGAGTCATATACTTCTTACTTCATCTGAGTTATATACCTCTTACTTCATCTGAGTCATATACTTCTTACTTCATCTGAGTCGTATACCTCTTACTTCATTTGTGTTATGTACCTCTTACTTCATTTGAGTTATGTACCTCTTACTTCATCTGGGTCGTATACCGCTTACTTCATCTGAGTCATATACCTCTTACTTCATCTGAGTCATATACTTCTTACTTCAACTGAGTCATATACCTCTTACTTCATCTGAGTCATATACCTCTTATTTCATCTGAGTCATACAATTCTTACTTCAACTGAGTCATATACCTCTTACTTCATCTGAGTCATATACCTCTTATTTCATCTGAGTCATATACCTCTTACTTCATCCGAGTCATATACTTCTTACTTCATCTGAGTCGTATACTTCTTACTTCATCTGAGTCATATACCTCTTACTTCATCTGAGTCATATACCTCTTATTTCATCTGAGTCATACACTTCTCACTTCATCTGAGTTATATACCTCTTACTTCATCTGAGTCATACACTTCTTACTTCATCTGAGTTGTATACCTCTTACTTCATCTGAGTCATATACTTCTTACTTCATCTGAGTCATATACCTCTTATTTCATCAGAGTCATATACTATTAACTTTATCTGAGTCGTATACCTCTTACTTCATCTGAGTCATACACTTCTTACTTCATCTGAGTCGTACACTTCTTACTTCATCTGAGTCATACACTTCTTACTTCATCTGAGTTATATACTTCTAACTTCATCTGAGTCATATACTTCTAACTTCATCTGAGTCATATATTTCTTACTTCATCTGAGTTATATACTTCTTACTTCATCTGAGTCATATACCTCTAACTTGATCTGAGTCATACACCTCTAACTTCATCTGAGTTATATACTTCTAACTTCATCTGAGTCATATACTTCTTACTTCATCTGAGTCATATACTTCTTACTTCATCTGAGTCATATACTTCTTACTTCATCTGAGTTATATACTTCTAACTTCATCTGAGTCATATACTTCTAACTTCATCTGAGTCATATATTTCTTACTTCATCTGAGTTATATACTTCTTACTTCATCTGAGTCATATACCTCTAACTTCATCTGAGTCATACACCTCTTACTTCATCTGAGTTATATACTTCTAACTTCAACTGAGTCATATACCTCTTACTTCATATGAGTCATATACTTCTTACTTCATCTGAGTCATATACTTCTTACTTCATCTGAGTGATATACCTCTTACTTCATCTGAGTCATATACTTCTTACTTCATCTGAGTCATATACTATTAACTTTATCTGAGTCGTATACCTCTTACTTCATCTGAGTCGTATACCTCTTACTTCATCTGAGTCATATACTTCTTACTTCATCTGAGTCATATACTTACTTCATCTGAGTTATATACTTCTTACTTTATCTGAGTCGTATACCTCTTACTTCATCTGAGTCATATACTTCTTACTTCATCTGAGTCATATACTTACTTCATCTGAGTTATATACCTCTTACTTCATCTGAGTCATATACTTCTAACTTCATCTGAGTCATAAACTTCTAACTTCATCTGAGTCATATACCTCTTACTTCATCTGAGTTATATATTTCTAACTTCATCTGATTCATATACCTTTAACTTCATCTGAGTCATATACCTCTTACTTCATCTGAGTCATATACTTCTTACTTTATCCGAGTCATACACTTCTTACTTCATCTGAGTTATATACTTCTAACTTCATCTGAGTCATATACCTCTTACTTCATCCGAGTCATACACTTCTTACTTCATCTCAGTTATATACTTCTAACTTCATCTGAGTCATATACTTCTTACTTCATCTGAGTTATATACTTCTAACTTCATCTGAGTCATATACTTCTTACTTCATCTGAGTCATACACTTCTTACTTCATTTGAGTCATATACTTCTTACTTCATCTGAGTTATATACCTCTTACTTCATCTGAGTCATATACTTCTTACTTCATCTGAGTCGTATACCTCTTACTTCATTTGAGTTATGTACCTCTTACTTCATCTGGGTCGTATACCTCTTACTTCATCTGAGTCATATACTTCTTACTTCATCTGAGTCATATACTTCTTACTTCAACTGAGTCATATACCTCTTACTTCATCTGAGTCATATATCTCTTATTTCATCTGAGTCAGATACTTCTTACTTCAACTGAGTCATATACCTCTTACTTTATCTGAGTCATATACCTCTTATTTCATCTGAGTCATATACCTCTTACTTCATCTGAGTCATATACTTCTTACTTCATCTGAGTCGTATACTTCTTACTTCATCTGAGTCATATACCTCTTACTTCATCTGAGTCATAAACCTCTTATTTCATCCGAGTCATACACTTCTTACTTCATCTGAGTCATATACTTCTTACTTCATCTGAGTCGTATACCTCTTACTTCATCTGAGTCATATACTTCTTACTTCATCTAAGTCGTATACTTACTTCATCTGAGTTATATACTTCTTACTTCATCTGAGTCGTATACCTCTTACTTCATCTGAGTCATATACTTTTTACTTCATCTGAGTCATATACTTACTTCATCTGAGTTATATACCTCTTACTTCATCTGAGTTATATACCTCTTACTTCATCTGAGTCATATACCTCTAACTTCAACTGAGTCATATACCTCTTACTTCATATGAGTCATATACTTCTTACTTCATCTGAGTCATATACTTCTTACTTCATCTGAGTGATATACCTCTTACTTCATCTGAGTCATATACTTCTTACTTCATCTGAGTCATATACTATTAACTTTATCTGAGTCATATACCTCTTACTTCATCTGAGTAATATACTTCATCTGAGTCATATACTTCTTACTTCATCTGAGTCGTATACCTCTTACTTTATCTGAGTCATATACTTCTTACTTCATCGAAGTCGTATACTTACTTCATCTGAGTTATATACTTCTTACTTCATCTGAGTCATATACTTCTTACTTCATCTGAGTCATATACTTCTTACTTCATCTGAGTTATATACTTCTAACTTCATCTGAGTCATATAATTCTAACTTCATCTGAGTCATATACTTCTTACTTCATATGAGTTATATACTTCTAACTTCATCTGAGTCATATACCTCTAACTTCATCTGAGTCATATACCTCTTACTTCATCTGAGTCATATACTTCTTACTTCAACTGAGTCATATACCTCTTACTTCATCTGAGTCATATACCTCTTATTTCATCTGAGTCATATACTTCTTAATTCAACTGAGTCATATACCTCTTACTTCATCTGAGTCATATACCTCTTATTTCATCTGAGTCATATACTTCTTACTTCATCTGAGTCATATACTTCTTACTTCATCTGAGTCGTATACTTCTTACTTCATCTGAGTCATATACCTCTTACTTCATCTGAGTCATATATCTCTTATTTCATCTGAGTCAGATACTTCTTACTTCAACTGAGTCATATACCTCTTACTTTATCTGAGTCATATACCTCTTATTTCATCTGAGTCATATACCTCTTACTTCATCTGAGTCATATACTTCTTACTTCATCTGAGTCGTATACTTCTTACTTCATCTGAGTCATATACCTCTTACTTCATCTGAGTCATAAACCTCTTATTTCATCCGAGTCATACACTTCTTACTTCATCTGAGTCATATACTTCTTACTTCATCTGAGTCGTATACCTCTTACTTCATCTGAGTCATATACTTCTTACTTCATCTAAGTCGTATACTTACTTCATCTGAGTTATATACTTCTTACTTCATCTGAGTCGTATACCTCTTACTTCATCTGAGTCATATACTTTTTACTTCATCTGAGTCATATACTTACTTCATCTGAGTTATATACCTCTTACTTCATCTGAGTTATATACCTCTTACTTCATCTGAGTCATATACTTCTTACTTCATCTGAGTTATATACTTCTTACTTCATCTGAGTCATATACCTCTTACTTCATCTGAGTCATACACTTCTTATTTCATCTGAGTTATATACTTCTTACTTCATCTGAGTCATATACCTCTAACTTCAACTGAGTCATATACCTCTTACTTCATATGAGTCATATACTTCTTACTTCATCTGAGTCATATACTTCTTACTTCATCTGAGTGATATACCTCTTACTTCATCTGAGTCATATACTTCTTACTTCATCTGAGTCATATACTATTAACTTTATCTGAGTCGTATACCTCTTACTTCATCTGAGTAATATACTTCATCTGAGTCATATACTTCTTACTTCATCTGAGTCGTATACCTCTTACTTTATCTGAGTCATATACTTCTTACTTCATCGAAGTCGTATACTTACTTCATCTGAGTTATATACTTCTTACTTCATCTGAGTCATATACTTCTTACTTCATCTGAGTCATATACTTCTTACTTCATCTGAGTTATATACTTCTAACTTCATCTGAGTCATATAATTCTAACTTCATCTGAGTCATATACTTCTTACTTCATATGAGTTATATACTTCTAACTTCATCTGAGTCATATACCTCTAACTTCATCTGAGTCATATACCTCTTACTTCATCTGAGTCATATACTTCTTACTTCAACTGAGTCATATACCTCTTACTTCATCTGAGTCATATACCTCTTATTTCATCTGAGTCATATACTTCTTAATTCAACTGAGTCATATACCTCTTACTTCATCTGAGTCATATACCTCTTATTTCATCTGAGTCATATACTTCTTACTTCATCTGAGTCATATACTTCTTACTTCATCTGAGTCGTATACTTCTTACTTCATCTGAGTCATATACCTCTTACTTCATCTGAGTCATATACTTCTTACTTCATCTGAGTCGTATACCTCTTACTTCATCTGAGTCATATACTTCTTACTTCATCTAAGTCGTACACTTACTTCATCTGAGTTATATACTTTTTACTTCATCTGAGTCGTATACCTCTTACTTCATCTGAGTCATATACTTTTTACTTCATCTGAGTCATATAGTTACTTCAACTGAGTCATATACCTCTTACTTCATATGAGTCATATACTTCTTACTTCATCTGAGTCATATACTTCTTACTTCATCTGAGTGATATACCTCTTACTTCATCTGAGTCATATACTTCTTACTTCATCTGAGTCATATACTATTAACTTTATCTGAGTCGTATACCTCTTACTTCATCTGAGTCATATACTTCTTACTTCATCTGAGTCATATACCTCTTACTTCATCTGAGTCATATACTTCTAACTTCATCTGAGTCATATACCTCTTACTTCATCTGAGTTATATACTTCTAACTTCATCTGATTCATATACCTCTAACTTCATCTGAGTCATATACCTCTTACTTCATCTGAGTCATATACTTCTTACTTTATCCGAGTCATACACTTCTTACTTCATCTGAGTTATATACTTTTAACTTCATCTGAGTCATATACCTCTTACTTCATCCGAGTCATACACTTCTTACTTCATCTCAGTTATATATTTCTAACTTCATCTGAGTCATATACTTCTTACTTCATCTGAGTTAAATACTTCTTACTTCATCTGAGTCATATACTTCTTACTTCATCTGAGTCATACACTTCTTACTTAATTTGAGTCATATACCTCTTACTTCATCTGAGTTATATACCTCTTACTTCATCTGAGTCATATAATTCTTACTTCATCTGAGTCGTATACCTCTTACTTCATTTGAGTTATGTACCTCTTACTTCATCTGGGTCGTATACCTCTTACTTCATCTGAGTCATATACCTCTTACTTCATCTGAGTCATATACTTCTTACTTCAACTGAGTCATATACCTCTTACTTCATCTGAGTCATATACCTCTTATTTCATCTGAGTCATATACTTCTTACTTCAACTGAGTCATATACCTCTTACTTCATCTGAGTCATATACCTCTTATTTCATCTGAGTCATATACCTCTTACTTCATCTGAGTCATATACTTCTTACTTCATCTGAGTCGTATACTTCTTACTTCATCTGAGTCATATACCTCTTACTTCATCTGAGTCATAAACCTCTTATTTCATCCGAGTCATACACTTCTTACTTGATCTGAGTCATATACTTCTTACTTCATCTGAGTCGTATACCTCTTACTTCATCTGAGTCATATACTTCTTACTTCATCTAAGTCGTATACTTACTTCATCTGAGTTATATACTTCTTACTTCATCTGAGTCATATACTTCTTACTTCATCTGAGTTATATACTTCTTACTTCATCTGAGTCATATACCTCTTACTTCATCTGAGTCATACACTTCTTATTTCATCTGAGTTATATACTTCTTACTTCATCTGATTCATATACCTTTAACTTCATCTGAGTCATATACCTCTTACTTCATCTGAGTCATATACTTCTTACTTTATCCGAGTCATCCACTTCTTACTTCATCTGAGTTATATACTTCTAACTTCATCTGAGTCATATACCTCTTACTTCATCCGAGTCATACACTTCTTACTTCATCTCAGTTATATACTTCTAACTTCATCTGAGTCATATACTTCTTACTTCATCTGAGTTATATACTTCTAACTTCATCTGAGTCATATACTTCTTACTTCATCTGAGTCATACACTTCTTACTTCATTTGAGTCATATACTTCTTACTTCATCTGAGTTATATACCTCTTACTTCATCTGAGTCATATACTTCTTACTTCATCTGAGTCGTATACCTCTTACTTCATTTGAGTTATGTACCTCTTACTTCATCTGGGTCGTATACCTCTTACTTCATCTGAGTCATATACTTCTTACTTCATCTGAGTCATATACTTCTTACTTCATCTGAGTCGTATACCTCTTACTTCATTTGAGTTATGTACCTCTTACTTCATCTGGGTCGTATACCTCTTACTTCATCTGAGTCATATACTTCTTACTTCATCTGAGTCATATACTTCTTACTTCAACTGAGTCATATACCTCTTACTTCATCTGAGTCATATATCTCTTATTTCATCTGAGTCATATACTTCTTACTTCAACTGAGTCATATACCTCTTACTTTATCTGAGTCATATACCTCTTATTTCATCTGAGTCATATACCTCTTACTTCATCTGAGTCATATACTTCTTACTTCATCTGAGTCGTATACTTCTTACTTCATCTGAGTCATATACCTCTTACTTCATCTGAGTCATAAACCTCTTATTTCATCCGAGTCATACACTTCTTACTTCATCTGAGTCATATACTTCTTACTTCATCTGAGTCGTATACCTCTTACTTCATCTGAGTCATATACTTCTTACTTCATCTAAGTCGTATACTTACTTTATCTGAGTTATATACTTCTTACTTCATCTGAGTCGTATACCTCTTACTTCATCTGAGTCATATACTTTTTACTTCATCTGAGTCATATACTTACTTCATCTGAGTTATATACCTCTTACTTCATCTGAGTTATATACCTCTTACTTCATCTGAGTCATATACTTCTTACTTCATCTGAGTTATATACTTCTTACTTCATCTGAGTCATATACCTCTTACTTCATCTGAGTCATACACTTCTTATTTCATCTGAGTTATATACTTCTTACTTCATCTGAGTCATATACCTCTAACTTCAACTGAGTCATATACCTCTTACTTCATATGAGTCATATACTTCTTACTTCATCTGAGTCATATACTTCTTACTTCATCTGAGTGATATACCTCTTACTTCATCTGAGTCATATACTTCTTACTTCATCTGAGTCATATACTATTAACTTTATCTGAGTCGTATACCTCTTACTTCATCTGAGTAATATACTTCATCTGAGTCATATACTTCTTACTTCATCTGAGTCGTATACCTCTTACTTTATCTGAGTCATATACTTCTTACTTCATCGAAGTCGTATACTTACTTCATCTGAGTTATATACTTCTTACTTCATCTGAGTTATATACTTCTAACTTCATCTGAGTCATATAATTCTAACTTCATCTGAGTCATATACTTCTTACTTCATATGAGTTATATACTTCTAACTTCATCTGAGTCATATACCTCTAACTTCATCTGAGTCATATACCTCTTACTTCATCTGAGTCATATACTTCTTACTTCAACTGAGTCATATACCTCTTACTTCATCTGAGTCATATACCTCTTATTTCATCTGAGTCATATACTTCTTAATTCAACTGAGTCATATACCTCTTACTTCATCTGAGTCATATACCTCTTATTTCATCTGAGTCATATACTTCTTACTTCATCTGAGTCATATACTTCTTACTTCATCTGAGTCGTATACTTCTTACTTCATCTGAGTCATATACCTCTTACTTCATCTGAGTCATAAACCTCTTATTTCATCCGAGTCATACACTTCTTACTTCATCTGAGTCATATACTTCTTACTTCATCTGAGTCGTATACCTCTTACTTCATCTGAGTCATATACTTCTTACTTCATCTAAGTCGTATACTAACTTCATCTGAGTTATATACTTTTTACTTCATCTGAGTCGTATACCTCTTACTTCATCTAAGTCATATACTTTTTACTTCATCTGAGTCATATAGTTACTTCAACTGAGTCATATACCTCTTACTTCATATGAGTCATATACTTCTTACTTCATCTGAGTCATATACTTCTTACTTCATATGAGTGATATACCTCTTACTTCATCTGAGTCATATACTTCTTACTTCATCTGAGTCATATACCTCTTACTTCATCTGAGTCATATACCTCTTACTTCATCTGAGTCATATACTTCTAACTTCATCTGAGTCATATACCTCTTACTTCATCTGAGTTATATACTTCTAACTTCATCTGATTCATATACCTCTAACTTCATCTGAGTCATATACCTCTTACTTCATCTGAGTCATATACTTCTTACTTTATCCGAGTCATACACTTCTTACTTCATCTGAGTTATATACTTTTAACTTCATCTGAGTCATATACCTCTTACTTCATCCGAGTCATACACTTCTTACTTCATCTCAGTTATATATTTCTAACTTCATCTGAGTCATATACTTCTTACTTCATCTGAGTTAAATACTTCTTACTTCATCTGAGTCATATACTTCTTACTTCATCTGAGTCATACACTTCTTACTTAATTTGAGTCATATACCTCTTACTTCATCTGAGTTATATACCTCTTACTTCATCTGAGTCATATAATTCTTACTTCATCTGAGTCGTATACCTCTTACTTCATTTGAGTTATGTACCTCTTACTTCATCTGGGTCGTATACCTCTTACTTCATCTGAGTCATATACCTCTTACTTCATCTGAGTCATATACTTCTTACTTCAACTGAGTCATATACCTCTTACTTCATCTGAGTCATATACCTCTTATTTCATCTGAGTCATATACTTCTTACTTCAACTGAGTCATATACCTCTTACTTCATCTGAGTCATATACCTCTTATTTCATCTGAGTCATATACCTCTTACTTCATCTGAGTCATATACTTCTTACTTCATCTGAGTCGTATACTTCTTACTTCATCAGAGTCATATACCTCTTACTTCATCTGAGTCATAAACCTCTTATTTCATCCGAGTCATACACTTCTTACTTCATCTGAGTCATATACTTCTTACTTCATCTGAGTCGTATACCTCTTACTTCATCTGAGTCATATACTTCTTACTTCATCTAAGTCGTATACTTACTTCATCTGAGTTATATACTTCTTACTTCATCTGAGTCATATACTTCTTACTTCATCTGAGTTATATACTTCTTACTTCATCTGAGTCATATACCTCTTACTTCATCTGAGTCATACACTTCTTATTTCATCTGAGTTATATACTTCTTACTTCATCTGATTCATATACCTTTAACTTCATCTGAGTCATATACCTCTTACTTCATCTGAGTCATATACTTCTTACTTTATCCGAGTCATCCACTTCTTACTTCATCTGAGTTATATACTTCTAACTTCATCTGAGTCATATACCTCTTACTTCATCCGAGTCATACACTTCTTACTTCATCTCAGTTATATACTTCTAACTTCATCTGAGTCATATACTTCTTACTTCATCTGAGTTATATACTTCTAACTTCATCTGAGTCATATACTTCTTACTTCATCTGAGTCATACACTTCTTACTTCATTTGAGTCATATACTTTTTACTTCATCTGAGTTATATACTTCTTACTTCATCTGAGTCATATACCTCTTACTTCATCTGAGTCATACACTTCTTATTTCATCTGAGTTATATACTTCTTACTTCATCTGAGTCATATACCTCTAACTTCAACTGAGTCATATACCTCTTACTTCATATGAGTCATATACTTCTTACTTCATCTGAGTCATATACTATTAACTTTATCTGAGTCGTATACCTCTTACTTCATCTGAGTAATATACTTCATCTGAGTCATATACTTCTTACTTCATCTGAGTGATATACCTCTTACTTCATCTGAGTCATATACTTCTTACTTCATCTGAGTCATATACTATTAACTTTATCTGAGTCGTATACCTCTTACTTCATCTGAGTCATATACTTCTTACTTCATCTGAGTCATATACCTCTTACTTCATCTGAGTCATATACTTCTAACTTCATCTGAGTCATATACCTCTTACTTCATCTGAGTTATATACCTCTAACTTCATCTGATTCATATACCTCTAACTTCATCTGAGTCATATACCTCTTACTTCATCTGAGTCATATACTTCTTACTTTATCCGAGTCATACACTTCTTACTTCATCTGAGTTATATACTTTTAACTTCATCTGAGTCATATACCTCTTACTTCATCCGAGTCATACACTTCTTACTTCATCTCAGTTATATATTTCTAACTTCATCTGAGTCATATACTTCTTACTTCATCTGAGTTATATACTTCTTACTTCATCTGAGTCATATACTTCTTACTTCATCTGAGTCATACACTTCTTACTTAATTTGAGTCATATACCTCTTACTTCATCTGAGTTATATACCTCTTACTTCATCTGAGTCATATAATTCTTACTTCATCTGAGTCGTATACCTCTTACTTCATTTGAGTTATGTACCTCTTACTTCATCTGGGTCGTATACCTCTTACTTCATCTGAGTCATATACCTCTTACTTCATCTGAGTCATATACTTCTTACTTCAACTGAGTCATATACCTCTTACTTCATCTGAGTCATATACCTCTTATTTCATCTGAGTCATATACTTCTTACTTCAACTGAGTCATATACCTCTTACTTCATCTGAGTCATATACCTCTTATTTCATCTGAGTCATATACCTCTTACTTCATCTGAGTCATATACTTCTTACTTCATCTGAGTCGTATACTTCTTACTTCATCTGAGTCATATACCTCTTACTTCATCTGAGTCATAAACCTCTTATTTCATCCGAGTCATACACTTCTTACTTCATCTGAGTCATATACTTCTTACTTCATCTGAGTCGTATACCTCTTACTTCATCTGAGTCATATACTTCTTACTTCATCTAAGTCGTATACTTACTTCATCTGAGTTATATACTTCTTACTTCATCTGAGTCATATACTTCTTACTTCATCTGAGTTATATACTTCTTACTTCATCTGAGTCATATACCTCTTACTTCATCTGAGTCATACACTTCTTATTTCATCTGAGTTATATACTTCTTACTTCATCTGATTCATATACCTTTAACTTCATCTGAGTCATATACCTCTTACTTCATCTGAGTCATATACTTCTTACTTTATCCGAGTCATACACTTCTTACTTCATCTGAGTTATATACTTCTAACTTCATCTGAGTCATATACCTCTTACTTCATCCGAGTCATACACTTCTTACTTCATCTCAGTTATATACTTCTAACTTCATCTGAGTCATATACTTCTTACTTCATCTGAGTTATATACTTCTAACTTCATCTGAGTCATATACTTCTTACTTCATCTGAGTCATACACTTCTTACTTCATTTGAGTCATATACTTCTTACTTCATCTGAGTTATATACCTCTTACTTCATCTGAGTCATATACTTCTTACTTCATCTGAGTCGTATACCTCTTACTTCATTTGAGTTATGTACCTCTTACTTCATCTGGGTCGTATACCTCTTACTTCATCTGAGTCATATACTTCTTACTTCATCTGAGTCATATACTTCTTACTTCAACTGAGTCATATACCTCTTACTTCATCTGAGTCATATATCTCTTATTTCATCTGAGTCATATACTTCTTACTTCAACTGAGTCATATACCTCTTACTTTATCTGAGTCATATACCTCTTATTTCATCTGAGTCATATACCTCTTACTTCATCTGAGTCATATACTTCTTACTTCATCTGAGTCGTATACTTCTTACTTCATCTGAGTCATATACCTCTTACTTCATCTGAGTCATAAACCTCTTATTTCATCCGAGTCATACACTTCTTACTTCATCTGAGTCATATACTTCTTACTTCATCTGAGTCGTATACCTTTTACTTCATCTGAGTCATATACTTCTTACTTCATCTAAGTCGTATACTTACTTCATCTGAGTTATATACTTCTTACTTCATCTGAGTCGTATACCTCTTACTTCATCTGAGTCATATACTTTTTACTTCATCTGAGTCATATACTTACTTCATCTGAGTTATATACCTCTTACTTCATCTGAGTTATATACCTCTTACTTCATCTGAGTCATATACTTCTTACTTCATCTGAGTTATATACTTCTTACTTCATCTGAGTCATATACCTCTTACTTCATCTGAGTCATACACTTCTTATTTCATCTGAGTTATATACTTCTTACTTCATCTGAGTCATATACCTCTAACTTCAACTGAGTCATATACCTCTTACTTCATATGAGTCATATACTTCTTACTTCATCTGAGTCATATACTTCTTACTTCATCTGAGTGATATACCTCTTACTTCATCTGAGTCATATACTTCTTACTTCATCTGAGTCATATACTATTAACTTTATCTGAGTCGTATACCTCTTACTTCATCTGAGTAATATACTTCATCTGAGTCATATACTTCTTACTTCATCTGAGTCGTATACCTCTTACTTTATCTGAGTCATATACTTCTTACTTCATCGAAGTCGTATACTTACTTCATCTGAGTTATATACTTCTTACTTCATCTGAGTCATATACTTCTTACTTCATCTGAGTCATATACTTCTTACTTCATCTGAGTTATATACTTCTAACTTCATCTGAGTCATATAATTCTAACTTCATCTGAGTCATATACTTCTTACTTCATATGAGTTATATACTTCTAACTTCATCTGAGTCATATACCTCTAACTTCATCTGAGTCATATACCTCTTACTTCATCTGAGTCATATACTTCTTACTTCAACTGAGTCATATACCTCTTACTTCATCTGAGTCATATACCTCTTATTTCATCTGAGTCATATACTTCTTAATTCAACTGAGTCATATACCTCTTACTTCATCTGAGTCATATACCTCTTATTTCATCTGAGTCATATACTTCTTACTTCATCTGAGTCATATACTTCTTACTTCATCTGAGTCGTATACATCTTACTTCATCTGAGTCATATACCTCTTACTTCATCTGAGTCATAAACCTCTTATTTCATCCGAGTCATACACTTCTTACTTCATCTGAGTCATATACTTCTTACTTCATCTGAGTCGTATACCTCTTACTTCATCTGAGTCATATACTTCTTACTTCATCTAAGTCGTATACTTACTTCATCTGAGTTATATACTTTTTACTTCATCTGAGTCGTATACCTCTTACTTCATCTGAGTCATATACTTTTTACTTCATCTGAGTCATATAGTTACTTCAACTGAGTCATATACCTCTTACTTCATATGAGTCATATACTTCTTACTTCATCTGAGTCATATACTTCTTACTTCATCTGAGTGATATACCTCTTACTTCATCTGAGTCATATACTTCTTACTTCATCTGAGTCATATACTATTAACTTTATCTGAGTCGTATACCTCTTACTTCATCTGAGTCATATACTTCTTACTTCATCTAAGTCATATACCTCTTACTTCATCTGAGTCATATACTTCTAACTTCATCTGAGTCATATACCTCTTACTTCATCTGAGTTATATACTTCTAACTTCATCTGATTCATATACCTCTAACTTCATCTGAGTCATATACCTCTTACTTCATCTGAGTCATATACTTCTTACTTTATCCGAGTCATACACTTCTTACTTCATCTGAGTTATATACTTTTAACTTCATCTGAGTCATATACCTCTTACTTCATCCGAGTCATACACTTCTTACTTCATCTCAGTTATATATTTCTAACTTCATCTGAGTCATATACTTCTTACTTCATCTGAGTTATATACTTCTTACTTCATCTGAGTCATATACTTCTTACTTCATCTGAGTCATACACTTCTTACTTAATTTGAGTCATGTACCTCTTACTTCATCTGAGTTATATACCTCTTACTTCATCTGAGTCATATAATTCTTACTTCATCTGAGTCGTATACCTCTTACTCCATTTGAGTTATGTACCTCTTACTTCATCTGGGTCGTATACCTCTTACTTCATCTGAGTCATATACCTCTTACTTCATCTGAGTCATATACTTCTTACTTCAACTGAGTCATATACCTCTTACTTCATCTGAGTCATATACCTCTTATTTCATCTGAGTCATATACTTCTTACTTCAACTGAGTCATATACCTCTTACTTCATCTGAGTCATATACCTCTTATTTCATCTGAGTCATATACCTCTTACTTCATCTGAGTCATATACTTCTTACTTCATCTGAGTCGTATACTTCTTACTTCATCTGAGTCATATACCTCTTACTTCATCTGAGTCATAAACCTCTTATTTCATCCGAGTCATACACTTCTTACTTCATCTGAGTCATATACTTCTTACTTCATCTGAGTCGTATACCTCTTACTTCATCTGAGTCATATACTTCTTACTTCATCTAAGTCGTATACTTACTTCATCTGAGTTATATACTTCTTACTTCATCTGAGTCATATACTTCTTACTTCATCTGAGTTATATACTTCTTACTTCATCTGAGTCATATACCTCTTACTTCATCTGAGTCATACACTTCTTATTTCATCTGAGTTATATACTTCTTACTTCATCTGAGTCATATACCTCTAACTTCAACTGAGTCATATACCTCTTACTTCATATGAGTCATATACTTCTTACTTCATCTGAGTCATATACTTCTTACTTCATCTGAGTGATATACCTCTTACTTCATCTGAGTCATATACTTCTTACTTCATCTGAGTCATATACTATTAACTTTATCTGAGTCGTATACCTCTTACTTCATCTGAGTAATATACTTCATCTGAGTCATATACTTCTTACTTCATCTGAGTCGTATACCTCTTACTTTATCTGAGTCATATACTTCTTACTTCATCGAAGTCGTATACTTACTTCATCTGAGTTATATACTTCTTACTTCATCTGAGTCATATACTTCTTACTTCATCTGAGTCATATACTTCTTACTTCATCTGAGTTATATACTTCTAACTTCATCTGAGTCATATAATTCTAACTTCATCTGAGTCATATACTTCTTACTTCATATGAGTTATATACTTCTAACTTCATCTGAGTCATATACCTCTAACTTCATCTGAGTCATATACCTCTTACTTCATCTGAGTCATATACTTCTTACTTCAACTGAGTCATATACCTCTTACTTCATCTGAGTCATATACCTCTTATTTCATCTGAGTCATATACTTCTTAATTCAACTGAGTCATATACCTCTTACTTCATCTGAGTCATATACCTCTTATTTCATCTGAGTCATATACTACTTACTTCATCTGAGTCATATACTTCTTACTTCATCTGAGTCGTATACTTCTTACTTCATCTGAGTCATATACCTCTTACTTCATCTGAGTCATAAACCTCTTATTTCATCCGAGTCATACACTTCTTACTTCATCTGAGTCATATACTTCTTACTTCATCTGAGTCGTATACCTCTTACTTCATCTGAGTCATATACTTCTTACTTCATCTAAGTCGTATACTTACTTCATCTGAGTTATATACTTTTTACTTCATCTGAGTCGTATACCTCTTACTTCATCTGAGTCATATACTTTTTACTTCATCTGAGTCATATAGTTACTTCAACTGAGTCATATACCTCTTACTTCATATGAGTCATATACTTCTTACTTCATCTGAGTCATATACTTCTTACTTCATCTGAGTGATATACCTCTTACTTCATCTGAGTCATATACTTCTTACTTCATCTGAGTCATATACTATTAACTTTATCTGAGTCGTATACCTCTTACTTCATCTGAGTCATATACTTCTTACTTCATCTGAGTCATATACCTCTTACTTCATCTGAGTCATATACTTCTAACTTCATCTGAGTCATATACTTCTTACTTCATCTGAGTCATATACTATTAACTTTATCTGAGTCGTATACCTCTTACTTCATCTGAGTCATATACTTCTTACTTCATCTGAGTCATATACCTCTTACTTCATCTGAGTCATATACTTCTAACTTCATCTGAGTCATATACTTCTTACTTCATCTGAGTTATATACTTCTAACTTCATCTGATTCATATACCTCTAACTTCATCTGAGTCATATACCTCTTACTTCATCTGAGTCATATACTTCTTAATTTATCCGAGTCATACACTTCTTACTTCATCTGAGTTATATACTTTTAACTTCATCTGAGTCATATACCTCTTACTTCATCCGAGTCATACACTTCTTACTTCATCTCAGTTATATATTTCTAACTTCATGTGAGTCATATACTTCTTACTTCATCTGAGTTATATACTTCTTACTTCATCTGAGTCATATACTTCTTACTTCATCTGAGTCATACACTTCTTACTTAATTTGAGTCATATACCTCTTACTTCATCTGAGTTATATACCTCTTACTTCATCTGAGTCATATAATTCTTACTTCATCTGAGTCGTATACCTCTTACTTCTTTTGAGTTATGTACCTCTTACTTCATCTGGGTCGTATACCTCTTACTTCATCTGAGTCATATACCTCTTACTTCATCTGAGTCATATACTTCTTACTTCAACTGAGTCATATACCTCTTACTTCATCTGAGTCATATACCTCATATTTCATCTGAGTCATATACTTCTTACTTCAACTGAATCATATACCTCTTACTTCATCTGAGTCATATACCTCTTATTTCATCTGAGTCATATACCTCTTACTTCATCTGAGTCATATACTTCTTACTTCATCTGAGTCGTATACTTCTTACTTCATCTGAGTCATATACCTCTTACTTCATCTGAGTCATAAACCTCTTATTTCATCCGAGTCATACACTTCTTACTTCATCTGAGTCATATACTTCTTACTTCATCTGAGTCGTATACCTCTTACTTCATCTGAGTCATATACTTCTTACTTCATCTAAGTCGTATACTTACTTCATCTGAGTTATATACTTCTTACTTCATCTGAGTCATATACTTCTTACTTCATCTGAGTTATATACTTCTTACTTCATCTGAGTCATATACCTCTTACTTCATCTGAGTCATACACTTCTTATTTCATCTGAGTTATATACTTCTTACTTCATCTGAGTCATATACCTCTAACTTCAACTGAGTCATATACCTCTTACTTCATATGAGTCATATACTTCTTACTTCATCTGAGTCATATACTTCTTACTTCATCTGAGTGATATACCTCTTACTTCATCTGAGTCATATACTTCTTACTTCATCTGAGTCATATACTATTAACTTTATCTGAGTCGTATACCTCTTACTTCATCTGAGTAATATACTTCATCTGAGTCATATACTTCTTACTTCATCTGAGTCGTATACCTCTTACTTTATCTGAGTCATATACTTCTTACTTCATCTAAGTCGTATACTTACTTCATCTGAGTTATATACTTCTTACTTCATCTGAGTCATATACTTCTTACTTCATCTGAGTCATATACTTCTTACTTCATCTGAGTTATATACTTCTAACTTCATCTGAGTCATATAATTCTAATTTCATCTGAGTCATATACTTCTTACTTCATCTGAGTCATATACTTCTAACTTCATCTGAGTCATATACCTCTAACTTCATCTAAGTCATACACTTCTTACTTCATCTGAGTTATGTACTTCTAACTTCATCTGAGTCATATACCTCTAACTTCATCTGAGTCATATACCTCTTACTTCATCTGAGTCATATACTTCTTACTTCAACTGAGTCATATACCTCTTACTTCATCTGAGTCATATACCTCTTATTTCATCTGAGTCATATACTTCTTACTTCAACTGAGTCATATACCTCTTACTTCATCTGAGTCATATACCTCTTATTTCATCTGAGTCATATACTTCTTACTTCATCGAAGTCGTATACTTACTTCATCTGAGTTATATACTTCTTACTTCATCTGAGTCATATACTTCTTACTTCATCTGAGTCATATACTTCTTACTTCATCTGAGTTATATACTTCTAACTTCATCTGAGTCATATAATTCTAACTTCATCTGAGTCATATACTTCTTACTTCATATGAGTTATATACTTCTAACTTCATCTGAGTCATATACCTCTAACTTCATCTGAGTCATATACCTCTTACTTCATCTGAGTCATATACTTCTTACTTCAACTGAGTCATATACCTCTTACTTCATCTGAGTCATATACCTCTTATTTCATCTGAGTCATATACTTCTTAATTCAACTGAGTCATATACCTCTTACTTCATCTAAGTCATATACCTCTTATTTCATCTGAGTCATATACTTCTTACTTCATCTGAGTCATATACTTCTTACTTCATCTGAGTCGTATACTTCTTACTTCATCTGAGTCATATACCTCTTACTTCATCTGAGTCATAAACCTCTTATTTCATCCGAGTCATACACTTCTTACTTCATCTGAGTCATATACTTCTTACTTCATCTGAGTCGTATACCTCTTACTTCATCTGAGTCATATACTTCTTACTTCATCTAAGTCGTATACTTACTTCATCTGAGTTATATACTTTTTACTTCATCTGAGTCGTATACCTCTTACTTCATCTGAGTCATATACTTTTTACTTCATCTGAGTCATATAGTTACTTCAACTGAGTCATATACCTCTTACTTCATATGAGTCATATACTTCTTACTTCATCTGAGTCATATACTTCTTACTTCATCTGAGTGATATACCTCTTACTTCATCTGAGTCATATACTTCTTACTTCATCTGAGTCATATACTATTAACTTTATCTGAGTCGTATACCTCTTACTTCATCTGAGTCATATACTTCTTACTTCATCTGAGTCATATACCTCTTACTTCATCTGAGTCATATACTTCTAACTTCATCTGAGTCATATACCTCTTACTTCATCTGAGTTATATACTTCTAACTTCATCTGATTCATATACCTCTAACTTCATCTGAGTCATATACCTCTTACTTCATCTGAGTCATATACTTCTTACTTTATCCGAGTCATACACTTCTTACTTCATCTGAGTTATATACTTTTAACTTCATCTGAGTCATATACCTCTTACTTCATCCGAGTCATACACTTCTTACTTCATCTCAGTTATATATTTCTAACTTCATCTGAGTCATATACTTCTTACTTCATCTGAGTTATATACTTCTTACTTCATCTGAGTCATATACTTCTTACTTCATCTGAGTCATACACTTCTTACTTAATTTGAGTCATATACCTCTTACTTCATCTGAGTTATATACCTCTTACTTCATCTGAGTCATATAATTCTTACTTCATCTGAGTCGTATACCTCTTACTTCATTTGAGTTATGTACCTCTTACTTCATCTGGGTCGTATACCTCTTACTTCATCTGAGTCATATACCTCTTACTTCATCTGAGTCATATACTTCTTACTTCATCTAAGTCGTATACTTACTTCATCTGAGTTATATACTTTTTACTTCATCTGAGTCGTATACCTCTTACTTCATCTGAGTCATATACTTTTTACTTCATCTGAGTCATATAGTTACTTCAACTGAGTCATATACCTCTTACTTCATATGAGTCATATACTTCTTACTTCATCTGAGTCATATACTTCTTACTTCATCTGAGTGATATACCTCTTACTTCATCTGAGTCATATACTTCTTACTTCATCTGAGTCATATACTATTAACTTTATCTGAGTCGTATACCTCTTACTTCATCTGAGTAATATACTTCATCTGAGTCATATACTTCTTACTTCATCTGAGTCGTATACCTCTTACTTTATCTGAGTCATATACTTCTTACTTCATCGAAGTCGTATACTTACTTCATCTGAGTTATATACTTCTTACTTCATCTGAGTCATATACTTCTTACTTCATCTGAGTCATATACTTCTTACTTCATCTGAGTTATATACTTCTAACTTCATCTGAGTCATATAATTCTAACTTCATCTGAGTCATATACTTCTTACTTCATATGAGTTATATACTTCTAACTTCATCTGAGTCATATACCTCTAACTTCATCTGAGTCATATACCTCTTACTTCATCTGAGTCATATACTTCTTACTTCAACTGAGTCATATACCTCTTACTTCATCTGAGTCATATACCTCTTATTTCATCTGAGTCATATACTTCTTAATTCAACTGAGTCATATACCTCTTACTTCATCTGAGTCATATACCTCTTATTTCATCTGAGTCATATACTTCTTACTTCATCTGAGTCATATACTTCTTACTTCATCTGAGTCGTATACTTCTTACTTCATCTGAGTCATATACCTCTTACTTCATCTGAGTCATAAACCTCTTATTTCATCCGAGTCATACACTTCTTACTTCATCTGAGTCATATACTTCTTACTTCATCTGAGTCGTATATCTCTTACTTCATCTGAGTCATATACTTCTTACTTCATCTAAGTCGTATACTGACTTCATCTGAGTTATATACTTTTTACTTCATCTGAGTCGTATACCTCTTACTTCATCTGAGTCATATACTTTTTACTTCATCTGAGTCATATAGTTACTTCAACTGAGTCATATACCTCTTACTTCATATGAGTCATATACTTCTTACTTCATCTGAGTCATATACTTCTTACTTCATCTGAGTGATATACCTCTTACTTCATCTGAGTCATATACTTCTTACTTCATCTGAGTCATATACTATTAACTTTATCTGAGTCGTATACCTCTTACTTCATCTGAGTCATATACTTCTTACTTCATCTGAGTCATATACCTCTTACTTCATCTGAGTCATATACTTCTAACTTCATCTGAGTCATATACTTCTTACTTCATCTGAGTGATATACCTCTTACTTCATCTGAGTCATATACTTCTTACTTCATCTGAGTCATATACTATTAACTTTATCTGAGTCGTATACCTCTTACTTCATCTGAGTCATATACTTCTTACTTCATCTGAGTTATATACCTCTTACTTCATCTGAGTCATATACTTCTAACTTCATCTGAGTCATATACCTCTTACTTCATCTGAGTTATATACTTCTAACTTCATCTGATTCATATACCTCTAACTTCATCTGAGTCATATACCTCTTACTTCATCTGAGTCATATACTTCTTACTTTATCCGAGTCATACACTTCTTACTTCATCTGAGTTATATACTTTTAACTTCATCTGAGTCATATACCTCTTACTTCATCCGAGTCATACACTTCTTACTTCATCTCAGTTATATATTTCTAACTTCATCTGAGTCATATACTTCTTACTTCATCTGAGTTATATACTTCTTACTTCATCTGAGTCATATACTTCTTACTTCATCTGAGTCATACACTTCTTACTTAATTTGAGTTATATACCTCTTACTTCATCTGAGTCATATAATTCTTACTTCATCTGAGTCGTATACCTCTTACTTCATTTTAGTTATGTACCTCTTACTTCATCTGGGTCGTATACCTCTTACTTCATCTGAGTCATATACCTCTTACTTCATCTGAGTCATATACTTCTTACTTCAACTGAGTCATATACCTCTTACTTCATCTGAGTCATATACCTCATATTTCATCTGAGTCATATACTTCTTACTTCAACTGAGTCATATACCTCTTACTTCATCTGAGTCATATACCTCTTATTTCATCTGAGTCATATACCTCTTACTTCATCTGAGTCATATACTTCTTACTTCATCTGAGTCGTATACTTCTTACTTCATCTGAGTCATATACCTCTTACTTCATCTGAGTCATACACTTCTTATTTCATCTGAGTTATATACTTCTTACTTCATCTGAGTCATATACCTCTAACTTCAACTGAGTCATATACCTCTTACTTCATATGAGTCATATACTTCTTACTTCATCTGAGTCATATACTTCTTACTTCATCTGAGTGATATACCTCTTACTTCATCTGAGTCATATACTTCTTACTTCATCTGAGTCATATACTATTAACTTTATCTGAGTCGTATACCTCTTACTTCATCTGAGTAATATACTTCATCTGAGTCATATACTTCTTACTTCATCTGAGTCGTATACCTCTTACTTTATCTGAGTCATATACTTCTTACTTCATCTAAGTCGTATACTTACTTCATCTGAGTTATATACTTCTTACTTCATCTGAGTCATATACTTCTTACTTCATCTGAGTCATATACTTCTTACTTCATCTGAGTTATATACTTCTAACTTCATCTGAGTCATATAATTCTAATTTCATCTGAGTCATATACTTCTTACTTCATCTGAGTCATATACTTCTAACTTCATCTGAGTCATATACCTCTAACTTCATCTAAGTCATACACTTCTTACTTCATCTGAGTTATGTACTTCTAACTTCATCTGAGTCATATACCTCTAACTTCATCTGAGTCATATACCTCTTACTTCATCTGAGTCATATACTTCTTACTTCAACTGAGTCATATACCTCTTACTTCATCTGAGTCATATACCTCTTATTTCATCTGAGTCATATACTTCTTACTTCAACTGAGTCATATACCTCTTACTTCATCTGAGTCATATACCTCTTATTTCATCTGAGTCATATACTTCTTACTTCATCGAAGTCGTATACTTACTTCATCTGAGTTATATACTTCTTACTTCATCTGAGTCATATACTTCTTACTTCATCTGAGTCATATACTTCTTACTTCATCTGAGTTATATACTTCTAACTTCATCTGAGTCATATAATTCTAACTTCATCTGAGTCATATACTTCTTACTTCATATGAGTTATATACTTCTAACTTCATCTGAGTCATATACCTCTAACTTCATCTGAGTCATATACCTCTTACTTCATCTGAGTCATATACTTCTTACTTCAACTGAGTCATATACCTCTTACTTCATCTGAGTCATATACCTCTTATTTCATCTGAGTCATATACTTCTTAATTCAACTGAGTCATATACCTCTTACTTCATCTAAGTCATATACCTCTTATTTCATCTGAGTCATATACTTCTTACTTCATCTGAGTCATATACTTCTTACTTCATCTGAGTCGTATACTTCTTACTTCATCTGAGTCATATACCTCTTACTTCATCTGAGTCATAAACCTCTTATTTCATCCGAGTCATACACTTCTTACTTCATCTGAGTCATATACTTCTTACTTCATCTGAGTCGTATACCTCTTACTTCATCTGAGTCATATACTTCTTACTTCATCTAAGTCGTATACTTACTTCATCTGAGTTATATACTTTTTACTTCATCTGAGTCGTATACCTCTTACTTCATCTGAGTCATATACTTTTTACTTCATCTGAGTCATATAGTTACTTCAACTGAGTCATATACCTCTTACTTCATATGAGTCATATACTTCTTACTTCATCTGAGTCATATACTTCTTACTTCATCTGAGTGATATACCTCTTACTTCATCTGAGTCATATACTTCTTACTTCATCTGAGTCATATACTATTAACTTTATCTGAGTCGTATACCTCTTACTTCATCTGAGTCATATACTTCTTACTTCATCTGAGTCATATACCTCTTACTTCATCTGAGTCATATACTTCTAACTTCATCTGAGTCATATACCTCTTACTTCATCTGAGTTATATACTTCTAACTTCATCTGATTCATATACCTCTAACTTCATCTGAGTCATATACCTCTTACTTCATCTGAGTCATATACTTCTTACTTTATCCGAGTCATACACTTCTTACTTCATCTGAGTTATATACTTTTAACTTCATCTGAGTCATATACCTCTTACTTCATCCGAGTCATACACTTCTTACTTCATCTCAGTTATATATTTCTAACTTCATCTGAGTCATATACTTCTTACTTCATCTGAGTTATATACTTCTTACTTCATCTGAGTCATATACTTCTTACTTCATCTGAGTCATACACTTCTTACTTAATTTGAGTCATATACCTCTTACTTCATCTGAGTTATATACCTCTTACTTCATCTGAGTCATATAATTCTTACTTCATCTGAGTCGTATACCTCTTACTTCATTTGAGTTATGTACCTCTTACTTCATCTGGGTCGTATACCTCTTACTTCATCTGAGTCATATACCTCTTACTTCATCTGAGTCATATACTTCTTACTTCATCTAAGTCGTATACTTACTTCATCTGAGTTATATACTTTTTACTTCATCTGAGTCGTATACCTCTTACTTCATCTGAGTCATATACTTTTTACTTCATCTGAGTCATATAGTTACTTCAACTGAGTCATATACCTCTTACTTCATATGAGTCATATACTTCTTACTTCATCTGAGTCATATACTTCTTACTTCATCTGAGTGATATACCTCTTACTTCATCTGAGTCATATACTTCTTACTTCATCTGAGTCATATACTATTAACTTTATCTGAGTCGTATACCTCTTACTTCATCTGAGTAATATACTTCATCTGAGTCATATACTTCTTACTTCATCTGAGTCGTATACCTCTTACTTTATCTGAGTCATATACTTCTTACTTCATCGAAGTCGTATACTTACTTCATCTGAGTTATATACTTCTTACTTCATCTGAGTCATATACTTCTTACTTCATCTGAGTCATATACTTCTTACTTCATCTGAGTTATATACTTCTAACTTCATCTGAGTCATATAATTCTAACTTCATCTGAGTCATATACTTCTTACTTCATATGAGTTATATACTTCTAACTTCATCTGAGTCATATACCTCTAACTTCATCTGAGTCATATACCTCTTACTTCATCTGAGTCATATACTTCTTACTTCAACTGAGTCATATACCTCTTACTTCATCTGAGTCATATACCTCTTATTTCATCTGAGTCATATACTTCTTAATTCAACTGAGTCATATACCTCTTACTTCATCTGAGTCATATACCTCTTATTTCATCTGAGTCATATACTTCTTACTTCATCTGAGTCATATACTTCTTACTTCATCTGAGTCGTATACTTCTTACTTCATCTGAGTCATATACCTCTTACTTCATCTGAGTCATAAACCTCTTATTTCATCCGAGTCATACACTTCTTACTTCATCTGAGTCATATACTTCTTACTTCATCTGAGTCGTATATCTCTTACTTCATCTGAGTCATATACTTCTTACTTCATCTAAGTCGTATACTGACTTCATCTGAGTTATATACTTTTTACTTCATCTGAGTCGTATACCTCTTACTTCATCTGAGTCATATACTTTTTACTTCATCTGAGTCATATAGTTACTTCAACTGAGTCATATACCTCTTACTTCATATGAGTCATATACTTCTTACTTCATCTGAGTCATATACTTCTTACTTCATCTGAGTGATATACCTCTTACTTCATCTGAGTCATATACTTCTTACTTCATCTGAGTCATATACTATTAACTTTATCTGAGTCGTATACCTCTTACTTCATCTGAGTCATATACTTCTTACTTCATCTGAGTCATATACCTCTTACTTCATCTGAGTCATATACTTCTAACTTCATCTGAGTCATATACTTCTTACTTCATCTGAGTGATATACCTCTTACTTCATCTGAGTCATATACTTCTTACTTCATCTGAGTCATATACTATTAACTTTATCTGAGTCGTATACCTCTTACTTCATCTGAGTCATATACTTCTTACTTCATCTGAGTTATATACCTCTTACTTCATCTGAGTCATATACTTCTAACTTCATCTGAGTCATATACCTCTTACTTCATCTGAGTTATATACTTCTAACTTCATCTGATTCATATACCTCTAACTTCATCTGAGTCATATACCTCTTACTTCATCTGAGTCATATACTTCTTACTTTATCCGAGTCATACACTTCTTACTTCATCTGAGTTATATACTTTTAACTTCATCTGAGTCATATACCTCTTACTTCATCCGAGTCATACACTTCTTACTTCATCTCAGTTATATATTTCTAACTTCATCTGAGTCATATACTTCTTACTTCATCTGAGTTATATACTTCTTACTTCATCTGAGTCATATACTTCTTACTTCATCTGAGTCATACACTTCTTACTTAATTTGAGTTATATACCTCTTACTTCATCTGAGTCATATAATTCTTACTTCATCTGAGTCGTATACCTCTTACTTCATTTTAGTTATGTACCTCTTACTTCATCTGGGTCGTATACCTCTTACTTCATCTGAGTCATATACCTCTTACTTCATCTGAGTCATATACTTCTTACTTCAACTGAGTCATATACCTCTTACTTCATCTGAGTCATATACCTCATATTTCATCTGAGTCATATACTTCTTACTTCAACTGAGTCATATACCTCTTACTTCATCTGAGTCATATACCTCTTATTTCATCTGAGTCATATACCTCTTACTTCATCTGAGTCATATACTTCTTACTTCATCTGAGTCGTATACTTCTTACTTCATCTGAGTCATATACCTCTTATTTCATCTGAGTCATAAACCTCTTATTTCATCCGAGTCATACACTTCTTACTTCATCTGAGTCATATACTTCTTACTTCATCTGAGTCGTATACCTCTTACTTCATCTGAGTCATATACTTCTTACTTCATCTAAGTCGTATACTTACTTCATCTGAGTTATATACTTCTTACTTCATCTGAGTCATATACTTCTTACTTCATCTGAGTTATATACTTCTTACTTCATCTGAGTTATATACCTCTTACTTCATCTGAGTCATACACTTCTTATTTCATCTGAGTTATATACTTCTTACTTCATCTGAGTCATATACCTCTAACTTCAACTGAGTCATATACCTCTTACTTCATATGAGTCATATACTTCTTACTTCATCTGAGTCATATACTTCTAACTTCATCTGAGTCATATAATTCTAACTTCATCTGAGTCATATACCTCTTACTTCATCTGAGTCATATACTTCTTACTTCAACTGAGTCATATACCTCTTACTTCATCTGAGTCATATACCTCTTATTTCATCTGAGTCATATACTTCTTACTTCAACTGAGTCATATACCTCTTACTTCATCTGAGTCATATACCTCTTATTTCATCTGAGTCATATACTTCTTACTTCATCGAAGTCGTATACTTACTTCATCTGAGTTATATACTTCTTACTTCATCTGAGTCATATACTTCTTACTTCATCTGAGTCATATACTTCTTACTTCATCTGAGTTATATACTTCTAACTTCATCTGAGTCATATAATTCTAACTTCATCTGAGTCATATACTTCTTACTTCATATGAGTTATATACTTCTAACTTCATCTGAGTCATATACCTCTAACTTCATCTGAGTCATATACCTCTTACTTCATCTGAGTCATATACTTCTTACTTCAACTGAGTCATATACCTCTTACTTCATCTGAGTCATATACCTCTTATTTCATCTGAGTCATATACTTCTTAATTCAACTGAGTCATATACCTCTTACTTCATCTGAGTCATATACCTCTTATTTCATCTGAGTCATATACTTCTTACTTCATCTGAGTCATATACTTCTTACTTCATCTGAGTCGTATACTTCTTACTTCATCTGAGTCATATACCTCTTACTTCATCTGAGTCATAAACCTCTTATTTCATCCGAGTCATACACTTCTTACTTCATCTGAGTCATATACTTCTTACTTCATCTGAGTCGTATACCTCTTACTTCATCTGAGTCATATACTTCTTACTTCATCTAAGTCGTATACTTACTTCATCTGAGTTATATACTTTTTACTTCATCTGAGTCGTATACCTCTTACTTCATCTGAGTCATATACTTTTTACTTCATCTGAGTCATATAGTTACTTCAACTGAGTCATATACCTCTTACTTCATATGAGTCATATACTTCTTACTTCATCTGAGTCATATACTTCTTACTTCATCTGAGTGATATACCTCTTACTTCATCTGAGTCATATACTTCTTACTTCATCTGAGTCATATACTATTAACTTTATCTGAGTCGTATACCTCTTACTTCATCTGAGTCATATACTTCTTACTTCATCTGAGTCATATACCTCTTACTTCATCTGAGTCATATACTTCTAACTTCATCTGAGTCATATACCTCTTACTTCATCTGAGTTATATACTTCTAACTTCATATGATTCATATACCTCTAACTTCATCTGAGTCATATACCTCTTACTTCATCTGAGTCATATACTTCTTACTTTATCCGAGTCATACACTTCTTACTTCATCTGAGTTATATACTTTTAACTTCATCTGAGTCATATACCTCTGACTTCATCCGAGTCATACACTTCTTACTTCATCTCAGTTATATATTTCTAACTTCATCTGAGTCATATACTTCTTACTTCATCTGAGTTATATACTTCTTACTTCATCTGAGTCATATACTTCTTACTTCATCTGAGTCATACACTTCTTACTTAATTTGAGTCATATACCTCTTACTTCATCTGAGTTATATACCTCTTACTTCATCTGAGTCATATAATTCTTACTTCATCTGAGTCGTATACCTCTTACTTCATTTGAGTTATGTACCTCTTACTTCATCTGGGTCGTATACCTCTTACTTCATCTGAGTCATATACCTCTTACTTCATCTGAGTCATATACTTCTTACTTCAACTGAGTCATATACCTCTTACTTCATCTGAGTCATATACCTCATATTTCATCTGAGTCATATACTTCTTACTTCAACTGAGTCATATACCTCTTACTTCATCTGAGTCATATACCTCTTATTTCATCTGAGTCATATACCTCTTACTTCATCTGAGTCATATACTTCTTACTTCATCTGAGTCGTATACTTCTTACTTCATCTGAGTCATATACCTCTTACTTCATCTGAGTCATAAACCTCTTATTTCATCCGAGTCATACACTTCTTACTTCATCTGAGTCATATACTTCTTACTTCATCTGAGTCGTATACCTCTTACTTCATCTGAGTCATATACTTCTTACTTCATCTAATTCGTATACTTACTTCATCTGAGTTATATACTTCTTACTTCATCTGAGTCATATACTTCTTACTTCATCTGAGTTATATACTTCTTACTTCATCTGAGTCATATACCTCTTACTTCATCTGAGTCATACACTTCTTATTTCATCTGAGTTATATACTTCTTACTTCATCTGAGTCATATACCTCTAACTTCAACTGAGTCATATACCTCTTACTTCATATGAGTCATATACTTCTTACTTCATCTGAGTCATATACTTCTTACTTCATCTGAGTGATATACCTCTTACTTCATCTGAGTCATATACTTCTTACTTCATCTGAGTCATATACTATTAACTTTATCTGAGTCGTATACCTCTTACTTCATCTGAGTAATATACTTCATCTGAGTCATATACTTCTTACTTCATCTGAGTCGTATACCTCTTACTTTATCTGAGTCATATACTTCTTACTTCATCTAAGTCGTATACTTACTTCATCTGAGTTATATACTTCTTACTTCATCTGAGTCATATACTTCTTACTTCATCTGAGTCATATACTTCTTACTTCATCTGAGTTATATACTTCTAACTTCATCTGAGTCATATAATTCTAACTTCATCTGAGTCATATACTTCTTACTTCATCTGAGTCATATACTTCTAACTTCATCTGAGTCATATACCTCTAACTTCATCTAAGTCATACACTTCTTACTTCATCTGAGTTATGTACTTCTAACTTCATCTGAGTCATATACCTCTAACTTCATCTGAGTCATATACCTCTTACTTCATCTGAGTCATATACTTCTTACTTCAACTGAGTCATATACCTCTTACTTCATCTGAGTCATATACCTCTTATTTCATCTGAGTCATGTACTTCTTACTTCAACTGAGTCATATACCTCTTACTTCATCTGAGTCATATACCTCTTATTTCATCTGAGTCATATACTTCTTACTTCATCTGAGTCATATACTTCTTACTTCATCTGAGTCGTATACTTCTTACTTCATCTGAGTCATATACCTCTTACTTCATCTGAGTCATAAACCTCTTATTTCATCCGAGTCATACACTTCTTACTTCATCTAAGTCATATACTTCTTACTTCATCTGAGTCGTATACCTCTTACTTCATCGGAGTCATATACTTCTTACTTCATCTAAGTCGTATACTTACTTCATCTGAGTTATATACTTTTTACTTCATCTGAGTCGTATACCTCTTACTTCATCTGAGTCATATACTTTTTACTTCATCTGAGTCATATAGTTACTTCAACTGAGTCATATACCTCTTACTTCATATGAGTCATATACTTCTTACTTCATCTGAGTCATATACTTCTTACTTCATCTGAGTGATATACCTCTTACTTCATCTGAGTCATATACTTCTTACTTCATCTGAGTCATATACTATTAACTTTATCTGAGTCGTATACCTCTTACTTCATCTGAGTCATATACTTCTTACTTTATCCGAGTCATACACTTCTTACTTCATCTGAGTCATATACCTCTAACTTCATCTGAGTCATACACTTCTTACTTCATCTGAGTTATATACTTCTAACTTCATCTGAGTCATATACATCTAACTTCAACTGAGTCATATACCTCTTACTTCAACTGAGTCATATACCTCTTACTTCATCTGAGTCATATACCTCTTATTTCATCTGAGTCATATACTTCTTACTTCATCTGAGTCATATACTTCTTACTTCATCTGAGTCGTATACTTCTTACTTCATCTGAGTCATATACCTCTTACTTCATCTGAGTCATAAACCTCTTATTTCATCCGAGTCATACACTTCTTACTTCATCTAAGTCATATACTTCTTACTTCATCTGAGTCGTATACCTCTTACTTCATCTGAGTCATATACTTCTTACTTCATCTAAGTCGTATACTTACTTCATCTGAGTTATATACTTTTTACTTCATCTGAGTCGTATACCTCTTACTTCATCTGAGTCATATACTTTTTACTTCATCTGAGTCATATAGTTACTTCAACTGAGTCATATACCTCTTACTTCATATGAGTCATATACTTCTTACTTCATCTGAGTCATATACTTCTTACTTCATCTGAGTGATATACCTCTTACTTCATCTGAGTCATATACTTCTTACTTCATCTGAGTCGTATACCTCTTACTTCATCTGAGTCATATACTTCTTACTTCATATAAGTCGTATACTTACTTCATCTGAGTTATATACTTCTTACTTCATCTGAGTCGTATACCTCTTACTTCATCTGAGTCATATACTTTTTACTTCATCTGAGTCATATACTTACTTCATCTGAGTTATATACCTCTTACTTCATCTGAGTCATATACTTCTTACTTCATCTGAGTCATATACTTCTTACTTCATCTGAGTTATATACTTCTTACTTCATCTGAGTCATATACTTCTAACTTCATCTGAGTCATATACTTCTTACTTCATCTGAGTTATATACTTCTTACTTCATCTGAGTCATATACCTCAAACTTCATCTGAGTCATACACTTCTTACTTCATCTGAGTTATATACTTCTAACTTCATCTGAGTCATAAACCTCTAACTTCAACTGAGTCATATACCTCTTACTTCATATGAGTCATATACTTCTTACTTCATCTGAGTCATATACTTCTTACTTCATCTGAGTCATATAGTTACTTCAACTGAGTCATATACCTCTTACTTCATATGAGTCATATACTTCTTACTTCATCTGAGTCATATACTTCTTACTTCATCTGAGTGATATACCTCTTACTTCATCTGAGTCATATACTTCTTACTTCATCTGAGTCATATACTATTAACTTTATCTGAGTCGTATACCTCTTACTTCATCTGAGTCATATACTTCTTACTTCATCTGAGTCATATACCTCTTACTTCATCTGAGTCATATACTTCTAACTTCATCTGAGTCATATACCTCTTACTTCATCTGAGTTATATACTTCTAACTTCATCTGATTCATATACCTCTAACTTCATCTGAGTCATATACCTCTTACTTCATCTGAGTCATATACTTCTTACTTTATCCGAGTCATACACTTCTTACTTCATCTGAGTTATATACTTTTAACTTCATCTGAGTCATATACCTCTTACTTCATCCGAGTCATACACTTTTTACTTCATCTCAGTTATATATATTTCTAACTTCATCTGAGTCATATACTTCTTACTTCATCTGAGTCATACACTTCTTACTTAATTTGAGTCATATACCTCTTACTTCATCTGAGTTATATACCTCTTACTTCATCTGAGTCATATAATTCTTACTTCATCTGAGTCGTATACCTCTTACTTCATTTGAGTTATGTACCTCTTACTTCATCTGGGTCGTATACCTCTTACTTCATCTGAGTCATATACCTCTTACTTCATCTGAGTCATATACTTCTTACTTCAACTGAGTCATATACCTCTTACTTCATCTGAGTCATATACCTCTTATTTCATCTGAGTCATATACTTCTTACTTCAACTGAGTCATATACCTCTTAATTCATCTGAGTCATATACCTCTTATTTCATCTGAGTCATATACCTCTTACTTCATCTGAGTCATATACTTCTTACTTCATCTGAGTCGTATACTTCTTACTTCATCTGAGTCATATACCTCTTACTTCATCTGAGTCATAAACCTCTTATTTCATCCGAGTCATACACTTCTTACTTCATCTGAGTCATATACTTCTTACTTCATCTGAGTCGTATACCTCTTACTTCATCTGAGTCATATACTTCTTACTTCATATAAGTCGTATACTTACTTCATCTGAGTTATATACTTCTTACTTCATCTGAGTCGTATACCTCTTACTTCATCTGAGTCATATACTTTTTACTTCATCTGAGTCATATACTTACTTCATCTGAGTTATATACCTCTTACTTCATCTGAGTCATATACTTCTTACTTCATCTGAGTCATATACTTCTTACTTCATCTGAGTTATATACTTCTTACTTCATCTGAGTCATATACTTCTAACTTCATCTGAGTCATATACTTCTTACTTCATCTGAGTTATATACTTCTTACTTCATCTGAGTCATATACCTCTAACTTCATCTGAGTCATACACTTCTTACTTCATCTGAGTTATATACTTCTAACTTCATCTGAGTCATATACCTCTAACTTCAACTGAGTCATATACCTCTTACTTCATATGAGTCATATACTTCTTACTTCATCTGAGTCATATACTTCTTACTTCATCTGAGTGATATACCTCTTACTTCATCTGAGTCATATACTTCTTACTTCATCTGAGTCATATACTATTAACTTTATCTGAGTCGTATACCTCTTACTTCATCTGAGTAATATACTTCATCTGAGTCATATACTTCTTACTTCATCTGAGTCGTATACTTCTTACTTCATCTAAGTCGTATACTTACTTCATCTGAGTTATATACTTCTTACTTCATCTGAGTCGTATGCTTACTTCATCTGAGTCATATACCTCTTACTTCATCTAAGTCGTATACTTACTTCATCTGAGTTATATACTTCTTACTTCATCTGAGTCGTATACCTCTTACTTCATCTGAGTCATATACTTCTTACTTCATCTAAGTCGTATACTTACTTCATCTGAGTTATATACTTCTTACTTCATCTGAGTCGTATACCTCTTACTTCATCTGAGTCATATACTTCTTACTTCAACTGAGTCATATAACTCTTACTTCATCTGAGTCATATACTTCTTATCTCATCTGAGTCATATACTTCTTACTTCATCTGAGTCATATACGACTACTTCATCTGAGTCATATACCTCTTATCTCATCTGAGTCATATACTTCTTACTTCATCTAAGTCGTATACCTCTTACTTCATCTGAGTCGTATACTTCTTACTTCATCTGAGTCAAATACTTCTTACTTCATCTGAGTCATATACTTACTTCATCTGAGTTATATACCTCTTACTTCATCTGTGTCATATACTTCTTACTTCATCTGAGTCGTATACCTCTTACTTCATCTGAGTCATATACTTCTAACTTCATCTGAGTCATATACCTCTAACTTCATCTGAGTCATATACCTCTAACTTCATCTGAGTAATATAATTCTTACTTCATCTGAGTCATATACTTCTTACTTCATCTGAGTCATATACCTCATTCTTCATCTGAGTCATATACCCCTTACTTCATCTGAGTCATAAACCTCTTACTTCATCTGAGTTATGTACCTCTTACTTCATCTGAGTTATGTACCTCTTACTTCATCTTAGTTATGTACCTCTTAATTTATCCGAGTCATATATTCCTGACATAATCTGAAAAAGGGGTCATACTTTAGTTAAATTTAAAATTAGGAAGATTGTTTGTACATTGTGGTATTTTAACCAATAACTGATGAAGTAAATGTTATGGTTAGATAACAATACTCCGGGATAGGATTGCATTGCATCCATCAGATCGGTGTTGTAATTGTAGAGATAAGAAATGAATAAAAGTTTGACGATGTTATGCAATTTCTAGAAAAACAATCAATTAAATTCATTTTATGGCAACTTTGGTTTGTAGAATTTTTCTGCTGCAGTATTTACATGGAAACCGTATCATCTATGACACGTTAAGCAATTAAAATAAATTTGTTCTTTTTTATTTTCAGAGATAAGGGCTCGACACTAGATAAAAGAACCCACGATCCAGAGACTTTGATAGCAGTGCCACACACAAACAGCCGACTGTCTGGAATTACATTGGATCGTGAATTAATTGTCAAATGAAATGGTTAATATTACGATAATAAGCAACAGCATGAAATTCATTTCACATTTATATTTCGGGGAGTAAAATTCGACAAATCACAAACTAGTGTGTTTACGTATTGAACTGTTATATCAAAATGAAAACATGTTGAATGTCAGACGAGATAGCAGAAGGAAGCTGACTGCGGGGACAGAAAGACTTGCTCTACACTCTTGTCATTGTGAAGGACGTCTATAGCAATGTTTCCACACACTTATCAGTATCGGTATTCGTGACTTCGGACTCACTTCAATAATATAAGACTGTGTCGTGTTTGAATTAGCAATCACCATATTCTATTCGCCTTGTTTCTTTTGCGGAAACTGGGTTCTAATGGGAAAACATGTTGGGATCATTTTATATTTTGTGACTTGGATACTTCTAGCGATTGCGGCAGTCATACTGAATGTATTCAACATGGATTGGTCGAACACCAGTTATTTTAATGGCGTTGCTATTGTCCTTCTCCTTGGGATCTTACAGGGATGTGTTCTAGAATCTCCCGCTCAAACTATTGTTACTCTTATTCTTGGGGGCCACACACGCAAGTTGAAGAAGCACCTAGAGTTTGAGCACCTCTCTCTAGTCCTTAATTACAATCTCCTTGCCACCAATCGGGAAGAAATTGAGGAATGCATGCATATGATGTATACGGCTTTCATGGGGAACCTCGCTCCCAATGTGTCAGCCGTCCTCGTCAGCGCGACTGGGGACGAGGAACTGAAAGACTACGAACTATTTATTCGTGATGTCTATCGCGTCATGATCTTTGACGAACTTTATACAGAGGGATTAGCATATGCACGTGAGGATTATCTCCACGTTGATAAATATAGATTTTTATATGTGTGGCGTCACTTCCGGCATATCGACTCTGTGTTTTTTATCCGAAAATACTTACATAATGTTTGTGAAAAATATAGCAGGGAGTTCATGCTCGTTCATCGGGTCAGTCGGGTTTTACGAAAATGTGGTCAATATCAAGACCTTATGCTTTTGTCGGCGGGCATGGATCGTGCATTTACATACTGTGATCCCGCATTCTACGGGAACTGTGCGCGGGAGCCTGGGAAACCTCTCTTTCATGATTCTTCTGATGTGAAACGCATATTTGGCAGGAAGTTTGACTACACCCTTGTGTTGGACGGGGACACCGGAGTTCCTGCCGGAACTGTGTATGATATGATGAGGATCGCCGCTGCCTACCCCGATAAAGGTATAATCCAGCCCGCCATCACACTCATATGCAACCGCTGCGACACAATGTTTATGCATTTAGAATCGATCAGGCAAACTATTTCAGAGCCAATTACAAATGCGTTGACAGATCTATTCGGCCAATCATCATACTATGGTAAAGCCTTGATAAAGAATGAAATATACATCGACAAAATCCTGCACCACGATGGGAAACTGATAGAAAGTGTTCCAATCGACGTCCTAAGCCATGACACGTTCGAGGCGTCCTTGCTACATCCGCTATATGCCGGGTCTGTGTCTCTACTGGAGGCGCCGTCTTACAACTATGTCACGTGGGATATACGAGAACGCCGATGGAATCGCGGGGAGATTCTGAACGCTATGTACTTCTGGGACAATGTTTTTGGAAAACCGATGCGGCTTTTACAAAAAGTCGTTCGAAGAAAAAAGTTCACAGCTACGAAATTAAGGACGCAGTCTCACACTGACTTCATAAGTTCGTACATGTCTCATCTTGCGCTGAGGCAAATGTGCATGAAACCATTGCTTCTGTTTCTTATTCTCCTACATGTGAACACATCGCTACATCAGGTCTATCTGCCAATCGTCGTCGTCATGTTTCTAATTATAGTTTTCCCAAAGTTTGCCACATGTAATAGAAAAAACATCAAGTCTGTCTGCTATGAAACGGTTGCTTCAATATTGCAATTCACACCGGAAGCCGCGGTTGGGTGTGTTCGAATTGTGCTGGCATTTTATGCCAACATCGTCACTGGCGTACAATGGATACCCCAACGATCGATTGAAATGGAGTTTAAGAGTAAGAACCCATTTTTATCAGCTTTTAGACATTTGTGGGGATATTCCTTCGTTGGGATTGTCGTTGGAATTTTCTTAATCTTTTTTGAAGTAGACGCTATGTTCATGTTTCTGATGTTAGTGACCATGGTACTGCTTCCAGTTTTCACAGGAATAACGTCACTTCCGGCTGGATATATTGCAAAGTATCGAGGTAGGGTCGGCGTAGAATCTGATTCAACACCATCTAGTAAATATGACAAAGGGTTTGTTATCCCCCCTTCCACTAGTAGGTTAAACACCCGTGAGAGGGCGCGCCCTTTCGTGGCATGGACAGTTCCGTTAGCATACGATCTCAGCATAGTTTAATAAAAAAAAAAACATGTAGTTTTGTTAGAGGCTATTGAAACAAAACCAAACGGTATTTTTCCTGATGCTGTCTTATTGAAAATAAAATTTTATATTGTTCATAAATTTTCTAGTTATACGCTTAATGGTATATTTCTAAAGGCTAAAACGGCTAGAATCTAAGAGTTTTGCACGAGTTTTCGCGTGAGGACTTAACATTGATGGTCTGATATCACTCGCCTCATATCAAACATGTATACTGCAATTAACGTAGACCGGTGATTTGTGATAGTAGCTAGATATATATTACTCGGTATACATTGTTTTAATTTCAATTTCGCCACGCGTCTTTAATTTGCCTCAACGTTAGGAAGCACCTCTTTAAAAGATTATAAAATCGACGGAGAAAGGCGACCATGCAATTTGTGACAGTTCAATACAATAAAACGAAGATATCAACAGCCTTGAGTTTTTTTAGTCATTTATAGGTTATACGAATTGTATACAAATGTCACTAAGAGGGTATACGAATGACATACGAATGTCATTTAGAGGGTATACGAATGATATAGTGATTTGCAGGGTATACGAATTATATAGCTATATAGTTATTTGGAGTTTTCAAGGGTATGCGACTGATATAGATTTTAGAGGGGATACGTATGATATTGTCATTTATAGGGTATACGAATGATATAGCTGTTTACATGGTATACGAATTATAGGCCCTGCTCGTTTCGCTTTCCCGGTCTAGCCGATTTAGCTGGTTTCTCATAGGCAGAGCGCTCGTTGGTCATTCCGCCTTTCCGCTAGCTTACCGGTCGTGCCAGAAAATTTTGAGCGGGACAATCGGCACAAGATGGCGTTTTACTAAAACTTCGTCATACAAGGCCGCACGATATTCACAGCTACTAACTAAACATCGTCAAACAAGGCCACACGGTAGTCCTAGCCAAAGGGACCTGAGAATTTGTTACAGCTAGTTTTGGACCTAAAATAGAGTGTTTAGCGTAATTTTACACATTTGGGGGGTTAAGATCAATTTTCGATAAAAATGCCCCCTCAGTAGTCATAAAAGCTTTTATGACTACTGAGGGGGCATCGTTTTTCATGCCCACACGGTCGTCCTGGCGACTAATTAAAACATCGTTTTCAGGCCCACACGGTCGTCCTGGCGACTAATCAAACATCGTTTTACAGGCCCACACGGGCGTCCTGGCGACTAATCAAGGCGCGTCATCTAGGGCCGAACTGTAGTCCTAGCAGCACATAAAGGAACCACCATACAGCATCGTCATATCGGGCCGTGTAACATACTTAAAGACCAATCATAGCTGTTACGTCATACAGGACTACACGGTAGTTTTAATGGCGGTCAAGGTAGTCTCGTTCACTCAGACGCTTGGTTACTATCTGTTTGGACGTTACTTGCACTGACAAGACGAGTAATTTGAAAAGATATATATTGTCTTTGCAACATCGTCATAATTAAATGTTACGTCATACAGAGTCACGTGAAAGGCTAAACAGATCACCAACACACCCATACTACACGGTGTTAATGAACTACCAACAGGGTATATACATAGTGTACAATAGCCCAGTGGCATTATTAACACTGTAATCATACGCCGAGGATTTAACGACCTAGTAACACAGTAAGGTATGAACGGGCCACACAGTAGTATTTAACGACCTATCAGCACTGTTAACTGATACACGACCAAAGGGTAGACGATTGATAGATGTAAGTCGTCGAGGAAACTAGGTAAACCGATGTAACTAAGGAGCAGGTGAGGAACATGATAGTATCCCCTTATTACGTGCGAGTTTTTGACCTAGTGACTCGTTATGCGAATGTTCTGATGTCACGATTTTTTAACACGTAGATCCATCACAATGTATCTTTTTAACGAATTGACGAAGGCGTTATATTATTTACTTCATAATTATTGGGCTCTGACTTCACATTGTCTGTATGAAGGACAGCTAAATAGGATGATTTATCCTATCAGTATTGCACACTTCATAATCTATCCGACGAGAATAAACAGGTCCACCATATTTTTAATTTTAGATAATTGTGATTTTAGTCTCGATTTCAGGGGTTTACATGATTAATCCAAACTTAAATCAGGAAAATAAGATGAGAAAAGGAAAGAATCATACAGAGATACACGAGGCGGTAAGACAAGATGCTCCGGAAGGGCAAGCGTTCTCCGTCTAACATATGACAACCACCATGAAAACAGGCCATCTACTAGAAAATACGACGCCCTCAAAGTAAAAGGGCAGCTTTGAGGATGTTTTACGTGATACAGCATACAATCACGAATTAACGAGTTTTAATGATACAGCATACAATCACGAATTAACGAGTTTTAGTGATATAGCATACAATCACGAATTAACGAGTTTTAGTGATACAGCATACAATCACGAATTAACGAGTTTTAGTGATATAGCATACAATCACGAATTAACGAGTTTTAATGATATAGCATACAATCACGAATTAACGAGTTTTAGTGATACAGCATACAATCACGAATTCACGAGTTTTAATGATACAGCATACAAACACTAATTCACGAGTTTTAATGATACAGCATACAATCACGAATTAACGAGTTTTAGTGATATAGCATACAATCACGAATTAACGAGTTTTAGTGATATAGCATACAATCACGAATTAACGAGTTTTAATGATACAGCATACAATCACGAATTAACGAGTTTTAGTGATACAGCATACAATCACGAATTAACGAGTTTTAATGATACAGCATACAATCACGAATTAACGAGTTTTAGTGATATAGCATACAATCACGAATTAACGAGTTTTAGTGATACAGCATACAATCACGAATTAACCAGTTTTAATGATATAGCATACAAACACTAATTAACGAGTTTTAATGATACAGCATACAAACACTAATTAACGAGTTTTAATGATATAGCATACAAACACGAATTAACGAGTTTTAATGATACAGCATACATTCTGGAGCTGAGGGGTTTTAGTGATACAGCATACTATCTGGAGCTGAGGGGTTTTAGTGATGCAGCATATGTTCTGGAGCTGAGGGGTTTTAGTGATGCAGCATATGTTCTGGAGCTGAGGGGTTTTAGTGATGCAGCATATGTTCTGGAGCTGAGGGGTTTTAGTGATACAGCATACATTCTGGAGCTGAGGGGTTTTAGCGATAAAGCATATGTTCTGGAGCTGAGGGGTTTTAGTGATAAAGCATACATTATGGAGCTGAGGGGTTTTAGCGAAACAGCATACACTCTGGAGCGGAGGGGTTTTAGTGATACAGCATACATTCTGGAGCTGAGGGGTTTTAGCGATACTGCTTACATTCAGGGCTGAGGGATTTAACGTGATACAGCATACACTTTGGAGCTGAGAGGTTTTAGTAATACAGCATACACTCTGGTGCTGAGGGGTTTTAGAGATACAGCATACATTCTGGAGCTGAGGGGTTTTAGTGATACAGCATACATTCTTACAGCTGAGTGGGTGTGAACCAGGTGAATACTAGTGATTATAAAAAGCCACATTTGTCATAGCGTCGTCTGCTGACACCTTAATTCTACGTGTTGTCGATCTTATAGATAAGTGCTGATTTAACTCGGCCCTTTACGAGAACTGTAATGCTATCCTCTTATATCCCAGTCTCGCCCATTGTCCCGCTACTAGTCAGGACGAACTCCGCCTCAGACTCGGAGGCTGGGGCGGAGTGGTGATGAACAGGCATCGGAGAGCGTTACAGAAATTGAATATCTCGTTTCTACCTGGCCATTGTGTTGTATATATATATTTTACTACTACAGATCTAGGTTCAGACTTACAGGAACATTCACTTCTGTGTGAGAACTCAATACATACCTTTTATAAATTAACGTAACATGATACCTGCATTTATAAAATGGCGTCTTTGAAGGTGTATTTATTTTTGTCAAATGACCACATCCAAGCCTATTCCATCTCCGAAAAGAAATATATACCGGGGTTGTCTTTAAAAAATTAGATGTTACATAAATTGTTGACTTGTGGTTGATAAACGCAAAGCAGTTTTTATGACGGGTTTTGATATCATTGCTTTTTGATACTCATCTTTTTTTATTTAGAAATACATAATAGACGTTTGTGGACTTATCAGATTGTTATCCAGTGTATGACCCGTGTCCCCCTCGTGATCCCCACGGGGTGCAACATGATTTATACCTACAGGACGTATCGACCTTTTAATGTCCGAGTGTGATCGGAAACTATAACAGGTATTTTCCTGTTCTCGTTTCGATAGAAATTGATTTTGTTCAATTATACAGCTATAGGGCGTGGAGGCATGACGTCAAGATATAATAGATAGGGAACAAAATTACATGTAACAAAGCAACAAAACGTATAAAAACACTAGAAGAATAGGGCGTATTCGTGAAAAAAGAATTTTAAAATACAACGGTAGGTTTGTTCAACGTCATCACGACAGCTATCAAAGAAGAACATTAGTAAAAGAAATCAGAAAATATCAAAGCGTCAACAAAACCGTTATATTCCAATTCAAAGTCGATAGAATAGGGACAATGTATGAACAAAGGAAATATTTACAGAGAATAAGACCAAGTATTCCGGAAGAGTAAGCGTCTTCTGCTTTATCGACGACACCCGCCATGTCGCATCCATAGTCATCTTCACACGTATGCCTCGGTAGCCGTGAGTGCTGATGCACATCATCAATTTCTACTGAGTACAATCAAAATGTTAGCTACAGATCACTCGCTGTCTAAAGAAACCTCGGTTTGGTCTCCAAAGATATCGGAAAAGTCAATGATATGAGACAGCATTAGTTGTTATCCTTGCGAGGTTACGGTGGTTTGCCTCCACCACGAAATCATCATTTGTTCCTTAGCGGCATCGTTATAAATCTCTACAGAAAAAAAAATCAGAGAATACCAAAGCGCCAACAAAATCATAATCCGAACTCAATATCGATTAAACTAGAGGCAAAAATAGGAACAAAGAAAAGATTTACACGGAGACTCTCGTAAAAGCACCAGAGAATAAGACCAGGTGTTTCGGAAGAGTATGCATCTTCTGCTTCATCGACGGCACCCGCCATGTAAATCTTGGTCACATCCAAGTAAGCATCGATCCTGAAAATGAGATACGAGTCATCGTTGTCAATCACAACAAGTAAGCACACTAATAAGCAAACTCAAAAACGTCCATCTTCATATCACACAAAGATACAGAATATTTCTCGATGAGATCAAGATGGCGATCAGGAAACGGACTAGCTCAGATTGAATTGAATCCCAAAATCTTTATAAGCATCATTTTATCACTAGCTTTGTTATTTGCTTTACAATGGCATGAGTTGAACTGCTTTCTTTTGTTTCTGGCGCCGTTACATCATTTTCAACGTCTAAAAGTGACACTGTAAAAAACGAAAAAAATGTTAATATCGTTATCAATCCCTAACATTAAAAAACCCTGTTCCATCAGAAATTTTGACTTCTCTGTATATTCTCTCATCTCATACCAAGCTGAAATTCCACCTTCACTTTCGCAAATGTCATCTTTTATCGTCAAATGCTAAACGGCGATACAAATAAATGCACATATAAAGTATTTTGCATGATTCGTTATAAGCAAGACATAAACCTGGATGGACTATAAATAAGAGAATACCGAAGCGTTAACAAAATCTGAGGATGAGATCATGGAGTTCCTTGCTGACGCTATATATAGTTATTATTATTTTTTTTTGCATTTTAAGTCAAGCATACATGCAGATGCTGTTAAAACTTATGAGATTCGTTTTATATTTATCATTAGTAATTGGAGAAAAATGCAAATCATAAAATAATAATAATAATAATTTTAAAAAATCCTGTTTTTTAATTATATCGTTTGTCAGTAATAACGTATCTGGGATCATTACATGATAGCAGTAAGATAGAATGGATAATATACATCAACCCTCCGTACAATTTAATGTAAATCACTTTTACTTATCAATAGACATATTGTTCACTGTTACTCGTACCAACATCCCGCTGTGTAGTATAGGCCGGGTCAGTGTACAACATCATTATAATTATAGACTTTCGATACAATATTCAGTGTTTCCAGCTCCAGCGCTACCATCCTGTCCCTGATACCATGGAGTACGCCTATATCGGTAAGTATTAACAGGTCCCCGACCTAACTAAACACGAAATAGGTATATTAATGTCTGGTAAGTGTTGAAAGTATTTTACTTAATGAGGAAACAATGAGAAAAAGGCATGATACAGTGTCTTTAGAGAAGGCTTGACGGAGGTGTTGGGGAGTGAGGGGAGGGGGCGGGGATGTGTAGTGTTAGGGAGTGAAATGGGGACTGGAATGTGGTATTAGGGAGTGTCATTTTACAGAGTAAAGCTGTGACTATCACCTAAACTAGTCACTACTTTATTTATGTTTCAAAATAATTTATAAATTAAACATTTAATAACGAAAATTCTGTTCTGCATCCAACAGACCCATTATCGTTGTGATACTTTAGTTGAGAGTCATTCACGTGTGAATGTCAGCATTCTCATACCTTTGTTAATGAACATCTGAAATACATACCAAATAATTTGTTTATAATGTAAAACAGTTAAAAACCGATACCAATGACATCCCATCTGATATGAGTTTTTTCTCAATTGTAGGAAAAGGTAGACTGACACTCCATATATCGTAAACTAAATTTCATCCACCCAGAAAGAGTTTTGTTAATTACCTAAATTACGTATAGCAGCTAAATATCATCAATACAGTAAAAGTAACTTCAAGACAAAAATGCCTTTTGAAATACTGTCAGCAAAGTATTATATGCAGCAAAAGTTGGTCATTAGTTTATTGTTAAACCTAACAAAATGATAAAGACGCTCTAAGTTTTGCAAATAAATGTTAATTGTTAATATTTTGATATCTATTTAGCCACCCCCCACTCACAACAACCAAATCAGGCGTCCTATTAAATTTTATTATAGCATTCCACATGTTAAATAATGTTTTAATGCAACTGTGTCCGAATGGACTGTTCGCTTATTCCTAATTTGGATCGATACTATTTGGTTTTAGTTTTACTCATTTACTCATCTTGCAATTTATATTGCCAAACACTTAAAAAGATTCTACGGGACAAAAATGGTATCAAAGTCTACTAAAATAGGGTTGATTCTTGTAAACTGCTGATCAAGGCACGTTAAATTAAAATGTTTAGACTCGTTTCAAAAATCCCATTACATGTAAGAGTGGGGGTGGGGAGTGAGAGAATATCAAAGCGTCAACAAAACCATAATCCGAACTCAAAATCTATTAAACTAGACGCAAAATAGGAACAAAGGAAGATTTACATGAAGACCAAGCACAGGAGAATAAGACCAGGTGTTACGGAAGAGTAAGCGTCTTCTGCTTCATCGACGACACCCGCCATGTAAATCTTAGTCACATCCAAGTTAACATCAAGTATCATTGTCAATCACAACAAGTAAACACACTGATGAGCATACTCAAAAACGTCCGTCTTCATATCACTTAAAGATACAGAATATTTCTCAATGAGACAAAGATGGCGACCATAAAACTTTCAAATAGTTCTGAACAACCTGCATCTCTCGGATCCTTGTGTTGTTAGTTTGTTTGTATAAAGTATAACGTGTATGAGATTGTATATAAAGTATAACGTGTATGAGATTGTATATAAAGTATAACGTGTATGAAGTTGTATATAAAGTATAACGTGTATGAAGTTGTATATAAAGTATAACGTGTATGATGTTGTATATAAAGTATAACGTGTATGAAGTTGTATATAAAGTCTAACGTGTATGAGGTTGTATATAAAGTATAACGTGTATGAGGTTGTATATAAACTATAACGTGTATGATGTTGTATGTAAACTATAATGTTTATAGACTTTCACGCCGTATATCCTACGCGAGTACCCGACCACCCAGCGGTTTCTTGTACAAAGCAGTATAAGATAATAGACTTTAACTTAATGTGTTATACTGTTAGGTAAATATAACACACTTCACAGTGACTTTCATTGACAATGTTAAAGAGTAGGTCAACCTTATGAATTAAAGGCAACTCCCACTTATTATAAGTAATATTTCATCAAATCATATACCGTTATAGCTAATGGTAATAATTATCACAGATGTTCTGAACTTCCCGTATATACATCCACATTGCTGTGTATTACAATGAATCGAAATTCAAAATATCATTATCGCAAAATAATGCTAATTGTGTTCATTATTGTTACACATCAATGGTATACTTATTAACATTCACAACCAAACAGTTTTCTACAAGCCTTAATAAGACAGCACTTCTAATTTATTTAACCCATTTGATCCTTCACAATCGAAATTTCACTTTGGTCGGACCCCTGCCCTGAGGCCCGTAACGATATTGAACACTTTTTATGGGTCCTTTATCAAATGAGAATTATCGAAAAAAACAGGACGAAAAATAATTTATCAAATAGAAATTCAAATTCCAAACATTCCATGAATCGTTACAGACGTCAATGAATTTTGAGCTTGACACATGAACAATACCATTAACCGATTTGATGCCTAATGATGACTAATTCATTGATACAGAAGCACGATAATACACGCTTAGTGTTGTTATAACACGTCAGTCGGACAAAATACCATAAAATTGAGACGTATTCCAGGGGGTAGGTCCTAACGTTACATACTATTGTCGGTGTGGGACCATTAGTAGAGAGAGATTGATGGACACATATTTTACATCGACGAGAGTACATCTGAACATGTCAGTTTGACAATTTGGTTTGATTGTTTGTGCTCTTTAAAGCCCAACAAGACAAAGGAAGTGTCACGGGGATCAACAAGTGCTGAAAACAAGAGAGCTATCAAATTAAGTTAAAGACACCCATTTATCGTAATACAAATTAAATGTTTGAAATACACCAAAGACAGTTTGTTACAATTGTTTGTTCATTTGTTAAGAATGTTACTTTACAGCAGAAAATATCGTTCCCAGATGGTGAGGTCACTTACGGGTCATTGTCAAGTATCATCTTTCTTAAATGTCCTTACAAGAAACGATGGTATCATAAAACTAGTAACTAAAACATTAGTTGTATCTGCAAATCAAGGACTTCACCTAGATTTCTTTGAAAGCACAGCTGCATTTTAACGAGTACTAGAAGAAAAGTAAATAGATAAAGGTTTGAAGGATTTCAATAGGCAAAGCGGAATAGTTTGTTACAATGACAAAGAAAAATACAGTCAAACCTGTCAATACAAACCGCTTGAGGAAATGCCCAAAACAGACTTCATAGGCAGGTTGATAATCAAATCGTAGTTTTATTTCAACAGCTAGAGAGAGAAAAAACTAGAGAATACCGAAGCGTCAACAAAACCATAGTCTGAACTTAAAATCAATTAGATTTGGGGCCAAAATTCGAAAAAGGAAAGAACCACAAGGCGACTCTTGTACAACTTCAATATGATAAGACCAAGAGTTCCAGAAGAGTAAGCGTCTTCTGCTTCATCGACGATAACCACCATGCAAATATTGGTCACATGCAAGTCTTCGAATGAGAACCGAGTCATCTTTGTTAATCCCAACAAGTAAGCATGAACACACTTAATAAATAACGTCCATCTTCCTATTACACAAAGATACAGAATATTTCTCAATGAGACAAAGATGGCGACCATAAAACTTGCCCATAGTACTGATCAACCTGCATCTTTCGAATTCAGTAAGTTTGTTTATCAGCAATCGTCATCGATCAAGAACATCACGATATATAGAGCAAGCCTTAGAAAGTAAGCTAATATATAGTAATAGTAAAAGTTTATTTCCTTTCAATGTGCGTTTATATTCTTTAATAATTTCAAATAACAAAATATTTGAAACAGCAAAAAAATCGTTGCTCTTTTCATTGAAATGAAATAGAAGGAATACAAAATGGATGTTCTTTTATTTCGGTTAAGTTGCCTGTAATACTATAGCCAAAATAAAAACAAGAATATTCATATTTGGAATTCGCTTCTGATTAGAGTTTGTTCTTATTAAAATGAACTGGTCAAGGTTTTAAACTGTCAAAATATGGGGACGGTGGAAGACTTTCCTATGAGATGTAATATTTCTTATCTCACATACATTTAATAAAAGGTGAGTGCACTGCAATCCAACAAATACTGTCGCGTCCATCTTTTTTGACATCAAATATCATATTAAAGCATTTGGAAACATCGACCGAGTTTCGAGAAAGTCAATAATCTTTGTCTCCTTCGGCACATTGTTGGATGGCCCATGAGGTCATTCGTTAAATTCAAACACAGTTTAGTGTTGACACTCTCCCTGTCTAAAGTGAACCTTGAACTATTCTGTCCTAGTCTGTGCCTCTCTGATATTGGTTTTCCACATCAACATCCTCCTCAGTGTCCTCCTCGAATCGCTGAGGATATCCCATATTAGATCCCTTGCATTGGCAGTCCGGCCACTACTTTCTGATTTTAAGAGGCATGGTTGAGGAATCCGAATATCTCCTTTGGCATACAAAACACCTCCAAAAAACGTCATCTTCATCATAACTTTCCTTATCTTCGCTGATGCTACATCGGAAAATTGGTCGACCAGAGGCACTTCGTTTATACCAAATCCACACTACCCAAACATTTTCTATTGTGCTCGGGCCGATGCCCATCCCTGATCCATGAATAGTGTCAAGAAGCGAAGTCTGCCTAAGATGTGACCCAGTCAAGGTGGGGTATCTCGTCTTAATGTTGATAAATAATAATAATATACAACATTTGATATAGCGCCCTATCTAGCTAACATAAGCCACTCTAAAGCGCTTTACAGTACAAAGGTATACAATTCTCATACAATCAATACCATTAACACATACAATGATATCATATACAATTCTTAGGATTTCACAGGAGCTGCCTTATCAGGCGCTAGCTACTTGTCCTATACCACCTGGCTAATATCTCCATATGTGTGTGTATGTTGTGTGTGTGTTCTGGAGATGGAATTTGTTCTGTTTGTAATGGGACCGTGTTTCCAACGGCATCTTTTAGAGTGCCACCTCACTTGAATGCTACAGCACAGATACTGCAACACTCACCCCAGACCATTTTATACTCCACCTTGGTTGCTGGAGTTGTGTGGGCAGGAGAAAAACACTTTCTCTGAATGTTCCATGCGTATGACGATTACGGGGATCGAACCCCGGCCGCAAGCATGGAAGGCCGGAGTGTTAACCACTCGACCAATCCGCTCAATCTGAACCTTTTCTTCCCGAATTTCAATTTTTGATCTTGGATGATGTTCTGGTTCATTGGTTGTGTCTTATTTGTATTTTTACATTCCGCTAGAATATTATCTTAAGCTGAATTAAGAAAAATTAGGATGTTGACATTTGAATAATCATAACAAAAATGTGTTCCATGATGAAATTCATCAAAAGTAAGTTCAATGCAATTAAATGTAATACAATACAGTGCTGTTCTTATTGTAAAGGTTGGTCACCTGTATACACTTTGCTAGTCCTTATGTAAAGGTTTGTCACCTGTACACACTTAGCTAGACTTTATGTATACACATTTCAATTAGCTAGTCCGTATGTAAAGGTTTGTCACCTGTATACACTTGGCTAGTCCTTATGTAAAGGTTTGTCACCTGTACACAATTAGCTAGACTTTATGTATACATATTTCAATTAGCTAGTCCGTATGTAAAGGTTTGTCACCTGTACACACTTAGCTAGTCCTTATGTACAGGTTTGTCACCTGTATACACTTAGCTAGTCCTTATGTAAAGGTTTGTCACCTGTACACACGTATCTAATCCTTATGTAAATGTTTGTCACCTGTATACACTTAGCTAGTCCTTATGTAAAGGTTTGTCAACTGTACACACTTAGCCAGTCCTTATGTAAAGGTTTGTCACCTGTATACACTTAGCTAGCCCTTATGTAAAGGTTTGTCACCTGTATACACTTAACTAGCCCTTATGTAAAGGTTTGTCACCTGTATACACTTAGCTAGTTCTTATGTAAAGGTCGGTCACCTGTATACACTTAGCTAGTCCTTATGTAAAGGTTTGTCACCTGTATACACTTAGCTAGCCCTTATGTAAAAGTTTGTCACCTGTACACACTTAGCTAGCCCTTATGTAAAATCTTGTCACTTGTATACACTTAGCTTGTCCTTATGTAAAGGTTTGTCACCTGTATACACTTAGCTAGCCATTATGTAAAGGTTTGTCACCTGTATACACTTAGCTAGCCCTTATGTAAAAGTTTGTCACCTGTACACACTTAACTAGCCCTGATGTAAAGGTTTGTCACCTGTATACACTTAGCTAGCCCTTATGTAAAAGTTTGTCACCTGTATACACTTAGCTAGTCCTTATGTAAAGGTTGGTCACCTGTACACACTTAGCTAGCCCTTAGGTAAAGGCTTGTCACCTGTACACACTTAACTAACCCTTATGTAAAGGTTTGTCACCTGTATACACTTAGCTAATCCTTATGTAAAGGCTTGTCACTTGTATACACTTAGCTTCTCCTTATGTAAAGGTTTGTCACCTGTACACACTTAGCTAGCCCTTATATAAAGGTTTGTCACCTGTATACACTTAGCTAGTCCTTATGTAAAGGTTTGTCACCTGTATACACTTAGCTAGTCCTTATATAAAGGGTTTTCACCTGTATACACTTAGCTAGCCCTTATGTAAAGGTTTGTCACCTGTATACATTTAGCTAGCCCTTATGTAAAGGTTTGTCACCTGTATACATTTAGCTAGCCCTTATGTAAAAAATTGTCACCTGTACACACTTAGCTAGCCCTTATGTAAAGGTTTGTCACCTGTAGACACTTAGCTAGCCCTTATGTAAAAGTTTGTCACCTGTATACACTTAGCTAGTCCTTATGTAAAGGTTGGTCACCTGTACACACTTAGCTAGCCCTTATGTAAAGGCTTGTCACCTGTACACACTTAACTAACCCTTATGTAAAGGTTTGTCACCTGTATATACTTAGCTAGTCCTTATGTAAAGGCTTGTCACTTGTATACAATTAGCTTGTCCTTATGTAAAGGTTTGTCATCTGTATACACTTAGCTAATCCTTATATAAAGGTTGGTCACCTGTATACACTTAGCTAGTCCTTATGTAAAGGTTTGTTACCTGTTTACACTTAGCTAGCCCTTATGTAAAGGTTTGTCACCTGTATACACTTAGCTAATCCTTATGTAAAGGTTTGTCACCTGTACACACTTAGCTAGCCCGTATGTAAATATTTGTCACCTGTATACACTTGGCTAGTCTTTATGTAAAGGTTTGTCACCTGTATACACTTAGCTAGCCCTTATATAAAGGTTTGTCACCTGTATACACTGAGCGAGTCCTTATGTAAAGGTTGGTCACCTGTTTACACTTATCTAGCAATTATATAAAGGTTTGTCACCTGTATACACTGAGCGAGTCCTTATGTAAAGGTTTGTCACCTGTATACACTTAGCTAATCCTTATGTAAAGGTTTGTCACCTGTATACACTTATCTAGCCCTTATATAAAGGTTTGTCACCTGTATACACTGAACGAGTCCTTATATAAAGGTTTGTCACCTGTATACACTTAGCTAGCCCTTATGTAAAGTATGTCACCTGTATACACTGACCTAGTCCTTATGTTAAGGTTTGTCACCTGTATACACTTAGCTAGTCCTTATGTTAAGTTTGTCACCTGTATACACTTAGCTAGTTTTTATATAAAGGTTTGTAACCTGTATACACTTAGCTAGTCCTTATGTAAAGGTTTGTCACCTGTATACACTTAGCTAGCCCTTATATAAAGGTTTGTCACCTGTACACACTTAGCTAATCCTTATGTAAAGGTTTGTCACCTGTATACACTTAGCTAGTCCTTATATAAATGGTTGGCACCTGTATACACTTAGCTAGCCCTTATGTAAATGTTTGTCACCTGTATACACTTATCTAGCCCTTATGTAAATGTTTGTCACCTGTATACACTTAGCTTGTCCTTATGTAAAGGTCGGTCACCTGTATACACTTAGCTAGTCCTTATGTAAAGGTTTGTCACCTGTATACACTTAGCTAGCCATTATGTAAAAGTTTGTCACCTGTATACACTTAGCTTGTCCTTATGTAAAGGTTTGTCACCTGTATACACTTAGCTAGCCCTTATGTAAAGGTTTGACACCTGTATACACTTAGCTAGCCCTTATGTAAAAGTTTGTCACCTGTACACACTTAGCTAGCCCTTATGTAAAAGTTTGTCACCTGTACACACTTAGCTAATCCTTATGTAAAGGTTTGTCACCTGTATACACTTAGCTAGTCCTTATATAAAGGTTTGTCACCTGTACACACTTAGCTAGTCCTTATGTTAATGGTTGTCACCTGTATACACTTAGCTAGTCCTTATATAAATGGTTGGCACCTGTATACACTTAGCTAGCCCTAATGTAAAAGTTTGTCACCTGTACACACTTAGCTTCTCCTTATGTAAAGGTTTGTCACCTGTATACACTTAGCTAGCCCTTATATAAAGGTTTGTCACCTGTACACACTTAGCTAGTCCTTATGTTAATGGTTGTCACCTGTATACACTTAGCAAGTCCTTATATAAATGGTTGGCACCTGTATACACTTAGCTAGCCCTTATGTAAATGTTTGTCACCTGTATACACTTAACTAGCTCTTATGTAAAGGTTTGTCACCTGTATACACTTAGCTAGTCCTTATGTAAGGGTTGGTCACCTGTACACACTTAGCTAGCCCTTATGTAAAAGTTTGTCACCTGTACACACTTAACTAACCCTTATGTAAAGGTTTGTCACCTGTATACACTTAGCTAGCCCTTATGTAAAGGCTTGTCACTTTTATATACTTAGCTTCTCCTTATGTAAAGGTTTGGCACCTGTATACACTTAGCTAGCCCTTATATAAAGGTTTATCACCTGTACACACTTAGCTAGCCCTTATATAAAGGTTTGTCACTTATATACACTTAGCTAGCCCTTATGTAAAGGCTTGTCACTTGTATACAATTAGCTTGTCCTTATGTAAAGGTTTGTCATCTGTATACACTGAGGTAATCCTTATATAAAGGTTGGTCACCTGTATACACTTAGCTAGTCCTTATGTTAAGGTTTGTTACCTGGTTACACTTAGCTAGCCCTTATGTAAAGGTTTGTCACCTGTATACACTTGGCTAGTCCTTATGTAAAGGTTTGTCACCTGTATACACTTAGCTAGCCCTTATATAAAGGTTTGTCACCTGTATACACTGAGCGAGTCCTTATGTAAAGGTTGGTCACCTGTTTACACTTATCTAGCAATTATATAAAGGTTTGTCTCCTGTATACACTGAGCGAGTCCTTATGTAAAGGTTTGTCACCTGTATACACTTAGCTAATCCTTATGTAAAGGTTTGTCACCTGTATACACTTATCTAGCCCTTATATAAAGGTTTGGCACCTGTATACACTGAGCGAGTCCTTATGTAACGTTTGTCACCTGTATACACTTTGCTAGTCTTTATATAAAGGTTTGTCACCTGTATACACTTATCTAGCCCTTATGTAAAGGTTTGTCACCTGTATACACTTAGCTAGTCCTTATGTAAAGTTTGTCACCTGTATACACTTAGCTAGTTTTTATATAAAGGTTTGTAACCTGTATACACTTAGCTAATCCTTATGTAAAGGTTTGTCACCTGTATAAACTGAGCGAGTCCTTATGTAAAGGCTTGTCACTTGTATACACTTAGCTTGTCCTTATGTAAAGGTTTGTCACCTGTATACACTTAGCTAGCCCTTATGTAAAGGTTTGTCACCTGTATACATTTAGCTAGCCCTTATGTAAAGGTTTGTCACCTGTTTACACTTAGCTAGCCCCTATGTAAAAGTTTGTCACCTGTACACACTTAACTAGCCCTTATGTAAAGGTTTGTCACCTGTATACACTTAGCCAGCCCTTATGTAAAGGCTTGTCACCTGTACACACTTAGCTAGCCCTTATGTAAAGATTTGTCACTTGTATACACTTAGCTAGCCCTTATGTAAAAGTTTGTCACCTGTATACACATAGCTAGTTCTTATGTAAAGGTTGGTCACCTGAACACACTTAGCTAGCCCTTATGTAAAGGCTTGTCACCTGTACACACTTAACTAACCCTTATGTAAAGGTTTGTCACCTGTATATACTTCGCTAGCCCTTATGTTAAGGCTTGTCACTTGTATACAATTAGCTTGTCCTTATGTAAAGGTTTGTCATCTGTATACACTTAGCTAATCCTTATGTAAAGGTTGGTCACCTGTTTACACTTATCTAGCAATTATATAAAGGTTTGTCTCCTGTATACACTGAGCGAGTCCTTATGTAAAGGTTTGTCACCTGTATACACTGAGCGAGTCCTTATGTAACGTTTGTCACCTGTATACACTTAGCTAGTCTTTATATAAAGGTTTGTCACCTGTATACACTTATCTAGCCCTTATGTAAAGGTTTGTCACCTGTATACACTTAGCTAGTCCTTATGTAAAGTTTGTCACCTGTATACACTTAGCTAGTTTTTATATAAAGGTTTGTAACCTGTATACACTTAGCTAATCCTTATGTAAAGGTTTGTCACCTGTATAAACTGAGCGAGTCCTTATGTAAAGGTTTGCCACCTGTATACACTTAGCTAACCCTTATGTTAAGGTTTGTCACCTGTATACACTTAGCTAGCCCTTATGTAAAGGTTTGTCACCTGTATACACTTAGCTAGCCCTTATGTAAAAGTTTGTCACCTGTACACACTTAGCTAGCCCTTATGTAAAGGCTTGTCACCTGTATACACTTAGCTAATCCTTATGTAAAGGTTGGTCACCTGTATACACTTTGCTAGCCCTTATGTAAAGGTTTGTCACCTGTACACACTTAGCTAGTCCTTATGTAAAGGTTTGTCACCTGTACACACTTAGCTAGTCCTTATGTAAAGGTTGGTCACCTGTATACACTTAGCTAGCCCTAATGTAAAGGTTTGTCACCTGTATACACTTAGCTAGCCCTTATGTAAAGGTTTGTCATCTGTATACACTTAGCTAGTCCTTATATAAAGGTTGGTCACCTGTATACACTTAACTAGCCCTTATATAAAGGTTGGTCACCTGTTTACACTTAGCTAGCCCTTAATTGAAGGTTTTTCACCTGTATACACTTAGCTAGCCCTTATGTAAAGGTTTGTCACCTGTATACACTTAGCTAGCCCTTATATAAAGGCTTGTCACCTGTACACCCTTAGCTATTCCTTATATAAGGGTTGGTCACCTGTATACACTTATCTAACCCTTATATAAAGGTTTGTCACCTAGATACACTTAGCTAGCCCTTATATAAAGGTTTGTCACCTGTACACACTTAGCTAGTCCTTATGTAAAGGTTGGTCACCTGTATACACTTAGCTAGCCCTAATGTAAAGGTTTGTCACCTGTATACACTTAGCTAGCCCTTATGTAAAGGTTTGTCATCTGTATACACTTAGCTAGTCCTTATATAAAGGTTGGTCACCTGTATACACTTAACTAGCCCTTATATAAAGGTTGGTCACCTGTTTACACTTAGCTAGCCCTTAATTGAAGGTTTTTCACCTGTATACACTTAGCTAGCCCTTATGTAAAGGTTTGTCACCTGTATACACTTAGCTAGCCCTTATATAAAGGCTTGTCACCTGTACACCCTTAGCTATTCCTTATATAAGGGTTGGTCACCTGTATACACTTATCTAACCCTTATATAAAGGTTTGTCACCTAGATACACTTAGCTAGCCCTTATATAAAGGTTTGTCACCTGTACACACTTAGCTAGCCCTTATATAAAGGTTTGTCACCTGTATACACTTAGCTAGTCCTTATATAAAGGTTTGTCACCTGTATACACTTAGCTAACCCTTATGTAAAGGTTTGTCACCTGTATACACTTAGCTAGCCCTTATGTAAAAGTTTGTCACCTGTACACACTTAGCTAGCCCTTATGTAAAGGCTTGTCACCTGTATACACTTAGCTAATCCTTATGTAAAGGTTGGTCACCTGTATACACTTTGCTAGCCCTTATGTAAAGGTTTGTCACCTGTACACACTTAGCTAGTCCTTATGTAAAGGTTTGTCACCTGTACACACTTAGCTAGTCCTTATGTAAAGGTTGGTCACCTGTATACACTTAGCTAGCCCTAATGTAAAGGTTTGTCACCTGTATACACTTAGCTAGCCCTTATGTAAAGGTTTGTCATCTGTATACACTTAGCTAGTCCTTATATAAAGGTTGGTCACCTGTATACACTTAACTAGCCCTTATATAAAGGTTGGTCACCTGTTTACACTTAGCTAGCCCTTAATTGAAGGTTTTTCACCTGTATACACTTAGCTAACCCTGATGTAAAGGTTTGTCACCTGTATACACTTAGCTAGCCCTTATGTAAAAGTTTGTCACCTGTACACACTTAGCTAGCCCTTATGTAAAGGCTTGTCACCTGTATACACTTAGCTAATCCTTATGTAAAGGTTGATCACCTGTATACACTTTGCTAGCCCTTATGTAAAGGTTTGTCACCTGTACACACTTAGCTAGTCCTTATGTAAAGGTTTGTCACCTGTACACACTTAGCTAGTCCTTATGTAAAGGTTGGTCACCTGTATACACTTTGCTAGCCCTTATGTAAAGGTTTGTCACCTGTACACACTTAGCTAGTCCTTATGTAAAGGTTTGTCACCTGTACACACTTAGCTAGTCCTTATGTTAAGGTTTGTTACCTGGTTACACTTAGCTAGCCCTTATGTAAAGGTTTGTCACCTGTAAACACTTAGCTAATCCTTATGTAAAGGTTTGTCACCTGTACACACTTAGCTAGCCCGTATGTAAAGGTTTGTCACCTGTATACACTTGGCTAGTCTTTATGTAAAGGTTTGTCACCTGTATACACTTAGCTAGCCCTTATATAAAGGTTTGTCACCTGTATACACTGAGCGAGTCCTTATGTAAAGGTTGGTCACCTGTTTACACTTATCTAGCAATTATATAAAGGTTTGTCTCCTGTATACACTGAGCGAGTCCTTATGTAAAGGTTTGTCACCTGTATACACTGAGCGAGTCCTTATGTAACGTTTGTCACCTGTATACACTTAGCTAGTCTTTATATAAAGGTTTGTCACCTGTATACACTTATCTAGCCCTTATGTAAAGGTTTGTCACCTGTATACACTTAGCTAGTCCTTATGTAAAGTTTGTCACCTGTATACACTTAGCTAGTTTTTATATAAAGGTTTGTAACCTGTATACACTTAGCTAATCCTTATGTAAAGGTTTGTCACCTGTATAAACTGAGCGAGTCCTTATGTAAAGGTTTGCCACCTGTATACACTTAGCTAACCCTTATGTAAAGGTTTGTCACCTGTATACACTTAGCTAGCCCTTATGTAAAGGTTTGTCACCTGTATACACTTAGCTAGCCCTTATGTAAAAGTTTGTCACCTGTACACACTTAGCTAGCCCTTATGTAAAGGCTTGTCACCTGTATACACTTAGCTAATCATTATGTAAAGGTTGGTCACCTGTATACACTTTGCTAGCCCTTATGTAAAGGTTTGTCACCTGTACACACTTAGCTAGTCCTTATGTAAAGGTTTGTCACCTGTACACACTTAGCTAGTCCTTATGTAAAGGTTGGTCACCTGTATACACTTAGCTAGCCCTAATGTAAAGGTTTGTCACCTGTATACACTTAGCTAGCCCTTATGTAAAGGTTTGTCATCTGTATACACTTAGCTAGTCCTTATATAAAGGTTGGTCACCTGTATACACTTAACTAGCCCTTATATAAAGGTTGGTCACCTGTTTACACTTAGCTAGCCCTTAATTGAAGGTTTTTCACCTGTATACACTTAGCTAGCCCTTATGTAAAGGTTTGTCACCTGTATACACTTAGCTAGCCCTTATATAAAGGCTTGTCACCTGTACACCCTTAGCTATTCCTTATATAAGGGTTGGTCACCTGTATACACTTATCTAACCCTTATATAAAGGTTTTAACCTAGATACACTTAGCTAGCCCTTATATAAAGGTTTGTCACCTGTACACACTTAGCTAGCACTTATATAAAGGTTTGTCACCTGTATACACTTAGCTAGTCCTTATATAAAGGTTTGTCACCTGTATACACTTAGCTAACCCTTATGTAAAGGTTTGTCACCTGTATACACTTAGCTAGCCCTTATGTAAAAGTTTGTCACCTGTACACACTTAGCTAGCCCTTATGTAAAGGCTTGTCACCTGTATACACTTAGCTAATCCTTATGTAAAGGTTGGTCACCTGTATACACTTTGCTAGCCCTTATGTAAAGGTTTGTCACCTGTACACACTTAGCTAGTCCTTATGTAAAGGTTTGTCACCTGTACACACTTAGCTAGTCCTTATGTAAAGGTTGGTCACCTGTATACACTTAGCTAGCCCTAATGTAAAGGTTTGTCACCTGTATACACTTAGCTAGCCCTTATGTAAAGGTTTGTCATCTGTATACACTTAGCTAGTCCTTATATAAAGGTTGGTCACCTGTATACACTTAACTAGCCCTTATATAAAGGTTGGTCACCTGTTTACACTTAGCTAGCCCTTAATTGAAGGTTTTTCACCTGTATACACTTAGCTAACCCTTATGTAAAGGTTTGTCACCTGTATACACTTAGCTAGCCCTTATGTAAAAGTTTGTCACCTGTACACACTTAGCTAGCCCTTATGTAAAGGCTTGTCACCTGTATACACTTAGCTAATCCTTATGTAAAGGTTGGTCACCTGTATACACTTTGCTAGCCCTTATGTAAAGGTTTGTCACCTGTACACACTTAGCTAGTCCTTATGTAAAGGTTTGTCACCTGTACACACTTAGCTAGTCCTTATGTAAAGGTTGGTCACCTGTATACACTTAGCTAGCCCTAATGTAAAGGTTTGTCACCTGTATACACTTAGCTAGCCCTTATGTAAAGGTTTGTCATCTGTATACACTTAGCTAGTCCTTATATAAAGGTTGGTCACCTGTATACACTTAACTAGCCCTTATATAAAGGTTGGTCACCTGTTTACACTTAGCTAGCCCTTAATTGAAGGTTTTTCACCTGTATACACTTAGCTAACCCTTATGTAAAGGTTTGTCACCTGTATACACTTAGCTAGTCCTTATGTAAATGTTTGTCACCAGTATACACTTAGCTAGCTCTTATGTAAAGGTTTCACACCTGTATACACTTAGCTAGCCCTTATGTAAAGGTTTGTCACCTGTATACACTTAGCTAGCCCTTATATAAAGGCTTGTCACCTGTACACCCTTAGCTATTCCTTATATAAGGGTTGGTCACCTGTATACACTTATCTAACCCTTATATAAAGGTTTGTCACCTAGATACACTTAGCTAGCCCTTATATAAAGGTTTGTCACCTGTACACACTTAGCTAGCCCTTATATAAAGGTTTGTCACCTGTATACACTTAGCTAGTCCTTATATAAAGGTTTGTCACCTGTATACACTTAGCTAACCCTTATGTAAAGGTTTGTCACCTGTATACACATAGCTAGTCCTTATGTAAAGGTTTGTCATCTGTATACACTTAGTTAGTCCTTATATAAAGGTTGGTCACCTGTTTACACTTAGCTAGCCCTTATGTAAAGGTTTGTTACCTGTATACACTTAGCTAATCCTTATGTAAAGGTTTGTCATCTGTATACACTTAGTTAGTCCTTATATAAAGGTTGGTCACCTGTTTACACTTAGCTAGCCCTTATGTAAAGGTTTGTCACCTGTATACGCATAGCTAACCCTTATGTAAAGGTTTGTCATCTGTATTCACTTAGATAACCCTTATGTAAAGGTTGGTCACCTGTTTACACTTAACTAGCCCTTATGTAAAGGTTTGTTACCTGTATACACTTAGCTAATCCTTATGTAAAGGTTGGTCACCTGTATACACTTTGCTAGCCCTTATGTAAAGGTTTGTCACCTGTACACACTTAGCTAGTCCTTATGTAAAGGTTTGTCACCTGTACACACTTAGCTAGTCCTTATGTAAAGGTTGGTCACCTGTATACACTTTGCTAGCCCTAATGTAAAGGTTTGTCACCTGTATACACTTAGCTAGCCCTCATGTAAAGGTTTGTCATCTGTATACACTTAGCTAGTCCTTATATAAAGGTTGGTAACCTGTATACACTTAGCTAGCCCTTATATAAAGGTTGGTCACCTGTTTACACTTAGCTAGCCCTTAATTGAAGGTTTTTCACCTGTATACACTTAGCTAACCCTTATGTAAAGGTTTGTCACCTGTATACACTTAGCTAGTCCTTATGTAAAGGTTTGTCACCTGTATCACTTAGCTAGTCCTTATGTAAAGGTTTGTCACCTGTATACACTTAGCTAGTCCTTATATAAAGGTTTGTCACCTGTATACACTTAGCTAGTCCTTATGTAAAGGTTGGTCACCTGTATACACTTAGCTAGTCCTTATTTAAAGGTTTGCCATTCGCTATACTGTGGTGCTGGGCCTGGTGTGTGTAACAATTACTAAAACTAATATAGGTATTAACTAATGGGTAATTATCTGCGGGTTTTATTTAGTTTTAGTTATTAATGACCGAAAGTTTTCATTGCAATCTCGCAAAGATATTTTGTCGTCTACTTCTTGCTTTTGATTTACAAATAGCATTAGATTCGTCAATTATGTATTTAAATGTTGAAAACTATAGTTGTCCTGTCATATAGTTATCTATGTGTGTTGCAGTGTAATACTGCTCCGAACAGTGTAAATGTTCATCCTTTTATCAAGTTGTGAACCGAGAACACCCAGTTCCGATCATATTTATGGTATATAAAAGACCTCTATTTAGAAAAATAAATACATTTCTTTATCTCATTAATTGGATGATGTCTCCCCATTAATGACGGCTTAAGATGTTCTGCCTGTACATTTAAAGGGAGATTACTCGTTCAACACTAGGTAATGTACTGTAGAGATCCACGTGAAGAATGAGAATATATAATTTGATTTGACAGAAACTTTTATACATTTTTGGCATTGACGTACACTTTGACACCGTAATACACGAGCAGAGTCATGTTTAACTTGCCCTTAAATCTGTAGGAAATCACATTCCTATTTTTGAAACCGGCTCATTTTTGAAGCCATTTAATTTTCACAGCTATTTAGACTGTAGAGCATTAATGTCTTATTTTCCTTTGAAGCCCTTTTTGACGGTCCATTTCATAGTGACATTATTGCTGATGATACTCACATTCATTTACCGTAACTAATTTTGTAATGTTTAGGCCGAAACAAAGTATGACGCTTTGGATGGCCAAATTACACCGACGCTATAGATACAAATATTTTCACGGGATACAGTACTGGCTGTTATTACTCAAAGATCAACTTGTTTTTATATTTAGATAAGTCGGTTTGAAGATCGTTTAAGCCGACTGATGCTGATGGAACGATTTCTTATATTTATTTTCCATTGAAAACATGTTTCAACAAAAGTAAAATTTCGTATACAGTGAAATACAATGTACGTCCTTGCCCTAAACACTCATTATTCGCACATGCACTACAAAATTTTAATTTGCATTTAATCAATCATTTATTTATAGTTTAGATATTTTATCATATAGAAGAAAGTACCAAATGTAAAGGTTATCTTTTTTTCATTACAAAATAATAATTTCATAATTGGCTTATCTCCCTTTGATAACATAGGATGTTAGTTTGGGAAGGACGGGAAGGGGAATGGGTCAAGGTCACTTTTACAATGGTAAAGCTATTTATAGGTATCGTATATCTTGTTTAGATGTTTGATGATCGCAGAAAAGGCTAATGATATCAAATTTCCACTTGAGTCAGTGGTCTTTTTCTCTGTAAATTTAAGATGTAATTTTGTGATAATGACGTCACAACAGGTACCATTACTAATAGAAAATAGCGCTACAAGGAAATCCTGTGATCGGAAAAATAGAAATACTTGTATTTATACACGAAGCTTATTAATTGATATAAATATATCTTATATCATTTTAAATTCTAATAACAATTTCTCATCGATGAAAATTTTATCTATAGCATGAGATAATAACCATGAAAAGATGAATAGGGAGATAATCGTTTGTTGGATGGACTGTTCTTATGTTTGACATGACTTACAGATGTTAGACAAAGTGCATCTTTTAGCTTTTCTGTGTATACTCAAACAATGGTTACATATGTAATACATACATATTAACTTACTGTCTAATTACTAAGCCGTTCACTGTATCCTACCAAACAAAGACAACGTCTTGTGACAAAAGGTTGCGAGGGAGGCAGTATTTTTGTTTCCTAAAACATTATGAGAGCGAAAAACCGTCTTGGCATTCTACTTCATCTACAAACATTGCGGTCTACTGAAATCTTCAGCTTCGAAATCATCATTGTACATGTACCTTATCCCGTCTGTATAATAACGTGATTTACAATAAAAATGAAACATCATTATGGTTTTTTCACCCTCTATAAAATAATGCATTTTTTCAAAACCTTAAACACTAGCATTTATCCAGATTTCTAAAACAGGAATTCCTCCAGAACACTTCATCTGCTTAGTTTATGACTCTCGGAATATTAAAATATCGTAAAATACCGGTTAATGAGCAAGACGCTGACCTACGTCGTCTTTATTACATGTAGATACGGAAATTGTACATGGATCCTTATCAGCAACATTTTATCGCTGCCTTTGCTAATTGCTGGACCAAGCCTTTATCAAAACTTTTATCTTTGTATTTGCCCCTAGTTTAATCGATTTTGAGTTCGGATTAAGGTTTTGTTGACGCTTTGGTATTCTCTATTTTTTTTTACCTAAATCCAAACAATAAACTAACCATCACATCCAATTCTTTCTATAAAACAACGCATGTACCAAATCCTCTAAAATAGTGCTTTGTACAAACAATGTAGCCTTCTAGTTAAAACAACTAAGGTCGATGGATTTGTAATATTTCCATGCAGGTAGTGCGGGGTAATTGTACCTACTCGCCCCTGTGAGGGGGACTTAGGGTTCTGTACCCTGGACGATAGTTACTACTCTCGGCTTGACAATCAACATTATTGGAGTAGAACTAATCGGTCCGCCGTTGTCAGTTTAATGTGACCGGTTCAGGTGTTCTTCTTGGAGCCTTCTACAAAATACTTCAGTGTGGTAGCACTGTAAATCGGCACAAGATCGCAAGGAGGCTTACACGACATAACGCACCCTCACTACTACTACTCGAAATTTACACACATCAACGCATACACTAGGGGGCCATCCTTAAATATCCTTAGTAGTAAATAGGACGTAAAATCAATCAAACCAAATTATTGCAATAACTAAGGTCGTATGTAAAATTTGTTGTTGGAGATTGTGTAGGATAAAGACCAATGCTTATGTTCATTTCATTGGAATGACGAAACGTGGTCAAGGAGGAATAAATACTTCATAAAGCATGCTTCTTTAGCTGAGCAAGAATAATCTTTTATCCATTCATTTTCTCAAGCGTCTGCTACCTTCTACAAATTGTATTGTGTTAATGTTATGCTGTGGTACATTCTCACCCGAGCAGAGACCACAATGAATCGACATTGCTTCGTATTTTGATGGTAAAATGGCAAGAGTCGTGATTAACAAATACACAGTTTGTACAGTAACTATTAAAAGTTTTAGCTTTCTGAATCAATCTTCTTTAATTACAACATATGCACTTCACTACTCCATTTTGTAGTGTGTATATTACGTACAAAGACAGTATGTTTTACTTCTTTCGGTTTTATGACACACTAAGCAAGTAGATGCAGTGCAGAATATTACATTAGATCACATACGATTGATTTCAATATTAACAGATGAAAATAAAGCTGATTTTGCAGTGTTGTGACAGTGCGTGATATATAGAGCTAAAGTCGAGTTTGAAGCTAAACGAGTATTTCACCATATCGTTTCTAACCTTAAGAAAATGATTATAAACATTTTTGTTGTGCTTAAAGAGGTGCAATATTAAAGTACCCTGATCAATGTATGTCATCAGCAGAATTTCCGCGTAGACATCAATTTCCCAGTTAGTTGTACCCTACATAAATATTTAATGACTCATAGCTTTTAAACTTCATTGAAAAACTAATTTGAATTGAGGATATCGTAAACAACATCAGCTACACATTCCCTAAACTATTTGATATTTTCACCTACTCATTCAGAAATTCACTATAAACATCAAATCTAGATCCCGATGTATTTAAAAACAGATATGCTAATAAGCACTCCATCAGGTGCAGGGGAGCACTTTATTTTGGTTATACCTGAATTTCTGTATAGGCGTACAAAGTAATGTGGTATATCGTCGAATTGACTAATTTAAATCTTTTCATCAAAGTGTTTATGGCAGTTAATGCTCCAATTAACAAAAGTGGTTTGGATGCAGATAGTAAACGCAATGTGGTAACGTGCATTGGTTACATAACTCAAATGTATTTGTCAACATAATATAGGCCATACAATGAATCTTGTCATAAGACGGCGTGGTCATCTTATATTGTTTTTCCAGTCGAACTTCGTTATCTTGAAGTCAATAAGACAGTGGAAAATTACAGTTTCCAGTTATGTAAGAATCCGAGTTAAGTGAGATATAATAAGACTGGCGGGGACCGCCAAAACGATGTCTTTGAGTGACACTTTGTTCGAGATGACGAGTTTCGATTGTTTATGGTCCATGCAGCAGGGGCCGCGGTGGCCGAGTGGTAAAGATGTTCCGACATTTTACTGCTAGCCCTCCACCTTTGGGTTGCAAATTTGAATCCCGCGGAGGGGAGTTGCCAGGTACTGACCGTAGGCGTTGTTTTTTCTCCACCTCCAAAACCTGGCACGTCCTTAAATGACTTTGGCTGTTAAAAGGACGTTAACCAAAATAAACCAAACCAAACCATGCAGCACATATGGTCGCGTGATGGCGTCGGATTGACAACATGTTATGGTCCATACGACATATTGCTACATCAACGTGATATCTACGTATTTTTTGTGGTTTAGGTGTCTGACAGTCTGCTACAACTAGCAATATTTGCTGGGTCGCGATTTCTGGGCCTACGTGTCTTTTGGGCTGGAATTAGGTCGGTGTTTTTTCTCAAGGAACTCCGGATTTTCTCGATCACCAAAAACTTGCATGTCCATAGCTATCAATAGGACATAAAACACAAACCATAAGGTCTACATATTACGGGCCACATAGCATATGTGGTTGTTCGGCAGTGTTACTAAAAGATTATAAGCAATACAACATATATGGTCTTATAACGGCGTTATCAAACGATTAATGGCCATACACAAGACAAACTAAATCAAAGTCAATGGCTAGACAGCATCTCCAACCAAGAACAAGTGGGTAATGTGTTTTAATAAGAACTTTGTAAATTTAGCTGAGAGAATTAGACACTCTTTTCATAATCAGACCCTCTGTGGTCACATAATTTAAACACTAATAAGGAAAATCTTAATGTTTTCAACCCATGTACTTTTAGGCAAATCAATGCTGAAGAGGTGTTTAAAGTCATAAATAAGCTTGACTGCAAGAACTCTGTTGGTATTGATTATACACCATCTAAGGCTTTTAAGACTGGTCCTGACTCACGTTTTACAAGCTCTTCCCTTTTGAAACATTGCCTGGCGAGGGCATCCTTTCTTGATAGCTATAACTAGCGCAGGTTATACTATTAAACCTGTTTTTAAGAAAAAAAATCCAGTCAGATTTTTAGCTGCTATGTCTTAGCATTTTGAAAGAATATATGACCAAATTAACAGATTTTTATTGATATTTTAACCCTTTTTTGGCTGCTTTCATGGCAGGACTAAGGATGCCTGTCGACCCTCTTCAAGGCCTTTTTCTGCAGACCTCATAGCCTGCTGCTCGTAAAGCTGCGTGCCTATTGACTAGACAAGTCTGGTGTTAGTCTTGGTAGCAGCTATCTAGGGAGAATGGTCATCAGACTAGACTGAGGTCCGTTGTCTCGGACTGGGAGTAGCCACAGAGGGGTATTACAAGGTTCCATACTGTGTTCGTTAATTTCTAATATATTATTCGATGGTATGATCTGTTCTATACAAAACGACACCCTTACAGTTATGCAGATGATAACATCTTATATAATAAGGATGATTTTAAAGAAGTCCTCGAAAATGAACATTGTGCATTAATTAAGTGGTTCCATAACAACCGTATGGAAGCAAACACTGATATTTTAGGCATATGTGTTAGCAAAATGTCCAATGTGCAAAAATCAGTTAAAATAGACGGAAATAATGTAACTTGTAAAGAAGCCGTTGAACTTTTGCGGATCTTTAAATGCAGCAAGCAAGGCAACAACTTATTTTTCAAAATTGTTCTTCCTGTCAAACTTCAACTAGTCAATAAGCTTGGTATTTTTGTTCATGATTATCTATGAAAAAAATGAAGAATATTCAGGAATAATCAATCATTGAAAATAATTATACAAAAATAACTATGCAATCAAAGCATTCTATTTATAAGACACAAATGGTCAATACTACATGATGTAGTTTAGATATCGATATTTTGGTGATCGATGTCGACAGCTGACAAACAAGCTTGCTACACAGAGATTCGATAGATGTAGGTTTATCAGAATTATAAGCAAGTTTTATGGTCGTGATCTCATTGAAAAATATGTTGTGTCTTTGTGTAATATCAATGATGACGTCCTTAATATGCTCATTAGTGTGCTTACTTGCTTGATTGAGAATAATGACCCGGTTCTCACTTCTCACGCTTATGACCATACTCAAAAACGTCCATTTTCATATCACTTAAAGATACAAAATACTTCTCAATGAGACAAAGATGGCGACCATAAAACTAGCCCATAGTTCTGATCAACCTGCATCTCTCGAATCTTTGTGTTGTAAGTTTGTTTGTCAGTAGTCGACATCGATCACGAAAATCACGATGTTTAGAGCAAGCCCTAGAATAACGAATCAACTGCAACATGTAAACACCATAGGTTGGAGAAGCAGGGATGTTACTAACAAGAAAAGGAAAACTCACGATCGGAAATTGGCTGTCTATGTTGGTCGTTGTTTAGAAACAGCTATTTGATGCAGTTTAATTCATGTTTTCGGTGTAACTTAATTTAAAAGATGCAGCATATGTGTGTGTTAAGTCATATCTGAAGTAGAGGTCGAGGTAAGCAGTTGATGTAGAAGAGTCTGTTGTGTCATTTATTTCAAGTTCAGAAGGGTATGTACGATCGACTAGGTCAGCAAACTTGTTGTTGTTTAAAAACAACACATCGTCGATATATCTGAAAGTGATATTAAAATATTTGGCAAGGTTTTTGCTTCCTGTCCTGATTAGCTCTTCCACAAATTCAGCCTCGTATTGAAACAAAAGTAATTCAGCTAAGAAGGTCAGTTTGTTTCCATGGGAATGCCAACAGTCTGCTACAAAATCTTTCCTCCTTACTCAACAAAATTATTATCGACCAGAAATTCAACCATCCTTACTAAATCTTCCTCAGTATATTTCATATTACATGCAGCTTTTGTCATGGTTTCACAAAGTACCGTATATCAGGTTGTTTTAGCGTATGCTACTAACGCGTTTTCTGTATAAAATCACTGGTTTTTATATTTGGCATACTAAATTTTAAGCGTTGACCCAGCTTCAATTGTTAATTTTAGCGTATGTATCATATACAACACAAACAAATGAGTAATGCACACTGTTATTTATTAAAAACCCTCAGGTATTGCATCAAATATTATCGTAAATGCTACAGTAGCACGACATTATGCATTGTAGGGCCACTTAAGTTCCATCTGAGCCCGTATTCATGAAACCGTTTTCATGCTCAAACAGGGATATTGTGTTCAAGTCTAATTCTTATTCCGGCTATAATTTACTTAGAAAATCTACTTTTGTCAAAGTTTTGAAAAAAGTTGGAGAGACATTAAGTCGAAAGTTGTTTACAACATTTAAATGATTTTTTGACTGTTTGATATGATTAAGGGGAGTTTCAAGAAAGCTGGCTTTAGCACAGAAACCATGCTTGAGCATGATAATGGTTTCATGAATACGGTCCCAGGTCGTGCTTTGAGGTGATCATACATTTTTACCCTACATTTTGCACTTAATGGTTTCATCTTGTACTGTATCTGCATACTGTATAATGAAACCACATTTAAAGCGATATTTTATTTTTTGAGATGGAGTGATGTCCCGAGTAAAGCGAAAATTTAACACTCGCTAAAAAAAACCCGATATACGATATGTTCCAAGATCACTTCCATTTATTTTAATCGTAGTCCGCCTTTTTTGGAAAAGAAAGCTCTCATAACGAGAGCTCAAAAACATTCATTCAATTCTGTATGATGCATGGTAGTGTGCAGGATGGAAAAATAAAATGTTTTGATAAAATAACATGTTTTAGAAGGGGGTTTTCAAGATTGTTTCAAAGATCTTTTGAGTTTTTTTTTAAATACACATCCAATTGATTCCACTCTTGGAGTAAATAGTGTCACAATAAGACTGAAGCCCTGATTGAATGGTGCTAAGAATGACAGTAAGAGGTTTTGATAATGGCTTGGTCGTACAATTAGCAGAGCTAGCGATGAAACGTTGCTGATAAGGATCACAGGTTTTCGTTGGAAAATTTTGACAACACAACTCCACCTAAACCAGTGAAACAATATTAATTAAGCTTCACATGAATGTTAAAACTATATGCATGCAGGCTAATATATATTAAAACAGGTTTCTGTTGAATTGCTTTTTAAGTGCTGCTTGTGTATTGTATCTTTTTATGCCCACTTTTACATGTAATGTGTGTTATTTCCTTTTGATTACAAGTATGCATATTTTCCGTTTTTCCATTTTCTTGTTTATTCTCATAATGCACGTTTTGCTTTCTTTCATCAAATTTGTCGTAATACTAGCTCTAATGAGCTAATGTTTAATATTTTAAATATACGACGTTAAATAAAATGTCTTGTACCTAATACGACCCCGCGGTTTTTCTTTGGATACCTATGTGACCTCCCACTTAAAGACCCCCTCCACCTCTCACTTAATATTTGAGTTTGTAATTTTCGGTGAATCATAGAGTTCATCGTATTTATCCTTTATCTAGCTAAACTCTTGCAACATATAAAATCACATATGCTTGCTCATTGAGTATTCAAGACACGTACACTGCTTTGTATATAGATAGGGAAAGCGCACTTGCTCGTTATCCCATTAAAATACTTAGTTAACGTGTATGATATGGTGCAAGATAAGGGGTTGTTTGTTTATGTTCTACTCGGGTACACGTCAACATATGATGCCACACATGAACGGTTTCTGGCGATCTCTTACCCTTACTACGTGGATTTCACGAGTGAGTAAACAACAACTTCAGTTCAATATGTTATTACTATGACATGGATGATGTAATACACATACTAATCACGTATTCAATTCTTAGTACTGCCACAATATGACATTGAAGTCAATGCGGACAAGGAAATGAATAAATTGGGGTCTGTAACTCTGTATACTACATGAGCGCTGGCATGTGTTTTACTAACTGTCCAACTACTCAAAAATAATTACTGAAACTAATATAGGTATAAACTAATGAATAATTATCTGCGAGTTTATTTAGTTTTAGTTATCAATGACCGAAAGTTTTAATTGCTATCTCGCAAAGATATTTTGTCGTCTACGTCTTGCTTTTGATTTACAAATAGCATTAAATTCGTCAAACATGTATCTATATGTTTAAAACAATAGCTGTCCTGTTATATATTTATCTATGTGTGTTACAGTGTAATATGCTCCGAACAGTAAATGTTCATCCTTGTATCAAGTTGTGAACCGAGAACGTCCAGTTCCGTTCATATTTAAGGTATATAGAAGACCTCTCTGTAGAAAAAATAAATACATTTCTTTATCTTATTTATGACGGTTTAAGATGTTCTGCCTGTACATTTAAAGGGAGATTACTCGTTCAACACTCGGTAATGTACTGTAGAGATCCGTGTGAGGAATGAGAAGATATAATTTGATTTGACAGAAACTTTTATATACCATTTTGGCATTGACGTACACATTGACACCGTAATACACGAGCAGAGTCATTTTTAACATGCCCTTAAATTTGTAGGAAATCCCATTCCTATTTTTGAAACCGGCTCATTTTTGAAGCCATCTAATTTCCACAGCTATTTAGACTGTAGAGAATTAATGTCTTATTTTCCTTTGACGCCTTTTTTGACAGTTCATCATCAAATTCATTTACCTTTACCGTAACTTTTCTTGTAATGTTTAGGCCGAATAAAAGTATGACGTTTTGGATGCCCAAATTACACCGACGCTATAGATAAAAATATTTTAACGGGATATAGTACTGGCTGTTATTACTCAATGATGATAAGTCGGTTTGAAGATCGTTTAAGCCGACTGATGGAACAATTTGTTATATTTATTTTCCATTGAAAACATGTTTTAACAAGTAAAATGCATAATTTCGTATACAGTGAAATACTTCCCGGCCCTTAACACTCATTATTCGTCCATGCACTACAGAATTTTAATTTACATTTAATCAAACATTTATTTATAGTTTAGATATTTTGTCATATAGAAGAAAGTACCAAATGTAAAGGGTTTTTTTTTCATTACAAAATATTAATTCCACAATTGGCTTATCTCCCTTTGATAACATAGGATGTAAATTTGGGAAGGACGGGAAGGGGTCAAGGTCACTTTTACAGTGTTAAAGCTATTTATAGGTGTCGTATATCTTGTTTAGATGTTTGATAATCGCAGAAAAGGCCAATGATATCAAATTTCCATTTGAGTCAGTGGTCTTTTTCTCTGTAAATTCAAGTTGTAATCTTGTGATAATGACGTCACAACCGGTACCATTACTGATGGAAAACAGCGCTACAAGGAAATCCTGTGATCGGAAAAATAGAAATACTTGTATTTATACACGAAGCTTATTAATTGATATAAATATATCTTATATCATTTTAAATTCTAATAACAATTTCTCATCGATGAAAATTTTATCTATAGCATGAGATAATAACCATGAAAAGATGAATAGGGAGATAATCGTTTGTTGGATGGACTGTTATTATGTTTGACATGACTTACAGATGTTAGACAAAGTGCATCTTTTAGCTTTTCTGTGTATACTCAAACAATGGTTACATATGTAATACATACATATTAACTTACTGTCTAATTATTAAGCCGTTCACTCTAACCTACCAAACAAAGACAACGTCTTGTGACAAAAGGTTGCGAGGGAGGCAGTATTTTTGTTTCCTAAAACATTATGAGAGCGAAAAACCGTCTTGGCATTCTACGTCATCTACAAACATTGCGGTCTACTGAAATCTTCAGCTTCGAAAATCATCATTGTACCTTATCCCGTCTGTAAAATAACGTGATTTACAATATCAATAAAACATCAATATGGTTTTTTCACCGTCTATAAAATAATGCATTTTTTCAAAACCTTAAACACTAGCATTTATCCCGATTTCTAAAACAGGAATTCCTCCAGAACACTTCATCTGCTTACATGTAGTTTATGACTCTCGGAATATTAAAATATCGTAAAATACCAGTTAATGAGCAAGACGCTGACCTACGTCGTCTTTATAAGATACGGAAATTGTACATGGATCCTTATCAGCAACATTTTATCGCTGCCTTTGCTAATTGCTGGACCAAGCCTTTATCAAAATTTTTATCTTCGCATTTAGCCCCTAGTTTAATCGATTTTGAGTTCGGATTAAGGTTTTGTTGACGCTTTGGTATTCTCTATTTTTTTACCTAAATCCAAACAATAAACTAACCATCACATCCAATTCTTTCTATAAAACAACGCATGTACCAAATCCTCTAAAATAGTGCTTTGTACAAACAATGTAGCCTTCTAGTTAAAACAACTAAGGTCGATGGATTTGTAATATTTCCATGCAGGTAGTGCGGGGTAATTGTACCTACTCGCCCCTGTGAGGGGGACTTAGGGTTCTGTACCCTGGACGATAGTTACTACTCTCGGCTTGACAATCAACATTATTGGAGTAGAACTAATCGGTCCCCCGTTGTCAGTTTAATGTGACCGGTTCAGGTGTTCTTCTTGGAGCCTTCTACAAAATACTTCAGTGTGGTAGCACTGTAAATCGGCACAAGATCGCAAGGAGGCTTACACGACATAACGCACCCTCACTACTACTACTCAAAATTTACACACACCAACGCATACACTAGGGGGCCATCCTTAAATATCCTTAGTAGTAAATAGGACGTAAAATCAATCAAACCAAATTATTGCAATAACTAAGGTCGTATGTAAAATTTGTTGTTGGAGATTGTGTAGGATAAAGACCAATGCTTATGTTCATTTCATTGGAATGACGAGACGTGGGCAAGGAGGAATAAATACTTCATAAAGCATGCTTCTTTAGCTGAGCAAGAATAATCTGTTATCCATTCATTTTCTCAAGCGTCTGCTACCTTCTACAAATTGTATTGTGTTAATGTTATGCTGTGGTACATTCTCACCCGAGCAGAGACCACAATGAATCGACATTGCTTCGATTTTAATCGTATTTTGATGGTAAAATTGCAAGAGTCGTGATTAACAAATACACAGTTTGTACAGTAACTATTAAAAGTTTTAGCTTTCTGAATCAATCTTCTTTAATTACAACATGTGCACTTCACTACTCCATTTTGTAGTGTGTATATTACGTACAAAGACAGTATGTTTTACTTCTTTCGGTTTTATGACACACTAAGCAAGTAGATGAAGTGCAGAATATTACATCAGATGACATACGATTGATTTCAATATTAACAGATGAAAATAAAGCTGATTTTGCAGTGTTGTGACAGTGCGTGATATATAGAGCTAAAGTCGAGTTTGAAGCTAAACGAGTATTTCACCATATCCTTTCTAACCTTAAGAAAATGATTATAAACATTTTTGTTGTGCTTAAAGAGGTGCAATATTAAAGTACCCTGATCAATGTATGTCATCAGCAGAATTTCCGCGTAGACATCAATTTCCCAGTTAGTTGTACCCTACATGAATATTAATGACTCATAACTTCATTGAAAAAATAATTTGAATTGAGGATATCGTAAACAACATCAGCTACACATTCCCTAAACTATTTGATATTTTCACCTACTCATTCAGAAATTCACTATAAACATCAAATCTAGATCCCGATGTATTTAAAAACAGATATGCTAATAAGCACTCCATCAGGTGCAGGGGAGCACTTTATTTTGGTTATACCTGAATTTCTGTATAGGCGTACAAAGCAATGTGGTATATCGTCGCCTTGACTAATTTAAATCCCACATCTGAGTAGTTATGGCAGTTAATGCTCTAATTAACAAAGTGGTTTGGATGCAGATAGTAAACGCAATGTGGTAACGTGCATTGGTTACATAACTCAAATGTATTTGTCAACATAATATAGGCCATACAATGAATCTTGTCATAAGACGGCGTGGTCAACTTATATTGTATTTTCCAGTCGAACTTCGTTATCTTGAAGTCAATAAGACAGTGGAAAAGCTTCCAGTTATGTAAGAATCCGAGTTAAGTGAGATATAATAAGACTGGCCGGGACCGCCAAAACGATGTCTTTGAGTGACACTTTGTTCGAGAGGACGAGTTTCGATTGTTTATGGTCCATGCAGCAGGGGCCGCGGTGGCCGAGTGGTTAATAAGTTCAGACATTCTAATGCTAGCCCTCCACCGTTGGGTTGCAAGTTTAAATTCCGCGTGGGGCAGTTGCCAGGTACTGACCGTAGGCGGTGGGGTTTTTATCCACCTCCAAAACCTTGCACGTCCTTAAATGACTCTGGCTGTTAATAGGGCATATTGCCTCATTAGCGTGATTTCTACATATTTTGTGTGGTTTAGGCGTCTTACAGTCTGCTACAACTAGCAGTATTCGCTCGGTCACGATTTTTGGGCCTACATGTCTTTTGGGCTGGCATTACGTCAGTGTTTTTTGTTCTCCAGGAACTCCAAATTTGCTCGATTACCAGAAACTGGCATGTCCATAGCTATCAATAGGAATAAAACACAAACCATGGTGTCTACATATTACGGGCCACATAGCATATGTGGTTGTTCGGCAGTGTTGCTAAAAGATTATAAGCATATATTGTCTGATAACGGCGTTGTTAAAAGATTAATGGCCATACACAAGACGAACTAAATAAAGGCCAATGGCTACACAACATCTCCAACCAAGAACAAGTGTGTAATGTGTTTTGTAAATGTAGCTGAGAGTATTAGACACTCTTTTCATAAACAGACCCTCTGTGGTCAGATCAGTTAAACACTTATAAGGAAACCCATGTACTTTTAGGCAAATCAATGCTGAAAAGGTGTTTAAATTCATAAATAAGCTTAACTGCAAGAAATCTAAGGCTTTTAAGGCTGGCCCGACTCACTTTAACAAGCTCTTCCCTTTTGAAACATTGCCTGGCTAGTGCGTCCTTTCCTGATAAGCTAAAACTAGCGCAGGTTATACAAATATACCTGTTTTCAAGAAGTAAGATCCAGTCAGATTTTTAGCTGCTATGTCTAAGCGTTTTGACCAATTTTAAAGATTTTTTATTGCTATTTTAACCCTTTCTTGGCTGCTTTCAGGTTGGGACTAAGGATGCCTGTCAACCCTGCATTGTCTAATGGACATCTCCAAGGCCTTCTTCTGCATATTACATAGCCTGATGCTCGAAAAGCTGCGTGCCTATTGACTAGACAAGTTTGGCGATAGTCTTGGTAGCAGCTATCTAGAGAGAAGGGTCATTAGACTAGACTGAGGTCCGTTGTCTCTGACTGGGAGTGGCTACAGAGGGGTATCACAAGGTTCCATACTGTAATTTATAATATTGTTTTCAATGGTATTTTCTATTTTATACAAAAAACGACACCCTTACATTTATGCAGATGATAACTTCTTACATAATAAGATGATTTAAAAGAAGTCCTCGAAAATGAAAGTTGTGCATTGATTAAGTGGTTCCATAACAACAGTAAGGAAGCAAACACTGATATTTTAGGCGTATGTGTTAGCAAAATGTCCAATGTCCAAAAATCAGTTAAAATAGACGGATATAATGCAACTTGTGGCGAAGCCGTTAAACTTTTAGGAGTCGACATTGATCTTAATATCAAAATGGATGACATGTTTCAAATATTTAAAAATCACCTCTAAACAGGTGTGGATTAAAAAGAAAATGGTAACGAATGCAGCAAGCCAGGCAACAACTTATTTTTCAAAATGTTTCTTCCTGTCAAACTTCAACTACTGTCAATTGGCTTGGTATTTTTGTACATAATCATCTACGAAAAAATGGAGAATATTCAGGAAAGAATCATTCATTAAAAATAATTATACAAAAATAACTATGCTGCAATTAAAGCAGGAATCAGGAATACTTTCGAGACACAAAGGGTCAATACTACATGATGTAGTTTAGATATCGATATTTTGGTGATCGATGTCGACTGCTGACAAACAAACTTGCTACACAGAGATTCGATAGATGTAGGTTGATCAGAACTATGAGTTAGTTTTATGGTCGTAATCTCATTGAAAAATATGTTGTGTAATAACAATGTTGACGGTTTTTAACATGCTCATTAGTGTGCTAACTTGTTGTGATTGAGAATGATGACCCGGTTCTTACTTTGAGGACTCGATGTTTACTTGGTTGTGACAAAGAACAAACGAAAGATCAAAATGGAGAGTAAGCGTCTTCTGCTTCATAGACGACACCAGATACAGAATATTTCTCAATGAGACAAAGATGGCGACCATAAAACTTGCCAAAAGTTCTGATCAACCTGCATGTCTCGAATCCTTGTGTTGTTCAGAGCAAGCCCTAAATAAACGAATCAATTACGACATGTCAACACCATAGATTGGAGAAGCAGGGATGTTACTAACAAGAAAAAGAAAAACTCACGATCGGAAATTTGAAATCATCACGTTTATCACATAGCTTAGTAGTAAGCTGTCTATGTTGGTTGCTGTTTAGAAACAGCTATATGATGCAGTTTAATTCATTTTTTCGGCATACTGTATATTACTTGGTTTAAAAGGTGCAGCATATGTGTGTGTTATGTCATGTCTGAAGAAGAGATCGAGGTAAGCAGCTGACGTAGAAGAGTCTGTTGTGTCATTTATTTCAAGTTCAGAAGGGTATGTACGATCGACTAGGTAATTGTTGTTTGAAGACAGCCCATGTCGATATATCTGAAAGTGAAATTTAAAGATTTGGCAAGGCTTTTGTTACCAGTCCTGATTACGACCAACATGGACAGCTTACTACTAAGCTATACAATAAACGTGATGATTTCAATTTTCCGATCGATAAAAGTCCATTTCTTGATAGTAACATCCCTGCTTCTCCAATCTATGGTGTTTGCATGTCGCAGTTGATTCGGTATTTCAGGGCTTGCTCTAAATATCGGGATTTTCGTGATCGATGTCGACTGCTGACAAACAAACTACATGTAACAACACAAGGATTCGAGAGATGCAAGTTGATCAGAACTATGGGCAAGTTTTATGGTCGCCATCTTTGTCTCATTGGGAAATAGTATGTATCTTTAAGTGATATGAAGATGGACGTTTTTGAGTATGCTCATTTGTGTGTTTACTTGTTGTGATTGGCAATGATACTCGATTCTCATTTTGAGCACTTGCTGTTTACTTTGATGTGACAAAGATTTACATGGCGGGTGTCGTCGATGAAGCAGAAGACGCTTACTCTTCCGGAACACCTGGTCTTATTCTATTCTACTTTTGCAAGGGTCTCCATGTAAATCTTTCCTTTGATCATATTTTGCCCCTGATTTTGAGTTTTGATTATGATTTTTTAACACTTCGGTATTCTCTTATTTATTATTTCCTCGTATATTTCATATAACATGTAGCTTTTGTCATGTTTTCACAAAGTACCGTATATCAGGTTGTTTCAGCGTATGCTACTAACTCGTTTTCTGTAGAAAATCGCATGTTTTATATTTGGCTTACTATATTTCAAGAGTTAACCCAGCTTTAATTGTTAATAGCTGCCTACATCGATCTTTACTTAAACTACGACCAACACGGACAGCTCACTACTAAGCTATACGATAAACGTGATGATTTCAATTTTCCGATCGTTAACTTTCCAATTTTTGATAGTAACATCCCTGATTCTTTAACCTTTGGTGTTAACATGTCGCAGTTGATTCGGTATTTCAGGGCTTGCTCTAAATATCGGGATTTTCGTGATCGATGTCGACTGCTGACAAACAAACTAACGGCACAAGGATTCGAGAGATGCAGGTTGATCAGAACTATGGACAAGTTTTATGGTCGCCATCTTTGTCTCATTGAGAAATATTCTGTATCTTTAAGTGATGAGAAGATGGACGTTTTGCCATTGCTCATTAGTATGTTTACTTGTTGTGATTGACAATGATACTCGGTTCTCATTTTGAGAACTTGATGTTCACTTGGATGTGACAAAGATTTACATGGCGGGTGTCGTCGATGAAGCAGAAGACGCTTACTCTTCCGGAACACCTGGTCTTATTTTCTTGTACTTTTGCAAGGTCTCCATGTTAATCTTTCCTTTGTTCATATTTTGCCCCTGGTTTAATCGATTTTGAGTTTAGATTATGATTATGTTAACACTTCGGTATTCTCTCAGGTATTGCATCAAAAATTATCGTGAAGGCTACAGTAGCACGACATTGTGCATTATAGGGCCACTAAAGTAGCATCTGGGCCCGTATTCATCAAACCGTTCTCATGCTCAATCAGAGCTTTTGTGTTCAAGTCTAATTTTTATTCCGGCTATAATTTACTTAGAAATTCTACTTTTGTCACATGAAGTCGAAAGTTGTTTACAACATTAAAAATTATTTTTTGACTCTTTGATATGATTAAGGGGAGCTTCAAGAAAGCTGGCTTTAGCACAGAAACCATGCTTGAGCATGATAATGGTTTCATGAATATGGGCCCTGGTCGTGCTTTGAGGTGATCATACAGTTTTACCCACCATTTTGCACCTAATGGTTTAATCTTGTACTGTATCTTCATACTGTATAATGAAACCAGTTTTAGCGATATTTTGTTTTTCGAGATGGAGTGTTTTCGCGAGTACAGCGAAAATTAAACACTCGCTAAAACCCCGATATACGATATGTTCCAAGATAGCTCACTACCATTTATTTTAATCGTAGTCCGCCTTTTTTGGAAAATAGAAAGCTCTCATACCGAGAGATCAAAGACATTCGTTCAATTGTGTATGATGCATGGTAGTGTGCAGAATGGAAAAATAAATGTTTTGATAAAATAACATGTTTTAGAAGGGGGTGTTCAAGATTGTTTCAAAGATCTTTTGATTTTTTTTTCAAAATCAACATCCAATTGATTCCACTCTTGGAGTAAACAGTGTCACAATAAGACTGAATCCCTGATTGAATGGTGCTAAGAATGGCAGTTAGAGGTTTTGATAATGGCTTGGTCGAACAATTAACAGAGCTAGCGATAAAACGTTGCTGATAACGATCACAGGTTTTCGTTAGAAAATTTTGACAACACAATTCCACCTAAATCAGTGAAACAATATCAATGAAGCTTCACATGAATGTTTAAGCTATATGCATGCTGGCTATGATATATATGCGGACTTTTGATTTCCATGGTAACTTCATCACTAAAAACAGGTTTCTGTTGAATTGCTTTTTAAGTGCTGCTTGTGTATTGTATCTTTTTATGCCCATAAAATGTGTGGTATTTCCTTTAGAAGCGGCAGCAGTAATATTTAAATGCTGCTTGTATATTTTATCATGATATGATATGTTTCCTTTCATGTAGCTTAGCTTTAGATATAGATTTTTGATGTTTGTTGATTTGCTCTAATCTATGCATGAAGTGTATGGCTTTGATTACAAGTTTGCATATTTTCCGTGTTTCCATTTTTCTTGTTTATGCTCATAATGCACGTTATGCTTTATTTTATCAAATTTGTCGTAATACTAGCTCTAATGAGCTAATGTTTTATATTGTAAATGAACATTTAATATAAAATGTCTTGTACCTTACCCGACCACGCGGTTTTTCTTTGGCTACCTATGTGACCTCCCACTTAAAGACCCCCTCCACCTCTCACTTAATATTTGAGTTTTTAATTTTCGGTGAATCATGGAGTTCATCGTATTTATCCTTAATTTGACTTAACTCTTGCAACATATAAAATTACAGGTGCTTGCTCATTGAGTATTCAAGACACGTACACTGCTTTGTATATAGAAAGGGAAAGCGGACTTGCTCATTATCCTATTAAAATACTAAGTTAACGTGTATGATATGGTGCAAGGTAAGGGGGTGTTTGTTTATGTTCTACTCGGTACACGTCAACATATGATGTCACACATGAACGATTTCTGGCGATCTCTTACCCTTACTACGTGGATTTCACGAGTGAGTAAACAACAACATCAATTCAATATGTTATTATTATGACATGGTTGATATAATACACATACATGTCACGTATGCAATTCTAAGTACTGCCATCATATGCTATTGAAGTCAATGCGGACAAGGAAATGAATAAATTGGGGTCTGTAACTCTGTATACTACATGTACCATGAGCGCTCGCATGTGTTTTACTAACCGTCCAAATACTAAAAAATAACCTGAAATTTTGACATCAAATTTTAAGCAAATCTCGGGGTATGAAGCTGTTGCAAAATGGGACATTTCACCCACTGTTGTGAAGTCATTATGGCCATGTGACGCCAATGAAGCTTATTCCGAACCTTAACAAAACATTTATTAGCGTTAGAGTCTATACGAGTCACAAGTGGATCATGTTTATATTATGGGCACAGGTAATGACACATGATTGACACAACTTTATTAACGTCAAACACATATGTATGATGGCAGTATATTGTTTGCCTTGTATCTGTTATTCGTCTGTTAGTGTGTCTGACCATGTGACATTATTTTTATTCTGGAATCGAAATATTGAGGAACTGATTACAATTTACAAATAAAACGTAGCTAAATATTGCACAATAATGGGATGGCAGATCTTTGGGTTTGATAATTGGATCAACAATGCTATTTTTACTCTTCCTTATTAACTTTGATTGATTTACATGTACCTCGTGATGTTTTTTTCGATATTTCATTCCTCTTCACAAACATTAGTGATTGTTTTTGTATTCTATGGAAAGTCATCCTATACATGACAATGTCAGGATTCTTTGTACATTCACAGGTATTTACGGAATTCCGGATGCTTATGGAATTTCTAGTTCATAGATATAAAAAAAAAGAATAGCTTGAATGTTTCCCCGATTACTCCTAATCAGAAACAGAAACTGTCAATATTGTAATGTGCAGGAATTGGAAATGTGTTTCATGAAATTCCATTTTTGATTAATTTTGAAAACAAGAGGGTGTACGTGGGTGCTGGATATCAAAATGTGCATAAATGAGTGTAAATATGATAAACATAATGATACGTATAGAGATCCGTTCTCTATGACCGAGATTACCTGTGAAATATGTTTGGTATTGATGTCTTCCTTAACCCACATAGGAATACATTGTAGAGAACGGACGGCTGTGTTATCGATCAGGTGTAATATGCCGGTGTTTAATAATATTTTTAAATGACAACGCTATGACAATCTTGACCACAAAGTCTTATACGCAACATATTTTTGTCGTGTACCATACCTCTTTTACAGTGCATTTCCCCTAACTCTTATAAATCCCCCTGTAATTCTTCTTATTCACAACATTATCCCTAAGCTATAGTTGTATTGTTGATTAAGATAGAAGATAACGGATTAATATAAGTGTATTAACACTTGTTTCTGTCTCCCATTAACTACCATGCTTATATCATGTATCACTTATGCCCGTTTGTAATTGCAAGAAATAGACGTAAACTTGGTGTTTACTTGGATGTGACAAAGATTAACATTGCGGTTGTCGTCGATGAAGTAGAAGACGCTTACTCTTCCGGAATACCTGGCCTTATTCTCCTGTACAATTTATTTTCAAAATGTCCGCCATATATGCCTTTCTTATTTTTTTGTGAAAAATGTTATACAAATAACAAACATATATATTTTTGTTTTTCTTTGCTCTTTAAATTGAATATACTGATAAATATTGCAAAAATGCTTTCATGAGATCAAAACAAGATCTAAAGGTGACTGAAACCTTAAAAGTGCAGATCTTCGATTCATCGATAATAATGACAACATATTGAGCACCTGGGCTTTGTGTTTGCTATCATTATGCTCACGTAGAGGATTCAGATTGTTTCCATTAGAACGCCTTGATTGTCAGCGAGGAACTGAATTATCAATTTTATCGTTAGTATATTTCCTTTTGCTTTTAGCAAAATATGCACACATTAAAAATCATAATACTTATATAACAATTTAACTCTTGTTTCCAAATCCAATTTCAAAAATGTGTGTATTTGCTTTTCGTCATGTATTAAATTAAAAAAAGAAATGAAATAAAGTGTATATTATTTGTCAATTTCCCATTCTTATGCAAAATCGATATTGAATTAAAGAGTGATGTAAACATTCTGGAGTTTATCAGAATCTGTACGATCTGATAGAAACATTGTATAAAGAGGTTTCTCAAACCTTTTCTGTCCCATGCCATTCTTTCATCCTTATCTGTGAAAAAAAATTAATATTGATCTCATTTTGAGGACTTGATGTTTACTGTGACCAAGATTTACATGGCGGATGTCGTCGATGAAGCAGAAGACGCTTACTCTTCCGAAACACATGGTCTTATTCTCTTGTGCATTTGCAGTGGTCTCCAGATTAGTAGTTCCCTTTTGTTCATATTTTGCCCGTATTTCAATCGATTTTTGAGTTTGGATTTTGCTGACGCTTCGGTATTCCCTGATTTGTTTTGTAATGATGTTTAATTAAATATTTGTTTGCTGCCAAATGCAGCTTAAACATGAAGGTGACAAGCATCTTTAGCAATTTGATACACTTATGTGAATTTACTTATCCGCTTCCGCATTGTTACTGGACGGACAAATAAAGAACTCGTGTATAAAGGTAGAAGGGGAGTTGCATATTTTCCCGGTTACTCGTCATTAGTGAAACTAGACTACCTGACAACCATTTTAGTGTGCATCAGTTTTCAGTTTCCTTACATGAATTTCTATAGATCATGATCCACAAAACAAGGAAGTGGTTAGGTGTATATCTAATTACATCAAAGTTCATGGGAACAAAACGAAAAACAGTCTTGTGTAACCATATCTTAATTTACGTAAACATACATGGGGTCTTCTAATATTTTGTTCAGCTGTACAGAAATTCATTTTAGATGATAGTGCATCGTGAGCAGGATTGTTAGATACAAAAATGCATACATTATTCCAAATCTTCTATGGCAAACATTTAACTATAGCTATGATAGAAAAATAGAATTACATTTAAAAGCAAGATTTAATGATAAAAAATATCATAATCCTGCCTCGAAATCGATACAAACCAGGGGAAAACAAAAGAAAAAACTAATGAATGACGAACACATTTGAAAAGGTACAAGAGAATGAAACAAGGTGTTCCATAAGAGTAAGCTTTTTCTGTTTCATCTACAACGCCAACCATTTATGTCACATCCCATTTAATGTCATTGCCTCAATTTGAAAATAAACAGAGCAATAATTTTCAATCACAACAAACAGACATACTTATGCGCGTATTAAAATGTGTACCTTCACATTATACAAGGATACATAATAGTCTCAAGGATACCAAGATGGCGACCATAAAAATGCATATCACCAATTGCTTTAGTTTTTCTTTGCTGTATGGATTTGATCGATATTTTATTCAAAAATATGTATTGATCATAAGATACATTTGTTTGACCCCCCCCCCCCCCCCCCCCCTCCCCCCATTATGTTTTGGTTGTGCTTGCTAATGGATCCGGTAACACATACAAAGTAGATTTTAAACACATTTAATTTTCTAATGAAAAGAAATTAAATTGCAGGATAGCCGACAAACACATCCCTTAAAATGTCAATTAAGATCTCAGATCATGAAAGCTTGCCCACTCATGCTTTTGACGAACTGCAATTATTGAATTATGAACTTGATGATTCTAATGTTGCTTCTACCTACACTGATATAGAAATCCGGTCGTGAATTGGGGCATGAATGATAGCAGAGATATTATTATTCACCCGTTTACTACGGTAATATTCAGCTGCAAAGGCGGGTTTATATTTACTCCTACCAACGGAAATAGCACATCAGGGCTCGTTGACTCTTTAGAGATATTTTTAAATGGTGTTTTGAGATGTATCATCAACCTCAAAACGTACATTTAATATCAAGTGGATTGAGATCGTCAAGTTGGAAGCGAAAACGAACACGGGACAATATGCAGCATATTTGATAATAATAAACTAAAATCTTACACAAACGAAGAAAAGCATCATACTGCTTTTCTCTGACTGCTGCATTGTGTGGTCCGGTGGCCATGTTTTTAGTGGTGATCTCATCATGACGTGTAATTAAAAGCAACGATGTGCTTTGAATCAAAACAAATAAGATCCATATATCATAATGATCTGTATACGTATATCTAATATCAATGAGTCATGTTTAAACGAAAGCGTGAAATAACTTTGTTTTCAAATAATATAACGCAGCACCAAGAAGGTTTGGCAGATAATCAGATTGATGTTTTCCCAAAATATGATCCAAGATAGCTCACAACCATATGTTTGTATCGTCGTCCACCTTTCTTAGAAATGAAATAAATTAGAGAATACCGAAGTGTTAATAAAAGCGTAAACCGAACTCAAAATCAATTAAACCAGGGGCAAAATATGAACAAAGGAAAGATTTACATGGAAACCCTAATAAAAGAACAAGAGAATAAGACCTGGGCCTGTTTTCATGAAACCGTTCTCATGCTCCTGATTTTTTTTTAAAAATTTGCTTAAGTCATGCCAGACGATCAAAACATGAAGTGTAAACATTGGAAACAGTAGTTGGCCTAAATTTCTTCCATTTGTTTCCAAATTAATAACAATAGTATATTTCATCATTATTTTATCAACGGAACAAGAAATCAGGTTTATGCACAAAATCCATGCTTCAGTATGAGGACGGTTTCATGAAAACGGGCCCAGGTGTTCTGGAAGAGTAAGCGTCTTCATCGACGAATCCCGCCATATAAGTCTTTGTTACATCTAAGTAAAAATCAAGTTCTTAAAATGAGAACCAAGTAGCATTGTCAATGACAATAGGTAAACACACTAAGAGCATACTCAAAAACGTCCATCTTCATATCATTTAAAGATACAGAATATTTCTCAATGAGACAAAGATGGCGACTTTAAAACTTGCCCATAGTTCTGATCAGCCTGCATCTCAGAGAGACAAAATAAGAGACTGAAGACGTTTGATATGTGGAATGGTCGTGTCCTGGGTGGAAAAATCAAATGTTTTGATAGATGAAACATTTTTGTCTTAACACAAAAAAGAAAATCTTTACTCCTCAAAGGAGACGTTTTCGTAGCCAGAGGTATCGGCATTACAACAGTCCAACTGGTTCATCGTGTTCGTACACCACTTATAGGTATCGGCATTACAACAGTCCAACTGGTTCATCGTGTTCGTACACCACTTATAGGTATCGGCATTACAACAGTCCAACTGGTTCATCGTGTTCGTACACCACTCCATATTCACTGTCTCGGACTGTATTACATAGGTATCGGCATAACAACAGTCCAACTGGTTCATCGTGTTCGTACACCACTTATAGGTACCGGCATTACAACAGTCCAACTGGTTCATCGTGTTCGTACACCACTCCATATTCACTGTCCATAGGTACCGGCATTACAACAGTCCAACTGGTTCATCGTGTTCGTACACCACTCCATATTCACTGTCCATAGGTACCGGCATTACAACAGTCCAACTGGTTCATCGTGTTCGTACACCACTCTATATTCACTGTCTCGGACTGTGTTAAGAACACTGCAAACCACCCAAACAAAATCTGTTTCTGAAAATAGCGTCAAGACTCCATAAGATTATTGATGATGTGGCAGAAATTCGACTATTTTAGCCCGTGCAAACGGACGGTTATGAGCCACCAGCGACTCAACCTTTATGAAAGTCGAATTTGCAAACAACGCATTGATGCCGTTAACATCAGCAATATTTTGAATCAAAAGTCTGTTCAAGCTAACACACCAGCGTACTTCCGATATAAAAGATCACCTATCATTTTCTACAGTTATTCAGTACCTATTGCACCAAAGCTTTTCAATAACAAGCAAACACTGCAACAGTTGAACATAGATGTCATCAAATGGAATATGAATTTCAAATTTGTATGGACTCTGTACAAGATTACGCCAGAAAATGTGCAGTTTGCAAAATGAAAACTACACAAAACGTCGATATTTCTTGACCCCGATGTTCGAATAACACTCAAAGACCTACATGACAAGTTTGTGGTTCTGTCTGCAGACAAGCCATCTAATAACCTGATCCTTTTTTGCAAACACTATTACATTCATTGTTTGCAAAAAGAACTTGACCTGCTTGAAAACCAATGTAACCCTACTTACGCAATGACTTTTTCGAAAGATGAAATACTTTCCAATCATACATAAGTATTACAATCATTCAAAATACCCGTTAATGATAATAACGCTGACCTACCTCGGCTATAATGGTTACCTAAACAACACAATGATCCTTAAAAGCAAAGTTTTATCGGTGGCTCGTCTCATTGCTCAACCAAGCCATTATCAAAACCTCTTACTACCATTCTTAGCACCGTTAAATCGGGGTTTCAGTCGTATTGTGACAATGTGTACTCCAGAAGTGGAATTAATGGGATGTGGATTTTGAAAAACTCGAAAGATCTTTTGATCAATCTTGAACACCCCCTTCTTAAAAATGTTTCGTCTATCAAAACATTTGATTTCTCCACCCCGTACACTACCATACCACATACTTAACTGAAAGTACGTCTTCGGTCTCTCATTATGAGAGATTTCTTTTCAAAGAAAGGTGAACGACGATACAAATCATGGTTTTGAGCTATCTTGGAGCATACTTTGTGAAAAACACAACAAAACCTAGGTTGTAATATACTGAGAGAGATATAATACGAATGATTGAATTCCTGACTGTCAGTATCTTTGTTGAGTTCAGAGAAAAGATTTTCCAACAGACTGTTGGCATTCCAATTGGAACAAACTGTGCCCCACGTTTGGCTGACTTGTTTTTGTTTTTCATACGAGGCTGAATTTGTCGAAGGGCTTATCAGGACGGATAACAAAATCCTTACCAAATCTTTCAATTCCACTTTCAGGTATATCGACGATGTGTTGTTTAATTCGTTAATTCGTTATTCTAGGGCTTGCCCGAAATATCGAGATTTTTGTGATAGATGTCATTTGCTGACAAACAAACATACGGCATAGGGATTCGAGAAATGCAGGTTGATGTAGATTAAGGGCAAGCTTTTTGGTCACCATCTTGATCTCATCAAGAAATATTTTGTATATTTGTATGATATGAAGATGGACGTTTTTGAGTTTGCTTATTAGTGTGTTTACTTGTTGTGATTGACAATGATGACTCGGTTTTCATTTTGATGTTTACTTGGATGGGACAAAGATCTTACATGGCGGGTGTCGTCGCTGAAGCAGAAGACGATTACTCTTCCGGAACACCTGGTCTTATTCCATTGTACTTTTACGAGGGTATTCATGTAAATATATCCTTTGTATCTATTTTGCCTCTTGTTTAATCGATTTTGAGTTTTGATTATGGTTTTGTTGAGAATCGGGTGCTGAAGACTGATCAGAAGATCTTTTTAGTTTTTCAAAAACACATCACGTTAATGCCACACCTGTATTATATATTGTCACAATAAGACTGGAGCACTGATTTAACGGTACCAAAAATGGTAGTAAGATGTTTCGATAATGGCTCGGTTTTAAAATGAGACGAGCCAGCGATAAATGTTAATTATAAGGATCCTTTTACAGTTTAGGTATCCAATATAGACGAGGTAGGTCAGCGTCTTTCTCATTAACAAATATCCTGAAAGATTGTAATATTGATGTGTGGTTAGAAAGTATTTCATCTTTCGAAAAACTTGTCAATGCGTAAGTTGGGTTTCATTGTTTAACAAGTAGGCCCAGTTCTCTTTGCAATCAATAAATGTAAACGTGTTTGCAAACCAGGACAGGTTTTTAAGTCACAGAGATTCGAGAGATGAATGTTGAAGAAGACTATGGGCTATCTTACCGAGAAATATTCTGTATCTTTGTATGATATGAAGATGGACGTTTTTGAGTTTGCTTATTAGTGTGCTTGCTTGTTGTGATTGACAATGATGACTCGGTTTTAATTTTGAGAACTTGATGTTTACTTGGATGTGACAAAGATTTACATGGCGAGTGTCGTCGATGAAACAGAAGACGCTTCTTCTTCCGTATCACATGGTCTTATCTTCTTGTAGGAGAGTCTCCATGTAAATATTTCTTCTGTTCCTATTTTGCCTCTAGTTTAATCGATTTTGAGTTTGGATTATGGTTTTGTTGACGTTTTGGTATTCTCTGTTTAATTTAAAGATGCCTTTTCTACAGACACAACCACATACTTATCATTTAAGCTGTTGTTTGTTGTTCGATCTAGAAATGTCGACTTGTGCTTAGTTCCCTCCCGTACATTCTTTTTTAAAATTGCATTTTCCATCACATCATTGACCTTCGACCATTTACACGATCACACCTCACACCAAACAGGGGAATGGCTACGTTATCTTATCATGGGAACCTAATATATGCCCACCGAACGGAGAACGGGTGGTCGGGTGGTGCAGTGGATAGCGCACTTGCCTTTCACCAAGGCGGCCGGGGTTCGACTCCCCGTCCGGACGTGAAAAGGTTTGGGGTCACCTGCCCGACTACGTGGGTTTTCTCCGGGTACTCCGGTTTCCTCCCACAATAAGACCCTCGCGCGCTAATATCCGGGCCAACAAAAGTGATTAATATAAGTTGTATAACTTGTTTCATAATTGTTGTAAAATATATAAAGTTTATATATAACGGAGAACGGCTATATGAAGATATGGATGGACATTAATTTGAAAAATACTTTTGAAAAGTGCAAAATATTATAATACCCATAATTCTGTGATAATGCCAAAATTAAAAAAAAAAATACTGTGAACGCTTTTATAATAGGAATACCTAAATGTAAGCATTCCTATCTTAACATATTGTGCCCTTCTTCTGACCGATTTTGATTTGTATAGCACGACGAGCACGATGTCCAAGTAAACCATGTGTCTATAGCACGCCGAGCACGATGTCCCAGTAAACCTTGTGTGTATAGCACGCCAGGCCCGATGTCCCAGTAAACCTTATGTCTATAGCACACCTGGCCCGATGTCCCAGTATACCTTGTGTCTATAGCACGCCTGGCCCGATGTCCAAGTAAACCTTGTGTCTATAGCACGCCGAGCCCGATGTCCCAGTAAACCTTGTGTCTATAGCACGCCTGGCCCGATGTCCCAGTAAACCTTGTGTCTATAGCACGCCTGCCCCGATGTCCTAGTAAACCTTATGTCTATAGCACACCTGGCCCGATGTCCCAGTATACCTTGTGTCTATAGCACGCCTGGCCCGATGTCCAAGTAAACCTTGTGTCTATAGCACGCCGAGCCCGATGTCCCAGTAAACCTTGTGTCTATAGCACGCCTGGCCCGATGTCCAAGTAAACCTTGTGTCTATAGCACGCCTGCCCCGATGTCCTAGTAAACCTTGTGTCTATAGCACGCCGAGCCCGATGTCCCAGTAAACCTTGTGTCTATAGCACTTCGGGCCCGATGTCCCTGTAAACCTTGTGTCTATAGCACGCCGAGCACGATGTCCAAGTAAACCTTGTGTCTATAGCAAGCCTGGCCCGATGTCCCAGTAAGCTTTGTGTATATAGCACGCTTGGCCCGATGTCCCAGTAAACCTTGTGTCTATAGCACGCCGGGCCCGATGTTCTGGTAAACCTTGTGTCTATAGCACGCCTGGCCCGATGTCCCAGTAAACCTTGTGTCTATAGCACGCCGGGCCCGATGTCCCAATAAAACTTGCGTCTATAGCACGCCAGGCCCGATGTCCAAGTTAACTTTGTGTCTATAGCACATCGGGCCCGATGTCCCAGTAAACCTTGTGTCTATAGCACGCCAGGCCCGATGTCCCAGTAAACCTTGTGTCTATAGCACGCCAGGCCCGATGTCCCAGTAAACCTTGTGTCTATAGCACGCCGGGCCCGATGTCCCAGTTAACCTTGTGTCAATAGCACGCCAGGCCCGATGTCCCAGTAAACTTTTTTTCTATAGCACGCCAGGCCCGATGTCCCAATAAACCTTGTGTCTATAGCACGCCGAGCCCGATGTCCCAGTAAACCTTGTGTCTATAGCACGCCAGGCCCGATGTCCCAATAAACCTTGCGTCTATAGCACTCCAGGCCCGATGTCCAAGTAAACCTTGTGTCTATAGCACATCGGGCCCGATGTACTAGTAAACCTTGTGTCTATAGCACATCGGGACCGATGTCCTAGTAAACCTTGTGTCTATAGCACGCCAGGCCCGATGTCCCAGTAAACCTTGTGTCTATAGCATGCCGAGCCCGATGTCCCAGTAAACCTTGTGTATATAGCACGCTTGGCCCGATGTCCCAGTAAACCTTGTGTCTATAGCACGCCGGGCCCGATGTTCTGGTAAACCTTGTGTCTATAGCACGTCGAGCCCGATGTCCCAGTAAACCTTGTGTCTATAGCACGCCGGGCCCGATGTTCTGGTAAACCTTGTGTCTATAGCACGCCGAGCCCGATGTCCCAGTAAACCTTGTGTCTATAGCACGCCAGGCCCGATGTCCCAATAAAACTTGCGTCTATAGCACGCCAGGCCCGACGTCCAAGTTAACCTTGTGTCTATAGCACATCGGGCCCGATGTCCCAGTAAACCTTGTGTCTATAGCACGCCAGGTCCGATGTCCCAGTAAACCTTGTGTCTATAGCACGCCAGGCCCGATGTCCCAGTAAACCTTGTGTCTATAGCACGCCTGGACTGATGTCCCAGTAAACCTTGTGTCTATAGCACGCCTGGCCCGATATCCCAGTAAACCTTGTGTCTATAGAACGCCGGGCCCGATGTCCCAGTAAACCTTGTGTCTATAGCACGCCGGGACCAATGTCCCAGTAAACCTTGTGTCTATAGCACGCCAGGCCCGGTGTCCCAGTAAACCTTGTGTCTATAGCACGCCAGGCCCGATGTCCCAGTAAACCTTGTGTCTATAGCACGCCAGGCCCGATGTCCCGTAAACCTTGTGTCTATAGCACGCCGAGCCCGATGTCCCAGTAAACCTTGTGTCTATAGCACGCCTGGCCCGATGTCCAAGTAAACCTTGTGTCTATAGCACGCCGAGCCCGATGTCCCAGTAAACCTTGTGTCTATAGCACGCCTGGCCCGATGTCCAAGTAAACCTTGTGTCTATAGCACGCCGAGCCCGATGTCCCAGTAAACCTTGTGTCTATAGCACGCCGGGCCGGATGTCCCAGTAAACCTTGTGTCTATAGCACACCAGGCCCGATGTCCCTGTATACCTTGTGTCTATAGCTCGCCGGGCCCGATGTCCCAGTAAACCTTGTGTCTATAGCACGCCAGGCCCGATGTCCCAGTAAACCTTGTGTCTATAGCACGCCGGGCCCGATGTCCCGTAAACCTTGTGTCTATAGCTCGCCGGGCCCGATGTCCAAGTAAACCTTGTGTCTATAGCACGCCGAGCCCGATGTCCCAGTAAACCTTGTGTCTATAGCACGCCTGGCCCGATGTCCAAGTAAACCTTGTGTCTATAGCACGCCGAGCCCGATGTCCCAGTAAACCTTGTGTCTATAGCACGCCTGGCCCGATGTCCAAGTAAACCTTGTGTCTATAGCACGCCGAGCCCGATGTCCCAGTAAACCTTGTGTCTATAGCACGCCTGGCCCGATGTCCAAGTAAACCTTGTGTCTATAGCACGCCGAGCCCGATGTCCCAGTAAACCTTGTGTCTATAGCACGCCTGGCCCGATGTCCAAGTTAACCTTGTGTCTATAGCACGCCGAGCCCGATGTCCCAGTAAACCTTGTGTCTATAGCACGCCTGGCCCGATGTCCAAGTAAACCTTGTGTCTATAGCACGCCAGGCCCGATGTCCCGTAAACCTTGTGTCTATAGCTCGCCGGGCCCGATGTCCCAGTAAACCTTGTGTCTATAGCACGCCGGGCCCGATGTCCAAGTAAACCTTCTGTCTATAGCACGCCAGGCCCGATGTCCCAGTAAACCTTGTGTCTATAGCACGCCAGGCCCGATGTCCCGTAAACCTTGTGTCTATAGCTCGCCGGGCCCGATGTCCAAGTAAACCTTGTGTCTATAGCACGCCGGGCCCGATGTCCCAGTAAACCTTGTGTCTATAGCACGCCTGGCCCGATGTCCAAGTAAACCTTGTGTCTATAGCACGCCGAGCCCGATGTCCCAGTAAACCTTGTGTCTATAGCACGCCCGGCCCGATGTCCAAGTAAACCTTGTGTCTATAGCACGCCTAGCCCGATGTCCCAGTAAACCTTGTGTCTATAGCACGCCTGGCCCGATGTCCAAGTAAACCTTGTGTCTATAGCACGCCGAGCCCGATGTCCCAGTAAACCTTGTGTCTATAGCACGCCTGGCCCGATGTCCAAGTTAACCTTGTGTCTATAGCACGCCGAGCCCGATGTCCCAGTAAACCTTGTGTCTATAGCACGCCTGGCCCGATGTCCAAGTAAACCTTGTGTCTATAGCACGCCAGGCCCGATGTCCCGTAAACCTTGTGTCTATAGCTCGCCGGGCCCGATGTCCCAGTAAACCTTGTGTCTATAGCACGCCGGGCCCGATGTCCAAGTAAACCTTCTGTCTATAGCACGCCAGGCCCGATGTCCCAGTAAACCTTGTGTCTATAGCACGCCAGGCCCGATGTCCCGTAAACCTTGTGTCTATAGCTCGCCGGGCCCGATGTCCAAGTAAACCTTGTGTCTATAGCACGCCGGGCCCGATGTCCCAGTAAACCTTGTGTCTATAGCACGCCTGGCCCGATGTCCAAGTAAACCTTGTGTCTATAGCACGCCGAGCCCGATGTCCCAGTAAACCTTGTGTCTATAGCACGCCTGGCCCGATGTCCAAGTAAACCTTGTGTCTATAGCACGCCTAGCCCGATGTCCCAGTAAACCTTGTGTCTATAGCACGCCTGGCCCGATGTCCAAGTAAACCTTGTGTCTATAGCACGCCGAGCCCGATGTCCCAGTAAACCTTGTGTCTATAGCACGCCTGGCCCGATGTCCAAGTAAACCTTGTGTCTATAGCACGCCGAGCCCGATGTCCCAGTAAACCTTGTGTCTATAGCACGCCTGGCCCGATGTCCAAGTAAACCTTGTGTCTATAGCACGCCAGGCCCGATGTCCCGTAAACCTTGTGTCTATAGCTCGCCGGGCCCGATGTCCCAGTAAACCTTGTGTCTATAGCACGCCGGGCCCGATGTCCAAGTAAACCTTGTGTCTATAGCACGCCAGGCCCGATGTCCCAGTAAACCTTGTGTCTATAGCACGCCAGGCCCGATGTCCCGTAAACCTTGTGTCTATAGCTCGCCGGGCCCGATGTCCAAGTAAACCTTGTGTCTATAGCACGCCGGGCCCGATGTCCCAGTAAACCTTGTGTCTATAGCACGCCTGGCCCGATGTCCAAGTAAACCTTGTGTCTATAGCACGCCGAGCCCGATGTCCCAGTAAACCTTGTGTCTATAGCACGCCTGGCCCGATGTCCAAGTAAACCTTGTGTCTATAGCACGCCGAGCCCGATGTCCCAGTAAACCTTGTGTCTATATCACGCCTGGCCCGATGTTCAAGTAAACCTTGTGTCTATAGCACATCGGGCCCGATGTCCCAGTTAACTTTGTGTTTATAGCACGCTAGGCATGATGTCCCTGTAAACCTTGTGTCTATAGCACGCCAGGCCCGATGTCCCGTAAACCTCATGTCTATAGCACTTCGGGCCCGATGTCCCAGTAAACCTTGTGTCTATAGCACTCCAGGCCCGATGTCCCTGTATACCTTGTGTCTATAGCACGCCGAGCCGGATGTCCCAGTAAACCTTGTGTCTATAGCACACCAGGCCCGATGTCCCTGTATACCTTGTGTCTATAGCACTTCGGGCCGGATTTCCCTGTAAACCTTGTGTCTATAGCACGCCGGGCCGGATGTCCCAGTAAACCTAGTGTCTATAGCACGCCGGGCCCGATGTCCCAGTATACCTTCGGCTTTGATTTGTCAACAAACATTTAAGGCAATAAACTACCCAATACGTATTATGTTCCTGTCAGCCCGGAGGACCGCTGACCCTAGTTCTGATATAGATCAAAAGCGGATATATTTAGCTATAGAACTGGTGATGTGGTGATAAAGTGACAATTCTAGTAACAGTCAATGTAAACGGTATAAAAAAAAGTCAAACTAAAACAAAAACAAAACATAATAAATTATATCATATCGATGTATCATTAAAACCATCGTTTTTCATGAAATAAGCTCTATGGAAGGCACACACATATGCTGCACATTTCAATGAACTAAACAAAGAGGGCAATGTTTGAACAAATGAAAATTAACAGGGAGATTTGTAAAAAAGTACAAGGAGAGAAAGACCAAATAAAATGAAAATAACACAAAACAAATGAAAAATTTATATTTCAATTTGCAACATTACTAATTGACTGGGGATACCATTATATGGATATATGATTTCCACTTACTCTACCGGAAGTAGAACGGATATAGCTTATTGAGTCGATAGGGCGCGTGACCGGAAGCTACGGATCCGGCCGAAATATGACACAGATAGTAGTTATACAGACAACGTACGAAGAAATGTTAAACGCTCTTACTATAAAACATGTATTATACAAAAACTGCTACTAGTCACTTACATCATCTAAGAGTGTGAAGTGTAGATTGTGATACATATAAAATATATTTAAATATTTGAAATTCAAAATAAAATTTTCGGTGATTAATTTCATGATACAAAAAGTAAATAACAAATAACGATACACATATCTTTTACTATGTTGTTCTCGGCAAATACTTGCCCTACTACGTTCTCGTGGTACGCATGCATCAGTGTGTGCTTTCAGTTTGGTCGATCAAAATCGGAAAGCTAAAGGCCAGTCTAAAAAAAGCGCTTTCTAAAACTATGAAACAGCATTTACCTGTACTGACGACAGTATATATCATAGATCTTTCTGAGTTCGTATCTTCACCAGCATTTACCTGTAATAACGACACTATATCAATGATCTACCTGAGTACGTATCTCTACCAGCATTTACCTGTACTGACGACACTTAATTAATGTGCTACCTGAGTACGTATCTTCACCAGCATTTACCTGTACTGACGACAGTATATATCATAGATATTTCTGAGTTCGTATCTTCACCAGCATCTACCTGTAATAACGAAACTATATCAATGATCTACCTGAGTACGTATCTCTACCAGCATTTACCTGTACTGACGACACTTAATTAATGTGCTACCTGAGTACGTATCTTCACCAGTATTTACCTGTACTGACGATACTTAATTAATGATCTACCTGATTACGTATCTCTACCAGCACTTACCTGTACTGACGACACTTAATTAATGATCTACCTGAGTACGTATCTTCACCAGCATTTACCTGTAATGTCGACACTTAATTAATGATCTACCTGAGTACGTATCTTCACCAGCATGTACCTGTTATGACAACACTTAATTAATGATCTACCTGACCACGTATCTTCACCAGCATTTACCTGTAATGTCGACACTTAATTAATGATTTACCTGAGTACGTATCTTCACCAGCATTTACCTGTAATGTCGACACTTAATTAATGATCTACCTGACCACGTATCTTCACCAGCATTTACCTGTACTGACGACACTATATAAATGATCTACCTGACCACGTATCTTCACCAGCACTTACCTGTACTTACTTGAGTACGTATCTTTACCAGCCTGTACCTGTACTGACGACACTTAATTAATGATCTACCTGAGTACGTATCTTCACCAGCATTTATCTGTAATGACGACACTTAATTAATGATTTACCCGAGTACGTATCTTCACCAGCATTTACCTGTAATGACGACACTTAATTAATGATCTACCTGAGTACGTATCTTCACCAGCATTTACCTGTAATGACGACACTTAATTAATGATCTACCTGAGTACGTATCTTCACCAGCCTTTACCTGTACTGACGACATTATATCAATGATCTACCTGAGTACATATCTTCACCAGCCTTTACCTGTACTGACGACACTTAATTAATGATCTACCTGAGTACGTATCTTAACCAGCACTTACCTGTAATGACGACACTTAATTAATGATCTACCTGACCACGTATCTTCACCAGCGTTTACCTGTAATGACGACACTTAATTAATGATCTACCTGAGTACGTATCTTCACCAGCATTTACCTGTACTGACGACACTTAATTAATGATCTACCTGAGTACGTATCTTCACCCGCATTTACCTGTAATGACGACACTATATCAATGCTCTACCCGAGTAGGTATCTTCACCAGCATTTACCTGTACTGACGACACTTAATTAATGATCTACCTGAGTACGTATCTTCACCAGCACTTACCTGTACTGACGACACTATATAAATGATCTACCTGACCACGTATCTTCACCAGCCTTTACCTGTACTGACGATACTTAATTAATGATCTACCTGAGTACGTATCTTCACCAGCATTTACCTGTACTGACGACACTTCATTAATGATCTACCTGAGTACATATCTTAACCAGCATTTTCCTGTAATGACGACACTTAATTAATGATCTACCCGAGTACGTATCTTTACCAGCATTTACCTGTACTGACGACACTTAATTAATGATCTACCTGAGTACGTATCTTCACCAGCATTTACCTGTACTGACTACACTTAATTAATGATCTACCTGAGTACGTATCTTCACCAGCATTTACCTGTAATGACAACACTATATCAATGATCTACCTGAGTAGGTATCTTGACCAGTATTTACCTGTTTTGACGACACTTAATTAATGATCTACCTGAGTACGTATCTTCACCAGCATTTACCTGTAATGACGACATTATATCAATGATCTACCTGAGTACATATCTTAACCAGCATTTTCCTGTAATGACGACACTTAATTAATGATCTACCCGAGTACGTATCTTTACCAGCATTTACCTGTACTGACGACACTTAATTAATGATCTACCTGAGTAGGTATCTTTACCAGTCTTTACCTGTAATGACGACACCCTATCAATGGTCTACCTGAGTACGTATCTTCACTTGCCCGTGGCTGTACTGTCAACACTTTATCAATGATGCTTCCGAATACCCTGTAATATATTAATTATAATCAATGTAATTATATGTATTGTTTATTACATTCATGAACTGATAAGCTGTAAAAGCTTAAAGTTAATAAAATGAATGAATTGAATTGAATATTAAATGTTAGCTATGGCCATATCAACAGCAGAGAAGAGAAACCCGAGATCGTCCCATGTCCAAGGGTAGAGAAACAACATGATAATTGAGGAATAGTTGTTGAAGAAGATCGATACTCCAGCCATCAACACAAATAAACAAGCACTCGATGGTGCTCGAAGGTAAAACGATGAAATATTCGGAGTGAAAACAAAAAATAGGACATCGATTGTAAAGATAACGCTCAAAAAGATATAAAAATGCTGCTCACTGGGTTTAAGGTTATTCGCCTCATTGTGAGCCTACACGCTGTTTGGGGTTCGGTTACTAGTTGACAGACACATTCGTTGAAACATGGATTTCTTAACTTCCCTGCACTTGGCAAACTCAGCCATATGTATTACAACGATATTGAATGTTATTTTTTCATACTGTATTTTATTTTGAGACAATATTAAACAAAAAGCTCTTGATACAGGATACGACCACATAGCTCTTTACATAGATAAGTTTTCTTTTCATTACAGTGCACGCCGTTGATATTACTATGGGTTCAGACATGCCTGTGTACACGGACATCCTTTAATTAACACAACAGTAACAGGTAAATCTACCTGTCCTGTACCCGTTTAATAACTGCCCACATAAAGCATGCCGAGCAGTTTCCTGGTCTGTAAAGAAATGTTGTTTGTGATTACCAGCCCTCAGTTGTGATGCTATAGGTAATCGGGGGTATTTTAGCCTAAAATTCAGCCTCATCCAAAATAACTGTAATCCTTTCATTAGTATTAATCATGATATCCTGTTAGACATTACAACAGACAGAAGGAAAGTGACACGCGTGGTCTAGATCTAACTATGGAACGGAAGTATTCCATTAATAGCGATGGACAGAAAAACAAGGAACAGGGAAAGGCATGCAGTTTTTTTTTTGTGTGTAATGTCCCTGAGCAGATTTCTCACATTCATCTTTTAGTGTAATGTCCCTTAGCAGATTTCTCACATTCATCTTTGCGTGTAATGTGCCTTAGCAGATTTCTCACATTCATCTTTTGTATGTAATATCCCTTAGCAGATTCAAAATCGATTAACCTAGGAGCTAAGGTTTACATAGAGACGCTTGTAAAAGTATAAGAGGATAAGACCAGTAAGTTTTTTCTGCTTCATCGACGACACCCGCCATATATATCTTGGTCATATCCAAGTATACATAAAGTCCTCAAAGTGAGAACCGAGTCATCAGTCTCAATCACAAGTAAGCACACCAATGAGCATACTAAAAAACGTCCTTATTCATATCACACAAAGAAAAAGAAAACAATCTCAATGAAACAAATATGACGACAATAAAAATTGCTCATAATTCTCATCAACCTACATCTTTCGAACCTCTGTGTTGTGAGTTTGTTTGTGAGCCCTAGATTAACGAATAAACTGCGACATGTAAACACCATAGGTTGGAGATGCAGGGTTGTTACTATCAAGAATGGGAAAGTTCACGATCGGAATATGGAAATTGTCATGTTTATCATAAGGCTTAGTGGTAAGCTGCCCGTGTTGGTCATAGTTCAAGTAAAAATCGAGGTAAGAGGCTGATGTAGGAGAGTATGTTGTGTCCTTAATCGCAAGTTCAGTATGGTTTATATAATCGACTAGGTCAGCAAACTTCTTGTTGTTTATAGATAACAAATCGTCGATTTACCCGGAAGTGAAATTGAAAGATTTGGCAATGTTTTTGTTACCCGTCCTGATAAGCCCCTCGACAAATTCAGCCTCGTAATACAACAAACACAAGTCAGCTGAGACGTCCAAAAGACGTAATGCCATAACATCTTACATACGACATCCCTTCACTTGACAGTCCGGTGTTATACTTGAAGCACAACTTTTTGGGTCGATTGTCGGCAACCAGATAGCTGGATTGTCTAGAGTGTCCGTCTCGAGTGGGCTTAGTGCTGGTCTTGCCGTCCACCCCCCCCCCCCCCTCCCCCTACTGTTACATACTTATAACAAGAGATCAGAGTCGACCTCTAACTTTAAATTACTAAATCCCGACTATATCCCATCATATTACAAAATGGTATCCAGGCTGAGTGTATTTAATGTTCATTTTCATGATTGCGTACACTAAGGTACGGTATATATTATACATTAAATACAACTTATCTGTGATAGCAACATGAAGACCCAAAAAGGCAACCCTCCTTTCAATTAAACATAATGATATTTATCATCTGTTCGAATTTTTTCAATTTCGTTTATATATTTTTTAATTTTTTTTTTATTTAAATACAAAGATCTAACTTATCCTTCGCTTTTCTATTATTCACTGCTACCCGTAATGAACGACTGTATAACAGCCACACATTAACAAACTCCTACCATCCACCAGTGTCAGCAATCGTTCTTAAAAATGTGCCTCCGCGTCATCAAAATTTCTTCTTAGGAAATCAACGACTGTTTTTCTATAAACACTCTTAGTCAGTCGTGTTAATTACAGGAAGGTTTACACCAGGCTTTACTTTATAAGGTACAAGCGCTGCTACTTCTAACACTCAGCAATGCTGCGTCAAACACTAGAAGTAATGTTACTTAAATGACGTAGCATGGTAATGGTATCTAACTTCGTTTAATGATAATACATAATTTTCATAGAGATATTTGAGCACTTCTCTTTTGAAAGATGGTCAATGTTTTCAGAAAATATATTAATCGATATCTGAAAATAACGCAAAACACCTGTCAGATATGAAAAAATAACTTTTTTTGGAAGAAGTGATTCAGCAGGTACTGCCTAAATTGCAAAATTATCGGATAAATGTGTGTGACACTTTCTTACATATTCCGCATTATCATGTTTTTTAAAGATATATTCCAGTCTACAGATTGTGTTGATAGACTTATTTTGAAACATAGAGCTTTACCCGGTTTGGAAACATTTTTATCAACATAACCTGCTCACGAAAATGTCATACATTCCTTACAATATGCACTCGTGGAAATAAAGTTTCAACTGCTAATTCTTCTTTGTCTCACATTAAGTACAGTAAAGATGCTAATCCAGACCACTTCTTTCTGATTGGATAACTCGGGCATCCTATATCCTGTTTCGTTTAGCATCATCCGGGGTCTACTCCAAACTTCACGTACTCCCACATCGGAAAAAGCACGGCTACACACGAAGGTTGGTATTATATTTTTTATAGACAAAGATGAGTAAATGATTCAATATATTCAGTAGGTGTTGATGTTACCGCCTTTTTTACAGGGGAGCAAAGACAGAAATCAGATTTAGCAATCGTTGTTCCCCGAATGTTGGTAAGGATTACGGATACCATGTCTTCTTCATTGTGTAATATTCATGCTTTTTCATTTATTATTTTTGTTTTTGTTTTTTCATAAATGTATCCTTTCACTGCATACGAAGCATAGGATGCGTCCATTAGCAGTAATATTAAACTTGGTCTGCAGGAACACAGAATTGCCCTTCAATATCCATTTTTATTGTATCAAAAATCTTTTTAAAGAATGCTGTTGTGTCAACGTAGCATTCTTTTTTTTATAGTTGCTTCAGTTCGAGATACAAAACCACATTTATTCTGCATAGTTTAAAAGTGATAGCGGCCCTCTGCCGACATTTTTATTACTTAAAACGCAGCAATATGAAAACATACAAAATGTTGATATTAGTGAAAAGAATAATAAGCCTGAAAAACAACCCATTTTTATTCTGCATTGTAAGGTTTTATAGTTAAAGCACTTCGATAACGTGTTATATTTAAATCCCCGGTATATCGTCTCTATATCGTAGCAGGTCTAGTTCATTACTGACTTGTGTATATTGTAGCTACATAATACAATTAGGGGTCCACTGCCTTTCGCGGAAACCGGCAGCCGTTTCCCTACGATGGTTTATATTTAGACCTCAGCTTGTACTTAACTCCGGGTACCTGGGTAGAGCCTACTACGATATACTACACGCTACATACGTCATTCATAATTCAGTTTGTACGACTCAGCCAAATCGTGACCACTCATGGTTAGAATAATAGACGTCTGAACAGTGTATGATCAGCATAAATGATTATCATCATTTTATTAGCAGGTTTTGTTCCTGTATGATCAATATCGATTACTACTAATAAAATCTTAATGACTAAACCGATTTAAAAAAAAATAAAATAAATAATAGAGTCCGGATCTAGGAATCATAATTAACTTAAATGTCCACTGTCCTGATACGGTAATCACGGATATTCCCGGAGACAGGGAATGCCTTTCTGCAATGTAGACAATGGAAACGAATCCTCAAATTTAATTCCGGTACGTTATTCTACTTGCGCAATATTGTGTTAATAATGACACATAACTACAGTTCCTTGTATCTAAGAATGGAACGCCGTTTGTACAAAATAGACAAGTTCTCGAAAACCGATTTTACCGGACATGCGAACATATTGACAATAGTACTACTATCCTCCCTAAAGTCACTCCTGTCTGATTGATTAATGCGTCACCTGAAGAGGTTATACCTACACTAACAAATACTTAACTTTGAATTTCTTCATGTCTTATCGATGACACATTTACTGGAATCCACCTCACTGCGTAAAAACCAATGCCGGGACAACGCTTTTTGTCTACTCTCACCTACGTTCACCGAGCTCCTCTAAATGGAAGGCCCACCTGTAGAACCTTAGGCTTGACCAATGTCAAACACTTCCAAGTGATTAAAATTGATAGCTACTAATGTTGAATAGTTCCCAATCATTCAAATTTATAGTGACTATATCTAATGATTTCCACCGATTCAAATTTATAGTGACTATATTTAATGATTTCCACTGATTTAAATTTATAGTGACTATATCTAATGATTTCCATCGATTCAAATTTATAGAGACTATATTTAATAATTTCCACTGATTTAAATTCATAGTTACCATGTTTAATGTTTTCCACTGATTTAAATTTATAGTGACTATATTTAATGATTTCAACTGATTTAAATTATAGTGACTATATTTAATGTTTTCCACTGATTTGAATTTATAGAGACTATATTTAATGATTTCCACTGATTTAAATTTATAGTGACTATATTTAATGATTTCCACTGATTTAAATTTATAGTGACTATATTTAATGATTTCCACTGATTTAAATTTATAGTGACTATATTTAATGATTTCCACTGATTTAAATTCATAGTTACCATGTTTAATGTTTTCCACTGGCCCTCCCAAGATAAAAACATGATGTTTTAGCGAATCGTCTACACCTCATTGATTAAGCAATGTTTTATTTTCAATTTTATGTAAATTAAAAATCAAATATCAATGGAAAGGACAAATATATTTATACTTACCTACACATGTGTTCAGGTCACAGAAGATCGTTAACTAAATATCACCAACCCTTTTCTAAATTATTTATCAGTCTCTAACAATTTTTTTAATGGCCGCTGTCTAAATTCACGTGGTCCAAAATGTACCATTTATGTCCTGGACAGCAGATAGCTGTTACATCGTTTTTATGAATTTTGGTATACTTAATTTCTGCTGTGATTTGGGGCGGGGAATATTCTGTTCCCAGTTTCCCCCTCCACCTCATTAGCTCTGTGGTTGAAGTCCTTGGCCACCATTTGCCACACAAGTAGGAAATAATTAGTAAAAAATAAACCTAAGTATTTTTGTCATACTATCAATTAAGATAAAAATAAAGCTGAAGTTGAACTTGAATTGCTGTTTGAGATTATCTTTTTTGAGTTGTCATCTATTTGATAAAGCTCTTGCGAGACCCCATGACTGCGACCATTTCAAAAAAGGTGTTGGGAACTGGTAAATGTTTTAGATAAAGGGTGGCGAACTTAATTTACATGTAATGACCTTCAGTGACTTGAATACGTGTGTAGGTAAGAAGAAATATATCTGTCGTTTCCATTGTAGAGTAACAGGTGCACGTTAACACTCCGGGCCTCACCTCATAGAATCCATCCGTTACACCAGGGATGCTTGGCTGAGAGGGGCATTTGACAGTATAGTTCAGTAGAATGATGATAAGACAGGCTTTAAAAACTTTGAAGAAACGAAATTATATGGCTGCTTTTTCAATTAGAAACATTTATATTATGACCGCAATGTAAAGTATTGTGTATCGAGTGGTTGGACTATTGAAGTTATATTAACTTGACTTCGATAAACACGTTCCTTTACTCATCGTCTGAGTCATTTTTAGATCAATGTACGGTTTTAATATCCGTCAAAAAATCCTGGATCTATTTTTAGACACTGCTATAGTTACATGGTAGAGTAAAGGCAAAATAGTTCCTGCTCCCTGACCCAAAACCACATACTTCATGAATGAGTTAAAAATGTGTGTATATTTTATGTGGAATCTTTGTCCGGGTTAAAAAATAACCCTTTTGTTAAAGTTTACAAATATAAGTTATTACGCGGGGGAGGTAGTTTGACTTTCAACCTACAGTTCCGTTGTTAATGGAAATGGACAATTCCCTTGCGAGGGAAACCCTGAAAATATCATTTAAAATGGAGCAAATTCCAATCCCTAATACAAACCTCACCAAACTCAGCTTGAAAATGTTACTAAGTCTTCCATTGCGTCTGGCATTTTGTAAGTACATTCTTTCTTTTTTTCCTTATGATGAAAATATATTACTATCAATAGGTATATTATTATAATGTATTTGTTCATTTAGTAATTTGCAAAATTTTGACCTAAAAAATCACTTTGCATTTGCTTCAGAAATCTGTCTGGTAACAAAAATGTTTACTTAAAAGGTAAAGCGTAGAAAGAAAATATGTTTTCGAAGCTTTTGAAAACCGTTTAAATTATTTCTCATATCATTGTACTTCTTATATCATATTTGTACAAGCCAGACACAAATTACCTACAAAATGTTTCAAAGTTTTGAAATAGCTTATCGCGTCCTAAACAATTCGTTATATTTATAGCGATCATTGAATTGGTGACAGGGCCATTAACTGCCTGGTTACCGAATTATAAGGTAGCCAAGCGGACGTATGTTTAACGTACTTCTGAACTCATTTTTAATACTCGCTTTATTTTGTAATCATAACATAACGATCAACACCAAATATAAAGTTTAGACACCGCACGATAATGCCTCATTGACCCAGGTTAAACGTATACCTTCTGACCAGTAGAAAATAGTCGCATATTTTCATTGTCTTTTTTTCTCCGACATTTTGCTTTATGGACCTTCGTTCTATACTCTGAATCAGTACAGTATTGCAAAAAAGACCTAAGCAACAATAAAAGAAATGTTTTTTTTTATTTGGCATTAGCACTATGTGGTTGTTTATTTAAAGAATTAAGATTTTTTTAGACTAGCTTTATGTAGTTGCATAATTAAAGAATTAAGAATCTTTTTTAGACATTGGTACGATGTTGTTGCATAAGTAAAGAATTAAGAATCTTTTTTAGACATTGGTACGATGTTGTTGCATAAGTAAAGAATTAAGAATCTTTTTTAGACATTGGTACGATGTTGTTGCATAATAAGATAATTATTTTCTACAGACATAAGCACTATGTGGTTGCATAATAAAAGAATTAAGAATCTTTTGTAGACATTAGCAGTATGTGGTTTATAATAAAAAACAATAAATATCGTTTTTATTTTTTGACACAACAAACGATTATTCCCCTACATAGTAACGGATAGCTGGGGGTGGTTGTGGAGGCGGGGGCTTTGGCGTGGTTGAAGTACAGTAGGGTAAGGTGGTTTTGAGGGCGGGGGCTTTGGCGGGGGTTGGGTAGGGTAGGGTGGTTGTGAGGGCGGGGGCTTTGGCGGGGGTTGGGTAGGGTAGGGTGGTTGTGAGGGCGGGGGCTTTGGCGGGGGCGGGGTAGGGTAGGGTGGTTGTTAGGGCGGGGGCTTTGGCGGGATGGGGTAGGGTAGGGTGGTTGTGAGGGCGGGGGCTTTGGCGGGATGGGGTAGGGTAGGGTGGTTGTGAGGGCGGGGGCTTTGGCGGGGGCGGGGTAGGGTAGGGTGGTTGTGAGGGCGGGGCTTTGGCGGGATGGGGTAGGATAGGTTGGTTGTGAGGGCGGGGGCTTTGGCGGGGTTGGGGTAGGGTAAAGTAGTTGTGAGTGCGGGGGCTTTGGTGGGGTGGGGTAGGGTAGGGTGGTTGTGAAGCCGGGGTGGGGTAGGGTGGTTGTGTAGCGACTTAGCAGTAAATAGAACACATGATTAAGTCCTCGTACAATATAAAATACACTCAATATTTCATAAAACGAAGTAAAAGCTTGTTCCTGTTAATATTTTCCCGGTATGTCGTCCAAATTACTCTGCATAACTTTAATTGAAATTGTCCTGCTTATACTACAACTTTTTCTCCTAGCGGTAATGTGTATGCTTGATCTTTTTTAAGACTCGTGCATCGTCCAATCTATTGGCACCACACTCGTCTCCCAGACATGCAATATCGCCAGGCCATGTGCTCACGGGAATATATCCATCTCTATCCAGACCCAGGTAGACAAGCTACACTGCTGGCTCAAGTCGGAGTACCTCGTGGATAAGTTGGTAAATACTCATGTCCGAGTACCTCGTGGTACACTGAGGATTTTGTTTAGATACTGGAGTACAGCAAACTTCTACCATTAAAGTAGACGAAGCACATTTCTTTTCTCTAACATCGACATAAATAAAATATTTACACTATTAAATGACGTGAAATGATATTATCATCTAGCAATGTTATGAGCTGGACTACGTGAAGAGCTGTTATATTTCATTAATTCTTTATTAGCAAGAGCTCTTACAGACATATAGGTGCATGCAGATATGTAAAGCATTTAGAACGCGTTGAAAATATAAACGTATAATTAGTATGCGCTAGAGATTGACATCAAAACGTTCATAAAGCACCATTCTAAATAGCACATATAGCAACGTATAACACGTTACAGTTATGAAATTAATCTCCACAATATTTTAACCTTTAATTACCGTTCCTTAAAAGATTAATATAAATATTTCCCTAAATTGGAAAAGCTCTCTTACATTATTCATACTCAATTATTGTATAAATTGAAACTTAATTCTATGACTATCTATTAAGTGTTGATATAAAAACATTTTAGGTGAAACTGTAACTTTTGACAATATATATATATATATTGTAAATATCTATAAATCTCTGTTCTAAAATTTTAAAGAAACATCAATTGCACTATTAAGTTTTTAATATGTATTTGAGTTCTCAGGTTGCTAGCTCATTCTTAATATTTCTTACCCACAAATCTTTCTCACACACTTTTCGCACAACTGTGACATATTTTCAAAATCATATTATCCGGCTGCTTTAATTTCAACAAAAAAATAGGTATTATATTTCATTTGTTATTCCGTGTCCACGCCAGGACTGCGCATGTCAAGATCCTCCTGGTGTACCCTTACCTATGCAATGTGCATAAAACCGATCAAGGCAAATACGCATTTGCTATATACGTAATTACCTACATGCATACATTGCCACTGTTGCTGTTGTTTCAGATGGATATCGGAGGTACCGAGCAGCTACCCGGATCGGAGTCCGAATGTCCTATTCCCAACCTTCCTCGCCAACTCAAACGTAAATCGCGATATAAGGTGAGTTTAAAGACGACTATCCGAGTTCACAGCGTTGTAAACTTTCTAAAGAATATCATCAATATTTCTGTTCTGCTATAGCGTACGGTGTAATTACACAGCAGGACATAACTTTGTTAGTAGTAATAAATGTTGTATATAACTATTTCATTCAGACGTAATCTTACATCAGATTTAATCATCGATTTTAGCTGATAAGTGTAAATATGCAAATCAAACTCAATTTATATGAAGGTTTTTTAAGGAAATAACCTATCAATCTAGGCGCTGTTTACTTGACATACAGGCCCTCGTTTTAAACTTGAACTTAACGTGAAATGATGGAAATGATTGGTTTTATGATTAAATTAAACAGGGTCGTAACATCAGAACACAATATATCACAACATCGACACACAACACAATATAACACAACATCGACACACAATACAAAACATCACAACATCGACACACAACACATCATACCACAACATCGACACTCAATATAATATACCACGACATCGACACAAAATATCTCACAACATCGACACACAACACAATATATTACAACATCGACACACAACACAACATACCACAACATCGACACACAACACAATATACAACAACATCGACACACAACACAATATACCACAACATCGACACACAACACAATATACCACAACATCGACACACAACACAATATACCACAACATCGACACACAACACAATATACCACAACATCGACACACAACACAATATACAACAACATCGACACACAACACAATATACCACAACATCGACACACAACACAATATATAACAATATCGACACACAACACAATATACCACAACATCGACACACAATATACCAAACATCGACACACAATTTACCACAACATCGACACAACACAATTCAACTTGACATCGAGGCGATAATTACGTTTATAGTTCAATGAGGTAAAGTACCCTTTTCAAAGTTGCAACTATTACAAAATTGTTTTTTAATATTTCATACACACATTGATTTACCATTAAATGTTTTTTTTTATCTACAGGCCACATTGAAGAATTTCTACCAAGGTTTCGCCTTCTACCTCCTGCTTGTTGATGAGATAGCAGGCACACACACGCAGCTAGAGTCGGAGATAAGGACGAGACTCGCCATCCCGATGTGTGATATTCTGTGTTTAGGTTTCACTAAACTGAAGAGCAGAAAGAAAACACAAAATATTGCAAGGAAAGTAACTAAAAAATACAAAAAATTTACTACCAAGGACACTAACACATGTAAGATTAACCAGCCTGTCACGATAATTGAGAACTTAAGTATCTATCTTAAAAATGCCCTCCCAGGTCTCAAGGAAAAGAAAAACCGAAGGAAGAGACGTCGGGCAACCAAACCAAAAAAATCTAAAACAAGGCAGAGGAAATCAAAACAACTGAAAACTCGGAAAAGACGTGGACGGAAAGGAAAAGGGTTCAGGAAGCAGAGGAAAGGGACAATTTCCCGTCAAAGAAAGAGAGCATAACTCCGTCTACACAAGTCTAAAAGGCAACTTCCTGTTAAACAAGGAGAAGATAACTCCGTAACACAAGTATATAGAGAAGTTTATTTATTTATTTATTATGTCTTAGAAATGTGCCAAATTAATTTATTTAATTGATTGAATTGGTGTTCTCTTCACCAAAACGTTTACGATATATTTGTTATGATAAGTCGTATTAATTACGGTTTGCTTGTTAACATGTGTTGTTGTGTTAATTTACTCTTTACTTTATACAATTGCATTTATTTTGACAAAAATGATTATATTTTGATATTTACGTACATTCTGTTCTCTCTACCCGGATAATGTGAACTGTGCCATGTATAATGATTGATCCGATAAAAAATCCAGGCAGGTGGACAAAGTGCCAAATTGTTGTCTCTGAGGCTATTAACGTGTATCAGAGCATGTTTTATTCATATATATATATATATATATATATACAACGAGATCTCGTGCATTGTACGGCATTTGAACTTTTGTCTATAAATGGTATTGTATGGTAACTTTTGTCAGTTCATGGCTTTGTAAGGTAATGTAACTTTTGTGAGTACATGATATTATATTGTAATGGAACTGTTCTATAAATGGGATCGTATGGTTATTAAATGGCATTGTTTGGTTATTGAAATTTTGTCTATAAATGGTATCATATGGTAATTAAGATTTTGTTTTAGTACATGATATTGTATGGTAATGGAGGTTTTTTTCAGTACATGGTATAGAATAGTAATGGAGGTTTTGTATTTGAATGATGTTGTATGGTAATGGAACGCTTGTGAGTATATGCTATTGTATTATAATTGAAGTTTTGTCAATTCATGGTATTGTATTGCAATTGAACATTTTTCTTTAAATGGTACTGTTTGGTAATGAAGATTTTTCAGTACATACAATTGTATGGTAATGGAGATATTTCAGTACATGGTATTGTATGGAAATGGAGATATTTCAGTACATGGTATTGTATGGTAATCGAAATATTTCAGTACATGGTATTGTATGGTAATGAATATTTCATCAGCTTATATTCATGTTTTATATTCGTATCTCAACGTATTGCTATATTGATGTTGTAAAAATTGTAACAGTTATTATCAAACAACTTTATGAAAGATGTCAAAACCTGTTTATATGTATATTTTTTTATCTCAAGTTTTTTTCTATAATGAAATTGTGCCATAAAAGATAATGTGTTCTATATCTAAAAAGCTGTATTTTTTTATAAATAAAATATATATATATATGTATCTGAGTTCTGTTGTTTCAAACCGTAAAGTATATACAACGATCAACTATCATATGGAAGAATTATTTCTTTGTTATTTGTCTTAGGTATTAAACTTAGAAATAAAATAAAAATAAATAAAATTGCTGAAATTTGCATTCTCTATCTCTGAGTGGGGAAAAAAGAAAACAAATCATCGTTCATAACGATAAGATATCATCGCAAGACCCCGGTCGTCCGGAACACTTCCCCGTGAACAAGTAGTTATCTGAAAGGAATAAATTTGTAAAACTTATCTATAAAGTAAATGTTAAAACATCAGAGAATACCGAAGCGTCAACAAAATCATAATTCAAACATGTTAACGGTTAAACTTGGGGCAAATATGAACCAAAGAAAGAATTAAACAGTACAAATGAATAAGACAAGTTGCCCAGCCGTGTAAATCTGGAAAGCATCCAAGTAAACGTCAGTCCTCAAAGTTGGAAATCTATCATGATTATCTCGATATTTAGACAAGACCTAGAATAAGGAATTGAACTGCGATATTTGAATACCATAGATTGGAGGAATAGGGAAGTAGCTATCAAGACAAGGAAAGTTAATAGTAGAAAAATCGTGAGGTTTATCGTATAGCTTTGTAGCAAGCTGTCTATGTTGGTCATAGTTAAAGAAAGAGTGGGGCATAATTTGACCCCATGGGAATGTCAGCAGTCTATTTGAAAATCTTTCTTCCAAACTCATAAAAAACTATCAACCAGCAATTCAATCATTCGTTCCATATCTTCTTCAATATATTTTATGATAGCTTTTGTTGTATTTTTGTCACAAGAGCTATTCAGGACAGGAACAAAAATCTTGCCAAATCCTTTCATATATCGACGATGTGTTGTCTATAAACAACAAGACGTTTGCTGACCACGTCGATCGTATATGCCCTTCTGAACTTTAAATAAAGGACACAACAAACTTTTCTACATCAGCTTCTTACCTCGATCTCTACTTAAACTACGACCAACATGGGCAGTTTACTACTAAGCTATACGATAAATGTGACGATTTCAAATTTTTCGATCGTGAACATTTCATTTTTTGATAGTAACATCCCTGTTTCTCCAACCTATGGTGTTTACGTTTCGTGGATTATTTGTTATTCTAGGGCCTTCTTTCAATTTCGAGATTTTTGTGATCGATGTGGACTGCTAACAAACAAACTTACTACACAAGGATTCGAGAGATGCAGGTTGATTTGAACTATGAGCAAGTTTTATGGTCACCACCTTTTGTTGGTATGTTTATGCTTCTAAACTTACTGAAATTGCTGATATACCAATTTGTCTTCGATCTGTGTGACATTAATATCAAAGACAATGTGTAAACCACAGGATATTTGTGACATTTATTACTCAGAATAATATAGAGATAATGACAGTAATCACTTAGAAGAACAAATTAGCTTACAACACAGGGATTCGAGTAATGAAGGTTGATTAGAGCTATGAACAAGTTTTATGGTCGCCATATTTTTGTCTCTTCGAGAAATCTTAAGTATCTTTGTGTGATGTGAAGATGGACGTTCTTCAGCTTGCTTGTTAGTGTGTTTACTTGTTGTGATTGACAATGATGACTCGGTTTTCATTTTGAGAACTTGATGTTTACTTGGATGCGACAGGGCTTTCATGGAAGGTGTCGTTGATGAAACAGAAGATGCATACTCTTCCGGATGACCTGGTCTTATTGGCATGTACTTGTACAAGGATCTTCATGTAAATCTTTCCCTTTTATTCATATCCCTACTTTACTTTTGTCGGTTTTGAGTTCGGATCATGGTTTTGTTGACACTTTGGTTATTCTCTATTTTTTTCCAAGACAGCCCACAACGATATATTTGTAAAGTTTGAATGGAAGGCCTGATAGGTGACCACTTCATTAATCCAGCATCCGCACATTGTGGTTGACTTAATTGAAATCTTTTAATTTTAAAGTAGGTGATGATTTTATCCTCGCGCTTTTTCTTTTTTTATCATCGTGCATGTAATATAGTATGCAAGCCTTTGTTTGGAAAAAATCCCCCTGTCTTAAATTCGTCTTTCCATTGTTAAGCGAAAAGGGCGAAAATAAAACGAGGACGAATATTTTGTCCAGTTTTACAGTAAATTATTTTCTTGGTTTTATTAATTTGTAGTTCGAATAACATTTCTATTGACTTGTTGAAACTTCGGTGTTCCCATTAAAGATTTAGTTATTTCAACAGCTATAAATTGAAATTATGGTTTTATTTTCGTTTTGTTTTGATAAATCTCCAAAATTTCTTTATTTCGATATCACACTCTACAGACTATCTCCATAAAAACACCTTTTTAAACTAGTAGCACGTTGTGTAAACATTGTTGTAGGCCTATATATTGATACGATGTGTTGACGTTTATGGAAGTGTACAGTACCGGATGGGGGAAACAGCACAAAATTACAAGTACTTGTTTACCAAACGAGTGCTGTCACCCCGTGCTTGGTAGTGTAAAGAGGTTACACATAGATAAGTGAAAATTATAAATTTTCGGAATGATGACGATAGAGAACATTTCGTAATAAAACGGTCAAAATCTGAGACTATGTGTGTATAAGTGTTTAACGTATAAAAAAGAAAACAAGTATTTATAAAATCATAACAATCAACTTAATTTTAGGTATTCATACATATATTCATAGCCAATTTTAGGTATACATACAGATATTCATAGCCAATTTTAGGTATTTATACAGATTAATATACATATTTTTATAGCCAAATTTAGGTATACATACATTGTACATTGTACAGATATTCATAGCAAATTTTAGGTAGTCATACAGATTAATATATACATAATTTTATAGCCAATGTTAGGTATACATACATTGTACAGATATTCGTAGTCAATTTGAGGTATACATACATATGTTCATAGCCAATTTAGGTATACATACAGTTATTCATAGCCAATTTTAGGTATTCATACAGACTAATTTATACATATTTGTATAGTCAATTTTAGGTATTTATACAGTTTATTATAGCCAATTTTAGGTATACATAGAAATTTGTGTAGCCAATTTTAGGTATGCATACCGAATTTTATAGCCAGTTTTAGGTATTCATACAGATTATTATAGCCAAATTTAGGTAAGGATACACATTTCATAGCCAATTTTCGGTATGCATTTAGTTTTGTATAGCCAATTTAGGTAAACATACAGATTATCATAGGCATTTGAAGGCATACATACATAATATCATAGCAATTTTAGGGTGCCCACAGATTTGTATAGCCAGTGTAAGGTATGCATACAGATAGTCTTAGCGAATTTTAGGTAAAGGTACAGATTATTATAGCCGAGAGTGTAGGTATGCATACAGATGATCAAAAAAAACCTTTAGAATACCAAAGCGTAAACAAAACCATAATCCCAATTCAAAATCGATTAAACTAGAGGCAAAATAGGAACAAAGGAAAAATTTACATGGAGGACCTCGTAAAAGCACAAGAGAATAAGACCAGGTATTCCGGAAGACTAAGGAAGCGTCTTCTGCTTCATCGACGACATTCGCCATGTTAATCTTGGACACATCAAAGAGGGCATCAATCCTCAAAATGAATAACGAGTCATCATTGTCAATCAAAACAAGTAAGCACACTAATAAGCAAACTAAAAAACGTCCATCTTCATATTACACAAAGGTACAGAATATTTCTGGATGCGATCAAGATGGCGACAATAAAACTTGCCCATAGTCTTCATCAACCTGCATCTCTCGAATCCCTGTGCCGTAAGTTTATTCATCAGCAGTTGACATCAAACACGAAGGACTCGATATTCAGAAAGGGAAGGTTTACGATAGGAAAATCGTCACGTTTATCATACAGCTTAGTAGTAATTAACATGTATACAACAGCTAACTTTTGTTTACAAACACATTGGCTAACTTTGGGTATAATGACGTAGCATATATATATATATACCATCATGACCATCTATGATTATACATATATATTATCGTAGCATATATATATATATACCATCATGACCACCTACGATTATACATATGTATTATTGTAGCATACATATATATATACCATCATGACCACCTACGATTATACATATATATTATTGTAGCATATATATATACCATCATGACCACCTACGATTATACATCTATATTATCGTAGCATATATATATATAATCATGACCATCTACGATTATACAATTATACATATATATTATCGTAGCATATACATTGTATATATGCAGATTTTCATGAAAGAAGGGTTAAAAGGATGCTCAAGCGATCTTCATTAAAACATGCTTAAGAACTGAAAAGACTCGCCAAAAATTCACCAAAAAAACTTTTCAATAGGTCTGGTGATGATATGGACATCTTCCTTTCTAAAAAAAACCGTAATACTTAGGGAGCAGAAAGTTGTTGTAAGGAAATAGAACAGTGTGTTATCCAATATCACTAGAAATATTTCACCTAAATATTGATTGTATATGTCTGAAGATCTATTTTTAAACTTCTACTTATTTTGGGCAGGAAGCGCGTACCACGGAGTGCGATAACGTAAATATCGTGTCTAGCACTGTTTAGCACGTTTGTATATAGACCGGAAACTGGAAAGCCCGAAGATAACCCTATTATGAAGGGGAGGAAACTCGTGGAAAGCACATGTCATTGAAATAAGAATTACACTTAAAGGCAAAATAACGTTTTCGGTTTGTAAATACACCAAAATCATCTGTGTCGTACATCATTGCTACATGGTTGTTCTCCCTGCCAACAGCTATCAGTCTTTTTTTATTCAATTAGCTAGATTTTTTTACAAATTTTATTGAAGATGTTAATTCAAACAACTGTAGCTAATATTGGATTTTTATCTCTCATCTATAATATGGGAGATAACTCGCATTTATTTTACGTGCCTTATATCCAAAATGGGCAAATAGTAAGTGCCTAAATACTCATAATAGGAATGGTCTATTTTGCCCAAATATGTGCCCAAGTTACTATAATAGGCACGTGCACGTTGCCCAAACAGTAGTGTAGGTATGTTGTTAATTGGGTTAGAAACATGTTCAGATTTATTACTAGAGGAAGAATATTGGGTTCACGTTTCTGGGGAGGGGATACATACAAAAACAAGTTGTCCTTAATTGTTGTAATTAAATCAGGGTTACACTCGTATGGCATTTACTGCATTCGAGGGATGGAAGCAAATAATACAGGACTTAGAAGATCTTTACTTTTCAACATCCTCCTCTGAAAACAAAATAACAATCCTTTGGCAGGCAGCTCTGAAATTGAAATATTACACAATTTGAAAAAATCACAAATTATTACATTTTTCTTCAAAATAACATTTAAGTGGTCGGTTTTGCCAATTTTAATCTAACTTGTACTTAAATTGATTAACAGTGCAAACATTTACAGCACTGACGGAAGATGTTTTCTAAACGTCGACATTTTTCTGTGTAAATGAATATTTCCTAACATTTAATCGTGAACGTTTTTTTATAAAACTTGAAATCATGCAGACTTGTTGATGATCCTTCCCTGTTTTTAACAACGTCTAAAACTTCACAAGTATTTTTCCGAGCAGTATTTCATACACCTCGATTGTGTCGCCACGTGATGTTATATCATCATTACTCAAATAAAGCTTTAAATAAGCCCCCTTTAGCCATTAATTAACTAAAGCTTTAAATTAGTCCCCTTGAACCGTTATAAACTAAAGCTTTGAATAATTCTGCTATAATCATTACTTAACGAAAGCTTTAAATAAGTCTCCTTTACCCATTTCTCAATTGAAACTTTAGATAATTCTCTTTTAACCATTCCTAAGCTAAAGCTTTAAATAATTCTTCTTTACCGAATACTCAAATAAAGCTTTAAATTAGTCCCCTTTTTCCATAACTCAGCTAAAGGTTTAAATAATTCCCCTTTACCAATTACTCAAATAATGTTTTAAATTACTTCCCTTTAGCCATTAATAAACAAAAGCTTTAAATTAGTCCCCTTTCAACATTACGCAACTAAAGCTTGAAAAAAGTCCATTTAACCATTACTCAACTAAAGCTTTAAATTAGTCCCCTTTCACCATTAGCAGCTAAAGCTTGAAAAAGTCCATTTAACCATTACTCAAATAAAGCTTTGAATAATCCTTTAACCATTACTCAAATAAAGCTTTAAATAATTATCCGCTAATATAACCATTACTCAACTAAAGCTTTGAATAAGTCTCCTTGAACCAATATTCAACTAAAGCTATAAATTAGTGTCCTTAATCCATTTCTGAAATAAAGCTTTAAATTAGTCTTCTTTAACCATTATTCAACTAAAGCTATAAATAAGTGTCCTTTATCCATTTCTGAAATAAAGCTTTAAATTAGTCTTCTTTAACCATTACTCAAATAAAGCTTTAAATTAGTCCCCTTTAACCATTACTCAAATAAAGCTTTGAATAAATCTCCTATTACCATTACTCAACTAAAGCTTTAAATTAGTCTTCTTTATCCATTACTCAACTAAAGCTTTAAATTAGTCTCCTTTAACCATTACTCAAATAAAGCTTTGAATAAATCTCCTATTACCATTACTCAACTAAAGCTTTAAATTAGTCTTCTTTATCCATTACTCAAATAAAGCTTTAAATTAGTCCCCTTTAACCATTACTCAAATAAAGCTTTAAATTAGTCCCCTTTAACCATTACTCAAATAAAGCTTTAAATTAGTCTCCTTTACCCATTACTTAAATAAAGCTTTAAATTAGTCTTCTTTATCCATTACTCAAATAAAGCTTTAAATTAGTCCCCTTTAACCATTACTCAAATAAAGCTTTGAAAAAATCTCCTATTACCATTACTCAACTAAAGCTTTAAATCAGTCTCCTTTAACCATTACTCAACTAAAACTTTAAATTAGTCTCCTTTACCCATTACTTAAATAAAGCTTTAAATTAGTCTTCTTTATCCATTACTCAACTAAAGCTTTAAATTAGTCTCCTTTACCCATTACTCAAATAAAGCTTTAAATTAGTCTTCTTTACCCATTACTCAAATAAAGCTTTAAATTAGTCTTCTTTAACCATTATTCAACTAAAGCTATAAATAAGTGTCCTTTATCCATTTCTGAAATACAGCTTTAAATTAGTCTCCTTGAACCATTGCTCAAATAAAGCTTTGAATAATCCTTTAACCATTACTCAAATAAAGCTTTAAATAATTATCCGCTAATATAACCATTACTCAACTAAAGCTTTGAATAAGTCTCCCTGAACCATTATTCAACTAATGCTATAAATAAGTGTCCTTTATCCATTTCTGAAATAAAGCTTTAAATTAGTCCATTTAACAATAACTTAACTAAAGCTTTAATTAGTCTCCTTCATCCATTACTCAAATACAGCTTTAAATTAGTCTCTTTTAGCCATTACTCAAATACAGCTTTGAACAAGTTTCGTTTTAAAATTTCTCAAATAAAGCTTTAAATAATTCTCCTTCATCATTAATCAGCTAAAGAATTAAATCAGTCTCCTTTACCCATTACCCAACAAAAGCTTTAAATTAATCTCCTTTAACCATTATTTAACTAAAGCTTTAATTAAGTCTCCTTTAGCAATTACTCAAATAAAGCTTTAAATAAGTCTCCTTGAAACATTTCTCAACTAAATTCTTTAAATAATTCTCCTTTATCCATTACTCAAATAAAGATTGTAATAAGTTTCGTTTTTCCATTTCTCAAATAAAGCTTTAAACAAGTCACCTTCAACATTAATCAACTTAAGCTTTAAATAAGTCATACATTCTTTTGTTATATATTAAACGGAACATGACAAATGCGCATGAAGAAATATGTAATTGTCCATTACGTACATGTACGTAGGACAAAAACTCTTTCAAAATAAACAACATAAACGAGAAAAAAACAACAACACAAAATTAAAACAAAACTACCAAAATATACTGAAGTAAAAGTAATACTACGTTAAAACTTTAATATGACCCTAAAAATCTGTTCTTGTCGGTGTACGTGTAAGTGATATCAAAACAATATTTCATATCTAACTTTACAATAATCCAACATAATATAATATTAAGTTTGAATATTTGATGGATACCTTAAACGGACCTTCGATGAACACCCCATCAGGACGACATTGTATACACTTCCAAGGGCTGCATTAAGAACTCTGCAAACCACTCAAACAAAAACTGTTCTGGATAACCTGTGGGAACTAGCGTCAAGGCTCCTAAATATGACTGACGACGTGGCAGAAATTCGACTCTTAAAGCCAATTCGAACGGACAAATATAAGGCACCATCGACTCGATATTTCATTAAAGATGACGTACAATGAGAAGGATGTCATTAACATGTGCAATATCTTCCACCAAGAGGTAGTTCGAGAACAAACAAAATATCTGATAATACCAAAGCGACAACAAAATCACAATCAGAACTAAAAGTCGATTACTGCAGGGCAATATGGACAAAGAAAAGATTTACATGGATACCCTTGAAAAACTACAAAATAATATCCATGTGTGATAGGAAGCTAGACGTTTTTGAGTTTGCTCTTTAGTGTGCTTACTTTTTGTTATTGTTATTGACAATGATAACTCGGTTCTCACTTTGAGGACTTGATGTTTACTTTGATGTGACCAAGATTAACATGTTGCAACATGACAGATGTCGTCGATGAAGCAGAAGATGCTTACTCTTTCGAATCACCTATTCTTATTCTCCTGTACTTTTTCGAGAGTCCCCATGTAAAACTTGTTTCTATTTATTTATTGCCCCTAGATTTTGATTTCAGATTATTCTTTTGTTGACGTTTCGGTATTCTATCGTTTTCTTGTTCAGATAAAATTTCAGTATTCATTGTTTTATTTTATTTAAAAATATTATTTGCTTTTCTTTTACTTATTTTGTTTTGATAATTCAATTAAATTAGTCAATTAGAATTTCTTAATACATTATTGTCTACTCAAAAATGTACATTAATTTATTACCATTTTTTTCTATGAAATACATGATAAGTAATATCATTATTTTGATAACCACTGCATATTTCGAATTAAGGTATTAATAATTGATTTCAATGTACTCTAAGTAAATATACAACTTGTCAAAAGGATTTAATTCCATGAATATTAAAATATGTATAAAAATTACAAAAGGATTAAAAGATTAAGGAACCCCATTAGAAATACATGTAAGACTGTAAAGCTTTGTGGGTTGTCCCAGGTAAAAGGATAGATGTTTCAATTCACCAATACGTATTTTATACTATTTGTGATAAAACAAAGGCAATGTACATCTAAATGTGATTGATTTTATGTTATTATTACCCGAATAAATGAGAAATACATATATATAAAACAATTACCCTTTTTAGATAGAGATCAATTGGGTTACTGCTACACGCTATGATTTTATATGTAAACGTACTGAATTTACACAAACCTAATACATAATTTTAAAGACACGTGTTTAGAGGTCGACAATTTTTATATACTAGGTGGGAAATGCTTAAATGTCAATATCGTGGCTAACGTGTCTTTGATTAATTTTTTTTTTTGATTAATTAATTATATTTTTGATTATGGAATTTTTTTTCATAAAAAAAATATTGACTTATTTTTATGGTATAGTAATTAAAAATATTAGAAAATATATGTCGCTTTTAATGTAATATACATTTTCTTATTTTAGTCTATTTGATTTCTCATTTACATTGGTGATAACGTTTCTTATTTTTCAAATTGATTATTCTGTAATCTTATAAGAGTTATTTCCCTTGAAACAAGTCATATAGTATAATATAATATTGACAGTGGTCTCGGACTATTCTTGTTATCAAAACGCGTGTGCAAATTGTTTTATTTCGTGATAATTTTTTTCACAAAATTCATACTTTTTAAACACGTATTTCATTGTGCTTTATTTATGACAATATAATCTGTATCATTCAATTGGTTATATTTACTTGTGTTCTGGTTACTCATGTTTTCCATGATACTATTTATAGAAAACGCCGTATAACTGACCTATCTTTAGTATATGAATATGTGGTATGTATTTATAGACAAAAGTAATCAGGTATCAACCGGTAAAACCGACCCAGACGTCAAGATATCTGAAACCCGATCCAATCCAACCAACGCGTCAACGCGTAAATTATGCTGAAACTCATTGGTTTAAGTTTAATCGGTAATCTTACCTTTGATCCGTGCCTTCTATACATGTTGTTTGGTATTTGTCTATGTTTCAGTTAGTAGCTTATAGTTATTCGTCGCTGGTGTTTGGAATTGAATAATAGGTCTGAAATGGTACTGTGCCCAAACGCTCACGTGCAATGTTTCTATGTATGATGTCATGAAACTGGCAGTTACTCTTTTGATTTCGGAAAATGATTTTGTTAACGCTTCGGTATTCTCTTATTTATTTAAAGTCTGACAGAAATAGTTTTTCCTTCCTGTAGTTCGATAGAATCAATACATCTAAGGTTACTTTTGTCTTAAGTTGTCTTAATCTAATCAGAGATTAACTCAAACTTATGGAACAAATCTTTGAAATAACGGACGGTGCAAACAAAACAAGATACCAGAATCTGTATGTTTCTAGTCGCATACATAACAATATGGAAAATTAGCTCTTGAGAGCTCTTATTATTATAAACACAAGTGTCGATAATAACAATACACATGATATTAATTAAGTAATGATTTATGGATATCATGAAAATGTTTACATTCTGTAAAAATACCCGCTATCAATGACTTATTAGTCAAAGAAGTTATATAAAAACTTGGTATGTGCTGTTAACAAAGTGGTCAACAAAAACCCCTGTCAATAAATGGTAAAGATTTGCTGGCTTATCTCAAAGGTCAGAGAAAGGATCTACCTGGCTACCCAACTTGATATTATTTCACATAACAATGGGTTCATTCTTCTATATCTTCTGACATTGCTGATATATGTTTTTGTCTTCGTTCTGTGTGACATTAATATCTAATAATATATCAATATTAATATCAATCGGGTGTCGTCGGTGAAGCTGCAGATGCTTACACTTCAAGAACAGCTGGTTTCATTCTCTTGTACTTTTGCAGGGGTCTCCATGTAAATCTTTCCCTTTTGTTCATATTTTGTCCCTACAATGAGACAGCAATGGTGATAATGAAACTTGCTCATTGTTCTCATTAACCTGCATCTATCGAATTCCTGTGTAGTAAGTTTGTCGGCAATCGTCATCTGATTTTATCACAAAAACTTCGATACTAAGAGCGAGCCTTAGAATAACGCCACATAGATTAGGGAAGTTGTTTGTTACTATGACAAAATAGAAAGGTATGGATTGGAAAATTGTCACTTTTGTAGTAAAGCTTAGTAGTAAGCTGCCCATGTTGGTCATAGTTCAAGTAGAGATCGAGGCAAGCAGCTGATGTAGAAGAGCATGTTGTGTTCTTCATATCAAGTTCAGAAGGGTCTATTCGATCGATGTAAACTTCGATATATCTGAAAGTGAAGTAAATAGATTTGGCAATGTTTTTGTTGCCTGTCTTGATTACATCTTCCACAAATTCAGCCTCGTATGAAAACAAAAATAAGTCGGCATAGTGTGTTCCCATGGGAATGCCAACATTCTACTGGAAATAAATTGGATGTGACCAAGATTTACATGGGGGGGGGGGGGTGTCGTCGATGAAGCAGAAGACGCTTACTCTTCCGGACACCTGGTCTTATTCTCTTGTACTTTTACGAGAGTTTCCATGTAAATATGTCCTTTCTGGATTTGTTTACGCTTTGGTATTCTCAGATTGTTTTTTAAGATGTTACCCTTTTTAGCGTTTATATTTTAAAATTGTCTACCTCCGATAAATCATTTTAGAAGTGTTCCACACTAGTAGCCTCAAATTTAAAATGGTTTCCTCATAATTAATCATATTCTAACCATAGATACATCTGATGCTTTCTCCTGTCTAATATTATAATTTGTGGATTTAAAGTTTTAAAGATCATGAATGTAATCAGCAGAAAGATTGCTCAGGATTATAAAAAACAAAAACAAAACAAAAACAAAAAATGAACAGCCCTTATTTCTGCATTCGCCAATATCAGAAGTCAGTAAATGAGGAGATGCAAACGTACGCACATCTGCAAGTATCTTAATACTCCTCGTCGGGTGCTGAAGTATGATGAGGATGATGATGATGATGATGATGATGATGATGATGTCCGTGCCCTATACAACTATCCAATTCCCAAGTTATATAATACTGTCCGCACGAATGGCCCTTCTTCATCTACACATGTACATTAATATGGAATGGTTTTGATAATATATTAAAATATACGCGTTATCTGCTTTTTATATACAATTGTCGATTTTACTGCGAGTTTGATATAAAATGACATATTCCATGTAGAGATTTGCTTTTCATCTATGATGCAATCCTTTTGTCTCACTCTGTGTATAATTTGTAAGGCAATGAAAAAGGGCTGTTTAATCCTCTTCAGAGTCTTAGTATCTATCGAATCCCAAACTTGCTACTTTTCTATATGATGACGAGGCACTACCACCCCACCAATGTGAATATTATACTTTCTCATAATTATTATTCATGAAATTAACAAGAAGGTTTATAATTCATTGGTGGCCAATCTCTGCAACTGCACATCCTCTCTTTACACTGTATCTTATTCCATATCTTAATCTTTATGATTATATAATCGTTGAAGATGACGTAACGCACACATGTGCTGCACCTTTTAAATTTAGTAATAGATACAGTATGCCGAAAAAATGAATTAAACTGTATCATACAGCTGTTTCGTCCTCATAGGACTCTTCAGTGATGCTAGGGACCAAAGAGTGGGAATCCAAAATTTCTAAACTAATGTAGAAGCAGAAGGGTCAGGTGGGTACACCCCCTTTAATTTAAGAATTTAGAAGTAAAATTAAACTAGTTCTGTATAATTTCAAATCGTGTTCTACGAAAATGTGTATAATATTTATGAAGGCTCCAGCAAACCTCGGGGTATGAAACATCCACCAAGAGAGTCTCTGCCACCCCTTATCATTAAAGAAGACGTAACACACACATGTGCTGCACCTTTTAAATTTAGTAATATATATAGTGTGACAAAAAATAAGTTCTTACACCCAAATTTGAATATGCTGATAGGGCACATTTATTGTTTTTTTTACCATTTTACGCAACACAATAATGAAACTGTGTCATGTATCTATGTATGGATTTTAATGGGCGTCGCTTAGTTTTTACACAGGTGCTGGTGGACATGAATGTGAATGTTTTCATTAAAAAATCGTAGGCTACACACAAATTCTTATAACATGGGTTGTTAACGTGCTATTATGACGACGTAACACAGATATATACTGTCATAGATACAGTATGCCGAAAAAACTGAATTAAACTGCATCATACAACTGATTCGTCCTCATGGTACTCTTTAGTGATGATAGGGGCCAAAAGGTGGGAATCCAAAATGTCTGCACTAGTGTAGAAGCAGAAGCAGAAATTAAACATTCTAATATAATTAGATACTGCATTCGTTTATTACCTATACGTTTTATTGAAAAATAATCATATTCATGTCCACAAGCACTTGTGAGATTTTATACTCTAAAGGTTTGTTGTTTTAATGCAAGTTTTATATGTAACAAAACATTTATTTTTCAGCGGTTTAACTTGTATGTTATATTCTGTTTTCTACAAAAAAAGGCGGTCGTTGTTCAACTCTCAGGGTATCAAATAATCATTAGAACTGTAGAATAAGAGTGGCTTATGTTAGCTAGATAGGGCGCTATATCAAATGTTGTATATTTATTTATTTATAGTAAACATTAAAATAAGAACAGTATAATATATATTAGTATATATAATACTTGCAAAAATCAGAAATTCTAAAATATGAAAAAAAGAAATATATAAAAATATTGCATAAAAAAGCCTTCAGAAACTTAATTCATTATGATGTATTTGTAGAGATAAATAGCTTGTAAATATGATTTTTGTAAACTTGTACAGTTTGTAAAGTTTAACCAGTCTGGTTGTCATACGGTACTTTCCTTGTATCCTCCAAACTGAAACAGAAAGGACTTAAAGAATCAAGGCACCACCATGTTGGTTTCTAGCCGCCATTTTGGATGAAATGGTCAGTCTCAACCACGTGTTAACCCGGTACGTCACAGAGTCTCGACTTCATCATCAGACACTCTCAGCGGTAAACTCATTCACATGGCGTATTGATGCAATAGCTTGTTCAATTTCTAGTAAATAGTTAAGGAATGTAGTGAAACTGTATCAGCCTTAAGCCAATAACTGTTAAATATTTTGTGGCGTGTTTGTAGTGTACTCTGGTGTACCAGGCGTCTACCTGACACAGGCTGTTAAGTCTTTCCGGAGCTAAGCTTAAAAGTGACGTCACGTAATACATGACCATGATACGGCAATAGTAAACTACAGCAAATTATCGGACACATGTTCTAGCTCCATTCAATTCTGTAGTACAGTCAAAATTAAGGATCCTCCTCAATTCCTTACAATGGATATAGTCTACTAAAACGAGCTTACCAGATTTCTATGGACATTTCAAAATGTGTTTCTAAAGTGTATATATCGCGAACGGTACACACGATTTGGATGCATTCATTATCATACAAGCTTGTTGTTAAATGTCTAGAACCCCTCAAAGTAATCTGTCCATAAAATCATCTGTTAAAGAAACCCTTTAAATAAGCACGTATACTATGCATTGCTGGTATACTTTCCGTAATAATGCTGCAAGAAATTGTGAAATAAATGAATTGGAAAAAAGACTATGTATGTACTAATAGCAGAAAGAAAGCTAAATTAAGAAAGTAGCTGGAAACTCAGTTTTCCTAAAACACAAACAACTAGTTACTGATACAGTTGAATCGCTTAATACGATAATTAACTATTTATGTACAAGAAATAGAAAAAGGAATTTCAAATGGAAGAGTCTTTAAAATGTGGAATATAATTGAAAATGAAACGCATTGTTTTATATCAATGTCCTGTATGTGATAATACTAGAGAAATGTATCTTGATAAAATAAATAAATACATCAGAAGACGAAAATCATTTTGCCAACTATCAACTTTGAGCTTATACAAAAAAATCTTTTCTGGACAGTCTTTAGGGCTGAGGAGAGCTGGTTTGCATCCAGTGCAATTATACAATTATATATTTGTCTTGTAGTCAAATTTATAATTCTGCAATAAATGTTTAACTTTTGAATTTGTTAACCAATGCTTTTGTAGCTTTAACATGTATCGTTGTATGTGGTACACAAAGATATGATCAAAAGAATAATTGTGTATCAGAGAAAAAGATATTAAAAAAGACATTAAAAACGTATCTAAGTGTCTCACTCGTGTTTACTCGCCGGAATTGTCATATAACTGTCTATAAAAAGAAAGAAGGAATACAAATATGCTAAAACAGGCCTTTCGATGTTTTACTTTCATTTCGATATGAGACAGATACTAGTTAGGACTGAAAATAAGCATTACTGCAAAACGAATGTTTAATTACTTTCACTTTACAATGCTTTGTTTTGTTGCATCAAAGAAATGCAGCCTGGGAATGCCATTGTTAAGCCAAACACAATTTCCATGTATTGTTGTGCGAGTACTATCGTGTTGACGACTATAGCTGACATAAAACTGGGAGTTTTTGGGTCCTTATCATTGGTGGGTAGCTGGGTTTCCCCATTTAAAATGATGGCAGGCATTCATGAGTAAACACCTTGGTATTGGCTCAACGTCACTCACCTACCTGATTGGTTAGGTATTATCTATTGTCCAGGTAAATTGTCTAGATAATGTTGGGGTTGGAATGTGTGTCAAGGATAACGGGTCTGTGATATTGAATAGCAAACGAAACTCTATAAGTACCGGTATTATATCCAGTAGATATTTCTGTGTTATTAAGAAAATTTATTTTGTTTATTTGTCGAAACGCATCTCAAATTTCATTGTAGAACGTTTTGTCCAAGCAAACTTTATAAAGTTACGACGAAAAGTTCATTGTAGACTTTTTTCACAGGTTCACCTCAAAGTTCTTTGTGGAATGTTTTATTCTAGCACACCAACCCATTTCATTCTGAAAGGTTAATCTTAGCACCCCATGTCTAGGTTTATTGTATAATGTATTTTTCTAGCACAAATTGAAGTTCATTGTATAAATTGACTACCGAGCTAGCGAGTGTTATATTCATTCTAATGTATATTATCCGTGTACACTGCAATGTCTTAACTGTCACTTCTATAAAACAATATAACATACAGGATAAGTTGTGTAAGTAATTGATTGAGTCACATAAATATAAGTGACGAAAAATTAAATAAATAAAAGTCAGAGAATACCAAAGCGTCAACAAAACTATAATCATAATTCAAAATCAATAAAACTAAAATATGAACAAATAATAGATTTACACGGACACCCTTGAAGACTTCTAAGAGAAAAAGACCAGTGTGTTCAGGAGGAGTAAGAGACGACACCCGCCATGTACATCTAAAGTCTTATCCAAGTAAAATTCATGATCTAAAAGTGAGAACTGGGGCACAATTATCAATCATATAACAAGCAGACATAATAATGCGCTCATACAAATATGTTAGACAATGTTATGGCCCGTGCTGTGTATATATCCTGAACTCACTCCTTTCCGCACTTTACATGTCTTTCTTTATATATCAAATGATTGAATGCGGCAGTCATCGACCATCAGTTCAAGAATTCAGCTTTGTTCAGTTAAAATACATAAATAATAAATAACTATTCATTTAATAGATTTGAGAGCCTATAATATACAAAATATAGACAAGGAGGTATTCGTTATCGATATGTACAATTTCTAATAAAAATCACTTTATCATAAATAATTCACTATCATACCATTTATATTGGAAATAATAATAAAATGTCATTACTAACCACATATTGGTAAATAATCATACAGAACATGATAAATATTGACTATATTTTAGATATTTATTTAAAATATTTATATAGGTATTCCTGACATGATTACAGTGCCATATTGCGAATTGATGACATGGGATTGTAATGTATACATAGCTGTCTTAATCTTAGGATCATAAAGCAACTCCGTGGCTCGTGTTAGCAATTTATTATTTAAAACCCTGTAACATGAAATACACCACATTAAAATAAGACATGCATAATGCTAAATATTCACATACTCATCCAACGAGACAAAATTTCTCCCTTGATCGTAGTTTATTTTCAGCATTAAAAGAAGAATGATTATGAATAAGCATGGATCAAAAGAAATGCAATTTATTGAAAGGCGTTGGAAATAATTGAGGTAACACATTATATTTTAATTTTGCCCTGATATATATAGTTTCATTTTACTGTTTTTGCGAGCATGTACCAACAGGCGATGGTTATGGAATTAAGAATAAACAGTGTAAGTCTTTTGTTTTGTACACAGAATTTTAACTGAGTTTTGTAGGTTTTCCTCTTCTCTTAACCATTTCAAACCGAAACTAACAGTTTCTGCTGAAAGAGTCAGTATATTTTCATTTTCGTTTTAGGACTCGTAAGACCGATTTTTGGTTTTCAGAGCGATATCGTTTGGAGGCGATACTATACATCTGAACAAAAATGGTTTATTGCTTTTCGTTCCGAGAGTTTGGTATCACCTGTGTTTAGGGCCGGTCGTACTAGCTGTTTAGTAATTGCTTTGGGGTATCTGATCATTGTGTTTGGCTGATACCTGGGTCTCCCCAATCTGTACAGGTAGTGGGCGTTGCTGCTACATATGCTAGTTATTGGTCGGGTGTGTTGTACCTGCCTGATTGGTTAGATATCAGGTTAATAAAATTTGTCAATGCTATCCCCGGAGTGCAAATTTAGATATCAACAAAATTATACACACACATACATATTTCTATGTTACTGATTCTAAAACATGAATCACTGTTTTATTAATACCTGATGTTCAAACATCTCGTAAAAATAGTTACCCATTGTTTAATGGAATCTATCAGGAAGCAAAAAGTTTCCAAGGTTAGCTTCCCAAACTACAGAAACTACAAAAACATATCACATTTCGTTATTTCAATTTATATAATGTGTAGGCTTAGTATAATCAGTATTACGTTACAAATCAGGAGTTCATGTTTATTTTCAATATTTAGACATAACTTAGCTATTTAAAATGGCAAATGCAATGTTTTCTATAAACATTAATTATATACTTGGTTGTTATAGGCATTTCGGATCAAACCCATTGAACCAAAAATGCCAAGGAATGTAACTTTAACTACGGTCCTTTACAAGATGAACATGCTAGGAAAAACAATCAGGTATAGCATGTTCAATGGTGGTCGTAAGTTTGCAACCACAAAACAAAGGTGAAAATCGACCACCTAGTATGTCGATATTTTGAACGTCACAATCTTTTAGGTGTAGAGTACTGTATTCATTTACAGTGAATTACTTAATTGTGAGCACGTGAGTATTAATAGATCAAGCCCCGATCCGTTTGATCACCGATTGGTAAATTCCATCTTTCCTGTGATTAAGCATCTTTGTGGATTTTATCAGAGAATGTTGGTTTACACTTCCGGCACATCTAGGTTTTAACTTTTCAAGACATTTTTGTTTATCGATATTTGTTTGCTTCGATCTGCCCCAAAAACAGACATTTTAAAACGATACCATACGGTTTCAATTTACTTAAAAATATCATAAAATGAACAAATAGAACATTTACAAGTAGACAAGGAAGTAAAACTAAAGTGCTTCTCAACTTGAGAAACGGATTTGTTTCTTCATCGAAAACATTAGCATTGCAAATCTAGGCCAAATTTCAGTAAGTTTTCATGATGAGAGTTGGTGACACATAGCTAGGCCTCGTAATGGGCATTATCGATAATATTTCCATCTATATTATGTGAGGAAGTAAGATATTTCTAAATTGAATCATGATCGAGATCGGTAAAACTCATTAACTTAAATCACTCGAAACCCTCAAAACGTTTGTTCGTTAGCACTTGACCTTTATGTCGGAAATTACTATATTCCTAACATTAATCCTTATAGTCGCAAACAGCAAAGTAGAATAGGACACAGGGATTAGTTTAAATATATATATATTGATTCCTCCTGATAAGCTATTGAGCAAAAGCGCTTGAGGAAAATCAGTTTCTGGTTTTTTTTTTTTTAAATTATATGTTAATTTATTTCCATGATTATCTTTTTTGAAAAATGAAGGAGATAGACAGCTGATGTTGAAGAAAGTAGGTCAGAGAATAACGTTAGCCGAAGCGTTAACCGAAACAAACATTCCATACTTATAATAATCCAGAATATGAATCTGAAAAAATGTAGATAATCTAACCAATCAGGCAGGTACAACACACCCGACCAATAACTAGCATATGTAGCAGTAACGCCCACTACCTGTACAGATTGGGGAGACCCATGTATCGGCTAAGCACAAGGATCAGATACCCCAAAGTAATTACTTAACAGAGAATGTCAACTGTCAACCCTTCACACCGGAGAATTGTCCCTTAATTTTTTTGCTCAAAAATCCAAAATCAAATTCAACAAAGACATTGTGAAAAAGGAATGTATCGTTTACAGAAAATGTCATTCTCAGTTTGTTTCTTGGTTACTTAAATCTGCCGCATGTCTGCAGTTTAAAAAATTGGCACATGTATTATAGCCCGCATTTTATTTGAAATCACAAATACTACGCTCGTGTTGGAAGATGACGTAACACACACATATGCTGCACCTTTTAAGTTAAGTAATAGATACAGTATGCCGAAAAAAATTAATTAAACTGTGTCGTACAGCTGTTTTGTCCTCCTAAGACTCTTCAGTGATGCTATGGGTCAAACGGTGGGGATCCAAATTTTCTTAACCAATGTTGAAGTGGAAGGATCATGTGCGTAAAACCCCTTTATCTTTTGAATTTGGAAGTAAAAATTAACTAGTTCTGTTCAATTTCAAATGTTGTACTGCGAAAATGTTATGTACCGTGGGAATATTCAAATGAGATACCTGTCGGTATGGAGGCTCAGGCAAGACCTCGGGGACTAAAATAAAACACCAGCAGATAATCAGACCCACACCCCCATCACCCATCACCCTCTTATCACACATATAAAAGAAATTTCAAACACCCTCTCTTCTCGTTCAACAGTAGCTTGGATCAATTTCACTTTCCACTTTTATTTTTCCTTTCCATTACCAACAGTCCCGAAACATACTTAAAGTATTGGTTTAACTAATGGCATTGAATGATGTAAATATCTGTAAATGTTTACATTCTTGAGAAATATAACAGTCATTAAATAAATTTCTTATCGTGGTTAAGCCAGCTAATTATTCTTTTTTTTTTGTTAATTATCGCAATGTTTTGTTAAATCATCCTTATTATTGAGACGAAAAACAACAAGTCTTATACTAAAGTGTTTCACCTAAGTTTGCTCTGAAGTCTAAATATTGGCGGGGTTCATCAATATACATAATAACTTAGGTCTATCAATATTGACTTCATCATTGTTATTAGATATATTAATTATTTATTATAAATGCGGGATACTTTATCTTTTTTGTGCAAGAATGGTGTGGTTGCAAATGAATGAGATCTATGTAATCTTACAAGGTACAATATGGTATTATCTTTATATACAAATGTTGATATCCAATACATGAACTGAGATAGAAAAGAAAATGAGGAAGACTTTAGGAATTAAAAGAATGAGAAATTGGCAGACAACTGCTCTTCACACACTCCCCATTGATTAATAGATACAGTATGCCGAAAAAATACACTGTATCATACAGTTGTTTTGTCAATCTAGGATTCGTGCTAGGACAGTGATGCTAGGGGCCAAAAGCTGGGAATCGAAATTGACAGATATGAGGTAAAGCTATTCTTTTCTCTATCTCTCACATAATAAGATATATAACGGCTAAAACAAATCGTTGCTATGGTATATTAAGTGTCCGATCTTATACAACTTTTCCGATACCTGCTTACAGTCTTATAGAGGCATATCATACTATACAACGTCACCTAACGTCACCTACCCTATACCTCGCTTACAGTACTGAAATACGATTAAAATCGATCTGTTTACATACGAAACAGGAAACCGTGACTACACATGTAAGTTAATCTCTAAAAGTGATATAATTACTTTTATAGATAGAATAGTATTTCTGTTTCTCTAATAACTCTCCACAGTCAGCTGTGATCCGGGGCCTGTGACGTGTACACACACCTACTCAAGTGTACACATTTAACAGCGCGCATGGTTCAGTATCAACTCCGGTATCTAAACTGAAACTTTTCGGACGTATTTCCATGACCGTTTAATATATATACAGTATCAAAATGGCACACAATCATACCAACTCAAACCTCAAATACTATGGCACGGCTTCATATATGTAAGTGTAGCTATGTTATATAAATACAGTGTTTATAATTAATCTGAACTGATACATTTATTTCTAAGTCTGTTTTAACCGATTAGTTTTACCTGCACTATTTATCATCCATTCCTGAAGGATTCTTAATCACTTTATTTACAGATCAAAATCATTGGTTCATTGCGCTATTTATTTTCATGTAAGAGTTTCTGTCCATGACTTTTGTTATCCCATTCTTTTTCAGATTTGGCGGCACTCACACTAATAATGTGCAGCGTTTCTGGACATGTCTCTCGGTGTGGTAGACAACGTCGAAATTTCTGCGAGGCGTGTGAAGGTAGCACCGTGACGGGCGTGGTGGATCAAACCATCACTTCTACACTAGCAGCGCCAACCAAAGACTTAATACATATTGCTCTCACTCACCTCAACACATCTATAGGAAACAAATACAGAGACCTTGTAAGTAGTGCTGAATATATACAAAATATGTAAATACAAAGTTATAAACCCATATTGTACGTGTTACTATACATAAACAATATATATATATATAAAATATAACATTGTACGTGTTACTATACATAAACAATAAATATATATATAGAATATAACATTGTACGTGTTACTATACATAAACAATATATATATATATATATAATATAACATTGTACGTGTTACTATACATAAACAATAAATATATATATAGAATATAACACTGTACGTGTTACTATACATAAACAATATATATATAAATACCATAGATATAAAAATATATAACATTGTACGTGTTACTAAACATAAACAATAAATATATATATAGAATATAACATTGTACGTGTTACTATACATAAACAATAAATATATATATAAAATATAACTTTGTACGTGTTACTATACATAAACAATATATATATGAATACCAAATATATAAAATATATAACATTGTACGTGTTGCTATACATAAACAATAAATATATATATGAAATATAACTTTGTACGTGTTACTATACATAAACAATAATTATGAATACCAAATATATAAAATATATAACATTGTACGTGTTACTATACATAAACAATATATATATAAATAATATAGATATAAAAATATGTAATGTTTTACGTTTTACTATACACAATACAATATGATTAAATAGTATAGATACAAAAATATATAGCATTGTAGTGTTACTATACATAAACAATATATATATATAAATAAATAGTATAGATACAAAAATATATTACATTGTACGTGTTACTCTACGTATACAAAATAACATTTTAAGTTGAGTACGTTTGTTATAAATGATACTTATATAAAGTAATATTTATTGAAGGTGTTGCTGTATGTATTTGTTTTTTTCATTCGAGTGTTCGTTGATCAATTCAATCGATAAAAATGATATCCCCTAGTAAAAAAACAACCAGAACAAACATTTGTATATACATTCGATGTTTCATGAATATATTTGTCAATCATCTATGTTAGTTTGCTAAGGCAAAGCTTCATCAGTTTGTAGGGTCGAGTAATAGTTCAATCAATGGAAACAATAACCAGTTTATGATAACAACTATGATAAAATACGATGTATCCTAGTTTAGCCAAGTTGTTGTATGTCGCAGCTAATTGTTAGCACAGTATGTAAAAAAAAGAAAATGTTTTGACCTGACTAAATTTTTTTTCTACTTGCAGGTACAGACACACACTGTAGTAGTCTCCGCCCCGGACTGTGAAGTGGACGGCGATGTCTCTGTACCTCGGCAGAGAAACATAGTACGTTATTACAAATATTAACATTAACAATATCTATACAAATATTTATAGTACAAATATCATGAATGATTTCAAAGATTTATCAAATGAGTTGGTCCCGGTGTCACCTTATGGTGTTCTTACTGTAAAAAATAGCAGGAACACCCGGAGAAAAACTAAGGTTGTCGTACTACGATTCACAGTGAAGCTAAACTAAGACAAACTGTATTAAAATGTTGTGGAGTTGCTTGCAGTCCTCGTTTAAATGAGAGGATGCACTAATTTTTTTTCCCTTTTTTTTCAGAACGATTACCTGAAAGAGCTGTTTAAAAGAATTACACGCATAGCTGTGAAAACGGAATATGCCCACTGTAAGCTTAGGGTGGGACGGTCCGGTAACTATGACGACGTAAGGGCCAGCACTAACACGGTGTTGTGTGCACTCTTACGCAGAAATCCTACATTTAGCAACCAACGCAAACTGTGTTCGCCTCGTTACTGCGCACTTCCGGGGCAATCGCAAGCAACCAACTCACAGAAAATCGAATTTGAACGATGCACACTGATGGAGAGCTCTAATATTTTAAACGGCCTGATTGCTTCTTGGGAAGAGTGTATCAGCAGCGACGAAACATACACATGCGGTACATCCATAACTGGCATAGGACGAAGATCAAGACGCCACAACAAGGGGAGAAACGGAGGACGACGCGGGCGACGCGGGCGACGGGGGCGACGCGGCCGACGTGGACGCAAAGGCAACAAAGGTAGAAAGGCAATGCATAAAAGATGCATGAAGAAAACCGGGAAACTCCGCAGAAAATGCCTACGCAGAATGAAGAAAAAATACAATATGTAAATAATGATGAACAAAATGATGTTAACTATGTTTAATAGGTCTGATAAATACTTTAAGGGTGGGTTTTATATCACTATCACGAACATTTTCATTGGAAACCTAAGTTTTGTAATGGTTTCTTTTCATTCAATTGTAACGTTTTGAGACTGCGGTACAGCGTATTTCAACTGAATTAGTTGCAATTTCTTGTTCCTTATGTAACAGATGATGAATACGCCATTTTACTGATATATGCAAGCTAATTGAAAAGCACGCACCAAGACAGCAAAATCCTATAGCATTTATCTAGCTCAGGTAAACAGACTGTCGTATAGTAGACGGGACATGAATGTGTACACATACTCCATGTGGTAATAGGTGACTGGGTTTCACACACCTACGCCCTGAACGACATTTACTGTAAGATAAGCCAATCAAATGTTCTCTATTTATAGAACAACACATATAGAAATTCCAATAGTTATGTATCCACGTTTTATAGCTGTCTGCGTCGACGAATGAAATCGAAGGCTAAGCTGGAGGATTATCAATGTGTATTAATATATAGCTGGGTACATGTGTATATCGATAGTAGATATGTCATCACTTAAATTCGTCTATTTCTACACTTCCAATTTGAACAATCTCTAAAAAGCATTTCAGCCAAATGTCAATGTTCTCACATTCATCATTGTACATACATTCCAACTTCGCTGGTGACAACTTTTAATGTTTATTGTGACAGTTTTCAATGTTTATGTAATGTTTTATTGTGACAATTAACGATGTTAATTGTGACAATTTACAATGTTTATTGTGACAATTTGCAATGTTTATTGTGACCATTTTCAATGTTTGTTGTGACAATTTGCAATGTTTATTGTGACAATTTGCAATGTTTATTGTGACAATTTGCAATGTTTATATAATATTTTATGTGATAATTTTCAATGTTTATATTATGTTTAAAGATCTGTTTTATGATATTATTTGTACTGATGTAAGTTTGATATTTTCTTTTTACATTATTCTGAATTATTTTTCCACTTCTATGACTTGTGCATGTAGTTTTATTTTAAGATTGCATTTACTTTCTTAACAAAATTGTTGAAAATCTGTCATTTGATATTCTTGTTTCGTTCTGTAGAACATTGCTAATAATGTGTCAAAAGAGTATTGAGTTTGCCTGCTGTACAAGATGCTAACAATGTAGAACTCGACTGTTTATAGATTCATCGTTTGAATCTAATTTTGACAAGAATGATCAGTACTCTCCAATGGAGATATGCCTGACGTAGTTATCGCCCTTAGTATAAAATCAGATATTTTCATATAAAAAGTGTTATCAGTATATGCCTGACGTAGTTATCGCCCTTGGTAACTTAACTTTTTATATAGAAAGTACTATTATTTGCAGTTGTTATTATGCATGTCGTCACATTGAGGTCTGGATTCTCGTGTTATTCATGCAAAATACAATTTGGGGATACTACAGTACACAAATGATTACCATTACACTGTGTAGACTCCATGAGTCAAGCTTATATACATACCATGTTAAGACATTCCTTTGGTGTTTATGTTGACTGTATACTACATGTTGTAAAGATCCGGATATTAAAATGAATGTATATTTTTCATAATTGTTTTAAGTTATATGTTATTTAGTGTTATTTTAGAATGAATTAAGATGGTTTTGAAACAGCTTCTCCTTCGGAATACTTTTGTTCTACCTCCTCATACAAGTAGGATCCCGCTACTTGCGGGGTAAGTGTGTTTTAATGGTAAGACGGACGGTTGGCAAGAGAAGACTACTACTGTCAATAGGAACTTATAGAAAGCTACGCCAGTAAATAGACAAAATGAGGACATGCCTGGTTAAATTCATTTTCAGAGTGGATAAGATTTATTACGTCAACTCTGGAACCATTAAATACAAAATTATTACCTTGTTGGTATTGTATATCGAAACTATCCACGAACCCTTCCATCTGACTTTGATATATGCTTAACTAGCTAATCTTCCTAACACCATACTTTTTTTCATTTCCACAGTTGTATTTTGTCACAGTACTGTTACAATACAGTCATACTAAAATTGTTGAACGCCTTCACATTTTAGGCTTGTTAGAAATACATCGAATTTTCAAATTTCAAAAACAAAAGGGATGAACGAAGCACCAATAAAACATAAAACGAATTCAAAATCAAGCTAGAAGAAAAGATTTACAAGTAGACCTTTGAAAAAATACAAGCAAAAAAGACCAGCTGTTTCGTCTTGTGTTTTATTAACGGAAGCCCCAATATTAATCTTGGTCAAATCTTGGTAAATGTCACGTCCTCAAAGAGAGAACTGATGTACTATTGACGACATAACAAAATCGCAAATTGATACGCATGTTCAAAAACGTCCGTCTAATAGATCCTTCAATTCACCTTTAAAAATAACGGTGATGTGCTAGTTTCAAATAACAATAAAAAATAATAAATAAATAATTGAATATGTCTTAATGACAATGATAATACGCAACCTGTACGGGTCGCATTATTTCTACCGTGACAGTTAATACTGTGCTAAATAAAGTCACATCAGGGCATATCGGACTGTCAACAAAATCATTATCCGAACTCAAAAATCCATTAAATTTTGGGCAAGACATTCACAAAGAAACATTTTCCGGAGAACCCAATATGCAAACTTAAGCATCATTCTCATTCACAGCAAGTTGGCAATGACCATATTCAAAAACGCCCTCCTTGAGTGCCCTTGCTGGTTGACATTTTATATTTGTAACTGAAGGCACTCTACACAGTAGCTTTTTTCAAGCATGGACAGAAAAACGAATAACAAAAACATACTTGCTTAGTCAATTCTAAGTACAAAAGATTCCTTAATAGATTCAACGGGTACAGGATCCAATATTGGAAGTCTGAGTACCCCATGGATAGTTCTTGGGGACTGCAAATACTCGAATTATGTTAAAAGCTCGGATATTAGGTATTTATTTTTTTTACAAAAATTCTGACACTTTTGTTCGTGTCAAATCATGCAAAATTAGTCTCGCATAACAATATTCAAACTGTCACCATATAAACAATTGGCTGGTGCCGTTGATAAAGCAGAAGACGCTTACTCTTCAGGAACATTTGGTCTCATTCTCTTGTACTTTTACAAGGGTATCCGATTTTTCTTATTTTGCCCCTAGTTTAATCGATTTTGAGTTCGGATTATGATTTTGATGACGCTTCGGTTTCTCTGATTTTATTTTCTTCATCAACTTGTATCTCTCGAATCTAAGTGTCGTAAGCTTGTTCGATTATCACGAAAATCCCGATTTTTCGAGCAAGCACTGGAATAATTAGTTTAAACCATATTTTATTCATCACAATAAATGCAAGCATTCTGATTATCAGGGAAAAGTACTATTGTACTCATACATGGTCCATACATGTATATATATTTGCAATAATAGTTTGTATATGTACATAAGATATTGTTTATAGAGAAAGTTGATATTAAGTAAGACAATGATGGAGTGTTTCCCGGTAGGATGGGTGATTTAGTTTACAAGATATCTGAATGTTGTTGGATTTTAATAACTTGAAAATATTCTTATTGATTTGATTAACTTTTTTTAAAAGAAGCTTAAACAATGTGAGCGGTTTGATCATTCGTTATATATACATTACAAAATAGTAATAAATCAACACTTCAAGCACCTTTGGGGTGAATCATTGTGAACATTACAAGCAAATACAGAATACTGAAGCGCCAACAAAACCATAATCCGAACTCGGAATCGATTAAACTTAGGGCAAATGTGAAAAAAATGAAAGATTCACATGATTCCCTTGTAAATGTTCAAGAGATTAAGACTAGGTGTTTTTAAAGTGTAAGCGTCTTCTGTTTCATCGACGAAAGTCGTCAATCGTTTCTGTGACGACAGTTTGAATAGTGTTTTTGTTGACACGCAGGTATTCTCTTGGAATGTATATCTATTGATAACACGGAGTAGTAAAAACTGATGAATACCAACAACAGTCTCATACTATTAGATCTTTGTCAAGTTTTAAATAATTGCTACAGGAATTTCCACCAAGGTATGTATTCATCTATTGGATAAGTATGTTTTGTTTAGCAATATTAAGTCAGAATATTTTATTATGATTATGCTAATTAGTTTGTGCTGCTGGATTGTGCTGTCACAACCTTTACACATGTTCTAAATGAAAGGACGTGAAGAAATTATGTTTATCTCTACCCCATTAAGTTTCTGTTTATCTCTACCCCATTAAGTACATGTATCTGTTTATCTCTACCCCATTAAGTTTCTGTTTATCTCTACCCCATTAAGTTTCTGTTTATCTCTACCCCATTAAGTACATGTATCTGTTTATCTCTACCCCATTAAGTTTCTGTTTATCTCTACCCCATTAAGTTTCTGTTTATCTCTACCCCATTAAGTATATGTTTATCTCTACCCTATTAAGTTTCTGTGTATCTCTACCCCATTAAGTTTCTGTTTATCTCTAACCCATGAAGTTTCGGTTTATCTCTACCCCATTACGTTTCTGTTTATCTCTACCCCATTAAGTTTCTGTTTATCTCTACCCCATTAAGTTTCTGTTTATTTCTACCCCATTAAGTTTCTGTTTATCTCTACCCCATTAAGTTTCTGTTTATCTCTACCCCATTAGTTTCTGTTTATCTCTACCCCATTAAGTTTCTGTTTATTTCTACCCCATTAAGTTTCTGTTTATCTCTACCCCATTAGTTTCTGTTTATTTCTACCCCATTAAGTTTCTGTTTATCTCTACCCCATTAAGCTTCTGTTTATCGCTTCCCATTAAGTTTCTGTTCATCTCTACCCCATTAAGTTTCTGTTCATCTCTACCCCATTAAGTTTAGTCTAATATGTCTGTCTTTATTCTGTCCACAAAAAGTAAGAAATCACAAAACTCAATTATTTCCCTTCGACCGCAGTACAATCATTTCATCATTTGTGTAACCAGTTACCAGTAGTTCCATATCCAAGTTGAATATACTTCATTTTGTTATTTATAAAGAACAACGGCTGCTTATAGGCTCATGCCTAGTGATGTTATAACGTTATATGATATACAACATTTATATAGCGCTCTAAATAATTTGTAAAATTACTCTAAAGCGCTTCACAACATGTCGATAATAATTTGATACTTACAATGCATAAATAAAGACGTTATTACAATCTAAGGTAATGTGATAATATAAGAAAATTCATATAAATACAAACTATATAAACAAATGTCAGTATATACATGTCGTCTAAGTTGATACCCTAATGTGCGGACGTGAAAAGGTACGTCTTCAGATGTTTCGTGAATTTGGCCAGAGTATTTGTTTTTCGGATAGCGGATGGTAAGCTATTTCACAACGTGGCCGAAACTCTCCCAAAACACCGGTTTCCATAGGTCACAGTACGAGATTTTGGGACACACACCAATGATTCTGTCTGCGACCTCAGTGATCGTGACGGCTGATATAGGGTAACTAGCTCCCTTATGTATTTGGGAGCTGTTCCATCCAGTGCCTTGTATGTGTATACCAAGATTTTGTGTTGTGACCTGTATTGTACAGGTAACTAGTGCAATGAATACATAACAGGAGTGCTCTCTCTTTCTAACTCGAGAAACGTGACGTTCTGCCGTGTTCTGGTGATCGACGGTCAAGAAGTCAGCATATTGAGGACGGTTACTCTTCCAGAACGCCTGGTCTTATTCTCTTGTACTTTTTTTAAAAAAGTATCTCTTTTGTTAATATGTCCTTTGTTCTCATTTTGCAACTAGTTTAATCAAGTTTGAGTTCGGATTATGTGTGTTGACGCCTTGGTATTTTCTGATTTATTTCTGCCAGGTTTTTTCTTGAAACATTGGTTTAACTATGAACTAGTTAATTTTAACAATAACAACAACAACATACAAGATTTATATAACGCTCAATATAATTTATAAAATTACTCTAAAGCGCTTCACAACATGTAGATACTAATTTTATACTTACAATGCATAAATAAAGAAGTTATTACCATCTAAACTAATGTTATAATATTAAAATGCATATAAATACGAACTAGATACACGAATGTTAGTATATACATGTCGTCTAAGTTGATAACCTAATATACAATCTGATTAAATAAAGATCCTTGTTCCACTCCGTTTTACAAGGATCTGACAACATCCCATAAAAACTCACGTTCAGATGACCTTCATCGCCTCTTTACTTTAAATGGGATCTTTTCAGATCTTAACGCAGCAGAGAGAAGTTTACGGAACGGCGCAGAGATCAAGATATGATTTTAATCAGATTACCCTAATCAGATATGAAAAGGTACGTTTTCAGATGTTTCGTGAATTTGGCCAGAGTATTTGTTTTTCGGATAGCGGATGGTAAGCTATTCCGCAAGGTGGCCGAAACTCTCCCAAAACACCGGTTTCCATAGGTCACAGTACGAGATTTCGGGACACGCAACAATGATTCTATCTCCGACCTCAGTGATCGTGACGGCTGATACAGGGTAACTTGCTCCCTTATGTACTTGGGAGCTGTTTAACCCAATGCTTTGTATGTGTCTACCAAGATTTTGTACTGTTACATGTATTGTACACGTAACCAGTGCAATGAATACAGAACAGGAGTGATGTGCTCTCTCTTTCTAACTCGAAAAACGAGACGTGCTGCCGTGTTCTGGACCTTCTGTAGGCGACTTGCTAGTATGTCAGATATACCACACGTTAGCGCATTTCCATAGGCCAGTCGTGAGGTAACAAGTGAATGAACCAAAATCTTGCATGCAACGGCAGTTATAAACGCCGTATACAGCCGATGTTCCTGATCTGGTTGTAACAGGATTTGGCAATAACATTCACTTATTTCTCCATGTTAAGTGAACAAAGTACATCCATAGAATTGTAACAGTTGGGACAGCCTCTACAGTACTTTTTCCGACCTTGAGCTGGAGCAGTCGTTGATTGCTCACACTTTGGAGAAAAGACGATCAGTTCCGTCCTTTCCTGATTTAGTTTTAGCATGTTGGCATTCATCCAGCTTCTGATGTCTGTCAGACAAGCTTCCAGATTTTCTGATATGGTGTCCCAGCTGTCCTGTGGTCTGATGACCATGTGGATATGTGTGTCATCAGCATAACAGTGATAACAAAGGTTATGTCGATGACAAATCTCACCGATTGGCTTTGAATACATGCAGTATTTACGGGGTCCTAATAACGACCCTTGAGGAACCCCGAAATCAAGCATACTGTCACGTTAAACAGAAGATCAGATTGCAATACACTGCCGTCGATCACTTAGATAGGACTGTATCCAGCATAGGTCCTCGTCAGTCACTCCATACGAATACTCCAGATGTTTATGGAGTATGATATGGTTGATGACGTCATATGCAGCTGACAAGTCGAGCATGAGGAGCACCGCTTTGCAATTGTTATCCAATACAGTGGTCGTTATGCACACGTAGGAAGGCCGTCTCTGTTGAGTGAATCATGCGATAGGTAGATTGCAGGTTGTCATGAGGACTGTTTGCATGGAGATGAGCCTCTAAACGCCGGTACAATAGATCGCGTGAACTCCAGAGTTGGTTCATATTCACACCATACCATCAAACTATCAAATTCTACACCTGATTAGGTTTTGGTGGTTATTGATCACTGTTAAAGATGACGTAGCACACACATGTGCTGCACCTTTTAAATTTAGTAATAAATACAGTATGCCGAAAAAATGAATTAAACTTCTACAGACAGCTGTTTCGTCCTCCTAGGACTCTTCAGTGATGCTAGGGGCCAAAAGGTGGGAATACAAACTTTCTAAACTTATGTAGAAGCAGAAGGGTCAGGTACGTAAAACCCCATTATTCATCAATTCTCAAAGGGCACGATTGACCGTTTCGTGGGGATGGTATGTGAGCCCTGCCCACTTTGCTTTTATTACGTTACAGAGGATGTTTTAACCACTTTACTTGATTCTGTTCATGTTTTTAAGAATCTAAGATATGGCGTTTGAATTGATGAGTTGAAACCGACTTCGTGGTCGCATGAAATATGATAGTTCTTACTCTGTGTGCTATTCAATGTATATAAACGATTCAAATATCTGTATTTTATATTGTATTTCGAATTGTTATTTCAAATTCATTGAAGTAAGTATTTCCAAGATGAAATTGAAATGAAAAATGATAACATTAAAATGAAGAAGGTTGGTTAATATATAAATGTTATATTTACTGCTTAGTGACCTGCAAGACGGCTGTAAGTTCAAAGTGATGGTGTATGCTACAATAGTGCGTAAATATTCTGGTACATAGTTGTTTCTGAGTACTGGTAACGATTAGTTTACAACGTTTAAGGGGGAAAATGAAATACACTGAAAATAAATTAAAGAATACTGCATGTAGCGTTCCAAAAATCATTATCCTAACTCAAAATCGATTAAACTAGGGGCAAATATGAAAGATTTACATGGATACTCTTGTAAAAGTTAAAGGGAATAAGACCAGATGTTCCAGAATAGAAGGCGCCTTCTGCTTCATCGACGACACCCGCCATGTTAATCTTTGTCACATCCAATTAAACAACAAATTCTCAAAATGAGATTCAAATATCACTGACAATTACAACAAGTAAACACACTAATGAGCATACTCAAAAACGCCCATATTCATATCACTTAAAGATGCAGAATATTTCTCAATGAGGCAAAGATGGCTGACATAAAACTTGCCCATAGTTCTGAACATCCTGCATCTCTCGAATCCTTGTTAGTTTGTTGTCAGCAGTCGACATCGATCACGAAAATCATGATATTTAGAGCAATCCCTAGAATATCGAATCAACTGCGACATGTAAACACCATAGGTTGGAGAAGCAGGAATGTTACTACATGTATAAAGAAATGGAAGGTTCGTCACGTTTATTGTTTAGCTTAGTAGTAAGCTGTCCATGCTGGTCGTAGTTTAAGTAGATATCGAGGTAAGCAGCTGACGCAGAAGAGTATGTTGTGCCCTTCATTTCAAGTTCAGAAGGGTATATATGATCGACGTGGTCAGCAAACTTATTGTTGTTTATAGTCTACATATCGTCGATATATCTGAAAGTGAAATTAAAACATATGCGAGGTTTTTGTTACCTGTCCTGATTAGCTCTTCCACAAATCCAGCCTTATATGAAAACAAGTCAGCTAAGAGTGGGGCACAGTTGCTTCCTATGGGAATGCCAATAATCTGCTGAAAAACATTTTCCTCCGTACTCAACAAAAATATAGAATACGATAGTGTCAACAAAACCATTATCCAAACTCAAAATCGATTAAACTAGAGGCAAATTAAAATTATAAACAAAAAAAAAAAGTTTACACAAAGACCATTGTAAAAGTACAATAAGACCAGGTGTTTCAGAAAAGTCAGCGCCTTCTGCTTCATTTACAACACCCTTGTAAACGTACAACAGAATAAGGCGTCTTTTGCTTTTTTAACCTTGGTAACATCTAAGGAAACGTTATGGCCTTTAAGTGAGAAACGAGTCAACATTCTCACTCACAAAAAGTGAGCACACTAACGTTCATCTTCATACCACACAAGTATACAAAAGTTATAGTATGACTGATTGTTTTCCTGTAGAACATGATATATATTTGTTGCGTTTGGGGGAAAGATTTTCCAGCAAACTGTTCCTATGGGAACAAAATGTGCCCCACCCATAGCTGAATTGTTTTTGTTTGTTTTCATACGACGATAAACTTGTCAAGGACCGTATTCGACAGGTAACAAAAACCTTGCCAATTTTCTAAATTGTACTTCCATGTATTTAAACGAGATGTTGTATATAAACAACAAGTAGTTTGCTAATCTATTGGATCGTATATACCCTTCTGAAGTTTAAATGAAGGACACAACATACGTTTCTAATATGACCACCTGTGCAGTTTACTACTTAGCAATACGATAAACGTGACGATTCGATTTTTTGAGTGTAAACTTTCCTTTTCCTGAAAGAAACTCCCTGCTTCTCCAACCTATTGTGTGTACATGTCACATTAATTCGCTATTCTATGGCTTGCTCTAGATAACTAGATTTTCATGTTAAAAGTCTGATGCTGACGAACAAACTTACGGCACAGGGATTAGAGAGATGTCGGTTGCTAAATGGGCAAGTGTTTACGGTCGTCACCTTGTTCTCATTTAAACATTTTTCTTATCCATGTATGTTATGAAATTGATCGTTTTTTTAATGAGCTCATTAGTATGCATACTCTTTGTGATTGACATAAATAAATCTGATTAAAATCATCTCTTACATGGCTCCTGAAGGCGTTGTATGATGTTAACGGAGCCATGTAAACAGATGATTATAACCAGAGTGTTTCATAATTCTAATAAATATTACAAGATCAAAGTCCATTAATATTCCTTCATGTTTTCACTTTTCTGCAATTCACCTTATTGCAAAAAGAACTGAAACTACGGAAATACCGATAGGACTTTTCTGCATTTTCACAAACAGAAGAAAAATCCATGATATTAAATATTAACGCTTCTATTGCGGTTTATTGATTTGGTTTGCGAGGAATCGATTTTACTTCCGGCTCATATGAAGCAGAAAACCACATCCTCATCGATATTGGAGTAAATGATTTAGAACCAATTATTCTCGGTATTGGCAGCTTTATCACAAGCTAATTCAAAATGTAATTTTCGTTTCATTCAGTGCATGAGATACCAGTGCGGCAATTGTGCACAAAACAGAAAATATTCGTGGTTTACTTGTATTTGATGAGATGATACGTCAAACAAAATGCCGACCTCTGGAAAGCCTATTGTTCTGTAATAATTAAGGACATGCGTACGTTTTTAACCAATCAAAATCTGTTTCAGTGTAAATTTTGCTGTTAGTTCATACTGCCTCCATTGGATTGGAGAAATACATCATTGATGATGTTCAATAAATTAATGTCGGAAGAAATATAAATTCACGTAAAACCCGTACATATATTGCCACTTTCAGGAATGAGGACTCTAATTATAGCAGGCATACAGATGCGTTATTAATGTATGGATTCCGGTGGTTGTTTCATTTATGTTTGAGAATTTCACAAATGTAAAAAGAAATTCCAGTTTTCTCACTATATAAGTATGTCTCGACTTAACACAAACATAACACCTCAGATGCTGATTTAACGAAGCAAGAAGATAATGATGAAGATGAAAATCGGTAAAGTCTCTCTAATGTTTCTACACTCTCTATTTACATTGATTTTTCACATTGTTTAGTGAGCTTCTTCAATGTTTATGACCTTACTGTTAATACTTAAAGCAAACACAGGGACTTGGCACGACTTTCCAACTGACGGTCAACAAACATAATTATGTATTATAGTCTCTGAATATGCAGCTATCTGTTAGTGTAGCCTATCTTAAATGTTTCATCAAGAGTCTGTGAATGACCTGCTTATCAAGCTCATTTTTCATATCATATAAATATAATTATATTATTAAGATGTTTACTGATACACCATTCAGTATTGGTTACTAATAACGAGTATGTCTATCGTCTTGACAAATAACACTTAAGCTAACTGAAATTAGAAGTTTTTCTCGTAGAAAACTTTGGTGGACAACGTACATATATTTTAAATGCTGATACGGTTCTAGCAGTAATATGTCATTTTATTTTCAAATAAGCAGATAAGTCAGTAATACTGATGAAATGTCCCTCTGCTAAAACCCCACCTATATCCTGTCAAACAAAACTATTAAAATCAGCATTATATGAAGTCAAAAGTTTATACTTACTGATAAAGATAGCCCACGATACCGAGCGTTTTATTAAGGTAGTTTAATATACTTACTAAAATAGATAGCCCACGATACCGAGGTTTTTATTGAGGTAGTTTAATATACTTACTGATAAAGATAGCCCACGATACCGAGGTTTTTATTGAGGGTTTTTATTGAGGTAGTTTAATATACTTACTGATAAAGATAGTACACGGTACCGAGCTTTTTATTGAGGTAGTTTAATATACTTACTGATAAAGATAGCCCACGATACCGAGCGTTTTATTAAGGTAGTTTAATATACTTACTAAAATAGATAGCCCACGATACCGAGGTTTTTATTGAGGTAGTTTAATATACTTACTGATAAAGATAGCCCACGATACCGAGGTTTTTATTGAGGGTTTTTATTGAGGTAGTTTAATATACTTACTGATAAAGATAGTACACGGTACCGAGCTTTTTATTGAGGTAGTTTAATATACTTACTGATAAAGATAGTACACGGTACCAAGCTTTTTATTGAGGTAGTTTAATATACTTACTGAAATAGCTAGCCCACGATACCGAGCTTTTTATTGAGGTAGTTTAATATACTTACTGAAACAGATAGCCCATGATACCGAGGTTTTTATTGAGGTAGTTTAATATACTTACTGAAATAGAAAGCCCACGATACCGAGGTTTTCATTGAGGTAGTTTAATATACTTACTGAAATAGATAGCCCACGGTACCGAGGTTTTTATTGAGGTAGTTTAATATACTTACTGATAAAGATAGCCCACGATACCGAGGTTTTTATTGAGGAAGTTTAATATACTTACTGATAAAGATAGCCCACGATACCGAGGTTTTTATTGAGGTAGTTTAATATACTTACTGTTAAAGGTATCAAACGGTACCGACCTTTTCACAGAGGTAGTTTAACCACAGTTGCTTGAGTTTCTGTCAGTAAATAATAAATATATATGTGTGAAATGAGCCTCCCATTACAGTAATTCTGTAATGGGCCGCGGCTCCATAAATATATATAAAAAAATCATATACTGACAGAAACTCAAGCAACTGTGGTTTAACATACTTACTGATAAAGATAGCCCACGGTACCGAGCTTTTTTACGGAGGTAGCAAAATATACTTACTGATAAAGATAGCAAACGGTACCGAGCTTTTTTACGGGGGTAGTTTAATAACTTACTGATATAAATAGCCCACGGTACCGAGCTTTTTACGGAGGAAGTTTAATTTAATTACTGATATAAATAGCCCACGGTACCGAGCTTTTTACGGAGGAAGTTTAATTTAATTACTGATATAAATAGCCCACGGTACCGAGCTTTTTACGGAGGAAGTTTAATTTAATTACTGATATAAATAGCCCACGGTACCGAGCTTTTTACGGAGGAAGTTTAATTTAATTACTGATATAAATAGCCCACGGTACCGAGCTTTTTACGGAGGAAGTTTAACATACTTACTGATATAAATAGCCCACGGTACCGAGCTTTTTACAGAGGTAGTTTAATGCATTTACTTAAAGGTTACGTTATTGATACCTTGGGGTTTTGTTTTTTTTTTTTTTTTACAAAGGCAGCTTTTTTTTTTGCCAATAGAAACGTTCTCATACCTTCATTAGTTCCTACTGGTTAATACATGTAGCTAATATCTGTATCTTAAATGTAGCTTAGTAATGTAAATGTGAACAAGGAAATATACATAAGGTTGTATTATTGATATTATAGCTGCCTGTTTGACCGTTGTCGCTGCCCTGTCAGGGTGTGTTCTGACCAACGATACCTCGTGTTTTCCCGATGGTGTCCTTGACATTCTAAGATTTCCGTGTACGCCCCATCACAGACGCAGGATTTTTGGCGCTCTTGTGGATAGAGGTGTACAAACCAGTACACACACTGCTGACGTCGGCAATGTTATGTTCGGGTACCTGACCATTCTCATCACAAGTTACGTAAGTCTATATTTCTGTCCTAAAATACTAATATATTGCATATACTATCAATGCCACATACTATTGATCACGCCAGATTGAAATCGTTAGAAAAGTCATTCATTATCAAACCTGTCTCTGTACGCCTGAAGGGCCGCGGTGGCCGAGTGGTTAAGGTGTTCCGACAGTCTACCACTAGCCCTCCACCTCTAGGTTGTGAGTCCGAATCCCACATAGGGCAGTTTTTCAACGGATACTCCGGCTTTCCTCCACCTCCAAAACCTGCCACGTCCTTAAATGAACCTGGCTGTTAATGGGACGTAAAACAAAATAAACCAAACCGAACCAACTGAACGCCAGAAATATGTCATAGCAAAAATCGAAGGCATACTTCGCGCCACTTTACGAATGACATCAAACATTTGTTTTATTTGTTTTGTTCCTGTTTTACGTCCCGTAACATCTTTGATATACACCAAAGAATCACGCAGTCACGTAACGGTGAAATTAACAGTCTTTGAAGATGGAAGTCAATATTATATTCAAAGAACAGCTAGCGATTGATGAAGTGTACTTTTTACCTGATGTCAATTAAATAGCAGGCCACCTGCCTTTCATTTTACTATTACATATACTAGGGTGAGGAGCCGAAGTAAACCATCGATGTATTTATGTGGATTAAAAAAAATTCAGTTTATTGATGCCTACCTGTACTTAATTTTTCCAACTATGTTTATATTTGTACATGTATTTTATAGTTTTAAGTGAAATGTAATAAATCTGAATGTGAATTGTTTAACGATTTCTTCAGCGATCACGACACTTCATACCTGAAAGGGTTATACAGAGAACGGAAGTGGTACCTGTCTTTCAGGATCCAAGGGTAAGTCTGTTATATTAAGTTTCGTGTTATGAGAGCATAAAACTGGAGTGGTCATAACGTTAGAAATAGCCGGCCGATACTCGCTGTTCCATTTATTAGAAATCTACCTTAAATTTTCAGAACAAATGTAGAATATAAATATGAATTTATTATCAAATACCAATGGAAAAATGTAAATATAAGCATTAAACATCATTCTGTTCCGTGTTATGGTCCTATAAAAAGGGTATCTACAACTTAAAGATGTAGACATATACTACCATATTGCTATACTGTAACAAGATATTATAACAGTATAGCAATATGGTAGTATATGTCTACATCTTTAAGTTGTAGATACCCTTTTTTTTTACATATGTATACAATTTTCATACAGCTGTTCTGTGTAGTTACAAGCTTGAGCGTAAAAAAATACACTGTAGCGATTCTATTTACAAAGAGTTCACATTTTCATTTCAAATTGAAGTTTCAAAAGTAACTTTCTCCTGTTACGTCATATTACATTAATGATGTCCTTGACTCAGGTTCGTAAAAAAAAAATACTCGAACAAAGAGATAAAAGCAACTTTCTCCTGTTCTGTAAGTAATATTACATTAAAGCTCTCCTTCACACAGATTCGTAAAAAACTCAAATAAATAGATAAATGTAAAGAGTTATTTTTCATCTCTTCGTAAATAACCGGCAAAGCCGGATATGACGTACACGTGATTGTGAGTTTCCGGTTTTACAAGTAGAGTGATACTTCCGGACAAAACATAGATACAAGCATAGGTAGCAACACTGTTTATTTACACATGCGTAACAATTAAGAAGCTGCGCTCGTGCGCCGAGCTCTCCTACTACTTGTTCTTACAAAATGTAAATTCTTTGGATATTATTTGTGTACAGGTTTGTGACGGCGGAGGAGACCTGGCGACAATGGGGCATGATGTAGCAGTGTATTTTGTGGAGCTGCACGCGATGCAGTTAATGGAAACGAGGCTTCGAGTGGAGCTGCACGAGACGCAAACATATGACGGTGTTTTGCGGATATGTCAAAAGACCCTGCTGACTTTACTCTGCAGACTTGACACCCGCCTGCTTCAGTCTGGATCTCCAGGTTTCCATGACATCAATTTGTCTAGTTTGGATGACGTCACCTGTCCAGAGACAGAGGTCGTTGAATACATGGCCAAGTCCATTCATACCCTAGAGAACATGAGGGAGTACTTCCGGCTTATGTCAATGACTTGATCTCCAACGTGTGTGACAAACCAACTGCTGCCATACATTACATCTGATTCAGTAGTTTAATTCAACTTGGCGCCTTCCGTCCTTCTAAATACCTTAGCTTCCAGAATTAAACTTTGTCATATAACGTTACTAAATATGCGTTTTTGTTTGCCACGTATCAGCTATTATTGTACGTTCAACGTCATACCCTATCAAAATGACATAGAAAACGTGTTGATATTTCTATGACTACTATTCATTGCTTGTTTTATTCTTGACAAATAGATGTCATTATCAGAGTAATTAAATATAGATAGTAAATGTACCGTAATGTTTCGCGTATTGCCCGCGGGCTATACGATTTTAAACATAGAAATTTGCCTCTTGTGATAACATGTGCTATATTATATCTTGTCAAATCTGAAATCGTATTTGTACCACGATATGTCGATTTTATTCAACTCTCAGAGTATCAAATAATCATCACAACTGTTGAATAACATGTTTATATCACACTTAGAATAAACTCTAAAGTATTTTGATTTGGCTGAAATGATGTAGCAGATAACCATCGGGCAATATTAATATTTTAAATCATAAAAACAATATTTTTTGGGTGTGCGGACTATACAAAGGAGCGGGCATACGCAGAAAGTTACGGTAATCAAATATAAATATTCAATATATGTGGTTCCGTGTACTGTTTTCGTCTGTCAGAGTTTAGTGTACAAATTAAGTTTCCATCAACAAAGAGAAGTTTTAAAAAGAATGTTTTGTACATTTTATCTTCGAAGTTTCCTGTTTGGATTTGTTTATGTACCTTTCATAGATATTTTGATAAGATGTTAATGTACATTTAACTGTCTGTGTAAACAATGTGTAACCTTTCACACAGAGATTTTATATATAGGTAAGTGTCAGGATTCTTTGTTAAACAATATTTACCTTTCACACAGAGATTTTTTATGAGGTTTTATGTATAGGTAACTGTCAGGATTCTTTGTTAAGAAATGTTTACTTTTCACAGAGAGGTTTTGTGTATAGGTAACTGTCAGGATTCTTTGTTGAGAAATGTTTACCTTTCACAGAGAGGTTTTTTTATGAGATTTTATGTATAGGCAAGTGTCAGGATTCTTTGTTAAGAAATGTTAACCTTTCACAGAGATATTTTTATGATAGGTTATGTAAAGGTAACTGTTAGGTGTTAGGATTCTTTGTTAAGAAATGTCCATCTTTCACAGAGAGATTTTTGTTAAGATATATTTACCTTTCACACAGAGATTTTTTATGAGACTTTATGTATAAGTAACTGTCAGGATTCTTTGTTAAGAAATGTCTACCTTTCACACAGAGATTTTTTATGAGACTTTATGTATAAGTAACTGTCAGGATTCTTTGTTAAGAAATGTCTATCTTTCACAGAGAGATTTTTTATGAGGTTTTATGTATAGGTAACTGTCAGGATTCTTTGCTAAGAAATGTTTACCTTTCACACAGAGATTTTTATAAGATTTTATGCATAAGTAACTGTCAACGGTCAGTTTTAAGAATTCGATACAATTCAAAGAGATATTTTGTATAAGACGTTATTGTGTATGTTTCTGTCAGAATTCGTTGATAAACATGTTCATATCCTCAGAGCGACTTTTAATAGTGTATATTTTATACAGTCCACAATTCCTTTAAATTCTTGATAATAAAAACAGCGTTACATGTATATGTGTTTTACAGTGCTATGAGTTTAATGTATTCAGGGTCAGGAAGCCCTCTTAACATGCAATAGTCATCTTAAATGTCTACCCCCTGGTTAGTTATACATTGTATGCAAGGACGCTTATCAAGATCCAGAATATATCTATGTAATTAAGATATATTGGACATGCATATATATGCTATTAAAAAGCTACATACACTGTAATTAGGTTAATACTCGAAAGATCTTTTGATCAGTCTTGAACACCCGCTCCTAAAAAATGTCTGTACACTACCAAACCTCATACAAAATTAAAGGAACGTCTTCGATCTCTTGTTATGAGAATAAATAAGAGAAAACCGAAGCGTTAACAAAATCATAATCCAAACTCAAAATCGATTAAACAAGTGGCAAAATATGAACAAAGGAAAGATTAACATGGAGACCCTTGCAAAAGTACAAGAGAATAAGACCAGGCGTTCCGAAAGAGTAAGCGTCTTCTGCTTCATCGACAACACCCGCCATGTAAATCTTGGTCACATCCAAGTAAACATCAAGTTCTCAAAATGAGAACCGAGTATCATTGTCAATCACAACAAGTAAACACACTAATGAGCATACTCAAAAACGATCATTTTCAAATCACTTTAAGATACAGAATATTTCTCAATAAGACAAAGATGGCGACCATAAAACTTCCCCATAGTTCTGATCAACCTACATCTCTCGAATCCTTGTGTTGTTAGTTTGTTTGTCAGCAGTCGATATCAATCACGAAAATTCCGATATTTAGAGCAAGCCCTGGAATACCGAATCAACTACAACATGTAAACACCATAGGTAGGAGAAGCAGGGGTGTTACTATCAAGAAATGGAAAGTTAACGATCGGAAAATTGAAATCATCACGTTTATCGTATAGCTTAGTAGTAAGCTGTCCATGTTGGTCGTTGTTTAAGTAGAGTTCGAGGTAAGCAGCTGATGTAGAAGAGTATGTTGTGTCCTTTATTTCAAGTTCAGAAGGGTATATACGATCGACGTGGTCAGCAAACTTCTTGTTGTTTATAGACAACACATCGTCGAAATATCTGAAAGTGAAATTAAAAGATTTGGTAAGGTTTTTGTTACCTGTCCTGATTAGCTCCTCCACAAATTCAGCCTCGTATGAAAACAAAAACAAGTCAGCTGATAGCGGGGCACAGTTTGTTACAAGGGTCTCTATGTTAATATTTCCGTTGTTCATATTTTGCCCCTTGTTTTATCGATTTTGAGTTCGGATTATGATTTTGTTGAAGCTTCGGTAATATATTTTTTTATCTTAACGTGGTCAACATTAAGGCATTGAGGCTTATGTTTTTATTAAATAAGCTCATCGGACTTATAACATGTCACCAAGCTAACTACATGCTTTTAACCTTTAATGTTGTTATACAAAAGCTATTCATGTTATATACTTAAGAATTGAAATGCTTTCAGTTGGCATTCATTTGCAACATGAATGCCAACTGAACAAAGGCAAATTCAATGAAATGCGCTAGCGCTTCATGTTTGATTGCTCGGGGACGGTCAGTGGTATTAAGCGTAACAGTTATGGCGTCTTAATAATTATTACGACAACAATCAGTCAATGGTATTAATGGTCTTATGAATGTCAATTGAATTAAGGGTTAAGGCAATACCATGCAATGGTAAATATATTATAGAACTTTTTTGTTCAAATAATTAAAACATATTTATATTTTTATTTAGGATATTTATTGATAAAGGTTACATTGTATTTAGCCTTTGTTTTCTTATATACAATCTACTAAAATATGTTACCATTGGATTTTTTTTACGATTTTCATAGTGTCGAAAAGTCTTGTCTATGTGTATATGAGGTCCGCATCCCTATCAACAACTATTAAAGAGAAATAAAGCTCATTATGCTATAGGTATATAAAAAAACTTTTAATTAAACGTCATTTCTCAACGCTCAGAAGATATTTCTGAAGATGTCAGCCTTAATTCTCCATTTTAGAGGATCTTAAGTAAGCCATTTTTTGTTTTATAGCAAATGGACAAGTTCAATTTAATCTAATTACATAAATACATTACGATTTGATAAAGACCTTTGAATAAGACTCATCCCAAGTACTGAAATTGAGGGTGGCTACTGCATCATTTAGGGGTGTTGTTGAACCTTAACTTTAGGTAACGATCACAGGGGCTACTTGATACTATTTTACTGTACACAGATGCAAACTGATTGTGTTCCATAGAGTTCAGTAACAGGTTTTAACCAGCATATAGGTAGAAGCAGAGTAATATTTTCATTATTAACATACTTTGGTGTGCGTATAGAATTATTATTTAAATGATATCCTTAATATACACATATTCGTAGTACACGATTTAAAATTATACAGAACTAGTTTAATTTTATCTCTAAATTCATAAATTAAGGGGGTTGTATGCACCTGACAGATATTTTTGATTCTCACATTTTGGCCCTTAGCATCACCGAAGAGTCAATGGAGGATGAAACAGCTCTATGGCGCAGTTTTATATTCATTTTGTAAAATGGTGCAACATATGTGTGTGTTTCGTCATCTTCTACATTTGTATATGGATATATACGGGTACATATATTTAAGCAATGGATGTTTTAGCAAATGTTGTTACAGTCCTATAACACACATTGCTATTGATGACAAACTAAATAAAGCCCGGTAGGGCTTTATGTAAGTTTGTCAGCAATAGCAATGTGTGTTATAGGACTGTAACAATATTTGCTAAAATGTTCATTACTTATATTTACATTTTGAATTATTGTGCTTTATTTAGTTTCTTCGGACCGATTTTGATCAGCAAATCAAGTGAAGACATAAATGAAATTCATGACGTCACAATAGAGATTGATGACGTCACAATACCAACTGCTGTTATAGTCTGAGGCACTGGGTGTTATAGGCGTATGACAGCAACTGCCTCTTAGCATTGTGCCAATGGAAAATTGCAGAGCAAATGTAAATAGTTATTTATGAATATGTAAGGATCTAGCTAGCACTTGGCCTTTCAGTCTTCTAGGGCTACGTCAGACGGACGTTTGCTATACATAATAGTATACCACTTGAGAAGTTGTTGCCTGACCAGGGCAGGAACTTCTGTAGCAAGGTCATCAGGGAACTTTGTAAAATCGCTGGAGTGAAAAAGGTTCGCACCACACCCTATCACCCCATGGGCAATGGCTCAGCTGCGCGATTTAACCAAACCCTCCTTAAAATGCTAGCCACTTTAGAGTCTGAACAAAAGTCTGACTGGAAGAGTTATGTCTCTCCTTTAGTACAGGCATACAATGCTATAAAAAGTGACGCAACTGGGTACTCTCCCCACTATTTAATGTTTGGGTGGCATCCACTGTTATCCGAAGACGCATTCCTGGGAATTGGTGAGCCTGGGTGTGATCAGAATAGTAACTGGGAGTCCTATGCCCAACGGCTGAGACAGAGGCTGGAGTATGCCTACAAATCAGCCGCACGAGTTTCTGGGATGCAGGCTGAGCAAAATAAAGCCGCTTACGACGCTCGGGTACGCGAGTCGAAACTCTGTGTGGGAGATAGGGTTTTAGTCAGGAAAGTTGGACTGCAAGGTAGACAAAAACTTGCCGATAAGTGGGAGCAAGCTCCTTACAAAATAGTGGCAGCGGAATTAGATGGGCTTCCGGTCTATAAAGTGCAGAGGGAAGATGGTGTTGGTGTCGTGCGAACGCTCCACCAGAACACGTTGCTGATATTTACAGCAATTCCAACTGACCTACAGCAAAGTGAGGCTGGGGCCAACCGCAGGGTTCGTCCGAATAAGGTCAGTAGGGTTAAGGCTCAAGTTGAGTCAAGTTCCAGCTCGGAGGAGACCGACGGGTCGAGCACGGACAGTGGCAGGTATGTCATTCCTCAAAGGAGGACATCCAAGAGGGCAGTTACCCTTGGGGCCCCTGGACCGGTCAGGAGTTCTGCACTGTCACCACCATTAAGTCAATCGGTGCATGAGTTGTCTCCCCCTGTTGACGACTCTGAGGTGTTATCTGCCCTGACCCGAACCCCGAAGAGGGAAACATTCTGCCTGAAAACCCAGTTGAGATTTGCCCAAATACTCCACCATCCCATGACACTGAGATCCGACGTTCCAGTAGGACACGACATCCTCCGGATAGATACGTCTGGACCACGTCACAATTGGTTCTCAGACCATTTGATGGATTATTTTAATTAACCTTAGTTTTAAAGTTTGGGATGACATGACTAGGTCCGTGTTATGTAATTGATAACCCTGGAATTTACGATATTCCAGCAATCTTGTAGTAAGACAAGGTTTTGAGGGTTTAACTGTATGAAATGTAATATGCATAGGTTCCTGGTCATATTGTGTGAATGTACGACGTTTTAAAAAACAAATAAGTGTTTATTTATGAGGGTGCATTATTTGTATACACTATTTACTGTTTTACTGTGGAATATTCCCCTAGTTATTGAATTTAGGGGTTGGACACTGTGTTTGAGCTCAGCCAGTGAGGATGAGACTATTTACTATGATTATCCGCTCGTTATTATTTACTATAAGTAAGTTATATATGGTGATACCCATTCATGTTCAATTATGATTATTTTATCGAGTGACAGTCTGGGAAAATGCAAACTGTACGTATTTATATGTTTATATAGTTTGTTTCCAGGTGCATAATTTTATTCAGGTTGACTTTTCAGATTTCCTGTAATGTTCACTTTGTTTTCTATTTCACTTGCAAGTGTACTTCATGTTTATATACATACTGATGTTATATTTCGCCTTTTCAGCCTGTGAACATAGTGCTGGTTTGTTCATTCCCGAACAAAACTTAATCTATATATGTATCTACATGTTATTAATATTATATAACCCATGCTGTGTAATGTTGAATATGGGACATATTCAAATTAAGGTGGGGGGTATGTGTAGACCAGGGTTATACATGTACCTGTGGTATACCACTCTATGTGTATGTGTTGTGTGAGCGAGATGCGTGAGTTGTTGTCACACATGTGTGTATGTGTTGGAATGTGAGAGCGTCCGACTCACCGTTGACAGACGGACTGTATGACTTAGCACGCGTTTTTCCCATCACACCCTAACTAGTTTCCCCTCCTGTCTTCCGCATTTCCATCACTCTGCACCGTGACTTTCACAAGTACGGACATATTTCATATATTGATATAGATCTACCTATACTACGTATACCGATACATGGTTGCGAAACCATCGATAGTCGGCATCGACTACTTGGGCCTGGGACGCCTGGTAAGTTATACACGCGTGAATGGTTGTACTTTCGTTTCTGTGTACAGTCCGTTTCGTAAATGTCTGTATTCGTCATTGTATTGTTTCTGTTTTAGGTTTCCTGTACGTTTAATAAATGAATGGAAGAATCCTACGGCTGTTGTTGACTCATTAACGACCACACCCTACATATATTACTATAGTTATGCATATATGATCGTGGAAGTAATAGCGACAGTACGGACAAATAAATTGTCAAATTTCAAGGCTATCCGCCCCTTTTTCAAGACACATAAAATACACGTTACATCACATAAACAGAATATACATAAAACATGAAAAAAAAATGTTTAAAGGCATATAATCCCTTCGGCTGATCGGACGCCGAAGGTCCCACCAAATCAGCAAAAAACATTCTAAGGTGATGTTAAGAATGTATAAACTTCAGTCAAAAATGTTGTTAATAATCGTGGATGACAGCTACTGAGCGTATCTATTAGGTTGTTTTTAAAATTTGTTTCAGATTGGGTCGACCCCGAGAAAGTCAGAGTCGGTACATTTTCGTCCCACTCGAAATAAAAAAAATAGATGTTAATATTCTGAAAATATATCGTCAAAGGTTATATAAAAGTATGTTGAACTAGTTTAAAAAAGTTATTTAAGGAAAAAATACATTAGTCGCGGGCAAATTAAAGTTTTTTTTAAAAATGGTCGAATTGTCTGGTGTGTGATGACAATCTCGAGAAAACGGAGTCGGCACATAAATGTCCCACTCTTTATTAAAAGTTGAATGGTTTAAATTATTGGAATTATGTCGTCAGTAGTAAAATGACAACACCTAGTAATAAATAAAATGTAATTAAAAAAAATATATCGATTTAATTCAAATAAAGATTTCAGAAAGTGGTCGAATGGTCGAATATTCGGGGTTTCCGAGTGTCAATTCAAACAACTCGGTTACATTAGGCTGGAATGAAAATATGACTTTTAATTGACATAAACAGTGTAATTGAATTAAATTTTGAGACCGAATAACAAATATAACCTTTCATGAGGAATGTGCTTGGTGCAGGGACCCCTACATGGTGATGGGGTGTGCTGCACCGACTATCAGATGGATCTGTTTGAATCCTCCTGGTGTATAGCATGTACAGATCATCTCTCGTTCATGCCGAGTGGGTAGCTGGATTGGAGTTGGTTTATCCAGTGACGTTCCTTGTTGAGGCGTTGCTGGTCACCCCAAGACCTGCAGTGGTCGATGGGGACCACCTCTATGTCGTGCCACGTATGACTTGGCATGTTGAAATGTCTAACTACGGGTAGGTCATGGCGGTTCTGTTTGATGGAACAACGATGGTTGTTAATCCTCAGATTCAGTGGTGTTTTGGTCTCTCCCACATACTGCATCTGGCACTTAGCACAGGTAATCAGGTATATTACATTGGCCGACGTGCATGACACTGGCTGGAGGATGTGGTAGCTTTGACCTTTGACCTCACATTTGAATGAATTGGTGTTGTGAGTGTATGGACAAAGCTTACACCTCTTACTGTTGCATGTCTTGAAGCCGCCAGTTGCATAGTATTTTGTGTTGTTTTTGCTGAAATTACTATTTTGATTCTAAAAGTCTTTTGAAATCCTTTCATTGGTTTAGCTGCTTTAAATAAACAGACGTGATTCTAATAGACACTGCATCAATATAAATACTTAAATATTGGTCAAAGAGGTAACATCAACGGTAGCTTTCCAAATAACACTGGATCAATATAAATACTTAAATATTGGTCAAAGAGGTAACATCAACGGTAGCTTTCCAAATAACACTGCATCAATATAAATACTTAAATATTGGTCAAAGAGGTAACATCAACGGTAGCTTTCCAAATAACACTGGATCAATATAAATACTTAAATATTGGTCAAAGAGGTAACATCAACGGTAGCTTTCCAAATAACACTGAATCAATATAAATACTTAAATATTGGTCAAAGAGGTAACATCAACGGTAGCTTTCCAAATAACACTGGATCCTTACTAATGGATATCTATAGGATAAGAATTGCTTAAATATTGGTCAAAGAGGTAACATCAATGGTAGCTTTCCAAATAACACTGGATCCTTACTAATGGATATCTATAGGATAAGAATTGCTTAAATATTGGCCAAAGAGGTAACATCAACGGTAGCTTTCCAAATAACACTGGATCCTTACTAATGGATATCTATAGGATAAGAATTGCTTAAATATTGGTCAAAGAGGTAACATCAATGGTAGCTTTCCAAATAACACTGGATCCTTACTAATGGATATCTATAGGATAAGAATTGCTTAAATATTGGTCAAAGAGGTAACATCAACGGTAGCTTTCCAAATAACACTGGATCCTTACTAATGGATATCTATAGGATAAGAATTGCTTAAAATTTTATAAAGGGCGAAGAAGTAATTCCATTAGTGTAGTCAAACTGATGCTGTCAAATGTTTAACCAATCCGCTCCTTTATCAAGACACAAAGAAACATAAAATAATTACATTACATTAAAAACAATATCAAAAGTCTAAAAATAAGTGGTTTTCGGTAATTTTAAAACAATAATCCCTTCGGCTAGTGTTAGATAGATAGATATATCTCATACAAATTATTAAAATAACAGCAAATCATCATGGAAACTGTATTCCAACCGGACCCCCTTGTATATATTCCTTTCTAATAACCCTTTTCTATGATGGCCGTATTTTCCTACATAAATTTGTCTTTGTTTCCGTGTTTTTCCTGCTTTCTCACGACCCCCTCGTTATCAAAGTATACACCGTAGTCTATGTACCTTACATACACCCGGACATTGTCATCAGTTGCGTGTGTATCATGTCTTCTGTGATGTTAGACACAGGGTATTATTTAACACTACTCTCTCATACTGGTGATACATAATAAAGTACATGTAAATAATATAACAAATACATCTGCAGGCAATGTGTGCTCGCATATATCCTCCTGAAAAGTGTTGTTTTTTTCTATTCAAATTAACCTGTAAAGCAATACGATTTTTTATTGTTATTATTTCATTAAAGAAGTCGTTATGTATTGGTTAAATGACATTTCCTCTTTCACTTTACATTTGGTATTCTTTTCCATTGCACGATTCAATTGTCACTGTGGACGTTGATTTGCGATATCCTGAATATTTAATTCCGTTGTCGATTAGGTGATACTTACGACTCCGATTAGCTATATCGTGGACACAGAATTTTGTGCTCAATGTACACCTGTATAGATTGAACACCCCTGTTTTACATTGAATACGAAATCCCAACAACTGTCTGCCTGACCAATCTTATTGTCATGCTACCTACCATACAGTCTTGTGTTTCCCGATTTTTTTCCTTTGAAGTGATACATGTATTAAATCCAGTAAAAAGATTGTAATTAATAAACAAAAAAGAGAATACCGAAGCGTCTAAAAACCATTATCCAAACTCAAAATCAATTAAAGTAAGGGCAAAATATGACAAAAGGAAAGATCAACATGGAGACCCTTGTAAAAGTAGAAGATAATAAGACCAGGTGTTCCGGAAGATTAAGCGTCTTCTGCCTTAAGAGAAAGATAGATATGAATCACTTGTGTGATAACAATGGTTACATGTTAAACACGCAGCTTGTAAGTAAATGCTCATAACGAAATATCCAAAGTTTCACCTCATTTCTCAGATCACCGACCAAACATAAACTCACCTGGTGTAGATTCCACTGTGTACGCCTGTCATTGTCAGATAAGTAAGCTGTATTTGATTTCGAATTTGCTATTCAGTTACAATTACTGTGTGTTTGACATTATACAACCTATATATTAGTTAATAGACCATGAAAACATGTCGAAAATTGGATTTCAGAGAAATCTTACTGCATGGTCACCCTCGGTATTAAGACTACACACTATTAAGACCCCTTTGGTGCAGTCCCTAATGTGGTCTTAATAGAGAGGTTTTACTGTGTGGAGAGGTGGTCCCTCCCCTGTTTTTCAATCTGTTTTGTCGATATTAGTAAATGAAATTCAAGATGAATACTCGTTTTTCGTAGAATCATAAAACTGAAAAAGATATTCCCCGAAAGACGAATGTGATAAAAACAACGAAGTAAACTATGAATCACATGGAGTATACGTGTAGAAAATTTTACTATGGTGAGTGTTCAGATATATACTGATATATAAACAGCCCGACGCCATCTAACGCAATGATGTTTTCAAGACAAAATAATGCGATGAGCTTAAATCTTTAGTTTGTAAATCGAAAATGATTGACTAAATCATGACAAAATTATCGACCTAACTTACTCGGTTTTGCATATTCAAAGACTTTATGGTCTATTCGTCAGAATTCATGGCTTTGTGTAATCATAAGGACTGAAATCTGCCAGTATAAGTATTAACATGTAACGTCATGTACATGTAATGAATGAGATGAACAAAAAAATCGTTGGTTTATTCAATATGGCCCACACTACATTTATACTGTCTAATTGCCAATTGTTCAATTCCCGGAGACATTCTTTCATTATCAAATTCAAAAATTGTGTGTTTGTTTGCTATTTTGTTTATTTAAGGTATGACCACAATTGTCTTGTTGTTTTGAAAATTGTGGCTATTTCTTATGATTTCATTACTAACGATAGATAACTCATTTCTAATTAATATCAATGATTTCGTATTAATTCAGTAAAATCATATAATGATGTCATCACGTGATGCGTATGTTTCATGTTATATGACATAACGTGATACAAGCATTGAGGTTATAGAATAGAACAGAATAACATATTGAATATGAATCAATATTTATATCGAAGTTCGTCTCAATTCAACCATCTGAGCATGTCTTAGATGTTTTTTGTATAGAAAAATAATTTGAGAACGCCGAAGCAATAACAAAATCATAAACTGAGCTCAAAATCAATTAAACTACGGACAAAACATGAACAAAGGAAAGATTTACATGGAGACCCTTGTAAAAGTAGTAAGACTAGGTGTTCTGGAAGAGTAAGCGTCTTCTACTTCATCGACGACACCCGCCATGTAAATCTTGGTCACATCCAAGTAAACATCAATCTCACATTATTTTGGCTTCCAGCGAATACCCCTACTGTATTCAAGACATAACTTTCGGGTAGAGTGTGGTTCATTATAAAATGGCCAGCATTATTGCCGTTGTAAAATTATATATATTCAATTCTGGTACTGCAGCATAAAATCCTTTTGAAATACACGTTGTAGACAAAGAAAACGAAGTTAAAAAGAATTCTACAGTTATCCATTTTTTTTGTACCCAAACTATTAAAACATTAACATTTTTTTTTGTAGATTTAGTACATATTGAAGAAAAAAGAATCGATCAAGTACGAATACAATTTTGAAAACTGCTATTTGGTCAACCTTTCATTGCCAATATGATGAAATTATTATCTAATGAAGAAAAGAGAATGTTTGTCATCGATGAAGCAACAGACGTTTACTCTTCCGGAACACCTAGTCTTATTCCCTTGTACGTTTACAAGGGTTTCCATGCAAATCTTTCTTTTGTTCATATTTTGCCCTTATATAAAGATGACGTAACATACACATGCTGCGCCTTTTAAATCAAGTAATATATACAGTATAATTGAGTTTGAGTTCGGATTATGGTTTTGTTGAAGCTTCGGTATTCTCTGAAGGGTTTTTTTTAATGTGAAAAGCACTCGTTAAACAGGTTTTTGGTTGTGAAGGGAGAAATTTAAATTCAATTTTCCAGATGCTCCCTTTCAGATTATCTTTGGTCCTGCTATCTGATGAAGCTATTCTGATTTTTTATTATTATACCTAAGATTCACTAAAAGACAGCTTTAAATATGTTAATTTTTTTTAAATAGCTCTGTAATGTTGCATCATAATTCCAAATAGCAGGTATTGAGAAATATTTTGACATATTTTTACAAAAACCTCGTTCCGGTACGAATGCCTGACGGTACTGATACATGTAAGTAATAAAGTTTGATGCTTTTGTTCTTTCAAGACCGGTTTTTCCTGAATTATCCCGGACAAACTTTTTCAGCTCCCTTTCGCTTATAATGTAACACAAAGCTGGTCTGGTCAGGGAAGTAAAAAAATAAAGGGAAACCAAAATAAAACCAAAATCACTTACAAATACCAACACATAATTTCCCTTTGCAGTTTCCCTTTAGCTGTAGGGTCACTTCGTATGGAAGAAGCTTTATCAAATACATAAAATGATTCATTTCGGAGTGGGTGGATTTACGATATTAACATCCAAATTTTCCGTAGGGCGGAAACATTCAAACATTCAGGGCGACAAGATATTTTCCGTAACATCAGATGACTTCAATCATCGAGGTACAATGTAACCATTTATATATACATAGACTTTCATTAAGGTTGTGTACGTAAATTCATTAATCCCATTGGCTGCGCGCGAGCCAAATGTTATTTAGATTAGACCAAAGCAGAGATATACAATCTCCATATCCAAAGAATGTTTGTTGGGGTTTTTTTTTTATAAATGTGTGATTTTTTTTATCTTGTTACTTATTTTTTCTTTTAGAAAGTGGAATCGTTACATTCTAAATGCATTCTTAATACAATTTTGAAAACCCCACTGTGTTGTCTTACTAAATTACCCTTTGCACAAAGAAAGTTTTTGAGTGAGTCAACAGTCTAGGGAAGTTCGTGCTTCCGTTCAGCTTGTGGTTTGTGTTTCTCCATCGCTGAAATATCCAACAAAAATGATACACTAGGTATAGCATCGATATCGTGCGGGGAAGAGACACGGGAGTTAAACCGTTTTAGTTTACTTTACCTGAAGCAGCCTATTAATACTAAATTATATACATTAAGTTAAAAATAAGCACTAATCTTTTACAAGTAACATGCACACATAAACTATTTTATTAACGAAAATGAAATAATCAAGCTACTTGCATGCTCTCAATCGTTTGTAAACACAGCTTGTCGCCCTTCACGCTTACGTGAACAACGCAATGATTTGAAACATCCAAACAACATCATATTCGGTGAAGTTACTTGCCCAAGGTCATATGCAGGATTGGAATATATACTTTCAAGGTCAATGACACCTGGGCTGTTAAAGCGGCCACCAGGTTACCTGTATGAAGATGATAAAGCGATGGTACACTCCCAATGGAGAAGAATGCCACGCGTTCTCGGGTGGCTTGTAGGCGGATTCAGTAAATTTCCAAACAAGTGAATCATGATAAATAATAAATTGTGGTACATTTTATATCATTAGGTCAATTATACAGTGTAAATTTTAATACAACAAAAACTGATATAGTAAAATGAGAAATAAAACATATTTATTTCAGACGTAAATCATTAAATGGTCAAAAATAGAAAAAATAAAAACCCACCACCTATTAAATTGTAACAAAATAGAAACCTAAAAGAGTGACAAAACTTCAATTTTTATGAATAGTTAATGCAATGGCTACATTCTACCAAACTTAATTGCTCACGAATACATTTAGTTGTGCCGAAATCCACAAATAGTTACATAATGTATGACTAGATCAATCGCTAAAAATAAAAATGATATTCATTTTTGCATAATTTAGGTGACCTCATTACTGCTTACATTTACACTACATTGATGTAATCAAAGGCGGACTTGATTCACATCTGCCGTGAAACATACCTCCATATAGATTTGTTTTATGGATTAACATTAAACATGATTTGCTGGACATTAAAGTTAAAATAACGTATTAAATGTACATGATAAAAACATGTGACTTTTATATATTATAGAAATCAATTTTGAAATGGAACTTTGTTTTGTTGTCATGTTGTTGCTTGGACCGCAATCAAAGGTTATCCATTTTACCAGTGAAAGATGACGTACGCACACACATGCTGCACCGTTGTAATGTAGTAAGCCGAAAAATGAATTAAACTGCATTATATAGCTGTTTTGTCCTTCTGGGACTCGTTAAAAATTCTAGGAGCCAAAAGGTCGGAATCCACCATTTCTTAACTAATGTAGAAGCAGAAGGTCCAGGTGCGTAAAACCCCTTTACAAAGGCTCAAGCAAACCTCGGGGATAAAAATTCTTATTTACCATCTCCGGTCCTTAAAGATAACGTAACACATCGTTTTCTCTGCTGCGTTATCCTTATGTATAAGAAAACAATTGTTTGTTTTCCTGATGTCTGCTTGCATCTGAAAAGTTTTGAATTCAAAAGGATTATGCACAATTTAAACACACACACACACGACAAGAGTACATTTAAAATTTATAATAAGATACAATCGAGCGAAATCATTAATAAAACTGCACCATACATCTGTTTCGTCCATATAGGACATCGTTGATGCTAAGCAAGCACTTTCAATCCTATTTGCTTTTGGTCAGTTTGAAGTATACCAACACAATTTCTCGTGTGATCTAATAATATTCATTTATATCAAGAAGTACGTGTGAGTCAAACTTCTCGTGTCCTCGTGTTCAATTGTTTACACACATACATGTGGTCGCGCCAGGTGACCAATTGTTTAAGGTCGTGAAACAAGCATATCTTCCAAAAATCAAAAGCTACTTAATTCCTTTACTTAAATTATAAGTCATAAAACTGACTAATACAAACAGTAAGTAAACGATTAAATTTTACTTATATCAATTATATCAAAAACTCGCGAAATTGTAGAAATCTACTTGAATAGAGAGCATACAAATATCATATCAAAAGCGAGAACAATTAGTTCGAATTATTGTAAAATAATACTGAATATATGAACCGTGTTGCTTTATACCTCCTTAAATCGACCTCTCATTAAAAATTGAAGAATAAAATTGATGTGATTATAATTAACATATTGGACGAATAACACCTATTTTGTAAACGAGAAAAATAAAAAATCGACGTATTGGTGATCAGCTATCAGACTTAGCAATTTGTTATTCGTGATCGGCTATCAGACGTAACTATTTGTTTTCGGTGATCGGCTATCAGACTTAGCTTTTTGTTATTGCTGATCGACTATCAGACTTAACTATTTGTTATTGTTGATTCGCTATCAGACTTAACTATTTGTTATTGGTGATTGGCTATCAGACTTAACTATTTGCTATTGGTGATCGGCTATCAGACTTAACTATTTGTTATTCGTGATCGGCTATCAGACATAACTATTTGTTATTCGTGATCGGCTATCAGACTTAATTATTTGTTAACGTATTGCTGATTGGCTATCAGATTTGAATATTTGTAAACGTATTTGTGATCGGCTATCAGACTTAACTATTTGCTATTGGTGATCGGCTATCAGACTTAACTATTTGTTATTCGTGATCGGCTATCAGACTTAACTATTTGTTATTCGTGATCGGCTATCAGACGTAACTATTTGTTATTCGTGAACGGTTATCAGACTTAACTATTTGTTATTCGTGAACGGTTATCAGACTTAACTTTTTGATATTCGTGATCGGCTATCAGACTTAACTATTTGTTATTCGTGATCGGCTATCAGACTTAACTATTTGTTGTTGGTGATCGGCTATCAGACTTAACTATTTGTTATTCGTGATCGGCTATCAGACTTAACTATTTGTTATTCGTGATCGGCTATCAGACTTAACTATTTGTTGTTGGTGATCGGCTATCAGACTTAACTATTTGTTATTCGTGATCGGCTATCAGACGTAACTATTTGTTGTTGGTGAACGGTTATCAGACTTAATTTTGTGTTATTGTTGATCGGCTATCAGACTTAACTATTTGTTATTCGTGATCGGCTATCAGACTTAACTGTTTGTTATTGTTGATCGGCTATCAGACGTAACTGTTTGTTATTGGTGAACGGTTATCAGACTTAATTTTGTGTTATTGTTGATCGGCTATCAGACGTAACTGTTTGTTATTGGTGAACGGTTATCAGACTTAACTTTTTGATATTCGTTATCGGCTATCAGACTTAACTATTTGTTGTTGGTGATCGGCTATCAGACTTAACTATTTGTTATTGTTGATCGGCTATCAGACGTAACTGTTTGTTATTGTTGAACGGTTATCAGACGTAACTGTTTGTTATTGTTGATCGGCTATCAGACGTAACTGTTTGTTATTGTTGATCGGCTATCAGACGTAACTGTTTGTTATTGGTGAACGGTTATCAGACTTAATTTTGTGTTATTGTTGATTGGCTATCAGACTTAACTATTTGTTAACGTATTGGTGATTGGCTATCAGACTTGAATATTTTTAACGTATTGGTGATTGGCTATCAGACGTAACTTTTTGTTATTTTTCATTGGCTATCAGACTTAACTACTTGTTAACGTATTGGTGATTGGCTATCAGATTTGAATATTTGTTAACGTATTGGTGATCGGCTATCAGACTTAACTATTTGTTATTGGTGATCGGCTATCAGACTTAGCTTTTTGAAAAATAACTGTTTGGCTCCTCTCAACCAATTGTATTCTGTAACTATGGATATGATATATTCAAATATAGGTTTTACGTGTAACATAAGGAATTGATGGTCAGTAACACGGTTTACCCCCACATATCATAGTTATAATTTACTACACCGCTCCTTATCTTTACATACAACAATACCGCCGGCCATGTATCCTGGTTACGTACCCGATCGTGTTACCCATAGTCTGAATTCTTTGTATTGAAATCATTGGTAATAAGATACACTAACTATGCTGGGAAAGTACAAATATTGTTCTTGATATATCAAGAATCAATTTTGATTTTGGAAATCGTGACGCATCATTTTGAATTTCCAACTTCAATATCTTTTTATGGAAAATGAACATGATTTTCCTTAATTCGTATTTCTCACATCCGTTTCCTTTACAAATTCGCTATAAATTCAACACACAAATCGATTTTTTTCATTCTCATCAGTTTTTATCAGATCATTATGAAGCTTGCAAGTGAGTATGCTATCAAAATATTTCTATATATTAGATGCGTATATTGATATAATGATTAATATTTGAATATTTAACTCAATGACATACCTTTCGTCGATTCTTCTCTTAGACTTTCACTACATTCGAACAAATCCACTAAACATTTCTTTCATTCGGTATGTTCATTATACATGTATCTAGTTTAGCTGTTTCATGATATATCTTACTGATAATTATCAGTTGCGGGAACATGATTTCATTTGTAAATAACGCGATATGTTAATCGACTAATTAAACCCAATAGTTTTCGTTAATAGCATACAGTATATGAGAATAGCCTTCCTTAAAATTTCAGATGAAGAGTATTTTTGTTGTTGTTTTTTTTTTGTACCTATGACAAAGGCCAACTGATCAAAACTTTTTTTAATTTATTAATTTAGAAAACCTATCATGTGTTGTGCTGGTATTAAGAAGATTAAACAACCAATGGTTGATCGAATACAATAGGTTCTGGTATTAAGAAGATTAAACAACCCAAGGTTGATCGAATACAATAGGTTCTGGTGTTAAGACGATTTAACAACCAAAGGTTGAACGTATAAAATAAGTTCTATTGCTTGTGGTGTATCATTAATTTTAAAGAGACGTAATTTATATATTCTTGAACAACACTTCATTACCTACGTATGATTTTATGTATGTAAAATACCACAGATGCTTTCTTATCATTACATAAGTTGTATAATCCCAAATTTTGTATTTTAACAAAACGAATTCTTTAGCTTAGCTCACTTCATTAACGGAACTTTTATGCAATATCCAGCAAAGTTACAAGCTTGGGTATCCACACGTAGCTACATTACCTTAAATATAATGTGAATCACTTACTCACGAGTATACATAAGAAAAACATAGAGAATATCGAAGCATTTACCAAACCATAATCCGAACTCAAAATCAATAAAACCACGGGCAAAATATGAACAAAGGAAAGATTTACATGTATACCCTCGTACAAGTACAATATAATAAGACCAGGTTGTTCCGGAAGAGTAAGCGTCTTCTGCTCCATCGACGACACCCGCCTTGTAAATCTTGGACACATCCAAGTAAACATCAAATCCTCGAATGAGAACTAAGTCATCATTGTCAATCACAATAAGCACCCTAATGAGCAAACTGAAAAACGTCCATCTTCATATCACAGAAAACATACAGAATATTTCTCAATGAAACAAAGATGGCGACCATAAATCTTGCCTGTAGTTCTGATCAACCTGCATCTCTCGAATCCATGTGTTGTTAATTTGTTTGTCAGCAGTCAACATCGATCGCGAAAATCATGATATTTAAAGCAAGCCCTAGAATATCGAATCAACTGCGACCATAGGTTGGAGAAGCAGGGATGTAACTTTCAAGAAAAGGAAAGTTCAAGACCGGAAAATTGAAATCGTCACGTTTATCGTATAGCTTATTAGTACGCTGTCCGAGTTGATCATTGTTTAAGTATCGAGGTAAGCAGCTGATGAAGAAGACTCTGTTGTGTCCTTTATTTCAAGTTCAGAAGGGTATATATGATCGACGTGGTCAGCAAACATCTTGTTGTTCATAGCCAAACATCGTCGATATTTCTGACATTGAAATTAAAAGATTTGGCAAGGTTTTTGATACCTGTGGCTCATCAAAATACAAGATTATTTAGAAAGATTAAGATAATTTATGGTACATGTTGCTTAAGGTAGCTTTTATAACTTATCTAACTAAATATCATGTCAACTACATTTAATTTTAATACAATTTTTAATTTAAAATTTAAAAATTAAAAAAAAAGAATGTCGCATTAAGTAAAAATATCATTTTAAGACTTACTTTACGTAACAAAATACGTAAAAAAATGAAATAATACAGTGTTTTTATATACAACGGAAATGGTTTTCTTTTTCTTCGTATCACCTTATTATTTAAAATAAGAATTATTGTATAACTTATATTTGGATTTCTAGACGTTTCGGTGCTCTCCGATTGTTTCATGAAATAAACGAATAGTATTTTACAATTTCTACCATAAGTTATCATCGATTCAATTATTTCGTTTTACTTTAAAAATTACAAATATCAAATACCAACATTTTATGACATTCTCTCCACATTTAACCAAGATACAAATCGTACCTTTATTCGTTGTATGACAGTCTCTCCACATTTAACCAAGATACAAATCGTATCTATATTCGTAGTATGACCTTCTCTCCACATTTAACCAAGATACAAATCGTACCTATATTCGTTGTAATTTAAACATGCACTTTCAATCTCCAATTTCTATACGGACTTGTTGTAATGTTAATTCTAACATTTATTTTAAACATGGAGATATATTTAATACGATGTTATATATGCTTATATGATTAACAGACAGGCAACGTATAACTTAATGTAAAATTCGTGTAAAAACATTACAAGATAAATCAAAATATCAAAGGTAAGATAAATTAATGTGTTATTTATGATTTCAGATAAGAGTCTATCTTTTGCTGTGGTCAGCATCCTACTGAATGGATTCTTCGTAACGGTCAGAGGATGCCGTACTAATTACACATTACCGGAGTTAGGGAACGTCAGTAGAGCGCGTCCGCCCAGGATCACAGCTGAGTATCTGTCGTCAGTGGGGCGTGTTCTGTGCCCTCGGATCACACACATGGTGCAGAGATACGTAAGTCGTGAATCACAGGTTTATTACAGCTTCACCCGTCCCCTCGATTACAATCACGAACTGATGTAATTCCAACTTCGGGGGTTTCTCCGAATCCTACATAAGAAAAGGAGTGTTTTAATTGAATCAAATCTTAAACCTTATTTAACCAAAATATAAGCTTTAGTTTTACATTATATCTTAAGCTTGAAGTTTAGTGTTTTAGTTTAGTCCTTTAGTTTTAAGTATATCGACTATATGTGTTGTCTGGGGAACAAAAACACCAAACAAAAAACAAATGTATCCACGATCTGGATACTTTAATTCTTCTGGGTTTGAAACCAAGGTCAGTATAACACTTTCTTCCACCATTTTCTTTTAATTTGACGTTTAACAAGACATACAGGGACGACTTCACAATTGTTTTTCGAGAAGTATCCATTTCTTCATAGTAACATCCTTACTTTTCTGTATGAGTTTATATGACGTAGCTGATGAGAATGTGACGTCACTTCCCGAGTTCTTGGTGTGAGAACGTGGCATGATTTGTATTTATATATTTATACACGACGGGTGTCGTCAATGAAGCAGACTCCTACCAGTTAGAAAAACAATGTAGATTTTTCAAACTCGGCCTTATAACAGCTTTTTTTGTTAAAGTTTTGCCAAAGTTTTATCGATTTCGAATTAAACCTACTGTTTTGTTACATTGGTATGTTCCTGTATAATACACAACTTATTTCTAATTTACGTTTAAATTGTCAAACGAATTTCATGGTTTGCAAAATGTTAAATAAAGTTACAATTTCGTTTCCCTTGAAATTAGCTTATAAATAAAAATGGCAATTCGTTAACCTTCATACATATCTGGCCCTAAAATTGGTCGGTCAAATGAAGGAAAGTTGAAATATTGCAAAAATGGCGTCAAATAGAAACCAAAAATATACTACACATAGATTCGTAATTTTTATTCAAAAATTCAGAGAATATCAAAGCGTCAACAAAATCATAATCCGAACTCAAAACCGATAAACTATGTTTGAACAACGGAAATATTTACAAGGACCCCCTTCAAAAAGTACACGCTAACAAGAAGACAGTGTTCAGCAAGCACACTGTAAGCATCTACTACTTAAAATGTACGACAGCCACCATGTAAATTCAGGTCACACCCAAGTTAATGCCATGTCCTCAATGTGAGAACACAATGACTAGTAAGCAAACTAATGCGAATACCAATATGAAGAGTTATCCACTCAATATGAACAAAAGATTAGTTTTACTGAGTTTTTTTAAAACAATTCAAAATATTGCTAAGTCTCCAAGGACCCTTACGAGAGCGTGCCTTCTCAAAAAATGTTTACAAGAGCTTGAAAAATTCATTTTCCGTTTTTGATAATCCATACAGACGGGTGTTAATAAACCTACAACCCAGTGACACGAGAGGAAAACAGATATAGCACATATTTTAGAAGTGAATATTTTAGAAAATGTCATATGGTCGTGTTTAATACGATGACATTCATAACAAACTTTTAAAAAAAGGAATAATTAAGTTTGTCGTTTTAAACGACCATAACAATATTTGCAAATTATTCATTATCATGATATGTTTAAATTGAGTAATTATTCTTTGTTTAGTTTTTTTTCGAATACATAAACACCAATTAAGTGTTGACAGCAATGAAATGATGACGTCACAATAGAGATTGATAGCAAAAGTTGTTAGAATCTCATAACAATACTTGTCTTACCAATTTATTGTTATGGGGGAACACATCGTAAAAGTATATATAAATAATATATATATAGTATGTAAGCCTTAACAAATACTTTTAATTTAGAACAAATATACATATGTAGCGTATCTAAAGATATCAGGTCTATAGATGTATTAGTTACCTAGATACGTAATAAAAATTATATAACTTTGTTTTTGATATAATTTTATTTGGTAACCAACCGGGGGAATTTGTTTCGATATATATTTGTTGTTTTAAAATAAAAAAAAAATAAACAAAATCAATAAATAGATGTATATGGATCTATGGATGTATTTTAAAAGATAAACGTTGGTTTTATACTACGAAAACAGACTGGGAAAAGGTAGGATATGTATGAATAGAGATAGCTTTGTTCATTTTTTGCCCTGGTTCGGTCGGTTTTAAGTTCGAAGTGTTGTTTTGTTTGTGCTTTTCTGATTTGTTTACAAAAAAAGAAATACATGAGTATTATAACATTGTTATATTATCTCAGTTAACAGTTAGTTTCCATTACAGAACACCCGTATCCAATCACCTACCGACGCCTTCAGGTCTATTGTTCACGAGGTTCACTTTCCAGAACAGGTATTCATCATGTACTTTCTCGTGTGTGAACATCATTATGTGTACATTATAATTATTTAAGACATTATTGGTTGGGTAGAATATTTTTGTGCGAATGTTTTTTGTTTGTTTGTTTGGGGTTTTTTGTGCAAATTATTTGAAATAATATTACCATCCGGTGAGGTAGTTATTGATATATATATATCTTATAAATAGTTAACGACGTTATATAGCTATGATAGTTAACAACGTTATATAACTATGATAGTTAAAAATGTTATATAGCTATGATAGTTAACAACGTTATATAGCTATGATAGTTAAAAATGTTATATAGCTATGATAGTTAAAAATGTTATATAGCTATGATAGTTAAAAATGTTATATAGCTATGATAGTTAAAAATGTTATATAGCTATGATAGTTAAAAATGTTATATAGCTATGATAGTTAACGACGATATATAGCTATGATAGTTAACAACGTTATATAGCTATGATAGTTAACAACGTTATATAGCTATGATAGTTATGAAGTTAATATTGTTTCTAATGATGATTTGTACAGCTTTAAACACAGCACGCGAAGTGATTACTGGTTTTATTACATTTTGTAGGATGTTTTGAATGCTGAAGGTTTGTCCGAGATTTATCAATCCATGCGCACGTTTTACGGACTTTTACATGATATGGAAGTTATTGAAGATGACCTCCATTACGCATTATATACGTCACGAAATTTCAAGCCCCATCTTCGTATCCTAAAGAGACTGATGCTGACGCCTATAAACATGCTCCAGGTGGCACTGTTTCATCACAGTGAGACGGAGGATTCCCTGTCCACAATGTCCGTCCATACTGTGTGTAATCATAGAAATGTGTTCAATTTTGTGAGGAAATCAATTCGTGATCTAGAAACGATGGAACACTTTTTCATGCAGATGGCATTGTTGCAAGTCTAACAAAAGGTTAATCAGATGGATTTTGTACCAGTATCTGATACTCTCTCATACAAATGATACTGTGGCAGGCATGGACTCAAGATCTTAATGGTGTTTGTGATATAACGAATCTCAACTCTGATAGTTAAAAATAATAAAGTTATCATTTATGTAAAAGGCAAGATTTTTTTTTTCATGTTGTGAATTGGTTTAAGATAAGTAATTGTGATACAATGGGGTAACATTTCCTCATAAAATATGATGTCGACAAAAACAGTTTGATTAAATTTGAAGATATTTTTTTAGATGATATGGTATATTCAGAAAGGATAGGAATCATGTTTTTAAATGTCGACGTGAATGCATTCGTTCCGTTTTGTTTTGTCAAGCTAAATAAGATTGCAGTAACAGAATAAAACGAAACATAGATAAGAGTGGAGGCCAGGTGTTTCCAGGTAAAAGATAGGTGTAATTAGCCACTATCTAGCATACTTCAGATTAAATTTCAGGATATCCTGAAATAGTATGTATTCTTAATCTGTATTATGTGTGGTTGACGAACGATAACTCGAACTTTGTAAAACATTGTTCATGTACTCATTTCCTAAAGTTGTCGCCCCTTACACAAACTTAGACGAAAGCTGGTGGTTTAAGTAATTTTCAGATAGGCAATAGTGATAAAAGGTGTTTATGTTTCTTATTTCATTATGATGTAGACAAGCTTGAATGAATGAGAGGTGAAATTGGAGGGACATCTTTTTTAAACGTCGCCATGAATGGTAGCTTGCATACTCGGGGAAGTCACAGTACATAGAGGACGAGGTTACTCGGGGAAGTCACAGTACATAGAGGACGAGGTTACTAAATTTAAGAGGTGCAGCATATGTGTGTGTTACGTGATATTTATGATAGGGGGTGGCAGACTCTGCTGGTGGATTATTTAGTCCCCGAGGTTTGCTGGAGCCTCCATTGCCACAGCTAATCTCATTTGAATAGTGGCACGGTACTTAAAATACACATTTTCGTAGTACACGATTTGAAATTATACAGAACTAGTTTAATTCTACTTCAAAATTAATCAATAAAAGGGGTTTTACGCACCTGACCCTTCTGCTTCTACATTAGTTTAGAAATTTTGGATTCCTACCTTTTGGCCCCTAGCATCACTGAAGAGTCCTAGGAGGACGAAAAAGTTTAATTCATTTTTTCGGCATACTGTATCTATTACTAAATGTAAGAGGTGCAGCATATGTGTGTGTTACGTGATCTTTACTCGGGGAAGTCACAGTACATAGGGGACGAGGTTACTCGGGGAAGCCAGATAATAGCGGGGAGAAGTCACTTGAGGTAGTTACAGTACAAAGCGGGGAGAGGTGGCCTGAAAAAATCAGAGAATACCAAAGCGCCAATAAAACCATAATTCGAACTCAAAATCAATTAAACTAGAGACAAGCTAGGAACAAAGAAAAAATTTACATGGAGACCCTTGTAAAAGAACAAGAGAATAAGACCATGTGTTCAAGAAGAGTACGCGTCTTCTACTTCATCGACGTCACCCGCCAAGTAAATTTTGGTCACAACCAAGTAAACATCAAGTCCTCAAAGTGATAACCGAGTCATTGTCCATCATTGAAAGTATAGTATATAGGAGAAGTGACCTGATCATGAGGTTGCTAAAGCGCATTGAGGGGAGAGGTGACCTGAGGTGCCTACAGTACAAAGAGAACGAAAGTGGCCTGGGGTAGTAGCAGTACATACAGGGGAGAGGTGGCCAAATTTGAGCTACTGAAATGTTAACATTAAATATACAAAGAAGCAGGCGCCTTCTACTTCATCGACGATACTCACCATGTACTAGTACATTGAGTTCGAAGCGAAGTAATGGCAATACCTTAAAGAAATAGCAAGGGTTATTGTAAAAGATGTTGACATTAAGAAAAAATGGGGAAAAGTGAAAAAGATGTACATTGATTAGGTTGCCTTTCAAGCATGAGCTGTAGGGATTATCCCTTTAGCTTAGTCGGGCATCGGGCTGCAAAGCCAAGGACCGCGAGTTCGAGCCCAGGCGACCGCACTATCTTTATCACTTTTCCTCGTAGTATAACAAACTGGTGCCGATGACCCTGCCCGTTTCAAGGAAATAGAATCCTTAGTTGGGAGTCAACGATCTTGGGCTATATTTTCAGAAAAATGGGAAACAGTGTAAAACATTGAATAGGTTGCCTTACAAACGTGAGCTGTAGGGAATTCACCTTGTACTCAGTGGTAGAGTTTCGGGCTGGAGAGCAAAGAGTCGCGGGTTCGAGCCTCATTATCACCTTTCCTCGTCTTATTACATAATGGCAACAAGAGCACGATAAACAAAGGCACATATCACATTGCGCCTTACAGAAAGAAACAATACATTTCCTAACGAGACCTGTAACATGCAGGCGGCTGCCACCAAATGTAACATGCAGGCGGTCACCCATCCAACTACTGACCACGCTCATCGTTGCTTAACTAGCGTGAACGGGTCCCCGGGTTATACCGCATGACTGAAAAAGCTCGCTTTCCATGTAGTTAGGCAATATTCCCCCCTCATATACATGTACCTAGCTGGACATTACATTCCGTTATAGCGACAATGAAAGTTATCCTGATTACCCCGACCTCCATCAGTAGATTTAAAATATATTAGACTTGTCCGTCAGCAGTCGATATATCTGTATCGAGAGTCATGATGTTCACATCAGAATTATCTTGGCGGGTGTCGTCGATGAAGCAGAAGACGCTTACTCTGCCGGAACACCTGGTCTTATTCTCTTGTGTTTTTACGAGTGTCTCCATGTAAATCTTTCCCTTTTTCCTGTTTTGCCCCTAGTTTAATCGATTTTGAGTTCAGATTATGGTTTTGTTGACGCTTTGGTATTCTCTGATTTTCTTGTACCACAATTGTCTGCTTAAGCCACATGTAACATAACACCGTACATCCAAAATACAGGTACACTTATCAACTTGCTACAGTTATGTCTTACCGATTGCTCCTAAGCTTTTTGATTAAATGGAAGATTATGGAAAGCAATGGGCTAGGCGTGAACATGCTGATTTGTGCTCACTTTCAGAGTAGGAAAAGTATTAAATGTTCTCTATCCAGAATAGAATACGCAGATTGTGATTCAAAATGAATATGAACACAAGTGGATATTTCTTGACCCCGATATTCGAACAACACTTAACAATCTACAAGACAGATATGTGATTGGGTCTGCATATAAGGCATGTCCTAAAACGACCCTTGTTTGCAAACACTATTACTTTAATGTTTGCAAAGCAAAACAAGGCCTGCTTGATGGCAAAGATAGACTTACTAACACAATGACCGGATTTTCGAAATATAAAATACACTCTAACTATAAATCAGTACTGCAATCTTTCAAAATACCTCGATCTTTACTTCAGCTATGATCAAATATGACCAACATCGGTAGCATACTATTAAGCTATACTATTAACGTGACGATTTTGATTTTCCGGACGTTAACTTTCCCTTTTTTGATAATAAACTCCCTGTTTGTTACACCTTAAGATTTTCGAGGCATATGTATATGTCGACTGTTTACAAACAACCTTCGACACAGAAATTTGACAGATGCAGATTGATGAAATTTGTTTAATATACCCATGAGTGCCTACTTGTGATTAAGAATGATGTCCCAGTAGAGTGAAATTCGATATGACCTAGATTTACAAAGTGAGAGTCGTCGATGGAGCAGAAAACAAAGGTCTTTGTGTAAATATGTCCTCTATTCATATCATGCCCCTAGTTTAATTGGATTAGAGTTCGGATTACGGTATTATTATCGCTTCGGGATTGTCTGCTTTTTGTTTCATTTTGTTTGTTTGTTTATTTATGTTTTTCCATAGGAGATTTACGAAATGAGTCAAAAATGTCAATTTCACGAATCAATATATCAGTATTAGTGAGTGATTATTCTTATTTACACCACTGATGTCTTTTTTTTTTCTTTTTTCTTTTTTTTGGGGTTTTTTTTTTGTCTATTTGGTAAGACATTATTCTGTTATCAAAAAAAATGATACCTCTAGTTTTGAATTAATAATTAATATTATTTCAGGGTAGACATGTACAGTTCTTTACAAAGGGCCGATTCGTGACAAAGTATAATATAATTCTGCCTGTCATATGTAATATAACTTAACAGAAAAGCCAAGTCATCACCTCGTTACTTCTCGTTTAGCGAAGAACCTGTTTTCTATAGCGCGTATTGTTAGTCCAGTCTCAGTCCAGATTGCTATCTAATGATGGATCCATTTCTCACACAACCGACTACCATCACTACTGCCAACTTCAAGGGCAATTGGCACGTAACCTAAATCAACGATTTATCTCAACTTTTCGCACCATATTAATTAACTCTCTGATGCACGGACCAATTTATTCGGATAGTAACAGCGCAAGTTATACAATGTTGGTGGCTTAATCAAACCAGACGCGATACGAAATAATGAGTATGCTGTAAATGCATATCGTGCTGTCTTACAAAGCGTTATAAGGTATAGTTCATATCTCCTTCAATAATACTAGTAATACTTACCCTGCTACTTTAACTGAACTATCTGTTATGTTTGTACATCGCCATTGTGACAAGTTTAAAATATATCGTTCCTATCCAATTCACGCAGACCACTTAACTAATCGTTTGGGATTATTAAGCGAGTATGTGCCGAATACAGCTGGATAATAAAAAATACAGAATACCGAAGCGTCAACGAAACCATAATACGAACTCGAAATCGATTACACTAGAGGCAAAATATGAACAAAGGAAAGATTCATATGAAGACCCTCGTAAAAGTACAAGAGAATAAGACCATGTGTTCAAGAAGAATACGCGTCTCCTACTTCATCGACGTTTCCCGCCAAGTTAATCTTGGTCTCAACTAAGTAAACCTCAAATCCCCAAAATGATAACCGAGTCATTGTCGATCACAGAAAGTTGTGATATACCGAATGGTATTCAAAATCGTCCATCTTCATATCACACAAAGCTATTTTTCAATGAAACAAAGATAGCGGTCATAAAACTTGCTCACAATTCTCATCAACCTTTACCTCTCGAAATCCTGTGTAGTAAGTTTGTTTGTCAGCAGTCAACATCGATGACGAAAAGCTCGATATCAAGAGAAAGCTCAAGAATAACGAATCAACTACGACATGAAAACACCATAGGTTGGAGAAGCAGGGATGTTACTATCAAGAAACGGATGGTTCACGATTTGAAAATTGAAATCGTCACGTTTATCATATGTCTTGGTAGTAAGCTTTCATAGCTGGAGTAGAAATCGAGGTAAGCAACTGATGTAGAGGAGTCTGTTGTGTCCTTTATTTCAAGTTCAGGCATATACGATCGACAAGTTCTTGTTGTTCATAGACAACACATCGTCGATATATCTGGAAAATAAATTAAAGATTTGGCATGATTTTTATTACCTGTCCTGATTATCTCTTCAACAAATTCTGCCTTGTATGAAAAAAAAACCACAACAAAGCAATCACAAAACAACAAGCATATTGAGGAAGCGATACAGATGCACTGATTCGTTAAACAAATTACAGAGACTTGACGTAGATATCGCCATGATGTATATGTATACCAAATTTCAGTTCAATTCGTGCACACGTTTCAGTGATAATGAACGGAAACCCAAAAAAGGTGACAGACAAACGGACGGAAGTCCTAGGGCCGTAACTCTGTAAAAATCATTCAACCGTGACCAAATCAAACATTGACCTAGATATCATCATTATGTACATTTTTATCTGTATACCAAATTTCAGTTCAATATGTGCAGCTGTTGCAGAGATAATGCTCGTAAACCCCCAAAAGGTGACAAATAGACAGGCGAACGGAAAGTCGGACGAACGGACAGACGACAGGACTACCCCCCCCCCCCCCCCCCCCCCACAAAAAAAAAGATAAATAAATAAGTGATATTACAAATACCAATTCTGGAGAAGTCCATATTTGAGAATTTTTGCAAGGAAGATAACCTGGTTCGTATGTTAGGTTCCTGAATATAAGAAGAACTTACAACATGATGTTCAATGTTTTCACTTTTCAAAAGATAGACATATATTTGTTTGGGTGACACTAATTTGGTCGTTTACTAAAACCTGTGGTGATTTAATGTCAATGTATCTTTGAAGTTATTGCTGTATCATATCACACTGAAGTTGTTGCTGTATCATATCACATTGAAGATATTGCTGTATCATATCACACTGAAGGTATTGCTGTATCATATCACACTGAAGTTATTGCTGTATCATATCACACTGAAGTTATGGCTGTATCATATCACACTGAAGTTATGACTGTATCATATCGCACTGAAGTCATGGCTGTATCATATCACACCTAAGTTATTGCTGTATCATATCGCACTGAAGTTATGGCTGTATCATATCACACTGAAGTTGTTGCTGTATCATATCACACTGAAGTTGTTGTTGTATCATATCACACTGAAGTTATTGCTGTATCATATCGCACTGAAGTTATTGGACTTATTGTCAAAGGAGGGGTGCCAATTAGGGCCTTTCTACGGCCTATCAGTGATAAGGTTAATATTTTGAAGCCAGATACTTTGAGGTCAGTTGCATATTGTATCATGTTCAAAACATCTTTTTATGTTTGGACTCATAGAAATTTGGGGGTCAAAGTTGGGAAGGTGTAAAATTCAAATTTTGTTGTTGAAGTTGATATGTACTAGAAACTGTAGTAACAATGTTACTTTTTTAATTTTCTGCTGAATAATAGCACATTTAGTAGAAAAAAATAAAAAAAAAGTAAATAAAGTAGGTCAAGGTCACATTATTTTTAACTAGTCTATTTTGATTTCAAAATACTCAAAGAAAATTAAGAAAATCTTCCATTTACCGACTCCAAAATAGATTGGCAACAATAATCACCCCTATATGGAGGTCATACTATATAATTGGCAAGTTACTAAATCCACAGGGTTCTATTTGGCCTTGTGATTATGGCTGAAGAGGGGTTATATGGCGCATTTTGTAGCTGTAATTATATTCATCCAAGACAAAACGTGTCTAATTTGGAAGCAACTATGCCTCGCAAGTGGGGAGAAGAATTCTGTAAAATCTGTTACAAGCTGCATTGTCAACAAGGTTGAACAAAAAGTGTTCATACTTAAGGAAACTACAACCTTCGATCTCTGAACCTGAATTAAAAACCAGGTTACTTGAATGCCCGGCAAATAAATGCCACGTCCTCAAAATGAGCACCATTTTCGCAAGTAAGCATACTAATGAGCATATTCAAAAACGTCGACCTTTATATCATACAAGGATACACTATATTTCTTAATAAGATCTCACGAAGTGAAAGATCGGCTAGAAAGGGAGACTCTAGCGAACGGAACCCTGCAACTGTTACGGGTTTGTTGGGTGTAACGATTAACATTGATTATGTTTGTCTTGCAATGACAGATGATGTTCCGTTTTGGCTTCGATTATAAAGAGGTTCAAGCCCACCTTCATTGTCGAAAGCGTCAACATGGACGCTGGAATATTATATATGATACGACAGCTCTTTTTTACTTTCTATGACATGTAAGATATCTTTCTTACATAACCCTGACTCGGGGAAATATAAAAAAAATTAAAACCGGTAAGTAATGAAACAGATCATAATATTATTTTCCTCACAATGTGTATGTAAATATAAATGGAAAGTGTAGGCGCTTGGACACAGATCTGTATAATAAAGACCATAGAAAAGCGACGAACAGGAAAACAAACCTCTTATTGACGTCATGAGTAAGTTAACTGTATACAGTAGCAGTATTAAAGCTCCCACACACACTCACACATTTGATAAAATGAATATATTTTATTTCGTTTTTGTACCGCATCATTTCCACAAACCAGAAAATAAAAGAAGTACATCCTGTTTCATAGATAAACTCATCTCCATACTCCTACATACGGAAAATTCCGCAACGCATAATCATATAAACTTTTATTATTGATAAGGGTAAGTAGGCATATAATTGATTTTTGATAGATTCCCGTGTTTCAAATATTTTCTTTAACAAAATTATTTAACAGATAATGTAAATGGAACGACCTGTTCACCTTTTAGATCATACAATCTGTATATAGAAGATAATCCCCCCAAGACATGTATTACCTTCATTTAAATATTAAAGAAATTTCACGAGACATCTAGAGTTTATGAGCTCAATTCAATTCTATCACAATGTAATTCATTTCTTATAGGTGAGGAAATGACATAATATAATTATTAATTAGTATAAAAAGTTGATGACATATTGCCGTAATTGACATTCATATCAGGATATCAGATAATCGAAATATTTCAGCTCATAATATAGTTAAGGGATTTTGCAACCCCCACTTGCCGGGGATATTTGCTTTTTACTTGAAAAAAAATAGAATTAAAACCAAAAAATGAAGAATATAACCCCTCTTGGGCCCGATCACAAGGTCCCATAGAACTTTGTGGGATAAGAAACTATATATTATGATTTCCATGTATGGAAAATTTGCTATTTTTAATTATTTGATATCAAAATAGAATAGTTAGAAATTATGTGACTTTGACTTACTTTATCTACTTTTAACTATTTTTTCTACTAAATTCTTACAATCTGCTTCCTATTCAGCAGAAACTACAAAATCTAGAAGTTGTATTACAATTTCTAGTTCATAAGAATATCCACACAAATTTTGAACTTTACACCCTTCCTACTTTGACCCCCGATGTTGTCTATGAGCCCACGCAAAATGTTTTGAACATAAAACAATATGCAGCAGACCTCAAATTATATTCCTGCAAAATATTAGCCTTCTCACTGATAGGCCATGGAAAGGCCCAAACTGGCACCCCTCCTGTCTTGCAAATATTAATGATTAAATTTCCTCAATCACGATAGATTCAGTGGAACGTTAGTTCAACAGATTCAATATGGTGGCCAGTAGCTACATCGTGCGTTTCGATTGAAACTTTAACACCGTGAGTAGAACAATCACAATGATGTATATACATTATGTAAATATGATACGGCAGTAAATAAAGGATTTAAAGTTTCATTTAATTATTATTTCGATTTTTTTCTAAAAATAAATAAACGGTTTGCCTCAGTATTATAAAAGTATTAATTTCATTTCATTCTGCAAATCTCTACTGACATGGGATTACGGTGAAGCATGTATACATTGTTTTGTGTACCTAATCAATAGTATTGAGTACCCCGCACTCATTGAGATTTCAAATTCTTTCCTATGTTGACATCTCTCTTTTTTCTATTGAAACGGTCAATAGAGGTAATATACAAGTCTTTAAACCTCGTTTTTCTATTATTGTCGGGAATGACTAAACCAGCCGAGTGACAGACCGTGACGCTTAGCGAGGGAGGGGGACAACACCCGATAAATTATGTCCCGTGTGGGTGGATGATACGGTCCACCTGTGTTTGTCCCGGTACGCAGCTTACACACAATCTGCATAAGTTTACTTTCTCGCTTACGTTTGTAATTCAAATACCTTTTATGAATTCATTTCCAATACGAGTACAGCCGTCTGGCGGCCAGCAGAGGGGTAGTATATATGTGAAGGAGAGCCACGATCAGTTAGTACCGGTGTTGGTGGCGAGGTAACACTTGGAGGCAGTAGGATTGTGGACGGTTTACATTATATCATCCAAATTAAGTTTATGGTGATTTCGATATAGCTAGTTGGGAGAATGTCCCAGTCCCCAAAATCTGTTATGATTCCAAAGGCGTTGTTTGTCTTGGTGGTATGTGTCTGTGTTTGGACTACGGCGACGGCATCGAGTACCACCGCAACTAGTAATGATGCCACAACGACAGCAGCACAAGGTCCAACTAGTGCCACTATGTCTACCACCACAGCTGGAAGTGATGCCACAACGACGGCGGCACAAGACCAAACTAATGCCACTATGTCTGCAACTACAGCTGGTAGTGATGCCACAACGACAGCGGCACAAGGTCCAACGAGTGCCACTAGGTCTGCAACAACAGCTGGTAGTGATGCCACAACGACAGCAGCACAGGGCCCAACGAACAGGCTTCTAACTACAACTGGTGCTACCACAACAGCAACACGAGATCCCTCGAATCCATCTGGACCTCCTACCGATAGCGGAGAAACATGTAAGTACACGCAAGTTCCGAAATTCCATAGAGCAAAGGAAAAGTTAATACGATAATGTTTTAGTTGTGGAATCCGTCCAGGTATGCTCTTTAACGTATGACTGAGAACATTACTTAATGCCAATGCTTATTATCTTATTATGAGAAGCATGCAACTTGAAAGAAGGAAACACACGGGCAGTGTAGGGATGCTAACCATGGTCGGTAGAGCACAACATTATGTCCAAAATAGTCATAGACACTTCTAGATATGACCAGTGCGAAATATCAGATTTCTTTTAAAACTTATTTATTTCTGCAAGAAAATACTACAAAAACGCATTGAAGTATTTTCTTTTAAAGTACATATTATCATCTATTTGATATTTTCAAATTGATCTTGTTAGATTTCTAACGATAGTGATGGAAAGCTCTATTGCACAAACAAGTAAATTGTTTTCCATCAGAGATTGGGGATGGGGTTTTCAAGTAATTTTCATTATCGTAAATGTTATATTTAGGCGTATGTTGGCACTGTGTGTCCTACACGAACTTTTCAATGACTAACATATATTTCTGTGGAAATATAAGAGAATAGTCGTTTGGTTAATGGTAGGTACAAAAATTAGGTTTCATTGATTTAGGGCGTTCATGATTTTTAGTTCAGTAATATCGTGTTTCATTTGTTCGCGGTAAAATGTCTATACAATAGCTTCTCTTAATATTCAATTTGGATCACAATACCAAAATTGGTCATCAAATATTGAAAAAAATTACATATCGATCATCTTTTCACAAGGACAGTACAGAACACTTCGATAATACAATTTCAACTACAAAATGGAACTAAGAAAAAAATTGGTTAATAACCAAGCGTCAACAAAAGTACAATCCAAAGTCTAAACATAAATTAACAAAGGAAAGATGTACAAGGAAACTCTTGGAAAAGTATACGAGAATAAGACCATGTGTTCTGGAAAAGTAAGCGTCAAGAAGATTAAGCGTCTTCTGTTCTTTGAGGACACCCGCCGTGTAATTCTTAGTAACTTACATGTAAATGTCACGTCCTCAAATTAAGAATTGTGTTATCATTCTTAAAGCTTGATAACACTGGAGACGCAATTGACGTAATGTTATACCAGCACCAAAAAATAATCTACAAAATTAACATCATGAACATGTTTTATATAAAGATGAATAGCGACAATATTCAATAATATGAATGCGTATTTATTTTTGAAACAAAAGTATGTTTATCTAATACAACTTCCAACAGCCATCACTCCCGACATTCTCATCACCCCTTAACGCCCAATCTACCTCCCCCTTCCACAACATCCTATAGATTTCTATCCCTCAACATTCTAATTTTATCCCTCAACATCCTAGTTTACTCCCCCCACATCCTAGTTCTATCCCTCACCATAGTTATATCCCTCAACATCCTAGTTCTAACCCTCACCATAGCTCTATCCCTCCACATCCTAGTTCTATCCGTCAACATCCTAGTTCTATCCCTCCACATCCTAGTTCTATTCCTCCACATCCTAGTTCTATCCCTCCACATCCTAGTTCTATCCCTCCACATCCTAGTTCTATACATCAACATCTAAGTTCTATCCCTCCACATCCTAGTTCTTTCCCTCCATATTCTAGTTCTATCCTCCACATCCTAGTTCTATTCCTCCATATCCTAGTTCTATTCCTCCACATCCTAGTTCTATTCCTCCACATCCTAGTTCTATCCCTCCACATCCTAGTTCTATCCCTCCACATCCTAGTTCTATCCCTCCGCATCCTAGTTCTATCCCTCCACATCCTAGTTCTATCCCTCCACATCCTAGTTCTTTCCCTCCACATTCTAGTTCTATCCTCCACATCCTAGTTCTATTCCTCCATATCCTAGTTCTATTCCTCCACATCCTTGTTCTATCCCTCCACATCCTAGTTCTATTCCTCCACATCCTAGTTCTATTCCTCCACATCCTAGTTCTATCCCTCCACATCCTAGTTCTATCCCTCCAATTCCTCCACATCCTAGTTCTATCCCTCCACATCCTAGTTCTATCCCTCCACATCCTAGTTCTATCCCTCCACATCCTAGTTCTATCCCTCCAAATCCTCGTTCTAGCTCTAACATCTTAGTTCTAACCTTCAACAGCCTAGTTCTATTCCTCCACATCCTAGTTCTATCCCTCCACATCCTAGTTCTATCCCTCCAAATCCTAGTTCTATCCCTCCACATCCTCGTTCTAGCTCTAACATCTTAGTTCTAACCTTCAACATCTTAGTTCTATTCCTCCACATCCTAGTTCTATCCCTCCACATCCTAGTTCTATCCCTCCAAATCCTAGTTCTATCCCTCCACATCCTCGTTCTAGCTCTAACATCTTAGTTCTAACCTTCAACATCTTAGTTCTATCCCTCAACATCCTAGTTCTATCCCTCCATACCCTAGCATCACTGAGGAGTCCTAGGAGGACGAAACAGCTGTATGATGCAGTTTATTCATTTTTTTCGGATTACTGTATTTATTACTTAATTTAACAGGTGCAGCATATGTTGTGTCACGTCATCTTTATGATAGGGGATGGCAGACTCTACTGGTGGATATTTTGGTCCCCAAGGTTTGCCGGAGCCTCCATAGCCACCTTCTCATCCTTTCGTTACCTGACCCTGTCTCTCACCCACTGATTCACACAGTTTCTCCCTCCACACTATGTTAGCGGTCGACCGATCATTACCTTCGAGGTAAAAATAAAATCTATGCAGCTCAGTGATGAATGAAACAATTGATTATCATTATTTTAAACGCCACATTCAGGCAAGTGTGGTGTCGTTTTAAAAGTTGTTCCATGAAATAAAACACCCGGTTTTTTATAACTGCTCAACGGGGAATCAAATTTGCGCTAAGGGAAACTTTCATGACTATGTATACATTTTTTTTAGAAAAGAAAGGTCTTCACGTTCGAGAAAATACTGAAGTATGCCGAGAAAAAATATCAAATGACCATGTTTTGGTTGTGTTTATACTAGGTTATAATGTATAGAAGTGTTCCGATGTTGTGTATAGAGGTAACACTACCTGGTAACGAGGTAACACTACCTGGTAACGAGGTAACACTACCTGGTAACGAGGTAACACTACCTGGTAACGAGGTAACACTACCTGGTAACGAGGTAGCACTGCCTAGTAACGAGGTAACACTGCCTGGTAACGAGGTAACACTACCTGGTAACGAGGTAACACTGCCTGGTAACGAGGTAACACTACCTGGTAACGAGGTAACACTACCTGGTAACGAGGTAACACTACCTGGTAACGAGGTAACACTACCTGGTAACGAGGTAACACTGCCTAGTAACGAGATAACACTGCCTGGTAACGAGGTAACACTACCTGGTAACGAGGTAACACTGCCTGGTAACGAGGTAACACTACCTGGTAACGAGGTAACACTACCTGGTAACGAGGTAACACTGCCTGGTAACGAGGTAACACTACCTGGTAACGAGGTAACACTACCTGGTAACGAGGTAACACTGCCTAGTAACGAGGTAACACTGCCTGGTAACGAGGTAACACTACCTGGTAACGAGGTAACACTGCCTGGTAACGAGGTAACACTACCTGGTAACGAGGTAACACTACCTGGTAACGAGGTAACACTGCCTGGTAACGAGGTAACACTGCCTGGTAACGAGGTAACACTGCCTGGTAACGAGGTAACACTGCCTGGTAACGAGGTAACACTGCCTAGTAACGAGGTAACACTACCTGGTAACGAGGTAACACTACCTGGTAACGAGGTAACACTGCCTAGTAACGAGGTAACACTACCTGGTAACGAGGTAACACTGCCTAGTAACGAGGTAACACTGCCTGGTAACGAGGTAACACTACCTGGTAACGAGGTAACACTACCTGGTAACGAGGTAACACTACCTGGTAACGAGGTAACACTGCCTGGTAACGAGGTAACACTGCCTGGTAACGAGGTAACACTACCTGGTAACGAGGTAACACTACCTGGTAACGAGGTAACACTGCCTGGTAACGAGGTAACACTACCTGGTAACGAGGTAACACTACCTGGTAACGAGGTAACACTGCCTGGTAACGAGGTAACACTACCTGGTAACGAGGTAACACTACCTGGTAACGAGGTAACACTGCCTACTGACGTATATCACTAGATCATAGACGTGTTGTGTGTCAGAAAAAACTATGCTCGAATTATATAGTTTTATTGTCGAAGAAAAATTGGGATTTAAAAATTGACGGTTAAAGATTCCATTAAAGGAGAGGATATATATTAACGTGATGTAATGAGGCTGACAGTCAAAAGGACAAATTGATTGACTACTTCATAGCAACCCTGGGAATATCTAAGGAATCAGGACACAAATCGGATCGGTATCAAAATCGGATCACTATTTAGAAATATATAATTTAGATCAATAAATGGGTCAACAGATCAGTCATTATAATGAAGAATCCTTTAGACTTGTAATCGTCTATATATGTTTAGTTTTCAAGCTCAAAAAGCAATAGTAAATGTATCTTATAATAAAACATATGTTTCTTATTTAAATTGTTAAATAATGGGGCATACGCGTATACTTTGAATTATATTTATGGATCAAGGAAGAAATAAGCTTAATAAATGAAACTAAATGTCAAAAAATATCTATTTTAAAAATACAATTCTCCTTTGTTTATACTTTATTTAAACCAAAGCGTCAAGAAAAACTTGATTAAGATTACTATCGATTAAGCTTTGAACAAATGAAATATTTAATAATATATGGAGTCCCTTCATAAAAAACAAGCGTATACGACCAGGTGTTCCCGAATGGTAAGCGTCTACTCGACGACACCCGCAATGTAGATTTAGGTCACACACAAGTTAAAACCACGTACTTAAAGCTAGAACTGAGTATTCACAACAAGATTGAACATAAATTATCATACTTAGTATTCGAAAATATCGACTTTCATATCAAACAGGGATAACATAGCTTCCAATGAGAAAGTGGTGGCTAACATAAAATTTGCCAATTATAAAAAAGTCTATTCTAGCACGATTTACAAAAAAAAATACCCTAGATTACAATCTAGGTTTTCAATCTAGGGTTTGAATACCTTTAACCCTGGACTATAATTACGTTTTTGAATAATAAAGTCGATAACCTGCATTCTTTTGACCTTAAGTCTGTGCATTGTACTCTAGATGAAGTAATGCATTTTGTCTCCGAAAAACTATCCTTTTTTATACAACCTAAAGTATTTGGCAAGCCTCCTTACAAGGGATTTTGATGACTTTTTTCTAAAACAAAAAAATATCAGAGAATACCAAAGCGTCAACAAAACCATAATCCGAACTCAAAATCGATTAAACTAGGGGTAAAACAGGAACAAAGGAAAGATTTACATGGAAACTCTCTAAAAAGCTCAAGAGAATAAGACCAGGTGTTCTGGAAGAGTAAGCGTCTTCTGCTTCATCGACGACAACCGCCATGTAAATCTTGGTCACATCCAAGTAAGAATCAATCCTAAAAATGAGAACTAAGTCATCATTGTCATTACAACAAGCAAACACACTAACAAGCAAACTCAAAAACGACCATATTCATATCACACAAGATACAGAATACATCTCGATGAGATCAAGATTGCGACCGTAAAACTTGCCCATAATCTCCATCAACCTGCATCTCTCGATTCCCTATGCTGCAAGTTTATTCGTCAGCAGTAAGCTATACGATAAACGTGATGATTTCAATTTTCCGATCGTGAACTTTCCATTTCTTGATAGTTACATCCCTGCTTCTCCAACCTGTGCTTTTTACATGTCGAATTTGATTCGTTAATTTAGGACTTGCTCTAAATATCGAGATTTCTTTTTCGATCGATGCCAACTGCTGACAAATAAACTTACAACACACGGATTCGAGAGATGCAGATTGATCAGAACGATGGGCAAGTTTTATGTCTCATTGATAAACATTTTGTATCTTTGTTTAATATAAAGATGGACGTTTTAAGTATGGTTATTACTGTGTTTTCTTGTGATTGGCAATGCTGTTTACTTGGATGTGACCAATATTTACATGGCGGTTGTCGTCGATGAAGCAAAAGACGCTTACTCTTCCAGATCACCTGGTCTGATTCTCCTGTGCTTTTAAAAGGGTCTTCACGTGAATATTTCCCTTTTGTTCATATTACACCCCCAGTTTAATCGATTTTGAGTTCTGATTATTGTTTTGTTGACGCTTCGGTATTCTCTATTTTATCTTCTTCTATTGTGACAGTGGCGGTTATATATATATAAATGCTCCTCGTGTGACAATGGGTACAGATATACCCGACAAACACTTGTTTCGGGATTTAATGGTATGATATCCCTGTCAATAAGTACACACGTCTGTTGAATACATGTAAAACCTGTTAGGATTGATGCTAAAATATTTATCACTGAAGTAAACTTACTTTTGTCCTTTTAAGTGACCATTAACTGTTCAGGAAATGACAATAATATGTGGTATACGTGTGCATCTGTTTGAATTACGTAACAGTTTCAGTTTCAGATATATTTTATTGAATTAACAATTGGATTGAGCAACGTAGCATATATAAGCTCTCTCCTTAACTTCCTTTATTTACATACATGTATATTGCAATATCTGGACATGAACACACATACATTATCCACTCATACACCAGATCACCCTACACATATGTACATAGTCACAGGCACAACATGCATATTTTTATGCAAACATATATACTTGTACTAACATACAAACTTACATGCATATATATACACTCATACATACAGTAATTTGAAATACAAATACATACATAAATCATGTTGACAACCATAAACATATAGACATTCACACCCATATACAACAAACACACCTACCACATATAACACAACAACTACCCACCCCCCTTTTTACGTTCATGCTCACACTATATATTGTTGCAACCTGTACAAACTGATCTATGAATAACGTATCTCATGTAAACTACACTGTCGGTTGTACGTTTCAAACGTTACATGTTTCTGCTTCGTCAAATTTAATAATAAACAAGAAAATGCACAGATCTATAAACGATTTTGAATATAGGTAGTTCCAGTCAAATTACATAATCAAAGATGGCGTCCTTTCAATTGAAATAAGAACCTATTTTGTATTCACGTGTAATTGCTATGATTGGGTACATTTGAACCATCATTTGAACCATCAATTGACTTTGTTCTATTTAAGGATTAACTTGATTTTTTTTTATACGTTATGGGGATATAACACAAAAAACAGGAGTGAACTCTAAATAAACCGCTTTGTGATGAAAGTACACTCCGGTTTTTTGTGGTTTAACCCCATAACATAAAAAATAGATTCAAGTTATTACTTATAATTTAATCTATACCCTGCGTAAATTATCTTTATTAATGGACTCTTTTCTTTTACAAATCATTACGCTGGTGCATCAGCCAATCAAAAGTGACGTTATAAACAGCGACGTAAATTTTTACGTTATAGGCTGATAACATAATTTTTTAAAACAATGAAAATGCTTGTTTTAAACAAGATTAAGTTATTTACATTTAACCGCAATCGATTTGAAAAGTATTCATGGAATTTAAACATATTTTGAAGATACGTACAGTTCACTCTTTTATAAAAAGACGAAAATCGATTCCCTCGGCTGGGGAGGAGCGTTTATCCCCGTCTGGTTGTACCTGTCCGACCTTGGCCGAGGTCTAAGTACACTTGACACGGAGTTGTCACGCGAGTCTCTAGTTCCTCTTATTGATGAAAACCTACTTGTTTATTTCCAGTGTAATCTTATATTGGACTGTCTACCTTTTGTATACGTTAAAATCTATTCATAACGATAGTTCCTGTCAGCTTTGTCTACGGTGACGGTGATCCTCGAGTCAAAGAGATGACAAGGATCGATAAGTATCTATATTACACCCATTTATATCAGAATTGTTACATGTAGGTAGCTTTTCAGCATGTTACCTAATATTTTGTTTTTATCATAAAAATTACAGACGAGTTTTCGTGGGAGTTACCTCCATTCATATCACTGGTGCAGTGTTGTTCCTCGGGTCGTTAGAATGCACAGGCACAATGGTTGCTTGCCTTTTCTCAAGAACCTTCATCGCTAGGCGTTTTCGTTTTAACCTCACAAAAAGAGAACAATTTAAGCGTTGACATCTCTGAATAAATCCTATACATTATTGATATGGTAATTATAATTGTATGTTAGACATTTAAACGTGAGCAATTATCTGAACGATAGAACATACTTTCCTTATACCAGATGAAAAGATAGAAATTGAATGATTTGTCACCAACGACAAGTCGTATAGCTAGAGGCGTGTCATTACGTCCTCTGGTCGCTTTCTACTTATGGTTAAGTCTTTGGAGTCCTTGAGAAATCATCATATGTAATAAAACATATCGTCCTGATAAATAATCATCCGTAATAAAAGCTTTCCAAGTTCTGATAAATAGTCATCCTAGATTTAAGATTTTTAATTCATGATAAATTGCCATCCTTAATGAAATAATAAAAGATTATCAATTCCTGATGAATTGTCATCCTTAATAAAACATTATCCGTCCTGACACAATTTCATCCTTAATGACATGGTATGTCGTCCTGATCAGTTAGTGTCCTTAACAAAAGAGTTCTGTCCTGATAAATGATTCTCCTTAATAGAAGATCATTGTCTTAAAAAACATTATTATGTAATCCGATAAATAATCGTTCTAAATCAAACACCATTTTGTCCCGATAAAATATCATCCTTAATAAAAGGTCATGCTGTCCTTATGAATTATAATAAATTAAAATATCACCCTGTTCCTTATCAATTATAACTATCAATAAAATATCACCCTATTTCTGATGAATTATAATCTTTGATAAAACATCATACTGATATCGCATTCCTAATGAAATAATCATCCTGGTCTGATAAATTATCACCATTGATAAACATCATCCTGTGCTGAAAACTTGACATCCTCAATAAAAGGAAATCCTGTCCTGATATATTTATGAGGTGTTTCCTCTTTGATAAAGGCCGTTATTAATCAATTAGCATTCTGATAAACCATCCCTGAAAGACCGTCATTCTGTTAACCCAGAGGCAAAATATGAACAAATGAAGGAGTTATCATGAAAAAGTACAAGAGAATAAAACCAGGTGTTCCGGAAAAGTGAGCGTCTCTTACTTTATCAACGACACCCGCCATGTAAAGTCCGATCGGAGTAAATGTTACCACCTCACAATGAGAACTTAGGCATCATTGTCAATCGCAACGAGGAGACATTCTAATGATGACGTAACATACACATATGATGCACCTTTTAAATTTAGTTATATTTACAGTATGCCGAAAAAAATTAATCAAACTGCATCATACAGCTGTTTCGTCCTCCTAGGACTCTTCAGTGATGCTAAGGGCAAAAGGTGGGAATCCAAAATGTATAAATTAATGTAGAAGCAGAAGGGTCAGGTACGTAAACCCCTTTAATTTGTGAATTTAGAAGTAAAACTAGACTTGTTCAGTACAATTTCAAATCGTGTACTACAAAAGTGTGTATATAATGTACCGTGCCACTACTCAAATGAGATGGACTGTGGCTATGGAGGCTCCAGCAAACCCCGGGAACAAAAAACGTCCACCAGCAGAGTCTGCCATCCCCTATAATTTAAGATGACGTAACACACACATATGCTGCACCTTTTAAATTTAGTAATATATACAATGAGAATATCCAAAAACGACTTCCATCATACCATACAAGGGTGCAGAACATCTCTCGATGAGAACAAGATAGTGACCACAAATCTTTTTCACAGTTTTGATCATTCTGCATCTTTAAAATCCCTATGCCATAAGTTTGTTCGTCACCAGTTGACATCTATCACGGATATCTCGTCATCTTGAGCAAACCCTAGAAAAACTGTGACATATAAGCACAAGGTTTGAGAATCAGGAATGTTACCATCCAGAAAGGGAAAGTTCACCATTAAAAACGAAAATAGTCACATTTATCGTATATAAGATCGACTAGGTTAGCAAACTTTTCGTTGTTTATAGACAATACATCGTCGATATACTTGGGAGTGAATGTAAAATATTTGGCAAGGTTTTTTGTTACCTGTTCTAGTAATCAGCCTAGAATGAAAACAAGAACAAGACAGCTAAGAGTTGAGCACAGTTTGTTGACAAAGGAACATTAACAGCCTGCTGGAAAATTCTCCCAACCAAACAAATACATGTATATTGTCAATCAGGAATTCCTAACCTTTTGTTGGGTTTTCACAAAGTTTGTTCCAAGACAGCTCACAACGATAAATGTGTATCTTTACCACTCATTTTGGAAAAGAAAACTCTAATTATTAGAGATAGATTATATGTACAGGGTACAGTATTACTGTAGCTCTGATTACTTGTGCTAAGAATGGTAATACGGAGTTTGATATTGCGCAGTTAGCAGAAGATAAATTCCGCCATGTTTTGCATAATAATGAGATTTGCGATGAAATTTTAATACTTTGTAATTATATCAATTTACATGATATTTTTACTCCTTGTCCTTTATATGGAGTGGTAGTTTGAGTGGATATTTAACGGGTTAACTTTGAAAAAGACTATCTTGCTAACATCAATTACAGTGCTTATATACAGGTATGTGTAATAGGTCAGACTCTCTTACAAACGTGATGATGGAAATATTTGACGACACATTATAATGCACAAAGTGGCATATCAAACTATTAATTTAGCCAAAAGATTCGTGAGTGTCACGTATCACGTTACTTTGTATAAAAATGCTGATGCTTCGTTTGCCCCATTACTGAGAAAATGTAGCCTCCAATCACGTCATCAGTGAACTGCTTAATCATGGTGTAAAGTAACGCTCAGAAAAAACAAAATTACTTTTCAACGCGATGTTTCCCAAATAAAGACCTGATGTTTCATCCATTTTATACCTAATGATAAATATTTTGCACCTGTGAAAATTCTAGGAATTGTCAGCTACTGCTCGTGTACACAAAAGGCATTGTTGTTTGAAATGTTACTACTAGTACCCGAAGTCCTTTGATTGCGTCAGTCGATGGGCTATGGCGGGAATTCTGGTTCCCCCTACAACACTAAAATATGCGGGCACGTCTCAAATGACTTTCGCTATCAAAAGGACGCAAACGGCAAACAAACCTAACCAAAACGAAAGCAAATGTAATGTTTAAGGGGATGCATATGTGAGCTCATAAGTCATTATACTATGACGAGATTTACAAAAGCCCCCCTCATTGCCAATGAAACCACACTTAAGATTGCCTCAGATTCACAATAAAACTATTGGGCTGCTGATGCCATGATCGCCATCCTAGTCTCATAGAGAAATATTCTGCATCCTTTCCTACTTCTTATGACTGAAAATGTTACCTCAGTTCGCACTTTGAGGATGTGGCATTCAGTTGGATATTACCTACATTGTATGGCGGTATAGTCGATGAAGCTAAAACACTTGCCTTCCTTGAAAAAATCTGGTCTTGTTGTCTTAAACTTTTTCATGAGTCTCCGTGTAAATCTTTCTTTTTATCTATTTTGTCCCTAATTCAATCATTTGACGCTTTGGTATTTTTTTTACTTCTTTTAGATTCACTTAAAGGCTCGCCTTAATAAATAATAGTTCCATTATGTAGGCTGTAGGTAAAGTTACCTTTTCTATCTGTCCTGGGTTATCACATACGATAGCCGTAATGACGGTACCATCAATGTCACTTGAGTAACTGGACACTCCACTCCCTCCTTACATTCAATATATCTTATCTTTAATCTCCCAGCCGATACTGATTGGATCCAACTACATGAATGCCTTGGATTTAATAAGCAGTCAGACTGCATGCTTACATATATGTATTCAGTTAAAACATGTCTGTGTTGTAATACTATCACTGTGTCGCGATAAGGTATACGTCATCCCAGCCCCCAACACTCCATTACGTTTACCTCTATCTATTATATCATTTAATATAGGTCACATGGTTATCATTAATGTGGGTCGCGAGCAGTATGACGGATGTATTTTTCCCACATTACACTAATGAGATGATAGGTATTTGAGGTGTCAGGTTATCAACAGTAATTTATCATCGTAAAAACTACTTGTTAACGCCCTGTATCCTATGGATAGTTCCCCTTCATATCGACTATCATAACAGAGTTAGTCTAATATTAAAAACAACTATTGATTCTACAGGGTGTTTTTAAATACATCATTGAAATTTCTTTTAAATGTTTACGAGGAAAGTAATTTTACACAGTTTTCTACAATAACAATTAGGTTCTTGAATAGTTTTCTAAATGTGAGCATTTTTTTTATCTATCGGCTAGTTTGGACTGTTTCTTGTATTATGGATACTTTGTTGTGTTATTAAACAGAGTGATATTTATTAATATATCAAAAGTAGGAATGTTCAATATACCTTTATATTAAAGAAAATCATGTTGACACTCCAACAATACATCTGGAAATTGTGCAGAATAAAACATTTCCTAGAAAATTCCCAGGTTCATTGAAAGCTAACAATACTTTTCTGTCCCGAGATTGTCAACATCATTGTCAACACCCATAACAAATATGTCGTATTCAAAGAATATTAATAGAGCTGCATTTTGATATATGTGAAATTAAAATTGTTGCCTTTAGAAATTCCTCTTTTTTGTGTAATTTGTCAGAACTAGTTGGTGTTTAACGAGCTAGCTTGGCGAATATTTTGGCAGTCTTTTATTGTGTGCTAGCTTACGTACAGTCACGATTAGAAATCGTTTGTGTTAAATGACATTGAGATAAAATTCTTATGCAAATGTGATGTTTTTGTGTATATTGAAGATGCACATGGAAGCATTCAATAGGAGAGCACTTCAATTATTTTTAATTTTAATCTGTTTATATTATATGCATTTTAGTATCATATTTGATTTGCGTAAATGTTGTTGGTTTTCGTGCAATCATAAACCCTTCAAAATTCTATAACTATGCGAAGTATGTTTTTCTTACTTTACTAACACTTTTGGAGTTGTTGAAACAAAGATAAAATAAGAATGTGTTAGAAGTGGATTAGAAAACAAAACAGCACCTGAACAGGAGAGGAAAGGAAAGAAAATGGTCCTAAAATTAAGTCACCATGTCACCGTTTCTAGAATTAAGCTACAATGTTAATCATCATTTAGAAAAATAAAGAAATGTTTTCCTCATTTACTCTTATAGGATACACTTTCTAAAATATTTTATAAACATAAAAACTATATACGTATAAATAATAAGTGACACAATCATGTCGTTCTTGTTTTTTTAATAACGTATTGCAAAAGTGCATGATTCTGAAAACATTTTAGAAGTACACGAGAATCGTAAACTTGTTAGATCAGTACATCAGCTGCTTACCTCGATATTTACTTGAACTATGACAACACAAGGACAGATTACTACTAAGCTATACGATAAACATGACGATTTCAATTTATCGATTGTGAACTTCCATTTCTTGATAGTGACAATCCCAGCTTCTCCAACATGTTGCAGTTTATTCGTTTTTCTAGGGCTTGCTCTAATAATAGAGATTTTCTATGAAGGTTGGTGAGTACTATGAACAAGTTTTATGTCGCCATCTTTGTCTCATTTAGAAAGATGGATGTGTGTGTTTGAGTATTTTCAATAGTGATGACTCGTTTTTGTCTTTGAGGACTTGATGTTTACCTGGACGTGTCCAAGATTAACATGGCAGGGGTCGTCGATGAAACAGAAGACGTTCACACTTCCAGAACACCTGGTCTTATTCTCTTGTAATTTTACTAGGGTCTCCATGTAATTCTTTCCTTTGTTCATATTTTCCCCCTAGTTTAATCGATTTTGAGTTTGGATTATGGTTTTGTTAAAATAAAAACTCCGTTAGCATTCAGAGAGTGAAAGGGTATCGTGATTATTAGTACAGTGTAGTTGATATAGGATTATGAGCTCTATTCAATTAAAATGGAGGCAAAGTTGTTATTGACATTCTTTTAATGGAGAAAATGCCACAATTATGTCAGTGAATTCAGGTAGGCTATCAGTATTCTTTGATTCCCATTAAGAGAGACATATGATACCCATTAAAATAAAGAATGTATTAGCATTAAGATAGTGAAAGGTATTGATTGTATTCAATTAAGTTTGAGAAAGTGGTTTATTGGCGTTTAATGGAGAAAACGCCACACTGATATCAGTGGATTCAGATATTAGAGTATTTGATTCTCATTAAGACTGTAGTTGTTGGATCGTTGGCTGATATGTACCCTTTAAATTGTAACCAACACCTATGACAAAAGGTTGAGTTTTGTACAGTAGTGTATGTACAAGTGTTTCAGTCCAACAACCGTCGTATACTATTGTTGGTTTGTTTAAGCTATTGATCTTAACTTGGCCCCCTTGTTCATTATAGCCGTAGTCTCCCCTCAAAGACTGTCGTTTTACCTTAGAATAGCAAATATTGACCGTTTTATTGCTATTAACATAAATACAAGAGTAAATTTGTAAAAGACGGCGTGCATTCAACAACAGGGGTCAGTATACACATTTGTTTTTACTATCAGATATTCTCAATATAGATAATTGGTTTACATTGAGGCGAGGGTTTAAAGTCCACAAACTATGAGTTTAGAAATGATTTGTTTATGTCCTGACTTACTGGAACGAATGCTACCTATACCGTTAATGATTAGCATGCTAAAGATATCGAACTTGCACATAACAGAAGTTTAGGTCTCGGCAATACATCCGTATATGTAGTACAGCACCAATTACTCCAACATCTTTACGTCTCCATGGTCGTAATGAGGAGTAACAGTGATTAATAAATAAGGAAAGCTGGTTTATTATTGTCAGGTTATGAACATCTTCCATATGCTTCGGGGGCGCGGGTTAAGCTAGTATATGGTCTATGAACCGCTGGAATAGATCATGGTAAAAATGGAGTCACGTGGCTATATGATAGTCAATTGTAACACAATGATCAGTTTGTTTACGTGTTTTAAATCTCCTATCACTGACGAAAGTCGGCGGTCTGTCGACGTGAGGGGTATATTTACGCTTAAACCAGGCCTTCTGAGGCTCAAAAAGACCTTGATTTACCAGTCCTTGTCTAGCTCAGTCCATCGTCTAACAGCTCCCTTGATTGGGACACAGGGACATGTTAAAATGGTAATGTATGTATATAATGTATGGGGAGGGGTTAGATGTTTATATCGACCCCACATACTTACATTTTATACATTTACATACATTACTATTGTACCGTGTCCCTGTGATTATAATATGATGTTACAACGGCGGTGGTCAACCGATTGGAAACGTCCTTCATAAATTAAAAGGGGTTTTACGCATTTGACCCTTCTGCTTCTTTAGTTTAGAAATTTTCGATTCCAGCCTTTTGGCCCCTAGCATCACTGAAGAGTCCTAGGTGGACGAAACAGCTGTATGGTGCAGTTTAATTCATTTTTTCGGCATACTGTATCTATTACTAAAGTTAAAATGTGTAGCACATATGTGTGTTACGTTATCTTCTAGTTGTATCCAAGCTGAGCAGGACTTGCTGATCGTCGGCGTGCGTCTTCAGCTCGGAGAGTCCCAGTGTGGTCGTACATTTCCCTCTCCGTGTACATATAGTTTTGTGAATACTCTTCACATGTGCCCGTATGATAGGATTTGAAGGTTCAATGTTGGGTGTATGTACCTGTATAGAGGAAAGGAGACACTTTTAAACCTCAAAACAGTTATACCAGCCCTATATATAGGATTTATCCATTACCATTACACAGATTTCACTAGTTTACCAACACACACACTTCACCTCAGAAAACGCTTCCTTGTCGTGAAGTTGTGTTTTAGTGGAATGTACCCGTGTAACGATATCACGACAAGGTTATCCCGGCACTAAATCAATATTTGATCACAGGGAGGCTCTGATAGTCGACACTTGATCCACTTTCTTAAGGGTGTTTGTAATTCCTTCAACACAACCGTCTATTCAATTCCTACCCAATTTGGTGAAAAGATCCGCAAGTTTTTTCATTGCAATAATATCGAGTAGGGGTGGTTTCCATTTCCTTTCAAAATTCATCTAATTAATATACAGCCGTTCATTCAAATCATATCCAATTTGATTGAAAGATCCTTAGCTTTCTTCAATGCATAAATATCGAGTAGGGGGTTGTTTTACATTTCCTTTCAAATTCTTTCTCATTGACAGCGCCATGCTAAGAATGATTTTCTGTACTAGATTCGGCCTCCTGTTGAATACATGTACCTTTGCCTGATGTCACGCTGGCACGGTTAGTGCCTAATTGATGCCATAGGATTACGTCATCAGTAACTTTATTGAACAACCTATACAGAAATTTGTTTGTATTCACATAAAAAGTCTGGCCCTGCTATAGATGAGAAGCACAATGCTATAGTTTGTGCTGTATTGACAGTAGGGGGCGTCAAGTGGAAACCAGTGATATTGTACGCCTAAAGCTATCCATATATCTGATTATCAGTACCGATACACTATACAATTCACTTCACAAAACTGTGCATCATTTGGACATATTCAGACACCAGACGCCCCATCGTCGGAAACCCACGATACACTTCTCTGACGTTTGCATCGATGCAACCGTCAGAGAAGTGTACCGTGGGTTTCCGACGATGCAGACGCCCCAGAAATGAATACACTAATATTAAATAAGCAATATCGCGAAATAAAAGAAATAAGAGAATACCAAAGCGGTTACACCCTGTAATCTGACAAAATATTAACAAAGGAATGATTTACACGGAGACCTTTGAATAGATACCAGAGATTGGGACCAGGTGTTCTGAAAGGGTAAGCGTCTTCTGCTTAATCAATAACACCCTCTATGTCAATCTAGGTCACATTTCATTCAATGTCACATCCTCAAAGTGAGAAGTAAGGTAATCACATGGGTGTTTGGAGTTAAGTGTAGTCCTAAGGGTTCTGACTCACTGATCCGCTAAACAATGGGTGGTTGGCTGCTCTGCTGCCGTCATAATATTTAGCGGGTCAGAAAGTCAGAACCTTTAGGACTGTGTAGAGGATTGTATGTATGATTAGTCAGTATTAGCATTGTATAATTTAGATTTACTTTATGTTATACAGACTGTGTTCATTGCTTAATAAACACATTGAAGTAAACGGAACAGAGTCCCATTTATTATGTTTCGAATACATCCAGTGCCGACTTTTACGGTACTGCATCATGAGCCAATATCACGCCGAAGGCCTCATGCTACAGTACTTCAGGGCATTAAAAAGCAAGAAAGTTGGCGGAGAAGAGAGAAAATATAAAATCTGAAATGATTTAATGAGTACATGAGGTTTGTTGGACGTTTTTGTGTCGTCGAGTAGATAGCACAAAAATAAAAAGCGCGAATTTGTGGACAGATGTATCGTTATAATTCTGTCATTATAAAACGAATATAAAGTTGGAACACCATTATTTATTAAATTGGAGGTGCAACTTGCTGACAAATTATCCGAATCCTTTTTCTTTGCATAATTTAACAATAACTTGTCTGACGAGATCTCAGATCTGTAGGGGGGGGGGGGGGTGGGTTATAACATCGTAACAGCGTGTATATAAAGATTTCGAGAGATCTGTAGGAGGGTGTTTATAACATCGTAACAGCGTGTATATAAAGATTTCGTGACTTTATGGTCTTTGATTTCAAATCAATTGAAATCATGTGACCACTATGTATGACATAACTTGTAAACAAATTAAATTGTAAATATTACTTAATAGTCTATGGTCTACTATAAATAGATCTATAAAGATATGGCGAGTTATCGTCACTTCGCGCACGAAATGGCCATTAAAAGCACAAACTATTGGGATTACTAGAGATAAGTATCAGTTTAAACGATTTTACGTGTTGTTATTTCTCAACAGCTCATCAGATTATATCCATCAGTTCATCCAAAACACGCCAACGAAAATGTGTAGTAGCTTTCATTGATGAACGTATGTACACGTGTATACTGCCTTCTACTCCTCTTTTCGTGGGCTGTTCTTTTTTATTATTATTATTTTCAGGGCCTTGATTAAGCTTCCGTAAAATTTCACAATCCAATTTTTATCATTTCAGAATAAATCTCTTATATAAATCTAGTTCAGAAAGAATATTACTTTTGTTATAGTGTATCAATCTACAATTAATATAGAATAAGACATGTACTAGTACAGCTGTATGGTATTAAGAATTACCATACAAGATACATATAGGTCTCCTAGCAACAACCACAGTACAATACAGTGTTCGTACTGGATCAGAAACAAACAATGGGTTGATAAGCTGCGTATTACTTAAAACAACGACATTGCAAACAAACAAAAAGGTCAAATTTCCAGGGCGATCCGTCCCTTTTTTCAAGACAGAAACGTGAACATTTACAGATCACAAGATAACGGAGGCAATGACCAACAGTACACAATAAAACAAAACTTTGCATGTAATTGCATACTCTTAGTTAGCGTGTAAACCAAGGATAATTATTGTTAGCGAAGATCTCGATCTAAGTTTCATAAACTCCACGATAGATATGGACAGCTCGCGGATAAATTAAAAAACAGGGTTTCCTGTAAGTTAGTTCACGTAGCTGAATTTACCCGACTTGGTCAATACGTTTGATTTGATCATAGGTTGGCCATGTTTGTCCCTACCCCCGCTTCCCTGTAGGCCCGTCAATACCGAATTGCACCTATTAAGACCTAGGTCGGCCATGTTTGTCTCTACCCCGGTTTCCCTGTAGGTATGCTATTACCGAATTACATCTATATTGCCTCTACCCGGGTCCCCTGTAGGCCTGCTATTACCGAATTACACCTATTTTGTCTCTATCCCGGTTCCCTGTAGGCGTGCCATTAACGAAATACATTATTCAGACCTAGGTTGGCCTATTTTGTCTCTACCTGGTTCTCTTGTAGCCTCGCTATTACCAAATCACACCTATTTTGACCTAGGTCGGCCATGTTTGTCCCTACCTTGGTTCCCTTGTAGGCTCGCTATTACCGAAGTACACCTATTTTGACCTAGGTTTGATTGAGAAACTCGTAACATTGATAAACATGAAGTTTTATGTAATTATTGCATCTGATGCCTTTCGAAAGTTCCTTCGTTCATACTAGTTTCTTCGATTTGATTTCGAATTGCTATTTTCTTATTTCCGCAAAATTAAAAAAAAGCGAAGTAAACAAAAGCTTTGATTCTTCAGACATTTCAATGTTTTTTGTTTGTTTTGTTTCGTGTTTTGGGGGTTGTTTTTGCATCAGCAAAGCATCAGCAAAAAAACCTGTTCCCAGTATGTCCCATGGTTGTCTATCGGTGTTTGCCAAAGTGCTGATCTCTACCAAGATTGCTTGATTAAAACGTTACGTACAGATGAAGAAAAGTGAAAACTATTAATACTAATAATACTAATTATTTCAGGCACATATTTACATTCATATTCAGATCTTGAGAAAGTTCTTAGCCCTATTTAAATTATCATATAATAAAACTTTATCGCCATGTGGGTGTTTATCGTGGGACTTAAAGAGCCGATGTTTGTGATAACTTTCAATATTTAAAACTTTATGTTAATTGATTTTTAAAATAAGTTTTAAGCAGAATTTCTCTTTTGATGAACTGCTGGCATAAATAGGCTGTGTAGGAGTGTGTAGAGACGTAGCTTTATACATGTCTGGTGTGGGGGATTATAAACGTGATGTACAAGGGGAGCTCTTCAGACATTCGACTGATAATTACAATTGGGTGTCCGACCTCGGGGGAGTTACCTTACGTAAGAGAAACGTCAACTTAGAAAGCGCAATAAAAATTGTTATTGCCTTACCTGGTATCAAATAAAGGGAAAATACATTTTATTATATTTATTTTGTACAAGTGTAAATTCAATATCAGTTAAATCTCCATTGAGGGATAACTATGTAAACAGCTGCGACATATTCGTGTAATAGCTGGTCGCGGTAACTTTAAAGTAATAAGGCACAGGTAAACCTCGTATACCGAAGTGGTCAATAACGGCAGGTAAACCAAAAAAAAAAACGGACAATGGTGTTGGTTGGTTAATGTGATTTATTCAGACTAGCTTCTTTAATTGAATCTATTTCATCCTAAACTCGTCCACACACAGCCATTAATGTATAGATATTTGTTAACTCGGTATACCAATAGTCGACGCCTCCAATGTATCTGGGCTATCCCCTACATCTGATAAGTGATTACGCTTCATAGAATTTAGCCAATACGTTTTGAAAAATAAATTGGTTCTCGGTGGTCGCGGTGAAAGTGACTTTATAGCTCTGCTGGTTTATTGAGATAAGATTTGTCGTCGTGACAAATACAGTCTAACCTCTAAAAAATATTAGATTGGCACAATTGCACTCTCCGACCCCCAATGGACAACATGTATGCTAATCCAACGTCACACGTGTGTTAAATGACGTAGCTTAACGTGGCAAGACATCACTGCGGTAATTACAAATTAACTACGTTAAAGGTAAATAAGCTAGTCCCTGTTAGCTGGTACAAGTGGAAGCAAAGGTGCCCGAGAATTCGTTACAGCAAGATTTCGACACGAAGTTAAGTTCGTTTTTTTTGTAATTATACCCTTTTGGATGTATTAGACCATTTTTTTTTTTTATTAAAATACCACCCATTTTTATGATTTAGATTACATTACGATTAGCTATTACAGTATAAGCAGTAAGTACGTCTAACTAGGTAGCTGTAGGTAAAATCACGCCGAGGTAGGTTGTTAGCAGGTGCAAGGGATGTATTACATGGTGAAAATACAACTTCGTGTGAAAACAGCGGAATAGCCAGAACATTGTCAGAACTGCTGAAATTAGTTAGCAAATTAGACTTGAGACTTGTTTCAATAGAAGTACAGGTTAAAAAGATCGATGATATACAGTCATCCTTGAATTCATTGACTAGGAGAGTGCGAACACTGGAAAATGAAATTCGCTCAGTAAAGGAGAAAAACATTGAGTTTGAGAGGAGTTCTGAAGCGATCAGTAATTTTTATGAAGACATGAAAGAAACTACTAACAAAACCAACTTGGACGTGACTGAAATGAAAAAAGAATTGGGGAGGGTTGACTCCAATGCTAAACAGACTGAGATACTTCTTATGAAATCTCAAGATAACCAGAAGGCTTTATTCGATAAAATTGAGGACTTACAATGTAGGTCTATGAAAAGAAATCTGATCTTCCATGGCCTTACAGAGCATGATAATGAGGACACCGAAGGCAAATTGAAAGACTTTTTTTACTATGAGTTGGGAATCAACAAAGACATTGAGCTCATCAACGTCCATCGATTCGGCAGGTTCGTGTCCGACAGAGTACGCCCTATCGTAGCAGTGTTCCTTTTTCAAAAGGATTTAGAGCTGGTTCGGAACAGTGCTCACTATCTCAGGGGAACCAATTTCTGGATCAACGAGCAGTTCCCTAGGGATGTAGAAGATCGCCGAAGACAGTTGTATCCCACTTTAAAATATTACAAGAAGGCTGGACGCCATGTCAAACTTGTAAGAGACAAATTATATATTGACGGGGAGCTGTATGATGACCAGGAGTCTAGACCATTACCCGGAACGTCCTATAGTGAGGTTTTGCAGACAACTAACATTGGACGAAAATCATTTAAAAGAGCTCGCGTTCCTTCGTCACCATCAGGACAGGACCCAGGTTCCTACAGGACAGCTCCACCAGCTTCGCGGCCGCGTTATTCGCCGTCACACAATGGACATGCCACGCCTCTTAGTTCTCCTGGCCAACCAGTCGAGGAACAGAGAGCCGGCGAGGCCAGCCTCAATCGCGCTCATTCTGGACATTTTCGTGATCCCTCCAATTCCTCTGATTGTGGTGTTGAGGAACGGAGGACCAGGGATCATGAAGGTACAGGTGACATTTCGTCCCAACCAGGGATGACGCGCAACCCACCCGGCACGCATGGTCGGGGTGGTAGAGTAACGAGGTCCGCTTTGAAGGGACATGGTCAGTCACACGCCCCTCCTCGCACATTTGGGCGTGGTAGAGGGCGTGGTAGAGGGCGTGGTAAATGCAATGCCTCTAGAGGCTTTGTTGATCAAGGCAGTCAGGCATAGGACAATGTGGAGATTGGGGACATACCCCACACTTGTAAAGTTCTTTCCTGGAATGTGAATGGTGGTCTTGACAGCAAACTGAAGTCAAAAAGTTTTAAAAGTTACATTCAGTCATATGACATAGTCTTTCTGTGTGAATGTTGGATTCCCAATGATTATTCCCTATCAGTTGATGGGTTTTCATGTTACGTTTATCCTAGATTACTAGGATCAAGATCACAAGGTGGCGGGATTGTTATAATGGTTAAAAGTCTGTTAGTTAACTATGTAACTATAATTGAAACAATATATGATTCAATCATATGGTTAAAGGTCTCACATAATCTAATTGATAATCCCAGTGATTTGTACATAGCATGTGTGTACATGCCACCCGCCAGTTCTATATATTATACAACATACAACTGTGACCTATTTTTTGAACTTGAAAATAGCATTGTAAATTACAGTTCACTTGGGGATATAATGATAGTTGGAGATTTTAATAGTCGTACAGGTAGTTTACCGGATTCCATAGAAAATGATTCCATACATTCCAGTATAAAAAATCATATCTCAGATATTTTCGATTATGAACCTGATATCAACCTTAATATCAGACATAACCCGGATGTAGTAATTAACACTTTCGGTAATCGCCTGTTACAGCTATGCAGGTCATGTAATATACGTATATGTAATGGAAGAGACAAACAATGATACTCCAATGATTTCACCTATTATGGCTATAATGGCATGAGTACTATTGACTATTGTATAATTACGTATCCTGTTTTTGATATCCTGGAACAATTCATAGTTTCTAACTTCAATGATTTTTCAGACCACGCCCCTTTGCATGTACATTTAAAATGTAAGAGTTACCCTGTTGATACATGTATATATGATATCAATGAAAACGGTGAGCGTAAACCATTGTACAAATGGAATGATGATCTGAAGGATTGCTTCTTGAATTTGTTATATGAAAATCAAGCTGACTTATATAATGCTGTAACTATTCCTGACGCGGTTACTCAGTCTGATATTGATAATAGTGTAAGTAGCTTTAATGAAATACTATTGAAATCTATGGAACCTCTACTTGTGAAGTCTACTAGAAATTGTGATTCTCTGTATAATGGCAGCTCTGTATGCCCTGATGGGACGATTAATTATGATACAAATAAACCCTGGTTTGATGTGGAACTCAAGACTTTATACAGGTCATATAAATCTGCACTGTTTATCTTTAACAGGGAAAAAACTGTAATTAATCATGCTCTTCTAGTGGAGAAGAAGAGGGCTTATAAATTAAAAGAATCTATGAAAAAAAGGAAATTTTTAAAGTTTGAAGGTGACATGCTTGAATACATGAGATTAAATAACCCAAAAGAATTTTACAAAAAGTTCACTACAGGTAAATCCAAGAAACCTAATATTGAGATGAATCTTCTATATGATCATTTTAGAAATCTTGCCAGGGGCGATAACTCTAATGAAGAATCTCAGCATTTCCACAACTCTTCCAATGATATACCCTTATATGAAGAGTTGGACCAATTAATTACTGTTGATGAAATATGCAAAGCTATCCGTAATTTAAAGAAGGGGAAGTCTCCTGGTATTGATTGTATCTTAAATGAAAGTTTATTGGCAGGGAAGGATATTTTATTACCTATTTTGTGTAAACTTTTTAACAATATATTGGATTCTGGTCTCTATCCTGCCGATTGGGCTGTTGCTGTAATTACACCGGTACATAAAAAGGGTGACGTGACTGACCCTAATAATTTTAGGGGTATCAGTATAGTAAGCTGTTTGGGGAAATTATTCACGTCAGTCTTGAATAATAGATTATTAGAATGGTCAGAAACATATGATGTCATAACTGATGCCCAATTTGGGTTTAGACCCGGTCTTAGTACGGTTGATGCTATATTTTGTTTGCACTCTATTATAACCAAATCATTTAATAACAAGAAAAGATTATATTGCTGCTTTGTCGATTTTCGTAAAGCTTTTGATAATGTAAATAGAATCAATTTATGGTATAAGTTATCAAAACTTGGGATAAGAGGAAAACTTTTAAAAGTTGTTAAGTCGATGTATTCTCATGTGAAATCGTGTGTTAAAGTAGATGGAAAATTGTCTGATTTCTTCCCGAACAGGGTTGGATTATTACAAGGTGAAATTTTGTCACCGATATTTTTTTCACTGTATATAAATGATTTTGAATCCTATTTTATACAACAATGTAAGGGTAGTTATGAATTTGAGGAACTCAGTTTGTATCTTATGTTATATGCTGATGACTTAGTTTTATTCTCCGAGACTGTAGAAGGTCTCCAAGATATGATTGACAATTTAGAAAAGTATTGTACTGAATGGAATTTAACAGTAAATATTGAAAAAACTAAAATTATAGTTTTTAGAAAAGGTGGAAAATTGCGTAATAATGAAAAATGGTATTACAAAGGAAGGAAAGTTGAATGTGTTAATCAGTTTCCTTACCTTGGTATTCTTTTAAATTACAACAATAAATTCAGTTCTATCCAAAAGCAACTAGCTGTACAAGGGCGAAAGGCTATGTTTGCACTGTTTTCTAAGTGTTCAACATTAAACCTTAATATTAAAACTATGCTCCATCTCTTCGATACATATGTAGGAAGTATCCTTTTCTACGCGAGTGAAATTTGGTCTATTCACAAAGCTTCAGATATTGAACAAGTTCATCTTGATTTTTGTAAGAAGTTAATGAAAGTTAAGAAATCGGCCAATAACAACATGGTATATCTTGAATTGGGTCGTTTACCTTTAATTTGGATGAGAAAAATTAGAATGATAAAATACTTTTTTAAGATTTTGGAATCTAAAAATTGTATTGTATCTACTTCATTGAAATATTTATTGAAATGTTGTAGTAAAAATAATTTTAACTGGATTACAGCAGTAAGAGATGAATTACACAATTTAGGTTTTGGTGAACTTTGGTTAAATCCATACAGTTCTCAGTTAAATATAACATTATTATTGATAAAACAAAGAATTTCTGATCAAGGCATGCAATCCCTTATAGCCTCATTGGAAAATTCGCCCAAATGTATTCTATATAAACATATATTAAACTTCAACGAATCGTTACAATTTTACCTTACAAAATATATCCCAAAGAAATACCGCATTTGTATAACTAGAATACGTACGTCTACCCATAATTTGGCAGTAGAATATGGAAGGTATAATAACACACCTAGAGAACGTAGGTATTGTAAAGAATGTAACTCCACATCTGAAGTGGAGGACGAGTTTCATTTTTTATTAGTTTGTTCTAAATTTCAAAATCTCAGAGCTAAATTTATCAAAAATTATTACTGGAAAAAACCATCTGTATTCAAAGTTGTTCAGCTATTGAGTGTCCACAATATTAAAGAACTATGTTTACTGGGTAAATTCATCTATGAGGCAAACATATTAAGATTACCATAATTGATCAACACTGTCTCCACTCTTTTCACTTTGTCCATTATTTCCTTTGATTATTATCTATGATTTTGTAAAATGCATTGTACACTGTATACTGATTGGTCAAATGGCCAAAAGTTTGAATAAAACTTGAAACTTGTTGGGGACTGTAGGTAAAATCACGCCGAGGTAGGTTGTTGGGGACTGTAGGTAAAATCACGCCGATGTAGGTTGTTGGGGAGGATGTTGAGCTACGTTAAAACTAGGTTAAATACAGGACATCCTACTGAAGTAGTGCTAACCGTGTTATTCAATATACTGTATATCTCGCCTGGGCTCAGTTCGCCAATTGCAAACACTCCTTAATTAACTGAAGAGAAGTTCTTATAGCTTAAGAGCGCATTAATTGCATATCAATTAATGCACATTACAATTTTTAAACCTGAAATTACCCCATATTGTAATAGTATTTTGGGGCAAAAACAATCCATGATGCATATGCCACTGCACTCGGCTTTTTCATGCATTCAATGATATCTCTTTAATCTCATTTTGGTTGTAACTGTAGCACAACGTCAGTTACACCGACAATTTAACAATCGGAGGCCTTACTTTCGAACCCCTGTCAAGACTCACTGTATATTTACATTCAAAATAAGTGTGCGGATTAATTACATTGTATTTGTTCACTACAATGTATCATGAAAGTCTCGTAAGGTATCGATTTCTTTTAAGAAATAATTGATAAAACATACAACCATACTGGGTGAAAGCTCACCGAAGATACAAATTTTGACAGGGAAATTACTTGGATAAAGGAACATTCCTGAAACTGGCACCTGCTAACGGGAGAGGTTTTAATCTAATCTCTTTTATACAAGTGCAGTTGTCGACGCGGCGTGATTTCCAACAAGGCCGCTGAGACCGCCGCTATAGTATAATGTGAGGGACAGGAAACACTTTGATTGGTCGTCAATGTGATTATGGTACTGGAAACTGTTTGAATTGTCGAAAGTGCCAAATATGGTACTGGAAACTGTTTGAATTGTCGAAAGTGCCATATATGGTACTGGAAACTGTTTGAATTGTCGAAAGTGCCAAATATGGTACTGGAAACTGTTTGAATTGTCGAAAGTGCCAAATATGGCACAGGAAACTCTTTGAATTGTCGATAGTGCCAAATTTGGTACTGGAAACTGTTTGAATTGTCGAAAGTGCCAAATATGGTACTGGAAACTGTTTGAATTGTCGAAAGTGCCAAATATGGTACTGGAAACTGTTTGAATTGTCGAAAGTGCCAAATATGGTACTGGAAACTGTTTGAATTGTCGAAAGTGCCAAATATGGCACAGGAAACTGTTTGAATTGTCGATAGTGCCAAATATGGCACCGGAAACTCTTTCAATTGTCGATAGTGCCAAATATGGCACCAGAAACTCTTTCAATTGCCGATAGTGCCAAATATGGCACCGGAAACTCTTTGAATTGTCAACAGTGGAAAATATGGCACAGGAAACTACCATTAATTTTTATCGTCATTCATATAATCTTGATCCTCGTTTTTGGACAGGTCCAATACCATACGAAAAAAATAAATTAAAGTACATTGGTAATTCTTTTCTTTGGCGATAGGGTAATGTAAAACTAACTTAAATCTTAGCTGAAAGAAAACCAATTCGTGGACCTAATCTTTTGTCATTTATGTCAAAATTACCTGACAAATGTATAAATCATCCCTGACCATTCTTGTGAATTGTAAAAGAACGCCTACAGCTTGGCCTGGCCTATTTCCTTTTAACACGATGAAATGTGGTGAAAAGCGATATCCCTGGAAGACTCGGGTAACCTCAGTCAGTGCACAGAGATCGAGCGCATCATATACTAAACGATCTATAACGCCGGACGGTAAACATTCATTAACATCACAGGTAAATAAAAACCTGTCAAGTCTATAGGTAAACCTGTTCATAAAATATTTTAAGGAGAAACTGTAACGGATACTGGACAAGTACATGAAACAGTGCACACTATACTTAAGTCAGTGCTTCGTAAATAACTAGTTATCTACAGGCAGGTTTGTGTAAAGATTGCAGTTTAGATTGTTCCACGCTGGCCTAATGGAAGATATTATCTATAAAAGCTCAGTATGGCATGTAAATCTAGATCTTTATTTCTCCAGTGAGGGTATTGGGACAATCACGGGGGACACTAATGTAACGTTCCCTAAATGAGGTATCAGGACAATCACGGTGGACACTAATGCAACGTTCTCTAAGTGAGGTATCGGGACAATCACGGGGGACACTAATGTAACGTTATCTAAGTGAGGTATCAGGACAATCACGGGGACACTTGCCCTCTTATAATTCTTGATTTGCCAGAAGTAGATCGAGGAATTTTGATAGCATGTCGTCTTAATTTACCCGGTCAAATAATTTGGAAAACAACACCAACATGAGGACTCGTATGATAGTAATACAATACGGACATACAGGAATCATGAATACCAACGTAAAAGCAAGCCGATTCTCCAATATCTCTCTCCGATATAACATTTACTTATTCGGTAAGCGTTGACAGACACCCTCCACGTCCAAATAGATATTAGTGGGATGATTGTCCGTGTCAAACACGTAATTATGGTAAGCTTATGCATAGAGTTTAATTACGATAAAGGAAAGAAAATCCCTCTGGATGGTCGAAGAACGATTAGGTCTGTAATATACATTGTATATCACTGCATGCTACTAAAGAGGCGACTAATGTGGGATCCCGACTCGAAGAGGCCAAAATTGACCTATCTCGGTAATGGTAACACTTGGAAACTGCATGGTCGCTCTTCTTACTTTTCTACCATTTCTTTCTGGCTACATGGACATCCGTCTTCAAATCATCGTGTCTAACGAAAACTCTAAACCCATAGAACCACATAATTATACACGTGTTATTATATCAATACGGAATAAATAAAGCGCATTTGTGAGTCGCTCATGATCAATAATCTCTTTTTTTTTTATCTTTTATGTACACAAAACATTGCACTATGTGTTGGTATACTGTGTTACAGCTGCTGAATGTGACAGAGAGGAAGCTCGAGACTGTTTCATGTCTTTCGCCAAGTACGTCACCATTGCAGTCAGTGTGAAAGGGAAACACCGCGCGCAACTATGTGGGTAAGTTACGTTAACTATGTTAAAATATTTCGATTATACAAACATGTATATATACGGTGGCTGATTGAGGACAATTGTGCTGTGGAAAGTTTTAACTCCGAGTTATAACGGTTGCTGTTTATAGATAGCCGAAGAGATGTGTTCGATCCACAGATCTGAGCCATTACATTAAATCGCTAATCACGTGTACTTTTCTTTCAATTTAAACACTAACTTGTTAATTATAATAAGAAAAGAAAGCTTCTTTCCGCGGAACATTTCCTGAAAGCCATACCTCCTGAAATTGCTTGATCGTGCTTCACTTTCTTCTTTTAAATTTAAATGGCATTCCTATCATAACTTGCATAACCATAATGTTTTTGAAGAAGGCAAACCCCATGGACCCGAAAATTTACTACAGATAGTGTTACGCTTACTCTTCCGGAACACCTGGTCTTATTCTCTTGTGCTTTTACGAGAGTCTCCATGTAAATCATTCCGTTGTTCCTATTTTGCCCCTAGTTTAATCGATTTTGAGTTCGGATTATGGTTTTGTTGACGCTTTGGTATTCACTGATTTTTTTTATATCTAGAGCAGTTATACACTTTTGATGTAGAACTAGAACTAGACCAACATGAAATTCGCAGTAACACCTACAACTTAGCCAATGAAATAAATATCACAAGCAATCAAAAAAAATTACCAGACAATTAACAGTTATGTCTCTAACATATAAAGCTAACTCTCTGTTGTGAATGTAGGGATGAAACGCTAATTAGATAGTTAGGCTATCCAAAATAAGAAAACGTTGTTCGTTTATGAAATATTGATGTTGCCTTCGACCTAGTAATCAAGCGTCCGAAGCACATGGGTTCGATAATTTCTTGCTACTATTTTTGACCTATCTAAACCACCCAAAAACAACAAATTACTCTAAAAATCATAACATTAATTACATAGACCATATCCGGAACTCTGCGTATGTCGTTTCTATGTATTGGTTGTGCATTTCCGGTTTCGGGCAGAAAATGTGAAGTTGGAGGACGAATTCGTTTCAAGTTCTCCTTAATCTATTCCTCTCATACCACTTGAACACTATATGGTTTTGAATCCAGATTGGTTATTATTAAAGATCAATCAATAGCATTTGCAGCTTTGACTGCAACGTTTCCAAAACTAAGTAATTTTTTGTTATGTTTATTTTATTATCAACGTTTGCCTACAGTCGTTTGTTTCTGGTCAGTTTCTGTTATTTCTACCAGATAAAATTTAATCCAGCATTAATGTTTGTACATCAGGGCCTTTGAATATTACATTGTAATTGATCAGACTCGTTAGAAATACCAGATACAGTGACATAACACGAGTCTATAGTTTGTCGGATATTCCGCGGATGCCCCCCCCCCCCTTATTTTGGTAGTTCTTGCTGCATACAACAGTCTTTCCTGACCCATTGTGACTGTAATCTTATATCATAGCAATACAAATATGTTCCCTCAACTTTATGGAGCCATTGTTCACCCATTTATGGAGTATATCTCATCTACATGTACTTGGTCAGTGATGACCAAAAAGTACTGTTATGCTCAAAAGAGTAAGATGAAGAGTAACAATACATGTTATTTCCATGAAAACAATAACTACACCAAAGCACTTAATCGATCTGAGTCCATCATCAATGCAAGAAGACTCACAACACTGAACGTATTTTGGGAAAACAAAAATCTATTAAATTTTGCCCAAAGTTTTTCTGATGCCCACCAGAGCTGGATCAGTTTTAAAGTGATGGGTCATATATGCCTTTGGCCATGTTGTGAAATATAAGGAAGACCAGGCCATAAGACAGATAATTTTATAACAGGTAACAAAAAATGTTAGTTTCACCATTTCCGGAAACAGTGTTTATCAACAGCAATTAAGCTGACACGTACCCCCCCCCCCCCCCCCATACACACACAAAATCTACTGACATATTCAGCCTATAACTAATTGATAGGTCAAAATCATGTACTATTTTATCAAAATAGTTTTTGAATCTGTTCAACTCCTGTAATTTTTCAGTTTCTCCTGTAGTTTTTCCTAACACATTTTACATCCTGTATACAATGGTACATTTTGTAGAATGAAAGAGGAAGCGTTGGAGTGTGAGGAGAAAGTCAAGAGGTGTTCTGAACATATGTCATCTTACCTGAGCCTATTCCACGCCCTGATGCCCCACGTGTGTGGCACAGGTATGAGTACTGTTCATCTTGATAAGTATGACATTTAAAAGGTTCAATACAATGTGATTTCTTGGTGAGATTTATCTGTCATCAGAATACCATTATGTAGATTGATGATAACTTTTTGTGTTTAATTTATCAGGAGATATGGGAAGTTTTGATAGTGATGAAGGTGGAAATAGTGCAGAGGATTTTGGCAGTTATGATATTGATGATGTTGATTGGGGGAAAAGTGGCTACAGCCAATCTGAGGAAACTTCAAACAGTGGAAGTAGAGAGGATAACAATGGGAGGAGCAGCAAAGATGAAAGCGGAAGTAAGAGTGCTGAGAGCCTTAGTGGGAGCAGAGAAAGCCATAGTGGGAGCAGGGAAAGCCATAGTGGGAGCAGAGAAAGCCATAGTGGGAGCAGAGAAAGCCATAGTGGGAGCAGAGAAAGCCATAGTGGGAGCAGGGAAAGCCATAGTGGAAGCAGAGAAAGCCATAGTGGGAGCAGGGAAAGCCATAGTGGGAGCAGAGAAAGCCATAGTGGAAGCAGAGAAAGCCATAGTAGAAGCAGGGAAAGTGGAATGGACAGTAGGTCACAGGAAATAGAAGATGAAGACAGTTGTTCTCCAACATGTGACCTCCAGGCCTCAGCGGTATGCTTCCTGCAATTCATGGAGGTGGTTTCTCAAGAATCCATTACAAGAATCTGCAGGTAATGGGAAAACATGTTAGTACTTAATTTGAAAAAAATAACTATGAAGTGCATCAGAAAATTGAATATCCTGTATTGATCTATTACAGGTATTTGGTCTGAACAAGTTAAAATATATATTTAACAACAATTATGAAACAAGTTATCCAGCTTATATTAATCACTCTTGATGGCCCGGATGTTAGCGCGCAAGGGGTCTTATTGTGGGAGGAAACTGGAGTTTATAGTTTAAATGGGAATTCTGAAAATAAGTGGGGTCCTTTTCAGTTTCTATGCTTGAAAAAGATAAAAGGATGGCTTCAATGCGAACCTTGCTTTAAAAATAAATAAAACTGATCTGAGTGATCAGATATCATGAAATGCCTAGGAATTACCAGGTAAGAAAGTTATATAAGTGCATAATAATTTGTGTTAAATGACTGGTGATCAAAATCAGGATATGATATTTTTCTTGAGCTTTTTAGACAGCTTATTTAAACTTAAATTCAGTTCCATAATCATTAAATATGTATCAAAACTAGCATCAAAGTTGTGTGTCCTATAATATAATTCAAAGCTATTTCTCCAATAGATAATTTACCCCAAAATGGCCTATATTTCTAAAACCTCAAAACTTTTGATTATGTGCAGTGGTATATTATACAAACATTTAAGGATATAACAATGTACAAATGTATTGATAAAACTGATGTAGAACTATAAACGATGTATTGACAGGCAGTCGATGTGGTCAGTCAGATGTATGTCAGCAGCTGTAGTAGGGTGCCAATCAGCCCAGAAGCACGCAGTAAAGGCCCTGGTCAACAAGATCATGTTGACCCATGATGAACTTTGTGGGTCAAGGTCATGTGAGCTGGAGAAAGCCGCAGCTTGTTTGGGGGAGGCAGGAACAACGATAGAAATACTGCTTAAACAGCTGACAATGGCACCTTTGTTGTGTGGGTGAGCACATCACATGATTAACAAGCATTTATCAAACATTTACAATTTTAAAACAAAGTCAGGCCGGACCAAATTAAAACATATTTAAAAAAATTCTTCAAATGGATAGACATTTTACATCCTCTGTTTTGATCTTTAATGCAAAAATCTTTTTTGTAGCATCTTTTATGGATTAACCGATATTTGTATAAACATTCAAATTAAATATTGTATTGTTTCATTACTTGTCATGCAGCTTTTGTATTTAACTGATGTTTAGTGCTTTCATATTGACTGTTAATTAGAGTAACTACAGACAGTGAAGATGATCAACAGTAGCTATTGGGAGATGGTGGATCTCCGAGGGGGTTAATATTAACATAAGAAAATTGTGTTAGTAATACAAAATAAATTGAATTTTTATAAAGGAATTTGAAGGGAGCCTTGGCATGTGTTTATAACCACACCTCTAACTGTGAGATGGGTGACTTTACTTCAATGGAAGGAAACAGTGATGAGAGCATGGAAAGGGGAGGCAACCCAGGCCAAACAGACAACTCTTCTATGGAAGATAATACAACATCAGCTGAAAGTTCCACAAGGCCGAATAGTCAAATGGGAGATAACTCCACTGTATCAAGAGGAAACTTTTCTACCACTGAAGGGATGAATTTGGATTCCACAACAAGGTCTGGGGTAGATGAGAACAATCGGACGAGTGCTGAGATGCTGATGATTTATCTGCATACAATAGGTGTAGCAGCCTACACCATATGTAAAGAGCATGTTGTTGGAAAGGACCTGACGATGGGGGCTTGGCTGGGAGGAGATCTAGCATTCAGTATTCTACTGGGCTCTCCATACACAAGGTCCAAGGATGTTTGTGGGTAAGTTTTTAGGAGAAATTAATAATTATAATAAGAAAGGTTTACTGTAAACACATACAAAAAACAGGCCAATTCATTATTGTTTTGTGTTAAGAGTATGTGGTCCTTGTTCTCTCTTGGAACTTCTCCGTCCAGAATAGTTCTCAGTATATTACAAAGTGGGTGTTGGATGCACTGAGTACAGGTCTGAATTCCTGGCCGATGTATCTAACATTATGTCATTTCCAAGATACAACTTTCTGGAACAAAAGTCAAATGATTTTGCAGTCACATGGTACAACAGGGGGGGGGGGATGTTTACTTCCGGTGAAATTGTAAATTGGTTGTTAATTAACTTTGTCGAAGTAAACCAGTGGTAAATTTGGATAAAAATCAGGCAGAAAGATTCTTTAACAAGAAATCCCTACTGATCAATACCATGTAGTCAGTAGATAGACACGACTCCTGGAAACTCAGCAGAATTTTTGCAATATTAATTGGTGGTACTCTTATGCTTTTGCTGTACCCCGGAAATACACATCCCCCCCCCTCCCCACCCTCCTATCACTTGATAGGCATAAATCTGAAGCAAATAAGTACCTTGGCAACGAGATATTGAACAGGGGTCTGTACATACATGTATATCTTAATTATGCAGTACGTTAATCTGATTAATCAAATAGAAGAATTCACAGAAATCTTGTGCCTAATGGTTAACAGTGGGCAAGAGAATCTCAAGAATATTACAAAAATTGTCATTATGTACAGTGTATACTAAAGAACTCCAAAAGAATATATTCCTTGTGAGTTAATGGAAAGCCAGAAAGATGAGGAAGGGATAAAGGAAAATCTGAAGTTAATTATTTCTTTTATTTGTAGCATATTTAATTGAATTTGTAAGTTTATTTCCATAAAAGCAATTTCTTTGTCTACATCTTTCTTTTAGGCAAGTTTCAATGCTTAAGGATTCACCAATTATCATGACTGGAGGGAATTTGGAGAAATGTAGAATCAGCAACGCTGGCCTGTTTAGCAGTGTGTCTCGTAAAAAGGAAACCTCTGACAGCCAAACATCAGAAAGTATGGGCAGTCGTCCGTCATCAGAAAGTATGGGAAGTCGGGAAGCGTCAAGAAGTATGGGAAGTCATTCAGGCTCAGAAAGTATGGGAAGTCAGGAAGCGTCAAGTATGGGTAGTCATTCAGGCTCAGAAAGTATGGGAAGTCGGGAAGCATCAAGAAGTATGGGAAGTCATTCAGGCTCAGAAAGTATGGGAAGTCGGGAAGCGTCAAGAAGTATGGGAAGTCATTCAGGCTCAGAAAGTATGGGAAGTCGGGAAGGGTCAAGAAGTATGGGTAGTCATTCAGGCTCAGAAAGTATGGGAAGTCGGGAAGGGTCAAGAAGTATGGGAAGTCATTCAGGCTCAGAAAGTATGGGAAGTCGGGAAGCATCAAGAAGTATGGGTAGTCATTCAGGCTCAGAAAGTATGGGAAGTCAGGAAGCGTCAAGAAGTATGGGAAGTCGGTCGTCATCAGAAAGTATGGAAAGTGGTGAAAGTGAGGAAGGTTACTGGGAGAAATATCGCTATAGAGAAGATTATTTCAACGATTTGTCAGATGACTTCCTTCAGGGCATACACACTGATCACAAGTCCTCACAACGGATCTTCTACCACATCATCGGTGACATGTGTATAGACCCGAGGAATGAAGAAATGCCTGATTGTCAGTCTGGCTCTGAAGAGATGATGATGACTGTAAGAGATACCACCACGACTACCGCTGCTCCGACCACCGGGCGGTGTGAGTTTGATACTGGAATGGCATGTGTCGTTGATTCCAATGTCCACGAGATGGCTCTGCAAGTTTTCTTGTCCACTGGGGATTATAAAGAAGCTGTTCGGGAAATGTGTTTGTGAGTATAGACATCAACTTTTGTGACTTGTGAAATTTTGTAAAGTGCTTCTCATGTCAGTGATGCAGTTTAGGTGTTGACATATTAAGCTAGGCACATATTTTGATATGTCAGTATACGTATCTGCCTTCATTTGTTAGGATTGAAGCTATGAAATATTGGGCTATTTGCAAAATGTTTTATGTTACTTACACAAATTTTTTTAAATGGGTGTTTCCTTCCATTTACACCTAGAACAAGCCATGATACTACCATAACTTCAGTTGTTATATAACATTTGAAAAAAGACTATAGCAATATATATGTTTTATGTATTTAATGGCAACCGTACCCTTACAGAGACAGAACATGGAAAAGAGGGAAGGCCAGTTCTTTTCTCAGAGGAATTTCCTTATGTTACTCTTGTGAATTTGATACAAGTTTGACAGACCAAAGGCCTTTGTGTATACACTAAAGGGGAAAAGCCATTGTATACGGTTCTAAAGCCTAACCTCCTAAAAGAAAATGGAAATCTATAAATGCTGTCTTGTAGTTTTAAGCTCACCTGCCTGATGGTCACAAATGCCAAATGTGTGTAAATCTTATAATTATCTTATAGCCAGGGGCCAAGAGTACTGATATGAGGTGATGCACATGCTGAGATGAAGGGCCTCCAAGTCTCTTTTATAAATGACCTTACCAGCTTTTGAAAGTTTTCAAGGTCACAGGATTCAAATGTCTTAAAAACTTTTAGCAATTTCTTCTATGTAACACAAATCCCAAGGGTTCCGATAATTGACCAGTGCTAAGATGAAGGGCTACCAAATTTTTGGGTGCTGGGATCTCTTGTTATATGATCACATGTCTTTGAATTTGAAAGGACACAACCAGTATCCTAACAAACATTTTGTTCATTCCTTTCACAGTGAGGTCCATAGAACACTGACATGTGCCTACGACAACATAGTTGGTTGTGAACTTCACCAAAAAAATCTGGTCACCGATGCCATCCACAAGCTGCTGTACATAGTGGGAAATCAGTGTCCTGATCAGATTCCTACCACCACAACGCCCAACCCACCGACCCTTCCTACTCCCCGCCCGACCCCTAAGTGTTGGAAGGCCAAACCTAAGTGCAGAATCGGGGACATTGAAGAGGAATGCTTTGTCTCTCAGTCTGAATCGTCTGATTCTTGTGAGTAAGTAGAAAATCTGATGGTTTCGCTGTGTGGTGGCGATTTTTACAAAGTTTCAGGTAAACTATTATCGTTGTCTTATGAAGTACAGAAGGATATATGTCAGCAAACAGAATGTGGCAGATTTAAAACTGTTCTAGACTGATATATGTATATGTATATTTATTGAAATGTTAGAATACATATATTTCATTATGTTGTCCTGTGTTTGTTACATATTGTAACATCATATCATCATTTCTTGTTGCCCATGTATATGATCTGACCGTGATTTGTTTCAGCTCCTACAATGTAACAAGGCAGTGTGTTGGTGACCTTGTACGACCTTGCCAACAGATGCAGGCCACAGTGGCCACTTATATGATAGAAAACCTTGGGGAGGATGTAACCGACTGTTCCGATGACCTTACAATCTTCTTTGACCTTCCTAGCGATGACTCGTCCAGGCTTGCTGAGTGCACACTCGAGGCCGCTAGAGAGTTCCGGGCCACCATTAAAGCTACCGATGAACCAACTCATAGGCTGTGTATGACTTTATGGAGTTTCTCGAAATGTCACGCTGATTTTGATCTTCCCACGGCAACCAGATATTTACTGACTCAATCTGAGTCTCTCTTCAGTGAATTCAGTTATCACTACTGTATGGCTCTAGAGGGAGAAGGTGGGTTCTAGTTTCCAGCAGGTATACACATATCATTAGGTTAGTTTAACTCATTCTTGAAGAAACATATGAACTCGTCCTATTCATAGATTGGAATATAGTTGAGTATGAAGTATCAGGGGTGAATGTCGAGTTGATCTTCTTAACATTATCTTTACTTAGCTACTGTGATTGTATTTCACCTTGATTAGTTTTATGTATGAGTTACAGTTCTGAAAATTTACTTTTATACTCTAAACCAATAATTATATATAATGTCCCTGTATGTTTTTGTTTGATAGACAGAGCTAGGAAACCAATAATTTGCCTGTATGTTTTTGTTTGATAGACAGAGCTAGGTAGCAAATAATTTGCCTGTATGTTTTTGTTTGTTAGACAGAGCTAGGTAACCAATAATTTGCCTGTATGTTTTTGTTTGATAGACAGAGCTAGGTAACCAATACTTTGCCTGTATATTTTTGTTTGATAGACAGAGCTAGGTAACCAATACTTTGCCTGTATGTTTTTGTTTGATAGACAGAGCTAGGTATCCAATAATTTGCCTGTATGTTTTTGTTTGATAGACAGAGCTAGGTAACCAATAATTTGCCTGTATGTTTTTGTTTGATAGACAGAGCTAGGTAACCAATACTTTGCCTGTATATTTTTGTTTGATAGACAGAGTTAGGTAACCAATAATTTGCCTGTATGTTTTTGTTTGATAGACAGAGCTAGGTAACCAATAATTTGCCTGTATGTTTTTGTTTGATAGACAGAGCTAGGTAACCAATAATTTGTCTGTATGTTTTTGTTTGATAGACAGAGCTAGGTAGCCAATACTTTGCCTGTATGTTTTTGTTTGATAGACAGAGCTAGGTAGCCAATACTTTGCCTGTATGTTTTTGTTTGATAGACAGAGCTAGGTAACCAATAATTTGCCTGTATGTTTTTGTTTGATAGACAGAGCTAGGTAACCAATACTTTGCCTGTATATTTTTGTTTGATAGACAGAGCTAGGTAACCAATAATTTGCCTGTATGTTTTTGTTTGATAGACAGAGCTAGGTAATCAATAATTTGCCTGTATGTTTTTGTTTGATAGACAGAGCTAGGTAACCAATAATTTGTCTGTATGTTTTGTTTGATTACTAGAGTATGAGTCTGTATGTGACCAGCCTAAAGATATAGGACCCTGCAAGGCTGCCATGCCACGCTTTTTCTACAACTCCACGTCACTGATGTGTGAACCGTTTTCTTACGGTGGATGTGATGGAAATGACAACAACTTTGACACAATCGAAGCTTGCCAGGAGCAGTGTGTTGAGGGTGAGACAATCATTTGAGTGCTGGTGTTAAGTTACCATAGTTACAGCAATTATTAGTTCTCTTTGATCAAGCTTTTAGTTTTCTGATACTGAGTTTAAATCAGATCTGTTCCTTTCCCGTTCTTTTCAGGTTCTGCTGTTTGAAATTGTATGAAAAAGTACAATATGCAGACAACCCAGATTATTCTTAAAGTGTTTTTGGTTCTTCTGGTAGTTGTCGAGACTGAAACCACTCCGTTATTGAAAGGTGGTATTAGTCGAGACTGAAACCACTCCGTTATTGAAAGGTGGTAGTAGTCGAGACTGAAACCACTCTGTTGTGGAAGGGTGGTAGTAGTCGAGACTGAAACCACTCCTTTGTTGAAAGGTGGTGGTAGTTGAGACTGAAACCACTCCGTTGTTGAAGGATGGTAGTAGTCGAGACTGAAACCACTCTGTTGTTGAAAGGTGGTAGTAGTCGAGACTGAAGCCACTCCGTTGTTGAAAGGTGGTAGTAGTCGAGACTGAAACCACTCCGTTTTTGAAGGGTGGTAGTAGTCGAGACTGAAGCCACTCCGTTGTTGAAAGGTGGTGGTAGTTGAGACTGAAACCACTCCTTTGTTGAAAGGTGGTAGTAGACGAGACTGAAGCCACTCCGTTGTTGAAGGGTGGTAGTAGTCGAGACTGAAACCGCTACGTTGTTGAAGGGTGGTAGTATTCGAGACAGAAACCACTCCATTGTTGAAGGGTGGTAGTAGTTGAGACTGAAACCACTCCGTTATTGAAGGGTGATAGTAGTTGAGACTGAAACCACTCCGCTGTTGAAGGATGGTAGTAGTCGAGACTGAAACCACCCCGTTATTGAAGGGTGATAGTAGTTGAGACTGAAACCACTCCGCTGTTGAAGGATAGTAGTAGTCGAGACTGAAACCACTCCGTTGTTGAAGGGTGGTAGTAGTTGAGACTGAAGCCACTCCGTTGTTGAAGGATGGTAGTAGTCGAGACTGAAACCACTCCGTTATTGAAGGGTGATAGTAGTTGAGACTGAAACCACTCCGCTGTTGAAGGATGGTAGTAGTCGAGACTGAAACCACTCCGTTATTGAAGGGTGATAGTAGTTGAGACTGAAACCACTCCGCTGTTGAAGGATGGTAGTAGTCGAGACTGAAACCACTCCGTTATTGAAGGGTGATAGTAGTTGAGACTGAAACCACTCCGCTGTTGAAGGATAGTAGTAGTCGAGACTGAAACCACTCCGTTGTTGAAGGATGGTAGTAGTCGAGACTAAAGCCACTCCGTTGTTGAAGGGTGGTAGTAGTCGAGACTGAAACCGCTACGTTGTTGAAGGGTGGTAGTATTCGAGACTGAAACCACTCCATTGTTGAAGGGTGGTATTAGTCGAGACTAAAACCATTCCGTTAATGAAGGGTGGTAGTAGTCGAGACTGAAACCACTCCGTTGTTGAAAGGTGGTAATAGTCGAGACTGAAACCACTCCGTTGTTGAAAGGTGGTAATAGTCGAGACTGAAACCACTCCGTTGTTGAAAGGTGGTAATAGTCGAGACTGAAGCCACTCCGTTGTTGAAAGGTGGTAGTAGTCGAGACTGAAACCGCTACGTTGTTGAAGGGTGGTAGTATTCGAGACTGAAACCACTCCATTGTTGAAGGGTGGTAGTAGTTGAGACTGAAACCACTCCGTTATTGAAGGGTGATAGTAGTTGAGACTGAAACCACTCCGTTATTGAAGGGTGGTAGTAGTCGAGACTGAAACCACTCCGTTATTGAAGGGTGGTAGTAGTCGAGACTGAAACCACTCCGTTGTTGAAGGATGGTAGTAGTCGAGACTGAAACCACTCAGTTGTTGAAGGGTGGTAGTAGTCGAGACTGAAGCCACTCCGTTGTTGAAGGGTGGTAGTAGTCGAGACTGAAACCACTCCGTTGTTGAAAAGTGGTAGTAGTCGAGACTGAAGCCACTCCGTTGTTGAAGGGTGGTAGTAGTCGAGACTGAAACCGCTACGTTGTTGAAGGGTGGTAGTAGTTGAGACAGAAACCACTCCATTGATGAAGGGTGGTAGTAGTTGAGACTGAAACCACTCCGTTATTGAAGGGTGATAGTAGTTGAGACTGAAACCACTCCGCTGTTGAAGGAAGGTAGTAGTCGAGACTGAAACCACTCCGTTATTGAAGGGTGATAGTAGTCGAGACTGAAACCACTCTGCTGTTGAAGGATGGTAGTAGTCGAGACTGAAACCACTCGGTTGTTGAAGGGTGGTAGTAGTCGAGACTGAAACCACTTTGTTGTTGAAGGATGGTAATAGCCGAGACTGAAACCACTCCGTTATTGAAGGGTGGTAGTAGTTGAGACTGAAACCACTCTGTTATTGAAGGATGGTAGTAGTTGAGAATGAAACCATTCTGTTATTGAAGGATGGTAGTAGCCGAGACTGAAACCTTCAGATTAAGTCATTCACCCCTGAAGATACATTTGAACTTTTCCGATTTGAAGGATGAAATATTTCATTATGTCCAGGGTGTATGAGTTAATTGTTATTAATTGTATACACCTTTGATACATACTTGGACAACTTGTCGACTGTTTTTACAGTTGCAGCATTGGATGATGGGTGTGACATGTCGAGGGCTTCTGTTTGTCTATCAACACACCTTCTCAAGCTCTTCACCAAGACTTTCATGCCATTCTCCCATCAGTCACTGATATGCAGGTACAAGTACATCAACATCTTCAAAAGTGTCCTTACATTTATAGAAATCTCATCACAGTTCTACCTGTTTATAACTTTGATTGGATGAATGGAATTATTATAGCATTTTAGTAAAACATTTTGTAATAAAACATTTTGTAATTCAACCTAAATATTAAAAGTAGAGTGTAAATGAACAAATGCTTGTATTTCTATACCTTGTGTTTTGTGTATATTCATTCTGTAATATTGCTGTATTTATACTTAATATTTATCAATAAGAAAGATTTGGAATAAGTCTTCTGTATAAATGAAAGTGCAGTCTCAATATGACACACAGAACTGTTTGAACTGAATCTTGGTCCGTGTAGATTAAGTTTGCGTGACTTTTTTTTACTATGATGAATTTTGATATTTTTGACATATATTAAAGATTTAATTATGCATCATTCTTGTTAATTAAAACTATTCAAGAAATAATTCTCTTGTTTACTAATTGTGTATGACTAACCTATTTATCTTTACATTTTTTCCTTACAGTAAGTATGGTGAAGTGAACAAGTGTGTTCGAGAGTCCATGATAGGCTGCTCCTCTTCAGTCAAGCTACGTCACGCCAGAGCTATGGAAATGTACCAGTCAGTGTACCGATGGGCGTGCCCTCTGATTCGTCCTGAGGTTCCTGACAAACAGAGTTGTCTCCCCCACATAGCTGAAGCCAGTCTGCAGTACTTTAGTGTGTTGCTGTCAAACGCACGGGATCAAGACATCAATACCACCTGCAAGTAAGACCTTACAGACAGGAAATATACACAAATACTTTAACTGAAAAAGAAATAAATGAGGGGATACATTTTAATCCAGAGTCAATTGGATGGAAAATAAGTACAAAAATATATCCTTAATAACAGACCATTTGTCACTGCTCTCATTGGTAAGGTCATAGTTAAAAGGTCATGATGTCAAGGTCACAATGTAGTGAATCCATGTAAATTCAGATTGGCATCTAGTGTTGTGCTTGCTTGCCAAACAATAGTCCCCATTAAGTATGTATTCAGAGTAACGACATAACTTTATAGATATTAACACTGAAAAGTAACCAATTAAAATTATCAAAAACCATTGGTCCCTAACATGTTTTACACAAAGGTCATAATTTACACCACCAAATCAAAGTCTGAGAACAAACACAGATCCAGTACAAGCAGGTGATGAACAGAGAAACTGGACTAGAAAAAGAAACTATGACATATTTTTTGGAAATGAAATCATCATGTTACATTTTGTATTTCAATTTTGATAAAAATTGTCCAAATCATTATTCAATGAAACCGACCAAATATTTCTCAAACCTTAAATTGCGAAATTTCGAAATCTGATTTGAAGGAATGCGAATTTAGATAATTTGGTACAATTTGTCATTGAACAAAATGTTATTACATCCTTAGATGATGAAGTTCTCACTCTAAAAATTGTAATCATGAATTTATCCTGCATGAATGATAATCTACCTTCTTTCTGCTTTTATTTATCAGAGAACTAAGTCATGCGCTGTCGGTGGTGCACGCCTCAACGTTTAACTGCTCGGATGACCGGAAGGACAAAGTTGTTGATTCCCTGAGTAGTTTGAGGTCACTGGTGGGTGACCTGTGCCCGGACATCTCTAACATCCTCCATTGTAATAGTAACTACTCCTACCTAGTGGATGATCCCGAGGCAGCAGAGATGGCCCAGTCATGCTCTGCCAGACCAGCTTCATGTGACGTGGACACAATTATGTCTTGTTTGGGTGACAGCAGCAATGGCACTGCTTTCTGTGGGTAAGCAAATCGTTTTTTACACTTAAAACAGCAAAACATAATTATTATACTTCTCGCAACAAAGTTGTAGAGAGAGGGTTTACTTAACTAGGATGTCTGTCTGTGGTTGTCCATCTGTCCATAGAGCCAGGATTTCTGTCCATCTTTTGTCCATCTGTCCAGAAAACTAGTATGTCTGTCCGTCTGTCTGATGACACAATTAACCCTGTTGACACTTCATCTAATCTTGGCACAAAAAACAGGTAAATTAAGATTGAAGTTACCTCCCCATAAAATTTCCATCTTTCTATGTAAGAAAGAAATCTAAATGTAGGTATTTGAATATAATATCTAAATGTAAGTTAGAACTAATTATTTAGAGGGTGGTGCTCCCACTTATACAATTAAGATGCTTTTTGTGTCGCCTCCGACGGATGTCTGAAAGGCGGCACATAGGGGTTACTTTTCCGACGGCGGCGTCGTCAACAATGTTAAAGTTTTGTGTTTAGCTCTGTTTCTGACAAAGTTACATCAACCAAACCTTAATCTTAGATGAAGCATGGGTAGTAGAGCCTACTGGGCTAAAAAAAATTCATGGATTTCTGCTTTTTTGGGGTAAAAATCTCAAATTTCTGTAATTATAACGTTAAAGTTTTGCGTTTAGCGCTTGCATATTAGGCTGTTTCTGACTAAGTATAAAAGCTACAGCAACCAAACCTCAATCATAGATGAAGCATGGGTAGTAGAGCCTACTGGGCTAAAAAAAAATCATGGATTTCTGCTTTTTTGGGGTAAAAATCTCAAATTTCTGTAATTATAACGTTAAAGTTTTGCGTTTAGCGCTTGCATATTAGGCTGTTTCTGACTAAGTATAAAAGCTACAGCAACCAAACCTCAATCATAGATGAAGCATGGGTAGTAGAGCCTACTGGGCTAAAAAAAGTTCATGGATTTCTGCTTTTTTGGGGTAAAAATCTCATATTTCTGGAATTACAACGTTAAAGTTTTGCGTTTAGCTCTTGCTTATTAGACTGTTTCGGACTAAGTATAAAAGCTACAGCAACCAAACCTCAATCATAGATGAAGCATGGGTAGTAGAGCCTACTGGGCTAAAAAAAGTTCATGGATTTCTGCTTTTTTGGGGTAAAAATCTCATATTTCTGGAATTACAACGTTAAAGTTTTGCGTTTAGCTCTTGCATATTAGGCTGTTTCTGACTAAGTATAAAAGCTTCAGCAACCAGACTTGCTATGTAGGTGTATTATGACTCAACGAACACTATCACACCTTCCGTTTCATTATTCAACAAAATGGCCGCCATTTCCTTGCGACTGATTGGTCGAAATTTAGATATTGTCCAATTTCACTCAAAATTGGTATGTAGGTGTATTATGACTCTATGAACACTATCGCAACTTCTATTTCAAGATTCAGCAAATTGGCCGCCATTTTCTTGCCACTGATTGGTCAAAATTTAGATATTGTCCGATTTCACTCAAATTTGGTATATAGGTGTATTATGACTCTACGAAAACAATTGCAACTTTGGTTGCATGATTCTGCAAATTGGCCATTGTTTCCTTGCCACTGATTGGTCGAAATTTAGATATTGTCCAATTTCACACAAAATTGGTATGTAGGTGTGTTAGGACTCTACAAACACTATCGCAATTTCCGTTTCATGATTCAACAAAATGGAAGCCATTTCTTTGCCACTGACTGGTCAAAATTTCAATATTGTCCGATTTCAATCAAATTTGGTATATAGGTGAATTATGACTCTACGAACACTATCACTATTGACAAAGCGGGAAAGGCGACACATATAATTACGCGTAATTCTTGTTAGTAATGGATATTTTGCTTCCTTTGTCAGAAATCCAGCGGTGGCAGCATGTATATCAAGTCGTATCAGCGGATGCCAGGATTCCGATATATCAGTCGTTCATCAGTCGTTGATGATCCTTTCCACAACTACTGCTATTAATAGTCCTACTGGTGAGGCGTGTGTTTTCGATGTCACTTGGCCCTCCACCTTTGATCCAGAGAGAGGGGCTGGGAACTGCACTAAACAGTTTTATGCTGATCTGCAGGATAAGTTTTTGTTAGAAGCCACGCCTGATAGCACTGTTCTGTGTGCCCTGTTCACTGGGTTAATGGAGTGTATCTTTGAGGAATCATCTTCCCTACCCCCTGTCCAACAGCACCTGGTTCAGACCCTTGGTAGCCAGATGAACTCACAACTGACAGAGTTGTGCCAAGCTGGTTAGTTAGATTTAGGATTTATGTTTAGTTAGATTTAGGACTTAGGTTTACAAAGTGTTTTAATTTTGTCTGCCTGCTGTTATAATGGCTTCGACAAAATAATCTTTTATACAATAGTTCAGAGAATATATAGGCATGCAGACTATCTCAAATCTGCATGAGACCTTTTATTCACAAATAATTTCATTTCAATACAGGTCTTGAGGAAAAGTTTACAGGACATTTAAGTTAGATATAATGCTTCATATCACGTAATATTTGTGTCATTCTGAAGCCTTTAATGACTTGTTGGAACCCTAACTGAACCTGACAGAAAAGAAACTTTTTTTTTCTTGAAACTGACTCGACCATGTGTTTGTGTTACAGCTGCTGTGAGTCCCTGTGAAGTGGGGGAACCTCTAAAGGACGAGGATGGGGATGAGTTTTTCTGTGGACGTGGGTCTTCAGGCTTCTGTCCTGATGGGTCCAAGTGTGTTGTCTCCCGCACTGACACTTACGCTGTGTGCTGTACTAAAGGTATAGGGTTATCTCCCCCTCAGACACTTACACTGTGTGCTGTGGTAAAGGTATAGTGTTATCTCCCCCTCAGACACTTACGCTGTGTGCTGTTCTAAAGGTATAGTGTTATCTCCCCTCAGACACACTGTGTGCTGTGCTAAAGGTATAGTGTTATCTCCCCTCAGACACACTGTGTGCTGTGCTAAAGGTATAGTGTTATCTCCCCCACGGACACTTACACTGTGTGCTGTGCTAAAGGTATAGTGTTATCTCCCCTCAGACACGCTGTGTGCTGTACTAAAGGTATAGTGTTATCTCCCCCTTAGACACTTACGCTGTGTGCTGTGCTAAAGGTATAGTGTTATCTCCCCTCAGACATGCTGTGTGCTGTGGTAAAGGTATAGTGTTATCTCCCCTCAGACACGCTGTGTGCTGTACTAAAGGTATAGTGTTATCTCCCCTCAGACACTTACACTGTGTGCTGTGCTAAAGGTATAGTGTTATCTCCCCTCAGACATGCTGTGTGCTGTGCTAAAGGTATAGTGTTATCTCCCCTCAGACACGCTGTGTGCTGTACTAAAGGTATAGTGTTATCTCCCCCTTAGACACTTACGCTGTGTGCTGTGCTAAAGGTATAGTGTTTTCTCCCCCTCAGACACGCTGTGTGCTGTACTAAAGGTATAGTGTTATCTCCCCTCAGACACGCTGTGTGCTGTACTAAAGGTATAGTGTTATCTCCCCCTCAGACACTTAAGCTGTGTGCTGTGCTAAAGGTATAGTGTTATCTCCCCCTCAGACACGCTGTGTGCTGTGCTAAAGGTATAGTGTTATCTCCCCTCAGACACATTGTGTACTGTGCTAAAGGTATAGTGTTATCTCCCCTCAGACACACTGTGTGTTGTACTAAAGGTATAGTGTTATCTCCCCCTCAGACTCACTGTGTGTTGTACTAAAGGTATAGTGTTATCTCCCCCTCAGACATGCTGTGTGCTGTGCTAAAGGTATAGTGTTATCTCCCCTCAGACACTTACGCTGTTTGCTATACTAAAGGTATAGTGTTATCTCCCCCTCAGACACTTAAGCTGTGTGCTGTGCTAAAGGTATAGTGTTATCTCCCCTCAGACACGCTGTGTTCTGTACTAAAGGTATAGTGTTGACCATATTCCACATTTTACCAACTCCTGTCCAAATTCTATTGAATCTTACAGGCTATTTATACTAGTATCATATGGACATTTTTTTATTGTTAATTGAAGTAATTCTATGAAAATTGGTTGTACTTTAAACATTTTTTCTTCTTATTTTCAGTCAAAAACTCCACAGTAAAAGGTAAGATCAAGTGTCTATATCAACCTTAACAGTTTTAAAAAAATGTGTCATTGTTCAGAAAAGCATTTGTCATTGTAGTTATTACCTGTTTTATATGTAGCCCTATCCAGGCTGTTTATGGCTTGCTTAATTGGATTGTAAGCAACACTGCATAACTTTTTCAAGAGTGTGTTTGTAGGATACAAATTACTTAAAGATTTCATGTGAGACAAGAAATTAATTAACACATTCATATAATAATTATGTATTGTGTGATATATTAGTATAAAATATTAAAGAATCTTGAACTGTCTAAAAACAACATTTGTTAGCTATTTCAAACTCACTAAAGAGGGTTTGTCATATACAAATTAAGATAAATTAAAACCAAGTCTAATTTCATATAGAAATTAAGTGAATGACTTAACAAACTAAAGATTTGACATTATATGCATTGCTTTATTTGCAGACTGTGGTTCAGCCCCAGCAGACCTTGTGTTCCTGATGGACGAGTCCAGTAGCATTGGTGCCTCAAATTTCCAGACTCAGAAAGATTTTGTTAAAGACCTTATAAACAATCCAATGATAGCTGACAATGTAGGGACTGGCGTAATGCAAGTCGCACTAGTAACCTTTTCTAGAAATCCCATCAAAAGATTTGGATTGAATACTTTCAACAATACCCAGGACATGAATAAAGCCATTGACGATATTGTGTACGATAGATCAGGAACAGAAATTGAAAAGGGTTTGAAGTTTGTGCGGGAAGTAGCCCTGTCTGAAGCAGAAGGAGCTCGCTCCGCAGCTCCCAAAATTGTAATTCTGATAACAGATGGTTCTTCTCGAGACGACTCGGTGTCTGAGGCGAATAATCTACGTGACATGTTTGTGACCCTGCTGGTGATTGGAATCGGCAATGTTGATGATGATCAGTTGTCAGCTATAGCAGGAGATGATAAATTCAAGTTTACAGTTAATGATTTCTCAGAACTAAGTGGTATTACTGAACAGTTTGTGGCGTCCATTCCTTGTCCTGAAGGTTAGTGCATGGCTTCTTCATTATCTTCTTTTTTGTTACTTTTGCAATTTTTTGGACTTCAAGTTATTATTGTGAAAAACATTTGTGTAACAGTCGAGTTCTGTAACATATGCTAAATGTACTTACTTCCTGTTCGGAAGATACATTATAATCAACTTCCTCTGTTACAGAGCCACTGACCTGTCAGCTGTCTGAAGCTGAGGAATGTTACAAGGGCCAGGCCAAGTCCCTGTTGACTGGTCTTTACCCCCTAGGGGCTAGGGCTTCCGTCTGCAGGTACACATGAACTGAAATTTCGGCAAGGTAGACTTGAAGTGGTAGTGTAAAAAAACTATGAGCAAGGTTCCTCCCAAAGTAAACTATAGAAAAGAGAAAGGAAATATAGAGGAAAAAATAATGAGTTTTATGTGTATGATTGTTATAGGCTGTCGGGAAGTCAGAAAAATGCAGCCTTTAATTCTTAGAAGTTTATTTTGCATGACTTAACCATGTGAGCTAAAATCTGTTATTCTTAACAGCGACACGGAATGGTATGCAGACTGTGTGAGTACTTCAACAGTTACTTGTTCTTCGGAGAAACGGCAAAAGTTCCTGCAGGTGTCAGACTGGACAAAGAGGCTGGTCAAGACCCAGGCCATTTGTGAGAAACCTGCAGAGGATGAAACTCCAAAATACTGTCACCTGGAGGAAGCAGCACCCTGTCTAGCTGACATGTCTAAAACTATTGCCCGCTATCAACATACACCACTTCGGTCGGCCATCTGCTCGTAAGCGCTAATTCATATGGTCTCTTAACAGTATTATGTTAAATTTATCAATTTATATTGGCAGAATTTAGTATTGTATTACTATAACTGTTTCATTCTATTCCTTTGCAGTCCATTGTCATGCTTTTACTAAATTTTCCTAACAGACTTTTCATGAAAGATATACAAAGATCAGCTGTATGAAAGGTTTAACCTCACGTTAGTCCATATTTCAGGTCAAAGGTCATGACCTGTGTCACTGTTGCTATTTATAGATCACCTATATACAGGACTGGAGAGAGGTTCATGTCTTAGATGGGTTGTCTTTACAAGTTTAACATGGAAAATGTTTTATTTTTGTGTAAACAATTATAAACTAGCTTACCCTGCTTCAAGAATCATATTATAGACATGCCAATTTTTTAGCAAGTCTTTTTATTTGATACTCATTGACTGTCAAAATCATTTATTACAGACATATCCTTACTACAGAAGCCTGTGTATTTAAGAGCGTAAAAGACTGTGATGAGGTGAAGCGTCTGAGCGTTTTGCAAGCATATCAGGACATGACGACAATAGCGCGTCTAGCTTGTGTGGCGCCCCTGACCCCCAAACCGAGGCTACCGGAATGTGATGACGAGGGTCACATGTGTGATGGCATTGAGGCTCTAAACTGCATGGTGTCTGCACATACAAAGCTTGTGGCCTCCAAAGGAAACAAAGAAACTATCTGCAAGTTAGTTCACAACTTATTTCAGCCATGTGGTTCTGGCACAAAATTGTCACAAGTTTCAACTTATGTTACTGCTTCACAGGTCACAATCATTCTATGATAGGAATATCTTGATACATGATTAAACTTGTGTTGTCCTTAAACCAAGAAAGATATTGGATAATCAAAAGGAAAAAATCTATGCAGAGGCTCTATACATTTTTCACTGGTTTATGCAAAGGTTCAATTATATAACTTTCACTGGCCCTGCATTGTTATAAAGCTGAATGACATCAATGTTGGATCATGGAATTTCTTCCACCCCTGTTTTATAATAAACAATGTGAGGGCATCACATAGGTTCTAAAGCTTGATGTAGACTGCATAGTTTAATGACTTTAGTTTGTTTGGGATGCATCAAACTTTTATCAGCTTAACAGTTTTTAGGGGAAAAAAAGGTTTATTGAGAGAATTCTATTCAGGCCTGTTTTGAAACTGGGAGGTGCTGATAAGATTTAACATTAAATGTTTGTTTAGTACATGTATCTATATAACTGTAATGGCTTTGATGGTTGCAAAAATCCAAACATGACCGCAGAAAATATACGAACAATTTGTTTCATATTAAAAAAAGTCCTACTAGTGGGCTGTAACGTTAGTATCAGTATTATTATTTGTATACTGTTACAAATATTACAATACGTGACAGCGTAGCTACAGGGTTTTTAGAAAAGGGAGAGGTTCATAGTTTTGAGATACTGATTCCTTATTTACCAATGAGGCTTTCAAGGGTTTTATTTGGTCAACTAGTTTTGCCTCTGAATATCGCTGAGAATTCCCCTCCTATCGGAAATGCATGAGTATATGTGATTTCTTTTAAATCACCCGTCGTACCTCATGATATTCGTGCAGCAAAGTGTCCAACTCTTTAACTCTGATCCTTTACCTGATATTGGCTCTATATTTTGGATCAAAGTTTATAAAACAATATTTGTTATAGTGTTTTAGTGTTGTTATATGGTGTAATTATACAGGTGATATTTCTGGTTTCAGTGCTCTTGTCAATGCCAAGTATTGTGTGAAACGTCAGATATCAGGCTGTGAAGGGGGTGAGAAAACGACCATCCACACGATGTATGAGAAGCTTGTGAATCGTAAGGGCCACATGTGTCCAGAGGTCTACTGTGAGCGATGTGCAGCTCTTCAGTGCATTGAGGATTTCAGCACCATGCTAAGGAAAGGAGAGAAAGAGATGTGCAAGTATGGTTTTTTTTTAAGCAAAATAGAAATTATATTCACAAGATTTATTGAATTTATCTTTATAAATGATATGTTTTACATTCCTGCAGTAAGAACAGGTTGATATATGGCACTGCTTGTCTTCCCTATACAAACTTACTAATGACAATGGTAAGGATCTAGTTCAATTGTTGATACCCTTTAATACATGAATTGTTTAATTTTAATGATGATTGATAATTATTTTTACCTTGTTATTGCTTCATTTCCATTGTATATATAATTATATATTATTTTCCACCGTGTGTATATAAGTTTAATTTCACACAAGTTGAAATGCTTTATTTGGGTGTGGGTCATACAAGCCAGTTGTTCTTGTTTTCCTAGTATGATTGAGAGTACAAAAAGATGTGTATGGAAGAAAGCCAAGTATTGCTCAGAGAAGGAGCAGAAAAAAATTCATGACAAGCTGGATTATGTTGTGCATATGGCATCCTCCCATTGTGAGAGAGTGACCAGGCATTGCATCACTGCCTTCAACTCTGTCTCCTTGGAGATACTCAGATACAACCAGCCTGGCCAGTCAACAGATAGTAGCAGCAACAGTCAGTCAGGTAGTCGCAGCGGCAGCCGGTCTGTCGCTAGTGGCTCTAACACTAGTGGTGACAGTGATTCCAATGTTGGCAGTGTCAGTAATGGGAGTGGAGGCCAGTCTCAAAGTTCAAGAAAGAAAAGAAGTCCTAAGAACTCTGGGTCACAATCCGCAGCTGAATCAGGATCAACCTCTGCATCAGCCTCGGGATCCAACTCGGGCAGTAACTCTGGAGAAAGTTCCAGTACTGAATCTGATATGTCTGGGACAAGTCGTCAGCATTCTGTTGAAGTTGATGAAGACAAGATTATATGTGATGATCAACTTGACAAAGATTATAGGTTAGACATAGCCTGGTCAGTAGATCTGGAAACATGTAGTATGGGAGAGACTGGGTCAGTGGAAAGTGGTAGTCGATCCAGCCATAGTGGCAGCAAGTCAGATTGTAGAATATCAGCTGAAAGTTCTGGTAGTAACTCTGCTGAAAGCCATGAGTCACAGAGTGGAAGTTCTCAATATAGAGGCAGTGCAGCTACAAGCGGTGAGTCACAAAGTGGCAGTGCTCAATCTAGTGGCAGTGCCGCTGCAAGCGGTGAGTCACAGAGTGGCAGTGCTCAATCTAGAGGCAGCGCCGCTGCAAGCGGTGAGTCACAGAGTGGCAGTGCTCAATCTAGTGGCAGTGCAGCCACCAGCGGTGAGTCACAGAGTGGCAGTGCTCAATCTAGAGGCAGTGCAGCCACCAGCGGTGAGTCACAGAGTGGCAGTGCTCAATCTAGAGGCAGCGCCGCTGCAAGCGGTGAGTCACAGAGCGGCAGTGCTCAATCTAGTGGCAGTGCAGCCACCAGCGGTGAGTCACAGAGTGGCAGTGCTAGCACATCTAATGAGGATTCTAATGAGAGCGGTGAGAATTCCAGAGGCAGTAGTGAAACCAAGATGTGTATGAGCCGTTTAGCCTGGATGTGTAAGAAGGCTCGCATGAGCTGGGAATGTGCACAGGAATCCATTCTGATCCTGCCAGTAGACAGACAGCAAGTCCTGAGACAGGCTCTCTCTGGGGTGTGGGCATCCGTCCAGTACAGATGTGCAGGTATGACACACACAACTTTTAAGTACATACTTAAATGTAAGTCTAGTATCCTAAACATAACTCATTATTGATATATGTTTTTGTAAAATGAGTGTCTAAATGTTCTTCCTGCATTTCAGAAAGGCACTTGCATATGTATATCTATGAAAATTGCATTTTGTATTGATATTTTATATTCCTTTTATGGCCAATGGAAATGATTTTTCCTCACTAAGACAATGGAAGAAGGGCCCAAATTGATTTCAGTTAAGAACATATTATCATATACTATATAATTGGATTACTTTTTCTTTAGTCAACCTTAAGATTTACTTGTTGTACACATGTTCTGATGAAACTTTTTTTTTTTGGCTACAGCTTCAAAATTGCAGTGTTTTAGCTGTGAGAGGGATGACTCTAATGAGCAGTGTAACGCCCGACCTGTTGATACATGTGCCTCTAATAAACAGGTAAAGACATCCATTTTGTTTTCAAAACTTGAAACCTAATTTTAGCCATCATTAATGATGTAAAGTTAAATTAGTTTACAACAATCATGAATCAAGTTTTTAAACTTGTATTATTAGGGCTTTTCACCATGTGGTGAAAAGACCTATTGTTTTTGTTATGTTTATTATTCTTCTTCTTCTTCTTCTTCTTCTTCTTCTGCATTAAATTTTGTGACCGGAATTGCTCCAAAACAGTAAGAGGTATGCCAATGTACTTTTAGCATGTTATATGGCATGAACTGAAGGGGTGACAGAAACTTTTTTAAGTAGGTCAAAAAATCCAAAATGGCCGCCATGACATCATACCTAAAAACTTTAAAACCGCCATAACTCGAAAAGTGTTCATTATACAGAAGACATGGAATCATATTAAATATAGATCATGTCTGGGGCTATCTTTTTTCCGTTACATGTTATAAGGTCAGAGGTCAAATAAAAAAGCTCGCTGTTGGGTCAAAGGTCACCAATTTTTTTAACTTTTTTATTTTTCAACATTTTTCAATAATTCTTTTTGTAGATGATAGGTAAAGTCATAACAATCAAAATGATGTTTTCACTTTTTCTGTAACACATGTGGTTTCCGGTATACGCCATGTTGAATTTTCCCCTATATAATCTATATAAAAAACCGTTTCACATTTTAAACTTCTTCTCAAATTCCAACAGTTGGATTCAGCTCCAACTTCTCTAAAATGATCGATAGATAGTCCCGACTAAAGTTTGATATTTTTAAATTGATTCAAAATCCAAGATGGCCGCTATGACGTCATACTTTGAAATGTTAAAATGGCTATATCTCAATAACCGTTTAATGTTCAGATGTTTCAAAGGTATATTATTGTAGATTACATCTGGGGACAACTTTTTTCTTCTACAAGTTATCACAAAATATGTCTTGTAAAAAAGAGGGGTCCAGGTCAAAGTTAATCTGTTTTTAGAAATTTTTCATTTTTTACTATTTTTTAAAATTTCTTCTAGAGAGCAATAAGGTATGTTATTCCAATGATATTGATACCTTCGGTGTCTTGATAGCAGGTAGTACGCCATTTTGAAAATTTGCCCTATATATTTATCATATAAAAATGGTTTACTGTCTATCAGTGGTAAAAGGGAAGTTGTTCTTAAAATATGTAAGAGTTACCTCCCTTTCACCAAAGACAAAATCTGGCATAGGTGTGAAAAGCCCGTCAAATTGTTCAGAAACAATTTCTAGTTCATTCTTGTATTGTTTGCCTCTATCCTTTTCACATCTAATCGGCCTGAATCAAACCTTGGCCGCCTTGGTGAAAGGCAAGTGCACAATTCACTAATTTTCAGCTTTAAATCAAGACTTGAGTTTGTGAGAAATTGTCTCCCTTGATAAGATTATGTTTATGAGAGGTAATCTCCCTTGATAAGATTATGTTATGAGAAGTAGTCTCCTATGATAGGAATATGATTCAGGTTGTGAGAAGTAGTCTCCTTTGATAAGAATGTAGTTGTGAGAAGTAGTCTCCCTTGATAAGAATATAGTTGTGAGAAGTAGTCTCCCTTGATAAGAATATAGTTGTGAGAAGTAGTCTCCCTTGATAAGAATGTAGTTGTGAGAAGTAGTCTCCCTTGATAAGAATGTAGTTGTGAGAAGTAGACTATGGTTTTGAGAAGTAGTTTCCATTATTAAGAATACAATTGTGAGAGATAGCCTCCTTTGATAAGTTTATGTTTGTAAAGAAGTGGTTTCCCTTGATAAGTTTATATTTGTGGGATGTAGTCTCCCTTGAAAGGTTTATGTTTGTGAGAAGTAGTCTCCCTTGATAAGATTATGGTTGAGAGAAGTAGTCTCCCTTGATGAGATTAAAGTTGTGGGAAGTAGTCTCCCTTGATAAAAATATGGTTGCGGGAAGTAGTCTCCCTTGATAAGAATATTGTTGCGGGAAGTAGTCTCCCTTGATAAGTTTATGGTTGTGGGAAGTAGTCTCCCTTGATAAGATTATGGTTGCAGGAAGTAGTCTCCCTTGATAAGATTATGTTTGTGAGAAGTAGTCGCCCTTGATAAGATTATGGTTGTGGGAAGTAGTCTCCCTTGATAAGATTATGGTTACGGGAAGTAGTCTCCCTTGATAAGATTATGGTTACGGGAAGTAGTCTCCCTTGATAAGATTATGGTTCCGGGAAGTAGTCTCCCTTGATAAGATTATGGTTGTGGGAAGTAGTCTCCCTTGGAAAGATAATGGTTACGGGAAGTAGTCTCCCTTGATAAGATTATGGTTGCGGGAAGTAGTCTCCCTTGATAAGTTTATGTTTGTGAGAAGTAGTCGCCCTTGATAAGATTATGGTTGTGGGAAGTAGTCTCCCTTGATAAGATTATGGTTGTGGGAAGTATTCTCCCTTTTTAGCTCACCTGGACCGAAGGTCCGGTGAGCTTATGCCATGGCGCAGCGTCCGTCGTCCGTCGTCCATCATCCGTCGTCCGTCCGTCATCTGTCAACATTTGCTTCAAATCGCTACTAGTCAAAAAGTCCTGATTGGATTTTAACCAAATTTGGTCAGAAACATCCTTGGGCGAAGGGGAACAGATTTTGCATAAATGGTGACTCTGACCCCCAAAGGGCCAGAGGGGCGGGGCCCAATAGGAGAAATAGAGGTTATTCTTTAAATCTCTTCTTGTCAAAAAGTCCTGGTTGGATTTCGACCAAATTTAGTCAGAAACATCCTTAGTGGAAGGGGAACAGATTTTGCATAAATGGTGACTCTGACCCCTAAGGGCCCAGAGGCACAGGGCCCAATAGGGAAATAGAAGTTATTCCTTTAAATCTCTTCTTGTCAAAAAGTCCTGATTGGATTTTAACCAAATTTGGTCAAAAACATCCTTGGGCGAAGGGGAACAGATTTTGCATAAATGGTGACTCTGACCCCCAAAGGGCCAGAGGGGCGGGGCCCAATAGGGGAAATAGAGGTAATTCTTTAAATCACTTCTTGTCAAAAAGTCCTGGTTGGATTTCGACCAAATTTAGTCAGAAACATCCTTAGTGGAAGGGGAACAGATTTTGCATAAATGGTGACTCTGACCCCTAAGGGCCCAGAGGCACGGGGCCCAATAGGGGAAATAGAAGTAATTCCTTTAATTCTCTTCTTGTCAAAAAGTCCTGATTGGATTTCGCCCAAATTTGGACAGAAACATTGTTGGGGGAAGGGGAACAAATTTTGCATAAATGGTGACTCTGACCCCCAAGGGGCCAGAGGGGCGGGGCCCAATAGGGAAAATAGAGGTAATTCCTTTCAATCTCTTCTTGTCAAAAAGTCCTGATTGGATTTGGCCCAAATTTGGACAGAAACATCCTTGGGGGAAGGGGAACAGATTTTGCATAAATGGTGACTCTGACACCCAAGGGGCCAGAGGAGCGGGGCCCAACAGAGAAAATAGAGGTAATTCCTTTAAATCTCTTCTTGTCTTAAAGTTATGAATAGATTTTGTCCAAATTTGGTCAGAAACATCGTTGGGGGAAGGGGAACAGATTTTGCATAAATGGTGACTCGGACCCCAAAGGGGCCAGAGGGGCGGGGCCCAATAGGGGAAATAGAGGTCATTCCTTTAAATCTCTTCTTGTCATAAACTTATGAATGGATTTGGCCCAAATTTAGTCAGAAACATCGTTCGGGGAAGAGGAACAGATTTTGCATAAATGGTGACTTGGACCCCAAAGGGGCCAGAGGGGCGGGGCCCAATAGGGGAAATAGAGGTAATTCCTTTCAATCTCTTCTTGTCAAAAAGTCCTGATTGGATTTGGCCCAAATTTGGACAGAAACATTGTTGGGAAAAGGGGAACAGATTTTGCATAAATGGTGACTCTGACACCCAAGGGGCCAGAGGAGCGGGGCCCAACAGAGAAAATAGAGGTAATTCCTTTAAATCTCTTCTTGTCTTAAAGTCCTGATTGGATTTGGCCCAAATTTGGACAGAAACAATCTTGGGGGAAGGGGAACAAATTTTGCATAAATGGTGACTCTGACCCCAAAGGGGCCAGAGGGGCGGGGCCCAATAGGGAAAATAGAGGTAATTCCTTTAAATCTCTTCTTGTCAAAAAGTCCTGATTGGATTTGGCCCAAATTTGGACAGAAACATTGTTGGGGGAAGGGGAACAGATTTTGCATAAATGGTGACTCTGACACCCAAGGGGCCAGAGGAGCGGGGCCCAACAGAGAAAATAGAGGTAATTCCTTTAAATCTCTTCTTGTCTTAAAGTTATGAATAGATTTTGTCCAAATTTGGTCAGAAACATCGTTGGGGGAAGGGGAACTCTTACCCCTAAGGGGCTATTTTGACGACTTTAGGGTTACAAGATTGATAAGATTATGGTTACGGGAAGTAGTCTCCCTTGATAAGATTATGGTTGCGGGAAGTAGTCTCCCTTGATGAGATTATGGTTGTGGGAAGTAGTCTCTCTTGGAAAGATAATGGTTACGGGAAGTAGTCTCCCTTGATAAGATTATGGTTGCGGGAAGTAGTCTCCCTTGATAAGTTTATGTTTGTGAGAAGTAGTCGCCCTTGATAAGATTATGGTTGTGGGAAGTAGTCTCCCTTGATAAGATTATGGTTACGGGAAGTAGTCTCCCTTGATAAGATTATGGTTGCCGGAAGTAGTCTCCCTTGATGAGATTATGGTTGTGGGAAGTAGTCTCCCTTGGAAAGATAATGGTTACGGGAAGTAGTCTCCCTTGATAAGATTATGGTTGCGGGAAGTAGTCACCCTTGATAAGATTATGGTCGCGGGAAGGAGTCTCCCTTGATGAGTTTATGTTTGTGAGAAGTAGTCTCCCTTGATAAGTTTATATTTGTGAGAAGTAGTGTTGTTTGATAAGTTAATGTTTGTGAGAAGTAGTCTCCCTTGATAAGAATATGTTTGTGAGAAGTAGTCTCCCTTGATAAGTTTATATTTGTGAGAAGTAGTCTCCCTTGATAAGTTTATATTTGTGAGAAGTAGTGTTGCTTGATAAGTTAATGTTTGTGAGAAGTAGTCTCCGTTGATAAGACTGTAGTTGTAAGAAGTAGTCTCCCTTGATAAGATTATGGTTGCGGGAAATAGTCTCCCTTGTTCTAAATTCCACATATACCATTCTTGTTAAACTATAAGGTGTCGGGCTATAACCTCTTTTGAAAGGATTTAATGTCAAACCCAGCAGCACAAAGTTTTGATGAAAACTTTTAATAAAATGCATTGTTTGAAGTCCTTAAGAGACTAACCTTTAATAGAACCAATGGTAATGTTATGATGGTGACCTGGAGGTGTTGGCTCCAAGATCCCTGGCTGACTTTATTATTGAACAAATTCTTACAAAAGTTTATAGGCTAAAGTCATATCTTCTACAAACATATAAAACAGATGCTATAGGGAGATGATATAAGAAATAAGAAATTGTATATGAAAATTGTGATATATATATTTGTAGGGTGAATGTATAATGATTTGAGATATCTTGTCTAAATGATTGTCCTAATTTACCACCAGAGTTTGGTTCTCATTTCTGAGCAATAGTTATAATCTCGTAGTTTATTGATATCAGTGGTTTATTTTTTGTAAATTTGTTGTAAGCTCATTAATATCAATATTCTACAGGATTAATGCCCAGAAAATGAAGGTTTAACCTTTACACGAATTGTATTTTAGATGTTTAATTGTTATTATGATCAGGCTTGTGAAACTGTCGTGGACTTCGGTGCCAAAGTTATCACTAAGGGATGTGTTAACCCAGACTCATGTCGGTCCCAGTGTACAGGAAACGGCAACAAGTGTTCCTACTGTTGTCATGGAAACCTGTGCAATCAACCCTGGGACAGTGTTATCACTGGTAGGTCACTACGGCTAAATAACTATGTTGTCATCAATGACACCATCATAGTCAATTATGATGTCATCATTTCTTGTCTTCATTAATAAATTGTGATTGTATATGTTTTCTATAATTGTAGTTTGATACAACTTTTGATTGGCTGCAGTCTTTTTCCACAGTGTTTCCTCAGTAATAAATTTTGATTGGCTTATATTACTAACATTTATTGTAACTCTCAGAATATTTAACTATACACTTATTATAATAAGTAATAATTCAGACATAATATCATCTCAATCGCACAGTGCTGATATAACTGTAGATGACTGTAATAAAATCAAGGTGTTTCTGAATTTTAGAGGTTGAACAGCATATATATATATATCAATCAAGTTAGAAGTACATACATGCTAACATATTCACACATTAAACAAACAGTGTTTTTGAAATGGGAAAAAATCATGTTTTGCTTTTTCAATGCTTGAAATCAGTTGAATGTTTTTGTGCAGAGCCTCGGACATGTGTTGGGGTATCCGCTGTAAAGTGTGTATTCACATTGGTGAAGGCTGTGGCTCACACAAAACAATTGGCCTGCAGGTAAATATTGACACCTTTATACAGATTGTCTAATTAAGTCACTTGTGACATACAGGTAAATATTGACACCTTTATACAGATTGTCTAATTAAGTCACTTGTGACATACAGGTAAATATTGACAACTTTATACAGATTGTCTAATTAAGTCACTTGTGACATACAGGTAAATATTGACAACTTTATACAGATTGTCTAATTAAGTCACTTGTGACATACAGGTAAATATTGACAACTTTATACAGATTGTCTAATTAAGTCACTTGTGACATACAGGTAAATATTGACAACTTTATACAGATTGTCTAATTAAGTCACCTGTGACACACAGGTAATTATTGACACCTTTATACAGATTGTCTAATTATGTCACCTGTGACATACAGGTAAATATTGACACCTTTATACAGATTGTCTAATTAAGTCACCTGTGACATACAGGTAAATATTGACACCTTTATACAGATTGTCTAATTAAGTCACCTGTGACATACAGGTAAATATTGACACCATTATACAGATTGTCTAATTAAGTCACCTGTGACATACAGGTAAATATTGACACCATTATACAGATTGTCTAATTAAGTCACCTGTGACATACAGGTAAATATTGACACCTTTATACAGATTGTCTAATTAAGTCACCTGTGATATACAGGTAAATATTGACACCTTTATACAGATTGTCTAATTAAGTCACCTGTGACACACAGGTAATTATTGACACCTTTATACAGATTGTCTAATTAAGTCACCTGTGACACACAGGTAATTATTGACACCTTTATACAGATTGTCTTATTAAGTCACCTGTGACACACAGGTAATTATTGACACCTTTATACAGATTCTCAATAGGTGACATACAGGTAATTATTGATACCATTATACAGATTGTCATTAGGTGATATACAGGTAATTATTGACACCTTTATACAGATTGTCAATAGGTGACATGCAGGTAATTATTTACACCTTTATACAGATTGTCAATAGGTGACATACATGTAATTATTGACACCATTATACAGATTGTCAATAGGTGACATACAGGTAATTATTGACACCTTTATACAGATTGTCAATAGGTGACATGCAAGTAATTATTGACACCTTTATACAGATTGTCAATAGGTGACATACAGGTAATTATTGACACCAATATACAGATTGTCAATAGGTTACATACAGGTAATTATTGACACCTTTATACATATTGTCATTAGGTGACATACAGGTAATTATTGACACCATTATATAGATTGTCAATAGGTGACATACAGGTAATTATTGACACCTTTTTACAGATTCTCAATAGGTGACATACAGGTAATTATTGACACCATTATACAGATTGTCAATATATATATATATATGTGACACACAGGTAATTATTGACACCATTTTACAAATTATCTAGTTAAGTCACCTGTGACACACAGGTAATTATTGACACCTTTATACAGATTGTCAATAGGTGACATATAGGTAATTATTGACACCTTTATACAGATTGTCATTTGGTGATATACAGGTAATTATTGACACCATCATACAGATTGTCATTAGGTGATATACAGGTAGTTATTGATGCTTTTATACAGACTGTCAATAGGTGACATATAGGTAATCATTGACACCTTTATACAGATTGTGTAATTAAGTCACCTGTGACATACAGGTAATTATTGACACCTTTGTACATATTGTCAATAGGTGACATACAGGTAATTATTGACACCTTTATACAGATTGTCAATAGGTGACATACAGGTAATTACTAACACCATTATACAGATTATCAATAGGTGATATACATGTAGATATTGTTATTTGAAATGTTTCAAAGATAACAAAATTTGCAAATTCTAGATACATATTTCATTTGTATGACAGAACTGTTATATTCTTTCACTATTCTATCACTTTAATTCTTTTATCGGCACTATAAATGGAGGCCAATATATTTTAGAGATTTTGTTCAGTTTAGACATTTTCGTTCTGATAACTGCTTGTTTATTGACAGTGAGATAGAGACTAGTCTGGAATGTGTGAAGAAGAACACGATGACCTGTGTTTCTAGTCAGTATCTGGCCATCAAGAAGCAGATATCTCGCCTGGAGTCCAGTTCCCTGCTGACAAAGTGTCGCCTTCGTCAGCTTCACTGCCATTGCGGACTCTGTGGGAGTCTCGCCCTCGGCATCACCATACAGAATAACTTCCGTACAGATCAAACTGTTTGTCGGTAAGCCAGCCAACATTTTTTATATTTTACACCTTCCCCACTTTAACCTCAAATTTTCTATGAGCCCACACAAAATCAGATGTTTTCAACATAAAACTATATGCAAGGTTCTAACTGCAAAATATTAGCCTTATCACTGCATGATCGGCCATAAAAAAAGCCCAAATTGACACCCCTCCAATACTTGAATCAGGTGTAGAATGATACTGTACAACCTTTAAAATCTATGGCAGATTATCATTAATTATGTTTGTTTCAAAAACCTAGAGCACCTGTTTAACCAGAAAGATTGTATTTGGTGATAAGAGCTGAGTTTTATCTGGAGTACCTAGTGAATCTCAAAAGCAGCAGCTATGTTTACAATTTTGAATCAGTTAATATGCAATTATAAGAATATTTAAGAATATTTATCCAAAGAATATTTAAGTTTGGAAATACTTGCATATGTATTCTATAATCTCCGCTGTATAACGAAACTACTTGGTAGAGAATAAGAGGTAAAAACCACTCAAACAAACAAATATCTATATGCATGTTTATTTCAAATGTAAGTATAAATCAACAATTGAGTAACTTATCAAGTCTTTTCTGTTTCCTTAGACACCTGGTGGATACTATAGAAGGTACTACATTGGCCACCACGGAACAAACCTGTTCCCCTGCCAATTTCCGAGCCTCCTTCCTGTCTCTGAATCTTGCCTGGTCGGTTATCGGAGACACCTGTAAGCTGGTCCCCAGAATGAATGACACCAATAATAACACCTCGAGTGCTGAGTCTGGTACCACTAGTCGTGAAGTTCCTGGCTCTGGTGAGAGTAATTCCAGTCGTGAAGATCCTGGCTCAGGGGAGACAACCTGTGACATAAAGGCTGCCATTGATTGTGTTGACAGTGATAGGGCTAGAAAAGAATTCATTATGGCACTCATGTATGGATTTGAACGTGTCTGCAGGTAAATCTTAGTAATCCATTTTCATATAGTACATGTATTTGTATTTATGACAAAGATAGCTTTCACTATGAACTTAAACATTTCTTTTTTTTTTCTTTTTGAGCATCTGTTTTGATCGACCTATATGGTGATGTCCATCTTTTAAGCTACTCCATCACTGAAAACTCATACTTCCATTGCTCTCTATTTTGGACCCTAAAATCAAACATTTTCAGGCAGGAAATGGATTAAACTGTTCTTATATTTAGCTCACCTGGTCCAAAGGACCAAGGTGAGCTTATGCGATACCGTGGCGTCCGTCGTCCGTCCGTCGTCCGTCGTCCGTCCGTCAACAATTGACTTCTTCTTTATAACCACTGATCGGAATTTGACCAAATTTGGTCAGAAGCATCCCTATGGGGTGGGGACTCAAAATTGTACAAATGGTTGGGCTGACCCCCCAGGGGCCTGGGGGGCGGGGCCAAAAGGGGTCAATTTGGCTATTTGATATAAACGACTTCTTCTCTGAAACCGAGCAATGTATATTGCTCATATTTGGCTGGTAGTATTACTATGGGTTGGGGATTCAAATTTGTACAAATGGTGGGGCTGACCCCCCAGGGGCCTGGGGGGGCGGGGCCAAAAGGGTAAGTTGGCTATATTGATATAAACGACTTCTTCTCTGAAACCCAGTAATATATATCGCTCATATTTGGCTGGTAGCATCACTATTGAGTGGGGATTCAAAATTGTACAAATGGTGGGGCTGACCCCCAAGGGGCCTGGGGGGCGGGGTCAAAAGGGGTCAATTTGGCTATATTGATATAAACGATTTCTTCTCTGAAACCCAGTAATGTATATCGCTTATATTTGCCTGGTAGCATTACCATGGGGTGTGGATTCAAAATTGTATAAATGGTGGGGCTGATCCCCCAGGGGCCTGAGGGGCGGGGCCGAAAGGAGTCCATTTGGCTATAATGATAAAAATGACTTCTTCTCTGAAACCAAGCAATGGATATTATTCATATTTGACTGGTATCATCACTATGGGATTAGGATTCAAAATTATATGATTATGATCATGGAGGGGCCTGAGGGGTGGGGCCAAAAGGGGCACATTAGACAATATTGGTATAAATGATCTCTTTCCTGAAACTAAGCAATGTATGACATCTATATTCTAGTGGTAGAATCCAAAGGTTGCTTGAATTCAAATTTATACAAATGTTTTGGTAACCTCGATCACAATCATGGATTTAGATATGACCCCAGGGTCTGCCACGCCCTTGCAACTTGACTCCTGACTCATAACTTTTAAACGGCTGAGATCCCCACCCCAAAACTATATATACAATTGCTGGGCATTAAGAGACAATCACAATTATGATTTTATATTTGACTCCAGGGTCTGCCACGCCCTTGAAACTTGACTCCTGAGTCATAACTTTTAAATGGTTGAGATCCCCACCCCAAAACTACATATACAATTACTAGGAATTAAGAGATAATCACAATCATGGTTTTTGATTTGGCCCTGGGGTCTGCCACACCCTTTTAATTTGACCCCTGAGTCATAACTTTTAAACGGTTGAGATCCCCACCCCAAAACTATATATACAATTACTGGGCATTAAGAGATGATCACAATCATGGTTTTTGATTTGGCCCTGGGGTCTGCCACACCCTTTTAATTTGACCCCTGAGTCATAACTTTTAAACAGTTGAGATCCCCACCCCAAAACTATATATACAATTGCTGGGCATTATCAGATGATCACAATCATGGTTTATGTTTTGACCCCAGGGTTTGCCACGCCCTTGTAAATTGACTTCGGAGTCATAACTTTTAAACAGTTGAGATCCCCACCCCAAAACTATATATACAATTGCTCGGCATTAAGAGACAATCACAATCATGATTTCATATTTGATCCAAGGGTCTGCCACACCCTTGCAAATTGACTACTGAGTCGTAACTTTTGAATGGTCGAGATCCCCACCCCGAAACTATACATACAATTACTGGGCATTAAGAGATGATCACAATCATGGTTTTTGATTTGGCCCTGGGGTCTGCCACACCCTTTTAATTTGACCCCTGAGTCATAACTTTTAAACGGTTGAGATCCCCACCCCAAAACTATATATACAATTACTGGGCATTAAGAGATGATCACAATCATGGTTTTTGATTTGGCCCTGGGGTCTGCCACACCCTTTTAATTTGACCCCTGAGTCATAACTTTTAAACGGTTGAGATCCCCACCCCAAAACTATATATACAATTGCTGGGCATTATCAGATGATCACAATCATGGTTTATGTTTTGACCCCAGGGTTTGCCACGCCCTTGTAAATTGACTTCGGAGTCATAACTTTTAAACAGTTGAGATCCCCACCCCAAAACTATATATACAATTGCTCGGCATTAAGAGACAATCACAATCATGATTTCATATTTGATCCAAGGGTCTGCCACACCCTTGCAAATTGACTACTGAGTCGTAACTTTTGAATGGTCGAGATCCCCACCCCGAAACTATACATACAATTACTGGGCATTAAGAGATGATCACAATCATGGTTTTTGATTTGGCCCTGGGGTCTGCCACACCCTTTTAATTTGACCCCTGAGTCATAACTTTTAAACGGTTGAGATCCCCACCCCAAAACTATACATACAATTACTAGGCATAAAGAGATGATCACAATCATGGTTTTTGATTTGGCCCTGGTTTAGCTATATTGATATTAGCGACTTCTTCTCCATAACCACTGATTGGAAATCAGCCTTATTTGGCAGGAAGCATCTTCAGGTGACCAGGATTCAAAATTGTACTTATGGTGGGACTGACCCCCCAGGGGGCTGAGGGTTTGGGCCAAAAAGGGTTATTTAGCTATATTGGTTTAAGCGACTTCTTCTTCATAATTACTGTTTCAAAATCAACCTTATTTGGCAGGAAGCATCCTAGGTGCCCAGGATTCAAAATTGTACTAAAGGTAGGACTGACCCCCTAGGGGGCTGATGGCGGGGCCAAAAAGGGTTATTTATCTATATCATGGTTTAAGCGACTTCTTCTCCATAACCACTGATTGGAAATCAGCCTTATTTGGCAGGAAGCATCCCTAGGTGCTCAGGATTCAAAATTGTACTAATAGTGGGACTGACCCCCCAGGGGGCTGAGGGGCGGGTCAAAAAGAGTTATTTAGCTGTATTGATATTAGCGACTTCTTCTCCATAACCACTGATTGGAAATCAACCTTATTTGGTAGAAAGCATCCCTAGGTGCTTAGGATTCAAAATTGTACTAATGGTGGGACTGACACCCCCCCCCAGGGGGCTGAGGAGCGGGGAAAATATTTTACCATGATAACCTAGATACCAATATATCCAGGTGAGCGATACAGGCCCTCTGGGCCTCTTGTTTAGACTTAAAAAATTTATCATCAAGAACTCAATAGATGTCATCTGAAAGTAGTATTCTTAATATCTAGGGGTATATACATTGCACCTTTTTTCACCAATGTTGAAAAATGAAATATGTATCAGGGTTATTTATATTTGTTGACACATCATTTTTTTAGCTCACCTGGTCCAAAGGACCAAGGTGAGCTTATGCGATACCGTGGCGTCCGTCCGTCGTCCGTCCGTCAACAATTGACTTCTTCTTTATAACCACTGATCGGAATTTGACCAAATTTGGTCAGAAGCATCCCTATGGGGTGGGGACTCAAAATTGTACAAATGGTTGGGCTGACCCCCCAGGGGCCTGGGGGGCGGGGCCAAAAGGGGTCAATTTGGCTATTTGATATAAACGACTTCTTCTCTGAAACCGAGCAATGTATATTGCTCATATTTGGCTGGTAGTATTACTATGGGTTGGGGATTCAAAATTGTACAAATGGTGGGGCTGACCCCCCAGGGGCCTGGGGGGCGGGGCCAAAAGGGTAAGTTGGCTATATTGATATAAACGACTTCTTCTCTGAAACCCAGTAATATATATCGCTCATATTTGGCTGGTAGCATCACTATTGAGTGGGGATTCAAAATTGTACAAATGGTGGGGCTGACCCCCAAGGGGCCTGGGGGGCGGGGTCAAAAGGGGTCAATTTGGCTATATTGATATAAACGATTTCTTCTCTGAAACCCAGTAATGTATATCGCTTATATTTGCCTGGTAGCATTACCATGGGGTGTGGATTCAAAATTGTATAAATGGTGGGGCTGATCCCCCAGGGGCCTGAGGGGCGGGGCCGAAAGGAGTCAATTTGGCTATAATGATAAAAATGACTTCTTCTCTGAAACCAAGCAATGGATATTATTCATATTTGCCTGGTATCATCACTATGGGATTAGGATTCAAAATTATATGATTATGATCACGGAGGGGCCTGAGGGGTGGGGCCAAAAGGGGCACATTAGACAATATTGGTATAAATGATCTCTTTCCTGAAACTAAGCAATGTATGACATCTATATTCTAGTGGTAGAATCCAAAGGTTGCTTGAATTCAAATTTATACAAATGTTTTGGTAACCTCGATCACAATCATGGATTTAGATATGACCCCAGGGTCTGCCACGCCCTTGCAACTTGACTCCTGACTCATAACTTTTAAACGGCTGAGATCCCCACCCCAAAACTATATATACAATTGCTGGGCATTAAGAGACAATCACAATTATAATTTTTATATTTGACTCCAGGGTCTGCCACGCCCTTGAAACTTGACTCCTGAGTCATAACTTTTAAATGGTTGCGATCCCCACCCCAAAACTACATATACAATTACTAGGAATTAAGAGATAATCACAATCATGGTTTTTGATTTGGCCCTGGGGTCTGCCACACCCTTTTAATTTGACCCCTGAGTCATAACTTTTAAACGGTTGAGATCCCCACCCCAAAACTATATATACAATTACTGGGCATTAAGAGATGATCACAATCATGGTTTTTGATTTGGCCCTGGGGTCTGCCACACCCTTTTAATTTGACCCCTGAGTCATAACTTTTAAACGGTTGAGATCCCCACCCCAAAACTATATATACAATTGCTGGGCATTATCAGATGATCACAATCATGGTTTATGTTTTGACCCCAGGGTTTGCCACGCCCTTGTAAATTGACTTCGGAGTCATAACTTTTAAACAGTTGAGATCCCCACCCCAAAACTATATATACAATTGCTCGGCATTAAGAGACAATCACAATCATGATTTCATATTTGATCCAAGGGTCTGCCACACCCTTGCAAATTGACTACTGAGTCGTAACTTTTGAATGGTTGAGATCCCCACCCCGAAACTATACATACAATTACTGGGCATTAAGAGATGATCACAATCATGGTTTTTGATTTGGCCCTGGGGTCTGCCACACACTTTTAATTTGACCCCTGAGTCATAACTTTTACACGGTTGAGATCCCCACCCCAAAACTATACATACAATTACTGGGCATAAAGAGATGATCACAATCATGGTTTTTGATTTGGCCCTGGGGTTTGCGACACACTTTTAATTAGCTCACCTGGTCCAAAGGACCAGGGTGAGCTTATGCCATACCCTGGTATGGGGCCTGGGGGGCGGGGTCAAAAGGGGTCAATTTGGCTATATTGATAAAAAACATTTTCTTTTCTGAAACCGTACAATGTATATCACTCATATTTGGCTGGTAGCATCACTATGGGGTGGGGATTCAAAATTGTACAAATGGTGGGTCTGACCCCTAAGGGGCCTGGGGGGTGGGGCCAAGAGGTAAATTTGGCTATATTGATATAAACAACTTCTTTTCTGAAACTGAGCAATGTATATTGCTTATATTTGGCTGGTAGCATTACTATGGGGTGAGGATTCAAAATTGTACAAATGGTGGGACTGACCCCCTAGGGGGCTGAGGGTTGGGGCCATAAAAAAATATTTAGCTTTATTGATATTAGCGACTTCTTCTCCATAACCATTGATTGGAAATCAACCTTATTTGGCAGGAAGCATCCTTAGGTGCCCAGGATTCAAAATTGTACTAATGGTGGTACTGACACCCCCCCCCCCCCACAGGGGACTGAGGGGCGGGGTAAGAAAGAAAATAGTTTACCATGATTACCTAGATACCAATGTATCCAGGTGAGCGATACAGGCCCTCTGGGCCTCTTGTTTATACATGTAGCATTCTTGTTGAAGAACAGTTTATAATGTTTAAAATGTGAAAAGTCTCAAATTGTCTGTTACTGATACTTACAACAGCTTGAAGGATGTGTGGATAAGATGTGTTGAGGAGAGAGTGAAGACCTGCTCCGGGGACAAGTACACTGAAGTGTGGGATCGTGTGATGCATGAGACCTCCTGGGTCAGAGGTCATTGCCATCGTATCACCATGGGAACACCCGACAAGTGTGACATTGACCAAGCAATGCAGTGCCTTACAAGTTTAAAAAATATGTCTTCCACAACCAAAATGTGCGAGTAAGTATTCCTCCATTTCTAGTCTCACAAGGACTCGACCGTATACCATAGACGTACAAGGTCACCTGCACTTTTCTCATAAACATATAAAGTCAGGCCTATATCTATAGACATAAAACGTCACGCCTGTTTCTAAACTTTTCTTTGAATCTTAGACTTACCAGAGTTCTTTACATGTTCTAGCTCTATCAACTTTTTTCGGCTTCCAGACAAAGAATTATTGATATCATGAAAATATTGTTTCAAAAGAGTAACAGCAGTTTTGTTTTGTTTTCCATTTTGTCACTTACAGAAGCAGAAATATGACATTTGAATGTGTTAAAGAACACACCAGGTCCTGCTTGTCTGTACAAAAGGCACCAGTTGACTTTGTGATTGGACAACTAAGTTTGACGTTAGAGAACGTTTGTGACACAGACATGGAGACCGATGACGACCCGTACTCCGATATTTACCATGACCTTGCTGAGTGTGTTGTTGGATTTGGTCACATGATACACCGCTCAATAAAAGTGATTGGCTCAAATGCTACCACCATGATATGTAAGGCTGTGACACACCTTCAGGCCTGTCTTTATGACGAGGAGTTACCTCCCCTGGCCAAGATCTACACCAAGTCCATAGCCAAGATGTCAACATCATTCATGAAACACATTTGTTCCACAGGTTAGCATTTGTTTATAATTTCATTACGTATCATTTTGTTTCTGACTGTAGATCAGAGAACACAATATCATTATAACATTGATTGTTGATTTTGGATTCCTCTTTAAATTAAATGTTTCTTCTTTTTTTTAAGAATTGATGTTTTACTTATTTTTTGTTATAACTTTTCTGCCAAAATAAAATCTTGCAGAATTAGGTAGAATTAAAACCATCCTAAATGTATCACAATCACTATAGGCACAAATCCTGAAATATGCTGGGAGTAAAAATATCCCATAAAGCTGACCCTATAGTAGAACAATCTGAAAGATAACTATTCACAGAAACTTCAGAAACATGTAATAATGTTACACATCAGTAATAGTCACTTTGTAAATTTTTTATAACTCTGTTTCTGCTTTACTTATGTTAGTTATAAGTTGTATTTCTTTACTTACCTTTGACCCTGTTATGATACATTCCAGATGACATGGACCGGCCCCTATACTGTCACAGGTGTGATGGCAGAGGAACAGATGATTGTCAATCAAGTACCAAACTTATGATCTGTGACCCTGCTACTGAGGTCAGCATCCGACAGTTTAGGATCGGCCAGATTTTCTCCTATGATTTATTAGCTCACTTGCCCAAAGGGCAGGTGAGCTAATGCTGTGGTGCAGAATCCGTCGTGCATCATCATCTGGCGTCAACTTTTTACTTGATACAACTTCAAGCAACTTCTTCTCACTTACCAATAGGCTCAGGGTACTGGTGTTGGGCTTGTAGCATGCTGGGATAAAGAGATACCAAGTTTGTTTAAATGAATGGCCTTGACCAACTTTCAAGGTCAGAGGAGTCAAATATCTTAAAATCTTCATAAAAAGTTCTTTTCAAATATCAAAAGCAGGCGAGCAATTCAGGCCCATTGGGCCTCTTTGTTCAATTGTTTGCTCGTATTTTATAAAGAAATATTTCAATAATTGATTGTTGTAATATGACATTTGTCAAATATTTTTCTATGATATTGAAATTTTTACAATATTTAGTGGGAAAATATCAGAGAAGATTAAGTGTTTTAGCAAATATTCAGCATACTGGTATGTGCATGACAGTTTAAATTAACCATAACAGATATATATAAGAAGTATATCTGATGTTGTTTAACTACCAATTCATTACTTCAGGACCTTCACATTGTGATTAATTGGTAAATTGTTTAAAGCATTTCTCTTCCTTTAAAAGGGCAAGTCAGAGTTTTAGATTTGTCACATACAGTCGAACCTCGTCTCAAAGTTGACCGGATGTTAAAAAAAACTTTTGAGTTAACCAATTAGTATTTCTTTAAAAGAGCACGATTGTTTAGTGAGAGGTTTGACGAGGACCGATGAAATACTTAAAGTTAAACAGGATTTTAATTTATATGACTTTATGATAATGAAATTTGACTGTACCTTATTAAATTTCAAGTAAAACTGTTGTGTACTCCAAATTTAATTATTTATTATTTAATTAGGACAATGCATTGATTAATCTGATTTGGGAGAGGACTTATATAGGCTTTGCCTGCTGTCTAACCCCTTTGTCTTAATGTCAAAATGTTTTTGAATTTGAAATTAATCTGATTGTATAAATAATTGGTAACACTTCCAGAGATGTGGTTCGATGTCACAGACGATGGAGGATGGTTCGGTGGTGTACACCAAAGGTTGTGTGTTTAAAGACAAGTGTATGATAGCTTGTCCAACATCTACCAATTGTTCCTACTGCTGTGGGGCCGACTTCTGTAATGCAGGGGCTCTTCCTGATGTTACCATAACAACACCACTTCCAAATATCGTAACTGAGCAAGCAGGTATTACAAATATATCAAAACTAATGGATACAATTAAAAGTTTTAATAATTTGCTTTTTATAGGTCCTTTTATACATAAAAGAATTAAAGTTTTTAGGTCACCTGACCTATTTTGATCTCTTTCCGTCCATTGTAGTGTGTCGTTGTCATGGTAAATTAATTACAATGTATCTTTTTGAATTCTCCTTAAGAACGAGAGGATGATTTTTTTTTAAACTTTAATTGGTGAGAATAATACTTGGTAGATGAAAGTACAAAGTTGTTTTATTGGGATTCCTGCCCCTTTTTCTATAATATAGCTAGATGCTTGTTAGAAAAAGCCATTTATATTTTCAGTGAAGGCTTCTAATTTACTATAAATTGTATAATTACTTTTTCAGCCTGTACTTACAGTGAGGCCGACATTGTTATACTGTTAGATGAATCCAGCAGTATTGGTCAAAACAATTTCTTCATCATGGCTAATTTCGTCAATGACATCATCAAACAACTCAATATCGGGGAGAATTCTATCCACCTAGGTGTAGCAACATTTGCCAGTCAGGGACATTTTGGCTTTTCTTTGGATGAATATTACAACAAGATTGCAATGACTGATTTTGTGACACAGCTTGCTAATCAGTACGGTGATAAGTCCGGTACAAATGTAGCGGCAGGATTGGAACTGGTGCGGACACAAATGTTTACTAGCAGTGGTAATCGGCCGGATGTTCCAGATGTCATTGTACTAGTAAGTCCAAGCTATGAATAAAACTAGGTCAGCATGTTCTGTCAAAGCTCGCTGACAAAATAACAAGGCAGTCTAGGTAACTCACCTTGTCTGACGGATGTCATGAGGAGAGTTGTGTGGCACTATACTTCTCCACTTGTGGTGAGGGTTGTGTCTATATCACATTTTCACTCTTTTTGTACTAAATCAAGGTCATGTGTAACACTAACCAAACATACTTTCGAGTTTCTTTTATTATAGGCACCCGTGCATCAGCTATTGAGCCTATTGAAGCCTATTTCCCTGGTCCAGTGACTGTTTAAAGAATCCTCATCAATTTTAATAATTTGTAAAGCTGTTTGCTATGTGTTGTGTCACAAAAATATCAAGTTGCAGAATTGTTTATAGAATTTTTTTAGATTAATACAGTATTTGTTCATAGAATTTGTTTAAATTGATAGCGCAATTCTTCATAGAATTTGTTCAGGTCAATATTTGATATGTTCATAGAATCTGTTCAATTTGATATGTGATTCGTTCATATAATTCGTTCAAATTGATACAGGATTCATTAATAGAATTCATACCCGTTAACCCTCCCTCATTACGAGGGAGACTCCAAAGTCCAAACTCACACAAACTCAAAATCTAGTAGTCAAATAATCTCCTAGTTACTGCAGGGTATGTGTAATGACCATAACAGATGTGCCTAGATCAAATGAATACTTTTTGAAGTTATTTTGATACTGTAACATAAAATGGGAAAGACAAATTGAGCAATGCAGTTTCAGTCGCATTTCACGCACTTTCTCCCTCATTGGAAATATGGAATGAAGGAGATCTCCCTCATTGGAGGTTTCAAAGGTTAACACCTATGAGAATTTGTTAAAATTGATACAGGATTTGTAAAAATGGATAATGTGATTTGTTCATAGAATTCGTTCAGATTGATACAGGATTCATATTAATATTTATTCTTTCTACAGTGTTAAAATTGAACATTTTTTCTATATTTTCCAGTTGACCGATGGAGAATTCTTACCTGGATACAAGAGTACGGTAGAGGCTGTCAGACGAGACAACATCAGCGTACTGGTGATAGGAATAGGAGATGATGTGGTACAGTCACAGCTTTTAGATGTCGCCTCAGACCCCAGATATGTCTTCACGGTCGATGATTTTAACGTTCTTGATACGATTTTGGGAGACTTTGTACAGACGATTCCCTGTCCCCTTGGTAAGGACCTGCTACAGGAAATAGTCAATACAATATATATTGGATATTGAATGTAGATCAAAAAAGTAATATTAACAGTAGTTTTCCGAATAACACCAGTGGATCCGGATCCTTACAAATGTATATTTGTAGTACATGTGTACAAATTACTTAAGATTTTAGAACGGGCAAGGAAGTAATTCCAGTAATTGGATATTGAATAGGTATAAAATTCAATTTTATCTACCTTAGAGTATAAACATTGAAATTCAAGGTAGAGTGCTATGTTTATGTTATATTCTAAGCATACAAAAATGTTTATGTAGGGTAATTAAGTGGATAAATAAGATGGATAGAATAAGCAAAGATTACTAACTGCAGTAAATGGGGCCACAATATATATGGTACATTACAGTACAGCGACAGTAGTTTAAGTAAAACACATGGTTTTTGCAGTAAACTGTAAGTCCCTGAATGGAACTAATTCAGATTTACATTGCAATCCGAATAAACAAATTGAAAAGAGAAGAAACCAATTTTTTAATGAAATTGGGGAAAAATAACTTCCAAAATATAAATAAGCTTCTGGATTACCATGAGTTTGCTTATAAAAATTGGTATATCTATCTTGATCATAACCATATTTACTATAATACAAATATCACCAATAACAGATAGCACAACTTCCTTACAGAGCCACGAAGTTGTATGTTACATGAGGTGGCAACCTGTGTTAGCCGTCCTCTTGTACGACTTCTAGTCACGCCCTTCATCCCTCTACAGTACAGACACACCTTATGTAGGTAAGTCACAGACAGCCTGTGTTAGCTGTCCTCTTGTACGACTTCTAGTCACGCCCTTCATCTCTCTACAGTACAGACACACCTTATGTAGGTAAGTCACAGACAACCTTTGTTAGCCGTCCTCTTGTACGACTTCTAGTCACGCCCTTCATCCCTCTACAGTACAGACACACCTTATGTAGGTAAGTCACAGACAGCCTGTGTTAGCTGTCCTCTTGTACGACTTCTAGTTACGCCCTTCATCTCTCTACAGTACAGACACACCTTATGTAGGTAAGTCACAGACAACCTGTTTAAGCCATCCTCTTGTACGACTTTAGTCATGCCCTTCATCCCTCTACAGTACAGACCCACCTTATGTAGGTAAGTCACAGACAACCTGTGTTAGCCGTCCTCTTGTATGACTTCTAGTCACGCCCTTCATCTCTCTACAGTACAGACACACCTTATGTAGGTAAGTCACAGACAACCTGTGTTAGCCGTCCTCTTGTACGACTTCTAGTCACGCCCTTCATCCCTCTACAATATAGACACAACTTGTGTAGGTAAGTCACAGACAACCTGTGTTAGCCGTCCTCTTGTACGACTCCTAGTCACGCCCTTCATCCCTCTACAGTACAGACACACCTTATGTAGGTAAGTCACAGACAACCTGTGTTAGCCGTCCTCTTGTATGACTCCTAGTCACGCCCTTCATCCCTCTACAATACAGACACAACTTGTGTAGGTAAGTCCCAGACAACCTGTGTTAGCCGTCTTCTTGTACGACTTCTAGTCACGCCCTTCATCCCTCTACAGTACAGACACACCTTATGTAGGTAAGTCACAGACAACCTGTGTTAGCCGTCCTCTTGTATGACTCCTAGTCACGCCCTTCATCCCTCTACAATACAGACACAACTTGTGTAGGTAAGTCCCAGACAACCTGTGTTAGCCGTCCTCTTGTACGACTTCTAGTCACACCCTTCATCCCTCTACAGTACAGACCCACCTTATGTAGGTAAGTCACAGACAACCAGTGTTAGCCGTCCTCTAGTACGACTTCTAGTCACGCCCTTCATCCCTCTACAATACAGACACAACTTGTGTAGGTAAGTCACAGACAACCTGTGTTAGCCGTCCTCTTGTAAGACTTCTAGTCACACCCTTCATCCCTCTACAGTACAGACCCACCTTATGTAGGTAAGTCACTGACAACCTGTGTTAGCCATCCTCTTGTACGACTCCTAGTCACGCCCTTCATCCCTCTACAGTACAGACACAACTTGTGTAGGTAAGTCACAGACAACCTGTGTTAGCCGTCCTCTTGTAAGACTTCTAGTCACACCCTTCATCCCTCTACAGTACAGACCCACCTTATGTAGGTAAGTCACTGACAACCTGTGTTAGCCATCCTCTTGTACGACTCCTAGTCACGCCCTTCATCCCTCTACAATACAGACACAACTTGTGTAGGTAAGTCACAGACAACCTGTGTTAGCCGTCCTCTTGTACGACTTCTAGTCACACCCTTCATCCCTCTACAATACAGACACAACTTGTGTAGGTAAGTCCCAGACAACCTGTGTTAGCCGTCCTCTTGTACGACTTCTAGTCACACCCTTCATCCCTCTACAGTACAGACACACCTTATGTAGGTAAGTCACAGACAACCAGTGTTAGCCGTCCTCTAGTACGACTTCTAGTCACGCCCTTCATCCCTCTACAATACAGACCCACCTTATGTAGGTAAGTCACAGACAACCTGTGTTAGCCGTCCTCTAGTACGACTTCTAGTCACGCCCTTCATCCCTCTACAGTACAGACACAACTTGTGTAGGTAAGTCCCAGACAACCTGTGTTAGCCGTCCTCTTGTACGACTTCTAGTCAAGCCCTTCATCCCTCTACAGTACAGACCCACCTTATGTAGGTAAGTCACAGACAACCTGTGTTAGCCATCCTCTTGTACGACTTCTAGTCACGCCCTTCATCCATCTACAGTACAGACACACCGTATGTAGGTAAGTCACAGACAACCTGTGTTAGTCGTCCTCTTGTACGACTTCTAGTCACGCCCTTCATCCCTCTACAGTACAGACACACCTTATGTAGGTAAGTCACAGACAACCTGTTTTAGCCGTCCTCTTGTACGACTTCTAGTCACACCCTTCATCCCTCTACAGTACAGACACAACTTGTGTAGGTAAGTCACAGACAACCTGTGTTAGCCGTCCTCTTGTACGACTTCTAGTCAAGCCCTTCATCCCTCTACAGTACAGACACAACTTGTGTAGGTAAGTCACAGACAACCTGTGTTAGCCGTCCTCTTGTACGACTTCTAGTCACACCCTTCATCCCTCTACAGTACAGACACAACTTGTGTAGGTAAGTCACAGACAACCAGTGTTAGCCGTCCTCTTGTACGACTTCTAGTCACACCCTTCATCCCTCTACAGTACAGACACAACTTGTGTAGGTAAGTCACAGACAACCTGTGTTAGCCGTCCTCTTGTACGACTTCTAGTCAAGCCCTTCATCCCTCTACAGTACAGACACAACTTGTGTAGGTAAGTCACAGACAACCTGTGTTTGCCGTCCTCTTGTACGACTTCTAGTCACGCCCTTCATCCCTCTACAGTACAGACACAACTTATGTAGGTAAGTCACAGACAACCTGTGTTAGCCGTCCTCTTATACGATTTCTAGTCACACCCTTCATCCCTCTACAGTACCAACACTTTTCGCTTTTAACTTCAGCTTTGCATTTTATTATGCGTTAAGTTTCAAAATATGAGTAGCAATGACTTACATTAAATGTTAAATACATATCAAATTTGTTAAGATAAGAATTATCAAATAAATGAAATTGAGTAGTTGAGCAATGCAGACCCTAACGGCCTCCTGTAAATGTTGAAGAAGATAAATAGTTTTCAAATGTGTTACAATAAGAATGATCAAATAAATAAAATTGACTGTCAAGCAATTCAGACCCTATTGGCCCTTTGTTTGAGGTTTTCTTTACTAAGACAACATTTTTTTTCACTGACCAGTGACCTAGAGACTATCGAGGAGGACTGTTTGTACACCTCTCTACAGGACTGTCCGTCCTCCAACACCCTCACCATCAATAAGATGACTGCCTGGATGAGGAGTGTATCCCATCCCATGTGTATAGAGTGGGACCCTCCAGTTAAAGAGGAGACATGTGATGTGACTACAGTAGAGAAGTGTCTTCATCCACTTACCAAAAGGCTCTCTAATAAAGTGCTTGTAGGAGAAATATGTCCGTGAGTAGATTCCCTGTGTTTTATACCTGAGTGTGACTCTATTGTATATAAGCTTGTTAGCCATCATCCTTCTGTGTAAATCTTCACATTTCAAACTTCTCCTCAGATTTCAAAAGGTAGGATTGAGCTGAAACTTGCCTGAAATGATCCAGAGATGGTCCTGGCCAAGTGTTGTTATTTTTCAGGCCAGTCCGAAATCCAGTTATGGCTGCCATGGGAATGGAGTCCATTAATGGCCCCAAAACGTCCTAATAAAAAAGCCCTGGACAGTTAAGGTCCATATGGGCCTCTTGTTTTTACGTATGAGAGTGAATCCTTCTCTGTTACATTGTCTGTTTATCAAACATTTCTGCTTTATATTTACTTATCAATATCAAAACAAATTAAAGGGTGGCTAAAATCTAGTGTCTCCAAGTAAAATTTTTAATTCATCCTCAAGCTAGCTGTGCTCTGACTTCTAGTCATACAGAATAAATATTGTCTGTTGTGTTGTAATATTATATCCCTCAGTAACCTAAAAATTCATTGTTGTTGGTTTTTCAGAACACTGAATGCATCTCTGACTTGCCTCAACAAAGTCATGAGAAGGAACTGCTCGAGAGAAGCCGTTGTGTCTGTAAGTCAGACACTCCATATTGTCAGAGGCATTGTGGGAAATGATTGCTCAATACAACTAAGTGAGAGTCTGTGTGTATTATCGAACTCGGTCAACCTTAAAGAAACCTGCGACACCAACAAAGTCGACACCTGTGTGGAGAGATTCAAAGACTTTCTGGATGGTTTCACATTTTTCAATACTCAAGAACAGTTATGCGAGTAAGTTGGTGTATATTGTTTTGAAACTAAATGTATATTACGGGTTCTTTACAGGCTTGATTGCTTTGATGTTATGATGGGTCATTAGAAATCTTTCTCTAAAAGTTGAAACGGAATATACAAAAGTACACATTAACTATACAGTATATGTAGTATCAGCTACGACTGTAAAACTGATGGTTGTACTGTTGCTGTACTGATTACAGTGATACTTGGTGCTCTGCCCTCTCAGAGGCTCAGACTGGAATCACTGATGACTTGAAAATAGTCAGCACTAAGAATCATTTTTACATGAAGGGTGCTCTGGATTCTGATTTGACCTCACACTTATGTGTCATCACTCTTTGGGAGGGGCCTTGTTTATAGCTTAATTTGTAATCCATGAGACAAGTTTCTTTACTTTAAGTTTCTAAATTCAAAACTGTAAGTCTTTATTTTTAATTCGGTTATAAAACAGTTGTAGATGATTTAAAACACAGATCTGTCACCCATAGATCTTGTGTGAAATGTCTGAGGGAAATCAGTTAGACACATCTAAAATCTTTCATCTCACACTGCTTGGCAGATTATCCGTTAACATTGAAACATAAGGCCATGCATTAAACAGGACTCTTTTGAAAGCTTAATAATTAGGCATTAAAACAAGTTAAAGGGGATCTCATTAAATTTTAAGATAAAACATGGTGGTTTCTTGAATGGCAATTTATTATCATAGAAGGTTTCTCATCCTCAAAACATAATGAATTAAATTTTTGTCCTTCCACAGAGAATATAACGATGTTTTGTCCTTCCACAGAAAATATAACAATGTTTTGTCCTTCCACAGAGAATATCACAATGTTTTGTCCTACCACAGAGAATATAACAATGTTTTGTCCTTCCACAGAGAATATAACAATGTTTTGTCCTTCCACAGAGAATATCACAATGTTTTGTCCTACCACAGAGAATATACCAATGTTTTGTCCTTCCACAGAGAATATAACAATGTTTTGTCCTTCCACAGAGAATATAACAATGTTTTGTCCTTCCACAGAGAATATAACAATGCTTTGTCCTTCAACAGAGAATATCACAATGTTTTGTACTTCCACAGAGAATATAACAATGTTTTGTCCTACCACAGAGAATATCACAATGTTTTGTCCTTCCACAGAAAATATAACAATGTTTTGTCCTACCACAGAGAATATCACAATGTTTTGTCCTTCCACAGAGAATATAACGATGTTTTGTCCTTCCACAGAGAATATATTAATGTTTTGTCCTTCCACAGAGAATATAACAATGTTTTGTCCTACCACAGAGAATATCACAATGTTTTGTCCTTCCACAGAGAATATAACAATGTTTTGTCCTACCACAGTGAATATATTAATGTTTTGTCCTTCCACAGAGAATATAACAATGCTTTGTCCTTCCACAGAGAATATAACAATGTTTTGTCCTTCCACAGAGAATATCACAATGTTTTGTCCTTCCACAGAGAATATAACAATGTTTTGTCCTTCCACAGAGAATATAACAATGTTTTGTCCTTCCACAGAGAATATAACAATGTTTTGTACTTCCACAGAGAATAAAACAATGCTTTGTCCTTCCACAGAGAATATAATGATGTTTTGTCCTTCCACAGAGAATATAACAATGTTTTGTCCTTCCACAGAGAATATCACAATGTTTTGTCCTTCCACAGAGAATATAACAATGTTTTGTACTTCCACAGAGAATAAAACAATGCTTTGTCCTTCCACAGAGAATATAGCAATGTTTTGTCCTTCCACAGAGAATATATTAATGTTTTGTACTTCCACAGAGAATATAACCATGTTTTGTCCTTCCACAGAGAATATAACAATGTTTTGTACTTCCACAGAGAATATCACAATGTTTTGTCCTTCCACAGAGAATATAACGATGTTTTGTCCTTCCACAGAGAATATAATGATGTTTTGTCCTTCCACAGAGAATATAACAATGTTTTGTCCTTCCACAGAGAATATAACAATGTTTTGTCCTTCCACAGTGAATATAACAATGTTTTGTCCTTCCACAGAGAATATAATGATGTTTTGTCCTTCCACAGAGAATATCACAATGTTTTGTCCTTCCACAGAGAATATAACAATGTTTTGTCCTTCCACAGAGAATAAAACAATGCTTTGTCCTTCCACAGAGAATATAGCAATATTTTGTCCTTCCACAGAGAATATATTAATGTTTTGTACTTCCACAGAGAATATAACCATGTTTTGTCCTTCCACAGAGAATATAACAATGTTTTGTCCTTCCACAGAGAATATCACAATGTTTTGTCCTTCCACAGAGAATATAACGATGTTTTGTCCTTCCACAGAGAATATAACAATGTTTTGTCCTTCCACAGAGAATATAACAATGTTTTGTCCTTCCACAGTGAATATAACGATGTTTTGTCCTTCCACAGAGAATATAACAATGTTTTGTCCTTCCACAGAGAATATAACAATGTTTTGTCCTTCCACAGAGAATATAACAATGTTTTGTACTTCCACAGAGAATATAACCATGTACAGAAATGTGTAAAAGACAACGCTGCGACTTGTGATCCGACTGTCAGACAGACGGCGGAGTCGGCAGTGTCACAGAAGATATCTGATAAAGCTCAGAGTATAGACACCTGTGAGGCAGCTAAACTCTGCACTTTACCTGGAAAATGCTCCATTAAAAATGCCTTTGAAGTGGCCGTTAATGAATTGAGAAAGGCACCTTCATGTCCGTAAGTAACTCCAAAAAGGCACCTTCATGTTTGTGTGCAATTCCAAAAAGGCAACTTCATGTCCGTAAGTAATTCTAGAAAGGCACCTTCATGTCCGTAAGTAACTCTAGAAAGGCACCTTCATGTCCCTGTGTAATACCAGAAAGGCAGCTTCATATCCGTAAGTAACTCCAGGAAAGTATTTTGATACCCCTGTTATGATGGATTTATGATAGATTTAGCAGATGGGGTACATCAAAGCTATAATAGCTTGTATATTTACACAAAGCTCAGCAAACCATGTGTACATTATGCTCACTCAAAATTCATTAGGCATTACATTGTTCTTTTGATATTAACGCTGTTGGGAATTATGATGGTAAGAAACAATTGATCTGCTTGATCAGTTTTATTTGCTGTGATTTTATTTTACTGAATTTACACTGGAAATCAACAAAAATTTATAAACCATTGCTCATCACAGTCACGTTAAACAAAAGCTGATTTCTGTTGATAATTGTAACTGTCGGCTGTTAAATCTGTCATAGTAGCTACTAGTTTATTGTACGATAATGTTGTTTGTATTTCAGCTCTGGAAATGTTCTGATGCCTGCAATATCTGATGAGATTATGGATTGTACCTCCATCCAAAGATACCCTGCTAAAGTGGACTTCCTGTCGTTGCTGTCCCATTGTCCCCCTATATCACTAACTATTTCAGCAGCTGAGGACATACTAGTCCCACTGACGGTCTGTATAGAGGATTTCTACATGGCTGTAAATCACTCCATCTACAGCTATAACTCTGGTATCAATGATTTCTGCCCCGCTGTACGAGGAATATCAACATGCTTTCAAGACTTCTACCACACTTTGGAAGAAATCCCTGCCAAATTTCTGTCATCTGGCCTGCTCAAATACACACATCAAGTTTGGAATGAGTTCCTAAATGCCTCGTCTTGTAATAGTAAGTCATATTTTTATGTGGACACTTTACTGATTAATCATACTGGTAGCAAGTACTCATAAAACATTGTCATGTTGATGATTCTGTTTATAGTTACAGTACTTATTATGTTTTTCAAAATCAAAAAAAGGACATTAAAGTACAATCATGTATTTACCTGAAATCCTAGATACCTGTTTAATTTAAACAGGATTCTACCCTCTAAGGCTCCCTGAGTGGGAGATCTCCCTCCACTGGGTTTTCCAAAGTTTGAGACTTTAGACAGTGTTTAATGCGGCGTTAACCTCGTTTCAGGAATGCGTTTTCATATGTATCAAACAAATCCTGACTTTATTTGACAACTAGATAATACTGTAGTACTGTAGTAAACATCTAGATAATTATTCTATTCAAGTCGATGTCCTAAAATTTTAGGAATTAAGAACAAAACACTTTTATCAGATATAAATTTGATTCTTTTATTAGGTCATCTGACCCGAAGGGAATTTGATATTTTGCCTGTATCTGTAATGCAGTTCACTTTTAAATTTTAAATTATTATGTGAATAGCAGGTGAGTGATTCAGGCCTGTTGGGCCTCTTGTGTGGACAAGGCATGTCTTTAAATTGATTTATTATAGTATAAGGTACCCCTAAATATCCCTGTGGGGCCCCTCAATACTGCGGGGGGGGGGAAGGATTTCCATTGGTCAGTAGGTCAGTCCCCAGACATGCATCCCCGTTTGACTTGTTAAACAGATAAAAAATTGACTGTATTTTTCATACAAAATACCGCCACAAATGAAACAAGATTTATTTTGTAAAAGAAACTGAACCCCAGAAACCCAGATGATCGTACTTCTAAAAGAATTAGGATTATAAACCCCAAAGGGATTAGAAGAAAAAAACTGTTGCTGTCCTTTATTTCTGCTAGCAACATAAACAAAATAAAATTTCTTTGGCAACAAATAATTCACTTGCAGTTGAAGTTACAGAATTCAGTTCTTGCCTTGGAACATTTCTTTTCTGCAAGGCATATAATTGCAAAGCTTAAAGGTATTGATAAAAGTATGAGTAAAGTTAAGAAATATTTCATGTGTGCTCTGTATTGGTATTATCCAGGTTCTGAACTTGTCATCTGTGAGGATGACACTAAAACCATTGACTGCCCTGCGGGACAAGTGGTGGATATCCAGGAAGCATTTTATGGTAGAGAAGAGAGATTTACATGTTCGGACAACAAACCCACGACAGACACAGCTTGCTCCTCCCCTGTGGCCCTCGACAGATACAGAGCTATCTGTGATAATAAAACCAGTTGTACTGTAACGGCTAGTAACTCAGTGACCGGCGATCCTTGTCCAGGCACACACAAATATGCTCGTATCCGATACACCTGTGTTGCAGCAAACCCTGGTAGGTGGAAACATTACAGATCATGGTACGATGCCTTTACTGTTACTGTCATTGTACTCGTATGATGCGTTGCGATTCTCTAGTCTGTTCCACACAATAAAAATGGTTGTTCTATGCCTTTCGATGTACCTAGAAAACTCTGGTAGGTGGAAATGTTATAGGAATTCTCTAGTCTGTTAAACACAAAACGTTGGTTGTACGATGCTGTTTGATGTACCCAGCAAACTCTGGAAGGTAGAAATATTATAGGCAATTCTCTAGTCTGTTCCACACTAAATGTTAGTCGTTCGATGCCATTCGATGTACTCAGCAATCAAATATCAAAGCTGATGTCATAATTTCCTGACATTGAACTTGTGGTAATTTGTGTCAGTTTAAAGTTTATTTTATTAAATAATACATTGATTTATCACTGACAAGGTAGAATGTTGTGAAATTATGTCAGTTTGGTAATATATACATGCTTTATAGTACTTACCAAGACAAGTGTTTTATCTCCCTGGTATTGACAAAGATAATCATGAGGATTTGAACATATTCAGAAAAAATTAAATACCTATAAACTTCACATCTGTATGTTCACTTATTACTTTTGTATGTCCATTACAATAATCCCTGAGTGATACATTTGGTTTTACAGTTATTATAACAGAAGCAGACGACTGCCATCAGGAGAACGTCGTTCGGTGTATGAACTCTTTCCTGTCGAATGCCATGTTGATCGGATTGTTCCGCTTTCCAGACCGAATAGAGCTCTGCAGGTAGTAAATATACTGTCTGGAGATCACGTAATATGAAATGTATACATAGACATACAATATCAACTGTAAATAATGGTTGATTATTGCTGACATTTTCAGGCCATATAGCTAGCTATCTTCAGAAATTTCTTTTAAATATTTTGGTTATTTGAGCAATGAACTGCATTCTGTTTCGAGGCAATAAAAACGGCCACTGTATTACAGGAAAATAGCATGAACCGTGCTTGTACTATCCTGTAGGGAGATGGCTGGGCCAAACAGCAAGGCCAGAATAGACAGGGTTTCGAAAAATAAGGGTGGACTGTATTTTATTTTTTTTTCTGTTTGAACTCAATGAAATTCTTTCAAACAGATATTGAACGTATCGAAAAACTTGTGTCATGATGTATGCATGTCATTGCAGCCCTAGTGGAGTAGCTCTTTTATTTAAGGAATGAATTCTTTTTTTTTAGGGTAATATGGTTTATACAGAAAAAAATGTGTGTACTTTGCATAAATATGTGAAGCGGTTATATATGCAAAAAAGTGCAAAAAAAATTTCGGAACATTATATATGCCATATAACCCTAAACAAAATTGTGGTCATACCTTATAATTTTATTTCAATGAAATGTGTTTGAATGTAAGACAAACAAACACGTTCTGATTAGACAATTTAATTTAATTTAGGTATTCTTGTAAAAAGTAGTTCTGCTCCGAGCAAAATGTATGACGTCATCACTGTGTGTTGATATATTTTCGGGTTGTACAATATAACCAGAAAAAGTCTAGCACTGAGGGGGTATACTAGGTAAAATTAAATCATGCAACTATAAACCATAATGATACATGTGTTTGTAGGAGCACTTTGTCACTGAATACATGCATCAGTGAGGGTATGGCAAGATGTTCCCCACGCCTACAGCAACAGTACGGTCACCTACAGGCTATAGGCAGCTCAATCATCTCCTTAGGGGGGAATGTATGTCAGGAGATGGGAGACGAGGATAAAGACGAGGAGGAAGAGGAGGAGGAAGATGAGATGTTTTGTTCACCCCATCAGGCTTGGGAGTGTATAGCCAAGCTTGGCATGCACCTGTCTTACTACAAAACCAGTAGGGACAGAGGCGACATCTGTAGGTGTGTATACCTATTAGCTTATTAATGGTTTTTAATTAATTTTAGTTTAACAAACCCTTAGGTAAGATCAACAATTTGATAACAATATATTTGATGTAGTATATTTACAAAGATATACTTGGAATAACAACAACTGTTAAACAATATAGTGGTTTAGAATCAATAATTCTCAACAAAATGCAATTCACCAATGTCAGCAATTGCATGTTTCTCCTATTCAGACTCACAGAATACTTCGCTGACTGTACCCAGCACCACCTGTTTAACTGTACATTGTATTATTCAGACTCACAGAATACTTCGCTGACTGTACCCAGCACCACCTGTTTAACTGTACATTGTATTATTCAGACTCACAGAATACTTCACTGACTGTACCCAGCACCACCTGTTTAACTGTACATTGTATTATTCAGACTCACAGAATACTTCGCTGACTGTACCCAGCACCACCTGTTTAACTGTACATTGTATTATTCAGACTCGCAGAATACTTCGCTGACTGTACCCAGCACCACCTGTTTAACTGTACATTGTATTATTCAGACTCACAGAATACTTCGCTGACTGTACCCAGCACCACCTGTTTAACAGTACATTGTATTATTCAGATTCACAGAATACTTTGCTGACTGTACCCAGCACCACCTGTTTAACAGTACATTGTATTATTCAGACTCACAGAATACTTCGCTGACTGTACCCAGCACCATCTGTTTAGCTGTACATTGTATTATTCAGACTCACAGAATACTTCGCTGACTGTACCCAGCACCACCTGTTTAACTGTACATTGTATTATTCAGATTCACAGAATACTTCGCTGACTGTACCCAGCACCACCTGTTTAACTGTACATTGTATTATTCAGACTCACAGAATACTTCGCTGACTGTACCCAGCACCACCTGTTTAACTGTACATTGTATTATTCAGACTCACAGAATACTTCGCTGACTGTACCCAGCACCACCTGTTTAACTGTACATTGTATTATTCAGACTCACAGAATACTTCGCTGACTGTACCCAGCACCACCTGTTTAACTGTACATTGTATTATTCAGACTCACAGAATACTTCGCTGACTGTACCCAGCACCATCTGTTTAACTGTACATTGTATTATTCAGACTCACAGAATACTTCGCTGACTGTACCCAGCACCACCTGTTTAACTGTACATTGTATTATTCAGACTCACAGAATACTTCGCTGACTGTACCCAGCACCACCTGTTTAACTGTACATTGTATTATTCAGACTCACAGAATACTTCGCTGACTGTACCCAGCACCACCTGTTTAACAGTACATTGTATTATTCAGATTCACAGAATACTCCCCTGACTGAACCCAGCACCACCTGTTTAACTGTACATTGTATTATTCAGACTCACAGAATACTTCACTGACTGTACCCAGCGCCACCTGTATAACTGTACAGAGCCTGTCAATAGTGTGGTGTCCATGACCTTGAACAAGGTCACTCATTATGCCTTACAAATGTGTCATGGCAACCAGGGGAAGCCAAAGGACAAAGCCTTCCACTCTCCCCCTACCTGTGTAGATCCAAAGGAGATGACTGGTTCTCGATGTAACCATGTAAAAGCCCTCAAGAGTGTAGCTGGCTTGTTGGAGGAAATCTTCAATCCCTATGGCTCTCAGCAGAGGTTATGTGTGTAAGTATATACTGCAATAAAATTGAAAAAAAAATTGATTAACATTTGTATATAGTAATCTCTAAAAATGTTTCATATTCAAAAACAAAAGTAATTTTGTTCGCAAAATATGAAACATTTTAAAAACAAAATTATGTTTTTCATAAGTCACAAAATTGAAATATTTCATCTAATTTTTTCATCAACTGTTTTCAGAGAGTATGCCATTTCCGTGCAGAGTATATATAGTAACATCAATGGCTGCCCTAGTTACATAAAGAGGAATGTTCTGTCAGGACTGAACTCTGTAAAGGCATATAAAGCCACCGATGTATGTAATGTGGAGATCAAATCACCATGCCGACCACCACCTAGCAACTGCAAGATACACATGGCTGAGGCATGTGTTGACAGACTGAAGGTCAGATTAAGTGGGGAGAGCTCGGAGGTGGATGATACCGTGTGCAGGTTTGAACGGTTACTTTATATCATGCCTTTATAAAATCTGTGCAAAACTGGCCTTAAATTCTAAAACATGAGTTATTACAACATAAATAAACAACTTTGGCTGGTATCCAGTCATAGTGATTGAGTGTATTAAACATATTAAACAGCTAAGTGGCTTGAAAGGCAAGAGGCCAAGATTAAGGAAATTCTCTCATACATTAGAAGAGGCAAAGAACCATTAATAAGTGAATGACATACATTTAGGGTTACTAAGGTGATCAATTATGAACTGTGTTTTGCAAGGGATAATATTAAATAGGTACATTTTGATCTTATCTGGTACACAATGATAAAGTATGACTTCATAATGTTACAGCATGCGTATGGAGGTAAAAAGATGCATAGATGAAAATATAGCAGAGTGTTCGAAAACTGAAGTTTACCAGGTCACACAGAAGTACTACGCTGCACTGCAGGTCATAGGAACAATTTGTGATGAGGACAATGGGGGAAGTGATGAAACCAGTGCAGAGGTTGACCCAGAGGTTACAGATATATATGGCTGCATCAGTAGCTTTAACGTCAAAGTCTTCAAAGTTCTAGAGCTTAAAAAAAGCAAACCAGCCCAAGGATCTGCAAGTGGATCAGCTGCTGGATCTGCTAGTGTATCTACTAGTGGATCAGCTGCTGGATCTGCTAGTGGATCAGCCCAAGGATCTGCAAGTGGATCAGCTGCTGGATCTGCTAGTGTAGCTACTAGTGGATCAGCTGCTGGATCTGCTAGTGGATCAGCCCAAGGATCTGCTGCTGGATCAGCCCAAGGATCTGCTGCTGGATCAGCCCAAGGATCTGCTAGTGGATCAGCCCAAGGATCTTCTGCTGGATCAGCCCAAGGATCTGCTCCTGGATCAGCCCAAGGATCTGCTAGTGGATCAGCTCAAGGCTCAGCCCAAGGATCAGCCCAAGGATCTGCTGGTGGATCAGCTCAAGGATCTGCTCCTGGATCAACCCAAGGATCTGGTGGTGGATCAGCCCAAGGATCATCTGGTGGATCAGTCCAAGGATCTGCTGGTGGATCGGCCGGAGGATCCACTGGGGGACCAAGCCTGGGATCACTGACTGAATTAGCTAGTTCATGTGGAAAGGTTCATGCATCCTGGTTATGCATAAAGGCCAACCTTCCACGCCTTGCTTACCATGAACGTGTCATACTCAACCATACATTGTATGCAGTATACCAGACAGTTGAACACAGTTGTAAACGTAAGTAGCTTACAAAACATATGCCCTTTTTTTCAGGTGACATATAGGTGTCACTATGGTGCTGGCATCGGTGTTGTCATTGTCTGCACAACAGTTTCTGTTCAATAAATTGAGTTCCCTTGGGCCAATAAATTCAAATCATACAGTGCTTTCTTACCAAAAGTGCTTGCTTTGGATTGCTTTCAGGTTCAAAGGTTAAGTTCGCTGTTACTAAAATACAAAATTGGTATTCATGTGATAACTTGATCGAGTTAGCTTTAGCCGATCAAGCTCAGGATTGCTTTCAGGTTCAAAGGTTAAGTTCGCTGTTACTAAAATACAAAATTGGTATTCATGTGATAACTTGATCGAGTTAGCTTTAGCCGATCAAGCTCAAAAAGCTCAAACTTTAAACAGTGCTTTCTTACAAAAGTGCATGCTTGGGATTGCTTTTCAGGTTCAAAGGTCAAGGTCACTGTTATTATAAAAATAGAGTTGTTATTTTTTTTCTTTTTCTTTTTTTTTCAGTTTTTTTAAACAGATGATTACCTTCCTATGAAATTATCTGCAAGCTAACAAGATGTAAATATGTTTTAAACCTTTAATACATTCTGAATAATCCACAAGGCATTAAGTCAAAATAAAGCGTTCCGAAGCATCTGCTTTAACGTACAGTAGTCAAGTATATGTCAGTCCGTAATGTACCTTAATTTGTGTGGCTTATAATTACTGTACTCAGTTGTTTGTAAGTTTTAGCCATTAAATTGTTTACCGAAGTTGTTTTACAAAATTTTTGTGCTTGTCTACTTATATAGAAATATTCACCACAATACTTAACCCGATTTCCACTTTGGTTTTCCAGCCGAAGCATGTCATAGCTGTACAGAACTGGATGATAATGACCTGTGCAACAAACAGCATCCGGAAAATTGTGACACAGGGGAGGTAATAACAACTTTCCAGTCTTTCCTAAACTTAGGAGTAAATCACATTTATACCTTATATATTTATATATATCTCTAGATCACTGTAAGCATATGTATACCTCCACAACAGGGTAAGGAAAGCGCGGGGTGGGGGGTATATACTGGAATCCACCTTTGTAAACTTTTGTTTTTCCAGAGATCTCCTACATTTTTCACAAACAATCTTTCAAACTTGGTAAACTTGACTACCATGACATGAAAGTTGTGCTTTCCTGAACAGCAGTTTGATTCGACAATATTTACTGGATTATGGCCCTTTAGGATGTAATTTCAGGCATCCTGTAGAAAACGTCAGAATTTTTTTGTGTTTTCTTAAATTCCTTTCAAATTTGGTTTCATGTTTAGAAAAGATATTACATTTAACATTTAAAAGGTTTTATTGTATTGTTTTTAATTTTGCCTAACAGCATTGCATAGTTGACAAATATTGGCATAATATAGAAAAAGCTTTCTGTTGTAAACTTTTGTTGGTCCTGAGATCTCTTCCAACAGTTTTCAACAGATGTCTTTCAAACTTGGTAGGCTTAATCACCATGACATTAAGTTGTGTTTTCTTTAACGTCAGTTTGATTTGACAATATATTAACTACAGTTTTATGGTCCTTCGAGGCTACCGGTATATGTAGAAAATGTTTTTACTTTTCTTGTATTTGTGTACACCTCTAATCAACCTACAGTTTAGAATTTCATTTCACCTGCTTTGCACTTGACTTTGACATTGCCTTATTTTAATCTCACTATACTGTAAATGTGGAATTTTTCACTTATTCGCTGGCATAAAATCTCCGCGAATATATCTACACGCAAAGATGTTTAACAGCGTGAAAATTTTCACACCACGAAAAGTTTGGCTGCTGGCTAAGCGAAAATATCCAGGCGCGAAAATATTGGCTTTTACAGTATTACATCTGACAAGGTCCGATGAGCGTATCATACCTCCGCTCGCGGTGCTCTTGCAATTGTTTACCTTTGCTTTTTTGTGATTTTCTTTGTCAATATAACTTTTACAGGATTAGAGGATCACCATTATTAGGTGGTAATAAATCAGATGTTTCTTCTAAAAGATTGATAATCTTTGCTAATTTGTAAGAATCCAAAATTCACTTTATCTATGTATTTCATCCTAGATGTGTTACGCCAAAACTGTGAACAAGAAGCTGTACAAGGGGTGCCAGCCTTCAGTCCAATGTGCTAGCTCCTGTGCCTCCAGTGAAGACTGTGGATACTGTTGTACTGGATATCTCTGTAACAAACCAGCATTTGTGGAAGGTAACAGCTCCCATTACAGCAACACTACAGCATACAATCAAATACTTTTATAAATACTAAGATACCATCCTACATTCAAAGTAACAAATTTACTTTGTCACAAGCAAAACTTCTTTGTCCTTTTTTGTATGGTCAAGCAATAATATTCTATGTACAAACTTACCTGTCAGTTGAACATTTGATTTATATTTCAGATCCACCCATGTGTGACATAAGTAGAGCAGTAACTTGTGCCATGGATGTTGTTTCCATAGTAACCAAGACAGACACGATCACGGAGAGGTAATGTACAGTAGATATTTGTAAACAGTACTGTAATCTATCAGATACAAGTACCTGAAGTATTGGGATTTTACCAGTAGCTTGCTAGCATGTCTATATATAGTGATATTTACAAATGACCTTGACATATTTGCTATGTCACAGATTGTAAATGTGATAATTGATTTGAAACTTGAAAAAATTTTAAACTTTAAATTAAGGGTCATGATATTCGGTCAGTAGCATTGAGCTGGATGAATATGTGGTAAATTTGATTAAAGTGTATTATTTTCAAGGTCACTCAGGTCAAATGTATACAAACTATCAGCTTGGAGTTTCTTTGTAAAATTAAATTGTTACAGGGTTTTGGAATTAACTATATGGGTTATTGACTTTGCTTGAATAAGTATGTAATAAATAAATAACCTTGACCCACTCTCTTGATCACAATCATGACTTGAGCTTGGGACCAGTATTCAATTAGATGTGCAAGCCCTATACTTACTCATTTTGTGTATACATATATATCTGTTAGGGTTCTGAGTACCAGTTTGACCTGCATGGAAACTTACTCTCGCGACTGTACGTCAGACAAACTCACCATTATCTACCGAGTCGCCAAAATTATCCGTGAGATGCTGACAGTGAGTGGGTGTGCTGCAGAGTCCTCCCTTTACCGACACTGTGGTACGGTTGGAGTGCTCTCCCTTGGCCGAATCTCGTCCAGTCCTTTTGCTTCAGACAGAACCAAATGCAGGTAGGACAAGTAATTAACACCCGGTAAGGCAGCTCATGAAACAATACTCAGAATTGTTTGTGTTAATTGTATTGATTGTATAAGAACTGTGTATCTATGTACTATAAAGCACTTTAAAGTAGCTATGTTAGGTAGACAGAGTGATATATCAATTGTTGTATATTTATTTCATTTATTGATCTTTTCAATGATTTGTATAAAAACACTGTTCTAATTCAGAGAGTATTAGTAATGTCTTTCATGACTTGCTACCTAGTGTATCTTTGACTTATTAATTAAGGATTATGTTTTCTAAAATATCTTTGGTGATTGAAAGAAACTTTTCTTTTAACAGAAAACTTTGTGAAAAATTTGCCCTCAAGAGCACAGAATTAGGTACTGGTAACCAAGTTTGTTTGTGTTGGTTTGCTTTCAGACTTTTGAATGCTACACAAGCCTTGCTTGATAAGATCGAGAGTTCTCAACAGTGTTTCAGTAATGAACTAGCCCCAGTATTGAAATCCATGGATGAGGTGAAGACCAATTTCATAGGCGACGTTTGTTCAGCTGAGGATGTCCAGCCCAGGTGTCAAGTTGATGCCGTATTCTCCTGCTTTAATATCGCTGCAGATAACTTTACCATGGATGGAATGTCACTGATGAATAAACCTCTATGTATCAACAGGTAAGTCTGATGAATAAGCCTCTATATATCAACAGGTAAGCCTGATCAATGAACCTCCCAGTCTATACATGTCAATGCAGTCAATTTAAACCTGATGTTTTATATATTATGTACATTAAATAAATAATAACAAATATGATTAAGTAATAATTTAGCACCTAAGCTATTGTTGTATCTATACAAGTATGTTTCCTGTCTTTGCAGTACAATATGGCAGACAAACACATGTGTACTGAACAAGATGGCTACCTGCTCCTCCCTGCAGAAGGCGACTATCTCCGGATTGGTCAATAAGTATGTGAACATGACAAAGAGCTCGTGTCCTGTGTCTGATGTGTCTGAATCAATGGAATTCATCAGGTTTGTAACAACAAAATATTTAAATCTTCACATTTTGCGGCCTGGGAAGATTTATAGGTATTTGGCTGACAATTGCTTTATATAGGAACACCTTGTTATTTATTATGCCAATAGTTCTAAAGGTAAATACAATAGAAGCTAAAAATGTTTTATTAACGGAGATTTATAGAGAAATTGTCAAGAAAAGGTAAACCCTTTAAAATAAGAAGGTGCATGGTCTACATATATGTGTTGTAGATAAAAAGAGATGTGTTATGTCAGTTTTTGGTACTTTGTGAATTGTAACTTAAATGTATCATTGATACACATATAGTTCAAACTCGCTGATCAAATGATATGTGACATGTTTTTCAGTGAGCCTGTGACCTTTGATGGAGACCTTGAACTCTGTATCTCAGATTTCTCTGTGGCTGTAACCAAAGGTTACCATGGTGACCACAAGGAGGTCTGTGACACATACCTCACTGCAATGTCATGTGTTGAAGGGCTACAGTTATCTCCCTTCCTGAAGGCTCTAGGTCGAAGCTTTGTGAGCCTCCTCAGTAAAAGTTTTGATGCTGCCTACAGCTGCAATAGTCAGACAGGTAGAGTTGAAGGATTATTTAACTCATGTACAGCAGATAAAAGTTCAATGTAAAAGATGATCAATATATTTTCTTTCAGGTAATATTACTGTGATGATAGTTAAATTCATTTATGATTATACTCCTGACAGCAAATACCTCCCAAAAAGTTGGAAAATTGAATAGCATTTATTTCACTTATTAGCTCACCTGGTCCGAAGCATCCTTGGGTGCCCAGGATTCAAAATTGTACTAATGGTGGGACTGACCCCCTAGGGGGCTGAGGGGTGGGGCCGAAAGGGGTTATTTAGCTATATCGGTTTAAGCGACTTCTTCTCCATAACCACTGATTGGAAATCAGCCTTATTTGGCAGAAAGTATCCCTGGGTGCTCAGGATTCAAAATTGTACTCATGGTGGGACTGACCCCCTAGGGGGCTGAGGGGTGGGGCCAAAAGGGGTTATTTAGCTATATCGGTTTAAGCGACTTCTTCTCCATAACCACTGATTGGAAATCAGCCTTATTTGGCAGAAAGTATCCCTGGGTGCTCAGGATTCAAAATTGTACTCATGGTGGGACTGACCCCCTAGGGGGCTGAGGGGTGGGGCCAAAAGGGGTTATTTAGCTATATCGGTTTAAGCGACTTCTTCTCCATAACCACTTATTGGAAATCAGCCTTATTTGGCAGAAAGTATCCCTGGGTGCTCAGGATTCAAAATTGTACTCATGGTGGGACTGACCCCCTAGGGGGCTGAGGGATGGGGCCAAAAGGGGTTATTTAGCTATATCGGTTTAAGCGACTTCTTCTCCATAACCACTTATTGGAAATCAGCCTTATTTGGCAGAAAGTATCCCTGGGTGCTCAGGATTCAAAATTAGCCCTAGGGGGCTGAGGGATGGGGCCAAAAGGGGTTATTTAGCTATATCGGTTTAAGCGACTTCTTCTCCATAACCACTGATTGGAAATCAGCCTTATTTGGCAGAAAGTATCCCTGGGTGCCCAGGATTCAAAATTGTACTAATGGTGGGACTGACCCCCTAGGGGGCTGAGGGGTGGGGCCAAAAGGGTTATTTAGCTATATCGGTTTAAGCGACTTCTTCTCCATAACCACTGATTGGAAATCAGCCTTATTTGGCAGAAAGTATCCCTGGGTGCTCAGGATTCAAAATTGTACTCGTGGTGGGACTGACCCCCTAGGGGGCTGAGGGGTGGGGCCAAAAGGGGTTATTTAGCTATATCGGTTTAAGCAACTTCTTCTCCATAACCACTGATTGGAAATCAGCCTTATTTGGCAGAAAGTATCCCTGGGTGCTCAGGATTCAAAATCGTACTCATGGTGGGACTGACCCCCTAGGGGGCTGAGGGGTGGGGCCAAAAGGGGTTATTTAGCTATATCGGTTTAAGCGACTTCTTCTCCATAACCACTGATTGGAAATCAGCCTTATTTGGCAGAAAGTATCCCTGGGTGCTCAGGATTCAAAATTGTACTCATGGTGGGACTGACCCCCTAGGGGGCTGAGGGATGGGGCCAAAAGGGGTTATTTAGCTATATCGGTTTAAGCGACTTCTTCTCCATAACCACTTATTGGAAATCAGCCTTATTTGGCAGAAAGTATCCCTGGGTGCTCAGGATTCAAAATTGTACTCGTGGTGGGACTGACCCCCTAGGGGGCTGAGGGATGGGGCCAAAAGGGGTTATTTAGCTATATCGGTTTAAGCGACTTCTTCTCCATAACCACTTATTGGAAATCAGCCTTATTTGGCAGAAAGTATCCCTGGGTGCTCAGGATTCAAAATTAGCCCTAGGGGGCTGAGGGATGGGGCCAAAAGGGGTTATTTAGCTATATCGGTTTAAGCGACTTCTTCTCCATAACCACTGATTGGAAATCAGCCTTATTTGGCAGAAAGTATCCCTGGGTGCCCAGGATTCAAAATTGTACTAATGGTGGGACTGACCCCCTAGGGGGCTGAGGGGTGGGGCCAAAAGGGTTATTTAGCTATATCGGTTTAAGCGACTTCTTCTCCATAACCACTTATTGGAAATCAGCCTTATTTGGCAGAAAGTATCCCTGGGTGCTCAGGATTCAAAATTGTACTCGTGGTGGGACTGACCCCCTAGGGGGCTGAGGGGTGGGGCCAAAAGGGGTTATTTAGCTATATCGGTTTAAGCAACTTCTTCTCCATAACCACTGATTGGAAATCAGCCTTATTTGGCAGAAAGTATCCCTGGGTGCTCAGGATTCAAAATCGTACTCATGGTGGGACTGACCCCCTAGGGGGCTGAGGGGTGGGGCCAAAAGGGGTTATTTAGCTATATCGGTTTAAGCGACTTCTTCTCCATAACCACTGATTGGAAATCAGCCTTATTTGGCAGAAAGTATCCCTGGGTGCTCAGGATTCAAAATTGTACTCATGGTGGGACTGACCCCCTAGGGGGCTGAGGGATGGGGCCAAAAGGGGTTATTTAGCTATATCGGTTTAAGCGACTTCTTCTCCATAACCACTTATTGGAAATCAGCCTTATTTGGCAGAAAGTATCCCTGGGTGCTCATGATTCAAAATTGTACTCGTGGTGGGACTGACCCCCTAGGGGGCTGAGGGATGGGGCCAAAAGGGGTTATTTAGCTATATCGGTTTAAGCGACTTCTTCTCCATAACCACTGATTGGAAATCAGCCTTATTTGGCAGAAAGTATCCCTGGGTGCTCAGGATTCAAAATTGTACTCATGGTGGGACTGACCCCCTAGGGGGCTGAGGGGTGGGGCCAAAAGGGGTTATTTAGCTATATCGGTTTAAGCGACTTCTTCTCCATAACCACTGATTGGAAATCAGCCTTATTTGGCAGAAAGTATCCCTGGGTGCTCAGGATTCAAAATTGTACTCATGGTGGGACTGACCCCCTAGGGGGCTGAGGGATGGGGCCAAAAGGGGTTATTTAGCTATATCGGTTTAAGCGACTTCTTCTCCATAACCACTTATTGGAAATCAGCCTTATTTGGCAGAAAGTATCCCTGGGTGCTCAGGATTCAAAATTAGCCCTAGGGGGCTGAGGGGTGGGGCCAAAAGGGGTTATTTAGCTATATCGGTTTAAGCGACTTCTTCTCCATAACCACTGATTGGAAATCAGCCTTATTTGGCAGAAAGTATCCCTGGGTGCCCAGGGTTCAAAATTGTACTAATGGTGGGACTGACCCCCTAGGGGGCTGAGGGGTGGGGCCAAAAGGGTTATTTAGCTATATCGGTTTAAGCGACTTCTTCTCCATAACCACTGATTGGAAATCAGCCTTATTTGGCAGAAAGTATCCCTGGGTGCTCAGGATTCAAAATTGTACTCATGGTGGGACTGACCCCCTAGGGGGCTGAGGGGTGGGGCCAAAAGGGGTTATTTAGCTATATCGGTTTAAGCGACTTCTTCTCCATAACCACTGATTGGAAATCAGCCTTATTTGGCAGAAAGTATCCCTGGGTGCTCAGGATTCAAAATTGTACTCATGGTGGGACTGACCCCCTAGGGGGCTGAGGGGTGGGGCCAAAAGGGGTTATTTAGCTATATCGGTTTAAGCGACTTCTTCTCCATAACCACTGATTGGAAATCAGCCTTATTTGGCAGAAAGTATCCCTGGGTGCTCAGGATTCAAAATTGTACTCATGGTGGGACTGACCCCCTAGGGGGCTGAGGGGTGGGGCCAAAAGGGGTTATTTAGCTATATCGGTTTAAGCGACTTCTTCTCCATAACCACTTATTGGAAATCAGCCTTATTTGGCAGAAAGTATCCCTGGGTGCTCAGGATTCAAAATTGTACTCATGGTGGGACTGACCCCCTAGGGGGCTGAGAAGTGGGGGCCATAAAAAATATTTAGCTATATTGATATTAGCAACTTTTTCTTCATAACCACTGATTGGTAATCAACCTTGTTTGGCAGAAAGTATCCCTTAGGTGCTCAGGATTCAAAATTGTACTCGTGGTGGGACTGACCCCCTAGGGGGCTGAGGGGCGGGGGGCCAAAAAACGTTATTTAGCTATATTGGTTTAAGCGACTTCTTCTCCATAACCACTGATTGGAAATCAACCTTATTTGGTAGGAACTATCCCTAGGTGCTCAGGATTCAAAATTGTACTCGTGGTGGGACTGATCCCTAGGGGGCTGAGGGGCGGGGCCAAAAACCGTTATTTAGTTATATTGGTTTAAGCGACTTCTTCTCCATAACCACTGATTGGAAATCAACCTTATTTGGTAGGAAGCATCTGTAGGTGCTCAAGATTCAAAATTGTACTAATGGTGGGACTGACCCCCTAGGGGGCTGAGGGGCGAGCCAAAAAGAAAATATTTTATCATGATTACCTAGATACCAATGTATCCAGGTGAGCGATACAGGCCCTCTGGGCCTCTTGTATAAAAATAAGATTCAATCTGGTTGTTCTTTGAGTAACCAATGCATGATTCTAGCAATCATAAAAATAATTCCTGGTCTTAAGAAGAAAATGACAATTATTGGTTATTAGCATTTCATAAAAAGGGAAAAAAAAGAAAAAAAGGAGGGAGGGGTCTTTTATTCAGTGGATGATAAATATGAACAATATGTGGTGATCTGTATTTTGTATTATCCAGGTTCTGAACTTGTCATCTGTGAGGGTGACACTGAAACTATTGACTGCCCTGCGGGACAAGTGGTTGATATCCAGGAAGCATTTTATGGTAGAGAAGAGAGACTCACGTGTTCGGACACAAACCTCCCGTTAACAGACACAGCTTGCTCCTCCCCTGTGGCCCTCGACAGATACAGAGCGATCTGTGATAAAAAAAACAGCTGTACTGTGACGGCTAGTAACTCAGTGACCGGCGATCCATGTCGGAACACCTACAAATACGCACGAATATCGTACAACTGTGTGCTAGCTAATCCTGGTAGGTGGAGTTAAAATGCTGAGCCCAGGATTGTTTATTGTAATTTAGTTACAAATTAAGTGTAAATGCTCTTAAATCGTACTTAAATAATTTGCCTTCTTAAATATAAAAGGTAACTGTATCATTATTTGGTAACTAATCAATTGCTCCTGTACTTTTAGACTAAACAACAAAGTGCAGTATAGGGTTTTTACAGCACAGATTTGTTTTCTGTACGTTAATTCATTCAAATCTGGTCTTTATTTTAAGTTTTGAACCATCATATTTTATTATGGATTTTCAATAATATATTTACTGAAAAAGAATGATAAGGTGCATAATACAAATATATAGTTCTGTTTGAACTACAGCACAGTGTCCCTTTATATAGCCACCGCTTGTCCTGAACCAGTGCCACTCTATATAGCCACCTCTTATCCTGAACCAGTGCCCCTTTAAATAGCCACCCCTTGTCTTGAACCAGTGCCCCTTTATATAGCCACCTCTTGTCCTGAACCAGTGTCCCTTTATATAGCCACCTCTCGTCCTGAACCAGTGCCCCTTTATATAGCCACCTCTTGTCCTGAACCAATGCCCCTTTATATAGCCAACCCTTGTCCTGAACCAGTGCCCCTTTATATAGCCACCTCTTGTCCTGAACCAGTGTCCCTTCATATAGCCACCTCTTGTCCTGAACCAGTGTCCCTTTATATAGACACCTCTTGTTCTGAACCAGTGCCCCTTTATATAGCCACCTCTTGTCCTGAACCAGTGCCACTTTATATAGCCACGTCTTGTCCTGAACCAGTGCCCCTTTATATAGCCACGTCTTGTCCTGAACCAGTGTCCGTTTATATAGCCACCTCTTGTCCTGAACCAGTGCCACTTTATAAAGCCACCTCTTGTCCTGAACCATTGTCCCTTTATATAGCCAACTCTTGTCCTGAACCAGTGCCCCTTTATATAGCCATCTCTTGTCCTGAACCAGTGCCCCTTTATATAGCCACCCCTTGTCCTGAACCAGTACCCCTTTATATAGCCACCTCTTGTCCTGAACAAGTGTTCCTTTATATAGCCACCTCTTGTCCTGAACCATTGTCCCTTTTTATAGCCACCGCTTGTCCTGAACCAGTGTCCCTTTATATAGCCACCTCTTGTCCTGAACCAGTGCCCCTTTATATAGCCACCTCTTGTTCTGAACCAGTGCCCCTTTATATAGCCACCTCTTGTTCTGAACCAGTGCCCCTTTATATAGCCACCTCTTGTCCTGAACCAGTGCTCCTTTATATAGCCACCTCTTGTCCTGAACCAGTACCCCTTTATATAGCCACCTCTTGTCCTGAACAAGTGTTCCTTTATATAGCCACCTCTTGTCCTGAACCATTGTCCCTTTTTATAGCCACCGCTTGTCCTGAACCAGTGTCCCTTTATATAGCCACCTCTTGTCCTGAACCAGTGCCCCTTTATATAGCCACCTCTTGTTCTGAACCAGTGCCCCTTTATATAGCCACCTCTTGTCCTGAACCAGTGCTCCTTTATATAGCCACCTCTTGTCCTGAACCAGTACCCCTTTATATAGTCATCTCTTGTCCTGAACCAGTCCTCCTTTATATAGCCACCTCTTGTCCTGAACCAGTGTCCCTTTATATAGCCACCTCTTGTCCTGAACCATTGTCCCTTTATATAGCCACCTCTTGTCCTGAACCAGTGTCCCTTTATATAGCCACCTCTTGTCCTGAACCAGTGTCCCTTTATATAGCCACCTCTTGTCCTGAACCAGTGCCCCATTATATAGCCACCTCTTGTCCTGAACCAGTGTCCCTTTATATAGCCACCTCTTGTCCTGAACCAGTGTCCCTTTATATAGCCACCTCTTGTCCTGAACCAGTGCCCCATTATATAGCCACCTCTTGTCCTGACCCAGTGCCCCTTTATATAGCCACCCCTTGTCCTGAACCAGTACCCCTTTATATAGCCACCTCTTGTCCTGAACAAGTGTTCCTTTATATAGCCACGTCTTTTCCTGAACCAGTGTCCCTTTCTATAGCCACCTCTTGTCCTGAATCAGTGCCCCTTTATATAGCCACCTCTTGTCCTGAACCAGTGCCCCTCTATATAGCCACCTCTTGTCCTGAACCAGTACCCCTTTATATAGCCACCTCGTCCTAAACCAGTGCCCCTATATATAGCCACCTCTTTTCCTAAACCAGTATCCCTCTATATAGCCACCTCTTGTCCTGAACCAGTGCAACTCTATATAGCCACCTCTTGTCCTGAACCAGTGCCACTTTATATAGCCACCGCTTGTCCTGAACCAGTGTCCCTTTATATAGCCACCTCTTGTCCTGAACCAGTGGCCCTTTATATAGCCATCTCTTGTCCTGAACCAGTGCTCCTTTATATAGCCACCTCTTGTCCTGAACCAGTACCCCTTTTATAGTCATCTCTTGTCCTGAACCAGTCCTCCTTTATATAGCCACCTCTTGTCCTGAACCAGTGTCCCTTTATATAGCCACCTCTTGTCCTGAACCATTGTCCCTTTATATAGCCACCTCTTGTCCTGAACCAGTGTCCCTTTATATAGCCACCTCTTGTCCTGAACCAGTGTCCCTTTATATAGCCACCTCTTGTCCTGAACCAGTGTCCCTTTATATAGCCACCTCCTGTCCTGAACCAGTGTCCCTTTATATAGCCACCTCTTGTCCTGAACCAGTGCCCCTTTATATAGCCACCTCTTGTCCTGAACCATTGTCCCTTTATATAGCCACCTCTTGCCCTGAACCATTGTCCCTTTATATAGCCACCTCTTGTCCTGAACCAGTGCCCCTCTATATAGCCACCTCTTGCCCTGAACCATTGTCCCTTTATAAAGCCACCTCTTGTCCTGAACCAGTGTCCCTTTATATAGCCACCTCTTGCCCTGAACCATTGTCCCTTTATATAACTATTTGTAACAAACACTGCACTGACATTTGCCGCAGTAGTTAGAAAAATTATTTTGATTGGTCAGTATCCTGGTCTTACATCATTATGTAAAATGGTAACTCTGGTGAAGATTGATAAAGTTTTTATAACACAGTCTGATACATTGTATGCATTTCATTATTAAAAATGTAAGAAATAAAGTTCTTTTGACATTCTCTTACCACAACTTCTAAAAATAACAATTCTTTTCTTTTTCTTTTTGGTGCTGGGGGCGGGGGGGGGGGGGGGGCGGGGGGGCATGGTCAATACATTCCATTAGTTTTGTTCTTATAAAGCCTTATTGCTGTTGTCTGATCAGAATGATAAACATTCTTTTATCTTCAGGTTCCAATGACACCAGTGTGGTTGGATCAGTGGAGGTCTCCTCTGACTGTGACCTTGAACTTACCTACGCGTACCTGGCTCACCACACCATACAACTTTATACCAGTCGTTTATTTACCCAGTCAGCAGTTGACGACACCTGTCGGTAGGTTACCATTATGTTGTGAAAGATTAACCATAGTAATAGTTTGTATATTGGACAAGGTAAACAACAAAATGACTGTAGAGTTATTGAGAGTTATTTCCCTTGTTATCAGACCTGCTCATATGATGAATACTTGAGAAAGTTGTTGTCATCAAATTTGTCTGTCTGATGAATATGATATTTGAGAGAGTTATTGCCCTTGTTTTCAGCCATGTTTTTCTTATGAATATAAGACTGTCGGTCTGATAAATAATTTTATGAACTTTTGTTTTTGAAATCAGAAATGCATACATATCTTATCAATATTTTGAGAGTTGTTTCCCTTGTTAGTATATATACATAAGTCGGATAAATATTTAAAAAGCAACCACTTTTGTTTTAAGCAGTGTTTATCTAGTAATTAAATCTTTACGAGTTATTGCCCTTTCAGTCGTTTAAGTTTTTCTGCCTTGGTCATTACATATAAGTTTTTCTGCCTTTGTCGTTACATATAAGTTTTTCTGCCTTTGTCTTTACATAATTAGAATCTTAGATTCGTTATGATATCCTTGATATAAAGTTGTCTTTATATGTCGAACAAGCATACTGATCCTAGTTTTAGAGTTATTGCCCTTTGCATCTTTCAACAATAACAAATTTTAAGATTGAGTCCATTCAGTTTCAGTACAATTTCTTACAAACTGATATATGATTTAGACGACATGACAATATATACTGAAATTTGTTTATCTATTTTGTATTTATATGCATTTTTATATTATCACATAAAAATATAGATGAGCTTAGATTGTAATAACTTCTTTATTTATGCATTGTGAGTATCAAATTATAATCCACATGTTGTGAAGCGCTTTAGAGTAATTTTACAAATTATATAGAGCGCTATATAAATGTATATTATTATTTATTATATTATTTACTGGCATCAAAAATAAATTGTGGAGACACAGAAATAGTCAATGATCTGATATTAATATAAGCACTAAATGTTGTTATTTTAATTTTGCCAGGAATGCAGCAGTGATAAAGAGCTCAGTACAGACAGCCACCAGTAGTTGTGCCTCCCACCCGTCCCTGGACACATTGTTGGACTTCTTTGATTTCGCTGTGGACCATGTCTGTGTGAAGGACATACCTGTTGTGATCGGACAGGAGGACCCTGGGCAGTGTAGCGTGGACATGGCTGGAGAATGCTTCCGTAAAATAACACCTTACTTCGGAGCCATATTGAAAGACACTGACAGCCTCTGTTGGTAGGTTGCCCATATTCTTCACTTATTTTTGGAACCAAAGTTTTTCCTGGGGTAATAGACTTGCAGTGTGTTGTTTCCTGGGGTAACAGACTTGCAGTGTGTTGTTTCCTGGGGTAACAGACTTGCAGTGTGTTGTTTCCCGGGGTAACAGACTTGTAATGTGTTGTTTCCTGGAGTAACAGACTTGCAGTGTGTTGTTTCCTGGAGTAACAGACTTGCAGTGTGTTGTTTCCTGGGGTAACAGACTTGCAGTGTGTTGTTTCCTGGGGTAACAGACTTGTAATGTGTTGTTTCCTGGGGTAACAGACTTGCAGTGTGTTGTTTCCTGGGGTAACAGACTTGCAGTGTGTTGTTTCCTGGGGTAACAGACTTGTAATGTGTTGTTTCCTGGAGTAACAGACTTGCAGTGTGTTGTTTCCTGGAGTAACAGACTTGCAGTGTGTTGTTTCCTGGGGTAACAGACTTGCAGTGTGTTGTTTCCTGGAGTAACAGACTTGCAGTGTGTTGTATCCTGGGGTACAGACAGCCATCTTGGATTTTGACAATGAATATTTGCTACTGTTAAATCTTGAGAAGTACTGAATGGATCCTACTCAAAACTTATATGCATGTCACTCTTGGCCCCTTCATTTGCATTGTCCAGTTTACAGCTGAGCTGAAAAACAATATGGCTGACAGGCAGCCATCTTGGATTTTGCATTTATAGGTTGTGATTGCTATTTCTTGAGAAGTACTAAATGGATCATATTCAAATTTCATATGCAGGTTCCCCGTGGTCCCTATTTGTGCATGATTTTATTTTTGGACTGCTCCAGGGCAAAATACTGCTGATAGGCATCCATCTTGTATTTTGACTATGAAAGTATATTATGGTTACCTGTACTTTTTTTTGATAAATACAAGATTGATTTTCTTAAAGTTTTGGAGATTAGAGACCTTCTTTCAACTATTATTAATTTTTAAGAGAAATATTCCAAGTTCATAGCACTTAGATTAAATACATAAGTGAGAAAAAAAAAAAGAGTAAAAGATCCAACTTTCTAAGAACAAAAGAAAAATCATCGATGGTGGGCGCCAGGATTGATCTCTTGTTTTACTTTCCACAGGGGTTGGGATTATAATAACACTTCTGATTTACCATCTGATTAAATATGCTATCTGTACAAATTACAGGGAGCTGGAGACCCTACATCGGTGTGTCCAGCTTTACCAACAGGACTGCTCAGCTTCTGCTTTCCAGTCTGTCACCGACAACTTGGCTATCGTCATGACAACCTTTAGTGGGATGTGTCCATCCCTTTCGTCATCTGGTGTTTGCTCAGTAGTTAATGCGTTGACCTGCGTCGATAACCTTGCTGATAGTTCAACTGGATGCAGGTAATAATGTGAACAAGTTCATTCCTACATTCCTAACTCCTTGGCATGTGTATAAAAATTTGTTTTGCTATTTTATGGCATTGCTTATCCATCATTTAAAATTTCTCAGTCCTAAAAATATGTGTTCACTGATAAGGTAAATGAACCAAGGCAGTGTTTATCTTCAGTTAAATCCAGATATACCACCACAAGGTAGAGAAAACAAATGATGGTCAGATATATCAGCTCATGGTTATTTTTTACATTTGTTGAAAATACCATATACATGTAAATGTTAAGAAGATTTCTTATAGACGAGCATTTGATGGTGTGGTATAGGGTTTTAGTGTGACCCTCAAGTAAAAGGTTGTATTCTTGAGAATTCCTCTTTAAAAAGGATCTGATTGACACATACAAGTCAATGTTTAATGGGGTTTTTTTTGTCATTTTGTTTGATTGGAGACATAAATATATATAATATATACCAGGTTATTTGATTGTTTTTCCATCAAGAATAATATTATCAAAGTTAAGTTCATAAACTGATGGCTGAAGAAGACGAGGAAGAAGCTAGTCTGGGTCAGTCACCATTAATGCTTTGATTCTGCTGGCTGAAAAAGAATATGATGAAGACATCTTTATCGGTGTTATTGTGCATACTGCTGACTGAAACAGATCATCATAACTCCTCCGTGTTTGTCAATGTTCTCATTTCCTTGCAGCAACTTGGGAGATGTAAGAGCCTGCATCAACTCAAATATGACGGGCTGTTCCAGCCTCCAGGACCTGGTAGTCAGGGTTTATCTGATTGGTTCCGTTAGTAACCGCCTGAAGTCATGTGGTGAAGATCTACAGGGTACTGACCTAGTAGTGACCGGTCTCATCAATTCTTGTGGTGCGTCTTTGAACCAGAATACGACGGTGTTTGTGAACAGGCTCCCACCTAGTACACAGACCTGTGACACACTTTCAGATTTTGTTCTGTGTTTGGAGGAAAAAGCTGAAGAGATGAACATTGTTGTGTTGAAACAAGCTTTAGAGAAATACCGACCAATGTACACAGGAATGGTGAACAGCTGTAAAACAAGCAGTAAGTTTTCAACAAAGCCAGTGATGATACATCATTGAAAATATTTTCTGTAAAATCAGTAATTTTCCTGGGTTTTTTTTGTGTTTTTTTTTTTTAATTTCATTAGTACAGTTAATCCAGGAGTTTAAATGTAGGAAAACTCCGAAAGTTGTCAGCCCCCCCAAAACAGTATGTATGATTTTACAGGATGTGAGTTGATCACACAGTAGATTACTGAGGCCTATATTTCCATTACAGGTAGACAGTTTGTACACGCTGGCACCTGTCCCGTACTGCAGTTAGGAACTTGTGCAGAGGAGTGCTTCTACGATGGAGACTGCCAACAAAACGAAAAATGCTGCTCTAATGGATGTGGTCACACCTGCATGCTAGCCGTCGGTAAGGTCAAGGTCATGTGTTGTTAGAATATGCCGAATTGTTTGGAGTCCCAACATCTTTCAATGAACCGTGTACATATATAAGCCCTCTGTTGAAAATACCACCAGGTTTACTAAACCTTAATATCATTTCATAGTTCTAATGCTAAACCATAACAAGAAGAAATAGATTATGGACCATTTTTAGCTCACACAAAATTCAAGTTGAGCTTCAGGTATGATGTGTTGTTCATCATTCATAAATTTTTCTTGGAAACAACTTTTTAAAAACTAAAGAACATAGAGTCGTGGTATTTCGCTAGTAGGTATATCTGGCACTCAGTGCTGTATAGATTCCTCAAATGAAATACTTTGACCAACTTTCAAAGTCACAGGGGTAAAATATGCAATACAATGAAACAACCTCTTCAAATTACAGTCACTGTGATGATAATTTATAGTTACCTGGCATAAAGTGGAGAAAGGTTTCATCAAGGAAAATAACCTTGACTTGCACAAGGTTGAAACAATTTGAAAATATTTAAACATCTTCTTTTGATTAACCAAGAGGCCTTAAAGCAATAGTATATTGGTAGCAGGAACCTGGGACAGCTAGAGTGTTCCTCCTTAAAGTGTCCTCAAATTAGAAATTACTCTGATCTACTTTCATGGTAACAGGAGTCAAAACATCTAAATATCTTTATTAACTTCTTCTACCATACCATGAAGCCATGGACGATATTTGACTAGTTGCATGCTGGGATAGAGGAGTATATATTTGTATTTAGTGTGGAATATTTTAAAGTCAAGGAGATTCAATATACAGAAAAATTGAAAAAATATGGTTATTGACATTTTTCAATGATTGCACAAAAATATATATGTAATAGAGCCATACAAGCCCTCTGGGTTGCTTTTTTGTCAATTTTTAACAACCATGCAAGTCCAGTGAAATTTATTGTCTTTGTAAATGCTTTTTGCTCTGATCTAATGTCCCATTGAAAGGCCAAGGATTATGAAGGTCATATGATTTCTTATTTTTCCCATGTCAGGCATTATTTAATCAAAACTTTTGGAAAATGAGATTTTCTTTTGCAAACATATAGACATACATTTACGTATTATGCCTTACTTTATTCGTATGTTTTTTTTCCATCTGAAAAAAGCAGTTTTTAGAACATGAAATATTCCTTCATCTTCCTTATTTAGCTAACTTGCTTAAAGTTCAGACTTGGTAGATGGGTTACCCAAGGGAGGAGAAAGCTTGGGTATGATTTGTTAAAAGGTCAAGGTTGCTGTTATTTTACTATAATTTATTGTATGGATAAGTTTAAAATAAATATGTGAGTTGCACCTCAAAAGAGACAACTGCTAATATGGTTGGAATCGCCTGCAGATTTAGCTGTCATATGGTTTTGGTAATTAACACCATATCAATAAAAATCATACGTCGCTTATTTTGTTGTTTGAATAATCTTCTGCAGGAAACAACGTAATTGCATTTGACACGCCCATACAGACCTCAGGCAGCAAGTCGACGGACTACACTTACACACTGCTCAATGACTACGGCTACATCGTCCAGTCCACGTCGGTCGTGTTTGAAGTGAAGGCCTGTAATGACGCCCATGTTGGACTGAAGGAGGACAGGGACCCGGATGGAAACCTGTACGAGATTGTTATAGGTGGTTGGTCAAACTCTAAATCTGTCATCCGCACACTGAAGCAAGGAGATAACAAGGTGGAGCAGGGAGGCCAGGTGCTGGATTGTAACGTGTACAAACGATTTAACGCGAGCTGGTCTGGGGGCGTGGTGACGGTGACGAGGGAAGCAGACTCGGGGTGGGAACAGCTTATGACCTGGACTGACCCTAGCGGCGGACTGGACGTCCAGTTTGTGGGACTATCTACTGCACGCTGGGCTAGCGGTTCCTGGAAGGTCGGTCAGGCAGACACAGGTAGGACTTTAATGGACTTTACTCTGGAAAATATGATATCCGCATAATATCAACATATTTAAGATCGAATAGATAAACTTTAGCAAAACTTAATTACATGGCAAAGTTAAGTAACAAAGAAATCTACCTTGGTCGGTACTGTACAGATGTTGAGTCCAATGTAGAGCAGTTCTATAGACTCTGTATTGAAAATTAACTTTCACTTTAAATAATAAATGCCGGACAAATAAGTTTACCCGGCTGCCATTGTGGTATTATATGATACGGCCAAAAGTCATCCGTTTAAGGTAGGTTCAGCTGCTTAGTACAACAATAGTGGCACCACTCACCGAGGCTGTACAAAAAACTTCTGTTTATTGTAAATTGAGAATGGTAAGTGGTAAAGATATTGACTGTATTTCATTGATGTGACACATGGATCCACTGATATGTAAAATTACTAATGCTGGTTAAAGTCATTGCTCCATGAAAACTGTTCACCTAACAGGACCAAAATACCTGACTATATATCAACTAAATTGTCATGTCTGTACCATTACAAGGCCAAGTATATTTGTAAGTCAAAAACAGCATCTCCCTAAAATACCAGACTTCATAGTACATAAAACAAATTGGCATGTCTGTACCATATATATATAGTTTAAACAATGGGAGCAATGGCGTCTGATTTTTATTGCAGAGGATGACCCGGGTACATGTGACCTTGACAGTGCCCACACCTGCATAACAACGTGGACATTTCAAAGTGTGTTGGCTCCCTTCCTTGGTGATTCAGACAAGCGACATCTGTGTGGCTCACCCTCTACCAGTGTAGGTAGTTGTGTGGTATCCACCACTGAAGGCTGTTCTAAGTCTGTAGCGCAGCACCTGGATATGATGGATCATCTGTCCTGGACGGGGCTCCACCTCACTGGGCTGTGTGAGGAGAATGTCTACACTTGCTCCCCTCCCATGGCTGTTCAATGTTTAAATGATTTGGCCTTGCTTATTGGAAAAAACTCTGCCATGTTGGATCACACATCTGCCATGAATGATGATCCCGATGTATGCAGGTAACAGCAGTATATACCCTGCATCTCTCCATTGTAATAAATTGCGTAGAAATTATATTTACATTTGCTCCGCATTTTCCCATTGACAAAATGCTAAGAGGCAGTTGCCACCATATGTCTATAACACCCAGTGCCTCAGGCTATAACAACTTTTGCTATTGTGACGTCATCAATCTCTGTTGTGACATCATCACTTTCGTTGTGGTCTACACTTGATTTACTGTTCAAATCTGTACAAAAGAACTAAAAAAAAACATAGTAATTCCATTTAGAAAACGTAAACATAAGTTATTAACATTTTAGCAAATATTGTTACAGTCCTATAACACACATTGTTATTGCTGACAAACCAACATAAAGCCCTTCTGTCATCAATAGCAACGGGTGCTATAGAACTGTAACAATTTCATAACATTTGCTAAAACATTCATTGCTTAAATAACAACGTTTGCTATTGCAATTTAAACGTTATATTGTAGACTAATCAATTTCATTTGATTTGGATTGAGTTCAAAAACTGCTCGAAATAACTAAATAAAGCTTACTTTCTTATACATCTTGAGAGAGTCTTATAGTCTGTCACCTTTGTATTGTACCATTCTTAGTCTATGTTTTCTGTAACTCTAGTGTGTACAAAAGGAGCAGGGAATGTATGACCCGCTATCTATATAGATGTAGTGCTACCAAAAAGCAGTCTGTACAGAAAACGTTTGAGGAGCTTGAATGTCTGATGGGAAGTCAGTGTGTAGTTATAGAAGACCCGCCTGTGACGGCGAAGCCTGCTGACTGTATAGACATCACTGTCCAGTTGGAAGCCTCCACGTGTGCCTTGGCAGACGCCATGAGGTGTTTTGATGACCTGAGATGGAATATTGCCTCCCCCGCCAGCCCAGCAGGCAGCATCTGTTCGTGAGTAACTGAGGTCACATTTATGTTACATGGTTTACAAGTCCTGAAGATGGTTGTGGTATTGAATATGGAGCATCCAATTCAAACTGGTTTCCAGAGGATAAATTGCATTTGATATTGTTGTATGAGACTGTGTAGGCATATACACTGATATACAAAGGCTAAGGCCAAACTTAATATCAATTTTCCAAACATCAGTTAACCCTGGAAATGTAACTTTTTTCCAAACATCAGTTAAGACTGGAAATGTAATTTCTTTCCAAACATCATTTATGACTGGCAAAATGACTTCCTCCCAAACATCATTTGTGACTGGCAATGTAACTTCTATCCAAGCTTCATTTGGGACTATGTGACCTTGCAGTTTTGGGTTCAGTGTCATCAGAATTATATGTTTCTTTAATTGTTTGAAAAAATAATGTTAATGAGTAGATACCTTTACTGTTCATTTCAGGTCTTACTCGAAATCTCTGCAATGTTTTGCGGGTAATGTGAGTGGATGTGTTGCCGCAATCGGGGAGAATGCTAAGACTGTTTTGGAAGAGTTTGCTCCCTTTGTGAGTGGTTGCCCCACGGTAATCCGATCTCCTTGTCAGGAAGAAGAAGATCTTTGTCAATACACTGAACTGACTGCTTGTGTGAATGTGGTGAAGGAAATCATGTTGACGTCTGTGGAAGATGCCCAGCTCTGTGTGTAAGTTGAAATCACTAGAATATCACGTAATTTTGCTGCAGTGTGCCATAGGTTTTATTTCATACCCATAACAGAGGGAGAGGAGAATGGGAGGGATACAGAAATCAGGATATCTGTCTGTAAACACAATTAATATACTTAGTGTTCACACGTAATTTACCTTATTAAGTACTGTGCTGATTTGAATGATACCTGGTATACAAAACATATACAGAAAGCTAGGGTCATTGTGAATAAGCTATTTAATAGTCCTTCAACAATACTGCACCAATCTGAATTCTACTTGGTACAACGAACCCTCAAGTTACAGCCTGGTAATGTTGATATATTGGAGTAACCTCCCCTGATAACAGAGTTATGCACCTTCGTTCTTCTGTCTAAATACAAATGACCCTTATTGCTCAGAGAAATTGGAGTTACCCGTATCATCCTTTGTCTGAATGCATTCCTGAAAAATCTTTTAATTCCTACGATTCTTTGCGCTAACTAGTCTATGGTATAAAATATGAGTTTTTGGATGTAGCTTTTTTCTGAACTGAAATAATACAAATCATTATCTGAAAATTAGTTGTGTAAAGAGATATTCTGTTGGATTTGCTTTCAAATATATAGTAAATGAATTATAATAAATATAAACTCTTAATACTTATAAAAGGTACAATAAACATCCTCCTGGTTCTACTTACAGAAGAACTCTATGATCACTTTTAAAGACAAATCATTGTCTTGTGTTATCAACAAGGATATTGGAGGTTACGGCTGCCATAATGTTAACTTCAATATCGCTGGTGAAAATGTTTGAAAATAGCTCTTCTTTTAGTTAGAACAAAATGAGTAGAGTTTTAGTTTTCATTGCGAGAACATTTGTTTGCAGCGCATTCTCAAGTGCATGGGACTGTATCAATACCAAGTCTATTGACTGCCCAAGTAATTACGTGGTGTCAATTCAACAAACACTGAATGCCCTACACAATCAGATTCCCTTCCTTACTTGTGAGGAGACCGTACAGGTGTGCTATTACAGATACATAGACATTGTTGTGGAAATATTGACCAAGCAGCCATATGTAGTTGTACCAGAAACTTCTGGATCTGCAAGCAAAGCAGCCTCTGGGTCTGCAAGTCAACCAGCCTCTGGGTCTGCAAGTCAACCAGCCTCTGGGTCTGCAAGTCAACCAGCCTCTGGGTCTGCAAGTCAACCAGCCTCTGGGTCTTCAAACCAGCGATCATCTAGATCTGCAAGTCAGTCCGGCTCTGGATCTGCAAGTCAGCCCGGCTCTGGATCTGCAAGTCAGCCCGCCTCTGGATCTGCAAGTCAGCCCGCCTCTGGATCTGCAAGTCAGCCCGCCTCTGGATCCCCTGAAGTTTGGGACAATACAGCATCATGTAGTGATATGGCGGATGCATTCAGCTGTATATCAGACAAGCTGCCTAGTTCTGGTTTACCCAAGGCTCTTATAACAATGCTGGAGTCAGTCATTGGAGACTTATACCACATCACAGATGAGAAATGTCAGGGTGGGTATAATGTTGTTTTGTTATATACCATGTACACTGAATGTGATGGTAGACTTGTTGTTTTGTTTAGCAAGTACTTTGTTAAATGTAACACGCTATCTGATGTATTCTTTGTAATTTTTAGGAAGAGTTGATAACATTTTGTGTATTATAAATTGATATCTGAGTACTCCTGGCGCTGGAGGAAGTATATATAGTTTCACTGATCATTATTTCCTTCAATGTCATCTTTTGATAAAAGAGAACTTTTCCTCAACTCCCTGTCTGCACTAAATGACAGTTTTCTGCTTGCTACTAAAACTTTTCTCTGTGGTTTAAATTTCCAAACTTGGGATGATAATATGAATGCAAATATTGTAGAAACAGTTCAGAACATTGGCGACATGAGACGTTTCTATTAGATACTTCTGATTCTCAACTGGATGTTTTATTGCTACATGACTTGGTCAAATGCGAGAAAAAAAATTTTGCTGATATATATGTATGCACCATAAAAATAATGTGAATGCTTTGTTTGTAATATTGTAAGGCTTGTATGGGCTATACCTATTGCCCAATTCTGATTGTAATTAAGATCAGCACAAAAATATGTTCTAAATTATGAATGATTTCAGGAATGTCGTGCTACTATTGTAAAAAGAAGAAGTCAAACAGTGAATGTAACAAAGGCTGGTCCGTCTGTTCTGCTTCACAACAGGTAAGTGTAACTCAATATTATAGGGCTTAATGACAGGTAAGTATACTTTAATAGGTATAGGGCTAACAACAGGTAAGTATACCTCAATAGGTGTAGGGCTTAATGACAGGTAAGTATACCTCAATAGGTATAGGGCTTAATGACAGGTACATATACCTCAATAGGTATAGGGCTTAATTACAGGTAAGTATACCTCAATAGGTATAGGGCTTACAACAGGTAAGTATACCTCAATAGGTATAGGGCAAACAACAGGTAAGTATACCTCAATAGGTATAGGGCTTAACGACAGGTACGTATACCTCAATAGATATAGGGCTTACAACAGGTAAGTATACCTCAATAGGTATAGGGCTTAATTACAGGTAAGTATACCTCAATAGGTATAGGGCTTAACGACAGTTACATATACCTCAATATGTATAGGGCTTAATGACAGGTAAGTATACCTCAATAGGTATAGGGCTTATAGTGACAGGTACGTATACCTCAATAGGTATAGGGCTTAACAACAGGTAAGTATACCTCAATAGGTATAGGGCTTAACAACAGGTATGTATTCCCCCAATAGGTATAGGGCTTATAGTGACAGGTACGTATACCTCAATAGGTATAGGGCTTAACAACAGGTAAGTATACCTCAATAGGTATAGGGCTTAACAACAGGTATGTATTCCCCCAATAGGTATAGGGCTTATAGTGACAGGTACGTATACCTCAATAGGTATAGGGCTTAAGGACAGGTAAGTATACCTCAATAGGTATAGGGCTTAACGACAGGTATGTATTCCCCAAATAGGTATAGGGCTTATAGTGACAGGTACGTATACCTCAATAGGTATAGGGCTTAAGGACAGGTAAGTATACCTCAATAGGTATAGGGCTTAACGACAGGTATGTATTCCCCCAATAGGTATAGGGCTTATAGTGACAGGTACGTATACCTCAATAGGTATAGGGCTTAACAACAGGTAAGTATACCTCAATAGGTATAGGGCTTAACAACAGGTACGTATACCTCAATATGTATAGGGCTTAACGACAGGTAAGTATACCTCAATAGGTATAGGGCTTAACGACAGGTATGTATTCCCCCAATAGGTATAGGGCTTATAGTGACAGGTACGTATACCTCAATAGGTATAGGGCTTAACAAAAGGTAAGTATACCTCAATAGGTATAGGGCTTAACGGCAGGTACGTATACCTCAATAGGTATAGGGCTTAACGACAGGTACGTATACCTTAATAGGTATAGATCCTATAGTGACAGGTAAGTATACTTCAATAGGTATAGGGCTTAACAACAGGTAAGTATACCTCAATAGGTATAGGGCATAACGACAAGTTAGTATAAATATACCTCAATAGGTATAGGGCTTAACGACAGGTACGTATACCTCAATAGGTATAGATGTTAACGGCAGGTAAGTATACCTCAATAGGTATAGGGCTTAACGACAGGTAAGTATACTTTAATAGGTATAGGGCTTCACAACAGGTAAGTATACCTCAATAGGTATAGGGCTTAACGACAGGTAAGTATACCTCAGTAGGTATAGTGACAGTATTATGCAATACAAGTTGTATTGGGTAAGATGCATATTTTGGCAAAGACATAATAGCAAATTAACAGTCGAGAAAAATCTATCTGCCAAATTGTCATGCCTGTTAATTAGGACGGGAACATGGAAATTTACATTTCACAACATAACGAATAAGACAATAGTCTTTATTAAACACAAATTATATCGAAAAATTAATTTGTCTTGAATATAAGAGGTCAAGTGACTTTGAATTAAAACTAAATATCTGAATTGATAAAGTGAGAAAATTTGGGTGTGCACCACAACTGGATTTTTAAAAAATGTATCATTAAAACTTGGATGGCACTGTATATTTGAGCGTTTGACACATGGTGTAATTTGACCTTGACAGGCCTGTCAGACGGTGGTGGAGAAGGACAAGGTCACTAAAGGGTGTGTCGCTCCTGACAAGTGTAAGGCCGGCACAAAGGGCAAGAAGACCACCTACTGTTGCTATGGTCACCTCTGTAACGAACCAGGAGACATGGTCTATTACGGTAATCACTTTTACATTGAACTTGCAACTTTTACCAAAATGTAGCCCACCACATTAACTACTGTATGTAAAACACTAACATTACCATGATAATAAAAGTGTTACATGTAACACAGCAATATAATTGTTCAATTGTTGGAGATGGATAAATGATAAATCTGATGATTTTAGCTGTAAATGTGAGTATAATTGAATTAGTTGATGTTAGATGGACTGAAGAGTAAGTATTGTAGAAGTTCAGTTGTCACATGACCTGAATATCACATGACTATTATGATCATGTGACTTTGACTGTTGTAGACCCTCCCACCTGTGATATCCTCGTCCACAGTCAGATTGTCATCAGCCTTCTCACCAAGGTCGTTGAGGCGCCCAATGCCTACAGCACGGTCTTCTGCAGGTTTGTCTCCCACTGATCGATAAATTAATATACATCATTTGATACGTACAGGGCACTATCTAGCTAACATCAGCTTCTCTGAAGTGCTTTACAGTAGATAGATATACAATTTATTATATACGTTAATGAATAAAATTTTGAGTATTTAGCATGTACTAGCTACTATTCCTATGCCACCGGGCTAATCCCCCTATATGTGTATGCCCGTGTGTTTGCTAGTTATATTTGTTTTGTAGCAATGTCCTACTGACTCTGAAGGAGTTGACGACAATATCCAGTACCTGTTCTGTTTTAACGGGAGATAAGATGCGAGTTCTACAGAATCGGCTGATGACAGCTGAGGAGTCGATGTGCACGATACAGGTGATGTGTAACAAACAGCCAGCACTAGACTCTATATACGCCTTCAACACCACCATCCATACCTCAGCTTCAGCAGACCTCATCTGCACGTAAGTTGTCATTTGTATACCGATGGATTTATTTATTGCTGCTACATTGCTGTGACATTATAAAAATATATTCAGAATTACTTCCAACACACATTTTAACGATAATCTTATTTTTAGTGATTTTTCCACTGAGAGCTTTCTGCTGAATTATAATTATGTACTCTAATTACAGTGTCTGTATATTGCTTTCTGAAGTATTGCGAGTGCGCCAATTCATTTTTGTGTTTATTGGTTAAATTTGGTTATGGGAAAAAACTTTAGTTCGCCAAAATAAGAATGTTTACAGTCTCTATGTCATGAAATAATAGCAGTTCATCAGAGGAAATTCGAAATATTTGCTGTAAATGAAGGCTTGTTTTTGAGATAGAATTAAGTGAAGTCTCTGAACATCATTATTTGTGTGATTTAGAGAATACGAGAAGACCATGCAGTACTTGTTTACCGAGTGGAGCACCTGTGGGAAGAGTGATATTGTGGAGATGCAGACCATTCTGGACAGTGTTACAGCTAAAGTAGACCTGACCTGTCAACTGATGCCTGATATAGAGGTGACTACCCACACGTGTATCTGTTTAAACCCAGGGAGCAATATTGGCACAGCAGCCCTAATTTGAATACATTTGGTACCACTAATTATCTATAGTCATTTGAGTGTTTGACGTAAAGGCGTTCTCCCTGTTACCTAAAGTGAATCAACAGAATTCATATTGAACAAGGTTAATCTAAGACGGTCATAAAAAAAACAACTGTTACGGCAGGAGAATATTTGCTTTCATACTGAAATGAAAAGCATTTCTGCTGGTAATATGTTCAACCTTTTTACAGGGCAATTGCTGATAATGCCAACTGAAAGTAGTGTAGTTTAAAATGATGTTGTAAACCTGATTTTGTAAACCTGATGTCGATATCATTCTACCTATGATGTTCGTGTGATTGATTGTAGTATACATCGCCATCTGATGTGATAAGGATCGTGGAGGGAGGCGAGGCTAAGATCATTGAGTTTGTGCTGAAAGAGGACCCTGCCACTAAATGTAACAAAGACAAATGTCACGTGGTCGTCTCCATGGTGTTGGTCCATACCGGCAAGGAAGCAATGCGCACGTAAGTTTTACACCGGCGAGGACGCAATGCGCACGTAAGTTTTACACCAGCAAGGACGCAGTACGCACTTTAATTTTACACCGGCAAGGACGCAATGCTCATGTAAGTTTTACACCAGCAAGGACGCAATGCGCACGTAAGTTTTACACCGGCAAGGAAGCAATGCGCACGTAAGTTTTACACCGTCAAGGACACAATGCACACGTAAGTTTTACACCGGCAAGGACGCAATGCTCATGTAAGTTTTACACCAGCAAGGACGCAGTGCGCATGTAAGTTTTACACCGGCAATGACGCAATACGCACATAAGTTTCACACTGTCAAGGACGCAATGCGTACGTAAGTTTTACACCAGCAAGGACGTAATGCGCACGTAAGTTTTACACCGTCAAGGACACAATGCACACGTAAGTTTTACACCGGCAATGGCGCAATGCACACGAAAGTTTTACACCAGCAATAACGCAATGCGCACGTAAGTTTTACACCAGCAATGACGCAATGCGCACGTAAGTTTTACCCCAGCAATGACGCAATGCGCACGTAAGTTTTACACCGGCAAGGACGCAATGCGTACATAAGTTTCACACCGTCAAGGACGCAATGTGCATGTGAGTTTTACACCAGCAAGGACACAATGCACACGTAAGTTTTACACCATCAAGGACGCAATGCGTACGTAAGTTTTACACCAGCAAGGACATAATGCGCACGTAAGTTTTACACCGTCAAGGACACAATGCAAACGGAAGTTTTACACCGGCAATGGCGCAATGCACACGAAAGTTTTACACCAGCAATGACGCAATGCGCACGTAAGTTTTACACCAGCAATGACGCAATGCGCACGTAAGTTTTACCCCAGCAATGACGCAATGCGCACGTAAGTTTTACACCGGCAAGGACGCAATGCGCACATAAGTTTCACACCGTCAAGGACGCAATGTGCATGTGAGTTTTACACCAGCAAGGACACAATGCACACGTAAGTTTTACACCATCAAGGACGCAGTGTGCACGTAAGTTTTACACCAACAAGGACCCAATGCGCACGTAAGTTTTACACCGGCAAATCTTCAAGTTATCTGGGTATTCAAGTTCAGTGGTGCAGATGTTCATAATAGGAAGTTTGGTCAGAACCAATGAAATACTTAACTAAATGAGGTCTTCAAGTTATATGAGTTTAAGAAAATGAAGTTTGACTGTACATCACTTGTCAACTGATTAAAACCACATACCTGGTATTATGTAGGTGTGCGGACAACAGCCTGATCCCACAGTGATAGGGGACTAATTATTAAAATCACATATCTATGTAGGTGTGCGGACAACAGCCTGATCCCCCAGTTAGTGATCGGGAACTACAGCACTGCGGGGCTGTGTGGCCACAATTTCACTTCAGACAACTGGGCCACTTCACTCAGTGTGCCGTTTGTGGCGGTCAGCGATGGACTCTATGATGGGGAACAGACTGTGGAGGTAGAGGTGACCGCCACTAAATATGAAGATGACATAACTGTGTTGGTCAGAAAGATTGCCACTTATCAGGTAGGGAACCAAAAACTTGTATTTCTTCATCTGCAAGTTTCTAGTCCCAACTTTCATCAGAACATTTGGCATTTATAAATAAATATATGTTCGTTTCAGTTTTTAGTTATAGATCGGGATGAGAAAGGGTTTGTACCTCTATCAATGTATATATGTTTGTTTCAGCTTGTGGTTATAGATGAGTACCAGAAAGGGTCAGTCTGTACTTCTATCATTTCATATATTTTCATTTCAGTTTGTGGTTATAGATGGGGACCAGAAAGGGTCAATTTGTACCTCTATCAACGACCCTCACATGCTTACCTTTGACAAGCTGTAAGTATGATATTACATATATTACAATAATAATCAATCTTATACTTGATGAAAAAATTGACTCTGTGGGTCATTATTCATTTGGTCAGGTTGTATTATAATTTCTACACAGTAATACAATTTTTTTTAGTGTCGCACTTGTTCTAACCTTCCCACCCATCCCCCCTCTGTTTTTTTCTGGGGGAAATTTTTGTCCAGACATTTACTCATACACCAGTGAACTGATTCAAGTGCAACTACACAGGAATGTTAGGGACCATATGTAAATATGAATGCAGGGTTTTTTTCTGCAGAAGTTTTGGTTGCCTTATTTCTTTAGAAGTCCTTTGCTTCGCAAATTATTATTTGTGGTTCCTTTGCAACCAGCTGATATCTTTCCCAACTCTGGGGAGCATACAGCCAGTGTACCATATTAGTTCATGTGTTCTAGCTTCAGACAAAAAACATATACTCATTTACAGCTGAGTACACAAACGAAATGAAGTATCTTAGTTAAGGATAAAACACACTGCCATGATCGGATTTGAATCCACAAACATTCGGCCTGAGCATTTCATTTTAACACTGGGTTAGTGTGGCCTCCCAATGGTGTTTACATTGTATCATTTTCCAACTCTTTTCCTCAAGGCCAATAATAATGATTTTTTTTATAAATATGTTTCCTTTTTATATTTTCCAGATATTATGAGAACTTTTACCAGGGAGAATATGTCATGTACAGACACACAGTATTACCATATGAGGTACGAAGTTGTGTGTGTATAAGTCCATCGTGACTTATCTTAATGATATGTCATGTATAGGCACATAGTATTACCATATGAGGTACGAAGTTGTGTGTGTATAAGTCCATCGTGACTTATCTTAATGATATGTCATGTTTCCTATATTAATTACACCTTATTTTATAAATAAAATGTCAGGAACAACACCTGTTTTTCTGAATACATGGTATGAAATGACTGAAGCCTACACCACAGTCACTGCCTTTTAATGCCGAACTGTTTAAATCCAAGGCTTATTTGCCAATTTCCTATCAGTGACATTGCAATAGATTGAAAATGAAAGTCCTAGTATTCCAGGCAGCGTTGTACAAACCTTTGCTATATAAATACTGTATTTACAGGTACGTGTGGTGTTTACAAAGTGTTTCAAGGCCACATGTAACTGTGCTGTGATGGTCAAATCTGGTGACGACTTTCTTAACGTTGATGTTTGTGAGTCACGCAACATCAAAATAGCTATGCACTTCACCAATCAGCTCACAGTCGGCACACAGATGTATGTCATTCCCAGCGGCGAGAAATACCAGCAGTTTGAGGTTAGACTAGTCTTCTTATGATTTTCTTTTTACATGATATTTCTGAACTCAAATTTATTATCACTTATTTTTCAATAAGTACATGACTGATATCATATCTCATTCCAAGATTCCTAATATTCGTGCATGAGTCATTTTGAGACTGATTGAATGAAATGAGATGACCATCTAAAGCTTTTCTTGATTTTGACGGTTTCAGCTATCACTTTTTCAGAAATGGTGAAAGAAAAATTTTCAACTCGGCTCTAAAATTAATTTTATCAAACGTTATTATAAGATAACTTTATTGTTGACAATAAATCTGACAGCTGTGCGAAAAGATGAGAAAGGAAGGCAAAAACAATTTCACATTGGACCTGTGAAGTTTTACAATGCTTCACCCCAATTTCCCTCAGGGAACTTTTGTTTTCCGATTTCTTCCTGGTCAAACCAACATGAAAACTTAAAAAAGTACAACCATTATACTTCATTGTCAATTCTAGGTATAAATAAATGGAAGAGCTTGTTTGTTCTGATAAGTCAAGGGAATATAAACCTCAGATGCACGGCTATGTATGCATGTATGTTGTTACAAAACAGTGCTTTTTAATACACTTCAATTAACAATATTTCAATTAAAAGATTTTTTTCTGATATGTTGGTTATCAGGTAACACTGCCAACTGGAACTAAGGTGATTGCTCAAGTATTACGAGGGCTTATCAATGTCCAGATCATCCCATCATCTAGCGACAGAGGACGCTCGGAAGGTAAAGCCATACATTTACATAGGTCGTACATGTGTACATACATTGTACATTGTGTTGAATGTTAACTTATTATAAGGTTTCATGGCTTTTGTTTTTTGTAGGTGTGGAATTCGAAGGGGTGTTTCATTTCTGACTTTTTTTTTTTTTGGGAGAACCAGAGGTTTTATCACTAAAACTAGGTTTTCAACGACAAATTAAGATGCCTGCACTTTGGAAAGAACTCCCTGTACAACAGAGCATGACCTGTCCTCCCTCTAGATCTGTTGACTGTTCTTTTAACAGACAACCTGGAAGGACTAATGTGCACATTTCATCTGAAGTATTAAACCAGTCTGCAACATCAACATTTTCAAGCACTAGTCCGGACAAGCAAAATGCAGTGTTTATTATAACAAATGTATTGAAATTCAAGGACTTTCAACTAGTCCGAACCAAAATTTACTAGTCGTGGGCAAAGGACTAGTGGCTAATGTCACAGACAGTTAGACTTTCTACAACTGTTTACAAGACATAATGAAGAAGCCAATAAGATACTGAGACCAAAGGTCAAGATCACAATTTTGTTGAATATACTAAACCTGCCTGGAAAAGTATCTCAATTTTGTCTTATTTGTCTATTGTCACCTTATTTGTAATTATCCAGCATTAACTTTAATAATTTGCAGTAATTAGCTTTGACTAAGACTATCATATATTTGTTCAAATAAATGACCTGGAGTAAGCACTAACGGTCATTTATTTATTATTTTGTAAGGTCTGTGTGGTAACTATGATGGAGATCCAACCAACGACCTCATGATGCCCGATGGCACACAGGAACAGGTCGACGCTAAATATCTGAAGGCAAACAGGGCTAATAGCAAAGATCCTCTGTTTCCAAATGTTTTCAACAAGGCTTGGCAGTAAGTAAACCACCTCGTCTTGTTTAAATGTGTCCACCTTATATGGCACTCGAAAAATATTTGTACCGTACTTCTTTTCTTAGAACTGTTACCCAAGGTCAGATGGGTAAAAATATCTTAATCTTTTGACAATTTATCATGGCTACATTGGGAAGTGTTTTTGAAACAAATTTGCCCCACGTATTATGATGTCATAATGGGAATCATGTGATCCGATTGTCACATGGCATCAATTAAATCATCACAACAGCACTTCCCGAAAGTCCATCTTGTGGCTTATCAAGGGGAATAACAACAAATGTAATGAACATTTCTGGAGAAATTTCTTCACATTTTCAGGATAAAAGACAATTACTGGTACTTCAAGGATTATATTCTACAACCTTTCCCTGAAGAAAACCCAGTATACTGTACATGTCCAGCTTCAGCATCTGGTTCTGCTGACTCGTGTCACTCCATTCATCACGCCAAATCATGTCCACTCCTCATACCAGGTAAGGCTTCTCATGTCCACCCCTTATACCAGGTAAGACTTCTCATGTCCACTCCTCATTCCTGTGTGAGGAAAGATAGAGAAATAAAATCTATCATTCCTGTATACGGTAGGCCAAGAAAGAGAATATTTCATTCCTCTGTGAGGTAAGGCAGACATGCAGAGAAACAGCTTTTATCACTAATATGCATATGGTAGACTGAGAAATAGAATCTATCATTCCTGTGTGATGAAAGACAGAAAAATAAAATCTATCATTCCTGTATACAGTAGGCCAAGAAAGAGAATATTTCATTCCTCTGTGAGGTAAGGCAGACATGCAGAGAAACAGCTTTTATCACTCATATGCATATGGTAGACTGAGAAATAGAATCTATCATTCCTGTGTGATGAAAGACAGAAAAATAAAATCTATCATTCCTGTATACAGTAGGCCAAGAAAGAGAATATTTCATTCCTCTGTGAGGTAAGGCAGACATGCAGAGAAACAGCTTTTATCACTCATATGCATATGGTAGACAGAAGATATATCATTCCTGTGTGATGAAAGATTGAGAAATAGAATCTATCATTCCTGTGTGATGAAATACTGAGAAATAGAATCTATCATTCCTCTGTAAGGAAAGACTAAGAAATTGAATCTATCATTCCTGTTTAAGGGAAGACTGAGAAATAAAATCTATCATTCCTGTGTGATGAAATACTGAGAAATTGAATCTATCATGCTTGTGTATAGAAAGACTGAGAAATAAAATCTATCATTCCTGTGTGATGAAATACTGAGAAATAGAATCTATCATGCTTGTGTATAGAAAGACAGAGAAATAGAATCTATCATTCCTGTGTGAGGAAATACTGAGAAATAGAATCTATCATTCCTGTGTGAAATAGAATACTGGGGTATACCATTTCCTGTGTGAGGAAAGACTAAACCACCTCGTGTCGATTGAGTGATCACTGGCTCGTGACACAGGTAAATATCTCGTCCACACGTTCACTGGCCTCGGTACAGTGTACATCGTTTCATAGCCTATTCGTTAGACTAGACCCAAAATGACAGGAACACGAGCTGAAAATGTTCTTGAAATTAGGGCCTATATAAAAGGTACATGTAGGTCATTACTCAGCATAAAGGCTGTAGATATTCACCGCGAGGTGTGTAAAATTTATGGGGAGGGCCAAATGTCTCACAGGACTGTTTGTAGGTGGGTAAGTAAATTTAGTGCTGGGCAGCAGCAACTGAAAGATGCTGCTCACCCAGGTTGTCCTGCAACAACTACGACCAAAGGTAACATAGAAAAATCTGAAATATCCTACAAACTGATGCTCGATTCACCGTTAGACAATTGGCTCGAATTACAAACTTGTCGTTAGCAAGAGTTCATGCAATTTTGAAGAAACACCTAAAAGTTAGAAAGATAAATGCAAGATGGATAGCCCTTTTGTTAACGGATGACCAAAAAAGAAGACGCGTGTAACAATGGCAAAAAAAATTCTCAAAATGTACCCAAAATATAGTAAAAAGGCTTTTGATAATATAGTCACTGGTGATGAGACCTGGGTGTATTATTTTGAACCCAAAGGCAGAACGGTCACAGGCAAGTTCTATAAAAACGTTGTTCTGAGAAAGTTGAAGAACTACTACAAAAGTCGCCGCCCCAAAACAGGACTTAAGTATGTCCGACTTTTTGGAGTCGGAGAAGGTTACCGTCCTTCCGCACCCTCCGTATTCGCCAGACTTGGCCCCCTGCGATTATTTTCTCTTTCCAAAACTTAAATATCATTTATCTGGAAGGAGATACAATTCGAGAAATGCCCTTGGATCTGCTGTTTATCAGTGTCTGATGGGTGTACCCATTGAAGAGTATAAAAAATGCTTCCAAAAATGGATTGACCGGCTAAAAAGGTGTGTTCTGGCTGGCGGAGAGTATTTTGAAGGGCAAAAAAGCAAATTAAAATGAACAAAAGCACTTCCGCTATATGAGCACTGATGCAAGTGACATTATTTTTGGAACACCCCTCGTAAATTAGTGTGGAGCATTTATTGGCTGATGGAATATAATGTTGAGTAAATAAAGCATGAGTTCTTAGGGGAGAAATTAACAGCCAAATAGGAATCAAATATCAAAACAACTATGTCCGTAATATATATATATGTCTCATTGATATTTGTAGGGGTTGACCTGATAGCCAAAGCTAAAAGTTTGATCTCCGACACTTCCCAGAATGCTCTGGATCAGACACAGGTGCGGAGACGTCGCAGACAGGCTGCTACAACTGGTCTGGGACAGATCGGAGTGGATGAGGATGCAGTAGTGGAGGCAAGTCTATTTTAATACTTCAACTCATCATGACTTTGTTTTATTTCTTAACAAACCTTATACTTATGATCAGGTGCTTTACACATTGAGGTTAACTTTTGTCCTTCAGTAAACATTGATACTTTCTCTCCTTCTTAACAAATCATGTTGACTGCAAATATAACAGGCTTCATCAGTCTGTCCATAAATTCTACTTCCATGCAGATTAATAAAAAACGTCCATACCTTGGTAACATATGCATCAATGATGTTTCTCGGATTTTGCCAGAGACTACAATGTGTACTGATGCATATGACTTACATTTTATGCTTCAGTGACATCCTTAATATTCGCTTATACAATGTTTATCACAATTATACAAATACAACCTTATTTCAAAACCATATGTATACTTTGATAGCTTTAAGTTTTACATGATTTTTTGTTGCATTAATGTTGCAGTTAAAGTTTTTTATTCCAAGAAAACATTAAATTAAAACAGAATACTCAATAGAATCAGTTTTGTAACATTGTCCATGTATAGTGATATGTGCACTGTATATTGGGTAAGTTTTGGTTAAGGCCAAGACCAAACACATCAAACTTTGATGTTTTAATATATAATCCTGGATTTTCACTAACAAAATTCCAAGTGTGTTGATCTTGTATTTGGTAGAAAAGACCCACAAGAATGAACTTCAAAAAAAAAAGTTGACAATTTATGTTTGTTAATTTTTCGACAGCCAGCATCATGGCCGTCAGGAAACTGGACAGAGGCCATGGCTCAGGCTCACTGCGAGGCGATTCTGACAAACTCAAACTTGGCCCAGAGCTGTGCTGGCGTGGACGTGGCCAATGGGACCGACGTGGGAGCTTGTATGGCCGACATCCAGGTAGGACTGCTAATACTGGCCTTGTCCCAAGAACGTGAAACCGTCAAAGTTATGTTATGGGGACGGTCCATGTTACGAGGGTTTCCCTGTTACTGGGATGGTCCATGTTACTTGGGCTGTCCTTGTTACTGGGGTTGTCCATGTTACTGGGACGGTCCATGTTACGAGGGTTGTCCATGTTACTGGGACGGTCCATGTTACGAGGGTTGTCCAAGTTACTGGGACGGTCCATGTTATGGGGGTTGTCCATGTTACTGGGACGGTCCATGTTACGAGGGTTGTCCATGTTACGGGGACAGTCCATGATACAAGGGTTGTCCAAGTTACTGGGACGGTCCATGTTATGGGGGTTGTCCATGTTACTGGGACGGTCCATGTTACGAGGGTTGTCCAAGTTACTGGGACGGTCCATGTTACGAGGGTTGTCCTTGTTACTGGGGTTGTCCATGTTACTGGGACGGTCCATGTTACAAGGGTTGTCCAAGTAAATGGGGCTGTCGGTCCCCTGTCTGTCCGTCTGTCCAGATGTTGGTTTCCTATTTATAACATCAGAAAGGATTGATGAATTTAGTTGAAACTTCATCAAATGATAAGTCATGAGGTAATACAGGTTTGACTGAGTTTGGGGTCGAAAGGTGAACTACGAAGGTGACTGTTGCTAAAAATAGATATTTTTTTATCAAGTTTTGGTTTCCAAATTAGAACTCCAGAGATGATTGATGGATTTGGTTGAAACTTCATACAATGTTAGCTTAATTCTGAGGTATTACAGTGGGAGTATGTTTGGATCCAACATTAACTGTGAAGGTCACTGAAATAAGGTTTTCATCACCATATTCTCATTTTTGCTCAGCCTAATAAAACAGTTAAGAAATGACTGTTTAAATGAGACAGCTGTCCGTTACTAAGGAGACAGCTGTTCGTTACTATCATTAGTATCAAGGTCTATGTGGCTTACAAAATTTAATTGCGGGAGGGTACAAGTGTTGCATGCAACATTAACTAAGCTTGTATTCTGGATGTTTTTACAATAATGAGATGAACACCTTACTGATTTCTGTTTGACTTTGTGTGACGTACAGCGGACAGGAGGTACAGAATATGACAGTTTCAGTACGACCAATCAGCAGGGGCGATGTATAAACGAGCTCAGCAAGGATCCTACCTTCAACACCGACCCTGCTGCACAAGCTGCGGCTACCAACATCCTGGACCAGACCTGTGAGGACAACTGTAACAGCAATGGAGATTGTCAGAAAGGTGAGCAGGAATCAAATTCATAGTCATAATATCAATCTTTAAAGCACTAAATCTTTTTAATTGCAGTATAGCATGTTCCAACCAGCCCCTGTACTAAGATGATGGGTCCCTGGCTCACAGACTTTCGCACATCTATGACCAAGTCTTTAAACAAGCGTAACTGATCATGAATTAAGTCATTTCGGTACAATAACTATACTATTTTACATACACCAAACAGCAGAGATGAAATCAGCTGACTTTTTGTTACTAACTCGTACACAATTTACACCTCAGTGTGCATACACTTTACTGCTCATTTGACTGATGAGGGTGACAGGGTACAAAACGCACTAGTTATTGAAAAGTCACATAAAACAGTAATTGGTTGTGAAAAAAAATCTGTACATTAATATGTACATTCACAATGATAATCAATGTGAAGGGAGATAACTGTGCCAAAAATTATAACTACATCAAGGACTTATGTGTTACGTACAGTGTGTTATCCTGATATAATTGATTCCCTGTATCTTGTTGTAGGTGTGTGTAGATGCTACACTGGTTTTATGTGTTACGTACAGTGTGTTATCCTGATATAACTGATTCCCTGTATCTTGTTGTAGGTGTGTGTAGATGTTACACTGGTTTTATGTGTTATGTACAGTGTGTTATCCTGATATAACTGATTCCCTGTATCTTGTTGTAGGTGTGTGTAGATGTTACACTGGTTTTATGTGTAATGTACAGTGTGTTATCCTGATATAACTGATTCCCTGTATCTTGTTGGAAGTGTGTGTAGATGTTACACTGGTTTTATGTGTTACGTACAGTGTGTTATCCTGATATAACTGCTTCCCTGTATCTTGTTGTAGGTGTGTGTAGATGCTACACTGGTTTTATGGGCGTGACATGCTCAATGACGGAAGGAGAACCCCCGGTATTAGAGGAACTACAACAGAACACCTGTGACACCAGGTCAGGGTCAGCCTGTAACAGCGTCTCCGTGGAGGGCGAGAAGTTTGTAGACTTACCAACTCTGACATGTCACTTCGAAACTGTAGAGGTAAGGGTCCATCATGATGACTAGTTTCATACTGTTGATATGTTAAACAGATCTAACAAAGCAGTATAATATACTTAAAGAAAAGTACTTTTCACAGATTTTAGCAATTGCATGCATTCAATCTTGTTCCCCTACTTAACACCACAAATATTTCATGTATCAATTCAAACTTTTAAGAGGTTAATTTCTTGTTATTTCAAAGTAAATTCAAATCCTACATATGAAAATATTGGTAATGAAAATAAAATAAATAAAGATTCTTACAAATCAGGATAGTAAGTAAAAAGAAAAAAGGATATTTTTAGGGATTACATAGACCATTGTCCTATTCTTGTGCATCAGCTAATACGTCATATGTGTGCTTATTAGTCAAATGTGTTACTCATTCGGCTTTGTTATAATGTATGAAGTTTTATAATCTATGTGAACTTGCTCTCTCATATTCAGTTGATGTGATGGTAGCTCTGTATGTAATATGTTATAGAGGATTGCTGGTGTGTTTCTGAAGACTGGCACAGAGACACTGGCCCTGGCTAATTTTATATCGTTTAACCTGATGGAGTGTGAGATACCAGCCAGTCTAACGCCAGCCGTTCCTTTAAGGGCTGTGTTGGTCTCCGTCAGTAACAATGGAGTCGCTAAAAGTACCGGTGACCATTACTTCATTGGTCATGATTCTCAATGTTATACCTGTGACGACACCAGCTGTCAGACAACGGTAAGGGGAGATCACTCCTATGTAAAACATGTTAAACAGTCGCAATTGTAAATATGGTTGTTTGCTCATTTTTGTGTGTTTATTGTTTTATTTACCATTCTATAAAATTACTGCTTTGCAGCATGATATTTGTGTTGCCTGAAAAGGATGACATATATAGGGATATTATTGTTGGCGGCATTGGTCGTCATCGTTGTATTGTCCAAAAACAGGTTTCCGTGCGATATCTTATATTAGTTACATTTGGCCTACACTACATACGTATACAGTGCTGCCTTACATGAAGCCTTTGTTTTTTATTGCTATTCAGGTCTGAAGTCCCAGACCAAGGTCATCGTTACTATAAATAGAATGGACATCCAAAATAAGATTTCCTTGCAATAAATTAAGTTCCCTTTTTCAATTTTCGATATGAAATTAAAAAAAAAATTAATTCAAAGTATTCATGAAATACTTACACTATCTTTAATTGTACACAAGTTCTTACGATTAGAGACTCACTTTTGCTAAACAAATAGTGAGGAATTTTGAGTAGTCAGTAAGTGAGAGGGGTTTTGAGTTATGTAATAAGCAAAAAGAGTTTTGAGCAATACAATAAATGAAAGGGTTTCGAATGATACAATAAGTGAGAGTAATTTTGAGTTAAAGTTTAATAACTTCTTATCAAGGAGTTTGCTTAATTGTCAACAGCATGTGCAAAAGTGTATGAGGAGTTTTGGGTTGTTAATAACTTCTTATCAAGGAGTTTGCTTAATTGTCAACAGCATGTGCAAAAGTGTATGAGGAGTTTTGGGTTGTTATTAAGTTTGAGTATTTTTGAGTTAATGATGATTTAAGAGACAATGCACTGTGTTACAGCTGACGGGCTGTGTGATAGGAGCTCAGTGCTACGGTATTGGAGATGTAAGTGCAGCTAACCCCTGTCACTTCTGTGACCCCGTCACCTCAGTCACAGACTGGACCGTCAAAATCGGTAAGATTATAATACACTTGTATCGTGTGTAGTTAACAGACAGTTAATTCAGTAATCAGTGGAAAATCAATGTTATGTTTGATCCATAAAGATATTTGTAGTCAATCTAATATTTTAAACATTTATACACTTAGAACTGATTCCAAATTTAAGTATCAAGCACAAAAGATAATAATGTTTTGACACTATGTTAGCATTTGAATGATGTGACCTTAGATTGGTTTGATCATTGATCTTTGAGAGGTATGATGTTGACCATAAGATGTAATATGATTTTGACCTTTTAGTGGTTACTGGTATGATGTTGACCAGAAGATGTAATATGACATTGGCCATCAGATGGAATATGATTTTGACCTTTTAGTGGTTACTGGTATGATGTTGACCTTAAAATGGAATGATGTTGACCTTTGACTGTTAGGTTAATTGATCTTTGAGTGGTATGATAATTAACCTTTTGATTGGTATGATGTTGACCTTTGATTGGTATGATGTTGACCTTTAGTGGTATGATGTTGACCTTTAGTGGTATGATGTTGACCTTTGAGTGGTGTGACCTTGACCTTTGATTGGTATGAAGAAGACCTTTAGTGGTATGATGTAGACATTTGTGTGGTATGATGTTGACTATTGAAAGGTATGACCTTGACCTTTGAGTGGTATGATGTTGACCTTTGAGTGGTATGATTTTGACCTTTAGTGGTATGATGTTGACATTTGAGTGGTATGACCTTGACCTTAAGTGGCATGATATTGACCTTTTAATAGTATGATGTTGTCCTTTAAGTGGTATGATGTTGACCTTTGAGTGGTATGACCTTGACATTTAGCGGTATGGTATGTTACAGCTCACTACTGCCCGGATGCTACCACTACCACAACAACAACCCCAGGCCCGACCACCACTCTACCTACCACAGCGCCCACCCAGGCCCCCTCGAGAGAAGACCCCGCCGCCCTACAGGCAGAGTCAGCCGTGCCAATCATCGTCACAGGAATAGTTGCTGGAGTAGCATTCCTGGCATTAGTTGTGGTTACCAGTGTATTTTTAATCTATAGAAAAAGGTAAGCTGGATGTTACCGTCTTGTACTCTTCACTTGTCTTCTGTTAATATTACTCCCTTTAAAAATGTTAGATTGTTTACTCAATTTGGTGTGTACAGTTTGATTATGTATACATACTTACCTATAACTAGTGAACTACTCAACTTCTGATTTCTTTACTGATTTCTATGCAACAACACTCTAAAAATGTTGTGTGTATCATATAGTAGGAAAACATTTGCACATTATAACCATACATACACCTGATTGCTTTGAACTAAGAGACAAGCACAGTCATGCTACTATAAGTGAGTCCAGGTCCTGACCCACTTCTGAGGACTTACTTCAATGTTTATTATAAGATGAAGAAACAGTAAAACGAATATGGTGTAAAAGAAATTGGATGTTTTTATCAATTGTACAATTTAATCAAAAATAACAGAATAAAAGTAACTCATCAGTGTGTTTCCCCCCAGGAATTCAATGCTCAAAAACATGAGGTTGAGGGAAAGTGATTCGGAGTCCTCCAGTGGGAGTGGTTCCAGACCAGGATGGAGTAAAACCCACCGTAACCCAGATTTGTATTACGACAACTCAGCCTACCACTACCACTACGGATTCAACGACCCACAGGCAGCCTTCGCTAACAATATACCCAAGCGCCAAAGTCAGATGTCCAGACGTGATCCAACCTTAAACCATATCGAGAGTCGGAGCTGAGATCTCATCTTTTGTTTCTTCATAATTCCGGCAAATCCAAATTGTATGCAATATAAATAAAAAGATAAACATATGAATGTAGAAGTTTCTGAATAAAGTTTAAATGTCAATGTAAATAGCACACTTATACATATATTGAACTTATTTTGAAAAAAGATTGACTAACATTTTTTTTTTTTTAAATATTATTGCTCAAGTTCAATCAGGTTAAAATGGCTTCTCTGGATTGACAGGTTCCTCAGATGATACACCTTTGATACAAGCTTTATGTTTATATTTAACCGCTGTTTGACATTCGGATGAGAACATGTGACTGTGATGGACTGTTTGGTATTAACACATGAACAATCAAGACTTTTTTTTGTAATAATGTACAGTTCTACTTTGTATGTTGATGAAAATATACTTGGATTTCTTGTATTGTTTATGTATTCCTTGGTCAAAACCGATTTGTCTGATTTAGAAACCAAAATAGAATAAGAAGTATATGTTAGCTGTGAGTAAGATATTAATGTTTGTCACATATTCGTCAGTTGTAAAACTTCAAGTTTTGTTAGCCTTTTGTATATTTTTGCTTATCTTCAAATGCAATATTTTCGTGACTTAGATAACATGAATAAATTCACGTCTTACCACTAGAGTGACAATCCTCATTATATCTCATTATAAACCCTTCACCCCTGAAATTTCATAATACACTGTCCAAACGTTTTAAGTGGAAGAGTCCAAATGTCTTCAGGGGTGATTGAGTAAGTATTCTTTGTGGTATCTCTCAATTATAGATCATTCCTTTATCAAATCATTAACTGCATGTGTATTACTGTAGAACTTTGATGATATTTTGTAAATAGTTTGTGTTATCAGTGCATTTTTTATGCTTCATGTCCTTCTAGTGTAAGAATATATTGCTGTTATAAAAGAGAGAGAAATAGGTCTATTTTCATAATTAAAGTTTTATTTACGATACTGAGGTTGTTTTTATGTTTTTATTTACAGCTCTGTTTGATTTAGCATACAGCCATTCATGATACTGTACATATGTTACGTACATATCCAATCTTTAATCTTATTTTATCGATTTATGATTGAACAAGTACATTTACTGTAATCTTATTTTATCGATTTATGATTGAACAAGTACAGATACTGTATTAAAAAGATTAGAGAATACTGAAGCGTCAACAAAACCATAATCCGAACTTTAAATCGATTAAACTAGCTAGGGGCAAAATATAACAAAGGAAAGATTTACATGGATACACCGGTAAAAGTACAAGAAAATAAGACCAGATGTTCTGGAAGAGTAAGCGTCTTCTGCTTCATCGACGACACCCGCCATGTAAATCTCTGTCACATCCAAGTAAACATCAAGTTTTCAAAATGCAAACCGAGTATCATTATCAATCACAACAATTAAGTACACTAATGAGCAAACTCAAAAACGTCCATCTTCATGCAAAATATTTCTCAATGAAACAAAAATGGCGACCATAAAACTTGCCCATAGTCCTGATCAACTTGCATCTCTCGAATCCATGTGTTGTAAGTTTGTTTGTCAGTAGTCAACATCGAACACGAACATCTCGATGTAAACACCACAGGTTAAAGAGAAGTAGGGATGTTACTATCAAGAAATGAAAAGTTCACGATAGGAAAAATGAAATCGTCACATTTATCATATAGCTTAATTAATAGTTAGCTGTCCATGTTAGTCATAGCTTAAGTATAGAACAAGGTAAGCAGTTTGTGTAGACGGGTCTGCTGTGTCCATTATTTCAAATTCAGAAGGATATAAACAATCGACTTGCTCAAGACATTGTCGATATATCTATAATAGTGAAAATAAAAGATTCGGCAACCCCGTAAATTCAGCCTTGTATTAAAACAAAAACAAGTCTGCTAAGTGTGGGCCACAGTTTGTTCCTATTGGGATGCCAACAGTCTGCTTGAAAATCTTGCCTCCGAACTCAACAAAAATATTGTCAACCAGGAATTCAATCATTCGTTCTTTATCTTCTTCAGTATATTTCATCTTAGTTTTGTTTTGCTTTTCACAAAGTTTGTTCCACGATAGCTCACCACCGTATATTTGTATCGTCGTCCGCCCAATTTCGGAAAAAGAAAAGCTCACATAACGAGAGATCTAAGACATGTGGTATGGTAGTTTACATGGTGAACAAATTTGACCGAAAAAACATTTTTAGGAGGGGTTCTCAAGATGGATCAATAAGACTGAAGTCCTGATTTAACGTTACCAAGAATGGTAGTAAGAAACTAGATAATTGCTTGGTTGGGCAATGAGAAGAGCCAGTGATAAAACGTTGGTCATGAGGATTTTTGTGCAGTTTTGGTATCTAATAAAGACGAGGTAGATCAGCGTATTGCTCATTAACCGGTACTTGTATCTTCAAAGATTGTTATAACGAATCATGGTTAGATAACTTATTTCATCTTTCGAAAAACCGTTCATTGTTTAAGATGTACCTATCATGTATATCGTTGAGTGTTGTTCGAACATCGGGGTCAAGAAATACCGACCTATGTTTAGTTTTCATTTTGTAACGCGAAATGCTTATTCTTTTCTGAATAGAGGACCTGAAACACTTCACTCACTCTGAAAGTGAATCCAATTCAGCATGTTCACGTTTATCCCATTGCTCGGCATAATCTTTAATCGAGTCCATAAGAATCTTGAAATTCACATTCAAATTGATGGATTGAGTCTCGATATTTTGAACCTTTCATGAAATGCTCCCGTAGGTTTATGTTGGGGATAATATTCAGATCACCAGTTACTATGTGTCCAGCTGGACCATAGCAATATGGGGATGAACATGAACATGCTTAAGCAGGAGTCCTTCTAAGGTCATATATATTCAATTGGTGCAGCGTTTGCTTATAATTTAAAAGTTTAGGTGCATAGTATAGAATAATTGTAGGACATGCTTCGAGTACTTGTACCTATATCAAAAGTACGGTGGTATGTTAGCTGGAACAGACTTTGGTGCCAGATATTGCTGATGTTAATGGCATCAGTCCCCTTTTTAGCAAATTCGATTTTCATGAAATTTCGAGTCGATGGTGCCCCGTGATTGTCTGTTGCATGCTTAAAAGTCAATTTTTGCCTCGTCGTCAATAATCTTATGGAGCCTCGACGCTAGTTTCCACAGGACATCCGGAACATGTTTCTTTTTGCAGAGTTCGTAAAGCAGCCCGGGGAAGAGCTTTTTTTCATTTCAACAAATTTTATTGACAAGATGTTACAATGTCGAAAGGATTGGACAACAGACTTAAAGCCTATATACGTCCTCTCCCAAGGTGGTATACATATGGACGTTGTATTATATATAATGTAATTGCAAATCTAATAATTTGATCCCAAAATCATTTGCTTAATACTTTCAAGTTATTTCCATCTATGTATTGTTTTAAGTTCCAACGCCCATTTTGTATATAGATGTATTAACAAATTGTATGTACAAACAATGGAATATCATAGGGATAGTGCATACAACGTTGTCCTGACGGGGTGTACCCCTAATGGACCTTTTAACGTTTTCATCAGGTCTTCATTGCATAGCAGTGCCAAGAAGTCTACTATGTAGTGCTCCTTTTCGGCATACTTTATATGTTGCTAGATTTGAAGGTGAAGCTCAAGTGTGTGTGTTTGGTTCATTTTAATCTTTCAACAATACGAAATGAATTGATCATGTCAATCGTGTTTACCCTAGCTCCTCATCTTCTAATCGCAAAGTCACCCTCCCCATTTATTAAGATGGTATCAAACAGAATTGGTCAGCTATATCAACAACACCAAATTAACATGCGGGGAAGAAACCAATGAACCAATACCCTTCCTATACACTACTGGTAAATTTCAGTAATGTCATATCTTGCATATAGCGAAGTATTTGCTCGACAACAATTTTCCTTGTGTTTTGTGCCATTACACACCTGAGACACAGGAGACTGTTTGCCGATTTCCTTTTTATCCCGTGAAATCAGTATAATGTGTAATTGGTCGATTACCCATCAACGATGCTTATAAAGGTCGATCTGTCAATATTCCGCTTTCATATAACCTTGACACGATAAAAATGTCACTAAGCTAGTGGTGTCAACTGCAGGCTCATTATCTTGAATTCAAGTTTTATCGTTTGTCACTCATTTGAGATTTTCTGCCACTTCTTTCAACTGTCAAAATCTATATTATATATATCCCTTAAATAAACATAAAGCGAGTCGTAAAAAGAGCATTCAAGATTATTCATTCTTGACCTGCATTCCTCTAAAAGACATCTTTCATACCGGACTTCCTGATTGAATTAAACAAAGATCAGTAAATACTTCCCTGAATGTTTACACTAATTGAAATTCTAAATTTTCTTTGTTTCCAAATTTAAACAACCGAATGATTGCCCCACTCAGACTTCGAAAGCTTAATTTGTCCCCAGTCCCTCGTCTGGTCTAACAATACTTTTATCGATATTTCTCAGGAAGCACTTTTTATGTTTATGTTGTAACCGTTTACCTTGGCTAGGTACGTAGTGGTGCATGTTTATTTTTTTTAGACTGATACATTTAAAAAAAAAATAGGTGACAGACAGCCTTATTTGCTCACGGCTCTTTCAAGTAACGACTTCAGGGATCTGAGAAATATAACCTAAATCTATTTTACAACAATTATGAAACAAGTTTTTCAACTTATGTTAATCACTTTGTTGGCCCGGATGGGGATTTTTTATTGTGGGAGGTAACCGAAGTACCCGCAGAAAACACCGTGGTCGGACAGATTGCCCCGATACCTTTTCACTTCCTATCGGGGAATCGAGCCCGGGCTGCCTTGGTGTTCTCCTAGCACGGCATAAGAAACGCATTTAACAGGTTATTGTAATTACGTTGGTTGTATGAGAAGTCTTAAATGGGTATCTAATTTGGTTTATTGTACCTTTAAAACGTTGACGATAGGTCGACTTTGTGTAATCATCTTTCATGTCCCCGATACCCTACAGCTAAACAATACGTTTGAGGTGAGTGCTCGCCAGCCTGTGACGCTACTGTATTGTTGTAGCTTTATCAAGTGTGATTCTATACACAGGTACAGTTACCTATCTGATCATATAACGTAAGGTGGACACATTGTATCCCTCACAACTACCGTAGGCTGTATGTTAATGTATAAGTTGACACTAGTCTCTGACAAATGTTAATTATAAGTAGTAAGACACAAACTGAAGGATCAATTTAAGTGATATATGGTACGCATCCTTTCATATAAAATAGGGAATTAGTTACAAAGTGGAACTGGAGTAAATTTTTAACCTAAGAGCTTTTAAATGGTCAGGACTCGGGGCAACGTCACCACATACCCAGGATTAACAGTGGTTGTGGAGATTATGTAGACATCCATGGTTAGTACGTGTGTACGAGTGATGTGGACACTAAAACTATCAGAGAACTTTCTTACATTCTAACCTTAGTAGTTCATCCTGTTTTTGATCTTACATTGTTGTTTAATAACTCCTAAGAAATCCTTTGTACCGACATTTTCAGTGTTTTAGTTTTTTTTGGCAAAATTACAATAAGGAACAAAACAGATCTAATGCTATCAACTATCCCGCATTTTAACCATCAACTATTCCTCATTTTACCCATTAACTATCCCTCATTTAACCATTCTCCCTCAAAGATCACGTAACACACACATGCTGCACCTTTCAAATTTAGTAATAGATACAGTATGCCGAAAAAATGAATTAAACTGCATCATACAGCTGTTTCGTCCTCCAATGACACTTCAGTGATGCTAGGGGCCTCAAACCTCAACCAATCTCCCTCAAACCTCCCCAATCTCCATCAAACCTCCACCAATCTCCCTCAAATCGCCCTCAAACCTCCCACATCCAATTCAAACCTCCCCCAATCTGCATCAACCCCCCCCCCCCCATCCCCCTCAAAGCTTCGTCACATTTAAATCCCAACTCACAGTTTTAAAATCAACACCAGGTGGTCAAATTATCACCTAGTTCTTCGGTGTGGATGGAATAATAATTACAGTGTATCTTTTGATGCCTAAAAAGGGAAAGATAACTTACGCCAAGCACCACTTAAATTTGGAGCGATGTAATTGTAATTTGGGGACAGTCAAAATCATAGAGAAGCATATGAGCAATTTAGATCTCTTGGATATCTTGTCTCAATAAAGGAGAGAAAAATGCTAGAGCGTTAGAAAACCCTAATCAAAATCGATTAAACTAGGTGCAAACTATGAACAAAGGAACTATTTACATTGAGACCCTTGCAAAAGTACACGAGAAGGATACTAAGTTTTCCGGAAGAGCAAGCGTCTTCTGCTTCATTGACGACACCCAACATATAAATGAAGGCCATATCCAAGTAAATATCGTGTCATTAAGTGAGAACTGTGGCATCATTCTCAGTCACAATAAGTAGGCAAACGTCCACCTTTATATCATATAAAATATTTCTAAATGAAATCGAGATAGCGACCGTAAATCTTGCTCATTGTTTTCATCAACCTGCATCTCTCGAACCTCTTTGCCTTATTTTTACTTGAAAGTAGGTGGATCCATCACGAAAGTCTCGATACCTAGACGAAGTTATTGAAAGTAGTACACTAGTATGATACAAATTAGTTTAAAACATGCAGGAAACATTATTTGTTTATACTGTTTATTCACCGAAATTGATTCATAATATTGTGTCTCAGTAAAGTTGGTGAAATTCTGTCCCAATAAGAAGACATACTTTTTTATTCAAAAACGTCTCCAGTTTTACACAGTTTTTCTTAATAAGACAAATAAAGCGACCATAAATTTGCTTAAAGTGTTCATCAATCTGCATTCTTCACATTCCTGTGCGGAATGATTGTTCGTCAGCAGCCTACTTCTATCGGGATATTTAGACCAAGCCACAGCAAAAAAATCAATTTAGACATGTTAACACCATTGAATGGAGAATCAGAGATGTTAATATTAAGAATGGGAAAGTTTACCATCGGAAATTGAATTGGTCTTATTGTAAAACACATACCAAAACGTCAACAAAACCATAATCCGAACTCAAAATCGGTTAAAATAGGGGCAACATATGAACAAAGGAGATATTTACACGGAGGCCCCAGCAAAAGTACAAAATTATAAGATCATGTGTCAAGGCAGAGTACCTGCCTTGTAAATCTTGGTCATATTAAAGTAAACGTCAAGTCCTGATAATGGAGTCACCATTCTCAACCAAACGTAAGCACACTAATGAACATACTCATAAACGTCCATCTTCATATCCCACAAGGATACAAAATATTTCTCCATGAGACAAAGATGGCGACCATAAAACCTGCTATTAGTTCTCATTAACCTGCATCTCTTGAATCATGTGTAGTAAGGTTGTTTGTCAACAGTCGACATCTCTCACGAAAATCTCGATATTTTGAGCAAACCATAAATAACTAATCAACTGCGACAGGAAAACACCATAGGTTGAAGAAACAGGGATGTTACCATCAAGAAGGGGAAAGTTCACGATCGGGCAATTTGGTAGCGTAGTGGTGAGCTGTCCAGGTTGGTCATAGTTTAAGTAGAAGAGTCAATTCTGTCCTTTATTTCAAGTACAGAAGGGTACCAGGTACATGCAATCGACTCAGCAAAGTCTTCTTATTGACAACACCTCGTCGATATACCTGAATTTAAATTAAAAAGATATGGCAAGGTTTTGTCAACAAATATATACTTCTTGAGAATTAATCATTCTAGAGTAGTTTTATTATTAATAGAAATGTTAACGTTCTCGAATACCGTACTCCGTACCAACGAAATAAAGCATAGTGATCTAAACAGTATCGTTCATTTACTAAAGTATACAACGAAGGACGTCATGGACACTGCAACCTCCAGATCCCATGTTCTCACTTAGAGGTCGTGACATCTACTTGGATGTGACCTTAATTCACTGATGAGTGTCGACGATGAAGACACATGCTCTTCCGGAACATCTGGTCTTATTCTCTTGTACATTTTGCAAGTGTATCGGTGTTAGTCCTTTTTTTTGTTCATATTATCTCCTCTAATTCTGATGTTTTTAGTATGGACTCAAAATCATCTTTCACCTTTTCCTATCTTCGTTCCGTCGTTATATTCTAACAAAAATATAACATCATAATCCTATCTACTTTATGACATATTTATAGAAAGCCTATAGTCTACATGGTGAAGTAATACTCTAATGGCTGCAGTGAAATATAACAAAACTATATCTTTGAGTGTGACACGTGTTCGATAGGAACTGTCATATTTCTATAAACGATGACTGTGATTTTGGTTTCGCTGTAAAATGTAAATTTGTAAGATCGCCGAGATAAGTTAACATCTTTTATCAGAAAAGTGTTCTAAGAAATATTACCATGAGACCGTTATGCCGCCGGATGTTGGGCCTGCTGATGTTGTGCTTCTGCGTAGAGATCGCCTTTTATCTGGGGAACACGTTCGGCACGTGGATTCTACAAAAGGAAGTGATGGTGACCACGCCCATCCCGACCCCACGACCTACTACGTCACAACATACTTCTACTACAACAGAACCGGTGAGCACTGTGATTGTATCCTAGGTAACTGACTAGGTGTTAAAAACATAAATATTTATTACATTTGTACCATTCAAATTTCAGAAAATATCAGCTTGATAAAACTTATATCATTACTAGTGATTATATAAGTTTCGGTCCGATATCATTTCGCACTATTTGTGTACTATTTTGTCGTTATTCTAGAATTAAATCATATAATGTAGCGAAACTAAAAACCTTTATAATATCACGGGAATTAATAGATATCTATTAATATGTTTTTGTATTTTAACCATATTTTGAACAAAACATAGAACTTCATCCTGTGGCGTTTTGATATTCTATAAGCCGTAGGCACTCCGTCCCGACCAGTTGTAACCGCAAATTTTAAAATGAAACCAGATGTTTTTGAATTTCGAAAAACTTAACTCATTGCATTGAGTGAAGATTAAATCCCTTGGGTGGTTTTATTCCAGCATGTACTTATATTTGATTACTTAATTAGTTCAGTATCATCTTCAGTCTAACTGAAGTGTTTTCTTCACCACCTTGAGGTGTGATAACCGCGTCGACATCACTCACGATCAGCAGCTTTCCTTTCCTCGGTAGCAGCATCCACACTTTTTCTACCTGTACCAGAACCTTTTTGATATAGATATCCTACTATTCACTGTAAACAATTAACTGAAATCTCTCAATATTTTGAATTTAAGATATGTAATTCAACATTTTCGTTTGACACAGGTGAGAGAATTCGCCGACCGACCGTCCCTGTATAACCGAATACCTGAAGAATCAACTCTACGGTCTCAGGGACTGGGTTTATTAGATGCCATATATCACAGGTATATAACCTGCATGTCACTAAAACTCCAAACATTTAATTGTGTAAACGAAAAATCATTATTGTATCATATTAGAACAGTTGTCTTAATTAGTGTAAGAGCACAGGAAGGAATGATGTCGTCACATTTTGTTTTTGCGATGCGAAGTGCAAACTTAGTCATGTCTGGCCTCGGTTGCCAGATCAAAGTTATTTCTTTGTCGTACTGTCCTCGGCAAGCCTCTACACTGAGGTACCCTAGACAAAGGGGAGTTTCATTTGCTGGAAATAGCCAGAGTATGGCCCTAGTCATTTACAAATTGTATATGCCCAATAGTGTGAGAAATAACACAGCAAGAGTAGTACGAGTGATAGCTAGTACCTAGTAACTTGTGTGTGTGGGATGGTTTGGGGGGTTGGGGGGGGGGGGGGGGGGGATTGGGGTGGGGGGGGGGGGTCGAAGATGATAAAGGCTATTTTAATGATGAATTGCATATCAATTCAATTGGCTGTAATCGTGTTCCTCAGACTTCCCCTATAATTCATTTAAATATATTTTGTCAATTGATTATGCTGTCTGTCTATTCTCAGCACTTGTGTCTGCTAAGGTTTAGTGTGGCATTCTGACAGTTGGATAAGTTGTCCCAGTAAATGGTTGTTGGATCTTTCAGACTTACTTAAACAAAGTGTAGGTCATACTTAGGGGTACCGATCTTCTCTTCAAACAAAAACGAATACTTAAGGATACGGGCCGCCTACTGTAAACCAACTTATTTTCGCGGCGACTTAATTTCCTATTTTCAAGGATTCGAGAGATGCAGGTTGATCAGTACTATGGACAAGTTTTATGGTCGCCAGCTTGTCTCATTGAGAAATATTCTGTATCTTTAAGTGATATGAAGATGGACGTTTTTGAGTATGCTCATTAGTGTGTTAACTTGTTGTGATTGACAATGATACTCGGTTCTCATTTTGAGACCTTGATGTTTACATGGATGTGACAAAGATTTACATGGCGGGTGTCGTCGATGAAGCAGAAGACGCTTACTCTTCCGGAACACCTGGTCTTATTCTCTTGTACTTTTGCAAGGGTCTCCATGAAAATCTTTCCTTTGTTCAAACTTTGCCCCTGGTTTAATCGATTTTGAGTTTGGATTATGATTATGTTGACGCTTCGGTATTCTCTTATTTTATTTCGTTTTCTAACTTATCAATTTACAGTTCGCTTTTAGTTAGTTTAACAACCAGGGATATCTTGGTTCATCCTTAGATACGTGACGTCACTACAGATTATGTGTCCGGTCCGTGTGTTGGTTGGGGCAATTGGGGTCGGATGGCCCGCGTGCACTGTGAGGCCTCCACGTGGAAAGGATTGTACTTTGTATTTCATAGCGTAAGTATAAACAACAAGATTTACCTCAGCAAATATAAAACACACGCTCCTTAGTAGCAGGCAAACAAATGATACAACACCTGATCACGTGTAGATGCAAATCACATGATGATTATGATCACCTCACATTTTATACTAAGTCAGACGGCATTAGAAAGTATTAACAAAACTACTGTGGCCAACTGATATCAGTATCACCAGAAGGTATTATTCAACCATTCTTCTAATATTTGGCTCAACATTTCATTATATTATAAGAGTAAAGGCCCTTTCCTGACTGCCATTGTCGACGGAATAAATCATGAACAGTTTCTACTATAGTTGTTAAAATTGATTTAAGACATATTCAGTACTATAAATTGATTTCATATACAACTATAAGTATAACACATTTGTTCCTAGCCATGTTTCATATACTATACTATGTCACCTAGAATAAGATTACGTCGCATGCCTCTACCGATCATAATAAGACGTTTTTGGCGACTGAATAATCTTGAGTTTGAGTCACTATAAACCTTGTAATCTGTGTATGATCAACAGCATGGACCTCGCAGAGAAGCACGAGTTTGAAGCCGCCTTCAGGTGTCCTGCAAAGATAATCGATTACGGGTAAATATTATGTTTGTTATGTTATTGTTCCTTAAGGAACGAAGCTAATTCGTTCATTACCTCGTGAAGTAGTGAAACTAAACATTGATGTTCTGAAGGCCCATTCTAAATATATTGTAAAGTTATAGACGAAATATTTAAGAAATATGACATTAATTAGAGTTTGAAAGTGCATACGTAATGTCAATAAGGAGACATCATAGTCGGAAGAAGCTGAAGAAGACTAATAGAATAATAGATCTCCGACCCAAGTGGTGATATTCTTGGTGAGGATTATTTTTCTCCTATCATTTTGTATTTTTTTTTAAAACGAAAGTATCTTGATCAATGCAACACAATGCCGACTTGTGATTGAAGTGTTTCCTTTGCGTGATGTTATTGTTGTCGTGACGTCATTATATTGTATTTGTGACGTCATTATATTGTTGACGTCTTTACATTGCATATTACATATAGTAGCTCGTGTTATCTGTGGCGGATAATATCTTGAACAAGTAAAAGAGGAGAAAAGTCTGTGAATTATGGGAGAAATGCTTTTTCTGATGGTATATTACATGTATATGTATACCTATTGATTAACACGAAAATAGTACAACTGGGTTTGAACTTTAATAGCATTAATTGTTATTGAACCTAGTTTGAAAAAATGATTATGTTTACCTTTCTCCCACGTTTAGATCTTTTATGACGAAGTTACAAAAGAACAACAGCACTGGATCATTAATGATGGAGTTGTCATCCACGGTATGTCAGTGTTATGTTGTGTGCATGTGTTTATGAATGCTACAACTATTATATTTTTAAGATTTATAATCAGTATATTGAGTAACTTTTGTTGTTGTAGATAACATTGGGGCTCAAATATAGTCATGTATATATTATACATGTATATATAATATTGCGAATCAGTATTGAGTCACCTCTGTAATATTATATTATACAATGTACACGTACTATGTTATACGTGTATATATAATATTGCGAATCAGTATTGAGTCACCTCTGTAATATTATGTTATACAATGTACACGTACTATGTTATACGTGTATATATAATATTGCGAATCAGTATTGAGTCACCTCTGTAATATTATGTTATACAATGTACACGTACTATGTTATACAATGTACACGTACTATGTTATACAATGTACACGTACTATGTTATACAATGTACACGTACTATGTTATACAATGTACACGTACTATGTTATACAATGTACACGTACTATGTTATACAATGTACACGTACTATGTTATACAATGTACACGTACTATGTTATACGTGAGAGTTACTGTATGTTTAACGGATATGGTCGTCTCCTACACTCAAATGGGGTATTTTCTACCGTGTTTTTTTTTAAACTGAGTGCTGAATAAGACAAAATGTCTTACTGACATTGTTTACTATAACGGATTCAATCTGTTTTAAAGGGTTATGTGTCCGTGATGCTGATGAAACAAAGCAAACAATTGGAGTTCTTTGCCAGTCTAGCTAGGAGGGGCGTTCTGAGAAAAGTATACCAACTATATATAACCCTTGACGTCACAAACGAGAACACTACGTCACAGCAGTATATGACGTACCTACAACACCTACGAGATATACACTCAGCTGGATTTAAGATCTATCACTTCAAGAGGATCCGTCAACTAACGTACGCGACCAATAGCATGCGAACTGGTGGATACATTTTGTATTTTGTAAGCACTTAGAATGTTATATACAATCAATACCCTTAGTTATTGTAATCTAGTAATGTTGAATGCAGTTGTGTTTGCAACAAAATATCATTGAATTTTTAAAAACCAGAATTGTCTATTATGGTAAGACACAAACACACCAGGAGTTCTGAGGGTAGAAATTATATGGCATAGGCCATTGTATTTTGGGCTCTTTACTGAAACAAAAACAAGTGCAATACGATCTCTTCCAAGGGAACCAACGTTCAGGGATAAGACAATATATTTGCAAACTCATCTCGCTACATTGTGCTGGCAAAATGAAGTATAGTCGCAAATCAATAAACGAAGATGACAAGGAAATCTCTTTAACCTTAATTGATTTCCCTTAGGTGTCTGTCTAAGTAGTATATTTAGGACATTATAACGATGATCCCATCGGGAAGTCAAGCCGATCGAGTTACCTGTCTAACAAATACATGATAGGACGTCAGGTGTCCTTTTCAGTTAAAATCTCAGTATGTGCATGACACAATTTCCTTTATACTTTTAGAATACCGTATAATTATGAAACGTAAGCGTGGCGTGCTGTTCGGTAGTGATCGGGTTATATGTTTGTAAAATAATTTTAGACGTAATCCAATACTTAAATTTTAATTACTGCGTCTTATAAAAACTAGCTTTTATTCACAACGAATCTGTAACGAGTGCATGTGCATACATGTATATCACCTAGTGTTGACCCCTACTATCACTCAAATTCATTATCAGTCAACCGTTTTTCTAAAATGTCCCACAGGTAGGTTCTACGTGTGTCCCATATCATCAGTAAATATTGGCCCATTCGATGAATAGTATTAATATATCTTTTAATTGATAGTTTTAATGACGAAGTAATGTTAGTGTCAAATCATAAACTGTGCAATCCGGCCTTATGTTATAACATTAATTCTGTACATTATTCTGTACATGATTCTGTACACGTATTTTAAACAGCAGTTGTATTTCGCGGTGTCGCAGTTGATTCGTTATTCTAGGGCTTGCTCTAAATGTCGAGATTTTTGTGATAGATGTCAACTGCTGATGAACAAACTTTCGGCACAGGGATTCGAGAGACGCAGATTGATGAAGACTATGGGCAAGTTTTATGATCGCCATCTTGATCTCATCAAAGATTTTATCTGTATCTTTGTGCGTTATGAAGATGGGCCTTTTAAAGTTTGCTTATTAGTGTGCTTACTTCTTGTGATTAGCAGTGATGACTCGTTTCTCATTTTGAGGACTGATGATTACTTGTATTTTAAGTAGAATTATTTGGCAGGTAGCGTCAATGAAGCAGAAAACGCTTACCCTTCCGAAACACCTGATCTTATTCTCCTGTACTTTAACGACGGTCTCCATGTAAATCTTTCCTTTGTTCTTATTTGCCTTTAGTTTAGTCGAGTTTGAGTTCGGATTATGGTTTTGTTGCCGCTTTGGTATTCTCTGATATTTTTAAAATTAACTCTGGAAACTACAAACTATCGTAATATTGTAAACCCATCCAAATCTTGACAGCAGGATTCCTTACAAAATGTTTAAAGATGACAAAACACACACATATTCTGCAACTTTTAAATTTAGTAATAAATACAGTATGCCGAAAAATGAATTAAGTTGCATCTTACAGCTGTTTCGTCCTCCTAGGAGTCTTCAGTGATGCTTGGGCCAAAAGGTGGGAATCCAAAATTTCGAAACTAATGTAGAAGCAGAAGGGTCAGGTGCGTAAAACCCCTTTAATTTATTAATTTAGAAGAAAACATAAACTGGTTCTGTATAATTTTGATTCGTGTACTAAGAAAATGTGTATATTAAGTACCGTACCACTACTCAAGTGAGATCAATGTGGCCTGTTCCCTGCCTCCCACGGCGTCATCTTCATTATCAACTTATAGTACACTCAAACGTTAAATGTTCTTCCAGAATGGATAGATGAATAGTCAAATCCATAGTGTGTGTACTACTATAGTTGTTGCCAGTACAATTAGTGTTCTGGGTGGGGGAGGGGGGGTTCCCTTTTTCTTTCAAACTATTTCAAGTAACCCAGCACTGCCTACTCTTTATTCTAGCAATAAGAATATTAGCAAATGCAATAATCACTAGGGAAGCGAAAAAAGAAGTAAACAGGTTATCATATCGACGTAGAAAGACAAGCAATATAAACATTGACAACCCTGTTGGATGGCTATCTGGTCAGTTTAGGTTTTATCGATGGTTCTAAACGTCAAAGGTGTTTAAGTTCCATATCTTGTGTGTTCTGAGCCATATGTTAATATCAAGGTAGTGGGAAATTGCTATAAAACCCTAAATATTGTTATATTTTAACATTATTGTATAGCGCAGAAAATGTGCATGGGTGTAACAATTAAACCGTAGAAATAAAAGAAAAGGAAATACCGAGAATACCGAAGAGTCAACAAAACCTTAATTTGAACTCAAAATCGATAAAAGTGGTAAAATATAAGGCACAGGAAAGACTTACACGGAGACCATTGAAAAAGTACAAAAAAACAAGATCAGCAAAACACATCCTAGAAGCAATGCTACAGCCCCTCTCTGTTTATTCTAAAATGAAAGCACTAATAAACGTTATTGTAGACTGTCATCCTGGTTGATAAACCTTAAGTGAATCAGATCTGGTTGTTATTGGTTACAGATCCGGGAGACAGCGGCCATGTTACCTGCCCCATTGTTGCCTCCAGTCAACATTCTGAGGAACGTCACTGCTGTCCAGGGCGCCGCTCTCTACCACGAGTAAGTCATAATGAGATTTTATATTTCTCAAGAATATCAATTTTTTTCTTTATCAATTCTTGATCACACACACATTTACTTTTACTTATATAAAGGATGCTCTCATCTTCTTGATATTCGGTACCATTAAGTCGTTATTGGACGATAAATTATGGCCATGTGGTCAAGTAAACCTTTCTTTGGTTGATTTTTACCCCAAACTAATGTGTTTACATGAATTGCTAGGAATTCTTTCACTCAGTTTTAAGGTTGCATTTTGGTAAACCATTGAAATCGCTAACCAATTTATCAATATAAAAACACAGAAGATATCAGTGTATTCAAGCGGATTTATTGATACTTTCTCATTAAAGCGTTGAAATAAAGATGAAGGAAATATTTATGTAATATACTATATGACACGTTATTGTTGTCTTATGTGTGTATTTGTGTTTGTTGGTATCAGGAACGAAGGCTACTCTGTAAATTCAGGTTTAATTCTGTCATAGCTACAACCGCGTATGGATATTTATATCAGTTTGCATCTTCACCTACCAAGGGTAGCGATCCAGTACCCGCATCTTCAGGTCAGCGAAGCGGAATGTATGAAAACGAGATACTAATATCTATACAATCGCCATACCTTAATAGACCAATAAAGTAGATCATAGTTAAGAAAAGTGTGTATGCTGTGGCTCTGGGTAACAACATCCTCGATATCCAGGGGTTACTATATCCTTCGCTCTCTCCACCCCTAGAATATGAAGGTTCCGTGTGTGGCAAACTGTTGATGCGACAAGAAGACTGGTTCGACCCTTTTATGTACATCAAAAGAATCTTGTGGTTACATACATTACGGTAAAAATCGGTTGAAAACGATTGCAGCACATTTGTAATCTTCAAAGAACATGCATGCAGCCTAGCGATCGGTCAGGATATTTTTACCTGAGCGGGCCTTCAGTTTTGCCATTACACATTCCAGGGGTGGAGAAAGCGAAAGTAATCATAACCCCTGTATATTGAGGATGGAGTGCCAGTAACGACAACCTTATTTTCCTGACTCTATCTTACAGTTACATGCTACAGTCGCAGTTCTTTTGTAATAACTTGGTTCGCGTCGGTCAGATCGGTGCCGGTGGCTGGGAGGTTTGTAACGACACAGAGTTACGGCCAGCAGCAGACTGTTCCGTCTACTCCTTTGGGTAAGTCACACCAGGACAACCAGCATCAGACTGTTCCGTCTACTCCTTTGGGTAAGTCACACTTGGACAACCAGCATCAGACTGTTCCGTCTACTCCTTTGGGTAAGTCACACCAGGACAACCAGCATCAGACTGTTCCGTCTACTCCTTTGGGTAAGTCACACTTGGACAACCAGCATCAGACTGTTCCGTCTACTCCTTTGGGTAAGTCACACCAGGACAACCAGCATCAGACTGTTCCGTCTACTCTCTCGGATAAGTCACACCAAGACGTCCAGCATCAGGCTGTCTCGTCTACTCTCTCGGGCAAGTCACACCAGGACAACCAGCATCAGACTGTTTCGTCTACTCTCTCGGGTAAGTCACACCAAGACGTCCAGCATCAGACTGTTTCGTCTACTCTCCCGGGTAAGTCACACCAAGACGTCCAGCATCAGGCTGTTTCGTCTACTCTCTCGGGTAAGTCACACCAAGACGTCCAGCATCAGGCTGTTTCGTCTACTCTCTCGGGTAAGTCACACCAGGACAACCAGCATCAGACTGTTTCGTCTACTCTCTCGGGTAAGTCACACCAAGACGTCCAGCATCAGATCGTTTCGTCTACTCTCTCGGGTAAGTCACACCAGGGCAACCAGCATCAGACTGTTTCGTCTATTCTCTCGGGTAAGTCACACCAGGACAACCAGCATCAGACTGTTCCGTCTACTCCTTTGGGTAAGTCACACTTGGACAACCAGCATCAGACTGTTTCGTCTACTCCTTTGGGTAAGTCACACTTGGACAACCAGCATCAGACTGTTCCGTCTACTCTCTCGGGTAAGTCACACCAAGACGTCCAGCATCAGACTGTTTCGTCTACTCTCTCGGGTAAGTCACACCAGGGCAACCAGCATCAGACTGTTTCGTCTACTCTCTCGGGTAAGTCACACCAGGACAACCAGCATCAGACTGTTCCGTCTACTCCTTTGGGTAAGTCACACTTGGACAACCAGCATCAGACTGTTCCGTCTACTCCTTTGGGTAAGTCACACTTGGACAACCAGCATCAGACTGTTCCGTCTACTCTCTCGGGTAAGTCACACCAAGACGTCCAGCATCAGACTGTTTCGTCTACTCTCTCGGGTAAGTCACCCCAAGACGTCCAGCATCAGACTGTTTCGTCTACTCTCTCGGGTAAGTCACACCAGGGCAACCAGCATCAGACTGTTTCGTCTACTCTCTCGGGTAAGTCACACCAGGACGTCCAGCATCAGACTGTTCCGTCTACTCTCTCGGGTAAGTCACACCAGGACGTCCAGCATCAGACTGTTCCGTCTACTCTCTCGGGTAAGTCACACCAAGACGTCCAGCATCAGACTGTTTCGTCTACTCTCTCGGGTAAGTCACACCAAGACGTCCAGCATCAGACTGTTTCGTCTACTCTCTCGGGTAAGTCACACCAGGGCAACCAGCATCAGACTGTTTCGTCTACTCTCTCGGGTAAGTCACACCAGGACAACCAGCATCAGACTGTTCCGTCTACTCCTTTGGGTAAGTCACACCAGGGCAACCAGCATCAGACTGTTTCGTCTACTCTCTCGGGTAAGTCACACCAGGACAACCAGCATCAGACTGTTCCGTCTACTCCTTTGGGTAAGTCACACTTGGACAACCAGCATCAGACTGTTCCGTCTACTCCTTTGGGTAAGTCACACCAGGACAACCAGCATCAGACTGTTCCGTCTACTCTCTCGGGTAAGTCACACCAAGACGTCCAGCATCAGGCTGTCTCGTCTACTCTCCCGGGTAAGTCACACCAAGACGTCCAGCATCAGGCTGTTTCGTCTACTCTCTCGGGTAAGTCACACCAAGACGTCCAGCATCAGGCTGTTTCGTCTACTCTCTCGGGTAAGTCACACCAGGACAACCAGCATCAGACTGTTTCGTCTACTCTCTCGGGTAAGTCACACCAAGACGTCCAGCATCAGATCGTTTCGTCTACTCTCTCGGGTAAGTCACACCAGGGCAACCAGCATCAGACTGTTTCGTCTATTCTCTCGGGTAAGTCACACCAGGACAACCAGCATCAGACTGTTCCGTCTACTCCTTTGGGTAAGTCACACTTGGACAACCAGCATCAGACTGTTTCGTCTACTCCTTTGGGTAAGTCACACTTGGACAACCAGCATCAGACTGTTCCGTCTACTCTCTCGGGTAAGTCACACCAAGACGTCCAGCATCAGACTGTTTCGTCTACTCTCTCGGGTAAGTCACACCAGGGCAACCAGCATCAGACTGTTTCGTCTACTCTCTCGGGTAAGTCACACCAGGACAACCAGCATCAGACTGTTCCGTCTACTCCTTTGGGTAAGTCACACTTGGACAACCAGCATCAGACTGTTCCGTCTACTCCTTTGGGTAAGTCACACTTGGACAACCAGCATCAGACTGTTCCGTCTACTCTCTCGGGTAAGTCACACCAAGACGTCCAGCATCAGACTGTTTCGTCTACTCTCTCGGGTAAGTCACCCCAAGACGTCCAGCATCAGACTGTTTCGTCTACTCTCTCGGGTAAGTCACACCAGGGCAACCAGCATCAGACTGTTTCGTCTACTCTCTCGGGTAAGTCACACCAGGACGTCCAGCATCAGACTGTTCCGTCTACTCTCTCGGGTAAGTCACACCAGGACGTCCAGCATCAGACTGTTCCGTCTACTCTCTCGGGTAAGTCACACCAAGACGTCCAGCATCAGACTGTTTCGTCTACTCTCTCGGGTAAGTCACACCAAGACGTCCAGCATCAGACTGTTTCGTCTACTCTCTCGGGTAAGTCACACCAGGGCAACCAGCATCAGACTGTTTCGTCTACTCTCTCGGGTAAGTCACACCAGGACAACCAGCATCAGACTGTTCCGTCTACTCCTTTGGGTAAGTCACACCAGGGCAACCAGCATCAGACTGTTTCGTCTACTCTCTCGGGTAAGTCACACCAAGACGTCCAGCATCAGGCTGTTTCGTCTACTCTCTCGGGTAAGTCACACCAAGACGTCCAGCATCAGGCTGTTTCGTCTACTCTCTCGGGTAAGTCACACCAGGACAACCAGCATCAGACTGTTTCGTCTACTCTCTCGGGTAAGTCACACCAAGACGTCCAGCATCAGACTGTTCCGTCTACTCTCTCGGGTAAGTCACACCAAGACGTCCAGCATCAGGCTGTTTCGTCTACTCTCTCGGGTAAGTCACACCAGGGCAACCAGCATCAGACTGTTTCGTCTACTCTCTCGGGTAAGTCACACCAGGACAACCAGCATCAAACTGTTTCGTCTACTCTCTCGGGTAAGTCACACCAGGACAACCAGCATCAGATCGTTTCGTCTACTCTCTCGGGTAAGTCACACCAAGACGTCCAGCATCAGACTGTTCCGTCTACTCTCTCGGGTAAGTCACACCAGGGCAACCAGCATCAGATCGTTTCGTCTACTCTCTCGGGTAAGTCACACCAGGGCAACCAGCATCAGACTGTTTCGTCTACTCTCTCGGGTAAGTCACACCAGGACAACCAGCATCAAACTGTTTCCTCTACTCTCTCGGGTAAGTCACACCAGGACAACCAGCATCAGATCGTTTCGTCTACCCTCTCGGGTAAGTCACACCAAGACGTCCAGCATCAGACTGTTCCGTCTACTCCTTTGGGTAAGTCACACCAGGACAACCAGCATCAGGCTGTTCCGTCTACTCTCTCGGGTAAGTCACACCAAGACGTCCAGCATCAGGCTGTTCCGTCTACTCCTTTGGGTAAGTCACACCAAGACGTCCAGCATCAGGCTGTTCGTCTACTCTCCCGGGTAAGTCACACCAAGACGTCCAGCATCAGGCTGTTCCGTCTACTCTCCCGGGTAAGTCACACCAAGACGTCCAGCATCAGGCTGTTCCGTCTACTCTCTCGGGTAAGTCACACCAAGACGTCCAGCATCAGACTGTTCCGTCTACTCTCCCGGGTAAGTCACACCAAGACGTCCAGCATCAGGCTGTTCCGTCTACTCTCCCGGGTAAGTCACACCAAGACGTCCAGCATCAGACTGTTCCGTCTACTCTCCCGGGTAAGTCACACCAAGACGTCCAGCATCAGACTGTTCCGTCTACTCCTTTGGGTGAGTCACACCAAGACGTCCAGCATCAGGCTATTCCGTCTACTCTCCCGTGTAAGTCACACTTGGACAACCAGCATCAGACTGTTCCGTCTACTCTCTCGGGTAAGTCACACCAGGACAACCAGCATCAGGCTGTTCCGTCTACTCTCTCGGGTAAGTCACACCAAGACGTCCAGCATCAGACTGTTCCGTCTACTCCTTTGGGTAAGTCACACCAAGACGTCCAGCATCAGACTGTTCCGTCTACTCTCCCGGGTAAGTCACACCAAGACGTCCAGCATCAGACTGTTCCGTCTACTCTCTCGGGTAAGTCACACCAAGACGTTCAGCATCAGACTGTTCCGTCTACTCTCTCGGGTAAGTCACACCAAGACGTCCAGCATCAGACTGTTCCGTCTACTCTCCCGGGTAAGTCACACCAAGACGTTCAGCATCAGACTGTTCCGTCTACTCTCTCGGGTAAGTCACACCAAGACGTCCAGCATCAGGCTGTCTCGTCTACTCTCTCGGGTAAGTCACACCAAGACGTTCAGCATCAGACTGTTCCGTCTACTCTCTCGGGTAAGTCACACCAAGACGTCCAGCATCAGACTGTTCCGTCTACTCTCTCGGGTAAGTCACACCAAGACGTCCAGCATCAGGCTGTCTCGTCTACTCTCTCGGGTAAGTCACACCAAGACGTCCAGCATCAGACTGTTCCGTCTACTCTCTCGGGTAAGTCACACAAAGACGTTCAGCATCAGACTGTTCCGTCTACTCTCTCGGGTAAGTCACACCAAGACGTCCAGCATCAGACTGTTCCGTCTACTCTCCCGGGTAAGTCACACCAAGACGTCCAGCATCAGGCTGTTCCGTCTACTCTCTCGGGTAAGTCACACCAAGACGTTCAGCATCAGGCTGTTCCGTCTAGATCGTATAACTGTACCCTATAGACCATTTCTTGTGGTACTATACTTCTCCAGACCTCAATGTTCTCAACATCATCAGGATTAATGTTTATCTCTCATAGACATTAGGTATATTTTAGACCCTTCTGGTTCTTCATTAGTTAAAACATTTTGGATTACCACCTTTTGGTCCCTAGCATCACTAAAGAGACCTAGGAGGACGAAACAGCTGTATGGTGCAGTTTAATTCATTTTTCGGCATACTGTATCTATTACTAAATTTTAAAAAATGCAGCATATGTGTGTGTTACGTCACCGTTGTTATTTATTTTTTCAAGAAACCGCGGTGACCAGCTGAATGATCACTCACAGCGTCTATTCAGTTTAGGGGTGCAGCAGTCTCGTTACTAAGACCATATATGTCATTAGCAAAAGTACTCAACACATTTTACATTATCCTTATATTTGAGTTTGCTTATCAGTGTGCTTACTTGTTATGGTTGACAATGATGACTAGGTTTTCATTTTGAGGACTGCAGTTTACTTGGATGTGACCAAGATTTCATTGGCGGTTGTCGTCGGTGAAGCAGAAGACACTTACTCTTCCGGAATACATTATCTTATTCTGTAGTTCTCTTGTGGGTTTCCATGTAAAATGTTCCTTTGTTCATATTTTGCTTCTAGTTTAATTGATTTTAAGTTTGCATTATGGTTTTATTGACGATTAGGTAATTTTCTTACCCTCATTTATTAATATAAACACAAGCATAATTCATCTCTATAGTCGCTTAAGAAAAACCGACAGTATGATCGAATGCATGCGTATATCTTACGCTCTCTTTATCCATGGTGAATTAAAAGCAATGAACAAAAATAGTACACGCGGTTATGTTACGTATTTATTCAAAGCTAAACTGCGTTTGCAGATTGTTCAAATAACAATGTCGGCACTGTCGCTTTTATTTTTTTTATTTACTTACTTGGCGTGTTATCATGTCTTGTCATTATGGCATTGCATAGACAGCTTTGTCTGTTTGTTTTGCTACACACAGGATGAATGGAAACTGGGCGTTTGAAATAGACATGATCAGAAAGTTTGGCTGTACAGTTCATTCATTTGATCACAAGTAAGTATACTCTTTATAACAACACTTAAAAGTGAAAGTTATTTATATATTTTAGTTTTGTATTGTTATAAAGAACAATGATAAAAAACCTAACAATGTATTGCGTCTCCTAGCCTAGTCCTAAAGTGACACCTAGCCTAGTCCTACAGTATCACCTAGCCTAGTCCTACAGTGTCACCTAGCCTAGTCCTACAGTATCACCTAGCCTAGTCCTACAGTGTCACCAAGCCCAACCCTACAGTATCACCTAGCCTAGTCCTACATCGTCACATATCCTAGTCCTAAAATGTCACCTAGCCTAGTCCTACATCGTCACATAGCCTAGTCCTAAAGTGTCACCTAACCTAGCCCTACAGTGTCACCTAACCTAGCCCTACAGTGTCATCTAGCCTAGTCCTTCAAAGTCACCTAGCCTAGACCTACATCGTCACCTAGACTAGAATTACAGTGTCATAAAGCCTAAAATCACAGTGTCACTTAGCCTAGTCCTACATCGTCACCTAACCTACTCTTACAGTGTCACCTAGCCTAGACTAAATATGTCACCTAGTGTAGTCCTACAGTTTCACCTAGTGTAGTCTTACAGTTTCACTTAGCCAAGTCCTACAGTGTCACCTAGCCTAGTCCTACATCGTCACCTAACCTACTCTTACAGTGTCACCTAGCCTAGACTAACTGTGTCACCTAGCCTAGTCCTACAGTGTCACCTAGTGAAGTCTTACAGTGTCAGCTAGCCTAGTCCTAAAGTATCACCTAGCCTAGTCCTACAATTTCACCTAGCCTAGTCCTACAATTTCATCTAGCCAAGTCCTACAGTGTCACCTAGCTTAGTCCTACGGTGTCACCTAGCCTAGTCCTACAGTGCCACCTAGATTAGTCCTACAGTGTCACCAAGCCTAGTCTTACATTATCGTCTAGCCTAGTCCTACAGTATCACCTAGCCTAGTCCTACAGTGGCATCTTGCTTAGTCCTACAGTGTCACCTAGCCTAGTCATACAGTATCACCTAGCCTAGTCCGACAGTGGCATCTTGCTTAGTCCCACAGTATCACCTAGCCTAGTCCTACAGTGTCACCTGGTGTAGTAACTTACATGATCACTTAGCCTAGTCTTACAGTGTCACCTAAAATAGTCCTGCAGTATTATCTAGGCTAGTCCGACATCATCACCTAGCCCAGTCCTACAGTGTCACCTAGCCTAGTCCTACAGTGTCACCTAGCCTAGTCCTACAGTGACACCTAGCCTAGTCCTACAGTGTCACCTAGCCTAGTCATACATCGTCACCTAGCCTAGTCCTACAGTATCACCTAGCCTAGTCCTACATTGTCACCTAGCCTAGTCTTACTGTGTCACCTAGCCTAGTCCTACAATGTCACCTAGCCTAGTCCTACATTGTCACCTAGCCTAGTCCTACAGTATCACCTAGCCTGACCCTACAGTGCAAGCTAGCTTAGTCCTACCGTGTCACTTAACCTCGCACTACAGTATAATTTAGTTTAGTCCTACAATTTCACCTAGACTACTCCTACAGTGGCATCTAAATTAGTACTACAGTGTCACCTGGTGTAGTAACAAACAGTATTACTTGGCCTAGTCCTACAGTGACACCTAGCCTACTCCTTCAGTGACACCTAGCCTAGTCCTACAGAGACACCTAGCCTAGTCCTACAGTATCACCTGGCGTAGTAACTTACAGTATCACTTAGGATGGTCTAACAGTGCCCCTAGCCTAGTAACGTACAGGATATCAATCCAGCAAGTTTCTCCTCAGAAATGTTAATAACATCTATACGTCTGATAATAACCACGACACTGATCTTAACAGGTATAAACGACAACACACATAATCCACCAATATCGCGTTTCTTTAACAAAGATAGACAATACTAATAAATCATTAAAATTGATTTTATATCACTTACAATGCCACTCCGTTGTGTTATCAGCCAGTCGGAGATTACCGATATCTGAAACGATCGCCATTGGTTTGATGTATTGACATTCATTTAGGGTACTGAAACACTTGTTTAACAGGGGATTTAACTATCGGGGTAGAGTAGTGTAAGCCCAAACGATGGCCCTTGGTAGGTTCACTTATGATATATTTCATGTCATAATTTATGTAATAAGTCATAAATCTTCAGTCTTATTGTGACATTGTATACTCCAGAAGTGGAATTATGGGGTGTGGAATTTTTTAACAATCTTGAACACCCCCTATCACACCCCCTCCTAAAAAATGTTTTTTCCTGTCAAAACATGTGATTTTTCCATCCTGTACACAACCATACCTCATACGAAATTGAAGGAACGTCTTCGATCTCTTGTTATGAGAGCTTTCTTTCCCAAGAAAAGGTGGACGACGATACAGATATAGGGTAGTGAGCTATCTTGGAGCATACTTTGAATTCCTGGTCGATATTTTTGTTGGTTCAGAGGAAAGATTTTCCAGCAGGCTATTGGCATTCCCATGGGAACAAACTGTGCCCCAATCTTTGCTGATTTGTTTTTGTTTTCATACGAGGCTGAATTTGAGAAAGAGCTAATCAGGACCGGTAACAAAAACCTTGCCAACTCTTTTAATTTCAGTCTCAGATATATCGACGATGTGTTATAAACACACAAAAATTTGCGTCGATCGTATATACCCTTCTGAATTTGAAATAAAGGACTCACGTGACTCTTCTACATCAGCTGTTTATCTCGATCTCTACTTAAACTACGACCAATATGGACAGCTTACTACTAAGCTATACGATAAACTTGATGATTTCAATTTTCCGATCGTAATATCCCTGATTCCCCAACCTTTGGGGTTTACATGTCGCAGTTGATTCGATATTCTAGGGCTTGCTCTAAATATCGGGATTTTCTTGATCGATGTCGACTGCTGACAAACAAACTACAAACAACACATGGATTAGAGAAATGTAGGTTGACCAGAACTATGGGCAAGTTTTATGGTCGCCATCTTTGTCTCATTGAGAAATATTCTGTATATATGTAATATGGGGATTGACGTTTGTTCATTAATTTGTTTACTTGTTGTGATTGACATTTTTCTTTATTATAGTTTTATTACGATCGCAAATATGTTTTAAAAAGTGTATAAGATATGATTTTACCACGGTGCACGTTTGAGCATCACGCTGAATATCAATTAAAGGGCATGGCATTTATCGATTGTTTAATTTTCTAAAATCCTGCTGTAATTGCCCTGCAGTAAACAACACGTACGTGTACATTTTAGTTTCTTTGTAATATGTCACCAAGCCCAATCCTACAGTGTCACCTAGCCTAGTCCTATATCGTCACATAGCCTAGTCCTATATCGTCACATAGCCTAGTCCTATATCGTCACATAGCCTAGTCCTACATCGTCACATAGCCTAGTCCTACATTGTCCCCTCACAATTTATTGTGTCTCCTAGCCTAGTCCTACATCCTCACCTAAAATAGCCCTACAGTGACATCTAGCCTATCCTTACAGTGTCACCTTGCCTAGTCCTACATCGTCAATAAGCCGAGTCCTACATCGTCACATATCTTAGTCCTAAAATGTCACCTAGCCTAGTCCTACATCGTCACATAGCCTAGTCCTAAAGTGTCACGTAACCTAGCCCTACAGTGTCACCTAACCTAGCCCTACAGTGTCATCTAGCCTAGTCCTTCAAAGTCACCTAGCCTAGTCCTACAGTGTCACCTAGCCTAGTCCTACAGAGACACCTAGCCTAGTCCTACAGTATCACCTGGCGTAGTAACAAACAGTATCACTTAGGATGGTCTAACAGTGCCCCTAGCTTAATAGCGTACAGGATATCAATCCAGCAAGTTTCTCCTCAGAAATGTTAATAACATCTATACGTCTGATAATAACCACGACACTGATCTTAACAGGTATAAACGACAACACACATAATCCACCAATATCGCGTTTCTTTAACAAAGATAGACAATACTAATAAATCATTTAAATTGATTTTATTTCACTTACAATGCCACTCCGTTGTGTTATCAGCCAGTCGGAGATTACCAATATCTGAAACGATCGCCATTGGTTTGATGTATTGACATTCATTTAGGGTACTGAAACACTTGTTTAACAGGGGATTTAACTATCGGAGTAGAGTAGTGTAAGCCCAAACGATGGCCCTTTGTAGGTTCACTTATGATATATTTCATGTCATAATTTATGTAATAAGTCATAAATCTTCAGTCTTATTGTGACATTGTATACTCCAGAAGTGGAATTATGGGGTGTGGAATTTTTTAACAATCTTGAACACCCCCTATCACACCCCCTCCTAAAAAATGTTTTTTCCTGTCAAAACATGTGATTTTTCCACCCTGTACACTACCATACCTCATACGAAATTGAAGGAACGTCTTCGATCTCTTGTTATGAGAGCTTTCTTTCCCAAGAAAGGTGGACGACGATACAGATATAGGGTAGTGAGCTATCTTGGAGCATACTTTGAATTCCTGGTCGATATTTTTGTTGGTTCAGAGGAAAGATTTTCCAGCAGGCTATTGGCATTCCCATGGGAACAAACTGTGCCCCAATCTTTGCTGACTTGTTTTTGTTTTCATACGAGGCTGAATTTGAGAAAGAGCTAATCAGGACCGGTAACAAAAACCTTGCCAACTCTTTTAATTTCACTTTCAGATATATCGACGATGTGTTATAAACACACAAAAATTTGCGTCGATCGTATATACCCTTCTGAATTTGAAATAAAGGACTCACGTGACTCTTCTACATCAGCTGTTTATCTCGATCTCTACTTAAACTACGACCAATATGGACAGCTTACTACTAAGCTATACGATAAACTTGATGATTTCAATTTTCCGATCGTAATATCCCTGATTCCCCAACCTTTGGGGTTTACATGTCGCAGTTGATTCGATATTCTAGGGCTTGCTCTAAATATCGGGATTTTCTTGATCGATGTCGACTGCTGACAAACAAACTACAAACAACACATGGATTAGAGAAATGTAGGTTGACCAGAACTATGGGCAAGTTTTATGGTCGCCATCTTTGTCTCATTGAGAAATATTCTGTATATATGTAATATGGGGATTGACGTTTGTTCATTAATTTGTTTACTTGTTGTGATTGACATTTTTCTTTATTATAGTTTTATTACGATCGCAAATATGTTTTAAAAAGTGTATAAGATATGATTTTACCACGGTGCACGTTTGAGCATCACGCTGAATATCAATTAAAGGGCATGGCATTTATCGATTGTTTAATTTTCTGAAATCCTGCTGTAATTGCCCTGCAGTAAACAACACGTACGTGTACATTTTAGTTTCTTTGTAATATGTCACCAAGCCCAATCCTACAGTGTCACCTAGCCTAGTCCTATATCGTCACATAGCCTAGTCCTATATCGTCACATAGCCTAGTCCTATATCGTCACATAGCCTAGTCCTACATCGTCACATAGCCTAGTCCTACATTGTCCCCTCACAATTTATTGTGTCTCCTAGCCTAGTCCTACATCCTCACCTAAAATAGCCCTACAGTGACATCTAGCCTATCCTTACAGTGTCACCTTGCCTAGTCCTACATCGTCAATAAGCCGAGTCCTACATCGTCACATATCTTAGTCCTAAAATGTCACCTAGCCTAGTCCTACATCGTCACATAGCCTAGTCCTAAAGTGTCACGTAACCTAGCCCTACAGTGTCACCTAACCTAGCCCTACAGTGTCATCTAGCCTAGTCCTTCAAAGTCACCTAGCCTAGTCCTACAGTGTCACCTAGCCTAGTCCTACAGAGACACCTAGCCTAGACCTACAGTATCACCTGGCGTAGTAACAAACAGTATCACTTAGGATGGTCTAACAGTGCCCCTAGCTTAATAGCGTACAGGATATCAATCCAGCAAGTTTCTCCTCAGAAATGTTAATAACATCTATACGTCTGATAATAACCACGACACTGATCTTAACAGGTATAAACGACAACACACATAATCCACCAATATCGCGTTTCTTTAACAAAGATAGACAATACTAATAAATCATTTAAATTGATTTTATTTCACTTACAATGCCACTCCGTTGTGTTATCAGCCAGTCGGAGATTACCAATATCTGAAACGATCGCCATTGGTTTGATGTATTGACATTCATTTAGGGTACTGAAACACTTGTTTAACAGGGGATTTAACTATCGGAGTAGAGTAGTGTAAGCCCAAACGATGGCCCTTTGTAGGTTCACTTATGATATATTTCATGTCATAATTTATGTAATAAGTCATAAATCTTCAGTCTTATTGTGACATTGTATACTCCAGAAGTGGAATTATGGGGTGTGGAATTTTTTAACAATCTTGAACACCCCCTATCACACCCCCTCCTAAAAAATGTTTTTTCCTGTCAAAACATGTGATTTTTCCACCCTGTACACTACCATACCTCATACGAAATTGAAGGAACGTCTTCGATCTCTTGTTATGACAGCTTTCTTTCCCAAGAAAGGTGGACGACGATACAGATATAGGGTAGTGAGCTATCTTGGAGCATACTTTGAATTCCTGGTCGATATTTTTGTTGGTTCAGAGGAAAGATTTTCCAGCAGGCTATTGGCATTCCCATGGGAACAAAATGTGCCCCAATCTTTGCTGATTTGTTTTTGTTTTCATACGAGGCTGAATTTGAGAAAGAGCTCATCAGGACCGGTAACAAAAACCTTGCCAACTCTTTTAATTTCACTCTCAGATATATCGACGATGTGTTATAAACACACAAAAAATTGCGTCGATCGTATATACCCTTCTGAATTTCAAATAAAGGACTCACGTGACTCTTCTACATCAGCTGTTTACCTCGATCTCTACTTAACTACGACCAATATGGACAGCTTACTACTAAGCTATACGATAAACTTGATGATTTCAATTTTCCGATCGTAATATCCCTGATTCCCCAACCTTTGGGGTTTACATGTCGCAGTTGATTCGATATTCTAGGGCTTGCTCTAAATATCGGGATTTTCTTGATCGATGTCGACTGCTGACAAACAAACTACAAACAACACATGGATTAGAGAGATGTAGGTTGACCAGAACTATGGGCAAGTTTTATGGTCGCCATCTTTGTCTCATTGAGAAATATTCTGTATATATGTAATATGGGGATTGACGTTTGTTCATTAATTTGTTTACTTGTTGTGATTGACATTTTTCTTTATTATGTCCCCCAAACGAAGTGGGGGGACATATTGTTTTTGCTCGGTTTCTTATTATTATTATTATTATTATTCTTGTTTCTTCCACTTTCTTCCCCGCGGAGGTTTCCGACCGTTTTCTCAAAAACTACTGGACGGATCTTCACGAAACTTCACACACATACTCATTAGGGGCGGGGTGTGTGAAAACGGGTTGTTTTTTCGCGACCGGAAGTCCAAGATGGCCGCCAGAGCTAATTTCCGGTTTTCAAAATTCAGTCTCCGATTTCAGTAAAAATTGGTACATGGGTGTTTTAAGGGATGCTGAATAACATGGTAACATTTTCGTAAAGTTTGGTTGCCACCGAAACGAAAAATGGAGGCCTCTGATTGGTCGAAATTTATATATTGTCCGATTTCAATGAAATTTAATATATATGTGTAGTATTACACCAACAACATTGTCGTCACATCCGTTTCATGATTCGTCAACATGGCCGCTATTTCCTGGCTTCTGATTGGTCGAAATTTATATATTGTCCGATTTCAATGAAATTTAATATATATGTGTAGTATTACACCAACAACATTGTCGTAACCTCCGTTTCGTGATTCGTCAACATGGCCGCTATTTCCTGGCTTCTGATTGGTCGAAATGTATATATTGTCCGATTTCAATGAAATTTTATATATAACTGTAGTAGGACACCACGGACATTGTCGTAACCTCCGTTTCGTGATTCGTCAACATGGCCGCTATTTCCTGGCTTCTGATTGGTCGAAATTTATATATTGTCCGATTTCAATGAAATTTTATATATAACTGTGGCTAGCAAATCCCCTATTAATTAAATCAAACTAGGTATGTATATTTCATTAGGGACCCTGAGTTATTGCTATGTCAATATATATAATGAATTCTACAATTGATATATGGGGTGTCAGCTATATTTCCATTGTGAGTTCATTGGGCTCATCAGTTCCGACCAAAGGGGTAGTTTGGGGGACATCTGTAATGGTACCCCATTACAATTAGCACTTGTTATAGTTTTATTGCGATCGCAAATATGTTTTAAAAAGTGTATAAGATATGATTTTACCACGGTGCACGTTTGAGCATCACGCTGAATATCAATTAAAGGGCATGGCATTTATCGATTGTTTGATATTCTAAAATCCTGCTGTAATTGCCCTGCAGTAAACAACACGTACGTGTACATTTTAGTTTCTTTGTAATATGTCCTGGTGCTTTCCAGTAAACATTGCTTAAACCCACGTAGACGTAAAATGTTCTGGACTTTCTATCGTTCACAGTATAAACTTGCCATCATACAAGAATACGAGTCTAATAGAACGACATTCAACTGGGTTGTGGCATGCAGATACATTCCTCTACAAAAATGGCGGCGAGAAGTCCCGGATGGAAACATTGAAGTTACTGCGCGCCAGACTCGGACACGACAAGGTGACAAGTACCCGTCTAGTAAAATGCATTACCTAATCGGATAACCATTTGGTATTTGGTCTTTATGTTATTTTTAGGTACAAAAAATATATTATTCCTATTTCTGGCGTAAATTGGGTAAGCTGCAATATACCGCTCATCTAGAGAGATCTTCTCTTTAGCTCGATCGATTGAGCGTAAGACAAGTAGCCAGAGGTCCCAAGTTGGACTCCTGTCGGAGGTATTTAAGATAAATAATGATCTCTGTTACATAAATTATTTCCTATCAATATGGCAACATGCCCAATACAATGGTTTTCCTAAGCAACTTATCCAATACAATGGTTTTCCTGAGCAACTTACTCCATACAATGGTTTTCCTGAACAACATACCCCATACAATCGTTTTTCTGAACAACATACCCCATACAATCGTTTTCCTAAGCAACTTATCCCATACAATGGTTTTCCTGAACAACATAAACCATACAATGGTTTTCCTAAACAACATACCCCATACAATGGTTTTCCTAAACAACATACCCCATACAATCATTTTCCTGAACAATATACCCCATACAATGGTTTTCCTAAACAACAAATTCCATACAATGGTTTTCCTAAACAACATACCCCATACAATCATTTTCCTGAACAATATAAACCATACAATGGTTTTCCTGAATATCATACCCCATACAATCGTTTTCCTGAACAACCTAAACCATGCAATGGTTTTCCTAAACAACATACCCCATACAATGGTTTTCCTAAACAACATACCCCATACAATCATTTTCCTGAACAACATACCCCATACAATGGTTTTCCAAAACAACATAAACCATACAATGGTTTTCCTAAACAACATACCCCATACAATCATTTTTCTGAACAACATACCCCATACAATGGGTTTCCTGAACAACATACCCCATACAATGGTTTTCCTAAGCAATTTACTCCATACAATGGTTTCCATGAACATCATACGCCATACAATGGTTTTCCTGAACAACATACCCCATACAATGGTTTTCTAAAACAACATAAACCATACAATGGTTTTCCTAAACAACATACCCCATACAATCATTTTTCTGAACAACATACCCCATACAATGGGTTTCCTGAACAACATACCCCATACAATGGTTTTCCTAAGCAATTTACTCCATACAATGGTTTCCATGAACATCATACGCCATACAATGGTTTTCCTGAACAACATACCCCATACAATCATTTTCCTAAGCAATTTACTCCATACAATGTTTTTCCTGAACAAAATACGCCATACAATGGTTTTCCTGAACAACATTCCCCATACTCTGGTTTTCCTAAGCAATTTACCCCATACAATGGGTTTCCTGTCCAACATACCCCATACAATGGTTTTCCTAAGCAACTTACTCCGTGCAATGGTTTTCCTGAACAACATACCCCATACAATGGTTTTCCTAAGCAACTTACTCCGTACAATGGTTTTCCTAAACAACATATCCCATACAATGGTTTTCCTAAACAACATACCCCATACAATGGTTTTCCTAAACAACATACCCCGAACAATGGTTTTCCTGAACAACATACCCCATACAATGGTTTTCCTAAGCAACTTACTCCGTACAATGGTTTTCCTGAATAATATACGCCATTCAATAGTTTTCCTAAACAACATACCCGATACAATCGTTTTCCTAAGCAACTTACTCCATACAATGGTTTTCCTGAACAACATACCCCATACAATCGTTTTCCTAAGCAACTTACCCCATACAATGGTTTTCCTGAACAACTTACCCCATACAATCGTTTTCCTAAGCAACTTACTCCATACAATGGTTTTCCTAAGCAATTTACTCCATACAATGGGTTTCCTGTCCAACATACCCCATACAATGGTTTTCCTAAGCAACTTACTCCGTGCAATGGTTTTCCAGAACAACATACCCCATACAATGGTTTTCCTAAGCAACTTACTCCGTACAATGGTTTTCCTAAACAACATATCCCATACAATGGTTTTCCTAAACAACATACCCCATACAATGGTTTTCCTAAGCAACTTACTCCGTACAATGGTTTTCCTGAATAATATACGCCATTCAATAGTTTTCCTAAACAACATACCCGATACAATCGTTTTCCTAAGCAACTTACCCCATACAATGGTTTTCCTGGACAACATACTCCATACAATCGTTTTCCTAAGCAACTTACCCCATACAATGGGTTTCCTAAACAACATACCCCATACAATCGTTTTCCTAAGCAATTTACTCCATACAATGGTTTTCCTGAACAACATTCCCCATACTCTGGTTTTCCTCAGCAACTTACTCCGTACAATTGGTTTCCTAAACAACATACCCCATACAATGGTTTTCCTAAGCAACTTATCCCATACAATGGTTTTCCTGAACAACATAAACCATACAATGGTTTTCCTAAACAACATATCCCATACAATGGTTTTCCTGAACAACATACCCCATACAATGGTTTTCCTAAGCAATTTACTCCATACAATGGTTTCCATGAACATCATACGCCATACAATGGTTTTCCTGAACAACATACCCCATACAATCATTTTCCTAAGCAATTTACTCCATACAATGGTTTCCATGAACATCATACCCCATACAATGGTTTTCCTGAACAACATACCCCATACAATCATTTTCCTAAGCAATTTACTCCATACAATGTTTTTCCTGAACAAAATACGCCATACAATGGTTTTCCTGAACAACATTCCCCATACTCTGGTTTTCCTAAGCAATTTACTCCATACAATGGGTTTCCTGAACAACATACGCCATACAATGGTTTTCATAAGCAATTTACCCCATACAATGGGTTTCCTGTCCAACATACCCCATACAATGGTTTTCCTAAGCAACTTACTCCGTGCAATGGTTTTCCTGAACAACATACCCCATACAATGGTTTTCCTAAGCAACTTACTCCGTACAATGGTTTTCCTGAATAATATACGCCATTCAATAGTTTTCCTAAACAACATACCCGATACAATCGTTTTCCTAAGCAACTTACTCCATACAATGGTTTTCCTGAACAACATACCCCATACAATCGTTTTCCTAAGCAATTTACTCCATACAATGGGTTTCCTGAACAACATACCCCATACAATCGTTTTCCTGAACAACTTACCCCATACAATCGTTTTCCTAAGCAACTTACTCCATACAATGGTTTTCCTAAGCAATTTACTCCATACAATGGGTTTCCTGAACAACATACCCCATACAATGATTTTCCTGAACAACGAAACAAAATTCCGAAACCATTAAGTGTATCATTAGCTGACGAAAAATAATTGCAAACGTTGAAACTGATTACATTTCTGGATTAAACTATGCTTTAATTGCTAATACAAACGTCAGCGGTAATTGATACTGTCATTAATCCTCTAGCATATGACTACCACGTGGTCAATATGATACACATCACTGAGAGTAAATCGAAAAAGCCCGAATCAATATACAGGGGGTCTCAATAGAGGCAGAGACCGGAATACTTGAAGAAAAACCCATGTGGACGTCAGGTGGCAAAATATAACGGGATTGGAACTGACTATCTGCTATGTAACTCGAAACCTGTATTTTCATTTCATTTTGAAATGTATTTATTACCAGATCAAATATCATTTCTAAAGAAGTGATAGAATTTATCGTCCTAAGGGGGTGTTTTGTAATATCAAGAATAATAGATATTGACATGTATATAATGTACTTCTGTACGAATGGCTTGATTTATGTTTTTGTTATACAATTCTTTGTATCGAGGTATCCCATAAGTATTGTATCAATAGGATATAACTAGTGGAGATCATTTTACTTAACACCGCTAACACTCGATATTCCTTGAAGTTAACGCCGAAGTTTAACAAAGATTTATCAAACTTACAGGAAAAATACCAAATCGATTCCTGTATTCATTCTGCAAAACATAGTGAATCCCGATATGCCATTCCATACATTTGAAACCTATAATTGTTCGCCATATTTATTTCGTTCCTTCGCCAGCCTTAATCACAGTTATTTAAGTTTCTGTCAGTAAATAATAATAATAATAATATACATATATATATATAAGGAGCTCAATCCGCCCATTATAGAATATGATACATTATGTAATGGGCGGCTCCATTTATATAATTATACTGCTATTATTGACTGACGGAAACTCAAGCAACTTTGCCCTAATCTGTCAGAGAACAGACGATAGCTTATGGTATACAAACATCTTCAAGTCCACAACATTGAAACAGAAAATAGTACACATATACAGTGCAGTGATTTAGTCATATCTAATAGTTTTTATAGGCGTGTAAGTAAACTTTAATGCCATTGCATGCAGGTGCCTGTTGACATCGTAAAGATCGACGTTGGAGCAGCGGAATGGCACATCCTCCCCAACATCATTGATACCGGCGCTCTTTTGGGAGTTCGGCAGCTTCTGATTGAGGTCCACGTGGCTATACAGGGAGCCGACATCCACTTTCGGGAGAAGTTAGTGATCCTTCGAGAGTTGCATGACATGGGATTCCGCTTATTTTGGTCTCATCCTAGCGACGAGCCTGGCAACACTTTCAGGTGCTCTGTCAATAAGAAACATACAACATGTTGTTATGAGTTACATTTTATAAATAAAAAATATATTGGATAAATCTGCTTCTTGTTTTAAAATTCAGTGAGTATACGTTCGATGTCCATCCAAAACTCAAATGCTACGGGATAACAGAGAACACACTCGCATGGATTACAGACTTTCTATGACATCGCGTCCAAACAGTAGTACTTAAGTGGAAACAACCAAACAAAATTCCAGTTACATCAACAGTACCCCAAGGAACCTGTTTGGGCCTTCTCCTTATATACATAAATGACCTACCCGATTACATCAAACACAGCACCCGCAGACTATGTGCGATGACGGCCCTATGCACAAAACAATACACAACTAAAATGACAACTCAAGTAACAACAAGTGACCTTTCACACCGACAAATACAATATCTTATAAACATCAAACAAACGCACAAAAAATAAATGTCCATATATAAACTTCACAACCACACTTTACACAAATGCATAATTACAAAGCAGCCACAGATGGGACACTCACATCAACAATATCACTACAAATGCAAATAAATTACTAGGAGTCATGAAACGTAAACTGAAAATAAACTCACAACACATCAAAGGACACGAATATAAGACCATCGTTACACCCAAAGTGGAATACTGCTTTTCATTATGTGACCAAAGACACAGATACAAAGAGATAGCGTAGCGCAGCACGAAATGTATAACACAGATACGACACAGAAATGTATAACACAGATACCACACAGAAATGTATAACACAGATACCACACAGAAATGTATAACACAGATACCACACTGAAATGTATAACACAAATACCACACAGAAATGTATAACAAAGATACCACAATACATTTGCAGTACCGGACATGTTAGACAAACTCAACTGGCCATCATTACAAACAAGAAGGCTAAAAACAAGACTTTTTACAAAATCATGTACAATGTACCACCACGTAGTAATACACCCTACCACAATCTTACATCACCACGTAGTAATACAACCTACTACAACCTTACACCGCCACGTAGTAATACACCCTACCTCAATCTTACATCATCACGTAGTAATACACCCTACCTCAATCTTACACTACCACGTAGTAATACACCCTACCTCAATCTTACACCACCACCTAGTAATACACCCTACCACAATTGTTAGACAAACTCAACTGGCCATCATTACAAACAAGAAGGCTAAAAACAAGACTTTTTACAAAATCATGTACAATGTACCACCACGTAGTAATACACCCTACCACAATCTTACATCACCACGTAGTGATACACCCTACCACAATCTTACATCACCACGTAGTAATACACCCTACCACAATCTTACACCACCTCGTAGTAATACACCCTACCACAATCTTACACCACCACGTAGTAATACACCCTACCACAATCTTACCCCACCACGTAGTAATACACCCTACAACAATCTTACCCCACCACGTAGTAATACACCCTACCACAATCTTACACCACAACGTAGTATTACACCCTACCACAATCTTACCCCACCACGTAGTAATACACCCTACAACAATCTTACCCCACCACGTAGTAATACACCCTACCACAATCTTACACCACAACGTAGTAATACACCCTACCACAATCTTACATCACCACGTAGTAATACACCCTACCACAATCTTACCCCACCACGTAGTAATACACCCTACCACAATCTTACCCCACCACGTAGTAATACACCCTACCACAATCTTACACCACCACGTAGTAATACACCCTACAACAATCTTACACCATTACGTAGTAATACACCCTACCACAATCTTACACCACCACGTAGTAATACACCCTACCACAATCTTACACCACCACGTAGTAATACACCCTACCACAATCTTACCCCACCACGTAGTAATACACCCTACCACAATCTTACACCACAACGTAGTAATACACCCTACCACAATCTTACCCCACCACGTAGTAATACACCCTACCACAATCTTACATCACCACGTAGTAATACACCCTACCACAATCTTACACCACAACGTAGTATTACACCCTACCACAATCTTACATCACCACGTAGTAATACACCCTACCACAATCTTACACCACCATGTAGTAATACACCCTACCACAATCTTTCATCACCACGTAGTAATACACCCTACCACAATCTTACATCACCACGTAGTAATACACCCTACCACAATCTTACACCACAACGTAGTATTACACCCTACCACAATCTTACATCACCACGTAGTAATACACCTTACCACAGTCTTACACCACCACGTAGTAATACACCCTACCACAATCTTACACCACCACGTAGTAATACACCCTACCACAATCTTACACCATTACGTAGTAATACACCCTTCCACAATTTTACACCACCACGTAGTAATACACCCTACCACAATCTTACATCACCACGTAGTAATACAGCCTACCACAATCTTACATCACCACGTAGTAATACACCCTACCACAATCTTACACCACCACGTAGTAATACACCCTACCATAATCTTACATCACCACGTAGTAATACAGCCTACCACAATCTTACATCACCACGTAGTAATACACCCTACCACAATCTTACACCACCTCGTAGTAATACACCCCAACACAATCTTACACCACCACGTAGTAATACACCCTACCTCAATCTTACATCACCACGTAGTAATACAGCCTACCACAGTCTTACACCACCACGTAGTAATACACCCTACCTCAATCTTACATCACCACGTAGTAATACACCCTACCACAATCTTACATCACCACGTAGTAATACACCCTACCACAATCTTACACCACCACGTAGTAATACACCCTACCACAATCTTACATCACCACGTAGTAATACACCCTACCACAATCTTACATCACCACGTAGTAATACACCCTACCACTATCTTACATCACCACGTAGTAATACACCCTACCACAATCTTACACCACCACGTAGTAATACACCCTACCTCAATCTTACATCACCACGTAGTAATACACCCTACCACAGTCTTACATCACCACGTAGTAATACACCCTACCACAATCTTACACCACCTCGTAGTAATACACCCCAACACAATCTAACACCACCTCGTAGTAATACACCCCAACACAATCTTACACCACCACGTAGTAATACACCCTACCACAATCTTACATCACCACGTAGTAATACACCCTACCACTATCTTACATCACCACGTAGTAATACACCCTACCACAATCTTACACCACCACGTAGTAATACACCCTACCTCAATCTTACATCACCACGTAGTAATACACCCTACCACAGTCTTACATCACCACGTAGTAATACACCCTACCACAATCTTACACCACCTCGTAGTAATACACCCCAACACAATCTTACACCACCTCGTAGTAATACACCCCAACACAATCTTACACCACCACGTAGTAATACACCCTACAACAATCTTACACCATTACGTAGTAATACACCCTACCACAGTCTTACACCACCACGTAGTAATACACCCTACCACAATCTTACACCAGGACGTAGTAATACACCCTACCTCAATCTTACATCACCACGTAGTAATACACCCTACCACAGTCTTACATCACCACGTAGTAATACACCCTACCACAATCTTACACCACCTCGTAGTAATACACCCCAACACAATCTTACACCACCACGTAGTAATACACCCTACCACAATCTTACACCACCACGTAGTAATACACCCCAACACAATCTTACACCATCACGTAGTAATACACCCTACCACAATCTTACACCACCACGTAGTAATACACCCTACCACAATCTTACATCACCACGTAGTAATACACCCTACCACAGTCTTACATCACCACGTAGTAATACACCCTACCACAATCTTACACCACCTCGTAGTAATACACCCCAACACAATCTTACACCACCACGTAGTAATACACCCTACCACAATCTTACACCACCACGTAGTAATACACCCCAACACAATCTTACACCACCTCGTAGTAATACACCCCAACACAATCTTACACCACCACGTAGTAATACACCCTACCACAATCTTACACCACCACGTAGTAATACACCCCAACACAATCTTACACCATCACGTAGTAATACACCCTACCACAATCTTACACCATCACGTAGTAATACACCCTACCACAATCTTACACCACCACGTAGTAATACACCCTACCACAATCTTACACCACAACGTAGTAATACAACCTACCACAATCTTACACCACCACGTAGTAATACACCCTACCACAATCTTACACCACCACGTAGTAATACACCCTACCACAATCTTACACCACCCCGTAGTAATACACCCTACCACAATCTTACACCACCATGTAGTAATACACCCTACCACAATCTTACATCACCACGTAGTAATACACCCCAACACAATCTTACACCACCACGTAGTAATACATCCCAACACAATCTTACACCACCACGTAGTAATACAACCTACCACAATCTTACACCACCACGTAGTAATACACCCTACCTCAATCTTACACCACCACTTAGTAATACACCCTACCACAATCTTACACCACCACGTAGTAATACACCCTACCACAATCTTACACCACCACGTAGTAATACACCCCAACACAATCTTACACCACCACGTAGTTATACACCCTACCACAGTCTTACCCCACCACTTAGTAATACACCCCAACACAATCTTACACCACCACGTAGTAATACACCCTACCACAATCTTACACCACCACGTAGTAATACACCCTACTACAGTCTTACCCCACCACTTAGTAATACACCCCAACACAATCTTACACCACCACGTAGTAATACACCCCAACACAATCTTACACCGCCACGTAGTAATACACCCCAACACAGTCTTACACCACCACGTAGTAATACACTCTACTACAATCTTACACCACCACGTAGTAATACACCCCAACACAGTCTTACACCACCACGTAGTAATACACCCTACCACAATCTTACACCACCACTTAGTAATACACCCCAACACAATCTTACACCACCACGTAGTAATACACCCTACCACAATCTTACACCACCACGTAGTAATACACCCTACTACAGTCTTACACCACCACTTAGTAATACACCCCAACACAATCTTACACCACCACGTAGTAATACACCCTACCACAATCTTACACCACCACTTAGTAATACACCCCAACACAATCTTACACCACCACGTAGTAATACACCCTACCACAATCTTACACCACCACGTAGTAATACACCCTACTACAGTCTTACACCACCCCGTAGTAATACACCCTACCACAGTCTTACACCACCACGTAGTAATACACCCTACCACAATCTTACACCACCACGTAGTAATACACCCTACCATAATCTTACACCACCACGTAGTAATACACCCTATCACAATCTTACACCACCACGTAGTAATACACCCTACTACAATCTTACATGCCACGTAGTAATACACCCCAACACAATCTTACACCACCACGTAGTAATACACCCTACCACAATCTTACATGCCACGTAGTAATACACCCCAACACAATCTTACACCACCACGTAGTAATACACCCCAACACAATCTTACACCACCACGTAGTAATACACCCTACCACAGTCTTACACCACCACGTAGTAATACACCCTACCACAGTCTTACACCACCACGTAGTAATACACCCTACCACAATCTTACACCACCACGTAGTAATACACCCTACTACAGTCTTACACCACCCCGTAGTAATACACCCTACCACAGTCTTACACCACCACGTAGTAATACACCCTACCACAATCTTACACCACCACGTAGTAATACACCCTACCATAATCTTACACCACCACGTAGTAATACACCCTATCACAATCTTACACCACCACGTAGTAATACACCCTACTACAATCTTACATGCCACGTAGTAATACACCCCAACACAATCTTACACCACCACGTAGTAATACACCCTACCACAATCTTACATGCCACGTAGTAATACACCCCAACACAATCTTACACCACCACGTAGTAATACACCCCAACACAATCTTACACCACCACGTAGTAATACACCCTACCACAGTCTTACACCACCACGTAGTAATACACCCTACTACAATCTTACACCGCCACGTAGTAATACACCCCAACACAGTCTTACACCACCACGTAGTAATACACCCTACCACAGTCTTACACCACCACGTAGTAATACACCCTACCACAGTCTTACACCACCACGTAGTAATACACCCTACCACAATCTTACACCACCACGTAGTAATATACCCTACCTCAATCTTACACCACCACGTAGTAATACAACCTACCACAATCTTACACTACCACGTAGTAATACACCCTACCACAGTCTTACATGCCACGTAGTAATACACCCTACCACAATCTTACATCACCACGTAGTAATATACCCTACCTCAATCTTACACCACCACGTAGTTATACACCCTACCTCAATCTTACACTACCACGTAGTAATACACCCTACCACAGTCTTACAACATCACGTAGTAATACACCCTAACACAATCTTACACCACAACGTAGTAATACACCCTAACACAATCTTACACCATCACCTAGTAATACACCCTACCACAATCTTACACCACCACGTAGTTATACACCCTACCACAATCTTACATCGCCACGTAGTAATACACCCTACCACAATCTTACATCGCCACGTAGTAATACACCCTACGACAATCTTACACCACCACGTAGTAATACACCCTACCACAATCTTACACCATCACGTAGTAATACACCCTACCACAATCTTACACCGCCACGTAGTAATACACCCTACCACAATCTTATACCACAACGTAGTAATACATCCTACCACAATCTTACACTACCACGTAGTAATAACCCTACCACAATCTTACACCACCACGTAGTAATACACCCTACCACAGTCTTACAACATCACGTAGTAATACACCCTACCACAATCTTACACCACCACGTAGTAATACACCCTAACACAATCTTACACCACCACGTAGTAATACACCCTAACACAATCTTACACCACAACGTAGTAATACACCCTAACACAATCTTACACCATCACCTAGTAATACACCCTACCACAATCTTACACCACCACGTAGTAATACACCCTACCACAATCTTACACCACCACGTAGTAATACAACCTACCACAATCTTACACCACCACGTAGTAATACACCCCAACACAATCTTACACCACCACGTAGTAATACACCCTACCACAATCTTACATGCCACGTAGTAATACACCCTACCACAATCTTACATGCCACGTAGTAATACACCCTACCACAATCTTACACCACCACGTAGTAATACACCCTACCACAATCTTACATGCCACGTAGTAATACACCCTACCACAATCTTACACCACCACGTAGTAATACACCCTACCACAATCTTACACCACCACGTAGTAATACACCCTACCACAATCTTACACCGCCACGTAGTAATACACCCTACCACAATCTTACACCGCCACGTAGTAATACACCCTACCACAATCTTACATCATCACGTAGTAATACACCCTACCACAATCTTACACTACCACGTAGTAATACACCCTACCACAATCTTACACCACCACGTAGTAATACACCCTACCACAATCTTACACCACCACGTAGTAATACACCCTAACACAATCTTACACCACCACGTAGTAATACACCCTACCACAATCTTACATGCCACGTAGTAATACACCCTACCACAATCTTACATGCCACGTAGTAATACACCCTACCACAATCTTACATGCCACGTAGTAATACACCCTACCACAACCTTACACTACCACGTAGTAATACACCCCAACACAATCTTACACCACCACGTAGTAATACACCCTACCACAATCTTACATGCCACGTAGTAATACACCCTACCACAATCTTACACTACCACGTAGTAATACACCCTACCTTAATCTTACACCACCACGTAGTTATACACCCTACCACAATCTTACACCACCACGTAGTAATACACCCTACCACAGTCTTACATGCCACGTAGTAATACACCCTACCTTAATCTTACACCACCACGTAGTAATACACCCTACCTTAATCTTACACCACCACGTAGTAATACACCCTACCACAATCTTACACCGCCACGTAGTAATACACCCCAACACAATCTTACACCACCACGTAGTAATACACCCTACCACAATCTTACATGCCACGTAGTTATACACCCTACCACAACCTTACACTACCACGTAGTAATACACCCCAACACAATCTTACACCACCACGTAGTAATACACCCCAACACAATCTTACACCACCACGTAGTAATACACCCTACCACAATCTTACACCATTACGTAGTAATACACCCTACCACAATCTAACACCACCACGTAGTAATACACCCTACCAAAATCGTACACCACCACGTAGTAATACACCCCAACACAATCTTACACCATTACGTATTAATACACCCTACCACACTCTTACACCACCACCTAGTAATACACCCTACCACAATCTTACACCATTACGTATTAATACACCCTACCACACTCTTACACCACCACGTAGTAATACACCCTACCACAATCTTACACCACAACGTAGTAATACACCCTACCACAATCTTACACCACCACGTAGTAATACACCCTACCACAGTCTTACACTGCCACGTAGTAATACACCCTACCACAATCTTACACTACCACTTAGTAATACACCCTACCACAATCTTACACCACCACGTAGTAATACACCCTACCACAATCTTACACCGCCACGTAGTAATACACCCTATCACAATCTTACACCATTACGTAGTAATACACCCTACCACAATCTTACACCACCACGTAGTAAAACACCCTACCACAATCTTACACCATTACGTAGTAATACAACCTACCACAATCTTACACCACCACGTAGTAATACACCCCAACACAATCTTACACCACCTCGTAGTAATACACCCTACCACAATCTTACATGCCACGTAGTAATACACCCTACCACAATCTTACACCACCACGTAGTAATACACCCTACTACAGTCTTACACCACCACGTAGTAATACACCCCAACACAGTCTTACACCACCTCGTAGTAATACACCCTACCACAATCTTACATGCCACGTAGTAATACACCCTACTATAATCTTACACCACCACGTAGTAATACACCCTACCACAATCTTACACCACCACGTAGTAATACACCCTACCACAATCTTACACCACCACGTAGTAATACACCCCAACACAGTCTTACACCACCACGTAGTAATACACCCTACCACAATCTTACATGCCACGTAGTAATACACCCCAACACAATCTTACACCACCTCGTAGTAATACACCCTACCACAATCGTACATGCCACGTAGTAATACACCCTACCACAATCTTACACCGCCACGTAGTAATACACCTTACCACAGTCTTACACCACCACGTAGTAATACACCCTACCACAATCTTACACCACCACGTAGTAATACACCCTACCACAATCTTACACCACCACGTAGTAATACACTCTACTACAATCTTACACCACCACGTAGTAATACACCCTACCACAATCTTACACCACCACGTAGTAATACACTCTACTACAATCTTACACCGCCACGTAGTAATACACCCCAACACAGTCTTACACCACCACGTAGTAATACACCCTACCACAATCTTACACCGCCACGTAGTAATACACCTTACCACAGTCTTACACCACCACGTAGTAATACACCCTACCACAATCTTACACCACCACGTAGTAAAACACCCCAACACAATCTTACACCACCACGTAGTAATACACCCTACCACAATCTTACACCACCACGTAGTAATACACTCTACTACAATCTTACACCGCCACGTAGTAATACACCCCAACACAGTCTTACACCACCACGTAGTAATACACCCTACCACAGTCTTACACCACCACGTAGTAATACACCCTACCACAATCTTACACCACCACGTAGTAATACACTCTACTACAATCTTACACCGCCACGTAGTAATACACCCCAACACAGTCTTACACCACCACGTAGTAATACACTCTACTACAATCTTACACCGCCACGTAGTAATACACCCCAACACAGTCTTACACCACCACGTAGTAATACACTCTACTACAATCTTACACCGCCACGTAGTAATACACCCCAACACAGTCTTACACCACCACGTAGTAATACACCCTACCACAATCTTACACCACCACGTAGTAATACACCCCAACACAGTCTTACACCACCACGTAGTAATACACTCTACTACAATCTTACACCACCACGTAGTAATACACTCTACTACAATCTTACACCGCCACGTAGTAATACACCCTACCACAATCTTACACCGCCACGTAGTAATACACCCTACCACAGTCTTACACCACCACGTAGTAATACACCCTACCACAATCTTACACCACCACGTAGTAATACACCCTACCACAATCTTACACCACCACGTAGTAATACACCCTACCACAATCTTACACCACCACCTAGTAATACACCCTACCACAATCTTACACCACCACGTAGTAATACACCCTACCACAATCTTACACCACCACCTAGTAATACACCCTACCACAGTCTTACACCACCACGTAGTAATACACCCTACCACAATCTTACACCACCACGTAGTAAAACACCCTACCACAGTCTTACACCACCACGTAGTAATACACCCTACCACAATCTTACACCACCACGTAGTAATACACTCTACTACAATCTTACACCGCCACGTAGTAATACACCCCAACACAGTCTTACACCACCACGTAGTAATACACTCTACTACAATCTTACACCGCCACGTAGTAATACACCCCAACACAGTCTTACACCACCACGTAGTAATACACTCTACTACAATCTTACACCGCCACGTAGTAATACACCCCAACACAGTCTTACACCACCACGTAGTAATACACTCTACTACAATCTTACACCACCACGTAGTAATACACCCCAACACAGTCTTACACCACCACGTAGTAATACACTCTACTACAATCTTACACCACCACGTAGTAATACACCCTACCACAATCTTACACCATCACGTAGTAATACACCCCAACACAATCTTACACCACCACGTAGTAATACACCCCAACACAATCTTACACCACCTCGTAGTAATACACTCTACTACAATCTTACACCACCACGTAGTAATACACCCTACCACAATCTTACACCATCACGTAGTAATACACCCCAACACAATCTTACACCACCACGTAGTAATACACCCTACCACAATCTTATACCACTATGTAGTAATACATTCTACCAAAATCTTACACCACCACGTAGTAATACACCCTACCACAATCTTACACCACCACGTAGTTATACACCCTACTACAGTCTTACACTGCCACGTAGTAATACACCCTACCACAGTCTTACACCACCACGTAGTTATACACTCTACTACAGTCTTACACTGCCACGTAGTAATACACCCTACCACAGTCTTACACCACCACGTAGTTATACACTCTACTACAGTCTTACACTGCCACGTAGTAATACACCCTACCACAATCTTACACCATTACGTAGTAATACACCCTAACACAGTCTTACACCACCACGTAGTAATACACCCTACCACAATCTTACACCACCACGTAGTAATACACTCTACCACAATCTTACACCACCATGTAGTAATACACTCTACTACAGTCTTACACCGCCACGTAGTAATACACCCTACTACAGTCTTACACCATCACGTAGTAATACACCCTACCACAATCTTACACCACCACGTAGTAATACACCCTACCACAATCTTATACCACTATGTAGTAATACATTCTACCAAAATCTTACACCACCACGTAGTAATACACCCTACCACAATCTTACACCACCACGTAGTTATACACCCTACCACAATCTTACACCACCACGTAGTAATACACCCTACCACAGTCTTACACCACCACGTAGTAATACACCCTACCACAGTCTTACACCACCACGTAGTTATACACCCTACCACAATCTTACACCACCACGTAGTAATACACCCCAACACAATCTTACACCACCTCGTAGTAATACACCCTACCACAATCTTACACCGCCACGTAGTAATACACCCCAACACAGTCTTACACCACAACGTAGTAATACACCCCAACACAGTCTTACATCATCACGTAGTAATACACCCTACCACAATCTTACACCACCACGTGGTAATACACCCTACCACAATCTTACACCACCACGTAGTAATACACCCTACCACAATCTTACACCATCACGTAGTAATACACCCTACCACAATCTTACACCACCACGTAGTTATACACCCTACCACAATCTTACACTACCACTTAGTAATACACCCTACTACAATCTTACACCACCACGTAGTAATACACCCTACCACAATCTTACATGCCACGTAGTAATACACCCTACCACAATCTTACATGCCACGTAGTAATACACCCTACCACAATCTTACACCACCACGTAGTAATACACCCTACCACAATCTTACATGCCACGTAGTAATACACCCTACCACAATCTTACACCACCATGTAGTAATACACCCTACCACAATCTTACACCACCACGTAGTAATACACCCCAACACAATCTTACACCACCACGTAGTAATACACCCTACCACAGTCTTACACCACCACGTAGTGATAACCCTACCTCAATCTTACACCACCACGTAGTAATACACCTTACCACAATCTTACACCACCACGTAGTAATACACCCTACCACAATCTTACACCACCACATAGTAATACACCCTACCACAATCTTACACCACCTCGTAGTAATACACCCTACCACAATCTTACACCACCACGTAGTAATACACCCTACCACAATCTTACACCACCACATAGTAATACACCCTTCCACAATCTTACACCACCACGTAGTAATACACCCTACCTCAATCTTACACCACCACGTAGTAATACACCCTACCACAATCTTACACCACCACGTAGTAATACACCCTACCACAGTCTTACACCACCACGTAGTAATACACCCTACCACAATCTTACACCACCACGTAGTAATACACCCTAACACAATCTTACACCACCACGTAGTAATACACCCTACCACAATCTTACACTACCACGTAGTAATACACCCTACCTCAATCTTACACCACCACGTAGTAATACACCCTTCCACAATCTTACACCACCACGTAGTAATACACCCTACCACAATCTTACACCACCACGTAGTAATACACCCTACCACAATCTTACACCACCACGTAGTAATACACCCTACCACAATCTTACACCGCCACGTAGTAATACACCCTATCACAATCTTACACCATTACGTAGTAATACACCCTACCACAATCTTACACCACCACGTAGTAATACACCCCAACACAATCTTACACCACCTCGTAGTAATACACCCTACCACAATCTTACATGCCACGTAGTAATACACCCTACCACAATCTTACACCACCACGTAGTAATACACCCTACTACAGTCTTACACCACCACGTAGTAATACACCCCAACACAGTCTTACACCACCACGTAGTAATACACCCTACCACAATCTTACACCACCACGTAGTAATACACCCTACTACAGTCTTACACCACCACGTAGTAATACACCCCAACACAGTCTTACACCACCTCGTAGTAATACACCCTACCACAATCTTACATGCCACGTAGTAATACACCCTACTACAATCTTACACCACCACGTAGTAATACACCCTACCACAATCTTACACCACCACGTAGTAATACACCCTACTACAGTCTTACACCACCACGTAGTAATACACCCCAACACAGTCTTACACCACCACGTAGTAATACACCCTACCACAATCTTACATGCCACGTAGTAATACACCCCAACACAATCTTACACCACCTCGTAGTAATACACCCTACCACAATCTTACATGCCACGTAGTAATACACCCTACCACAATCTTACACCGCCACGTAGTAATACACCTTACCACAGTCTTACACCACCACGTAGTAATACACCCTACCACAATCTTACACCACCACGTAGTAATACACCCTACCACAATCTTACACCACCACGTAGTAAAACACCCTACCACAGTCTTACACCACCACGTAGTAATACACCCTACCACAATCTTACACCACCACGTAGTAATACACTCTACTACAATCTTACACCGCCACGTAGTAATACACCCCAACACAGTCTTACACCACCACGTAGTAATACACTCTACTACAATCTTACACCGCCACGTAGTAATACACCCCAACACAGTCTTACACCACCACGTAGTAATACACTCTACCACAATCTTACACCACCACGTAGTTATACACCTTACCACAATCTTACACCACCACGTAGTAATACACCCTACCACAGTCTTACACCACCACGTAGTAATACACCCTAACACAGTCTTACACCACCACGTAGTTATACACCTTACCACAATCTTACACCACCACGTAGTAATACACCCTACCACAGTCTTACACCACCACGTAGTAATACACCCTACCACAATCTTACACCACCACGTAGTAATACACCCTACCACAATCTTACACCACCACGTAGTAATACACCCTACCACAATCTTACACCACCACTTAGTAATACACCCTAACACAATCTTACACCACCACGTAGTAATACACCCTACCACAGTCTTACACCACCACGTAGTAATACACCCTACCACAATCTTACATCACCACGTAGTAATACACCCTACCACAATCTTACACCACAACGTAGTAATACACCCTACCACAGTCTTACACCACCACGTAGTAATACACCCTACCACAGTCTTACACCACCACGTAGTAATACACCCTACCACAATCTTACACCACCACGTAGTAATACACCCCAACACAGTCTTACACCACCACGTAGTAATACACCCCAACACAGTCTTACACCACCACGTAGTAATACACCCCAACACAGTCTTACACCACCACGTAGTAATACACTCTACTACAATCTTACACCACCACGTAGTAATACACCCTACCACAATCTTACACCATCACGTAGTAATACACCCCAACACAATCTTACACCACCACGTAGTAATACACCCCAACACAATCTTACACCACCTCGTAGTAATACACTCTACTACAATCTTACACCACCACGTAGTAATACACCCTACCACAATCTTACACCATCACGTAGTAATACACCCCAACACAATCTTACACCACCACGTAGTAATACACCCCAACACAATCTTACACCACCACGTGGTAATACACTCTACTACAATCTTACACCACCATGTAGTAATACACCCTACCACAATCTTACACCACAACGTAGTAATACACCCCAACACAATCTTACACCACCACGTAGTAATACACCCTACCACAATCTTACACCACAACGTAGTAATACACCCCAACACAATCTTACACCACAACGTAGTAATACACCCTACCACAATCTTACACCACCACGTAGTAATACACCCTACCACAATCTTACACCACCACGTAGTAATACACCCTACCACAGTCTTACACCACCACGTAGTAATATACCCTACCACAACCTTACACTACCACGTAGTAATACACCCCAACACAATCTTACACCACCACGTAGTAATACACCCTACCACAATCTTACACCGCCACGTAGTTATACACCCTACCACAATCTTACACCACAACGTAGTAATACACCCTACCACAATCTTACACCACCACGTAGTAATACACCCTACTACAATCTTACACCGCCACGTAGTAATACACCCTACCACAATCTTACACCACCACGTAGTAATACACCCTACCACAATCTTACACTACCACGTAGTAATACACCCTACCACAATCTTACACCACCACTTAGTAATACACCCTACCACAGTCTTACACCACCACGTAGTAATACACTCTACTACAATCTTACACCAGGACGTAGTAATACACCCTACCACAGTCTTACACCACCACGTAGTAATACACTCTACTACAATCTTACACCACCACGTAGTAATACATCCTACCACAATCTTACACCAGGACGTAGTAATACACCCCAACACAATCTTACACCACCACGTAGTAATACACCCCAACACAATCTTACACCATTACGTAGTAATACACCCTACCACAATCTTACACCACCACGTAGTAATACACCTTACCACAGTCTTACACCACCACCTAGTAATACACCCTACCACAATCTTACATGCCACGTAGTAATACACCCTACCACAATCTTACACCACCACGTAGTAATACACCCTACCACAATCTTACACCACCACGTAGTAATACACCCCAACACAATCTTACACCATTACGTAGTAATACACCCCAACACAATCTTACACCACCACGTAGTAATACACCCCAACACAGTCTTACACCACCACGTAGTAATACACCCCACCACAATCTTACACCACCACGTAGTAATACACCCCAACACAGTCTTACACCACCACGTAGTAATACACCCTACCACAATCTTACACCACCACGTAGTAATACACCCCAACACAGTCTTACACCATCACGTAGTAATACACCCTACCACAATCTTACATGCCACGTAGTAATACACCCTACCACAATCTTACACCACCACGTAGTAATACACCCTACCACAATCTTACACCACCACGTAGTTATACACCTTACCACAATCTTACACCACCACGTAGTAATACACCCTAACACAATCTTACATGCCACGTAGTAATACACCCTACCACAATCTTACACCACCACGTAGTTATACACCTTACCACAATCTTACACCACCACGTAGTAATACACCCTACCACAATCTTACATGCCACGTAGTAATACACCCTACCACAATCTTACACCACCACGTAGTAATACACCCTGCCACAATCTTACACCGCCACGTAGTAATACACCCTACCACAATCTTACACCGCCACGTAGTAATACACCCTATCACAATCTTACACCACCACGTAGTAATACACCCTACAACAATCTTACACCACCACGTAGTAATACACCCTACAACAATCTTACACCACCACGTAGTAATACACCCTAACACAGTCTTACACCACCACGTAGTAATACACCCTACCACAGTCTTACACCATTACGTAGTAATACACCCTACCACAGTCTTACACCACCACGTAGTTATACACCTTTCCAGTCTTACACCACCACGTAGTAATACACCCTACCTAAAATAAGAGAATACCGAAGCGTCAACATAATCATAATCCAAACTCAAAATCGATTAAACCAGGGGCAAAATATGAACAAAGGAAAGATTTATATGGAGACCCTTGCAAAAGTACAAGAGTAAGCGTTTTTTGCTTCATCGAAGACACCCGCCATGTAAATCTTTTTGACATCCAAGTAAACATCAAGTTTTCAAAATGAAAACCAAGTATCATTGTCAATCACAACAAGTAAACACACTAATGATCATCCTCAAAAACGTCCATTTTCATATCACTTAAAGATAAAGATGGACGTTTTGGAACATGCTCATTAGTATGCCTGCTTATTGTGATTGAGAATTATGTATCAGGGGCAGATAACACAGCCGTACCATACGTGGTACCTCCAGTTACACTGCGTTACGGACTAGGACAAAACATTGATTTTATATCAATAATACAACAGCTGTTACTGTCGGTCCATCGTAAACTATATTTGTCGGGAGGTAGAACCTGTAATCCATCTGGGAGTTTGATGCCCGTTATGATTCATATTGTGTTTAGCAGCTCTATTTACCTAGTCGGGTGGTTATTCCGGCAAACGGTTGTCCGGTTTCTAGTTGATGTGAATGCAATGCTGTGTGTGCGCGTTAATTACCTGGAATACGGTGATTCCTATCAACGTTAGGTAAGGTATTTAATTATTTTATTCCTACACATTGTTTAGGTTGATGAACACTCCTTCTCTATCGGTACATCGGTACTTAAGTCGCATAGCTTTAGCTCAATCGTCAGAACATAGGTTACGCAACACTTGATCAACCCTATGAGTTGTAATATTGCATGAAGCAGGTGCGTTGTACATGTATAACCTTGTATTGTGGTATGTGACCGTCTAGTAATGTGATATTGTCGCCAAACAACGGGAACACATGTAGCGTATCTAGTCAGATTATGACGCGTACCTATACCTGGTCAACCAAATCACATGATGATATCTTTCGTGCTAGATAAAAGTAAATATTACAAGATTTTGTATAAACAGTGCATCGTAATTTATATGTTGCGGAGTTCTTGCTTGGCCCTAGTCATACACAAGAGGATGTTGTGAATAACGTCAGAAAGACCATGCTCTCCATCAATGCTAGATAAATAAATCTAATTTTAGGTTGTTATATAATATAGTTTAATGCAAAATACCTAGAAAGAAATAGGTTATTTAACGATAATACGGTCCCAGCGGGTGTTGGACATCTCCATGTTTGGTGCTGTTCGTAATTTCATCGGAACTGTTATTATGCTCTTTGTAGCTAACTGTTATGAAGTAAAATTATATTACAATTAGAGATAACAGCTTAAAGTTTTTATTTATTTAGACCTTTTAGCTTTCATTCATTCGACGTTTTTGAAAATCCTCATTTGTATGCCTGCTTGTTGTGATTGAGAATGCCTCAGTTTTCACATTAAGAATGCGACATTTACTTGGATCTTACCTTTAGATTTACATGGTGGGTGTCGTCGATGAAACAGCAGACGCATTCTCTTCCAGAACACCTGGTCTTATTGCAAAATAAAAAAATGAATACTGAAGCGTCACCACAACCATAATCCTAATTCAAAATCAATTGAATTAGGGTCAAGAAAAGGAAAAAAGGAAATATTTACATGGAGGTCCTTGTTAAGGAACAACAGAATAAGACCAGGTGTTCTGGAAGAGTAAGCGTCTTTTGTAAATCTCGGTCACATCCAAGTAAACATCAAGTCCTCAAAATGAGAACCGAGTCACAATTCTCAATCACAACAAGTAAGCACATTAATGAGCATACTCAAAAATGTCCATCTTCACATCGCCTAAGGACACATATTTTTTTTCTATGAGACAAAGATGGCGACATAAAATTTGCTAGTTCTGATCAACCTGCATCTCTCGAATCGCTGTAGTGAGTTTATTTGTCAGCAGTCAACATCGATCACGAACGTCACGATATTTAGAGCAAGGTCTATAATACCGAATCAACTGCGACATGTAAACACCATAGGTTGGAAAAGCAGGGATGTTACTATCACGAAATAGAAAGTTCACGATCGGATAATTGAAATTGTCACGTTTATCGTAGAACTTAGTAGTAAGATGTCCTTGTTGGTAATAGTTTAAGTAGAGATCGAGGCAAGCAGCTGATGTAAAGAGTCTGTTGTGTCATTTATTCCAAGTTCATAGGGCTATATACAATCGACATGGTCAGCAAACTTCTTTTTGTTTATAGACAATACATCGTCGATATATTAAAAGTGAAGTTAAAAGATTTGGCAAGGTTTTTGTAACCTGTTCTAATAAGCTTATCCACAAAATCAGCCTCGTATTAAAACAAAAACAAGTCATCTAAGAGTTGGTCAAAATTCGTTCTCATGGGAATGCCAAAAGTATGCAGGAAAATCTTTCCTCCAAACTCCAACAAAACTATTGTCAATCATTTATTTGTGTCGTCGTCCACCTTTTTTTTAAAAAAGAAAACACTCATTACGAGAGATCAAAGGCATTATTTCAGTTTTGCATGATGTATGCCAGTGTACAGGGATGAAAAATCAAATGCTTTGATAAAAAAACGCATTCTTTTAGGAGGGGCTGCTCAAGATTAATCAAAAGATCTTTCGAGTTTTTCAAAATCCATTAAATCTATTCATGGAGTATACATGTACAGTGTCTCAATAAGACTGAAGTCATGCTATAATGGTACTTAGAATCGGTTAAGTAATTAGCTACAACACTTCAAAAGAGTCTGCGTGTAAATCTTTCCATTGTTCATATTTTGTACTTCGTTTAATCGATTTTGAGTTCTAATTATATATTCTGTTGATGCTTCGGTATTCTTTTTTTATATTATTGTTATCATTCAACTGTCTATTCATAGTAACACAATATTCAATTACGTTGACTTTAAATTCTCAATCAAACATTGGTAACGTGCGGGGTGGTATCGTGGAGAAATAAAGATCTGCAAAACACACGCAGTGTCTTTTTATTATGTAATCATTGTGACGATTGTTTTGTCAAGGATTAGAAAAAAACCCAATATCGTTATCAGCGGAGGGGGACACATCGCATAGCGTATGATCTTTAGACCGAGTTGATTTATTAGTTTAAACCTAGGCACGGTCGTGTTTATGTACACCACAGTTGCTTGAGTTTTTGTCAGTAAATAATAAATATATACGAGGGGTGTTCCATAAATAATGTCATCTGTGCTTTATTTCGCGGAAATCGTGCACTTTATGCACAAAACCACCTCGTGTCGATTGAGTGATCCCTGGCTCGTGACACAGGTAAATATCTCGTCCACACGTTCACTGGCCTCGGTACAGTGTACATGGTTTCATAGCCTATTCGTTAGACTAGACACAAAATCACAGGAAAACGAGGTGAGAATGTTCTTGAAATTAGGGCCTATATAAAAGGTAGGTCATTACTCGGCATAAAGGCTGTATATATTCACCGCGAGGTGTGTGACATTTATGGAGAGGGCCAAATGTCTCACAGGACTGTTTGTAGGTGGGTAGGTAAATTTAGTGCTTTGCAGCAGCAACTGAAAGATGTTGCTCACCCAGGTCGTCCTGCAACAACGTCGACCAAAGGTAACATAGAAAAAATCCGAAACATCTTCCAAACTGATGCTCGATTCACCGTAAGACAATTGGCTCGAATGACAAACTTGTCGTTAGCAAGAGTTCATTCAATTTTGAAGAAACACCTAAAAGTTAGAAAGATAAATGCAAGATGGATACCCCATTTGATAACGGATGAGCTAAAGAAGACGCGTGTAACAATGGCAAAAAACTTCTCAAAATGTACCCAAAATATAGTAAAAAGGCTTTTGATAATATAGTCACTGGTGATGAGACCTGGGTGTATTATTTTGAACCAAAGCGGAAGGTTGCCAACCGAATATGGGCCACTAAAAATGCCAGTCGCCCAAGTATTGCCAAACGAATACGAACGGTAAAGAAGGTTTTGTATGCTATTTTTTTCACTAATAAGGGTCCAGCTATTCAAATCCCGGTGCCAAAAGGCAGAACGGTCACAGGCAAGTTCTATAAAAACGTTGTTCTGAGAAAGTTGAAGAACTACTACAAAAGTCGCCGTCCCAAAACAGGACTTAAGTATGTCCGACTTTTGCATGATAATGCACCCGCTCACAAGGCACGTATTGTGACCGACTTTTTTGAGTCAGAGAAGGTTACCGTCCTTCCACACCCTCCGTATTCGCCAGACTTGGCCCCCTGCGACTATTTTCTTTTTCCAAAACTTAAATATCATTTATCTGGAAGGAGATACAATTCGAAAAATGCCCCTGGATCTGCTGTTTATCAGTGTCTGATGGGTGTACCCATTGAAGAGTGTGTTCTGGCTGGCGGAGAGTATTTTGAAGGGCAAAAAAAGCAAATTAAAATGAACAAAAGCACTTCCGCTATATGAGCACCGATGCAAGTGTGACATTATTTTTGGAACACTCCTCGTATGCGTGAAATGAGCCTACCATTACAGTAATGTAATGGAAGTATACCAACGTTATTTCGCAACTATTTGTAAACAATGCACATAGCTTACTAGTTACGGGTCTGTCGTGCAATTCTCAGACGAAACACTGACATTTCCGATGAAATTAGATATTAATCCACCACTACATGCTAGTTTCGTTTCATCTAACGATAATTTCTCCGTCGCAAAGACGGTTTTTTTATGACTAGCGTACCGGAAACTTTTTAAGGAAACCGCCATGGCCTGTACATATGTGAGGTCACGAAGCCGCATGGAATGCAAAAGAATAAATAATGTTTTTTATTCAAATAAAATATATGCTGACGATTGCTGAGTCCATCAAATTATAGATGACCACGTGGAACGTAAATTGCATTTTTTTAAACACGAAGAGATTTCGTTAGAACTGTTGAAATTTACATAGATAAGGGTGATAACTCAAACTCTCGGGAACATTTGAAAAAGCCCGAGGAATTCCTAATGTTTCGTCCTGCACTGAATTGTTCAGAATGTGACGTCACATATGTACAGGCCATGGCGGCTTGCTTAAAAGTTGCCGGTTCGCTCGTCATAAAAAAAACCGTCTATGCAAAGGAAAAATTATCGTTAGACGAAACGAAACTAGCATGTAGTGGTGGATTAATATCTAAATGTATCAGAAATGTCGGTGTTTAGTCTAAGAATTGCACGACAGCCTCACAACAAGTAAGTTATGTGCATTGTTTACAAATAGTTGAGAAGTAACGTTGGAATATTTTCATTACATTCTGTAATGGACCGCGGCTCCATATATAAACATTTTTTTTATATACTGACAGAAACTCAAGCAACTGTGTGTACACGAACCTTAATCAATTACTGATGGTGCTCTACAGGTACATGGGGTATATCGACGAACTGAAGTCAGTATATTAGGAATAAGATTCATCAGTTTGGTATGAATGATATAGTTTGATATGAGTTTGTTTTGTACACAAACAGGAATTGAAAACTTAATTTGCGAGCTTTCGAAAACGTCTGAATCCTTTTTCAAACAAAGAGTACAATAGCCGAGTGTCGGTGTTCTGACCGCTGAAATCAGCTCACTGCCCAAAATAGGGCGAGTTGGAGAAGTCAGCTGTCACAAACGTAGCGCGACATTTCGTCCAAATGTACTCTAATACTACAGGTAGACAGAGGGACGGGTAAGATGTTTACCCATTCCGCCCCTTATTCCGCCCCGACACTCGGCTATTGTACTCTTTGCTTGACAAAGGAAACAGACGTTTTCGAAAGCTCGCAAATTAAGTTTTCAATTCCTTTTTGGGTACAAAACAAACTCAGTATATATGAAATCAGTACAATTAGGCTTAGATTGTTGACCATACGGTAATTTGTACCTCTCTACTAAGGATTATCATAAGACGAATACGTGACTGCACCTATTATGTTGGAACCGCATGCCAAATGATCGTATACTATAACATTACCTTTTATTTTATTAAATAAGTAAATCTTCTTTTCTCCTTTTACATAATAAAGTAGAATAAAGCAAGTTCAGCACTGTAGCATGAGGTGAAGTGTAGAAAGAGACATTTTAAATGCACGGAGATAGTATTAAAAGATGGAAAAAGAACTCTTTACCGATTTGTACGAAAGAAAACCTCTAGTTCTGAAGAAAAGTTAGCATATATATGAAAATGAGGATGAGATCAACATGAGGTCAACATTTCATAATCATTCAAACCCTATATTGGTTAGATAATAATGATTGACGATCTAGACGTGGCATTCATACATGTAGCTAATATAATATTCCATCCAATGAAATGCAAATCCATTGTCGCACCGTTACTTCACCAGACTACATCCTATAAGGGGTCATGTTCTGGTGACCTTTTTCCATCAGCCAATCAAATTACCGCTTCCAGAATCTTGAATGTGAATGTAATTCTATCTGTGCGTTTAGTTATGTCAGAACAACTTGCATGTTGTGACGAAATGACCAGCTGCAGATTACAGTTGAAGCTGATGATTCTAAGTAAAGAGGCTACAAAGGTCACCAGAACATGACCTCATATGGGATTAGGACCTTGATGTAAAGGAGTGAGAATAAGGATTGTATTTTAATCAGATTGGTTCTCGCTTCAAACATACATTAACGTAGAAGACCTGAACTATTTCGATATTTTACAAAAAAAATAACGCTTACGTGCTACTTATTGTTTCAGCAGCCGTGAAAAAAACACTGAGTAGAACATCTGGTGTCTTACCGATTTAGGCGAATAAAGAGAAAGGGATATATTAGAAAGACAGATAGTTCTTCACAGTTACGTCATAGAGATGTATAAAATAAAGTTAAGGGTAATTTATATAGCATATCTATAGATATTTCGCAAGCTTATTAATCCCTATTTCGGGCAATTTTAACAGGAATAACTTGATCAATTGTCGGAAGGTATCATGGCTTACCATGGACCTTGCTTTTGACATGTTAATTGCCAAGGTGTTTGTAAATGTTGGCAAAACATGCGTAAAATGTATTTCAGGGCGGACCAATTAGCTCAGGTAGATCAAACATGTTGAATAAAAGAGCATGTCGTTGTACTCCCAAGTGTCTACAGCACAGGAAAGGGACATCTGTTTGACTAGATATGGCTATATCAAAGCGTACTCATAATTCTGTTTTGACCTTGAATTGCAAATGGTGACTATGAAACGTTTTACTCGAATATACATAGATAGAAGTATTTTAATTAAAAAAGTTCCTATTGGATACTATTAAGACTTCTGAACAAAGGAAGAAGACTGTTTCCATGACAAATGTTAAAAATGTTGAGTTTGAGGCTTTTTACGGCATCTGCATTTTTTTACCTTAAACTCAGCGGTTAAACTACTTTTCCTAAAAAAGTCTTATATTGTTATGTTCAGAATCTTATTAGTCTCTAACAAGAACATTTCTGATGATTGAAATACCTCCCTTTATGCTATTATTGTTTAATGTTATTCACAACCGTCATTTGCATTTCAAGGTCAAAACAAAATCATTGTACGCGTTGAAAAAGCCGTATCCAGTCAAATGTCCCTATCGTGTGCTTTAGACGCTTGGGAGTACAATGGCATTGTTGTTTTTCTCGTTCATACATTGTAAAAAAATAATCTTATCCCATGCTGCAACTTCCCACAAAGTCACTTTATTCAAGAATATCTTATCATATATAGCTTATGTTTGAATATATTAAGAAAGTTTATGTGATCACAAACATTTTGGTATATTACATGACTATATTTGTGCCATACTTGGTTGTTTTCTGTTGTTTTGAATCAACATAATTTGCCTATTTAGATGACGAAAACATCTTGCCTTACTCATACAGGAAGTAACATTATATATATTATGAACTGGTATCAGCCAACGAAACATGAACATCTCTAGGGAGACAACTGTAGGAGCCGGTAGTACTCCGAAAGAAAAGGAAAAACACCCAACGCCAACAAACAATATGCAAAAATAGATTTAATACCTGATTTTCTTGACTGTTTTTATCTCTACGTTTTCTCCTTTGAAATTTCAGGAATTAAGAGGTGGAACACGCGTGATATGGTGGACACTAAATTTCTCGGTACGTACATGTAACTATCAGACAAAACATTGGTTAGTAAGTTTCATTTGACTCAGTAAAACAATATTTCATGTGACACAGTAAAACAATATTTCATGTGACACAGTAAAACAATATTTCATGTGACTCATTAAAACAATATTTCATGTGACTCGGTTAAACAATATTTCATGTGAATCATTAAAACAATATTTCATTTGACTCGGTTAAAATTATTTCATGTGACTCAGTAAAACAATATTTCATGTGAATCATTAAAACAATATTTCATGTGACTCGGTTAAACAATATTTCATTTGACACAGTAAAACAATATTTTATGTGACTCATTAAAACAATATTTCATGTGACACAGTAAAACAATATTTCATGTGACACAGTAAAACAATATTTCATGTGACTCATTAAAACAATATTTCATTTGACTCGGTTAAAATTATTTCATGTGACTCGGTTAAACAAAGTTTCATGTGACTCGGTAAAACAATATTTCATGTGACTCATTAAAACAATATTTCATTTGACTCGGTTAAACAATATTTCATGTGACACAGTAAAACAATATTTCATGTGACTCATTGAAACAATATTTCATGTGACACAGTAAAACAATATTTCATGTGACACAGTAAAACAATATTTCATGTGACTCATTAAAACAATATTTCATGTGACTCATTAAAACAATATTTCATGTGACTCATTAAAACAATATTTCATTTGACTCGGTTAAAATTATTTCATGTGACTCGGTTAAGCAAAGTTTCATGTGAGTCGGTAAAACAATATTTCATTTGACTCAGTAAAACAATATTTCATGTGACTCAGTAAAACAATATTTTATGTGACATAGTAAAACAATGTTTCATTTGACTCGGTTTAACAATATTTCATTTAACTCGGTTAATCAATATTTCATGTGACTCATTAAAAAATGTTTCATGTCACTCGGATAAACAATATTTTTAATTTGACTCGGTTAAACAATATTTCATGTGACTCGTTTAACCAATATTTCATATGACTCAGTAAAACAATATTTCATGTGACTCATTAAAACAATATTTTATGTGACTCATTAAAACAATATTCCATGTGACTCGCTTAAACAATATTTTATGTCACTCAGTAAAACAATATTTCATGTGACTCATTAAAACAATATTTCATGTGACTCGGTTAAACCATATTTCATTTGACTCAGTAAAACAATATCTCATGTGACTCGGTTAAACCATATTTCATGTGACACAGTAAAACAATATTTCATGTGACATAGTAAAACAATATTTCATTTGACTCAGAAAAACCAATATCTCATGTGACTCACCAAACTTCCTGGTCGGCCGTTGCAATCAATCTGATCAAATATTACCCAGTGGTAGCATTATTCAAACAATGGCAATAAGGTTACAAAACAAGCTAACAGAAACTTAAAACAGTTCCAGGAAGAATTCGTTTAAAGAGTCGTGTATTAGTGTGTATATCGGACAGGTAGCGTGTGGGTTATATACACAGCGAAGGTAGCTGACAGCCAGACCCTTTACCTACCCGTCTACACAGCTATAGGGTAGGGCTAGCTTTTCATCACACGGAACTATACACTCCTTCATAACGTAAGTATCCGACAATTGTAAAAGAATGTTTTACAAATATTATTATGCTTTATGCCATAACAATAGATTTGTGTATGTATGAAAAATGTATGCTGATGATAGTGGGATTCAATCCAGCTTAGGCATCATATACCGATATACAATGATATACAATCTACCCCGTATCTAAGTCCCCGATCTGGTACAAAGCTTCCCCAATACGGACACCCGTAACCTGACTCCTCAATCAGCGCCTTGTGATGTAGAGAATGCGTTCACTACTTCACACTCCCTTGTCAGACGATGGTTAAGTTTTAACAGCCATATCAACCCTGTGGTATGTTGTAAATTGTTTATAAATGTTTCGCTATATTCTATATAAATATATTAAAAAATATTGTATAAATTATCATATGCCATTTTAACATACTAAACATTGGCATTGCTCATTGAGAAAAATTCTAAATTGATTTATTATAACAATTTTCTCTACCAAGCCGGGTATTTGCATAAAGTAAACAATTCGTTTTTCCGATAATGGGTAATATTTGGATGTTATAATACAGTAGACGACCACCATGTCAGCCTTATAATCACCACAGAGGACGTTTATATTAATCTGATCGATAATATAGGGGGTTTGCATTACTGTTGTTTTCCACTTAAATAAACACCTTATAATTATGTCAAGCTGATAGACATTCTGATGAAACTAATGTAAAGTGATTTATTTGCTTTTCAAATTCATTCCATAGAAGAGGAGTTTCAAACCACATAAGACACACTATTGAAGTGTCCAAAATATGAATTATGAACACTAAAGTGCAGAAGAGATATACAATCACTAAGAAGGTAATACCTAGATTTGTTTTCAACGTATTTTAATCAGACTTTAAGAAAAAAAAATCGTTTGATTAATTTAATTAATTAGAACCTAGTTTTAAACAGTTAAAACTTGTTAATTCACGTCGCATTACCATTGCGTGTATATATATAGTAACAGAGTAAAATTACACCAACTACATGGAAGGTGAAAGAACGGTGTGCTCAAGACCGGTAAAATGCCGAGGCACTCGTCTCGTCCATTTAGACTTTTATAACTATGAGTGGTCATTTACACGTACTGATAGCTTGGCATACATTAACAAATAAATGTCAGTTTGACGAAGGCTGACAGAGAAATATTTGGTCTATTCCTTGGTTTAAACTGAATTGATTTAACATTTGATCCTTGCCTTCTGGCGCTACTGTAGAAAACAAATTACCCACTGACGCTATACCGAGTGGTGTTTTACATGTACATTCTGTTTATATAAATTTGTAATTAGGTTTGAACTAGTGGCACGTAATTTATCTACACTGTAATGGTTGACCATTGATTGTAGCATTAACAATTAGATTTAATGTTCATGGTCTCTTCCAATAGCTTTCCCATACAGGAGAGGTGTACATGTAATTCATGCGAATATTCAGAACAAATATCACCCTATTTATACATTGTAATGAAATGTCTTTAGGTCACAACACTTGAAGCTAAAACACAATGCAAAACTTTGCAGGTGGCCTCAAACGTTAAACCGTTAGCCATAAAATGAAGAATTACATAAATTTTCCACTTTATTTTCAGGTGGGGACAGAGCTTTAAATCGATAATACACCATGACTGGACTGTTCAGACAAAGGTAAATAACCGCATAAGTATTTATATATTCGGAAATCTTCTCGTATTGTTTCCTATGTCAGAAAGTTAAAGGGCAACTTTAAATTCTTTTCATAGAATCGTATTAAACTATTATTGGTATTTTATGGCAGTAAGCTCTTGTTACATATTAATGTGTGTCAAAGTAAACAATCGGGGACAAAACAACACAACTGCAATAAACAATTGGAGCGTGTCAATTATAGCCATTGTCAAGAGCAGACCAACTGGAATGTATCAGGTTATCAAGTTAAGTCCTAGCTAGGGCAGAGGGGATGTCACTTCGTATGATCATTTATTGATGTCATAAATACAAGTTCTGATAACTCATTGATAAGTTGGGTTCGCTGTCGGGGTAAAACTATTATAGGCCCATCTGGCAATGAAAGTTTCCAGTATCCTTATTGAATTATCAAGCTGAGAATTATCATCTCAGGGAGAATGAATGCTTAACAGTACACATATAATACTGAAAATGAATAGTACCTATCTGTTTGTATATTATGTCTCACTTCTCGTGTTCAAGAGAAAATCATTTAAAACGGGATATTTGTTTTTCAGAATTCCGCCACCTCCCCCTCTCACTTTTCTCAGCCACCTATATTTAGTTTTGAAGTGTAAAATGATACCGCGATATACATGTTATATAGCAGTACATATTTTATAATAGTATCACAATATACAGATATATAACAGGACATATTTTATAATGATATCGCAATATACATGTTATGTAACAGGACATATTCTATAATGATACAACACTATACATGTTATATAACAGTACATATTCATCATGATACACTGTACCACGATATACATGTTATATAACAGGACATATTCTATAATGATATCACAATATACATGTTATATAACAGGACATATTCTATAATGATATCACAATATACATGTTATATAACAGGACATATTTTATAATGATATCACAATATACATGTTATATAACAAGACATATTCTATAATGATATCACAATATACATGTTATATAACAGGACATATTCTATAATGATATCACAATATACATGTTATATAACAGGACATATTCTATAATGATATCACAATACACATGTTATATTATCAGGTAAATTCTATAATGATATCACAATATACATGTTATATAACAGGACATATTCTATAATGATATCACAATATACATGTTATATAACAGGACATATTTTATAATGATATCACAATATACATGTTATATAACAAGACATATTCTATAATGATATCACAATATACATGTTATATAACAGGACATATTTTATAATGATATCACAATATACATGTTACATTATCAGGTAAAAACTACAATGATATCGCAGTACTCATGATGAGTAGAATTGCAGAAAGCATTTTTTAGTTTTATAATGATACCATCATATATCATGTCTTATAACTACACTACAAAAATCGTAAATTATCGATGATAAGTTCTTGTTCACTGTCCGTTATAGCGTCATCACAGTGTCTAATGTACTATAAAACATATAGTAATGATAAGTTCTTGTTCACTGTCCGTTATAGCGTCATCACAATGTCTAATGTACAATAAAACATATAGTAATGATAAGTTCTTGTTCACTGTCCATTATAGCGTCATCACAATGTCTAATGTACTATAAAACATATTGTAATGATAAGTTCTTGTTCACTGTCCGTTATAGTGTCATCACAGTGTCTAATGTACTATAAAACATATAGTAATGATAAGTTCTTGTTCACTGTCCGTTATAGCGTCACCACAATGTCTAATGTACTATAAAACATATTGTAATGATAAGTTCTTGTTCACTGTCCGTTATAGCGTCACCACAATGTCTAATGTACTATAAAACATATTGTAATGATAAGTTCTTGTTCACTGTCCGTTATAGCGTCATCACAATGTCTAATGTACTATAAAACATATAGTGATGATAAGTTCTTGTTCACCTTCCGTTATAGCGTCATCACAGTGTCTAATGTACTATAAAACATAAAGTAATGATAACTTCTTGTTCACTGTCCGTTATAACGTCATCACAATGTCTAATGTACTATAAAACATATAGTAATGATAAGTACTTGTTCACCTTCCGTTATAGCGTCATCACAGTGTCTAATGTACTATAAAACATAAAGTAATGATAACTTCTTGTTCACTGTACGCTATAGCGTCATCACAGTGTCTAATGTACTATAAAACATATAGTAATGATAAATTCTTGTTCACTGTCCGTTATAGCGTCATCACAATGTCTAATGTACTATAAAACATATAGTTATGATAAGTTCTTGTTCACTGTCCGTTATAGCGTCACCACAGTGTCTAATGTACTATAAAACATATAGTAATGATAAGTTCTTGTTCACTGTCCGTTATAGCGTCATCACAGTGTCTAATGTACTATAAAACATATAGTAATGATAAGTTCTTGTTCACTGTCCGTTATAGTGTCATCACAGTGTCTAATGTACTATAAAACATATAGTAATGATAAGTTCTTGTTCACTGTCCGTTATAACGTCATCACAATGTCTAATGTACTATAAAACATATAGTAATGATAAGTTCTTGTTCACTGTCCGTTATAGCGTCACCACAATGTCTAATGTACTATAAAACATATAGTAATGATAAGTTCTTGTTCACTGTCCGTCATAGCGTCATCACAGTGTCTAATGTACTATAAAACATATAGTAATGATAAGTTCTTGTTCACTGTCCGTTATAGTGTCATCACAGTGTCTAATGTACTATAAAACATATAGTTATGATAAGTTCTTGTTCACTGTCCGTCATAGCGTCATCACAGTGTCTAATGTACTATAAAACATAAAGTTATGATAAGTTCTTGTTCACTGTCCGTTATAGTGTCATCACAGTGTCTAATGTACTATAAAACATATAGTGATGATAAGTTCTTGTTCACTGTCCGTAATAGCGTCACCACAATGTCTATTGTACTATAAAACATATAGTAATGATAAGTTCTTGTTCACTGTCCGTTATAGCGTCATCACAGTGTCTAATGTACTATAAAACATATAGTAATGATAAGTTCTTGTTCACTGTCCGTTATAGCGTCATCACAATGTCTAATGTACTATAAAACATATAGTAATGATAAGTTCTTGTTCACTGTCCGTTATAGCGTCATCACAATGTCTAATGTACTATAAAACATATAGTAATGATAAGTTCTTGTTCACTGTCCGTTATAGCGTCATCACAGTGTCTAATGTACTATAAAACATATAGTAATGATAAGTTCTTGTTCACTGTCCGTCATAGCGTCATCACAATGTCTAATGTACTATAAAACATATAGTAATGATAAGTTCTTGTTCACTGTCCGTTATAGCGTCATCACAATGTCTAATGTACTATAAAACATATAGTAATGATAAGTTCTTGTTCACTGTCCGTTATAGCGTCATCACAGTGTCTAATGTACTATAAAACATATAGTAATACTTACGCTCGGGACGAAATTCGTTTCTTCTGCATTTATAATGTTATCGTCCATATAAGTTTTAATTACATTTGTAACAGTGAAATATCGAAAATTATTCATTCTATAAAAGTGATATTTTTCACTGTAGATTTTGCTATAAAATTGTAATAAACAGAATATCTAACATTGTCTTCAGTAATACCAAACATATTTCCTCGTATGGCTAATATTTTGATATTTTTCACTCGTGCTGAGCACTCGTGAACTATATCAAAATATTTGCCCCACTCGTGAAATATATTTCGGTGTTGCGTATCATGCTTTACTATTATTATACTCGACTACTTGAAGACATTTGTCTTTGTAACGTTTTAAATGTTTCCACTTCGTGTTGTTTGACTGTGTAACCTTCGCTCAGTCATGCATGAAGAAGGCTAATTATAGATCCCGAGAAGGCATACCATTTTATGTAACAACCATTTTCACGGTGTCCGGTATGTATTTACAATACCGCCCTATCTACTGACTTGAGTACATTAAACCCGTAGTGACTTTATAGGTCACATTGTGGTTATGTTGTGAGACTGTCTGTGGTAGGCGTTTTAGAAGTATGGACGACACAATGGCTACAGACTTGAGGTTATTTTTCACCAGACACAGTGTCATCACGATCCGGAAGAGGCCGATTCTGTTGCTGGGTGCTGTACTGATGCTGATTTGGACGTTTCACTCCTCTGATCACGAGCTACCCCAGGATGGTGTCAGTGACGTGGACGATAGTAGAATTAGAGAGTTGTGGGAGTTTAACGCGGTGCCCGAGACGTTTGGACAAGTGCAGATGGTGGACGATTCGGTAAAACATTCTTTTGCACTTTTTATATATTCATTCGAAATTTATTTATTTTTGTAGCAGAAAAGATTCTAACAGCTACATACAGGTGTAGGCTTCACTTCTAACCGAGTAACGTAAGCAAACACTGTTAAATATTTAACACTTAAGTTAAGAATATGTTATAAAACAATATAATGTCGTGTTACAGTTATTTATAACATAATAGGATGTTGTATATACCGTACACGTATACAGCACTCATAGACATTTTATAGAAAGAAAACAGCAGATACAATGATGTGTTTTATTTATTTGTTCAAGTCTGATTTTGTAGACAATACTTTGGTCATTATGTTATTGTATTGTTGAGATCATATCAGTTTGTAGGAAGAAAATCCACGACGGTCTGACCGTAATTCTTCCCTTAAAGCCGTTTAGTATTGCAATGACAGCCAGCTGTTACTCATGTTGGAACTTGGGTATTTAATGGTTGTCGAATTCACTCGTAAGTCTTTTACTGTTTGAATGACAATATTGATAGGAGAAGCTAAAGGCCGATATATTTCCTCGTGTGATTTGCTGACTGTTACCAAAGTTACACAGATCAGGCTGTTACCAAGCTTACACAGATCAGACCGTTACCAAGGTTACACAGATCAGACTGTTGCCAAGGTTACACATATCAGACTGTTACAAAGATTACATATATCAGACTGTTACCAAGGTTATATAGATAAGACCGTTACCAAGGCTACACAGATCAGACTGTTAGCAAGGTTACCCAGATCAGACTGTTATCAGGGTTACACAGATCAGATTGTTACCAAGGTTACACAGATCAGACCGTTACCAAGGTTACACAGACTAGACTGTTACTGAAGTTATATAGATCAGACGAACAGCTTAGGCAACAAAGATCCGAAATGCTATTCTGACAATAGGAAGTTTAACATGGTGTTTCTGGACTTACGTAATGATAGATACTTTTGCCAATGAAATACAACTCCACTTCATTTGTCAATATTGGACACATTTTGTTAGTCATTGTTTGTGTATAATCTCTTCCTGTTGCTATTGCCATATCAATAGTTAATTGAGGTTTACCTAATGTGTTCTAACTGATGTTTACTCTACATTTTAACACTTGTTACGTTACAAGATATAATAATAGTAATATACAACATTTATAAAACGTCTCAAATCCACGTGAACATGCTCTTGCGTCTGGTTTGGACACAAACATAAGAACAGTATCACTTGGGTTTCCGATAATAATGGATACTAGTACATGTAATGTATTTGCTTTAATTCATAAATTTTTACGAGAGTCTCCATGTAAATGTTTCCTTTTTTTCATATCTTGCTCCTGGTTTAATCGATTTTGAGTTTGGATTATGATTTTGTTAACGCTTCGGTATTCTCTTATTCATTTTAAAAAACAAAACATACTTGCAATCATCATCGTCATACGTTAAACAAGAAAACTGTACACTCATTTTAACGTGCATGTTAATAAATGATTAAGGAAATAAATGAGGCAGGGAGTCTACAATGCATTTTCGTAAATTCGGGCAAAGTGTTAGACGTTCATTTAGCAGATAGAACACACAACTTTGCCAAAACTCTTCTAAAGCACCATTCCAAAGGTCAAAGTAATACGAGATATTTGGACACACACCAATGATTCCGAAACCGACTGCAGTGATCTTCACGGCTGATCAATATGATAACCAGCTCATTTGTGTATACCAACATTTTGTACTGTGATATGCATCGTTAAGGTAGCTTTTGCGATGAAAATAACATGAGTTCTGTCTTTCGAGTTCGAGTAACCAGACGTGTCGTAGTGTCGGCAACTCTCTACAAACGACCAGTTAGTTTTTCAGATATACCACAGAGAAAGGCATGACCATTATACCACCTAGAGGTAAAATTTACAGTTATAAACTACCAGATACAGCCGGTTTTGCAATATCGTTCTCTTATTTCTCAGTATTCAGGGAACAATCAAACTATGCCCCTAGATTTTTAACAGCAGTAACAGTCACTTAGTTCTGGCACCAACCTTGAGCTGGAGAACCTTTGTTTGCTGATAATTTGTGGAGAAGACTATAAGTTCTGTATAATCAGTCTGTTGGCGATCACTCAGGAGCTCCTGTCCAGCTTTAGGATTCCCTGATACGGTGGCGCATGGTCATGCATAGGACTGGTGTGTGTCATAATATATAGAGAATATTACATGGCAATTTCCATATCAGACCTTGTATCAACCCGAGATCCCAATATCGGCCCGAGAGCCGAAGACCCAAGGGTCGATATTGGGTCGAGGGTTGATACAAGACCTGATTTGGAAATGACCATGTCATATTCTATTTATTTTATTCTTTGAATTTTGTGACGGTTCATGATGTCTGTTTTTGATGATGTCTATTTTTGTGTTCCTTGTTTTGCCATCGTTTGGATATTGCTTAAGGTAAAGATAATTCTTACCATTAATAATGGATTCGGAACTATTGACCTGTTCCTCTACATCGGCGTCTTCGTTTTGTCTCTTTTTCTTCTATTAATCTATCAAGCTTTAGTTATCTTGATACGATAGGCTCCATGACATTCTTGCCAACATCAACGTCAACATCTGTCCTCCTATCCATTTTCGATTGTTGTAACTTCATGAACGTCATATGACGTCATGGCAATTTCGTAAGCGGGTTGATACAGTGTATTCGGCCCGCTCAGCAAGCGGGCTGATACAGTGTACGAAGAAATGCCATATTGGCCCGGTGAGCTGATATATACTAAAAACATGCGTATTTACCAAGTATACAATTTCCCTGTATTTTATAGTAAGTATATAATAAGTGTCGATATCTGTCACTGGTTTTGAATACAGGCAATATTTTCACGGTTTAAACGCTTAGAGAATACAATCGGAAACATTACTGTTGTGATATATTTGCATGTTTGAACCCTGCTTACTTGGGAATTGAAATGGGGGCGATATTTTCCCTTATCTTAAACACGCGTTGGTTCAGTATTTCACAACACCATGGCCGTATTCATGAAGCCGTTTTCATGCTCAAGCAAGGATTGTGTGCTCAAGCCTAATTTCTTATTGTGGCAAAAACTTACTTTACAAAACTTATTTTGTTAAAGGTTTGGCTAAAAAATAAAGATCTGCGAAGTCCAATAATGTTTGTAATGTTTCCAATTGACTTTTAGGTGAGTTTCAAGAAAGCTAGATTGAGCACAGCATCCATACTTGAGTACAATAACGGTTTCATGGATACGGACCAAGAACTGATGTAAAATACGTCCAGTCCAAAGTCGGCCAGGGCTCAGTTCCGCGAAGGCTACAGCTTCAAACATTATTATTAAAAGTACATCTAACACACAAGTGGCCAAGTATGTACATTTAAAAATAGGGGGAAATGTGGAGGTCTGTTTCTCAATATCATTGAACAATAGAGTAACAGGAAGGATATCATTGAGGGGTCACAGTTTTATAGTCGTTTGCAATTCAACTGTACATATGTGATGACAGCTGACACCGACTTGTTGAAATGTACACGAGCCACCAGAGGGAATCCATCAAGATCTATTGACACCAAATATTTCTTCAACAGTTTATTGTACACTTAGACCTCTTGTTATCTGTGATATTGGTGAATGGTTTTTAAAAAATATCCAATACAAAGTAGATAAAAATGCCATATGTTTACAGAATCATAATAGAAAAACGGCGTCTGGAACGGGATTTAACACAGACCGTTTGGACTAGAACTAATCTGTGTTGCGGACAATATCAGTCTTTCCTCTCCAGTTCCTTTCTGATGTATTATATAGCTACAGATTAATCCACATCGTTGGCTGTATTCAAATGTCGTAAGACAAGCTAGGTCTTCATGGTAAAGGAATAGTCTTAGATGATACTGTACATATGAGATTTAACTAAAATACTCAGACGTCAAGACTGTCACAGTCAAAGTCAACCCAAAGGACCCAGACAAGGCTCAAATAAAACATTCTACGATTGATGGACAAGGTATAACGATATTTTCGTCGAACCCATGCTTAGCTTTTAGCATGATAAGTTAAAAGACGTTCACAATTAAAGAAAAGAATTCGGCAATGTCATTTGAACTCACCTTGCCATCGTCTGATGACCAAATACTTTTTGCATGATATTGATCATTACTTCAAACAGACATTTAAATTGACAAAAGCAGATTCAGGATATATTCAAATTTCGGGGTCGTTTATATTTTTCACTTTGAAGTTAGATCCTTTGCAGATATCTTAATCAATTGTCTGATCGCAGCATGTAAAAACCCCGAGTTTATCCCCATAATAACATTCTCAGAGTGTGTAATAAAACTGAATTTATCACCATATGAACATTCTCAGAGTGTGTAATTAAAACTGAATTTATCACTATAGCAACATTCTCAATGTCTCAAATTTATCCCCATAATAACATTCCAAAGGTATGTATTAAAACTGAATTTATCACTATAGCAACATTTCCAGATTTATGTAATAAAACTGAATTGATCACTATAGTAACATTCTCTAGGTATGAAATGTAACTGAATTTATCAGAATATAGCAACTTTCCCAAGATATGTAACAAAACAGAATTGATCACTATAACAACATTCTCTAGGTATGTAATAAAACTGACGTTATCCCTATAGCAACATTCTCAATGTATGTAACAGTTTTTCGTAGTACACCATTTGAAATTATACAGAACTAGTTTATTTTCACTTATAAATTCATAAATTAAATGGGTTTTACGCACCTGACCCTGCTGCTTCTACATTAGGTTAGAAATTTTGGATTCCCACCTTTTGGCCCCTAGCATCACTGAAGAGTCCTGGGAGGATGAAACAGTTGTATGATGCAGTTTTGGCAAATTGTATATTTTACTAAATTTAAAAGATGCAGCATATGTGTGTGTTACGTCATCATGGTATTTTTCAATGGTGAGAAAATATCTTTTTCTGATTTTACCAATCAAAACACTTCTCAAAAGCGATAATTGGGAAAATTAAGAGCAACCCCGATGCATTTTGCTATAAAAATGATATAAACATATAGGATATCTAACAGCATATTCGATAATACAAATTTTTTTTATATTTTTTTTTTCAATCGTGCTGCTCACTCGTGAAAAAATATCCAAATTTTAGCGTCACTCGTTTAATATTTGGTATTACTATAAGATATCCTTTACGTACTAATATTATAAAGATTTTCAAAAGTAGCTGAATGTCCCACGAATTTTTTAAAGATCAGGTGATTTTATATTTAACAACTTTTTTAACTTCACAGATCGTCATGATTCCGGAGAAGTGGCAGCTGGAGGTCCTAGCACTGCCTAGACTGTCAGAGCTGTACCAAAGGTGGGTAGTAACTGACAGAGCTGTACCAAAGGTGAGTAGTAACTGTCAGAGCTGTACCAAAGGTGAGTAGTAACTGACAGAGCTGTACCACAGGTGGGTAGTAACTGACAGAACTGTACCACAGGTGAGTAGTAACTGACAGAGCTGTACCACAGGTGGGTAGTAACTGTCAGAGCTGTACCAAAGGTGAGTAGTAACTGACAGAGCTGTACCAAAGGTAAGTGGTAACTGTCAGGGCTGTACCAAAGGTGGGTAGTAACTGACAGAGCTGTACCAAAGGTGGGTAGTAACTGTCAGAGCTGTACCAAAGGTGGGTAGTGACTGGCAGAGCTGTACCACAGGTGGGTAGTAACTGACAGAGCTGTACCAAAGGTGGGTAGTAACTGACAGAGCTGTACCAAAGGTGGGTGGTAACTGACAGAGCTGTACCAAAGGTGAGTAGTAACTGACAGAGCTGTACCAAAGGTCGGTAGTAGCTGACAGAGCTGTACCAAAGGTGGGTAGTAACTGACAGAGCTGTACCAAAGGTGAGTAGTGACTGGCAGAGCTGTACCACAGGTGGGTAGTAACTGACAGAGCTGTACCAAAGGTGGGTAGTAACTGACAGAGCTGTACCAAAGGTGGGTAGTAACTGTCAGGGCTGTACCACAGGTGGGTAGTAACTGTCAGGGCTGTACCACAGGTGAGTAGTAACTGACAGAGCTGTACCACAGGTGGTTAGTAACTGACAGAGCTGTACCAAAGGTGAGTAGTGACTGGCAGAGCTGTACCAAAGGTGGGTAGTGACTGACAGAGCTGTACCAAAGGTGAGTAGTAACTGACAGAGCTGTACCAAAGGTTGGTAGTGACTGTCAGAGCTGTACCAAAGGTGGGTAGTAACTGACAGAGCTGTACCAAAGGTCGGTAGTAACTGTCAGAGCTGTACCAAGGTGAGTAGTAACTGACAGAGCTGTACCAAAGGTCGGTAGTAACTGACAGAGCTGTACCACAGGTGGGTAGTGACTGTCAGAGCTGTACCAAAGGTGAGTAGTAACTGACAGAGCTGTACCACAGGTGGGTAGTAACTGTCAGAGATGTACCAAAGGTGGGTAGTGACTGTCAGAGCTGTACCAAAGGTGAGTAGTAACTGACAGAGCTGTACCAAAGGTGGGTAGTGACTGTCAGAGCTGTACCAAAGGTGGGTAGTAACTGACAGAGCTGTACCAAAGGTGGGTAGTAACTGACAGAGCTGTACCAAAGGTGAGTAGTAACTGACAGAGCTGTACCAAAGGTGGGTAGTGACTGTCAGAGCTGTACCAAAGGTAGGTAGTGACTGTCAGAGCTGTACCAAAGGTGGGTAGTGACTGTCAGAGCTGTACCAAAGGTGGGTAGTGACTGTCAGAGCTGTACCAAAGGTGGGTAGTAACTGACAGAGCTGTACCAAAGGTGAGTAGTAACTGAAAGAGCTGTACCAAAGGTGGGTAGTAACTGACAGAGCTGTACCAAAGGTGAGTAGTAACTGACAGAGCTGTACCAAAGGTGGGTAGTAACTGACAGAGCTGTACCAAAGGTGAGTAGTGACTGTCAGAGCTGTACCAAAGGTGGGTAGTAACTGACAGAGCTGTACCAAAGGTGGGAAGTGACTGTCAGAGCTGTACCAAAGGTGGGTAGTAACTGTCAGAGCTGTACCAAAGGTGGGTAGTGACTGTCAGAGCTGTACCAAAGGTGGGTAGTGACTGTCAGAGCTGTACCAAAGGTGAGTAGTAACTGACAGAGCTGTACCAAAGGTAAGTGGTAACTTTCAGGGCTGTACCAAAGGTGGGTAGTGACTGTCAGAGCTGTACCAAAGGTGGGTAGTAACTGACAGAGCTGTACCAAAGTGGGTAGTAACTGTCAAGGCTGTACCACAGGTGGGTAGTAACTGTCAGGGCTGTACCACAGGTGAGTAGTAACTGACAGAGCTGTACCACAGGTGGTTAGTAACTGACAGAGCTGTACCAAAGGTGAGTAGTGACTGGCAGAGCTGTACCAAAGGTGGGCAGTGACTGACAGAGCTGTACCAAAGGTGAGTAGTAACTGACAGAGCTGTACCAAAGGTGGGTAGTGACTGTCAGAGCTGTACCAAAGGTGAGTAGTAACTGACAGAGCTGTACCAAAGGTGAGTAGTAACTGACAGAGCTGTACCAAAGGTAAGTGGTAACTTTCAGGGCTGTACCAAAGGTGGGTAGTGACTGTCAGAGCTGTACCAAAGGTGGGTAGTAACTGACAGAGCTGTACCAAAGGTGGGTAGTAACTGTCAGGGCTGTACCACAGGTGGGTAGTAACTGTCAGGGCTGTACCACAGGTGAGTAGTAACTGACAGAGCTGTACCACAGGTGGGTAGTAACTGTCAGGGCTGTACCAAAGGTGGGTAGTAACTGTCAGAGCTGTACCAAAGGTGGGTAGTAACTGACAGAGCTGTACCAAAGGTGGGTAGTAACTGTCAGAGATGTACCAAAGGTGGGTAGTAACTGACAGAGCTGTACCACAGGTGGGAAGTGACTGTCAGAGCTGTACCAAAGGTGAGTAGTAACTGACAGAGCTGTACCACAGGTGGGTAGTAACTGTCAGAGATGTACCAAAGGTGGGTAGTGACTGTCAGAGCTGTACCAAAGGTGAGTAGTAACTGACAGAGCTGTACCAAAGGTGGGTAGTGACTGTCAGAGCTGTACCAAAGGTGGGTAGTAACTGACAGAGCTGTACCAAAGGTGAGTAGTAACTGACAGAGCTGTACCAAAGGTGGGTAGTGACTGTCAGAGCTGTACCAAAGGTAGGTAGTGACTGTCAGAGCTGTACCAAAGGTGGGTAGTGACTGTCAGAGCTGTACCAAAGGTGGGTAGTGACTGTCAGAGCTGTACCAAAGGTGGGTAGTAACTGACAGAGCTGTACCAAAGGTGAGTAGTAACTGACAGAGCTGTACCAAAGGTGGGTAGTAACTGACAGAGCTGTACCAAAGGTGAGTAGTAACTGACAGAGCTGTACCAAAGGTGGGTAGTAACTGACAGAGCTGTACCAAAGGTGAGTAGTGACTGTCAGAGCTGTACCAAAGGTGGGTAGTAACTGACAGAGCTGTACCAAAGGTGGGAAGTGACTGTCAGAGCTGTACCAAAGGTGGGTAGTAACTGTCAGAGATGTACCAAAGGTGGGTAGTGACTGTCAGAGCTGTACCAAAGGTGGGTAGTGACTGTCAGAGCTGTACCAAAGGTGAGTAGTAACTGACAGAGCTGTACCAAAGGTAAGTGGTAACTTTCAGGGCTGTACCAAAGGTGGGTAGTAACTGACAGAGCTGTACCAAAGGTGGGTAGTAACTGACAGAGCTGTACCAAAGGTGAGTAGTAACTGACAGAGCTGTACCAAAGGTCGGTAGTAGCTGACAGAGCTGTACCAAAGGTGGGTAGTAACTGACAGAGCTGTACCAAAGGTGAGTAGTGACTGGCAGAGCTGTACCACAGGTGGGTAGTAACTGACAGAGCTGTACCAAAGGTGGGTAGTAACTGACAGAGCTGTACCAAAGGTGGGTAGTAACTGTCAGGGCTGTACCACAGGTGGGTAGTAACTGTCAGGGCTGTACCACAGGTGAGTAGTAACTGACAGAGCTGTACCACAGGTGGTTAGTAACTGACAGAGCTGTACCAAAGGTGAGTAGTGACTGGCAGAGCTGTACCAAAGGTGGGTAGTGACTGACAGAGCTGTACCAAAGGTGAGTAGTAACTGACAGAGCTGTACCAAAGGTTGGTAGTGACTGTCAGAGCTGTACCAAAGGTGGGTAGTAACTGACAGAGCTGTACCAAAGGTCGGTAGTAACTGTCAGAGCTGTACCAAGGTGAGTAGTAACTGACAGAGCTGTACCAAAGGTCGGTAGTAACTGACAGAGCTGTACCACAGGTGGGTAGTGACTGTCAGAGCTGTACCAAAGGTGAGTAGTAACTGACAGAGCTGTACCACAGGTGGGTAGTAACTGTCAGAGATGTACCAAAGGTGGGTAGTGACTGTCAGAGCTGTACCAAAGGTGAGTAGTAACTGACAGAGCTGTACCAAAGGTGGGTAGTGACTGTCAGAGCTGTACCAAAGGTGGGTAGTAACTGACAGAGCTGTACCAAAGGTGGGTAGTAACTGACAGAGCTGTACCAAAGGTGAGTAGTAACTGACAGAGCTGTACCAAAGGTGGGTAGTGACTGTCAGAGCTGTACCAAAGGTAGGTAGTGACTGTCAGAGCTGTACCAAAGGTGGGTAGTGACTGTCAGAGCTGTACCAAAGGTGGGTAGTGACTGTCAGAGCTGTACCAAAGGTGGGTAGTAACTGACAGAGCTGTACCAAAGGTGAGTAGTAACTGAAAGAGCTGTACCAAAGGTGGGTAGTAACTGACAGAGCTGTACCAAAGGTGAGTAGTAACTGACAGAGCTGTACCAAAGGTGGGTAGTAACTGACAGAGCTGTACCAAAGGTGAGTAGTGACTGTCAGAGCTGTACCAAAGGTGGGTAGTAACTGACAGAGCTGTACCAAAGGTGGGAAGTGACTGTCAGAGCTGTACCAAAGGTGGGTAGTAACTGTCAGAGCTGTACCAAAGGTGGGTAGTGACTGTCAGAGCTGTACCAAAGGTGGGTAGTGACTGTCAGAGCTGTACCAAAGGTGAGTAGTAACTGACAGAGCTGTACCAAAGGTAAGTGGTAACTTTCAGGGCTGTACCAAAGGTGGGTAGTGACTGTCAGAGCTGTACCAAAGGTGGGTAGTAACTGACAGAGCTGTACCAAAGTGGGTAGTAACTGTCAAGGCTGTACCACAGGTGGGTAGTAACTGTCAGGGCTGTACCACAGGTGAGTAGTAACTGACAGAGCTGTACCACAGGTGGTTAGTAACTGACAGAGCTGTACCAAAGGTGAGTAGTGACTGGCAGAGCTGTACCAAAGGTGGGCAGTGACTGACAGAGCTGTACCAAAGGTGAGTAGTAACTGACAGAGCTGTACCAAAGGTGGGTAGTGACTGTCAGAGCTGTACCAAAGGTGAGTAGTAACTGACAGAGCTGTACCAAAGGTGAGTAGTAACTGACAGAGCTGTACCAAAGGTAAGTGGTAACTTTCAGGGCTGTACCAAAGGTGGGTAGTGACTGTCAGAGCTGTACCAAAGGTGGGTAGTAACTGACAGAGCTGTACCAAAGGTGGGTAGTAACTGTCAGGGCTGTACCACAGGTGGGTAGTAACTGTCAGGGCTGTACCACAGGTGAGTAGTAACTGACAGAGCTGTACCACAGGTGGGTAGTAACTGTCAGGGCTGTACCAAAGGTGGGTAGTAACTGTCAGAGCTGTACCAAAGGTGGGTAGTAACTGACAGAGCTGTACCAAAGGTGGGTAGTAACTGTCAGAGATGTACCAAAGGTGGGTAGTAACTGACAGAGCTGTACCACAGGTGGGAAGTGACTGTCAGAGCTGTACCAAAGGTGAGTAGTAACTGACAGAGCTGTACCACAGGTGGGTAGTAACTGTCAGAGATGTACCAAAGGTGGGTAGTGACTGTCAGAGCTGTACCAAAGGTGAGTAGTAACTGACAGAGCTGTACCAAAGGTGGGTAGTGACTGTCAGAGCTGTACCAAAGGTGGGTAGTAACTGACAGAGCTGTACCAAAGGTGAGTAGTAACTGACAGAGCTGTACCAAAGGTGGGTAGTGACTGTCAGAGCTGTACCAAAGGTAGGTAGTGACTGTCAGAGCTGTACCAAAGGTGGGTAGTGACTGTCAGAGCTGTACCAAAGGTGGGTAGTGACTGTCAGAGCTGTACCAAAGGTGGGTAGTAACTGACAGAGCTGTACCAAAGGTGAGTAGTAACTGACAGAGCTGTACCAAAGGTGGGTAGTAACTGACAGAGCTGTACCAAAGGTGAGTAGTAACTGACAGAGCTGTACCAAAGGTGGGTAGTAACTGACAGAGCTGTACCAAAGGTGAGTAGTGACTGTCAGAGCTGTACCAAAGGTGGGTAGTAACTGACAGAGCTGTACCAAAGGTGGGAAGTGACTGTCAGAGCTGTACCAAAGGTGGGTAGTAACTGTCAGAGATGTACCAAAGGTGGGTAGTGACTGTCAGAGCTGTACCAAAGGTGGGTAGTGACTGTCAGAGCTGTACCAAAGGTGAGTAGTAACTGACAGAGCTGTACCAAAGGTAAGTGGTAACTTTCAGGGCTGTACCAAAGGTGGGTAGTGACTGTCAGAGCTGTACCAAAGGTGGGTAGTGACTGTCAGAGCTGTACCAAAGGTGGGTAGTGACTGTCAGAGCTGTACCAAAGGTGGGTAGTGACTGTCAGAGCTGTACCAAAGGTGGGTAGTGACTGTCAGAGCTGTACCAAAGGTGGGTAGTAACTGACAGAGCTGTACCAAAGGTGGGTAGTGACTGTCAGAGCTGTACCAAAGGTGGGTAGTGACTGTCAGAGCTGTACCAAAGGTGGGTAGTGACTGTCAGAGCTGTACCAAAGGTGGGTAGTGACTGTCAGAGCTGTACCAAAGGTGGGTAGTGACTGTCAGAGCTGTACCAAAGGTGAGTAGTAACTGACAGAGCTGTACCAAAGGTGGGTAGTGACTGACAGAGCTGTACCAAAGGTGGGTAGTGACTGTCAGAGCTGTACCAAAGGTGGGTAGTGACTGTCAGAGCTGTACCAAAGGTGGGTAGTGACTGTCAGAGATGTACCAAAGGTGGGTAGTGACTGTCAGAGCTGTACCAAAGGTGAGTAGTAACTGACAGAGCTGTACCAAAGGTGGGTAGTGACTGTCAGAGCTGTACCAAAGGTGAGTAGTAACTGACAGAGCTGTACCAAAGGTGGGTAGTGACTGTCAGAGCTGTACCAAAGGTGAGTAGTAACTGACAGAGCTGTACCAAAGGTGGGTAGTGACTGTCAGAGCTGTACCAAAGGTGGGTAGTAACTGACAGAGCTGTACCAAAGGTGGGTAGTAACTGACAGAGCTGTACCACAGGTGGGTAGTAACTGGCAGGTCCTAGCTCTGCCTAGACTGTCAGAGCTGTACCAACGGTGAGTAATACCTGACAGGTCCCAGCTCTGACTAGACTGGCAGGGCTGTACCAAAGGTGAGTAATACCTGACAGGTCCTAGCTCTGCCTAGACTGTCAGAGCTGTACCAAAGGTGAGTAAAACCTGACAGGTCCCAGCTCTGACTAGACTGGCAGGGCTGTACCAACGGTGAGTAATAACTGACAGAACTATACAGAAGGCGAGTAATAACTGACAGAACTATACAGAAGGTGAGTAATAACTGACAGAACTATACCGAAGGTGGGTAATAACTGACAGAACTATACAGAAGGTCAGTAGTAACTGACAGAAATATACGGAAGGTGAGTTATAACCGACAGAACTATACAGAAGGTCAGTAATAACTGACAGAACTATACAGAAGGTGAGTAATAACTGTCAGAACTATACAGAAAGTCAGTAGTAACTGACAGAACTATACATCAGGTCAGTAGTAACTGACAGAACTATACAGAAGGTGAGTTATAACCGACAGAACTATACAGAAGGTGAGTAATAACTGACAGAACTATACAGAAGGTGAGTAATAACTGACAGAACTATACAGAAGGTGAGTAATAACTGACAGAACTATACAGAATGTGGGTAATAACTGACAGAACTATACAGAAGGTGAGTAATAACTGACAGAACTATACAGAATGTGGGTAATAACTGACAGAACTATACAGAAGGTCAGTAATAACTGACAGAACTATACAGAAGGTGAGTAATAACTGACAGAACTATACAGAAGGTGGGTAATAACTGACAGAACTATACAGAAGGTGGGTAAAAACTGACAGAACTATACAGAAGGTCAGTAATAACTGACAGAACTATACAGAAGGTCAGTAATAACTGACAGAACTTTACAGAAGGTGGGTAATAACTGACAGAACTATACAGAAGGTGAGTTATAACTGACAGAACTTTACAGAAGGTGAGTAATAACTGACAGAACTATACAGAAGGTGAGTAATAACTGACAGAACTATACAGAAGGTCAGTTATAACTGACAGAACTATACAGAAGGTCAGTTATAACTGACAGAACTATACAGAAGGTCAGTAATTACTGACAGAACTATACAGAAGGTGAGTAATAACTGACAGAACTATACAGAAGGTGGGTTATAACTGACAGAACTATACAGAAGGTCAGTAATAACTGACAGAACTATACAGAAGGTGAGTAATAACTGACAGAACTATACAGAAGGTGGGTAATAACTGACAGAACTATACAGAAGGTGTGTAATAACTGACAGAACTATACAGAAGGTCAGTAATAACTGACACAACTATACAGAAGGTCAGTAATAACTGACAGAACTATACAGAAGGTGAGTAATAACTGACAGAACTATACAGAAGGTCAGTAATTACTGACAGAACTATACAGAAGGTCAGTAATAACTGACAGAACTATACAGAAGGTGTGTAATAACTGACAGAACTATACCGAAGGTGAGTTATAACCGACAGAACTATACAGAAGGTGTGTAATAACTGACAGAAGTATACAGAAGGTCAGTAGTAACTGACAGAACTATACAGAAGGTCAGTAATAACTGACAGAACTATACAGAAGGTGGGTAATAACTGACAGAACTATACAGAAGGTCAGTAATAACTGACAGAACTATACAGAAGGTGTGTAATAACTGACAGAACTATACAGAAGGTCAGTAATAACTGACAGAACTATACAGAAGGTGTGTAATGACTGACAGAACTATACAGAAGGTGAGTTATAACCGACAGAACTATACAGAAGGTGAGTAATAACTGACAGAACTTTACAGAAGGTCAGTTATAACTGACAGAACTATACAGAAGGTGTGTAATAACTGACAGAACTATACAGAAGGTGAGTTATAACTGACAGAACTATACAGAAGGTGAGTTATAACCGACAGAACTATACAGAAGGTCAGTAATAACTGACAGAACTATACAGAATGTCAGTAATAACTGACAGAACTATACAGAAGGTGAGTAATAACTGACAGAACTATACAGAATGTGGGTAATAACTGACAGAACTATACAGAAGGTGAGTAATTACTGACATAATTATACAGAAGGTCAGTAATAATTGACAGAACTATACAGAAGGTGAGTAATAACTGACAGAACTATACAGAAGGTCAGTAATAACTGACAGAACTATACAGAAGGTGGGTAATAACTGACAGAAATATACAGAAGGTGAGTAATAACTGACAGAACTACAGAAGGTGGGTAATAACTGACAGAAATATACAGAAGGTGAGTAATAACTGACAGAACTGTACAGAAGGTGAGTAATAACTGACAGAACTATACAGAAGGTGAGTTATAACCGACAGAACTATACAGAAGGTCAGTAATAACTGACAGAACTATACAGAAGGTCAGTAATAACTGACAGAAATATATAGAAGGTCAGTAATAACTGACAGAACTACAGAAGGTGAGTAATAACTGACAGAAATATACAGAAGGTCAGTAATAACTGACAGAACTATACAGAAGGTGGGTAATAACTGACAGAAATATACAGAAGGTGGGTAATAACTGACAGAACTATACAGAAGGTCAGTAATAACTGACAGAAATACACAGAAGGTGGGTAATAACTGACAGAACTATACAGAAGGTCAGTAATAACTGACAGAACTATACAGAAGGTGAGTAATAACTGACAGAACTATACAGAAGGTCAGTAATAACTGACAGAACTACAGAAGGTGGGTAATAACTGACAGAACTATACAGAAGGTCAGTAGTAACTGACAGAACTATACAGAAGGTGAGTAATAACTGACAGAACTATACAGAATGTGGGTAATAACTGACAGAACTATACAGAAGGTCAGTAATAACTGACAGAACTACAGAAGGTGGGTAATAACTGACAGAACTATACAGAAGGTCAGTAGTAACTGACAAAACTATACAGAAGGTCAGTAATAACTGACATAACTATACAGAAGGTCAGTAATAACTGACAGAACTATACAGAAGGTCAGTAATAACTGACATAACTATACAGAAGGTGGGTAATAACTGACAGAACTATACAGAAGGTGGGTAATAACTGACAGAACTATATAGAAGGTGAGTAATAACTGACAGAACTATACAGAAGGTCAGTAATAACTGACAGAACTATATAGAAGGTGAGTAATAACTGACAGAACTATACAGAAGGTCAGTAATAACTGACAGAACTATACAGAAGGTGAGTAATAACTGACAGAACTATACAGAAGGTGAGTTATAACTGACAGAACTATACAGAAGGTCAGTAATAACTGACAGAACTTTACAGAAGGTGGGTAATAACTGACAGAACTATACAGAAGGTGAGTTATAACTGACAGAACTTTACAGAAGGTGAGTAATAACTGACAGAACTATACAGAAGGTGAGTAATAACTGACAGAACTATACAGAAGGTCAGTTATAACTGACAGAACTATACAGAAGGTCAGTTATAACTGACAGAACTATACAGAAGGTCAGTAATTACTGACAGAACTATACAGAAGGTGAGTAATAACTGACAGAACTATACAGAAGGTCAGTAATAACTGACAGAACTATACAGAAGGTCAGTAATAACTGACAGAACTATACAGAAGGTGAGTAATAACTGACAGAACTATACAGAAGGTGGGTAATAACTGACAGAACTATACAGAAGGTGTGTAATAACTGACAGAACTATACAGAAGGTCAGTAATAACTGACACAACTATACAGAAGGTCAGTAATAACTCACAGAACTATACAGAAGGTGAGTAATAACTGACAGAACTATACAGAAGGTCAGTAATTACTGACAGAACTATACAGAAGGTCAGTAATAACTGACAGAACTATACAGAAGGTGTGTAATAACTGACAGAACTATACCGAAGGTGAGTTATAACCGACAGAACTATACAGAAGGTGTGTAATAACTGACAGAAGTATACAGAAGGTCAGTAGTAACTGACAGAACTATACAGAAGGTCAGTAATAACTGACAGAACTATACAGAAGGTGGGTAATAACTGACAGAACTATACAGAAGGTCAGTAATAACTGACAGAACTATACAGAAGGTGTGTAATAACTGACAGAACTATACAGAAGGTCAGTAATAACTGACAGAACTATACAGAAGGTATGTAATGACTGACAGAACTATACAGAAGGTGAGTTATAACCGACAGAACTATACAGAAGGTGAGTAATAACTGACAGAACTTTACAGAAGGTCAGTTATAACTGACAGAACTATACAGAAGGTGTGTAATAACTGAAAGAACTATACAGAAGGTGAGTTATAACTGACAGAACTATACAGAAGGTGAGTTATAACCGACAGAACTATACAGAAGGTCAGTAATAACTGACAGAACTATACAGAAGGTCAGTAATAACTGACAGAACTATACAGAAGGTGAGTAATAACTGACAGAACTATACAGAATGTGGGTAATAACTGACAGAACTATACAGAAGGTGAGTTATAACCGACAGAACTACAGAAGGTGGGTAATAACTGACAGAAATATACAGAAGGTCAGTAATAACTAACAGAACTATACAGAAGGTCAGTAATAACTGACAGAAATATACAGAAGGTCAGTAATAACTGACAGAAATATACAGAAGGTGGGTAATAACTAACAGAACTATACAGAAGGTCAGTAATAACTGACAGAACTATACAGAAGGTCAGTAATAACTGACAGAACTATACAGAAGGTCAGTAATAACTGACAGAACTATACAGAAGGTCAGTAATAACTGACAGAAATATACAGAAGGTCAGTAATAACTGACAGAAATATACAGAAGGTGGGTAATAACTAACAGAACTATACAGAAGGTCAGTAATAACTGACAGAAATATACAGAAGGTGGGTAATAACTGACAGAAATATACAGAAGGTGAGTTATAACCGACAGAACTACAGAAGGTGGGTAATAACTGACAGAAATATACAGAAGGTGGGTAATAACTAACAGAACTATACAGAAGGTCAGTAATAACTGACAGAACTATACAGAAGGTCAGTAATAACTGACAGAACTATACAGAAGGTCAGTAATAACTGACAGAACTATACAGAAGGTCAGTAATAACTGACAGAAATATACAGAAGGTCAGTAATAACTGACAGAAATATACAGAAGGTGGGTAATAACTAACAGAACTATACAGAAGGTCAGTAATAACTGACAGAAATATACAGAAGGTGGGTAATAACTGACAGAACTATATAGAAGGTGAGTAATAACTGACAGAAATATACAGAAGGTCAGTAATAACTGACAGAACTATACAGAAGGTGGGTAATAACTGACAGAAATATACAGAAGGTCAGTAATAACTGACAGAACTATACAGAAGGTGTGTAATAACTGACAGAACTATACAGAAGGTGAGTAATAACTGACAGAACTATACAGAAGGTCAGTAATAACTGACAGAAATATACAGAAGGTCAGTAATAACTGACAGAACTATACAGAAGGTCAGTAGTAACTGACAGAACTATACAGAAGGTGAGTAATAACTGACAGAACTATACAGAAGGTCAGTAATAACTGACAGAACTATACAGAAGGTCAGTAATAACTGACAGAACTACAGAAGGTGGGAAATAACTGACAGAACTATACAGAAGGTCAGTAGTAACTGACAAAACTATACAGAAGGTCAGTAATAACTGACAGAACTATACAGAAGGTCAGTAATAACTGACAGAACTATACAGAAGGTCAGTAATAACTGACATAACTATACAGAAGGTGGGTAATAACTGACAGAACTATACAGAAGGTGGGTAATAACTGACAGAACTATATAGAAGGTGAGTAATAACTGACAGAACTATACAGAAGGTCAGTAATAACTGACAGAACTATATAGAAGGTGAGTAATAACTGACAGAACTATACAGAAGGTCAGTAATAACTGACAGAACTATACAGAAGGTGAGTAATAACTGACAGAACTATACAGAAGGTGAGTTATAACTGACAGAACTATACAGAAGGTCAGTAATAACTGACAGAACTTTACAGAAGGTGGGTAATAACTGACAGAACTATACAGAAGGTGAGTTATAACTGACAGAACTTTACAGAAGGTGAGTAATAACTGACAGAACTATACAGAAGGTGAGTAATAACTGACAGAACTATACAGAAGGTCAGTTATAACTGACAGAACTATACAGAAGGTCAGTTATAACTGACAGAACTATACAGAAGGTCAGTAATTACTGACAGAACTATACAGAAGGTGAGTAATAACTGACAGAACTATACAGAAGGTGGGTTATAACTGACAGAACTATACAGAAGGTCAGTAATAACTGACAGAACTATACAGAAGGTGAGTAATAACTGACAGAACTATACAGAAGGTGGGTAATAACTGACAGAACTATACAGAAGGTGTGTAATAACTGACAGAACTATACAGAAGGTCAGTAATAACTGACACAACTATACAGAAGGTCAGTAATAACTGACAGAACTATACAGAAGGTGAGTAATAACTGACAGAACTATACAGAAGGTCAGTAATTACTGACAGAACTATACAGAAGGTCAGTAATAACTGACAGAACTATACAGAAGGTGTGTAATAACTGACAGAACTATACCGAAGGTGAGTTATAACCGACAGAACTATACAGAAGGTGTGTAATAACTGACAGAAGTATACAGAAGGTCAGTAGTAACTGACAGAACTATACAGAAGGTCAGTAATAACTGACAGAACTATACAGAAGGTGGGTAATAACTGACAGAACTATACAGAAGGTCAGTAATAACTGACAGAACTATACAGAAGGTGTGTAATAACTGACAGAACTATACAGAAGGTCAGTAATAACTGACAGAACTATACAGAAGGTGTGTAATGACTGACAGAACTATACAGAAGGTGAGTTATAACCGACAGAACTATACAGAAGGTGAGTAATAACTGACAGAACTTTACAGAAGGTCAGTTATAACTGACAGAACTATACAGAAGGTGTGTAATAACTGACAGAACTATACAGAAGGTGGGTTATAACTGACAGAACTATACAGAAGGTGAGTTATAACCGACAGAACTATACAGAAGGTCAGTAATAACTGACAGAACTATACAGAAGGTCAGTAATAACTGACAGAACTATACAGAAGGTGAGTAATAACTGACAGAACTATACAGAATGTGGGTAATAACTGACAGAACTATACAGAAGGTGAGTAATTACTGACATAATTATACAGAAGGTCAGTAATAATTGACAGAACTATACAGAAGGTGAGTAATAACTGACAGAACTATACAGAAGGTCAGTAATAACTGACAGAACTATACAGAAGGTGGGTAATAACTGACAGAAATATACAGAAGGTGAGTAATAACTGACAGAACTACAGAAGGTGGGTAATAACTGACAGAAATATACAGAAGGTCAGTAATAACTGACAGAACTATACAGAAGGTCAGTAATAACTGACAGAAATATACAGAAGGTCAGTAATAACTGACAGAACTACAGAAGGTGAGTAATAACTGACAGAAATATACAGAAGGTCAGTAATAACTGACATAACTATACAGAAGGTCAGTAATAACTGACAGAAATATACAGAAGGTCAGTAATAACTGACAGAACTATACAGAAGGTGTGTAATAACTGACAGAACTATACAGAAGGTGAGTAATAACTGACAGAACTATACAGAAGGTCAGTAATAACTGACAGAACTACAGAAGGTGGGTAATAACTGACAGAACTATACAGAAGGTCAGTAGTAACTGACAGAACTATACAGAAGGTGAGTAATAACTGACAGAACTATACAGAAGGTCAGTAATAACTGACAGAACTATACAGAAGGTCAGTAATAACTGACAGAACTACAGAAGGTGGGTAATAACTGACAGAACTATACAGAAGGTCAGTAGTAACTGACAAAACTATACAGAAGGTCAGTAATAACTGACAGAACTATACAGAAGGTCAGTAATAACTGACAGAACTATACAGAAGGTCAGTAATAACTGACATAACTATACAGAAGGTGGGTAATAACTGACAGAACTATACAGAAGGTGGGTAATAACTGACAGAACTATATAGAAGGTGAGTAATAACTGACAGAACTATACAGAAGGTCAGTAATAACTGACAGAACTATATAGAAGGTGAGTAATAACTGACAGAACTATACAGAAGGTCAGTAATAACTGACAGAACTATACAGAAGGTGTGTAATAACTGACAGAACTATACAGAAGGTGAGTAATAACTGACAGAACTATACAGAAGGTCAGTAATAACTGACAGAACTACAGAAGGTGGGTAATAACTGACAGAACTATACAGAAGGTCAGTAGTAACTGACAGAACTATACAGAAGGTGAGTAATAACTGACAGAACTATACAGAAGGTCAGTAATAACTGACAGAACTATACAGAAGGTCAGTAATAACTGACAGAACTACAGAAGGTGGGTAATAACTGACAGAACTATACAGAAGGTCAGTAGTAACTGACAAAACTATACAGAAGGTCAGTAATAACTGACAGAACTATACAGAAGGTGGGTAATAACTGACAGAACTATACAGAAGGTCAGTAATAACTGACATAACTATACAGAAGGTGGGTAATAACTGACAGAACTATACAGAAGGTGGGTAATAACTGACAGAACTATATAGAAGGTGAGTAATAACTGACAGAACTATACAGAAGGTCAGTAATAACTGACAGAACTATATAGAAGGTGAGTAATAACTGACAGAACTATACAGAAGGTCAGTAATAACTGACAGAACTATACAGAAGGTCAGTAATAACTGACAGAACTATACAGAATGTGAGTAATAACTGACAGAACTATACAGAAGGTGGGTAATAACTGACAGAACTATACAGAAGGTCAGTAATAACTGACAGAACTATACAGAAGGTCAGTTATAACTGACAGAACTATACAGAAGGTGAGTAATAACTGACAGAACTATACAGAAGGTCAGTAATAACTGACAGAACTATACCGAAGGTGAGTAATAACTGACAGAACTATATAGAAGGTGAGTAATAACTGACAGAACTATACAGAAGGTCAGTAATAACTGACAGAACTATACAGAAGGTCAGTAATAACTGACAGAACTATACAGAAGGTGAGTAATAACTGACAGAACTATACAGAAGGTGAGTTATAACCGACAGAACTATACAGAAGGTCAGTAATAACTGACAGAACTATACAGAAGGTGGGTAATAACTGACAGAACTATACAGAAGGTGAGTAATAACTGACAGAACTATACAGAAGGTGGGTAATAACTGACAGAACTATACAGAAGGTCAGTAATAACTGACAGAACTATACAGAAGGTCAGTAATAACTGACAGAACTATACAGAAGGTCAGTAATAACTGACAGAACTATACAGAAGGTGAGTAATAACTGACAGAACTATACAGAAGGTGAGTTATAACCGACAGAACTATACAGAAGGTCAGTAATAACTGACAGAACTATACAGAAGGTGGGTAATAACTGACAGAACTATACAGAAGGTGAGTAATAACTGACAGAACTATACAGAAGGTGGGTAATAACTGACAGAACTATACAGAAGGTCAGTAATAACTGACAGAACTATACAGAAGGTCAGTAATAACTGACAGAACTATACAGAATGTGAGTAATAACTGACAGAACTATACAGAAGGTGGGTAATAACTGACAGAACTATACAGAAGGTCAGTAATAACTGACAGAACTATACAGAAGGTCAGTTATAACTGACAGAACTATACAGAAGGTGAGTAATAACTGACAGAACTATACAGAAGGTCAGTAATAACTGACAGAACTATACCGAAGGTGAGTAATAACTGACAGAACTATACAGAAGGTGAGTAATAACTGACAGAACTATACAGAAGGTCAGTAATAACTGACAGAACTATACAGAAGGTGAGTAATAACTGACAGAACTATACAGAAGGTGAGTAATAACTGACAGAACTATACAGAGGGTGAGTAATAACCGACAGAACTATACAGAAGGTGAGTAATAACCGACAGAACTATACAGAAGGTCAGTAATAACTGACAGAACTACAGAAGGTCAGTAATAACTGACAGAACTATACAGAAGGTTGGTAATAACTGACAGAACTATACAGAAGGTGGGTAATAACTGACAAAACTATACAGAAGGTCAGTAATAACTGACAGAACTGTACAGAAGGTGTGTAATAACTGACAGAACTATACCGAAGGTGAGTAATTACTGACAGAACTATACAGAAGGTGAGTTATAACCGGCAGAACTATACAGAAGGTCAGTAATAACTGACAGAACTGTACAGAAGGTGTGTAATAACTGACAGAACTATGCAGAAGGTGAGTAGTAACTGACACAACTATACAGATGGTGTTATAACTGACAGAACTATACAGAAGGTGAGTAGTAACTGACACAACTATACAGATGGTGTTATAACTGACAGAACTATACAGAAGGTGTGTTATAACTGGCAGATTGTTTATGATTGGTAGAATCATGCAAATGTCAATTAGAATGATAAGATCTAGAATTTATTACATATTGACGTTTTCCTTCGAATAATCTAGCACTTCATTTTTGAAAGGATTGAATTGTGTGCGGTGTACGACTTGGAGATAAACATCGATGTCGCCATGCAATGTGAAGTACAGATAATTTATGGCAAAATGTGACGTTTTTCATATTTTTTTTTCAGAAACATGAATAATCTGCAGATTTTCTGCCCAGTGAAAACCGTCTTTGGTGGAACCCACGATGGCTGGACCGTGTGTTCGATGGAACAGCGTAACAAGTGTGTCGTCTATCTTGTCACGTGAGTCCAATATCATACAGAATCTAAACTGGTGTGACGTCATTTCACGTGATTGTAATTAACACATGGAGTGATTGGTATTATAGTGCTTAAATAATCAAAGAAAATAAAAGACAGAAGGCATATTTACATAATTTATTGAGTTGATCCAATAAGCAGAAGAAAATTTAAAAAAATACATTATCATATTGTGGCCATACGTTCAACAACAGTTACTTGGTAGTAACTAACGTGATAAGATTCATAATTAATATCGAAAGTGTTTATGGTTTTTTGGAAAAGAACACAGGGAAAACGTGTAAATTAAATTGTTGAGTATGTTGCTAACATATGATGTTTACTCCAAATTGCTAATTTATTCTTCAAATCCAGTATTATTGTCTAAAAACTGTGCAAGAATAATTTATGTAAAGATTATTTTACACAACCAATATATGTTTTTAATGTGACTTTTCGATGACTAGTGCGATATGTCCCCTGTCACCTTCATCAGACTAATGACCAACAAAGCGTATGCACACAGCTACAAAAAATGTACAGTAATAAATTATATATATTAAAGGACTGAGAGACTTCCTTTACTCGTAAGGAACATTCCATACGAGCAAAAATAAAATCAGAGACTACCAAAGCGTCAATAAAACCATAATCCGAATTCAAAATCGATTACATGGAGACCCTCGTAAAAGTACAAGATAATACGACCAGATGTTTCGGAAGAGTAAGCGTCTTCTGCTTCATCGACGACAACCATGTAATCAATCATCAAAATGAGAACCGAGTCATCATTGTAAATCACAACAAGTAAGCACACTAATTAGCGATCTCAAAAACATCCATCTTCATATACCATTAAGATACAGAATATTTATCGATGAGATCAAGATGGCGACCATAAAACTTGCGCATAGTCTTCATCAACCTGCATGTGCTGTAAGTTTGTTCGTCAGCAGTTGACATCTATTACGAAAATCTCGATATTCAAAGCAAGCCCTAGAATAACGAATCAACTGCGACATGTAAACACCATTGGATGGAGAAGCAGGGATGTTACTATCAAGAAATTGAAACTTCACGATAGTAAGTTGCCTGTGTTGGTCAAACGTTGTTCTAACCGGGTCTCTTTAAATTACATTATTATATATTACAGGAGTGATCCAGGACGCAGTGAGTTTCTGTCGGAAGTAAAATCTATCTGGGGATGCCAAGTCAGCAAGATAGACCAAAAGTAAGCATCATTATTCTCGTTAGACGAAGAGTTGTGGCATCACGGCGTCTAAATATTTAAATTGATAGATATTTCCATAAATATATAACCCATGAATTGAAAATGATTATGATAATATTTAGATAGCGTTAATAGTAAAGTAGCTTAGATCCGGAGCCATTAATCCCAGCAGTAAAGGAAGAACTGAGTCAGACAAAAAAGGTATACAAACACAGTGTTGTAATGGACAAAAAGATATGCAAACACAGTGTTGTAATTGACAAAACAGATGAACAAACACGGTTTTGTAATTGATAAAAAAGATATACAAACACAGTGTTGTAATGGACAAAACAGATATGTAAACACAGTGTTGTAATTGACAAAAAGATATACAAACACAGTGTTGTAATTGACAAAACAAATAAACAAACACAGTGTTGTAATTGACAAAACAAATAAGCAAACACAGTGTTGTAATTGACAAAACAGATAAACAAACAGAGTGTTGTAATTGACAAAAAAGATATACAAACACAGTGTTGTAATTGACAAAACAAATATGCAAACACAGTGTTGTAATTGACAAACAGATATACAAACACAGTGTTGTAATTGACTTAACAAATATACAAACACAGTGTTGTAATTGACAAAACAGATATACAGCAAAGTGTTGTAATTGACAAAAAGATATACAAACAGTGTTGTAGTTGACAAAAAGATATGCAAACACAGTGTTGTAATTGACAAAACAGATGAACAAACACAGTTTTGTAATTGACAAAAAGATATACAAACACAGTGTTGTAATGGACAAAAAACAGATCTACAAACACAGTGTTGTAATGGACAAAAAACAGATCTACAAACACAGTGTTGTAATGGACAAAAAACAGATCTACAAACATAGTGTTGTAATGGACAAAAAAAAAGATATACAAACACAGTGTTGTAATTTCAGAAACTGCACAGAGAAAACACTACGACGCGTCAGTGGCGAGGTAAGTTCAATATATTTAAGGATTAACTTTCTATTTTGTTTAGGGTATCGGGGGATAACTACGATGGAAAACGGGTAAATTGGATAACCGACGAAGCCGGTTATGTAGAATTTACCCTAAACAAAATAGAAAGTTTATCCTTACATTACGTAACTATCTTGTTCATTATAGTCAAATCTTCGGACACAGATTTCGTTTCAAAACTAATTAACGTGGGAATGGTTCGTTAAATGTAACAGCATGAAATTTGCAAGCTCCGCCCACGTTTATTGTTGGTGACGTCACACAATTGTGTTTCAAACTGTAGGAGTTTCATAGCTCCGCCCACATGTATTGTTGTTGACGTCATAGAAATTTGTCACGAGTTTGACTACAGTTATGCGGTGATAATTATAGACTGTTGAGAAATGGTTATCGAGTGAATGTCAGTGTAGACTGTAAATATATATATATATATTTACACCTCTCCCTTCTTGGCCTTAGTAAACTCTGACTGCGAATAAATTCGCGTATACGCAATGAAAACAGGCTCTGTGGATTGATATTTGTTCAAATATGACGTCGTTCACGCTTCAGAACAATAACGAATCACTGATGGTCATTGTTTGGTTCCGTCAAGATTTTGAAACATGGAACATATATTGAATAACTTTCGTCTGATTATACAATAAATGGTTTCTGCAAGCGAACATGGCGGCGCCCTGCAGTTGTGACGTCCGACGTCGGACCGCGTCTCAACCACATTACTGTGTCAATGCGTGTACATAACGACCGTTCTAAATAAAGAAATAAATTCGAAGTGCTAGTTATATTATTTAATACCAAATTTACATATGATGTAATGATGAAAAGTTGTGTTATTCACTGTGTATTTTCTAAACTTACCAATATATCGATGAAGATTCAGTGGGACAATATTATCTTAGCAACCACGGCCATCGTAGTTACCATCGTAGCAACCCGCTTCGAATGTTTTTTCTTCGTATAATACTTGAAAACTAATAATGGTGTAAATATAAGAATTGTACCTAACTTTTACTGTGTATACGGTAGTATGCCAGAATGAGGTACAATCGTTTTATATAAAACACTACAGCGCATCAGTGGCGAGGTAACGACTTAACAGAAACGCATTTTAAATGTTTTCCAAGTTGTGAAAGTTTATTGCTTTTTGCAACAAATTTATTAATTTAGGAAAAGGAAAGTCAATAAACGATGAATTTCAAAATATATTTTCCAAAATCAATTAATTCTCTATCATCTTATTTCCAAACCAGAAAGTGATAGACATACTCGCCATAGATGTGGATGACTCAGAGGCTATTTTACTGGAGAGAATGATCGCTTTGGGAGTGATAAGTAAAGCCAAACAGCTGTTAATAACTTTCCACGGCGACATGGAAGGTCAGTTAAACGCTAAACAGTACCAGGACAGGCTAACCATACAGAGAAACCTACTCCACATGGGGTACCGGATATTTCACCGCACTAGGAACACCCAGTGCACCCACTGTGATAAGTCTCCAAGGCCTGGATGTGTCACACTGAACATGGTGAGTACAGGTTATACTGAGGAAAGACTTTCTATTACCTTGTTTATGTTAAATATAGTCAGCACTATGAAGCCAAGACATATTTAGATAACTTTTTTCTTTGTTTATGTTATACGATACACTTTTTAACGTTTGCTTGTGAACTAAAGATTCACTTGGCACAAAACTTAATGTTCGAGTGTACACCACACAACGTTGTTTTATTGTTCAGAAAAAAAAGTAAACATGTTTCAAATTCCATAAAGTTGGCCAGCTTTTGACATCAACATATCCAAGGTATTTTAGGTATATTAAACACTTACCAAACAGTACTAGAGTGGTCTATCCAATCACTCACCAAATCTCCTTAGTGGGGAGATTATTTACAACTGATAAAACAGGTATTACATGTTTGTTATTACAACCAAACAAAGTGCTTTCACCTTGTAATATTGAACCATAAAAGAGCTACTGTTGAAACAGGCAAGGTTGCATATGGACATTTAATTATGTATGTTTCAAAAGTTTGAGAAAATTAGTGGAATTTAAGACTAACAAGGAATGACGTAATTATATAATGGGCCATGTCTCTACTCAAAATAGTTAATTGTGAACGTCGAGTAATGGCAAACCCTTCCAATGAGTCGGCCATCTTGTTCTGTTAAGTTTGTGAAGTGTAGGAGCTGATACAGTCTAATTTAGTTCCAGGGATGGAGAAAAACAAGGGAAAATGAAAATGAAAAAGAAATGAATAGTCGAAAGTTATTCCATAACATGCAAAAGATTTGAGACATTGTCTTCGGGTGCTACCTTTTTGGTTGACATATTGTATTGCTATGAAACATGTTTTTTTTTTTTTGAGATGGCTTACCATTGTGTTCAGATAGCAGTCGACTGGTGATATATGAACATATTATACATTTTCTTATTGTATTTCATTCAGAAAAAATAAGTGTTCGTGAGAAAGTGCGTGAAATCCATGCGTTACGGGGTAACTACAAAAGCATCGTTTCGTTCAGGTGTTGTGTTATATTTCCACAGATGTTACCTGCACAAGTGAAAGCCCCCATTGCAATTCCACCAGAAAACATTCTCAATAATCTTACCTCCAACCAACTCAACCGATATTACCACAGGTAAATATATCACAGAATATTACCCAAGGTACATATATCAGATTACCACAGGTAAATATATCAGAACATATTACCACAGGTACCTATATCAGATTACAAGAGGTACATATATCATATTACCACAGGTACCTATATCAGATTGCCACAGGTACATATATCATATTGCCACAGGTACATATAACATATTACCACAGGTACATATAACATATTACCACAGGTACATATATCATATTAACTCAGGTACATATATCAGATTACCACAGGTACATATAACATATTACCACAGGTACATATAACATATTACCACAGGTACATATATCATATTACCACATGTACATATATCAGATTACCACAGGTAAATATATCAGATTACAACAGGTTCATATATCAGATTACCACAGGTACATATATCAGATTACCACAGGTACATATATCAGATTACCACAGGTACATAAAACATATTACCACAGGTAAATATATCAGATTACCACATGTACATATATCAGATTACCACAGGTACATATATCAGATTACCACAGGTACATATATCAGAACATATTACCACAGGTTCATATATCATATTACCACAGGGACATATATCCTATTACCACAGGTACATATATCAGATCACCACATGTACATATATCAGAACATATTACCACAGCTACCTATATCAGATTACCACAGGTACATATATCATATTGCCACAGGTACATATAACATATTACCACAGGTACATATAACATATTACCACAGGTACATATATCATATTACCACAGGTACATATATCATATTACCACAGGTACATATATCATATTACCACAGGTACATATATCAGATTACCATAGGTAAATATATCATATTACCACAGGTACATATAACATATTACCACAGGTACATATATCATATTACCACAGGTACATATATCAGATTACCACAGGTACATATATCAGATTACCACAGGTACATATAATATATAACCACAAATACATATATCAGATTACCACAGGTACATAAAACATATTACCACAGGTAAATATATCAGATTACCACATGTACATATATCAGATTACCACAGGAACATATATCAGATTACCACAGGTACATATATCAGATTACCACAGGTACATATATCAGAACATATTACCACAGGTTCATATATCATATTACCACAGGGACATATATCCTATTACCACAGGTACATATACCAGATCACCACATGTAAATATATCAGAACATATTACCACAGCTACCTATATCAGATTACCACAATGCATATATCAGAGTTAGCTAAACTGTAACTACATAGTTAGCTAAACTGTATATAAGAACTAATTACCATATAAGTAGATAAACTATATACCACAGGAAACTATCCTTTAATCTTTTATCACAGGTAACTATACTATAAATCAAGACTTATTACCACGGGTAACTATACTATATATCAGAATCTGTTATCACAGGTAACTATACTATATATCAGAATATGTTATCACAGGTAACTATACTATATATCAGAATCTGTTATCACAGGTAACTATACTATATATCAGAATCTGTTATCACAGGTAACTATACTATATATCAGAATCTGTTATCACAGGTAACTATACTATATATCAGAATCTGTTATCACAGGTAACTATACTATATACCATATCCTTTATCACAGGTAACTATACTATATATCACAACCTATTACCACAGGTAACTATACTATATATCAGAACATATTACCACGTGTAACAATACTATATATCAGGACTTATTACCACGGGTAACTATACTATATATCAGAACCTATTACCACGGGTAACTATACTATATATCAGAACCTATTACCACGGGTAACAATACTATAAATCAGAACTTATTACCACGTGTAACAATACTATATATCACAACCTATTACCACAGGTAACTATACTATATATCAGAACTTATTACCACGTGTAACTATACTATATATCAGAACCTAATACCGCGGGTCACTATACCATATATCAGGCATAGAAAATGTTTACATTATTAAATGGATACAGCTTTGAGTAAATGCTATACTAGGGTGTTTGGAATTATCAACGAGATTTATGGTCTGATCTTTAATCTACCTTAACGTTGGTTTAAATGCTGGTTTTAGCACGACAATAACCCTAAATCACAACATTCGTTATCAACAGTAATTATTGAAATTATTCCGCTCAAACTGTAAATGTTAAATTCAAGGAACATGTTTTCTATTCTGCACACAACATCGTAACGAGTTTCTAAATGTGCGATAGTGTGTTCCTTTGTGATAAAAACATAAGGCATAGTAGTCGATATAGTCTTCACCCCATTCAACCCTCGAAATACAACTCAAATGTATAACCATGACCTGTCTTCAATTCATCAAAGCCGTTCAAGGTATAATAATCAGGTAATACCTTCTCGCCTTGTCAAATGATGCTATTGTAAGGGAAGTACACAGAGCCTTTCCTTATTTCTTTATAAACATTAAATCTATTACTTCCGCTATTTATTTATGCATGATTATGGAAAAAGTTCTCCGTCACTGAGGATGAGAAGAGTGAGAAGAAACCTTTTGATACTGTCATCATTACTGTCAATCAATACACAATAGTAATTAGGTCATACAATACATACAAATCAATGTAGAGTATTGAATAACCCGCCTTACTTAGGCCTGCTTCTCACAAGTTTAACATAAGGATTTTTCAACTGCCTTCTTTATTTTCAAATACTTCAACCCATATTATTTTATAATACATTTCAGATTTCAAAATTCGTATCAGCTGCCTTTTGCTTTTTCTTTTCGTTTTGATTTTGTTTTCTGGTTTTGTATGTTTTTTTTCAATTCTGCATTACTTTCCTTACTATATTTCCTTTTTTTTAATATTTACAAAACGACCAAATATCCCCAATTCATACGCAATGTCAACAAATTCCATTAAATATAGAGAGTGCCGCAGTATACCAGTAGACATTGCAGTATACATGTAGGCATTGCAGTATACCTGTAGACATTGCAGTATACCTGTAGACATTGCAGTATACCTGTAGACATTGCAGTATACCTGTAGACATTGCAGTATACCAGTAGACATTGCAGTATACCTGTAGACATCGCAGTATACCTGTAGACATTGCAGTATACCTGTAGACATTGCAGTATACCTGTAGACATCGTAGTATACCAGTAGACATCGCAGTATACCTGTAGACATTGCAGTATACCTGTAGACATTGCAGTATACCTGTAGACATCGTAGTATACCAGTAGACATTGCAGTATACCTGTAGACATTGCAGTATACCAGTAGACATTGCAGTATACCTGTAGACATCGTAGTATACCTGTAGTCATTGCAGTATACCTGTAGACATTGCAGTATACATGTAGACATTGCAGTATACCTGTAGACATTGCAGTACACCTGTAGACATTGAAGTATACCTGTAGACATTGCAGTATACCTGTAGACATTGCAGTATACCTGTAGACATCGCAGTATACCTGTAGACATCGCAGTATACCTGTATCGTCTACGGTCAATGGATAGTGCATCGTCATTAGGCCACGTAGATATGGACACCAAGGTGGAAATTTGCAGCCCATTCTTGTCTTGGCTGTAGCATTTAAACTATAAACAATGCCTTTGTGAAGCTTGCATTGTAACTGCATCACCTTGGCGATGTACCGTATGCTATCAATAAGTCATTGTGTCCTTGATGACCCAAAGATTAAAAAGTTGTTATTGGTTTAGTTACTTTCTTACCACGATATTTATTTAAACTGTGATCAACAGCTTACTACTAAGCTGTATGTTAAACGTGGCGATTTCGATTTTCCGATCGTGAACTTTCCCTTTCATGATCGTAACATCCCTGCTTCTCCATCCTATGATGTTTCCATGTCGCAGTTGAATAGTTATTCTAAGGCTTGCTCTGAATATCGAGATTTCCGTGATAGATGTCAACTACTGACGAACAAACTTACGGCACAGGGATTCCAGAGATGCAGGTTGATGAAGACTATGGGCAAGTTTTATGTTCGCCATCTTGATCTCAACGAGAAATATTCTGTATATTTGTGTGATGTGAAGATGGACGTTTTTCAGTTATTAGTGCTTACTTGTTGACATTGACAATGATGACTCGGTTCTCATTTTGAGGATTGATGCTTACTTGGCTGTGACCAAGATTTACATGACGGGTGTCGTCGATGACGCAGAAGACGCTTACTCTTCCGGAACACCTGGTCTTATTCTCTTGTCTCCGTGTATATCTTTACTTTGTTTTTATTTTGCATCTAGTTAAACGATTTTGAGTTCAAGTTATTATGTTGTTGACGCTTTGGTATTCTTTGGTTGTTTTTAAACCATGTGTATTCATGGCAAATGATAATTTATATACAAATGACAAAATGTATTTCTTCCCTGATGATTAGGAAACAAGTACTCCTGTACTTATACATGGTCCTTCTCATCGTACATAACAAGTTTAATTACAACTCCACAAACTTTGCAGTGTACACAAGAAACTGTTATGGTTTTGTTGACGCTTTTGGTATTCTTTGGTTGTTTTTAAACCATGTGTATTCATGGCAGTTTTGAAAGAAAGATTGACCACGTTATAAGGTAGAGAGAGACACTGGCGGAGATATACCCGGTTAGATGGGTAATTTTGTATACATGATATAATATAAATGATTATGTTATGGTCATACGTTAAAGATATATCACCATATAGCATTAAGGTTCATGACCAGACTTCCAGTAAATATTATTTTCTATTGAAGTAGTTTGTACAAACATCAGGGTGTTTGCGAGATTAGCTATGGTTTTCCTGTGTTTCTTTTCAAAATGGAACACTCTTGTATTCACAAATGCCTACCAACTCTTCCTAATAAACCAAAGTGTCGGTTCGTTTACAGCGAGAACAAGTAGAAACTTTAAAAAAAATCTATCTCAAAACAGGTAACAGGTGCAAAATTATAATTTTCTATGGATAACCATATGACATTTACAAAGGTACTCATATGCTTGAATTCTACAAATACATTTTAGAGTTTGACTTTCAGTGTTGCAAACTCACCTACCCTATGTAACAACAGACCACTTGAGGGGGTAGGTACATGTGTCAATGATTTTTTGGTATTTACAATCAAAACCTAGGTAAAATATTGATAGCAGTACCTTTCAGACAAATGGATAAACAACTTGTTTTATTTTTATCATGATGCTAGTTCTAGAAATGGCTCTGGATTTTTTTGAAAGAAAATAAATTTTGCCATTGGATCTGCTAATATTGGGCAATGTATAAGTGAAATACACAGATGGTATGTCCTTGGATTGTAAAAGTTCAAGGTAACCTGGGGTCCATTGCGGGTACAGTCTACATTTTCAATGGAATATTACATAACAACGTGTTTCAGTTTCGTTAAATACCCAATGTAGTACCTTACCAGCAAATCCTGTTTGGAAGCCAGTATGGTGTCTGCGGTCAAGCATGAAGGTCTTACAATAGGATTCACTGAGAGTGTTGGGTCAATCTGGTGTGATATATCTGCCATTGACGCGAACCTACATAATAATGTTCATGGGGGAAGGGGGCGTCCTCTTGTGCTTTGTAAGAGATAGGCTTTGAAGTTAGGCAATGAGTTGTTGTTAGGACTGTGTATGCAAGTATTTGATGGCATGGTTAACGATATCCAACCATCATTTACGACCACTTTTGGTTGATCAAAATCAGAAAATACCAAAGCGTCAACAAAACCATAATCTGAGCTCAATTTCAATTAAACAAGAGGCAAATTATAACTAAAGGAAAAATTTACACTGAGATCCTTGAAAAAATACAGGAGAGAATAATACCAGGTGTTACAGAAGACTAAATGTCTTCTGCTTCATCGTGACACCCGCCATGGAAATATCTACAGGTCATATCCAAGTAAATGTTATGGCCTCAAAGGGGAACGGAGGCATTCTCAATCACAACAATCAGGCATACTTATGAGCAAATACAGAAAATTTCTCAATGTGACAAAGATGGCGACCATTAAACTTTCTCATAATCTTCATCAGCCTGCATCTCTTGAATCCCCGTAATATTCTGAATAAGCTAAAACATATGCAATGTTTAAATGAATAGCTTGTCCGGGCCGTAATTTCTAAGTCGTTATGAGGATAGGTACGTTCTGTTTACAAAAAAAAAACTGTAGTTTAAAACGGGGCTAATAGTCTTGTATAGTCCCGATTTAACTGATAAGTTGTGCGCAATATGTCAAATATATATTCAATCGTTTTAATGTGAAAATAAGAGGTTTTGTTTTCTTTTTTCGTAAAGATATTTGTTGACGACGCAGACGTTCTGTAAGAAACTGTCCCCGATGGGTGACCTGGGGCGAGGCGGCTGGGAAGTGTGTATAGACGAACCCTACAGTCCCACGGTACCCTGCCTGGTGTACTCCTTCGGGTGTGTAGTGTAATGTATTGTCAGCCTGATGTAGAACACTTCTATAATAAAGTCAGTCGTAGTCTCAGTGGTGTCGTTGATGTTTTGACAAATTGATTTTTAAATTAAACGGCTTTTTTTCACAAATAAAACGACCCACATCCCTGTCGTTATTAGCAGATCAAAATTAAGTTGCCTTTGTATGAAAGTATAACTTGTTTTGTTCAGGTTATAAGAAATTTAATTTGATGTCCTTTAAACATTTTTCTTAAAATATTTTAAACTGTCATTTAACTTCTTGCTTAAACTTTTTTAAACTAGCGATTATTTATAAAGCATTGTAATAAAACGGTCTCTTATCACGTTGTACAGTCAGCCATACTGTGAAATATTAACATGAATGAGTTGACAGTTTCGACTTTGGGACTAAAGGATACTTGTATAATCATAAGCTAACAGACCTGATTTTGTGACAGTAGGAAAATAGCTATTGAAGCTAATTGATATATAGCCGACTTTTGATAAATGTTCTTGTATGTTGACCGTAGGACAGCCGATGACTGGGCGTTCGACAGTGCCATGGCCAACCATTTCGGGTGTGAAGTTCACAGTTTTGATCCAAGGTAACACTTGATTTAACAAATTATCATTTACAAAAATGAAAGTGGTTATGTATAAGAAGCATTTCTATCAGATTAACATGAAGAAAACAAATAGGTCAATTATTTTCCTCTACATAAGGTTACTGAAGAGTTATCCATGTACAAACGAGGCTGATATTATGTCTTGCACTACACAAATGTTGGTACATGGTGATATTTTCCGTAAGCTAAATGCAATAAGTATGTTTTTTTTTCATTTTGGGATAAAAGTTATTATATGAGACTTATCAAAAGAGTTTAAGGAGTACTTTTTCATTTGAGAGATTTTCTGTCAAAAAGGTAAAGAAAAATCCTAGAGGAATGATATAAAGATTAGACACAAAGAGATATGGACGCGTATTTAGGATATTTTTATAACATACTATGGTTAGGGTTATGTATGGAAATTCAGACTTCGAGATTGGCATGCATAATTTTAAAAAATCAAATACAGCCGAACCTCGTTATCTCGAACTCATATAACTCGAAGACCCCGTTTATTTCGAAGTATTTCGTCTGTCCCGACAAAGGTTTACACTAGCATTCAAACTTGTGTAATTCGAATACTCGGTTAACTCGAAGTTTCACCTCGGTTCAGTCGATTTGATATAACGGATTTCGATTGTACTTGTTCTTGATATGACAGTTATATGAATTTCGTTCACATTTTATAATTTTGCTTGGGAACTTTTTTTTGGAATATTTTTTACAAGTGTTGTACCTTCCTTTTTAAATGATTGTGCAATGATATGTAATTAGAAATAAGCATCCTTAAAAATCCAAAATTAAAAAAAAAAAAAAACATTTAAGAATAAGGAGAAAACAAGTGTTTTTAACTTGTATTATTATTGAAACTGAATATATTTAGTTCGCTGTTTTGCAGTGCACTGTTACTTTATAATGATTTTGTTTCCGTTACGTTTGTTACAGATATAAAAATACTAAAGAAAATGACAACGACACCAGGTAAAGAACCTTGTTTACAATGATGGTATCATAGCGTTTATTAGCCGTGAAACGTTCAAGTTGTCCATTTTTTACCTGCTTTCCCACGTGATCACTTAACACAGTTAATTAAATACAGTTACTAGGTATTGCCTGGTATTTAGACGTGATTGGATGGGGGAAACCAACGACGATATGGGAGATAGACACATGTGAATTAATTATTTTCATCCATTTTGTTTACTACATACATTATTTTGAACGAATCATTAATTGATCAAAAAGGATTATTTTGTAATTCGAATTTCAAATTGTAACCCATACATCTTGTGAAAAAATACTTTAAACGCCAGTTGTTCGCGAGTATATGATTGATCCGCAGTTATATATGTATGCACATGTAAATTGTTTACTTGGATGTGGCAAAGATTTACATGGCGGGTGTCGTCGATGAAGCAGAAGACGCTTACTCTTCCGGAACATCTCGCCTTATTCTCTTGTACATTTACAAGAGTCTCCATGTAAATCTTTACCTTGTTCATATGTTGTCCCTGGTTTAATCAATTTTGAGTTTGGATAATGATTTTGCTAACGCTTTGGTATTCTCTTATTTATTTTTATAAACAATCATTAATATTCATCATATTCTAAATTAATGTCAGAATTCGGAAACATATTAATCATGTTTCATAAGGACAGTGGTTGTTATTTAGTTGGTACCTTGATTGACATTGCGAGTTAGTTTAAACATGTTATTGTATCGGCAGCGATCTTATACCGATGAACAACAGAGCTGGAACAGTGCTCTACCACAACGAGGCTTTATCGGACAAGAACACACAGATTCGGAGGCCGGATGGACAGAAATGGACCGGGGTCACATTTAAAACTATCAAGAAAAAATTACGACATTTAAATGTAAGAACTGTTCGCTCTTGGCTGCAGATTTAATTCTGTGGTATGTCTCGAAGATAAACTTAATTTGTTTTAACGTTATAATTAATATGCAAAAACGGTCGTATTTAACGAGATTTCAATAACTTACCAAACCACAAGGTCAAGGGTCAAAGGTCAATGTCATATTTATGCTTTTTAACTGGTAAATATTTATACTGCTTTTTAACTGGTAAATATTTAAAAGGTGTAGCGTATGGTTTGTGTTACGTCATCTTTGTAACGAAACTTTGGAGCAAAATTGGTCAAAATCAAAACAAGGTTTCAATTGACCGAACCTCAAGGTCACGTTGTCAAAAGTAAAAATTAAACATTACATTTATTAATTGTTTAACATTTGAAGTAAAGTGGGTAAGAATCAAACAAAGTATCAACTGACCATACTTATGACCATCAGCTCAAAGATAAGGTCATTTTCTCATTTTTAGATGCCGATTAATATTTTGTTATGGCATTATGAAGTGTATTTGGTCAGAATCAAATAGTATAGATCTACTGACCATACCCCAATGTCATTCGCATCAAATACATGTTCATATTTTATATCACTTAACTGATACAGTTTACGGACATCTACTGGGCGAAGTTCGATATATTGCCCTTGAGATCATATCTCTTAACTGCTACAGTGAACGGAGTTCGATATAATGCCCTTTAGACCATATATCTTAACAACTACAGTTTACGCCCTTGAGATCATATCGTGTCCTATCCTGTAATTATGTTGTTTTGCTATTATTTTCAGAGACAGCTTGACGTGTTGCGAATTGACATAGACCATGCGGAGTGGAGAGTTCTACCTTCATTAGTCAGTTCCGGTTTGCTAAGACATGTGAAGCAGCTGTTCTTAGAACTCCATGGTAACCCTGATGATGGAAGTGACCAATACTTTCAAAAACTCTTACTGTTACGTAGCCTTCACGACATTGGTTTCAGGTCATTTTGGGCTCAAGCGAAACCGGATGACAGGGACCAGTTTGTGTCTCCATTAACTTTAACAAGAGTTTCAAAAGTTTACCAATTAAATCTTATAAATATTTTTGTAATTTGATAGCAAAAAAAAACAATCTTATATGTGGGCATGTGTGTGCATGGGTGCATGCATGCGCATGCGTGTTACTGCGAGCAATATACATCCATGCATGTATGTGTGCGGGTTTATAATTGTGTGCAATTAATGTACAGCTATGCATGTGTGTGCATGCATGTGTGTATGTGTACATACAGGCATACATATATGTATACACGTGTGTTTGTGCTAATGTATGTGTGTGAGGGTATGTATGTGTATCTGCATGGATGTATGAACCCTTGTGTAATGGGTCATAATATTGATGCATGTCTATGTGTACTTACATGTGCACATGCATGTCTGTATATATATGTATGTGGTATGTGTGTGTATTATGTAAAAAAACAACCTTAAAACCTAATTTAGCAATGCAAAACTCAAATGGTGCGATTTAAACATAGTTTCATTTTTTTTTCATTTTGTGCGAGGATTCGATATTTTACTGTTAACGGCCGCTTACACAGAGAGTTCTTATAAAGTCGCTTGCGGTTCAAATAACTTATCCACCATCGTAGTCTTCGTGAAAAGGACATCTGTGGTGCCAACGACTCTATAGATATCTTCATATATGGTCGTAATTATAGATATATCCCTATGTATTGCAATGAACCAGATGTACTTTATTCAGTACCTTGTGATCACCATGAACACGGATGGCTCCCACTCTGATCAGAATGACTCCTTATATCGTCCCCCGTGGTTCTCATCTTCTCTAGCCAAGGGTTACGATCCGCACACTCATTCTCACAGATTACATAGGTGATCGTTACCCCTTGATATCGAGGATGCGTGGTCCTGTGAATGTAGATATTTATTTTTCTGTAAATTTATACACAGTTTATTCTGTATTTCTTCAATCTCAAGGACTGTGAATAGGATATCTTAACCCATGTTCCCTGTGAAATAGGCCGTGTCTAGAAATAGTGAAATAGATCGTGTCTGGAAACAGTTTCCACCGTGGTCCTTGTGAAATAGATCTTGTCTGGAAACAGTTTCCACCGTGATCCTTGTGAAATAGGTTGTAAACTAAACCATATATTGTTCAATCAATTACTTCAGAACTACAGTGATGATATTATACATATATGACTTGGTCATTAGTAGTAGATGACCACATTGATTCTCAGGTAAAGGTCATTGGATGCAATCCAGTAAACTTTACAATAGGTGTCCGAAAACCCTATGCCGATAATGAGTTCTATTATTTTGTCCGAGTACCATTAAGTCTCTATTTTGAACAGGTTTACTAACCTTTTTAACATGAGACCCAAGCTTGTGATGTGCTGAAATTGTAAAATTAAAGCCTTTATTGGTTACTGTAAAATCACTTCTTAATGCAGTATTAATATTCTAGTCCTTTTCTACGGTCTGATCTGACTCTAATTTATGAATATGCTAGTACACATGTGAGAATAAACATCACTCAAAAAGCAATATATCCTGGTGCACAAATTTATAATTGTGGTAACATGTAGCAATGAATACATTAAATGTTGATGTTCGTTTACAGTATGACTCCAGTACATGATCATGATGAAGAGCAGAGGTTCTTAGCCTAAAATACCTCAAAATATATGGAAAATAATATGTGCTTCCATCCCTATCAAGCATAATGGTAAAATGAAGAAGCAACACATGAACAACTGTTGTATTTCAGGCCAAGGTACACTCACATTGCCGGGGTTCAGATGATTGAGAGAAGAGGAAGGCAGATGTGTTTAGCAAACATTTCCTGTTATTTATTTATTATAATGTCCAGCAACATGTTATCTTTTGATATTATATGTGATATCCATGAATTAACCACTGACACAAGTTAATTGACATTAACACACACGCACGCATTGTAATATTGATAGAATGCTATGGCTATATGTTGCTGTTGATATTATTACAATCGCAATTTATTCGTGTTGTTTGTGTTTGTGCTTGAAGATGAATAAATTATTTTATTAAACAAATTTACTTAATACATTCTCGTTTGTATTCTTATTTATTCATACCTACATTTCAAAATAGAAGTAATTGTATACCGATAACCTTTAAACGTTTTAGATGTACTTGAAAACAGTAACCACTGCAACGCATTCACCATCATCATCATTGGGGCCGCGGTGGCCGAGTGGTTAAGGTGTTCCGACATTCTACCACTAGCCCTCCACCTCTGGGTTGCAAGTTCGAATCCCACGTGGGGTACATCCTTAAATGACCCTGGCTGTTAATAGGAATTAAAACAAAATAAACCAAACCAAACTCGTCATCATCATCATCATCATCACCATCATCATTAAAATCAACACCATGATCACATTAATCATCATCATCATCATCACATTTTTAACATCATGATAAGCACACGCACAATCACAAGCACACAAAGACAAAGAAAAACAGAGAAAGAAGAAACAGCCAAACAAAAAGTTCGCAATTGACTCATTTTCAAACCTGCATCCAGGAAGACAGGAGAATAAGTTTAACAACGCTTACATTGAAGACCTTTACAGATAATGATTAATCGAAATTAAGGATCGTTACTCTAAATTAGTACGGTAGTAGAATTACTTAACAACGTTTTGGAGTAGTACTTGTTCGTTGTAGATCAAGGGGATTGAATATCCTCTGCTCAAAAATTATAAATGAAAAACGAAATGTTATCAAATTAAACTTAAACAAGAAGCCTAGAGGGAGAGAAAAAACTGAGAATACCAAAGTGAAAGCTTCTAGAAGGAGCGGGCCTGGTGAAGAATGCACAGTTGCATTAGCCACACGTTTGGTAGCCCAATATGAGAGGTTGCTTGGTTCGTTTGGGATATCTGTTCAGATTTATTTGTCTTTTAACAGTGTTTCAACGTCAAGTCCACGTTGTGTTCTAAGTGAAACATAAGAGTTTCACATTTGGATAAGTACTTTTGGGTAAACAACACTGTAACAAAGGAATCCAGTTCCAATAAGCGGTGTTAAGTCAGAGTGAATCACTCCTTCAGTGATTGTGATAAGTTCATATGTACCTTCCTCGCAACCATCTATATTGATCATCTAATATGGTTATCAGTGTGTCCATTCTATATTCCAAGTATTCAGCTGATATGTTAGCGCAATTTCGCGGCTATTCAGGTACTTCATTATCGGAGTTTTGTTCAGTCTACGTATTTAGTAGAATAAAACTGCTCTTTTCTTGATTGAACAGCTGATAGTTCCTGTGATTTTGGAATGTCCCGGCTACCTGTTCCTGGTGGAAACTTGCGTTGAGGTCAGAGGATTAAGAAAACAGTTTTTCTCTCTTTTCTTTTTTTTCGAATCATTGTATCCTTCCATTACAGATATATTCGACTCTTTGAAGGCAACAAATTTGGTAAAACCTGAAGCTGCATCCTTAGTTAAACTTTTGTCAGTCATAATCCAGATTGTGTGCATGGTCATTTTGGCATCATGGTTTTTGGTGTTGGTTTAGTCGGTACCTGGATAACTGGAGTAATTATACTCTCGTGTATGTAGATTTGTCAGAGTTGTGTTCAACAAATGAGAAAGGTGAACTTTAATCGGTGACACAAGATTTAATACTTGAATTAATGTATAAATCTATTAGTCATTTGAGTCGAAGTGGCCTAGGCCTAGTAATTTACTGAAAAGTGTCGTCTGTTGTGTCTTTAATCTCAAGTTCAGTAGCTACAGTACAGTACATGTATAGGGTATATATTCGATCGACTAGGTCAGCAAATTTCTCGTTGTTTATAGACAACACATCGTCGAAATACACCTGGAATTGAAATTGAAAGATTTGGCAAGGTTTTTTTTACCCGTCCTGAAAAGCCCCTCGACAAATTCAGCCTCGTGTGAAAACAAAAACAAGTCAGTCAAAAGTGGGGCACAGTTATATTATCTTTCCTCTGAACATGTTAACACCTATAGTGTTATAGTATGTGATTTTTATATAATGAAATATATACAGTATGTTTTTCGAAGAGGGCAATTGTCTATTGATGTTTGCATTTCTATTGTTTCTATATTTATATTATTTGACATAATTGATATAATATATAAAATCACTACGATACAGATATTGATCTGTCTTTATCATGCTAGCTACAGGCAGGGGAGATAACCCTAATATAACTGATGTTTGGACGACTAAAAACTGGAGAGCCATCACAAAATGGTATATAATAAAATTGTTTTGCTATAGATTTTCTGATAATTGTGGTGTATTTTTAATATTTAGGTAGGATTTGTATAGATTTTGGTACGATTTTGGTAGATTTGGGGTAGATTTGTATAGATTTTAATAATTCGTCTTGTTTCTCGGACTTGGGCAAGGTTAACAAGTAATAAACTATATTGTCATTTTAAGAATTACAGTTAAGTCCATCTATTCATCACGTATATTGATATATTATGCTTATTCTGGCTTATCTTTGTCGCTTTACTTGATATTTAAAAAAAAGTAAAACGGACAACGAACCCTTAAATTTTACAAGATTAAAGGGACATCACTCGTGCCATTTCCGGTTAACCTACCGTAGTAAATATGCAGCAGTGCAATGCAATTTTACACGGTTATCGTGTAATTTACGTATAAGATATACTCTTATGGTATTTGAGGGAAGAGTACAACAGCTAAAATCCATTTAGCAGGCAAACATTTGAGTGCATGCATGTACAGGTGTGTATCGGTGTATATTTAGCATAAGTTTACGTATCCAGGAAGAACCATTAATCGACGGGGTAATCCAATCCTCTCATAAATCTCACAGATCAGCTTTACGTAGATATCACAGTTTTATTGATTAAATTGTCTAACTTTTACCTTACCTGTAAAAATGTTTGACAGTCAATTCGCAATTCCCTGTGCTAGTTAAATGATACATGGAAAACCGCTTTGACTGTTGACAGGGTCCTAATATCGACGTTGGCGCTCCCAGGCGTTCCGGAAGATTAAATAAATTTGAGGGCACACCACATGGACACGTTACAATAGTTATGTATGGATAAAATATATGGGGGGGGGGGGTCGATATAAACATAACACTTATATCGACCCCCATATATTTTATCCATATATATACATTACTATTGTAACGTGTCCCTGTGGACACACCAATTGAATTTTCTAATAGAGGCACATTGTCACAAAAATATTTGAGTTTTATAAAAAGTGTATTACATAATTGTATGCTATACCCTCAGTTATTGATTTAAGCGTGAACACGAGGCACTAATTTTTACCACTTTGTTACATGTATATGATATATAATTTAAGTTGCAAAAATATCAGCTTATTGACATAATGCTATAATGATTTTATTTCAGTTTTCCCGGGAAGCAGAATGTAGTTTAAAACCCTTTACAATCTGTGTACTGTACTGGTGCAGAGAAGATTGGCATTATGGACCACCATGAGATGTTAAATATAACGGAGGGAAACTCAGCACACCACTCTGTCCTGACTGTCACTGAACCTGTGGCTATGGATGCTATGGGGCCCTCAGTTAAACGTGACCAAGCGGAAGCACTCATCTCTACCACCACAGCTGCCACCCTTTTACCCGAACATGGGGGCTTGGTTCTGGTCGAAACATCACGAGGGTAAAACATTTTTACGTTCTTTCTTCAAAAGTATCATTTTAATTTCATTATATAAGTTAGTCTTATCATTTTTCATTTTATTCCTGTCAATCTAGAGTATAAAAATTCTTCACAATTTGAAAGCAGAGTTACCATTTACAATTAGGTTAGATGATTCTTCAGTCTGTTTCTATTCATAGAAAGTACAGGAGTGAGATGATAAACATTATAAACGTATTTCCTGTACAATAGAATGAGTATGTGTTGTTGTCTCTATATTTTCAGGAATCTACTGCTATCTGTGAATGGTGATACATTGGGTACTGTCAGCTACACCGATGCTGACATACAGGGGAGACAAATCCTGACAACAGGGTTACCAAGTAGGCATATTGTTTCATTTCCTCTCTTATTTAAATGAAGGGAATAACTATTGCGAAAATTGATATTTCGTATTTTGTTTGAAATGTTTATTTTAAACTAAAGTCATTGCTTCCTAGGACTTTTAACTAGAGGGACAAATAAAATTTGATTTAAATGGGCAAAATATAATGCAAGTGAAATGAGCTTCAAAAACAAAAAGGAATAGCTGGTTTGCATTTACCTCATCTACTTTAATATACTTGACTGTATAATGGTGGAGTATTGTTTTCATCCTGTCATACCTTACAGCACAGCACAAATATAATAACATCCTATCCAGACCATTTTATACTCCAATAACTTGATTGCATTTGTGTGAGCAAGAAGGAAATTGGCGTCTTCTTTGAGCATTCCATCATACTACATTGACTTTGGGGCCAGAGTGTTTAACACTGGGCTAACTCCACCCATTGATAAATGAATTAGGTCATTTGTAAGCAGTGATGGGTAGATTTCATACCTGCTGCTATATATGATTCAGTGACAGGGATCCTAACCCAGAGTGGCTTGGTGGAGTCTCCAGGTACTACTCTACTCATCAACCAGCCACCTACCCCAGGAGAGGGAGTCACGGTTTGTGAGGGCACGTACGACGCATCGGTAAGCCCTCTCCAGACTGACCAACTCCTGACGTCAAAGACCACGCTGACCAGTACCTCACCCAGTAGTGACCAGTCAGCAGAAAAGGTTTGTGATCATGTGATTTTGTATGTTTGATCATGTGATTTTGTATGTTTGATCATGTGATTTTGTATGTTTGATCATGTGATATTTTTCATGTTTGATCATTTGATTTATGTTTGTCAATTGATCACAGATTATGCCCCCAACTTAGGTAAGGGGGTATATAGTAATCACTTTGTCTGTGCGTCCATCCCTGTGTGTGTTTCCCATCCATCTGAACCTTGTGTACAACAAATAAATAGCCCTGGTCAGATTTAGTTCATATTTACACTGTAATGCAGAAAGAGCCTCAGTCGATTGTGAGCATTCAGGAAAAAAGAGGAAAATCAGGTAACCATTGTGGCCCTTTGGCTTCTTATTTTGACAAATTGCCATCCCCTGTGTGATATCATGTTGATGATAATCTTTGGAAATAACATTTATTCGAATTTTTCTCTCTTTCTCTCTCCCTCATTATTGTCTGGTGCAGCAGAAAAGGAGAGGTGGTTGGCCGAAGGGAAAGCGACGAAAACCTGCTCCAGATTTCGACGCACCTCGAGCACCCGCTTCTGGGTGAGTGTTACACTTTCAGAGACATCTTATTTAAACAAAGACTGAACACATCCTCTTACTTGTTGTTTGATAAGTCTTCCATTCATAGTAATTCATTTTTAACTGTTTATTACAATGGTTTCAGTTTAACTTGGGAATTTTAATATTTTTGCTATAAGTCCGACCATTCATCAAAGTGTTATGAAGAATTTGCTGGAATGGTAACCATTTATTAGACCTTAACTGGGAAAACATTTTATGTTATCATAAGAGTTCTTATCATCGACTTCATGCAATCTGGATGTAATGGCTGACCTTTCATAGCACTATGAAAGTTATAAAAATGACTTTCAATCCTTATTACAATACATTTGCAGTGTTTTCTCTGGGACCCTAAATTTTGATAAATTTGACTCCCATCACAAATAATATATAGTAAACCTTCATCAATTTTGGGAGTCCTTTGACAATTTTAGGAGTCAAAATGCACAAAATTCAATCTCTGAAACAAAGTGTAACATCCGGTAACTTTGCTTAATCATGTTTGAATCCAATCATCCACATTTTCATTTTATATTCACTTGCACATTGTATTTTAATGAAGAGAAATATGTTGTATAAATTGTACTATGTTCTTTCAACTTTTTTTAGGTATTTGTTGTATGCTATAGAGCGTCGACAGGAGATAAAGGGAAGCAACCCTGAAATACCATTTTCAGAGGTGACAAAGATTCTTGGCCAGGAATGGTCAAACATGCCAGCAGACAAAAAACAGGTAAATTGTGAGGAAATGGAGAAATGCTTCATAGTTTATTTAATTATGATAAAACTACTCCACAATATCCCAACACCATCACATAAAGTTGTGGTATTTTGGTATTTAACATGTAACATTAGCTATTGTGACATCACAAGAAACAATTCAATAGAGTCACAGGTTCAGGATAAAGACCTTGCATGGTTTTTGTAGTTTAGAAATGCAAAAATATATTAATTGTACATGCACATGTTTTTATGAAAATTGAATAAAACCAAGCTGAAAATAATCATCACAGTAAACACATTCTATCTAAAATCATTCAGTCTCTTGCATGCTAGTGCACACATTTCACTGAAAATTAATTAGTTTTATTACTAATTAAAAAGTAATAGTTGAAAGAAAAAATCAATTGACCCTACCTGATCCACCTACACTCTGTACTTTTCCACACTGAGTGTACACCGTAACACAACCAAATGGATCGGTGTAGCTGCAATCAGGGTACACCCTATACACCTCAATCGAGATGGTACACCCGTTGTAATACTCCATCCAATACAACGACAAGATTGTAAGTCCTGCTCTTTGCTGCAGTTTTTCCTTTTTGTTGTTATAATTTTTATGCAAACCTTGAAAACTTTTCATCATATAGCTGAACATTGCACTTGCAAGAATAGATTTAAAGTTGCATTGCTTAAAAAATGATGTTAGCACTATCATTTTTATAAAAAAAGACATAAGAATTACCTGAATAGCACTTTCCCCATGCTCAATTGAGAGGAGGGGAGATAATTTCGAATTTAGATAAAAATAATTCCTAAATAGAAGAAAAAAATACCAATCGAATAAGTACCTTGCAAATTGTTGATATGAGTGATTAAGCCAGCAAAGTGGATACAAAGCTTCCGATTGACAAATAATAATTCTGCAAGAATTAATAACTGTTTTAGTCTGATACATTTTGCACTGTGAACCTTCAGTATACTAAATATCACGTGGTTTACACAGTGTATAAAAATCAAGTCTGTCCAGTTATTCTGTGAAAAGAACATAGCCATTGTAATTCTCAGCTCATAAGAAAGGCGGTCCATTGATGTCCGTTCACAACTTTGTTCCAACATGTGAAACCTGCATTTTCAATATGATATAAAATGGAAGTGGCTGAACTTTAACTTTTTCCATTGATGTATTCTTTGCTACACAGAAATACCTGGAAGAGGCGGACAATGATAAGAAGAGATACAAAGAAGAACTTCAGACTTATCAAAACACAGTCAAGAAAAAGAAAATGAAGGCCGGCATCAGAGGTAAACAAAAGGAACACTATCAGAGTAACAGGCACTAATATAAAGGAGTTTATGTTGAAGAAACATGCTGTGAAATAACCAAAGATTTAAACACATGAACATGACTGAAACACTATTTACCTTCTTTGGTTCATGGTACACCACACAACACTGCCCAGTGTGATACCCATCACAATACTTCACATACATGATAGCAACATTATGTATTTGGTTTTTGTTTTTGAACAATCTGAAATCAGTGCATTTGATCAATGGTAAAAAAGAAAGCATTCAGTGGATTTATCTAACATGCACTAGTTATTTTCGTATTTACAGATACATACTGTAATTATTATTGTATTTACAGATACATACTGTAATTATTATTGTATTTACAGATACATACTGTAATTATTATTGTATTTACAGATAAATACTGTCATTATTTTTGTATTAACAGGTACTTATGTCATTATTTTTGTATTTACAGGTACATACTGTCATTATCATGACAACTGAAGTAAAATGTTGTTTTGTTTACAGGAGAGGATGGGGACTGGGAGGCTGAAGAGAATTACACCCAGTTGATGTCTGTAGATATGGAGGTAAGAATTACACCCAGTCGATGTCTGTAGATATGGAGGTAAGAATAACACCCAGTTGATGTCTAGATATGGAGGTAAGAATTACACCCAGTTGATTTATGTAGATATGGAGGTAAGAATTACACCCAGTTGATGTCTGTAGATATGGAGGTAAGAATTACACCCAGTTGATACCTAGATATAGTGGTAAGAATTACACATAGTTGATGTATCTAGATATGGCGGTAAGAATTACACCCAGTTGATGTTTAGATATGGAGGTAAGAATTACACCCAGTTGACGTCTGTAGATATGGAGGTAAGAATTACACCCAAGTGATATCTAGATATGGAGGTAAGAATTACACCCAGTTGATGTCTGTAGATATGGAGGTAAGAATTACACCCAGTTGATGTCTGTAGATATGGAGGTAAGAATTACACCCAGTTGATGTCTGTAGATATGGAGGTAAGAATTACACCCAGTTGATGTCTAGATATGGAGGTAAGAATTACACCCAGTTGATGTCTGTAGATATGGAGGTAAGAATTACACCCAGTTGATGTCTGTATATATGAAGGTAAGAATTACATCCAGTTGATGTCTGTAGATATGGAGGTAAGAATTACACCCAGTTGATACCTAGATATGTAGGTAAGAATTACACCCAGTTGATGTCTGTAGATACGGAGGTAAGAATTACACCCAGTTGATATCTAGATATGGAGGTAAGAATTACTCTCAGTTGATATCTAGATACGGAGGTAAGAATTACACCCAGTTGATGTCTAGATATGGAGGTAAGAATTACACACAGTTGAAGTCTGTAGATATGGAGGTTAGAATTACACCCAGTTGATGTCTGTATATATAGAGCTAATCACTAACATATAGAAACACTACACACTGATTAAATATCATTGTACACATTCAAAATTTATCACTTTCAGATAATAAATTGATTGAGTCCTCAAATAATTTTGATTTGCTTGTAATATATTTTGTATATAAACTAACTTGAATAGACCCTTCCACAATAGTGAAAAATGCACACATCAACACTACGCAGTAAGAGGTGGGGTATTGGGACACTTGCTTGAAGATCAAGGTTGCAATTAAATGTCTTAGCAAAATATGAAGTTGGAGAATATTAACAAAAACATTTTATGCAAACTTTGTAGGCTGACCAATCACCATTGTTAGTTTAAAGGAAGTTTGTCCATTTAATGCAATACTTGCCCGGAAAACCGCATCTTATTTGACAGGAACTTCACTTCAATAACCTGTATATTATGTAGTTGTGCTCTGGTATTTTAGATCCCAACCCTTTATGCCGCCGCCATAAAATGGGGCAGGAGGGCATATAGTACGTGTTACACATGTCCGTACCGGCCCGCGGTAATGTAACTAGCTTATCTCTGCAACTGACATTGTGATTCTCACCAAACTTTTCATACATAATAAGTTGGATGTAATCTGTGAACCTTTCTCTTTTTTCACGGATTAAGCATCCAAGATGGCCGCCACAACCTCTTATTGGCTGAAATCATATGCAGTAATAATTTTTGTTCTGTTTAATTGATCTCAATGAAACCTGATAAAAGGGATGATAACATGACAGCCCTCATTTTAAATTTAAAAAAAGCTAAATTCTGATTCATTATAGCTACCAAATGGAGGCTTCTGACTGGTCAGAATTCGAATGATAATGTCCGATGATAATGAAATTGGTATGTACATCTGGTTGGGTTATACTAACACAATGGCGGTGTTTATTGATGAAAAAACCAAGATGGCTCTCAGACTGCCTGAAATCATTAATAAATTTCACATGCTGGCAGTGGCATTCATGTCTTACAGACATTTTCTAGTTAAGGGAGTTGAGTTATAATGATCATGACCTTTCATGAAAAATGAAAAGCCGAAGTGTCTCTTGATGAGTTTCCATTTCTGTAAGTTGACTCCAAAATCAAGGTCACTAAATGTATAAACTACCACCTTCTAGGGAGGTTATTAGTTATCCTTCAGATGACAGTTCTAGTTACAGAACTTTTTTTGAAAAAATAAACAAATGTTCCTGTTTGATCCGACAGGAAGATGGCCTGAATGATCTGTACTGTAGAGTCTGTGACAAGTACTTCAGCTCACTACATAACAAAAAGGAACACATGTTGGGGCGACAACACGTTCAGAACATGGCAGGTGAGTCAAGATGACATTTTATTCTAGTATAACCTGTCTAAACCAGAGTCACTGTGACCAAACGTTTTGGCCAGTTAAATGCCTGGACCAAAAAAAAGGCAGGAACAAACAGGGTTTTGGATCATAATACACAGGGGCAAGTTTATACAAGTTGTATCGTTTTCAGAAATATCTGATGATATATGTGTTTTATTTTACAGGTGAAATGTTTTATTTTACAGGTGATGTGTTTTATTTTATAGGTGGGATGTTATATTTTTACTGGTGAGACTGTTTATTTTACAGGTGATGTGTTTTATTTCACAGGCGAGATGTTTTATTTTACAGGTGAGATGTTTTGTTTTATAGGTGAAATGTTTTATTTTACAGGTGAGATGTTTTGTTTTACAGGTGTGATGTTTTTTTTTATAGGTGAAATGTTTTATTTCACAGGCGAGATGTTTTGTTTTACAGGTGTGATGTTTTATTTTACAGGCGAGATATTTTACAGGCGAGATATTTTCTTTTACAGGCAAGATGTTTTGTTTTACAGGACAGATGTTTTATTTTATAGGTGAGATTATTTGTTTTACAGGTGATATATTTGTAACGTATCGAGGGTCCGTACCCTAGTCACTTCTAAGGATCCCTGTGTTATAGGCCTGTCTATAACTATACTACAGTTGCAGATATATACAAATATGTGTTACTACCTAGTAACGCTAAGCATTATATACAGAATGTCACAGCATACCTCGCTGTACATGTACACGGGACTCAGACAACGGTAACGAAACACTGTAACATGCAGAGTTATCCTACAACCGCACATACAGGTACAAACGAGACTGCTGACACATAAAATAACTCAAGACATATATTCAAGTTGTAAACTATATACACTATACAGCTGCTTGCTGTCAATGCCCTAATATACAGTACTATCGACTATGTCGCCGACCACCGTGTCACGACCATCGTCGATACCCTGTGCTCTACTCGGGCTGTGGTTATGAGCGTGTCGTAGTCATACGACGCACACTAACACAGGCTACCGTGCTAGCGACGACAACTCAAGACCTATGGTCATGAGCGCTCACGACCTACTGCAGTAGTCGTGAGCTGCTGTATACTCGCGACCTCACGGTATACCCGCTACACAGGTAGCTGTGAGCAATGACGCTCTGAACAATAACCACGGTACCTATCTGTAGTCGAGGCACTATATAGCTATAGACAGGACACAAATCAAGGTACGACTTATTCAGTCACATCTATCTCTCTGTGTCCGAGCCTATGGAATTAAACTATAATCAAAGCTATCTGCTCCGTATCAAATATAACTCACTACGACTACGCGTGTATATGTACACACACTACCGTACACCTCGGGCAGTGTCCCCTAGGCAGTCAACAGAAAAACCAACGCCGGCTACCAATGCACGGCACTCTCCCAGCTAGCTACGACAAACTCTAGCTGGCAACCACACACAGTGCTTAATACACGTGCTCACAACTACCCTCTGGTCAGAACCACAGTACAGGGTCTAGTCGTCTGTTAACACTATACAGCTATGGTAGGATCAAGGTAGGCTGACAACAGCCACTTCTATCTCTCACTACACAAAGCCGGACTTGCTGTCTATCGCTAGTGTTAACATGCCGAGCTCAGAACAGAACTATCTGATTCTCGCTGGAATCTGGCCTTATATACCCTCCGTCTATCCTAGTGACCCCTAGCGGCGAGTATGATACAATCACATGAAAGTTTGTAAGGCAAGCCTAAAAACTATCTATCTGCTAAGCGCTTGAATAACAAAGATAACACAAAATGATTAACGCCAACAGAACCTAAACAATATACTTAATCATCGAAGGTAGGGTTACGAAATATATACATTCATCACATATTTTATTTTACAGTCAAGATGTTTTATTTTATAGGTGAGATGCGGAAAGAGACAGCGAGTACTACTCAACCTCCAACTCTATCACCCTCACAAAGAACAGTGCCGCCTGATCTGGGCACGGACAGTAACCAATCAGATGGCCTCCCAGTAGGTGAAAAGGAGTCTCCGCCCCTAGACATTGGCGGGTTTATACAGAACTTTATACAAGACAATTATGGTGAGAATGCCCAACAAATGATCTGGAGTATGTATGCGATAAAATAAGAATTTAACATAACTGCTAGTTATGATTCAGATTTGTTGCTTTAATATTTTGTTGCAACTCCGACTTTAAGATTTTAGGAATATATAATGATTATAGATTTTATGGTATAATATAAACTGGATATTTTCAGAACATTTTGATTTATATAGTTACAATATTCACAACTTTTTCATAATGTGTGTGTATCATGTTTCATTCAATTCAGAGAAAATATTAAGTGGAGGAAAGGGAAAATCTTTAATTTGGTTCAAGTAACGATATATATGCTGATGTAGTTTTAACCGTTCTTCTATAAAGATGACTCATAAAAAACCACACGACACTGTGACTGAAATAATTATCTCTTCTATGGCAGCTAGGGTGCAGATCAACTTTACTTACAGAATCTGTCTTAATTTTTCTAGAACGGGATCTTGAATTGCAAGAAATAAGAAAATCTTTTAAAAACCTACAAGAGGAAAACCTGTCCCTTTATAAGCAGATAAATGAATTAAAGGTAAGTAGAATGGAAAAGTGAGGGCCCAGTACCCAAATTGTGAAAAAAATCAATAACATTCATGATAAAACGTACAATCATATTGATTCTGTATAAAATTGGAAATCACATTGTTTACATTATGACTACAAGGTATATAAAATGTGTGTAATTGAGGGAGCATATTTTGTGTCTGTACTAGTTGTTTCTTCGCCTGCTATTTGGAAAAATCTGTCTTGTTGCCTTTATTCTTGTTAGATACCTGCCAGAGATAAGTTGGTTATTTGAAGTCAGTCTTGTTCTTGTCTTGTATTTATGAAACTGCTCTTGCGCTCAATGATGAATTACACAATTATTGTGTGCTCAAAATATCTTTTTTGTAACTCTCTTAAATACTGTGATTAACCGAACTAGCAACTGTTAAATCTAAAATGGATTTCACTGGAATAAGAAATTGGTCTTCAACACAGGTTTTGAGTTTGGGCGTGAAATTGGTTTTTATTGAAATGCTTGTAACCGAGTGATCAAACCTACCTTTATACAGAAATCCTGCATACCATTGTCGGAAACCTAAGGTACACTTCTCCATCTTTTGATTACTGTGGGCTAAAACAGACGGGTAATCTCGACTTCGTACTAAAAATAGTAGCCAATAATATTGGTTCTTTCATCCGTGGCTACATCCAGCCGGGATATCCTGTTTGTAGCTATATGATACCAACCAACACGGCTGTGTCAAGAAAATCTGTGAGTTGTGTACGGTTATGTTTGAACAACATAAGTGACAATAAGTCCTACTGGACATTGGCATGGACGCATGCCTACAGAAATATACCAAAGTAAAATTATCTAACCAAGTGCCACGAGAAACAATGAATTTGATTGGTTGAAATCTCCGAATAGAGGTCTTATCAGGGAAACAAGATTACCTGTCTGTTTTAGCCCACGGTATACAAATGGTAGAGAAGTGTATGTGGGATGCCTGCATATACTTGTAGTTAGAAAACTTGTGTAATTTCTTGATCTTTACTTAGCCTTATACTTCTACTGCCATTTTTATTAGACATTACATTTCTGGGGTGGCATGCTTCAATTTTGGAACATGCACCTATTTTTACCCCCCTGGGTTTTGAGTGTGTGACATTTCTGTATAATGACTGGTAAATGACCAAAAGTTAACTAGAATACTAGATGTTAAGAGTTTATAATATTTCTGAGTAATGTGTTTCCTTCAGTCAAGCTATTTCTCATCGATATTGTCATCACATTGTCTAAAGCCATCCTTTTTAGCTCACCTGGCCCCAAGGGCCAAGTGATCAGCTAATGCCATGGTGTGGCGTCTGTCTTCTGTCGTCCATACTGCATCTGTCAACTTTTCCTTTAAATCACTTCTTCTGAAATACTGAAAGGCCTAGAGACATATTTGACTGGTAGCTTTCTTGGAAAAAGCTGAACAAAGTTTGTGAAAATAGATCACTTTGACCTACTTTCAAGGTCATAGGGGTCAAATATGTTAAAACCTTTAAACGACATCTTTTTAAAATACTGAAAGGCCCAAGAGACAAGTAAGTAGGCTGGAAGCTAGAAGCTGTGAAGCCGAGCAATGTGTTTCAGTAAAAACTACCTTGACAAACCATCAATGTCACAATAGTCTAATTTCCATGGGTTCTTTAGAATGACTTAATCATAGGTTACATTACAAATGCAAGATTAATACCAGGTGAGCAATGCAGGCACATTGGACCTCTTGTTATTGAAATCATGTTACACTGTTTAAAGATGAAATGTTTTGTTGACATTTTTAGATCTACCAGACTAAGTTGGAGGAGGATACAACCAATAATAAGGCTGTCAGTGCTAACCTCTCCTCTCAGACCGACACTCTCAAGATGGTGCTTACACTCTTCGGCGTCATCAACTTCCAGGGCTGAGGATGTTACTTGTGTCATCAATTTCCAGGGGCTTTCCAGGCTGGTGACTGGTGAATTGAAGAGATGTTGTTTCTGTCATCAAGTTTACAGGTCACATTTTCTTTGCGGGAGATCATAGAGAACGTAATATTTCCGGCTTCTCATCAGTTTCCAAAAGAAATGGTATATTTTGCTATAAAACAGCACCAATTTTAAAACTGAATCTGAAAAGGTCAACACCATCAGATCTTGCTGATTTACGCTAGTCAACTCTGGCTCCCAATGAAATATTGTCGATTATTTCATTTGCAGAAAACAGTATCACTGACTAAATGGATTTTTATGGTGAAAGTATTTTGTGATATTAATGAAACTACAGCCCAGTGTTAATTACATTATTACTTACTTGGTGATTAACAGGTATATAGCGAAATTCATTAGTTGTAATGATGATGATTCTAACAGAGCTGGCAAACCCTTTTATATTGGAGATCACCCTAGAAGTAGTCATGTTTGCTTTGGGATAAAAGGACAGCAGAGTTTTAATCTGTACTGATATATGTCAGTATCCATATATTGAAGTGACCAAACAAGAATGAAGATTGAACATGAATGAGTGAATGAATGGATGATAGGTGAAATAATGAATATCATTATGAAGGAATAAATAACTTAATTGTAAAATGAATATGCATATATTGAATTCTGTATCAGTGAGTGTATGAATGAGTGTCAAGGGTTTGATGACTAATTACCGGTATATAAATGGATGAATGATTGATTATAGATATCTGTAAATGTGTATCAGTGAGTGTATGAATGAGTGTGAAGGGTTTGATGACTAATTACCGGTACATAAATGGAAGCATGATTGATTATAGTTATCTGTAAATGTGTATCAGTGAGTGTATGAAGGAGTGTGAGGGATTTGATGACTAGTTACCGGTATATAAATGGAAGCATGATTGATTATAGTTATCTGTAAATGTGTATCAGTGAGTGTATGAATGAGTGTGAAGGGTTTGATGACTAATTACCGGTACATAAATGGAAGCATGATTGATTATAGTTATCTGTAAATGTGTATCAGTGAGTGTATGAATGAGTGTGAAGGGTTTGATGACTAATTACCGGTACATAAATGGAAGCATGATTGATTATAGTTATCTGTAAATGTGTATCAGTGAGTGTATGAAGGAGTGTGAGGGATTTGATGACTAGTTACCGGTACATAAATGGAAGCATGATTGATTATAGTTATCTGTAAATGTGTATCAGTGAGTGTATGAAGGAGTGTCAAGGGTTTGATGACTAATTACCGGTACATAAATGGAAGCATGATTGATTATAGTTATCTGTAAATGTGTATCAGTGAGTGTATGAAGGAGTGTCAAGGGTTTGATGACTAATTACCGGTATATAAATGGATATATACATGATTGATTATAGTTATCTGTAAATGGATGACTAAAACTTGTTACAGAATAGGAATGTATGAGGATCTATCAGAAAATTGATAGAAATGTATGGTTTATGAGTCTATTTAAGTTTGAATGACTTATTGTCTTTTTGTAATAAACTCTATAAATTATCAAACCTATGGTTAATGGATTATGTTTTATGTCCTAAAAATGGGAAAAAGTCCAAGGGGTGACTTTTTGGTGGGCAAATATAATGTGAAGTATGTAAAGTATGTAACCTCAGCAGATCAGAACAAAAACTGAAACATCTGTAAATTGTACATATTTTATATCGAAGCATACAGCAGCAAGGTCAACATAAAAATAGAAGGACACGCTATCAAAGCGAGTTGATCAAACCATACAATAACATATTGTAAGTAATGCCCTTGTAGTGAGATAAACGTATGTGGTAAGTAACAATCTGTAGTAATATAAAATTCATCCTCTTCTATATTTCTTCTACAACAACATTTTGAACAACTTTGTGAACAGCTCAACTCACTCATCACTGGGATCTCATAATGAATGTTTCCAACCACTGAATTGGAAGAGTTAAAATGTATCTTCAGGGGTGAATGAGTTTAACAATATTTAGCTGTTTGACTTTCCGACCCACAGTCTGACAGGCAGTCTTCCTCCATAATGTTTCCTTTGCTGTAGAACTTACATAGTATTCATATTCCAGCTGTCAAACAATTAAACCAAATGAAGCCTACCTACATCAAATCTCGAACTACAAAGTGTACATGTTTTCAAAATGTAGGATAAGGAGACAAATCAAGGTCCGATTCAGAAAACCAAATACAGCGTCACTTATCTGCCTCTGATAGGTTTTCTAAAACACTGAACCTGATTTCAGCTTACATGCACGTTTTCCTAAAAGGTTGATGTTTCATAAAGCAACAGAAATCTTGTGTATCTGTACTTAGATCAACAAACATAGGAACAAATTAACATTGTGTATATCTCTAAAATACCTATATAATCCCAACCCCAACCCCTGTTTTGCTTTATGCTATGAACTTGATTCTTCTTTCTGTTTCTTCATCCTTTCCTTCACAGCAGCGTTTAGACCTTCACGATTCCTTGCTATTTCTATGGCCAGAAACTGGATTCTTAAAACTGTTGATAAAAAAGAATATAATGGTATTAATGTGCCCTCTCTAGAAAAATGCAAATAAATACCATTTATAAGGAGTTTGCAACAACAATAAACTTATGTGAATACAATAAAAGACACTGGTTGTGGTAGTTTCTGATATTTCACACCCTGTATATACTTCAAAATAGCTGAAGACGATAGGACAGATGTTCTATAACACAACCAATAGGGTATTTGAGTGGGATGTTTCGATGACTATACGGTCACCCTCATCAGATTTATGACCTGTGTGAAGCGTACTAGTACTGACTGCGAGTTAAACAAAGCGTAGCCAAATTGACTACAGTATATTATTACCATCATGTGTATGTTTGTGGTCCTATGATATTTTTACCATCTTGTCACTGTTTACTACCTTAATGTAAATAGGATTACAGTACAAAGTGTACAGCCAAAAAGACAGTTGTTTCATTACCATCTCGTACACTACGTACGTCAGTTTTAGTATGCTTCACTCTGTCAGTGGGTGTACTCATCAAAGCATCACACTTGAACCTCGTTGGTTGTTTTATATAATCTCTCTTCTATTGTCATTGCTTAAGTGAAGAAAATGTTCCTAGATAATCAATGCCTCCTACCATCAGAATGTTACCCTATTCACGATGAGATTTCATGTTGTACTTTTCCAACCTTTGAATCGAAAGTATTCAAATGTGTCTTTAGCACGAGTTAATGATAGTCTTGACCTTTGACATTCAGGTGAAGGTCATAGTGACCTAATAAGGTGCAGTAAACCTCTCCTGTTGCTGATACAACTTTACCACAGATTTCCTGCCTTTAAAGGTTAATAGTTATGATTCTATGAGATTTCACTTTTGCACTTATTTAAACACCTGACCTTGCACTCAAGATCACATTAACCTAATTTATAAAAGAGTATAACTCAGTGGATGATGCAGGTACCTTGAAGTTTCATAGAGATTTCTAAAAGCCATGTTCTGGACAAGATTTTGCAAGAAACTTTGCATTTGTTTAACATTAAGGAGAAGGTCATAATTACTTTACAATCTTAAAGTTATGGTTGACAAGATGATAGTATCTTAATAATACCATCTGCTTTATTTGCAGGGAAATTCCAGTTTTAAGTAAGAGTGACTTTTACCATTGTCAGATCACATCCATATTGTTTCAACTTAGAAACATACCTGTTCCATAGTGTCATAAAGATTGGCATGAAATATAGCCACAAAGGTGGTAGTAAACTTGCACCAGACAAAACAGATGGAAGGGACAAAAATTAAAGGTCCCTTGTGTGGCGGGGCTTAGTTTTCATTAAATCTCAATGCTGCAATGTGATCAATATTTCCGTAAATTCTCAAAGAAAATCTAATATCTACCCAGAACTGTATTGTCGTCGGAGATATCTCCATTACAATCTTTGCGTACAAGTGTTCCAAAGTTGTAATCCTCTACTTGACCTTCGTAGCTCTGTACAAATGGGCGCCATGTCTGTAATAATGAAGTTTTACATTGTTGGTTTTTCATAAGTAGTTACCTTCTCTGAATGATGTTTGAGATGTAACTGTAACAAAGCGGTGTCATGATACTAGTTACCTCCCCTTAATTTAGTTTTGAGATATAACTGTATCACAGTGGTGTCAGGACACTAGTTACCTCTCCTTAATTTAGTTTGGAGATATATCTGTTGCACAGTGGTGTCGGGACACTAGTTACTTCCCCTTAATTTAGTTTGGACATATAACTGTATCACAGTTGTGTCGGGACACTAATTTCCTCCCCTTAATTCAGTTTGATATATAACTATATCACAGCTGTGTGGGGAGACCAGTTACCTCCCCTAAATTTTGTAATATATATAAATTAAATGTACCACAGCTGTGACCGGACACTTCTGTATAACAATCTGATGTCCAGAGTTTGAATCTCAGTCAAGAGCGCCTGTTTTGGATGTATTTCAATTATTTGATCTTTATTATTTTTCATGAAAGTTGCACAATTATTAATATTTTTTTTAAAGATTTTCAATGGTAAGGTGATGCAAAAGTTACCAGTACATAGTTATCATTTGAGAGTGGTTCTTAGATCCTTAAGGTCCCGAATTCTCATTTAGATGATTAACTTATAGTTACATTTTCCAGGCAGTGCTTGTTTCCCAGAAATGTATCATAAGAGGTGTAAATGTCAACTTACAGATTTAGCATCAGTTGTCTTCAGCTCATCTTCTTTAAGGACATCAATAGCAAAGTTTGGGAAAGTCTTTCGAAAGTGTGTGTATATTTCATCATCTTTGTTTGTTAGTTTCAGCAGTGAGGAGTCAACAGAACACAACAGCTATAGTGAAAACAAAATAGTCAAATATTATTTTTGTAAGAAAATATCTTTTGTTCAGTAATATGAAACAACTCATTGTAATAAAGGCAAATGTCAGTTAAGTCAAGGAATCAATCTGGATTATGAGGGAATATTCAACAAACAGAAGTGAAGGTGAACACTGGCCGAGTCATCTTCATTGGATGGAAGGAATCAACACATTTCTTCCCCAGTACTTCAGTGCAATATTGGGCAAACTGTGTTGTTCTTATTTCAGAGGTTAATACATGTAGCTCACATATCAGTTATTTGCATTGTTTGCTTGACAAAGGAAATATATGTTTTAGAAGAATCATAAAGTATTTCAATTTTGTGTTAAACAATTACCTACCCTTCATTAGAACTTAACATAAATAACAACTATATACAGCGTATCGACATCCTACTAATACAGGAAAAAAAAAAGACTTGCAAATATGCAAATATGATTAAAAAACATTCAAAGGCAGTCTGTCTTTTTTACTTTGTTCATTTAAATTTTGAAACTGAGAAATTGATATCAAGAATATATATGCAATAAATCAATTATTTGTAGACGGATTACTTACATTGAAATATGTTTCTGCGTGATGGTAAGCTTTCACAGCCCACTGCATTTCAAGTTCTGCCTAAAAGATATCAATCAGCACTACACTCATAGTAATATTAGGTAAATATATTATATCAATGAAATTTAATGTAACATATTTTATACATTTGGATCACTAAACTTTTAGATATAATCGCAGCTTGTTAAACAAATTTAACAAGCATATTGAATATTGCTGAAGCTATACATGTCTCCTACCAGCCCCGCAATCTATAAAGATGCAATGATTCATTAAACAAGTTATAAGGGCTTGACATAGGTATCCCCATGATGTATCTATATACCAAATTTCATCGGTAGGGGACTAAAAAGAAGCCCAGAGGGCCCGAAATTTTAAATATAGTGGGTATCTCAACCATTTCAAAGTTATGACTCAGAAATCAAGTCTGCAAGGGCGTGGCAGAACCTGGGATCAAATCGTAAATCATTTTTGTGATTGCCTGTTATTGCCCAGCAATTGTAGATATAGTTTTGGGGTGGGGATCTCAAACATTTAAAAAGTTGAGTCTGCAAGGGCGTGGCTCACCCAAGGACCAATCATAATTTTAGAATTGTGTTCGTCTCTTTATGCCAAACAATGGTTGATATTGTCAAAGCAAAGGGTGGGGATCACAACCAAACCAAAATTTATCAAGTATCAATTTAAAAGACTTAGTCTCTATTTCTTCTATCGGGCCCTGCCCCTCCGGCCCCAGGGGGGTCAGAGTCACCATTTATACAAAATCTGTTTGTTGTCCCCAAAGGATATTTCTGATAAAATGGGGTTAAAATCAATTCAGTACCTTATGACAAGTAGTGATCTAAAAGACTTCACTTTTATTTCCCTTATAGGGCCCTGCCCCTCTGGCCCCAAGGAGGTCAGAGTCACTAATTATGCAAAATCTGTTCCCTTTTTCCTAGGATGTTTTTGACTACTTTATGACTAATAGGAATTTAAAGGTAATGTTGACAAATGACAGATGCTGCGCCATAGAATAAGCTTCTGGCCAGGTTAGCTAATTGAAATAGACTCAATTTTTTTTTTATTAAAATCTAAAAGGGAATCCCACAAAACTAAGCTTTTTTTTATCATTTTTTTCAAAATATTACAGACATATCAAGTGGGTATTCCTATGGACTACGACGATCGGATTTTGCTGATATGTATTCATAAAATAAATCATTTCAAAATAACTAGTGGAATTCCTAAAGGTCTAGCCAGACGCTCTAGATTGGGATTTCCACCTATCAATGCATGCGCAGCGAGCGCCGTTTCCATTGTAAATACTCTATCTGGTATTACCGTTACACCGCGAGAGGCCTAACTACAAATGAAAAGTTGTTGTATGGTCAAAATATGATGCAAGACTGCGTTTCGGAATCATATTGAGAGATGGGAAGTATTCAAAGGAGAAACTACCTCCTCTATTGTGTGTATGTTACATATTTTTTCTATGTAACGGTACATGCACAAATAAATCTTGGATTCGGTTTTGGGGCTATCCAAGGCGAAACGGTTTCAGTCCTCTGTTGCATAAAATGCATGTGTAATATTAAACTTAAAGGCCCAATATATGTAACTTTCGGCAAAACTTGAAGCGAAAAATCAAGTCTAATAACTTATTATATCTATAGATTTAGTTAGGATTAACTAATATCAGCAATATTCAAGATGAATTCTTTCGTGGTTAACGGTACAGCAGTAGTTGAAACACGCTATTTGTAAACACGCGTCCATTTAGAACCGTCTTCGACCTTCAGTTTGTTGTTGAAGTGGGCCCCACCTGAATTATTTTCAATTCTTTGAATTTTTCTGTCAAGACTTTCTTGTTAGTTACTGCTCAGGTTTACTTCGTTTTAAGCTTACTTTTGCATGGTTATCAACCGGATTTTTTTCAGAATTTTTCAGAATCACGAAAATTTCCCTGACGTTACATATATTGGGCCTTTAAGAGTGTGTCTTATAATATTCCCTTCATAATATCTCATGTTCCAGTAAAACAGTATTATTTAATTATATTGCGAGATAGTAAGACTTTTTCAAATACAATATATACCGTAACAGAAAAAGTCATTTAATTATGTTGTAAAACGGGACATGCAACCGAGGTACATACGGCTTCAAATTGGAAAAAAGGAATAAAAAAAATAGGTCTTCAAGCGTAATAAAAAGTGATATTCATACTTAATCTATAAATTAGTGAAGGTACAAATATCATTGGGATGCGACCCCGGTACTGAATTTGATATGAAAATATATACATAACGGGGGAAAAAATTTAAATAAAAAAAAGTTATACAACATATACCTAGATGTATTTTCCATGCCTGCAGTTTTTTTTTTAAAGGTCAACATCCTTTAAGGACTCACACAACTAAATCAGCCTATCACGAAGTGTTTCATACGTTGGTAGATTTTGATATGTGATGGCGGATTGATATCGGGTCAAAAGTCAGAGGGCCGGGTGTTCCCTTCCCATTTCACTGGTTCGACATGTAAATTTCCGGTTAAGCAGACGCCTGTAGCGAGCTAAAATGCCAGTTAACTCCTTATAAAATGCCCCTTAAAGCCTTTGTCATGTATGTATCTGTGAATCTAGGCAGTTGTCACAAGTGTTGAACTTCAAATACTAAATTATTTAGTTGTGTGAGTCCTTTAATGGAACTAGCCATGTGCTTGACCTATGGAACATTTGTTGTGCTTCTGGATATTTCTTTTTCAAAGACAGCCACTGTCATTGAGTGTTTGCACATATTTTCAGCATGTAAATATATTTAATTTGACAAAACACTTCAAAATTATCTAAAATCTGGCTAAACATGGCCCTGTGTTGAAGCCTGTATTGTTGGACTGACCCGTATACTCACGTTTTTAATTAAGTTCGGTTCAATTAACTGTCAATTGATCTGCGTGCGTGTTAATAAAACTTAACTGATATGTGTACCAGGTTTAAGCATCCAAATTGTGATAGAACAAAGATCTAGTGCACAGTCTTCCAAAACCAGCAACCCCTCCCCCATTCCAACTCTGCCCAGTCATTCTCAGGCTTCTTTCTTCATACAAATTATAAATGTACATGTGTTTTATAGCCAGAAGTAACAATCACATAATAAGCTTGTACAAGTAAGGCACATGTGAGTTTATATATGTGTACATGTCACATACATGTTTTGGTGCTAAATCCAACTTATATTCCACATTTTCAGTAAATTGTAGATATTACTTTATTCCTGTCACAATATATACCTTGTTCAACATCTTGTTTATTGATTTAATGTGTTTGTGTACTTTGTTTACTCATACAGTACGCCGTTTATAGCATTATATCTCCCCTACCCCCAATATTCTCCCTGTAAAGTGGAGGCACCCTGGGGAGCTCATCGTCGGAAAGCCACAGTACACTTCTCTGGCGTTTGATACAAACGCCAGAGAAGTGTACCGTGGGTTTCCGACGATGCGGGGAGCTAGAAGTGCTAAATGTAAGCTTGTGTAATTGATAGATAAACAGTTTAGGTGGATATCTGATAACCTTTTATGACTCATGTTTTCTGCAGAAGTTTGGAGTTGTGTGTGAATTCTAAGTGTGTTTAATTGTTAAAATTAAATAAAAAAATACTTAAAAAAAAAATCAATTACTGCAGAGACTTTAAAATTAACAGACACTGAGGTAACAAGATTTCTTTTCAAAAACAGTTGAGCGGTATGCATATTTGATCTTTGTGCAAAATATGAAATTGCTAATTGTGTGCTTAACTGAGGTGCTAGAGGTAAATGTTATGCAAAAGAAATGAGAATTTTCTGGTGCTAGCTCTAAATAGCAAATGTACATTAGGTGCAATACCTTGCGTTTTTTTTCAGAATTTATTATTCAATTTCAACCAAACTTCACCATTTTACTCGGAAATGTATATACTTTCAAATAATAACTTTATTTCAACATCTTAAAGGTTTAGGGCCCTTTAAAGGTCTCACACAACTAAATCAGCCTATCACGAAGTGTTTCATACGTTTGTAGTCCTTACTGAAAATTTGTTCCGGCTAAGTACAGTGATTCTGAGTAATTTAAATAGGTAATTGTTGACCTATTCTGCATTGAATGAAATCTATAGATCTATAGACTTTACAAAAATATATACTTTTGGTAAATTTTGATATGTGATGGCAGATTGATATGTGGTCAAAAGTCAGAGGGTGTTCCCTTCCCATATCACTGGTTTGACATGTAAATTTCCGGGTTGTCTGAAGCAGACGTCAGTAGCGAGCTAAAATGCCAGTAAACTCCTCATAAAATGCCCCTTGAAGCCTTTGTCAAGTATGTATCTGTGAATCTAGGCAGTTGTCACAAGTGTTGAACTTCAAATATAAAAGTTATTAGCTCGAAAGCTAAGTAATACCATATAGTAAATTATTTAGTTGTGCAAGTCCTTTACAAGACGATAAAAAAGATGTAAAAAGAAAGCAGAATTATCATAACATATTATTAAGTGTTTCAACAGTTCCAAATCTGATATACATGTCGTCATGCTTAGTATGTGGTGCGTTATATGAGTGTATGGATTTAAATATTCGCATTCCGTGAAAAGTGTAAACGTGTGAAGATGCTGAAAGATAGATTTTAAATGAATATTAATGTACATTGTATATATATGGATAGTCTGGAAAAAAAATCCTTAAGACATTGAGTTGTTAAAAAAATCGCAAACATTTCATGTCATTTTATTTTTGTACTTTTCAATGCATACTGCATACCTTTTATGAAATCATCTGAAAAGTTGGGATCATGAATATTACCTTTTACATAAATTAAGGTTTGTACCATGGCTGTATTCCGTACCCATGTGTACCGGTCTCGGCGTTGATATGACGACAATTATTCTTCATTTGAATATTGGTATGTGTGCAATTTCAATGTGAATGTGATTCAATAAGTTTATACTTTATACACAGACTTTGTCTCTGTTTCATCAGCCGTAAACATTACGCATCCCCTCTTGTACAGCCCCTTCCATCAAACCAATCAGGCAAATTGCGGCAAACCTGTCACGTTGCGTCATCACCGCTATTTTTATTTGGGCTTTCCCGGGGAATGCGATTTTGCAAGTGGTCAATATAAACATTTCGAGCTGACTTTGAATATTGGAAGAGCAGCAAAATATAATGAGTAGTGCAGACGCCATGTTTATTCAAGAACAGGCATTTAGGCTTTCGCGGGATGCCCCTTTAAACAAAATCCTTTAACAAGAGGCCCAATGGGCCTGCATCTCTCACCTGGATTAAATATCTGACTCCTTTGGGGTCAGTGTCACCATTTATGCAAAAACTGTTCCCCTTCCCCAAAGGATGTTTCTGACCAAATGTGGACAAAATCTATTCATAACTTTATGACAAGAAGAGATTTAAAGGAATTACCTCTATTTCCCCTATTGGGCCCAGTGCCTCTGGCCCCTTTGAGGTCTGAGTCACCATTTATGCAAAATCTGTTCCCCTTCCCCCAACGATGTTTCTGACCAAATTTGGACAAAATCTATTCATAACTTTATGACAAGAGAGATTTAAAGGAATTACCTCTATTTCCCTATTGGGCCCAGTGCCTCTGGCCCCTTTGGGGTCCAAGACACCATTTATGCAAAATCTGTTCCTCTTCCCCCTACGATGTTTCTGACCAAATTTGGTCAAAATTTAATCATAACTTTTGGACAAGAAGAGATTTAAAGAAATTACCTCTATTTTCCCTATTGGACCCCGCCCCTCTGGCCCCTTGGGTGTCAGTGTCACCATTTATGCAAAATCTGTTCCCCTTCCCCCTACGATGTTTCTGACTAAATTTGGTCAAAATCCGATCAGGACTTTTTGACAAGAGATTTAAAGGAATAACCTCTATTTTCCATATTGGGCCCCGTCCCTCTGGCCCCTTTGGGGTCCGAGTCACCATTTATGCAAAATCTGTTCCCCTTCCCCAAAGGATGTTTCTGACCAAATTTGGTCAAAACCCAATCAGGACTTTTGGACAAGAAGAGACTTAAGAATTACCTCTATTTTCCCTATTGGGAAAATAGGACTTTTTGACTAGATGCGATTTGAAGCAAATGTTGACAAACGATGGAGGGACGATGGATGGCGGACGCTGCGCCATGGCATAAGCTAACCGGACTTTCGTCTAGGTGAGCTAAAAATTAGTGATTTATAAGTTTAACACTTATTACTTACATTTACCTCAATAAAAATCAATATCAGTTGCATGATTTCACTCATTAACATATTTTATTATTGTATTAGTATAAACCCACTTACATCGTTAATATATTTAGAGGCATCTGTAGATTGGGCCTTATTCCCAGCTGCTTTCAACTCATTCAAATTCTGTAAAAAGAAATAAATAAGTACATGTAGACCCATTGTACCAATGCTCGCTCATCTAACAGATATTTTGGCGTTTTTCTTTAAATACATGTTGATTGCCGTCACTATTATGTGTTGATTTCTTGGACTCAACATTGCCCCACCTCTTCGTGCAAAAGAGCTCCATTTCAAGCGAAATAATTTTAAAGAAAAGCAGATGACACAGCTGATGAGAAGGACACATTTTGGTTATGTTGTTTTTATAAAAAGTGTATACTAAAAACAAAAGACAAATTTAATTTATATTTTAAAATAGCGAAAAATATTATTGTTAATGTAAGATTAAGTAAATAATCAGCGATAATTCTGACTCTCAAAACCTATGGGAGAATTTGAGTGATTTTATGGGATCAGCAAATTAACTATGAGATTTTTCTGTATAAAGTAATATAATTTTGGATTTTTAATGAGATTTTCAGGAATAATATTAGTAAAAATCCCCAAATCTCGCCCCAAAGTGATCCCTGAATAATAATATATGATTTTAAGATTGTCCGTATTTATATAAAAAAAATGTATTTTGTGAGCAAGGTCCCATTCACTTCGCCACTAACACAATGGCGGCAATGGCAAGAAGGGCTTTCAAACACTTCGACTGTGGGGCATTGGAAAAAGGTAATTTGATTAAATTTTTTATTACATGAATTGCTATATATTTTCAGGAAGTACTATGTAGGTATTAGGTATTAATGATTACATTACTGTTGATTTAACTTACACATTCTTATTTGTTACATTAAATGGTGGATGAGCGAAGATGGGTGAGCGAGTATTGGTATCTTGCATGGCAAAAAATGGTGCGTCACATGCATACTGTCACATGATCATGATCAGTTGATAATTGTCAAAATTAGACGCTGCATGTCATGCGATCAATTGTTTACCAGAAATGACCCTTTCGATCGTGTCCTTATTTTTAACAACAAAAAGTTCTCTGAATGATGTTCATGAGCATGAAAATTTCAAAAAGATCAGATTTTTGAGCGAGCACTGGTACACTGAGTCTACATAGTAGTTGTTTCAGGTTCCAAATTAAACACACCAGTTCATTTAATTTCAAATGTTTGAAATACATATATAGTGGCATGCAGATTAATGGAAATAATCGATTATTTGTTGGAAATGTTTTTAAAATCAAATGAGTGATATTATTTTCAACCACGATTAAAAATCCAGTTCCAATAAGTGGCCCATATTAGGCATGTTTATAAATACATGGCAAATATATCTCCATGGCATTTTGTCCATAACCTAAAGACACAAATGTCAAAGGTCAGCATATAGTAACAGTACAACAATCAAATGGATACAAAATAATAGGAATAATTTCCCCTACAGTAATTAAACAACTGAATCAATCATAAGGAAATTGAAAGCAGAATAACAGACAAATCAATGACAGATCGACGATCCTGACAATTTGAATTCAGTGTCAAAACGCTGGCATGTATTCGTTCAAATATTTACGATAACAATATATAGAAATTGTATATGTGATCTCAGTTTCTGCTGATAAGATCATGTTTATCGAAAGCAAATTTACCAGATCTCCCAAATCGACAGACATGCTGCTTTTTGGTGTTTCCACGTTAAATGAAAGCTTTAAAATAGTTCCATTAAAAAGCCGTTCGAAACAAACGCTTGCTTTATCTAGATGACTGGATTATCTAAAATGTTGAAATTAAATATCCGCTATTACATTAGCACAATAATGGTTGTGAGTAGAGATCGTAGAATGCAAGGACATAAACATTTCCTTTAAATAACACCCTATGCAATACATTTTCAATGAACCAATGGCAACGAATTATATTTTAATAATTTTCCGGATAATATAAGTGGGATTGGCGAATTAGACTATCCTTGGCTATTCACTTTAAATTATGGTGAATATCCATACGCATTTGATATGCGTTGCGATGAAAAAAGCTAAATTTATATTCATTAATGAATAATGCGATGTCTCCAAATAGCTGCTAGTATTACACAATAAAAATCTAACCGATTAATTATTTTAGAATGTTTATTTTTAAGAACTACTTTTTGCGTAATGTGTTCCTGTTTATAGATGGTGTTCGGTCTTCCACGACTGCCAACTTCATATAATAATATATATTGGTTACAAATGAAAACGTCCACTACATATGCGTTCAGGCGTCATCATGTCGCTTGATGCTGCGAATCCAGAAGAAAATAATTCGGAAAATGGTGATTTGGGTCTTGGAGAAGGGTTACGACCCGGATCCCTCCCAAAAATATTAAAAGGTTGGAAAGTTAAGAAAACTTCCAAACAGACGGAAAAATATTTGCCAGACGATTTTTACTGTGATGATCTGCATCATCCGATACAGAGTAAATCACGATTGACATTTCCCAGAAAGTCGAGAACACAAAGTCACTCTTCAATAGATTCCGATGATATGAGTGAAAATGACAAAGCAAATGATACCTTCCCAACTTTTGCTGATGTTCCATTTGGAACTTCACTAAAGCAACAAAAACGACTCTTCGAAAAAGACCTTTCAAATATAAGACAAAGATGCCAATCTTTAGATTCATCATCACAACTTTTTCTTTCTGATGGAAATTCGAAAAGTAAGCAATTAAAAACATCTGCTTTGTGAAAAATATCTCTAGGGTACATGATATTTGTATGTACAGTGCATTCCTTTTTATATCATGTTGCATTTGTCTTGACAAAAACATGATATTAACAGGAATGTGACATTAAGAGAAACAAGTTTTTTCACTTATTCTAGTAAAATTCTTATCTCCATAAATAAAAGTAAGCTATTCAATGTTCATGAGAAGATGTTCCAATATAAAAATAACATTATTTCAATTAAAAATCATTTTTTTGGGTAATTTTTATTTTCAATGCGATAATTTGTACAAGTTTTATCTGAAATCAATGGAAGTGACATTATTTTCAGGATATTTTATGTCATTGGTAAAAAAACATGATATTAAGAGGAATTAATTCACCTCAAAATACATGATATTAACAAAATAACTTTACATAGATTATATATAGAGAAAAATGGTGTTTGGGAAAAACATGATATAAAGAGGAATGTGATATTAACAGGTGTGATATTAAGTGGAATCCACTGTAATACATTTATGTAGGGCCTTATATATAACTTTAAAGTGATACTTTAAATATAAGTGGTATATATATGCTCATGACATTTGTGCAAAGGGACAATTATGCTTTAATATAATAAATAATAACTTTATAATAAAATGGACTTTTTCATTAATTTTGTAACAATATGTGCCATCTTTCTATGGCGAAGTGTAGATATTTATTTAACCAATTACTTTTTTCAGCAAAACTTCAGAGAAGTCTTAGCAGAGATGCAATAGAAAAAAAGTTGCTTGAGGCAGAACAGGTGAGCATGCATTATGGTAATGTTGTGCATGTCCAAATGATCAATTACAATCGAGGTCTAATCGAAAAGGCATCCGATTCCTGATAATCAATCTTAATGAATATCAAAAACCTCAACATCGATGATCAGTTTCAAAACAAAAAATGTGAGTTTGACCTTGTTGATTTACATTTTTACACTGTTTCTTTTATTTTGTAATAAACATTTTGTCAGGGAGACAATATTTTTATTTCCAGCTACACTGTAGGTTTAACAATGTTTTATAAACAAGTATTCTTTATTCTGTTTTGACACACATACTGTTGCGTCTGTCAGTCCGTCCGTCAACAATCAACTTCTTCTTCATAACTGCTGAACCAAATTTTACCAAATTTGGCAAGAAGCATCCCTATGGGGTGGGGACTCAAAATTGTACAAATGGTGGGCCTGAGCCCCCAGGACCTTGGGGGCGGGGCCAAAAGGGGTCAATTTGGCTATATTGATATGAACGACTTCTTCTCTGAAACCGAGCTCTGTATATCGCTCATATTTTCCTGGTAGCATCACTATGGGGCAGGCATTCAAAATTGTACAAATGGTGGGGCTGAGGGGTTGAGCATAAAGAAACGATCACAAATATTATTTTAGATTTGACACCAGGGTCTGCCACGCCCTTGCAAACTTGACCCTTAAGTCATATCTTTTAAACGGTTGAGTTCCCCACTCCAAACTACATATATACAATGGTTGAGCATTAAGAGCCGATCACAAATATGATTTTAGATTTGACACCAGAGTCTGCCACGCCCTTGCAAACTTAACTCTTGAGTCATAACTTTTAAACGGTTGAGATCCCCAACCCAAAACTATATATACAATGGTTGAGCATAAAGAGACGATCGCAATCATGATTTTAGATTTGACTTCAGGGTCTGCCACGCCCTTGCAGGCTTAACTATCAAGTCATAACTTTTAAATGGTTGAGATCCCCACCCCAAAACTATTATATAATTATTGAACATAAAGAGCCGATCACAAATAGGATTTTAGATTTGACTTCAGGGTCTGCCACGCCCTTGCAGGCTTAACTATTGAGTCATAACTTTTAAATGGTTGAGATCCCCACCCCAAAACTATTATATAATTATTGAACATAAAGAGCCGATCACAAATATGATTTTAGATTTGACACCAGAGTCTGCCACGCCCTTGTAGACTTTTTATTGCATTTACTGAAAGCCAGGTGAGCGATACAGGCCCTCTGGGCATCTTGTTTAAGTAACATTTTTTAAAAGATTATGTTATGGAAGGCTAGAATTAATAACCTGATCGTTGCTTCTGTCCTCAGTTATCTGTTATCTCCCTTTAAACAGTGTCTGTTGTTCATACCCTGAGTTTTTAGTCTGACCTGAAATTAGAACAGAAATTTTATAGAAGGGATAATTTTAGTTATATAAGTTTACTCTGGCCCTAGCAACAGACTTGAAATTTCTATAAATAGATGTCTAGTATAGGATGACACCAGACATATCTGCCAAAATGTAAATAAATCTTGGGTATCTAAACCAGAGGAAATTGGCAAACTTAAAGCCCCAATATACGTAACTTCAGGGAAATTTTTGTGATTCTGAAAAATTCTTTAAAAAAATTCCAGTTGATAACCATGCAAAAATAAGCCTAAAACGAACTAAACCTGAGCAGTAACTAACAAGAAACTCTTGACAAAAAAATCCAAAGAATTGAAAATGATTCAGGTGGGGCACACTTCAACAACAAACCGAAGGCAGAAGACGGTTCGACATGGACGCGTGTTTACAAATAGCGTGTAACTGCTGCTGTACCGGTAATTGCGATATAATTCAGCTTGAATATTGCTGATATCAGTTAATCTTAACTAAATCTATAAATATAATAAGTCAGTGTTTTTCCTGTCTATATAACTGGGTACGCCAAACGACCCCATTCCCAATGCGTTTTAGTGTTATTTTTTCCCAAAATCAACTAAAAAATTCCCAATTATTATGCCTTTTCAAAATCTGGGAAAAAAGGACAAGCACATGATGTTATAATGAATAAAAAATCATTAAAAGAAAATTCAGTGAGTGAGTGAGTCTGTCACTCAGACTCACCATGTAACTCACAGCTCTTTGTTTTCGTTGTTTATTACCATACCGTAAAGCTAAATGATACACTGTGCACTGTAAAATTGGTTAGCATGGAACATTTAATGAGTGTGGTTGGATTTAATTTTTTCCCAATTTATTACCTGTTCGCGCTACTTTTTTTCCCAATTTGGCAAATTGAATTTTTCCCAAAATACCCAGGAAAAACACTGTAAGTTATTAGGCTTGATTTTCGTTTCAAGTTTTGCCGAAAGTTACGTATATTGGGCCTTTAAACAAGAAAGAACTTCAACATGGAAATTTGAGTTTGAGTATGATGGAAGTTTGGTAAATGATTATCAGGGCAGCACCCAAAACCAGTCTTCCTCATTCATGAAGACAAAGTTAGCAAAATTACACTATACTCTTTTATAATACGAAAAAAATCACATTTTGTTTGATTTTAGGAAGTTGAAGAACTGAAGAATGATCTGGAAATATATCACAAACGACTTGAAGCAAAATACCAAGCTATTGCTATTTTAAAAACACAGGTACAGTATACTTTTAAGGATTCTGTGACAGACTAGTTGATTGTTTTTGCTTATGTATTAAGTATTTTCAAATTTATCTTGTTTTCAATCTTTAAAAATTATCCTTACTGTAAACCTGTATACATTTGGGATTCTTTGTTGAATTCTAGCCGAAAACAAAAATTGAATGCTATTTGCTTAAATTCCATCTTATATTTTCGTGGAAAACAAGTTAAAAAACAACAAAACTTTTATTTCTTTTTTAATGGTAGGTCTCGAATATTGAAGAAAAAGATCAGAAATCAAAAAAATACAGCCATTCTCTTGAAAAGGTAAGATCTGTATAAAAATCTAGTCTCTGAAAAACAAACGTGTAGCAAGTATATCCCTAAAGCAAATACAATGTATGTAGTAAGTATATCATTCAAATCCACGACATAACTTTGATCTGTTTGTTAAAGCACTAAAGCATCAAAGACACATAATAAATGCATTCTTTTTTCATTTTTAGTAAACTAAAAAAAATGGGTCGCTGTGACCTACTTTTTGACCTGGGGCATTATTTTATAATCAGTTTAATATTTTACAGTTTTGAAATTTCATAATGCATCAAAATTATGAAGAAACATTAAAAAAATATCACATAGTTTTATAACTTAAGTTGCTCTTCATGTATTGAACGATATATTGTTGAACTTATAAAATGTCAAAATGCAAAATGGCATACACTTGCTTGTTACAGGAGGTGAACAAGCTCCACTTTGAACTAGACAAACAGGAAAGTTGTTTAGAGGATAGTCAACAGCTGTGGGCCGTGCGATTTGACAGGTAGGAACAGATAAGTGGTGATATCTCACCCCTCAGTATTAATACATCCTGTCTAATCAACATAGGCTTACGTCATGTTTTGTCTAGAGAAAACCTACCAAATTGGAACTCTATATTCAAACAGCCTGTTCAATCTGACCAGTATGTGGTGTGATACAGGGTGTCAGATTAGACAGATTAATTTGACCAATATGTTTTGTCGCCTAGGGTGTCAGATTAGACAGGTTATTATGACCAATTTGTTGTGTCCCCTAGGGTGTCAGAATAGACAGGTTATTATGACCAACATGTTGTGTCCCCAGGGTGTCAGATTAGACAGTTTATTATGACCAATATGTTGTGTCGCCTAGGGTGCAGAATAGACAGGTTATTATGACCAATATGTTGTGTCGCCTAGGGTGTCAGAATAGACAGGTTATTATGACCAACATGTTGTGTCCCCAGGGTGTCAGATTAGACAGATTAATTTGACCAGTATGTTGTGTCGTCTATGGTGTGAGAATAGACAGGTTATAATGACCAATATGTTGTGTCCCCAGGGTGTCAGATTAGACAGGTTATTATGATCTGTATGTGGTGTATCGCAGGGTGTCAGATTAGACAGGTTATTATGACCTGTATGTGGTGTATCACAGGGTGTCAGATTAGAAGGGTCAACTTCAGGAATAAAATACACAGAGTAAGGAGTCTAGTGAACTTCCTTCACAATTTTTTAGAAATAGTGTGACACAATTCAGGCAATGACACATAATATTGGGTAATAGACATAGTTTATTTATGATCATAAATTACAGTCTGGCTAAGTCAGTTGTCAACTTATGAGTCGCTCCTGCATCTTGACATACCCTGGCCTGTAGCCCCCCTGATGGCCTCTCAGGTTAGACTGTCAAAGACCAAGTACTTTATGACCATCCCAGGTGTAGACTGTAAAAGACCTACTTCAGGGTCTTCTCATGGTACAGACTGACCTATGACTACACTAGCTCATACTTTTAATAACTAATCCCCTTCGTGTGCAAAATAGTGCAATGTGCATATAAGTAATATATATATGGTGTTACTTATCTGACCAATACTTCATCCTGCCCCAGCTTACTGATGTAATTGACAGAGACCTAATTAACAACTAGTTTACTCCGACAACACATCTCTCATCAACACAGCACCTAGGCTAATTAAAACTTCCCAGCTGGTAAGCTTACCGTGATATATTTATCTCAATATCATATCAGCATGTCTACTTTGTTACATGAGACAGTAAAGCATCTTCCCTTATTAGAAACACATTTTAACATTTCAGCGTATGCAGGGATAATGTAGCTTTAACAGTGGAGCTAGAACAAAAGACATCAGAACTGAAGGCTGCTCAATCACAAAATCTCTGTAAGTATACAGGTAATCAGTCACTTGTAGACTGCTATACATGCCTGTGAAGGCTGCACAAATAAACTTTAATTTGCAGATACAAATTGAATGATAATGAAATTGATCAGTTGTATTTCTTCAATGATATTCAGATGTTTACTACTTTATATTTTGTTATAAAAGTTACTTGGGCTGATCAGTAAATAATAAAATAATAATAAAATCTTTTATTTAACCAGGGTTACATATTTAACAAGTCTGATTTACAATATGGCCCTGAATCAATATAAAACACATAGTTATCACAGATAATCATTATAATTATATAAACACCTTTTGTAATTAAAATACATGTTATGCAATATCTGTTTAAAAACAGCAACACTGCTGGTATTTCTAATATTGTCATTTAACCTATTCAATAAATTTGAACATATGTACTCAAATGAACATTTAAAATAACTTGTCCAAGCGTTTGGAATATAAAACTTATTAGCAGCTAAGTGCTTGTTTTGTTTACAGATCTTTGTAGAGCTGATCAGTGCTTGTTTTGTTTACAGATCTTTATAGAGCTGATCAGTGTTTGTTTTCTTTACAGATCTTTTTCATGCTGATCAGTGCTTGTTTGTTTACAGATCTTTGTCATGCTGTTCGGTGCTTGTTTGTTTACAGATCTTTGTCATGCTGTTCGGTGCTTGTTTGTTTACAGATCTTTGTCGAGCTGTTCGGTGCTTGTTTGTTTACAGATCTTTGTCGAGCTGATCAGTGCTTGGTTTGTTTACAGATCTTTGTAGAGCTGATCAGTGTTTGTTTTCTTTACAGATCTTTTTCATGCTGATCAGTGCTTGTTTTGTTTACAGATCTTTGTCGAGCTGATCAGTGCTTGTTTGTTTACAGATCTTTGTCATGCTGTTCGGTGCTTGTTTGTTTACAGATCTTTGTCGAGCTGATCAGTGCTTGTTTTGTTGAGATCTTTGTCGAGCTGATCAGTGCTTGGTTTGTTTACAGATCTTTGTCACGCTGTTCGGTGCTTGTTTTGTATACAAATCTTTGTTGGGATGATCAGTGCTTGTTTTGTTTACAGATCTTTGTCGGGAGCGCGATGAGCTTATTGCTATGTTAGATGTCCAGGAAAGAGGAATTTATGCAAAATCAAAAAGTACATCTTCTGATGATCAGGAATACAGCCAATACACTTCTGCAGAGGTAAAGGTCGAAGGTCGTAGTAAAGGTCAAGTTTTACCTGAGGTATGTGTATATCTCTTGATTAAGCATGTGGCATGTTCTATAATGATGTGTCAGATATAAAGAGGACATGCACAGGTAAGTTAAGTATTGTTATACAGTAGATTCCACTTAATATCACCCCTGTTAATATCACATTCCTCTTTAATGTTTTTCCAAAGCACCATTTTTCCCTCCTTATAATCGATGTAATTTTATTTTGTTAATATCATGTATTTTGATAATGTACATTGAATAGCTTACTTTTAAATATATGGAGATTGGAAATGCACTAGATTTAGTGGGAAAACATGTTCCTCTTAATGTCACTTCCTGTTAATGTCATGTTTTTGTCTTACAAATGCAATATGATATAAAGAGGAATGCACTGTACCAGACAGACGAGGTAAATAAACAGACTCTTCAGAAATAGATTTCAAATGTCATATAACAAATACTTTAGTGATAAGGGCACATGGGTAGGCTGCTAGACAGGGTGTGCAATGGATTGCAAACTTTCCTTTCCTTTTTGTTATGACATTATGAAGCACATTTTGTCAGAACTAAACAAGGAGTCTACTGACCAAAACTCAAGGTCAATGGGTCAAAGTTCAAATTTTGTAACTTTTGACTGATCAATGAACATTTTGTTATAATATTGTGAAGCAAAGTTGGTCAGAAATGTTAGTCAGAATTAAACAAGGAGTCAACTTACCAAAAGTCAACGTTACAGAGGCAAAGGTCAAGGTCACATTTTGTAGCTTTTCACTGACGAGTATTTTCTTATGGCATCACGAAGCAGAGTTGGTCAGAATTCAACAAGGAGTCAATAGAGATGAATATCACTGAGTTTGACCATTGGGTCCAAGCTCAAGGATTGATGATTATGGGAGAAATATAGCCACACGATGTTAACCTTTTAGTGTTATATACTTGTAATTGCATGAACTGGTTGCCATGGAACTGATGGTAGTACCTTTACTATTGAAAATATGCATAATGCCTGTTTATTTGAATATTTTGTTTCAAAGTCAAATAATTGCAATTTCTACAAAATATTTTAACCCCCTTTTTACATTGTAAGTACTATTTTTTAATTAGTAAATATTTTATTTTTCCAGTATTTTTTTCATCAATTTTGAATTACTAAATTAGCTGCAGTAAAAGACATTATGTGTTAATCATTATACAGATTCATAACCTTACTAGTAGAGAGATTTACCCACCTGCAAACTTACCAGTTTGTAAAATGTTTATAATTCCTGGTAAATTATGTAAAATGAAAACCCAAAGAATGAAGATATGTTAGTTTTAACGTCATTATTTGTGTTTGTAACAGCTAGCTGTGATGGGTGCCTGTAAGTGCCGAGGCACTGAACCAGAACCGTGTGGCTGTGCTATGGCCGCTGCTCATCTACGACGAGAGATCATCAAGTGCAGTGAAAAAGTAGAATACATAGTTTTCTTTGAAGCAAGATTTAAATTATTCTCATAATAATTAATATGATTTTGGCTATTTTCCTAGTGATAGATTATTTCAGGTCATGTTATATACAAGTGTAACCTCAAACCTCAAAAAGGAACAACATGAAATGTTTAAGTACAAGTGTGGTCAGTCTTTTCATCAATTCAGTTAACAGGAATAACCATAGCGATTAAATGGTACCTTGTTGGTAAGGAGTATTATATGTTTTAACCAGATTGAGATGTACCTACGGCGACGAGATGAGGCGTATATGACAGCTGACGCCTACCACATGGCCTTTGAGGAACAGCTGTCGAAGAACAAGGCGCTCATGCTCCACATATCAGACATTGCTACCTCGGGCTCCGGACCCTCCCGCGTCACCAAGGCTAAGGCTATTGTCAAACGCTTCATACAGATGCTCAACGATGGTGAGTCCCTCCTCTGACGGCTAATGTGAAGGGCTTTGTATATAGGGAAAGAATGACTGCCATTTACTGTATATTTCACACATAGAGTATAAGTAATAACAGCACAATTAATTTGTAGTGTACTATCCTACAATAATTAAATTTTGCCTATTCCCTCAATGTTAAACTTTTTCAGGTTATATCGTATAACCTAAAAAATCAGACAACGCAAAAACTGATGACATCATATACGGCCATTTTTGGCGCGGTATATTTTATATTGTAATCAAACTTCTGATTGGTTGAAGTTGTTTTGCGGTGAAATTTATGCACGTGTTTTTGTATTTTGCAAAACCTTTAAATGTTTGTAATTATAAATATGCAATCATTGTATAAGACTTATGTCTTATATATGTATCTTTAGAAATGAAATTATAAGGAATGACCGCAATTTTTTTGGTCATTCCGTAATTATTTTCACTGGCCTAAACACTTGATCTGAGGAACCTGTAACCAGTATACGTAAAATTTATATCTTACTGTATGATGTGACAGCTTCTTCTTTGTACCTTACTGTATGATGTGACAGCTTCTTCTTTGTACCTTACTGTATGATGTAACAGCTTCTTCTTTGTACCTTACTGTATGATGTGACAGCTTCTTCTTTGTACCTTACTGTATGATGTGACAGCTTTGCCTCTGTTTAACTTTGTATACCTTACTGTATGAAGTGACAGCTTCTTCTTTGTACCTTACTGTATGATGTGACAGCTTCTTCTTTGTACCTTACTGTATGATGTGACAACTTTGCCTCGGTTTAACTTTGTACCTTACTGTATGATGTGACAGTTTCGCCTCGGTTTAACTTTGTACCTTACTGTATGATGTGACAGTTTCGCCTCGGTTTAACTTTGTACCTTAATGTATGATGTGACAGTTTTGCCTCGGTTTAACTTTGTACCTTAATGTACGATGTGACAGTTTCGCCTCGGTTTAATGTTGTACCTTAATGTATGATGTGACAGCCTCGCCTCGGTTTAACTTTGTACCTTACTGTATGATGTGACAGCTTTGGTTCAGTTTAACTTTGTACCTTAATGTATGATGTGACAGTTTCGCCTCGGTTTAACTTTGTACCTTACTGTATGATGTGACAGCTTTGGTTCAGTTTAACTTTGTACCTTAATGTATGATGTGACAGCTTCGCCTTGGTTTAACTTTGTACCTTACTGTATGTGTGACAGCTTTGGTTCAGTTTAGCTTTGTACCTTACTGTATGATGTGACAGCTTCGGTTCAGTTTAACTTTGTACCTTACTGTATGATGTGACAGCTTCGGTTCAGTTTAACTTTGTACCTTAATGTATGATGTGATAGCTTCGCCTCGGTTTAACTTTGTACCTTACTGTATGATGTGACAGCTTCGGTTCAGTTTAACTTTGTACCTTACTGTATGATGTGACAGCTTCGCCTCGGTTTAACTTTGTACCTTACTGTATGATGTGGCCACACAATTAAAGCAGTCAGTCATGCATCACATCTCTGACAGGTCTGAAGTCCAATGGCCAAATCAGACCTGTCATTCGAATTAACAGTTCATTAATCATATTTGTGATAAGAATTAAGAAGTATCACTTCAAAAACAAACACTTGTTGTGACTGACAATGATTTACTTACATGAAAACGACATGAATGTGGAAATAATTCTGAAAGGGCCCACAAAGTCATGCCAATCGTAATGGCCGCCATTTTAGGCAAGAGTAATAAAGGAATCCGGAACCGGTATAAAAATTCCGGATTTTACTTGTCATTAAAAAAAAAATCATATTTAATACTGTATGATGTGACAGCTTTGCCTCGGTTTAACTTTGTACCTTACTGTATTATGTGACAGCTTCTCCTCGGTTTAACTTTGGCCCTTTGTACCTTCTACATGAGTGAGAATTATCCTGACAGTAAATATTTAACACTTAAGTACAAATTCATAATATGAGATGGGCAACTTTGATGATAGAGAATATTGATTTTGCTTGCAAAGGATGAGCGTTTTACTGGATTTTCTAGTAAACAGTTTAGTGTATAAGTTATACTGTAGGATAAAATTGAAAAAATCTTCTATTGTTGCTATAATTTGTTTTTAATTTGTTTACAGAAGACTATACCGCAGAGCTAAAAAGACTTCATACACAAGGGGAAGGAACTGCAAATAACGGAACATGTCCCCTAACCCCGGGAGTCCCACCGATAACCGATAGGGACCTGGTACTTGCACTCACAGAAATAGTATGTGCCTTCCTTTAAATACACTGTATAATAGTTTGCTCTCCATTTGGGATTTTACAACTACAACGTATAAAAACCTTGTTAACAACTTTTGGAATTGTATTACAAAATAAACCCCACATTTTTTAAAACAGATCTTTGAACGTGGTCATTTTCGCTAATTTTACAATATCAGATGAATGTGAAAATAATCACAGGAAAATATATTGGCACACAATATTAAATAAATGTTGCATGATGACTGATAACAAACGGTTCTTTCTGCAATATTCTGATTGGTTTTATTTTCAAATTGATTGTTATGGCAAACTGATGCTTTTACAACTGTAGACAAGACTTTACCACTTTTACTATTGATGAACATGTAACTTATTGTTTTGCCTAACTTAATAATACAAAACTTTTTAACAGCTACATGACAGAACTGAGGCCTTAGCCAACAAGAACATTGCCATACAAGTCCTTGGGGATCGAATAAAACATTTAGAAGAAAAATTGAAAATTCAAGAGGATGTATTCTAAATTTGGACAAAAGACTGCAGAATCAGCACAAGTTGTCCAAAACTAGAGGGAAACACCATATCAAAAACACAGGTTCAGAGGACAGCAAATTGTTCAATTTATTCATTCGGCTGCTGTAAAGATACAGCCATTTGGAATCTATCTAGAATGTCAGTGGTCTAGTCAACGCTGTCTGACTTAATATGTGGGAGGTACCAGTGTCACGCATCACTGACTATTAGAGAGTGATGCATTGTGGGCTGGTGTCATCACTGACCAGTAGACAGTGATGCATTGTGGGCCGGTGTCATATCTGGCTAGTAGAGAGTGATGCATTGTGGGCCGGTGTCATCACTGACCAGTAGACAGTGATGCATTGTGGGCCGGTGTCATATCTGACCAGTAGACAGTGATGCATTGTGGGCCGTTGTCATCTCTGGCTAGTAGAGAGTGATAAATGGATCTTGCAGGGGCTGCGGTGCCTAAGTGGTTAAGATGTTCCGACATTCTACCAGTAACCCTCCACCTCCTGGTTGCGAGTTTGAATCCCACGTGGGGCAGTTGCCAGGTACTGACCATAGGTTGTGGTTTTTCTCCAGGTTCTACAGCTTTCCTCCACATCCAAAACCTGGCATGTCTTTAAATAACCCTGGCTGTTAATAGGACATAAAATAAAACAAACCAAAGGATCTTGTTTAAAAAAGCCTGTCCTACAGACTTTAAACTGTAAGTGTATACATGTTAGACATTATGTCTATGACACTGCTCCTATAGCTAGACACAGCTCACGTGGATATGTCTTCCAGGTCTGTGTTATTCTACAACAATGAATACACAATGTTCTACAGATTATTTTATGTCTACTATTTACTGCATGATATCATAGTGCTTCATCTCTACGGTTTTGTGGAAAGGAAAACTTATTTTATGTTGTGGATAGTTTAGCTTACTACAAGTTTTAGTATATCAAGAAATAATGTTTTAAAGTAAAAATCTGTTTTAAAAAAGCTATGAAAGAGAAAAATATTTTGGGACGGTTATAATCCATTATACAGATGTTATTCTTGCATATTATTTCTTAAAGATTTACCATACGACCAATCATGCTGCATATTTCTTATATTCATGAAATGCATATCATTCTCAAATTGAATTAAATGAGCAACCATTTTTGAGAAAATTATTTCTGAAGTAATGTCAGGCTAATATTGAAAGTAAAATGAAATACCAACAGTGTTCTGCTATATGTGTTAATCAAATATATGTTATAATATAGTGTTCATATAAAGTAAGGTAAGGTCAGATCAGATCAAGTATACAAAAGTCACAAAACTATACGTCCACAGAGAGTGTCACTGAGTGTGTCACAGATCGAGGTGACAGACAGAATTAGTTGATAATGTGTTACTGTGTTGTTATAATATCATTGTTATATTATCATTTATATGTTGATAATAATAAAATCTACAAGAATATGTATCCATAATAACACCAACCAAATACAAATATGTGCCATTGTAACTTTTTAATTCTTTATAATTTCAGTTGTGCTGAAATGGATATATTTTTTGTTTTTAAATACCTGTTAAGTACATGTTGATCTACCGTTTAAAAAGGGTTGAAATGTATAACCTGAGATGTTTAACAGGGCTGTGATTTTTCCTCTTTTCTGAAAACTTCCTCTCAATTAAGTCTGAAATGTGGAAAAAAAACTCACTTTCTCTTTTATATTAACTCATTTACCCACAACGTTTTGTTATGAACTATTCCGACCTTTGAATTAGAAGGGTTCATTTGTGTCATCAGGGGTGAAAAAGTTAAATTGGGTTGAGATGTATTCTTCAATTGTAATTTGATTTCCTTTATTTCCTCTATCACATCCCAAATTTTAGTTTCTTTCTTGTTGTACATATAAAAATGCACTTCTAATATTTAAAATTCAGAATCAATACAAATGATCTCAAAATCTTTATATCTCGCGGAGTATCTTCAGCTATGCATTATCATTATTATGAAAGCAGCTCTATTGGGACCAGATTTTTTATAATATCTGTCTTTATTTTCACACAGTTTATGTAGATGATAACTTATCATTTGTTTTATTCCTATTTATGTCAGTAATTAAGATGCACATACATATGTATCAATAATTTTACTAACGTTTTAATGAATCTCCCTCGTCACAATGTTACCAATACTTTAAGTTTGCCTCATTCTGAACTCACACATTTTCATAAACTTAGTACTAGGTATATACAATGTACAATATATCATAATAATTATAAGTTCAAGCCCAGCTCATACAATGTATCATAATCTAAGTTCAACCCAAGCTCAAGTCAGACTCAAAGTGTTGATGATATCAAGGCCTGCTCTAATCTCAGAATTGATGGGACCAAGTTATTTTGTCTGGAACACAAGGACATGACCATTAATGGCTGGTCATGATGCTGTAAACCAATGTTTTCCAGGTGGATTTTTGTTTGTTATGTTGAGTGGGACAACAAACAGTGACATATCTTGATAGTTGTCCTGTTGGTCAGTACAAAAGATATACATAATTATGTAGCACCAATTTTTGTGCTGTACCTGTATCGACCTAATGGTGTACATTATTTACAATGCCCTTGTTTTGTGTCCCTATTCTGTTATTGATTTAAAGCATATACACTGTACTTTTGAGTGTAATTAATTATCATTTGTTAAGATTGCAATCTCTGATGTATCAGAAACCTCCACAAATCTTGTCATGTGTGTAATGTTTTATTTAAAAAGTTATTGTTTATTAAGATTATAATAAGTTATCGTTATGAAGTTTTTCTTGTTTTATCCTGTGTACATTGTGTAAAAACATAATAGCGTTTCATGGAATTCTTCGTTCCAATCACCAGGTTCATCATCCACATTAGCATGGATGTTCTCCTCTACACAGTTTAGTACATGTCCTGAAACCCTGGGTTACAATGTTGAATCTCATTGACCAGTATATACTATTGAGAAACATTTTGTTAAGATAATTAAGATAAATAGTGTATATGGATACTGAATGATATAAAAGTTAATCAAGGCCAACATTCTGTCCAATTGAATTGCCCCCAAAAATGATGTCATCATGAAATATCACACAATAGTGCCAATTTCTTTTCTTTTTAGTACACCTACCGATGAACTTATGCCATACTGTAAATTATTTGAAATCTTTTTTCTTCTGAATTAGTAATGTCAGGACATTGTTCAAATTCTGAAGTTTCCTTGAGTGAAAGTGACTCAATTTTGAATAAATGATAGGTCTGAACTAGAGCAGGGCCAATTTTAATAAAGAAATTACTTGTTTTTCATTTTTGAAATTCTTTGTTATACATGTATTGCTGATTAATGCAGGTGAGCGATGCAGGCCCTTTGGGCCACTTGTTTTTGAAAAGCTTTAAATTTCTATATTGTGCAATATATCACCATCGAGTCGAAAACCATATCACCTCCGCCTCTACAGAGGTAAGTTATTTGAAATCTTTTTTCTTCTGAATTAGTAATGTCAGGACATGGTCCAAATTGAAGTTTCCTTCAATGAAAGGGACTTAATTTTGAATAAATGATAGGTCTGACCTCCTTTGTATCACTAGAGCAGGGCCAATTTTTGAAAAGCTTTAAATTTCTATATTGTGCAATATAACCCTTGAGTCGAAAACCGTATCACCTCTGCCTCTATACAGAGGTAATAGATTAGAGATTTTACACTATTTACAATCTCGCACTCTCTGTATATTAATTAGCTGATTAATTTCAGATATAGATTCACCTAGTACATGCCTATTCTAACTGCAAGTCGCCACTGCCTTCTCCCAGCCCAAACTAGCTGATAATGTATAGATGTACCAGGTAAACGACAAAGACGATTTTAGAGCCATCTGAGGCCGAGTGTTAATATCAGTACTATTTATCTAAAATTCTACAATTTCATTGTAACAGTTGTTTTTTATGAAAGCAATATATTTAGTGTAAACATATAAGTTTTCATTTACATATTTTTGATTCCCTTGGACCTCTTTGTTCTTGTTTATTAAAATAAATTAATGAAAAAGTGTATGGGTCTACTTCGCTACAATCTTTCTACTGAAGGCCACACAGGTGACACATCCACTTCTGGTAGAATTCTTGTCTGATCTAGTTGTCCATGTGTTACCCATCAGCTGTCCAGCGGTTAGGTAGTAAACTATTAGAATTGTGTTGGATCATGGTTGTGATCTAATTATATATTTTAGATTTTAATTTTCTGTTGGTATCATGCAATTAAGGTAATTGTTAATCATCAACAAGAATAAATTGTACCTATTACGAATTAAGAATATCAAATTACTGGGTGTAAAATGTTGATCAAATTTGTGGCCAACATTTACAAGTTATAATTGATTATTTTTTATTCCATAATACTAACTGTTATTGTATGATAAATGTAAGCCAGGTTGTTTCAGTGATGAAAACTGTGGTGTACGATATCCATGCTTAATTTTATGACAGGAGTTTCATGTATTGAATTGTGGATAAAAGGAGAATTTTCAAATAAATAATTTATCATTATTATTATTTAATTAGTAAACAGGACAGTCTTATGCATCTTGTCTGACGGGACAGTTTCCTTAGGGTGGAGGATAAGTTATTAGTGAGATTTTATTTATTAAACAGAATTCTTACAAATCCTGAGTTGTCAGTAATAAATATCTAGAGATTGTTGTTACCAGATGTAGGTTGTACAGGATTAATGTGATGTAAGTGATCAGTACCACTCTATTGTAACTGTCAGATTTGTTACAAACTCTCACTAAATACAGATCAAAGGGTCAGGATGACCTATAGTCATCATACTTTGTCCGTCGTGCGCTGTCTGTAAACTTTAACTTCAAACAACCTTTTCTCAATAAGCGAAAGGCCCAGGGTACTGATATTACACATAAAGCATGCTTGGATGAAGGGCTACCAAGTTTGTTCAAATGAATGACCTTGACCCACTTTCCAGGTCACAGGGTTCAAATATGTTAAAATCATCAAGCAACTTCTTCTCAATAACCGGAAGGCCTAGGGAACTGATATTTGGCCTGTAACATGCTGGAATGAAGAACTACCAAGTTTTTTCGAATGATTCACCTTGACCCATGTTCAAGGTCACAGGGGTCAAATGTGCTCAAAATCTTCAAGAATCTTCTTCTTAATAATCTTATGGCCCAGGGTACAGATATTTGACCTGATTAATGCTGGGATGAAGGGCTACAGAGTTTGTTTAAATGAATGACCTTGACCCACTTTCAAGGTCACAGGTTTTAAATGTGTTAAAAATCTTCAAGAAACTTCTTCTCAATAGCCAGAAGGCCTAGGGAACTGATATTTGGCCTGTAGCATGCTTAAATGAAGGGCTCCCAAGTTTTTAAAATGAATGAGCTTGACCCACTTTCAAGGTCACAGGGGGCCAAATATGTTAATATCATAACCAATTAAAATCATATATAGTCAGATGACCGTTAAGACTCGTTGGGCTTCTTGTTGTGTGTAGGTTTGATTTGGTATGATGTTTGTTATTGGTTAATTAAATATTTAAGAAGTGTTTTGGGTTTTTTGCTTCATTTTAATGCTTCTTGTTTGTTTTGATTCTGCTATACTTATATACATTTTTGTATAATATTGATAATGTATTGTTTTTGCTCAAATGAATATTAACATGAAATGATTTGACATCATTCATATTATTTGCATTATATAATTTTATGTTGTGCTTCTCAGAATTATTTAAATTACAGAACAATAAATAAAAAACATGTCAATGGAAGGTTATAATGATAAATTCTGTTAAGGTTGATTCAATTTTTTGTATAAAAGCTATTGGTACATATCTTTATCAAACATTAAAAACTGACACAGCAGGATACAATTGAAATATATAATGGCTGGTGTTTATAGAGCTAAAACACTTTGTGAAGCTATTTCCAATATTATTGATCTTAATTTGGGAATGACTGGATGAAGGAGAGGTCTCCGAAATATAATATGGAAATAAACCGTTTAAAAGATGAGGTACAATATGATGCTATATAAACCTTTTTAACTTTTATTTAAAAAGAAAATTTTAAAACTTCAAAGATAGATTTTAAGCGGTCATATTACAGATCATCAGAAAATTGAATAGATCATATATATAATTTAGACCACACATGGTAGCTCCTTTGTTCAGGTTTACAGGAACTCTTGTATATGGCCCATTATTCCGTCGGACAAGCTGTTGATTTGGGGCTGTTCCCCTGAGGCACCCAGAGCCTGATACAGTAATATATATATGTATAAAAAGTTTATGTGCAATTTACATGGAATGTCTGTGTTCAGGTTTTCAAAGTTATATATTTTGAAAGTTTATAATATATAAAGTTACTGAAAAATTTCAAATGCAAAAATGTATTTGTAATTATAAAATCAAATCAAAGAAATTATATATTAATAGTGTTAGTTGTAAACGTAGTTGGTGTAAAGTGGTATTAGTGGAATAATAGATGTTAATGATTATATAGCTGTGTCAGTTAATATAGATTGCAATAAATTAGAAAAACATGTATATATACTTGAGTCTTGTCCATATTGGCAGTGATGAATGTGAAACCTATAATGCCAGTAAAGATACAATAAACAAAGAATGCATTGAATTATACTTGGCCTTATTGGCGCTAATGATTATATACATAGCTATGCCAGTAAAGATACAATAAACAAAGAATGCAGTGAATTATACTTGGCCTTATTGGCGCTAATGATTATACATAGCTATACCAGTAAAGATACAATAAACAAAGAATATATTTACTTGGTCTGATAATATAGCTCTAGATATATCTCAGATAAAGGTATATAGATATACATGTAGTCTCAGTGAACAGCTGACTGTTTACACTTACAAGACTTCATGTTTACAAGGCCTTATAATTAACCTGAAATTTCAGTTGTTTATAATATATGAATTTAAACATTCAAATAATTATTACTACATTGGATGTACCAGGTATTTCATTTCAGATATCTTTGTTTATTAAACCTTGAAATCTAACATCATGGCCTACAATTATAGGTAACATTATTTGACATTTCATTTGTGAATCCATTTTTAGCTCACCTGGCCCGAAGGGCCAAGTGAGCTTATGTAATGGTGCAGCGTCCGTCGTCCTGCGTCCGTCAACTTTTTCCTTTAAACGACTTCTTCTAAAATACTGATAGGCCCAGTGACATGAAATTTGGCTGGTAGATTTCTTGGAAGGAGCTGAACAAAGTTTGCGAAAAAAAATCACTTTGACCTAATTTCAAGGTCACAGGGGTCAAAAATGTCGAAACCTTCAAACAACTTCTTCTAAAATACCGTCAGGCATAGAGACTTCATATTTGACCAGTAGCTTCCTTGGATGAAGCCAAATAAAGTTTGCGAAAAGAAACGACCTTGACCAATATTCAAGGTCACAGTGAGATTAAATCTATTTTATCCTTTAAATGACTTCTTCTAAAATACCAAAAGCCCTGGAAGCATGATATTTGGCTGAAAGGTCCCTTGGATGAAGCCCGACAAAGTTTGCAAAAAGAAATGACCTTGACCTATAGTCAAGGTCACAGGGGTCAAATCTGTTAAAACCTTCAAACGACTTCTCCTGAATTACCAAAAGCCCTAGAAGCATGATATTTGGCTGAAAGGTTCCTTGGATGAAGCCCGACAAAGTTTGCGAATAGAAATGACCTTGACCTATATTCAAGGTCACAGGGGTCAACTCTGTTAAAACTTTCAAACGACTTCTTCTGAAATACCAAAAGCCCTAGAAGCATGATATTTGGCTGAAAGGTTCCTTGGATGAAGCCCAACAAAGTTTGCGAAAAGAAATGACCTTGACCTATATTCAAGGTCACAGGGGTCAAATCTGTTAAAACCTTTGAACGACTTCTTCTGAAATACCAAAAGCTCTAGAAGCATGATATTTGGCTGAAAGGTTCCTTATATGAAGCTTGAAAAACTATGGGAAGGAAAATGAGTTTGACCTATATTCAATGTCACGGTGGTCAAATCAGTTAAAAGCTTTGAGCGACTTCTTCTGATAAACCCAAATGCCCTGGAAGCATGATATTTGGCTGAAATGTTTCTTGGATGAAGCCCGACAAAGTTTGCGAAAAGAAATTACCTTGGCTGATATTCAAGGTCACAGGGGTCAAATCTGTTTAAACCTTTAAACGACTTCTTCTGAAATACCAAATGCCCTGGAAGCATGATATTTGGCTGAAATGTTCCTTGGATGAAGCCCGACAAAGTTTGCAAAAAGAAATTACCTTGGCTGATATTCAAGGTCACAGGGGTCAAATCTGTTTATACCTTTAAACGACTTCTTCTGAAATACCAAAAGCCCTAGAAGCATGATATTTGGCTGAAAAGTTCCTTGGATGAAGCCCGACAAAGTTTGCGAAAAGAAATGACCTTGACCAATATTCAAGGTCACAGGGGTCAAATCTGTTAAAACCTTTGAACGACTTCTTCTGAAATACCAAAAGCTCTAGAAGCATGATATTTGGCTGAAAGGTTCCTTATATGAAGCTTGAAAAACTATGGGAAGGAAAATGACCTTGACGTATATTCAATGTCACGGTGGTCAAATCAGTTAAAAGCTTTGAGCGACTTCTTCTGATAAACCCAAATGCCGAGAGACATGATATTTGTCTGGTAGTGTCCTGGGATGAAGCTAAACAAAATTTGAAAATGAAAATGATGTTGTCTTATAAGGTCACAGGGGTAAAATCTTAAGATGTTCTTCTAAATGTCTTACATTAAAAGATTTTAGGGGACTTTAGGGTTACACTATAATATAAGTCAGAGATTGATACCAGGTGAGCGATGCAGGCCCATTGGGCCTCTTGTTACAAGTTCATGAACTATAATTACATTCTAGTTTCCTTGCTTTAGTTGATATTTCACTGAAGACTTGCTTTAAAACATCAGCCACCAAACACACTGGTTTTTAATGAGGATAACAGTCATCTTAGTATAAAAACAATATTGTCATCATATTTCAACTTGGAACTAAAAGTATTTAAAAGAGGAGGCATATGGCCTGGCTACAGTATATATTACTAAATATTTGCCTTCATTCATATTAATAGAACAAAAAAAGGACAGTTATATAGTACTGTAACTACATATTAATTATACTGAAATACAAATGTATACATCATTTAAATTTTTAAGATTTTATCATAAGGATGCTCCAAAGAAAAATGTAATCAATATTTTCTTAATCAATTTATGCAAGTAATTCACTGTCTTGATTATGATCTCATTAATGCCAGTTAATGTGTCTTATATTTCTTTAGTTTGACCACTCCTAAAGAAACGCAACACTTTTATCATTTAGAGACTTTTAAAAACATGTTGGGTCATGGTGGTGTCAGATCTACCTGTTACAACATAGTGTTGCTTATAATTAAAGGCCCAATATACGTAACTTCAGGAAATTTTCGTGATTCTGTAAAATTTTGAAAAAAATCCAGTTGATAACCATGCAAAAATATGCCTAAAACAAAGCCAACCTGAGCGGTAACTAACAAGAAACTCTTGACAGAAAAATCGAAAGAATTTTAAATAATTCGGATGGGGCCCACTTCAACAACAAGCCGAAGTTAGAAGACAGTTCAAAATGAACGTGTGTTTACAAATACTGAGTTTCAACTGCTTCTGTACCGGTAACCGCTTAAGAATTCATCTTGAAAATTGCTGATATCAGTTAATCTTAAGTAAATCTATGAATATGAAAAGTTATTAGGCTTGATTTTCGCTTCAAGTTTTGCCGAAAGTTACGTACTATATTGGGCTTTTAACTCGCATAGGGAGGCACTGGACTAATAATATGAAGTCAAACTATCAGAATCTTACGTACTGAAAAACTACCCCTGGTTACATTCTGTTACTATCTGTCCCTCAACTTCATTGTTATACTACAAACTTAGATTAGTCTGTGGTTATAATTAACATTTGCTCAGACACCAACATCATTGCATTGAATTATATAGTAATTACCAGTTAATTTTCAGATCAATCAAATAAAATGTGGTTATAGTTCACTGTTGAGACATTATCTTTTTTTCTTATTGGTCGATTGAAATTTTTGTTCATCAATATGATGTTGTTTTTTTTGTAGGAATTTGTTTTAATTTTGATTATTATTTTCTGTTTTAATCATTGATCATGACTGAATAAACATGTTGAAATAATGTTGGATGTTATTTGATTATTGATATAATAATTATTGAAAAGACAAGTGCTGGTCTATGTGTACAGTAGGGGCCTACAAAAATGTACTTACGTTTTTCATTACATTTCAGGAAAACGGTTAAAAAAGTTGCAAGTCCGTTATTTTCCGGATTTTTACACCCGCCATCTGTTCATTTTACTACAATCGACATCTACCGCCATTTTGGTTTGGAACGAAGAGATATGTGTGTACGAGTGTAAACAGAAAGCCTTTTGTGCTTCTATGCCTCACTCCGAATAAATATTATTCAGGTCAGTATCTTTGACACGCAACCATCTTGGCTATTACGTGTTTGTGGATGTATGGAGTCTTGACTGAAGATGGTTGTATTTATTAGTCTTCGGGTCCGCGTCACAAGCGTTGGGTCACCCGTTTCGACGGAAACTAACATGGTATATGATACTCTTAGCCTACTGTGCACCGAGTCAACAGTTTTATCACGACATCCTGATAATGGCATTATGGGCTGTACTGATATGAATGTAGCGGAACTGGACTGGGTCGATCGCGAGCAGATCTAGATATCTCTGTCCAGGCACAGGGACGCGTTACAATATTAATGTAGGCCTATATATATATATAAGCTACAGTATGCACAGGGACATGTATACAGTAGACTTATGAAAAACATTAGTGATAAAAACCTATAAATATTGACAATATATAATATTACACAGGTATTTATCACTTAATAGTGCGCATGCGTCGATTCTGTTAACACGGACTTCTCTTCGCTCCTGAAAAAAACCTTCAAAAACACTGAAAACCGATCTGATCTGGTGGTTCTTTGGTTTGCTTTGGTGTAGAATGAAAATTTGGTAGTACTTTATTTCATAACTTTGTAAAAGTATCTGTTATTGGAGCTACAGGTAACTTTTTCCACCGAGTGAGTTCATCTCGCTGAAACGACCTTGACCTTTCCGCTCGTTTTTCCTTTGTTGAGACAACTTCCGGTGAAAAAGAAACAATGATTACAGGTATTCTGGTACAATTTTTGTTGTTTTCAGCAATAATAAGTATCTTTAAATCAAAAGAAAATGACACAATAATGTGTTGCAGAGAAACAAACACACTGTCAACCAAATATCTGCTCTCGGCAGCCACAGTGTCGCAAGCGATGAAATCTAGACTGAAGTTTTATCGTCCTCTGCCAGTTTCGAGCCATAAAACAAAACGTTGTTTCACTTATCAATTCTTCTTCTCTCCATCTCATGTGACATAGAGTCTAACCCAGGCCCTGAATTCCCTTGCGGCTCCTGTGGCATTGAAGTTCAAGATGAAGACCCAGCAGTTGAATGTGATAACTGCAATCGTTGGTATCACATCTCCTGCCAAAATCTAGATAATGATTGGTACCAACAACTGGTTGAAAACGACACATCTTTTGTGTGGACATGTAATTCATGTGACCATCTGAATATTACAAACATCTCTAGCATTTTGTCTGTATCAACACACAATAGTTTCAATTCACTCCCAGATGATGACACACCACCACAAATTCCTACGTCTGGACATCAGAACGTTAACTTTGTCAATAAGTTGAAAATCTTCTGTGTTAATTGCCAGTCGATTGTCAACAAAAAACTTGAATTTCAAAACTTGATACAGACTGAAAGCCCTGATATCATTGCAGGCACAGAATCTTGGTTGAAGAAAGAACACTACAATAGTGAGATCTTTCCTCCACATCTTGGCTACACAGTGTATCGTAATGATCGCCTCAAGGGTAAAGGCGGTGGCGTCTTCTTACTTGCAAAATCTAACCTTCTCACCACTGAACAATCCCAACTTAAAACGGATTGTGAAATCATATGGATTAAAGTGGAAATAAAAGGATGCAAACCACTCTTTGTAGCATCTTACTACAGGCCACAAGAGTCTGACATCCATAGTTTTCTTGAACTTGAAAAGTCTCTTTCTCTGGCAAACAAGCTCAAGGGGAATAAACTTATCCTTGGAGATTTCAATCTTCCAAAATTTGACTGGAACCATGATCATAATCCATCCATCAAAACAGGGTTCAACTCTTCCAATGTCTATGAAAAATTTCAAGAAATCCTGAATGACTTCAATTTCACTCAGATGGTTTCTGAAAATACCAGACATAATAACATTCTTGATCTTTTTCTAACAACCAACTATACACATGTTAACTCAGTACAAATTATACCTGGTATCAGTGACCATGAAATAATATCGGCCACAGTAAATGTACGACCTAACATAACAAAACGGAAACCACGAAATGCAACCATCTACAATAAAGCCAAGTGGCCAGAATTTAGACAATACATGACGCAGGCCAAGCAATCTATACTAAAGGATGCAGAGTCACTTCCAGTTGATGATATTTGGGATAGATTCACTACCACAATTGAAAGTGGCATTTCAAAATTCATACCGACTAAAAAATTTGGTTGTAAAAGAGCTCTACCCTGGATCACAAGAGAGATCAAGAGACTCATACACAAAAGGGATAAATTGTATCAAAAATTTAAAAATAAGCATACCATCCCCAGCACAAACAAGACATTCAAAGCACTGAAACAACTCATTAAATCAAAAATCAAGACCTCTCATACTCAATACATTGAAAATATCCTTGGCTTAGCAAGTAATGGGGATTCTGAAGCTGGCACCCCAAATAGATGTGCTGCCAAGAAACTGTATTCTCTAATCAAAAACGCAAAGCAAGATTCACAGAGCGTTTCCCCACTTAAAGACCCTGCCACCGGAAAACTGAAAACAAATAACCCTGATAAGGCAGACATTTTAAATAAGCAATTTCAGTCTGTCTTTACGCAAAAGTCTCCACTCACTCTAAAACAAAACTGCCTTCAAAAACTTAAAACTCTGTATCCTTCAACAAATTGTCTATATCCATCTATGCCTGAAATATCCATTGACCGGAATGGAATCCTAAAACTGCTGACCAACTTAAAACCTGATAAGGCTGGTGGACCAGATCGTATTCGACCAATCATCCTAAAGGAGCTCAGAAATGAAATTGTTGACATTGTTCAAATCATCTTTCAAAAATCTATCTCTTCTGGAACCATCCCGTCAGACTGGACCAAGGCTTTTGTATGCCCAATCTTTAAAAAGGGAGATCCCAGTGACCCAGCAAACTATCGGCCTATTTCACTAACATGCATCTTATGTAAAACACTAGAACATATTGTTGCCTCTAACGTATCTTCGCATCTCTCTAAACATTCAATTCTGTATGACCTTCAGCATGGCTTCCGAGACCGGAGATCCTGTGAAACTCAACTAATTGAACTAACGGATGAACTGATCAACAATATTTCTCATGGCCAACAAACTGATCTTATATTGCTTGATTTCAGCAAAGCTTTCGATAAGGTGAATCACTTGAAACTACTGCTCAAACTCCAAGATTATGGCATCTGTCAACAAGTCCTCAAGTGGTCAGAGGCATTTCTTCTTAACCGAAAACAAACAGTAGTCTTGGAGGGGGATTACTCTAAAGAAGTACCTGTTACATCTGGTGTCCCTCAAGGCTCTGTCCTTGGACCTCTGTACTTCTTAATCTACATCAATGATCTCCCGTCTAATATCAAATCTCAAGTCCGACTTTTTGCTGACGACACTGCAGTATACCTTGCTATCAATTCTCCTAAAGACAGCAAAACTATTCAAGATGACCTAAACACACTACAAAAATGGGAAAATGACTGGGATATGGAGTTTAATCCTTCCAAATGCCAAGTTCTCCATATCGCCAAAAGCAAAAACATCATCAAAACACAATATCTTCTTCATGGTCAAATCTTAGAATCTGTCTCTTCTGCAAAATATCTTGGCGTTGACATAGCAACAGATCTCAGCTGGAACACCCATATATCTAGAATTACTACAAACGCAAACAAAACACTTGGCTTCATCAAAAGAAACATCACAGCAAACAATGAACATGTCAAAACCCTTGCATACAAAACCCTTGTCCGTCCACAGCTTGAGTATGCCTCTACCATCTGGCACCCATACACGCAAGCAAACACACACAAAATAGAAATGGTACAACGCCGGGCTCTTCGATGGGTCACAAAAGACTTCTCCCCTCTTTCCAGTGTTACAGCCATGCAAGAACGTCTGGGTTGGCGGTCGCTTGAACATAGAAGACTTGACTCTAGACTGACCATGTTTTACAAAATTTACCATCAACTTGTTGCCATAAACCTACCTGAGTACCTCCAGAAACCAACCAGATTTACAAGGTTAATGCACCCGCTTTCCTTCAGACAAGTACAAGTTAAATCAGATTATCATAAGTTCTCATTTTTCCCTCACTCAGTTATACTCTGGAACAATCTTCCTAGCCACATAGTTACCATCCCAACATTTGAAGCTTTCAAGCTGGGTTTGGCAACCATCCAGTATTAGATCGGCGGACAGTGTTTTTATCCTTTTAAATTTTTCTTCTTTTCTTTCACTTTTTAACAATTTAACATTTCTGTTCCTCACTTTATCTGATGGTAATTGGTCCCATCAGACTTTTAGAACTTTTCACCTCACTTTACTAACAAATCGACGCGCACTTTCATGTCAGTAACACTCGGAAGAGGAGTTGACATTATTCATAGATAGATAGATAATCTTATCGTAGGACATGTCCCTGTGGCCTACATGTATGTATATAGCGATCCTGTGCATATAAGGTGGTTGAGGGGTTGGTTCACAGGCACTAGGCCTAATTACCCCCTAGTGAGTTTCTAGCAAACCACAGGAATACATGACAAGTACGGGCTAAAATATTCAAAGACTCACGGTAAACCCAATTGTACACAAAGTTAAAAACAACAACAAAAGTTTTGCTATATACCAAAAGCAAAAACCGAACAATAAAAGAAATCATTCTTCATAAGAACAGCCAAAGACTTGAATCAACTGGACGACATCACGGTCAGCGCCAAATCTGTCAAGGTATTTAGATATGCACACGACAAATTTAGCCAATAGCGTACATCAGGCAGCACCACCCACCCCCTGCCACAATTAAATTGCATATCTGAAAGTTGTTAGTGACACTGGGGAGTTCCCAGTGTATTTCCTTCCTCGTCAAAACATTCTTGGGTTCTGACAACATTACAGATACAGATCTTATACATACAATGTACATTAGGGCCTAATATATATTGCAACACGTTCCTGTGGTTCAGGTCCAGTAAAAGTTCACTATATATAGCTAGCACCATTAAGACCAAGTATAAATTAAGCAAATTACAGCTTTATTGAGCTACATATTATTTTCCCTGCATTTCATATTCTTCTGGTTGAATTAAAGCATAAAACAAATTGGCCCCATGTTAAAATGATGTATTTTCATAATGGGAAATACGTCATCCGGTTGTCACATGCTAGCACTATATCATCACAGAACTGAAAAGCTTTTCCTGGAAGTCCTATTTTTATCCACCCTTATGGCCTAACTATCCAGGAGACACTTTTGGGAAAGGCCTATACTGTAATGCTCATTCGACATAGTGTGCTGAATCTGCAGTTGGTGTTCCGTGTTGGAACCCCCCGGCCAAGTGAGCTTATGTGATGGTGCAGCGTCCGTCAACTTTTACCTTTAATCGACTTCTTCTAAAATACTGAAAGGCCCAGTGACATGAAATTTGGCTGGTAGATTTCTTGGAAGGAGCTGAACAAAGTTTGCGAAAAAAAATCACTTTGACCTAATTTCAAAGTCACAGTGGTCAAAAATGTCGAAACCTTCAAACAACTTCTTCTAAAATACTGTCAGGCATAGAGACTTCATATTTGACCAGTAGCTTCCTTGGATGAAGCCAAATAAAGTTTGCGAAAAAAAATGACCTTGACCAATATTCAAGGTCACAGTGAGGTTAGATCTATTTTAACCTTTAAACAACTTCTTCTGAAATACAAAAGCCCTAGAAACATGGCATTTGGCTGAAAGGTCCCTTGGATGAAGCCCAACAAAGGTTGCGAAAAAAATGACCTTGACCTATCTTCAAGGTTACAGGGGTCAAATCTGTTAAAACCTTCAAACGACTTCTTCTGAAATACCAAAAGCCCTGGAAGCATGATATTTGGCTGAAAGGTTCCTTGGATGAAGCCCGACAAAGTTTGAGAAAAGAAATGACTTTGATCTATATTCAAGGTCACAGGGGTCAAATCTAAAACCTTTAAACGACTTCTTCTGAAATACCAAAAACCCTAGAAGCTTGATATTTGGCTGAAATGTTTCTTGGATGAAGCCCGACAAAGTTTGCTTAAAGAAATGACCTTGACCTATATTAAAGGTCACTGGAGTCAAATCTGTTGAAACATTTAAACGACTTCTCCTGAAATACCAAAAACCCTAGAAGCATGATATTTGACTGAAATGTTTCTTGGATGAAGCCCGACAAAGTTTGCGAAAAGAAATGACCTTGACTTATATTCAAGGTCACAGGGGTCAAATCTGTTAAAACCTTCAAACGACTTCTTCTAAAATACCAAAAGCCCTGGAAACATGATATTTGGCTGAAAGGTTCCTTGGATGAAGCCCAACAAAGTTTGTGAAAAGAAATGACCTTGACCTATATTCAAGGTCACACAGGTTCAAAACTGTTCAAACTTTAAACGACTTCATCTGAAATACCAAAAGCCCTAGAAGCATGATATTTGGCTGAAAGGTTTCTTGGATGAAGCCCGACTAAGTTTGCGAAAAGAAATGACCTTGACTTATATTCAAGGTCAAAAGGGTCAAATCTGTTAAAACCTTCGAACGACTTATTCTGAAATACCAAAAGCCCTGGAAGCATGATAATTGGCTGGAAGGTTCCTTGGATGAAGCCCAATAAAGTTTGCGAAAAGAAATGACCTTGACCTATATTCAAGGTCACAAGGGTCAAATCTATTCAAATATTTTAACGACTTCTTCTGAAATACCAAAAGCCCTAGAAGCATGATATTTGGCTGGAAGGTTCTTTGGATGAAGCCTGACAAAGTTTGCAAAAAGAAATGACCTTGACATATATTCAAGGTCACAGGGGTCAAATCTGTTAAAACATTCAAACAACTTCTTCTGAAGTACCAAAAGCCCTAGAAGCATGACATTTGGCTGAAAGGTTTCTTGGATGAAGCCTGACAAAGTTTGCGAAAAGAAATGACCTTGATCTTTATTTGCCTAGAGACATGATATTTGGCTGGTAGCGTCCTGGGATGAAGCCAAACAAAATTTGAAAATGAAAATGATGTTGTCTTATAAGGTCACAGGGGTAAAGTATGTTTAAATCTTAACATGTTCTTCTAAATGACTTACAGTAAAAGAATTTAGGGGACTTTAGGGTTACACTATAATATAGGTCAGAGATTGATACCAGGTGAGCGATGCAGGCCCATTGGGCCTCTTGTTAAGTAAAAGTTTGTATGATATTGTATGGAAAAAAATGAAAACTGTTTCTTGTATGACACCACTGTTATTAAATATATGGAAGAGTGTCCTAGACATTTTCACTTATTTTCTATTAATCTAAGCAAGCTATCAGTTTCCAATAACATTAGAGACTACTGGTTGGCAATTTTTATAAGAAAATATTGTTGTGTTTGTCAAAATCATCTGGCTGTGTTAAATTCTAACATTGTTTTGAAAAAGTAACTCCAAGACTGTTCATTTTCTGGAATCGGAAATATTGCAAGTACTGAAGGGTGTGAGGGGAGGATGGGGGAGCATGTTTTTATTATTGAATGATTATATATAATTATGATAATTGCATTTCAGGTACAAATGATGCTATATTGAGTTGTGTACAGTATTGGTACACCTGATAAAATCAAAGGAGCCCAAAGAGCCACTATGTACAGGATGCACATTGTTGACTTTGTGGGTCTGGACCACTGTTACTCCAAACCATGGAGTGCCCATCCAGATGCAAGCAATGCCCGCCCAGTCAAGCTTCTCTTTATGTCCAAGCCATCCAAACCACAAACAACACCAGACCAGATCCTAGGGTATGCATTTCATTTACAAATGATGTACATATACATGTACAGAATGTAGCCAGAAAGATTGTTGTGTAAATTAAATTTACTCGACAAAACTTCGGTCTTAGTTAACCTAGTAAATGAAGCTGCATTTCAACAAATATTGATCAGTACAGGGCTTTTTATTTAAATGTGATAAAAATATAAGTTCTTGAACAAGTTAGTACATATTCAACAAACCGCAGATTACTAGAGAGTAAGTGGTGTTTTACTGTACTATTTTGATCTTTTCATATAACCGGTGCAGTGCAGTGGCCTTATTATTAACTTCTTTTTAAATAATACCCAATAATGTTTACAGTATATATATTTTGTGTTTGAACTGAAATATTTTGCCACAGAGCCCGGGATATTGAGATAGATGTAGTTGGAGATGATGTTATTCCTCCACCACCTTATGAGATGGCCAAGGCTCGCAGTCTGATGCATGAATGTGACCGCAGTGTTAACTTCGCCCGACCAGAAAGCTGTGCCGACGATGCGGAGGACCATGTTAGCAAGTAAGATTTTGTTACATTGTGTATATCAATGTCATATTCATTTTGATGTTTTGCTAAGTTAATTAATTAAAGGTTATTTTGTAATATTTGAATGTCATAAAATCAAAGCATATTCTGCAACAGAAATCCCCAGCTTTCAACATGTTTTAATTGTTTCTAATTATCAGTATGGTAATAAACTAGATTGAACAGCTGTGCATTACTGCTAGCCGAGTATATTTGTGTTGATTAATTGATAATCAGGTGAATTCATAATCAGGTGAAGGTGATGTCTTATTAAGATCTTAAACAATCATTTGTGCTGCTTATTCTGCAATACTTTTATTTTTGCTTGCAAATCGCTTCATCACCTGTCATCATTCATCTACACACTTTCATATCAACCTTTTGCAGTTGATCTAGGCTAGCCACTGCTACTTAAATCCATTGTTCACTAGACTCATTTCATTGCTTCATTTGCTTTCGCCCTCATCACCCAACGAGTAAACCTGGTGCGATTTTCAGCGTTGTTACTTGTAGAGTGGGCTGGACACTACAGCAGAATCGATTGTACAACAAAGTAATGAAGGCACTACAAGGCGACCGACTTTCCAGGCTAGCTTATAACGCAGTAAGAAGAGACCAGGAAACAATTCTGATTACACATTGGACTGTGTCAAAGATAATTCAAAATTTATTGAAAAATGCAAAAAGATAAGTTAATGTTTAAATGTTTTAATTAAAGTCGGATTATAAACAAATATAGTGAAATGTCATACTTTTGGTATTTAGTTCATTCTAATTTTTTGATAGAATTATACAAACTGCAATGAAGTAACTTCATTGTAATTATTTTTTCTCAAAACTATCACTCATTGTGTCCAAAATGTATCATCATCTATGTCTGAGAATGATTTTGAATTGTGAAATGCAATATTAGATGATTACTGATTGTTTCAACAGCACCATAATGAACCTGTGATGAGGAGGATCCACATTGATAAGACTGCACGCAGGATACGGCAGGCCCTGGCTGGGGTGTCCTGGGTAAGTTCTGTAGTTAAGTTCCCACAGGATACGACAGGCTCTGGCTGGGGTGTCCTGGGTAAGTTCTGTAGTCAAGTTCCCACAGGATACGACTGGCTCTGGCTGGGGTGTCCTGGGTATGTTCTGTTGTTCTGTTCCCACAGGATACGACAGGCTCTGGCTGGGGTGTCCTGGGTAAGTTCTGTAGTTAAGTTCCCACAGGATACGACAGGCTCTGGCTGGGGTGTCCTGGGTAAGTTCTGTAGTTAAGTTCCCACAGGATACGACAGGCTCTGGCTGGGGTGTCCTGGGTAAGTTCTGTAGTTAAGTTCCCACAGGATACGACAGGCTCTGGCTGGGGTGTCCTGGGTAAGTTCTGTAGTCAAGTTCCCACAGGATACGGCAGGCCCTGGCTGGGGTGTCCTGGGTAAGTTCTGTAGTTAAGTTCCCACAGGATACGACAGGCCCTGGCTGGGGTGTCCTGGGTAAGTTCTGTAGTTAAGTTCCCACAGGATACGACAGGCTCCTGCTGGGGTGTCCTGGGTAAGTTCTGTAGTTAAGTTCCCACAGGATACGACAGGCCCTGGCTGGGGTGTCCTGGGTAAGTTCTGTAGTTAAGTTCCCACAGGATACGACAGGCTCTGGCTGGGGTGTCCTGGGTAAGTTCTGTAGTTAAGTTCCCACAGGATACGACAGGCTCTGGCTGGGGTGTCCTGGGTAAGTTCTGTAGTCAAGTTCCCACAGGATACGGCAGGCCCTGGCTGGGGTGTCCTGGGTAAGTTCTGTAGTTAAGTTCCCACAGGATACGACAGGCTCTGGCTGGGGTGTCCTGGGTAAGTTCTGTAGTTAAGTTCCCATAGGATACGACAGGCTCTGGCTGGGGTGTCCTGGGTAAGTTCTGTAGTCAAGTTCCCACAGGATACGGCAGGCCCTGGCTGGGGTGTCCTGGGTAAGTTCTGTAGTTAAGTTCCCACAGGATACGACAGGCCCTGGCTGGGGTGTCCTGGGTAAGTTCTGTAGTCAAGTTCCCACAGGATACGACAGGCTCTGGCTGGGGTGTCCTGGGTAAGTTCTGTAGTTAAGTTCCCACAGGATATGACAGGCCCTGGGTAAGTTCTGTAGTCAAGTTTCCACAAGATACGACAGGCCCTGGCTGGGGTGTTCTGGGTAAGTTGTGTAGTCAAGTTCCCACAGGATACGACAGGCCCTGGCTGGGGTGTCCTGGGTAAGTTCTGTTGTTAAGTTCCCACAGGATACGACTGGCTCTAGCTGGAGTGTCCTGGGTAAGTTCTGTAGTCAAGTTCCACATGACACGACATGTTCTGGCTGGGGTGTCCTGGGAAGGTCTGTAGTTAAGTTTCCAGCGTGCCATTTCCGCTTTCTACATATACCTAGGTATGTAAAATGCTGACAGATTAAAAGCATTATATCAGTGTTGTAGTTGTATCAGTGTTGTGATAATGTGTACTTTATATGAGGTATGGTTGTATTTTTCAGGACCCGCGTCTCACCAATGGTTACATGGTGTAGTGTTGAAATAATGTGTACTGTATATATTTTTCAGGACCCACATCTCAACAGTGGTTACATGGTGTATACTACTGTTGTAATAATGTGTACTGTATATATTTTCAGGACCCACATCTCAACAGTGGTTACATGGTGTATACTAGTGTTGTAATAATGTGTACTGTATATATTTTTCAGGACCCACATCTCACCAATGGTTACATGGTGTAGTGTTGTAATAATGTGTACTGTATATATTTTTCAGGACCCACATCTCACCAGTGGCTACATGGTGTAGTGTTGTAATAATGTGTACTGTATATATTTTTCAGGACCCACATCTCACCAGTGGTTACATGGTGTAGTGTTGTAATAATGTGTACTGTATATATTTTTCAGGACCCACATCTCACCAGTGGTTACATGGTGTAGTGTTGTAATAATGTGTACTGTATATGAGGTATGGTTGTATTTTTTAGGACCCGCGTCTCACCCAGTGGTTACATGGAGTACTACTGGACAGTCTCAGTGTGCCGGTACTTAGTGCCTACCTCGATGTCCTACAGACACTCAAGTCAAAGGTTCGCCTTCTCATTGTTTATCATTTGTTTATCAAGATTAAATTTACTTCTTGTTATCTTAAATCAGGACTTAGTTTGGTGATTTTCACTTTCAGTCCAGTCCTCCACTTAATACATAATTCTAATATAATATCATATCTATATGTTAAGTTGCAGTTTTCATTTGGAGATGCAGTCAAACCTGCTTAATTTGAACTTGGATATATTGAAACACCACTTAATTTGAAAGAAAATAAAATCACTTTCTTTGTATTTATCGCCCTGTTGTTTTGAAATTCAGGATTATTTGAAGCACTTTGACTTTCCCCAAGCATTTGAATATAACTGTGTTCCACTGTAATTCAAAGAGAGTTATGCTAGTTGGAAACATTAAGTAATTTATTAACTTCCTTGTTTAACTTTGAGGTTAAAATGTTACAATGTGGTTTATGGTATGACATTGTGATAAAATGGCATCTTAAAGCTGACAATGCAAGTTAAAAGCTTTCAATTAAGATTTGAAAAAAAAAATATTCAGATTGTGATTACTCCGAATAGTTCCGAGATGTTCCCTACATTGACCATGTGTCTTCCGGTTTTCGTAGCCAAGGAAGTGGCAGACATTTTTTATTTACCCTTGCTTGGTAACGTGTGTAGACAACCTTGGGTATAAAAGCACCGATAGTTGCAAAACCGGTTTTATTCCGACACGGCCCTCTCTCTGTGGCACGTCTTTTACAGTAACAAATAGTCTGTACACATGACGTTACGGCTCGTATTCATGTTTTTTTTTTACGAATATGGATATTGGAAAGATATATAATAAATATGAAATGAAATTGTAATAAAAACATCCATATCCCCATGAAACTTGCAACAAAATAACACAACACAATTTTATGTACCGTATTTTACCGGGAATAAGCCCCCTCTCACGAATAAGCCCCCTCCCCACTTTGGCAAAGGTTCTTGGAACAGGGTGGGAGCCTGGGAATAAGCCCCCACCCTAAATTTTGTCTTTCTCTCAATGAAAAGCATGTTAATTTCTTTTTAATTTTGTGTCTGAACATAAAATATATCTAACTGTGGGCAGAAAAAAATATCTATAAAGCTAAGCTTGAAATAAAACATTGTTCAGCTGGTGTTAAGAACACCATACTTTCATGTTTGAACTGGTGGTGCATTTTGCAAACTTTGAACAAAAACGAAATATTATTCTTGTACTTGATCCATTATATGTAAGTCTGTATTGAAAAAGAAAATAAAGAAAATATTTTTTATAGTGATAAAGCAAAAGTAAATTCATTTTGAAGTAGTTTGTTGCCAAGTAGTTTGTTTCAAATCTAACCTTTCTGTCAATATCAGTTCGTTAAAATTGTCATTCTGAAATTTGTATCAACCGGCTCTCTGAGAAAACAAGATGGCTGCCTTCAGATGGCCTTAGCGTTTTTTGGAAGACTTTTATCCATAAATACATGTCTCTTGCTCTTAATGCTTCCAGACTCAATGCAGATAAGTTGGTTTGTTGTTTTTGTATGATTCATGCATTGGTTTTGTGTTAATTTTACATCGTTTACTCAAATTTCTTAAGCTATTTACTGCCTGTAGCTGCCCTATCTCAAATCTCGTAATGGCGGTAGCCAAACGACAAGCAGTCTTATTGTCATGCTATTAATTCCTTTTACACAGCTGAATGTTACTACTGTATCTAAATGAATACTTATTAACTTATAAATGAAAATTCATTCAAGATTATGCTTGATAAATTGAATTATCTAGACCAATTGCTAATAGAAAATCTGTTAACAGCACCATCAATGGCATCAATTTGTAGTGACTGTTTTTAAACATTCTGAATGTAAATTGTTATTTTAACAAAACAAACAACTAGAATTACATTACTGGTATAGTGGGGACTGAGTTCCTAGATCAAAACAGTAGAATATCCAAGATGGCGGACTTTTGTGAACAGGGGTGTATTCGGGAATAAGACCCCTCCCTACTTTTGATCAATTATTTTTCTCAGGGGGTGGGGGCTTATTCCCGGTCAAATACGGTAATATATGTTGCATTGTGAAACAAACAAATGGCTATTTAACGCTTATGCCTACCTTTTTGATATCCAACTAGTACTAACATCCAGCGTAGAAACCATAATAAATCCAAATAAGTCCATGAGAATGATTCAAATATATAATTTCACATTGTTTACTACACACCTGAGTGTGCCGTGTTTTACACGTGTTTGCTTGTCAAGCGTCTACATGACCAAGACTAAGAGTTTGTACGTGGATGCGATTATATGCACGTGAAAGACCGGCGATATATATTGGATTTATTGAAGTTTTTTCAGTGATATACCTTTTATTTCGGATACGCAATTTCAAGAATGTGTTATTAGTAACAACCAGCATGGCAGTATTGTGGTTCAAAGTCTAAAGGTGAGTGCGTTTAATTTTTGACAGCGGTTGCCGAGTGCGCGGAGCACTGAATATTGTGACGGTCAGGAGTACTTTGAAAACCGGTTCTACAGGCTATGACCTTTATATACCCATCGGGGCCCATACTCGTTACCAAGCAAAGGCAAAACTAAAATGTCGGCACTTCCTTAGAAACGATGGTCAGAACAAATAGGGGCGATCGCAAAACCAGAAAAAAAATCCAACTTTTTTTAAAAAAATATTAATTGAAAGCTTTTTAAGTTGCATTGTCAGCTTTAATCAACTTTTTTACCCAGCCACTCGATACATTTTTATATGGCCTTGTAAAATAAATGCAATTTGTGTAATCTTCTTGAAGGTTCCATCCCTGATTGAGAAAATGATTGCCATGACAGCAACAGGGGGTAAGACTCCAGCTGCCTCAGTGGATGCCCTCAATCTGCTCCTTAAGCGACCCTGGGATCCCGTCTACAGCGTCTACTCCCAACAGAAACTGGTATGGAGACATTTCTCTTCTCAGCTGTCAAATAATTACACATATTCAAGGCAGTGTTAGCCTTTGTCTAGAATTTGACTGATAACAGAAACATTTTTTTTTCTCCACTTTTAAAAATTATTTTGCAGATTTCAGATGTTATATAAAAGCTTTACAAAAACAATTGGTTAATATGTCTCACTAAATATTGTGAACAGAGCATTCTAATACTTTAATTTCATTCTTGTTGTCACTTATAAATCATGTATTGATGTAATCAAACATTAAGATAGCATTTGTTACATTTTTTCAGCGTAAACTGCCTGGTAACCCTCTGATTCTCATTGCTCCCTCTGGTCCCACCCACAACAGTGCTTACTCCAAGCGAACACGCTTCTGGAACTCCCAACTGTCTCATCTAGGGAAGGTCATACCAGTAACCATGCACACAGTCAGTGGTGGGAGTGGTGTGGGCATAGCTCAGTGTCTGGAGCACATGATCGGGGCTGTTCGCACCAAGGTTTTAGAGGTTTGTATCTAAACATAACTCAGTGTCTGGAGCACATGATCGGGGTTGATCCCACAAAGTTTTAGATTTTTGTATCTACAGAGAGCTTAAATTTGTAAGCATGAATGATGCTGGTCAAGGGATACATTTACATGTTTATAGTCAAAGTACTTAGTTGTACAGGTTTTAGAGATGTGTGCCAGGGACAGTGCGAGTTTGTAACTCATGTGGGGCAGTGGCCAGGTACTGACCATAGGTCGGTGGTTTTTCTCTGGGTACTCCGACTTTCCTCCACCTCCAAAACCTGGCACATTCTTAAATGATCCTGACTGTTAATAGGACGTAAAACAAAATAAACCATACCAAGCCAGGGACAGTCTATGTGTACACTTGTACAATGAGGGCATGACAAAATCCAGGTAATAAGCTGGGTCAGATATTGCCTTTATCAGAGAAAGCAATCAGAGAGTAATGGATGTGTCCATTTGATTTTGAGACTGATTAGTAAAACAAAATTGCTGACAAGTGACTATTTTTGATTTGACAGTAAAAGTTTATTATTGCCATTTCTTAAAAGGAATTCTTAAATTTGATATAAAGAAAAAAGAAGAGAGGATATTAAAAGTTTGAAAAGCAAATGAAGATCAAACGGTGGGAGCCAATGTCAGTCTGGAATCTCTTTGGTTTTGACTGAAATGCTGTCTCATTGTGCACCGAAAAAATTTGTTGAGATATTAAAACATGTCTTTCTTCATTTTCCCTCAGTTGAAAGGTCATTTTCAGCACCGCCCAATTGTGTTACTGGGATGGAATATTGGTGCCCTCATAGCGTGTCATGTAAGTAATCAGAACTCATGGTTTAGTCATTATAGCTGTTTACATCTACAGATCATTGTACTTGTGGAAGTACAATAAAAAACATTACATTAACTGTTATGTTCGCTTATTGTTTAAAATCCAGATCTTCACAATAAAAAATCATATACCAGGTAAAATTGTTTTAATAGACTATTAGTGGAAAATAAAAAAAATCTTATATTAATAAAAACCTTATTTTCAGCCAAGTTTCAGCTGAATGTTTACTTCGTATGTTATAAATATCATGGAAGTGACTTTTTATCACATGCTGCTTGTCTTCTGGAGTCATTTTGTTTTCAGTATTCTATTAATTTCTTGTAATGAATTGAAATATACTTACACATGAATTGATCAGAAGGTGTCAGTTTAAGAAATTGTTCAGTATATATGGTAAGAAATGATGGTACTATTGATGTGATGTTCCACACAACAGGTGGCCTTACTGGAGTCGGTCAGTGCTGTGGTGTGTTTAGGCTTTCCTCTCACTGGAACCAATGGCAGTCGCGGGGTGAGTATCTTCTCCAACAGTTCTCACCTAATCCCTTTCTTACTTAGTTCATACATTCAACATAGCATTTCCTAAATATTGCTTTGATTCAGCTATGGAAGAGTTACTGCCCCCTTACATATTTCACAATCTAAATCTTGTCTTGAGATCTCCTCCTACAGTTTTCAACCTCTCTTTCAAATTTCGTGATTCTCCATGACATAAAATTGTGTTTTCATGAATATCGATTCAGTTCAACTATTTTTTGAAGAGTTACTGCCCTTTACATATTCCACGATCTAGAGGTCAGAATACCTTTTCCCCAAATTTTCAACCAATTTGTTTCAAATGTTGTAGGTTTTAACATATTACGATAATGAAAACTGTGCTTTGTTTAGGGATTGAAAAGGTTTCATTTTTGCATTCTGATACAATCATGCTTTTCACTTCTGCATGGGACGAACGCTTATTGTTCCACCCCGCAGCACTCTTGTTGTGATGATGTAACACCTGTCTGGTTTTCACCTGTACAGGACATTGAAGACGCATTGTTGGACAGTCGTACACCAAGTCTTTTTGTGATTGGTCAACATAGCAACAACGCTGGCATGGATGATATGGAGGATTTACGAGAACGCATGAAGGCAGAGAACGGACTCTTGGTCATAGGGGGTGCTGACAGCAACCTCCGTGTTAGGAGTTCAAAAAAGAAGGAGGAGGGTATTACCCAAGTGATGGTAGACCGACGAATCCTGGCAAGTTTTTATTTATAATTTACGATTATATTAGTCTAGTCTCTTTGATTTTCTTAAAAGCTTATTTGTGTAACTAATTACAATATATTGTAATTTTATTGATTTTTTTCAGCAAATTCAATTTCTTATTTTTCATTGTATAGGAAGAACTGTCCGATTTTCTGGGTGGAATTTTATGTAAATCTGCACATCTTAACATTGAGTCCAATGCCGATGTATCGGATGCAGAACAGAAAAAGAAGAAGAAAAAGAAGGTAACTATGTTCTCCTACGTCTGTCATACCTAGGCTATCAAGCATTAATTTTGGAAAGAGTTAAGGGAGAATGCTGGAATTGCCCTGTCTGTCATCGACAGTAACTTGTCCAGAGATCTCCTCCTAAACCTGTAAACTGATTTCAATAAAACTTCACATAAATGTTAGGGACCATGTGTAAATGTGGGGGGTTATGAGTAATAGAAATTGGCTTACATTTCTGGGTTTGAGTTGTTGTATTACTTTAAACAAAAAATATATTTCTTCTTTATACTGTAGATTTACTAGTATCATGTGTGTTGAATATCATTTTTGTGTAAATCCGAAAATCAAGTGAATGTTTATTTATACATAATGTAAGGCATAACATATTTGTTCAAACTTTTCTCCATACACTGGATTAAAATGAGCAGACTAAATCACAATGGATAGGGAATTATTTAACACAAAAATAAAAATGAATGTTGTTTAAATCTCCAGATACAAGAAATTAAACTATACTATCGGTCAACAAAGTATGGTAGGTAATCACATTGTATCCATTACTTAACCTACAGCTCATAGAAATTTCCAAATCAGATGTGTTCTTATATAACTGTACTTTAAAAGCATAATGCATAGAGGCTATTCCATACAACTGTGTGGGGGAGGTGGGAGGCACCTGTAAAAATACATCATAGGTGGTGGGGTTAAAACCTGTATTGTTATATATGTTAATGAGACTACTCCTGTTGACAGTACGAGAGATCCAGTCCTGTGTCGCCTGTCAGTCCTAAAGGTCTAACAGTAGCCAAGGCTCTGAAATCTGCCCGTCAACAGGGCCTCACGTTCCTCAGTGGCACCTTCACAGCCCAGGGCTTCACAACCACGACCGGCATTAGTGCTGCCGCAGGGCCAGTCATCTTCTCTGGAACCAGTAAGTACAAGCATATTCAGCTTCAGTGTACGATCATTTGCATATTTAAAATTTGAAGTTGAAATCAATGTTGTTTACCATGCATTTAAGATTTAATACAATATTTACGTTTGATGGAAATTAAATTTGCAATTAAGTGTTTTATCTAAAAAAGTTCTTTTTCTTCATAATTTTAGAACCAAAAAATGCTCCAAAGAGAAAGTATGTACGAAGTGCTCCTGGTTCTGTGCCAAAGAAACGGATGAAAGCAGCTTTAGCAAACCAGCCGATCCCCGTGACTAGTCCATCAACACTCCAGGCCATGAAGAGTGCTCCAGAGCTGTCGGGGCTACTTTGCCGACCCGGACCTTTGTCCTTCAACATCCGTGGGAGTGAGCTTACACCACAGTCACGTTTACCATCTACAGTAACAGCTTTAACTGGAGCTAGCGCTGATGGAAGTAAAAATCCAGCATCCTCACAAAGTCCACTGTCACCACATGCAGCAGCCTCAGTGTCGTCTCTTGCCAATAAGAGCCTGGCTGATCGCCTTGCGACCCTCATCAGCCAGAACCAAGCTCAGGAAAAGGCCCCAGTCAAAGTGGCAGCTAAGCCATTATCCAAACCAAGCCACAGTGTGTGTGGACCTTCCTCGTCTGATCTCTCTTTATCTGCTAGAGATGCCAGGCAAGAACTGACAGCAAGTGTGACTCTCTCAACTGCAAACAGTGTGTCAACTCAAAACTCATCATCTTCTTCCCTGCAGATGACCCTGACTACGCTAAGTAATGCTCTACGTGCCGGTGGTCTTAAGCCCCCAGTTCATATAACATCAGCATCAGCTTCAGGTAGTAATCAGATCCAACAACTTCTCTCCTCCATTGGACGATCAGTACCTTCTTCATCCCATCAGTCCCACCCGGTCGTGGCACACTCTAATCTACCAACACTCCTGCAGACTCTGTCCTCACCTACACAAGCTAGCATCCAGCATGGCAACAAGGTCACGGTTACGATTCCCACCTCGGCCACCGTCAGTGTGCCTGCTACCATCAGTGTTTCTACAGCTGCTACCACCACTGCAGCCGCACAGATGCATGCTTCGGCGGGCAGTCAGACAGAGTCGGATAAAGTGCAGACTTTACAAAAACTCCAGTTCCATGATTTTCCCCTCACTACAACAGGACTGACAGACACCAGTTCATCTGTTGTCAAAGCTAAAGTCCACTCAGCATCACGCCAAGAACTAATCTGTATGATGAAACCCCAACCCATTGTGTCCACTTCTGGAAAGAGTGGAGTAGCACCCGCTACTCCAGTTGCTACATCACTGTCTGTTCAACCATCTTCTATCATAGAAACTGTCGCGTCTAATCCAAGTGCGAGTATTTCCATGGTGACCGCATCACCTTCTACAGGAACAGCCACAACATTAGAAAGAACCTTAATGAGTGGTGGCTCCATGACAACTGTTTCTAAGCCAGTACAAACACAGGAGAAGCAGATCAAGGTCGTAATGGCCACTGAAACATTAGGCAAAGTTTCATCTTTACTCGAATCAAGCCCAGTCATACAGAGGTCATCACCGTCACCATTGGCAACGAGTACATTTACCTCTCAGCCAATCACAACTTCACAGGCAAGTGAAACTGACTCTAAATGTGTCGGCACGGCAACAGCCACTGTGATGACTTTGAGTGGCACACAGGTATCCAGTGTGTCGGTTAGCAATAAAGCTGTGACCAGTAAAAATGTGGCACCACCAGTGGTCACAACATCTTACGTCACACCCACAAAGGTTCATGTGGCCTCCACCAGGACAAGGCGAATAAGAACTCCCAAACAGTACGACATTTAAACTGACCTAATTATAAATCAAATAATTAAATTAACTGTTTGCAATAATAAAGTTAAAATGATAGGCCCCAAAGTGTGAATGGTTCTGAACATTAGATCATGTTTAACATGAACTCAGTTATTTCTAGTTCTTTAAAACTGTCTTTGTGGGTTTAATTGGTTAATTTGCATACTGCATACATTTGTCAAAAACTGCATTTAAGAGAGGGAAAGAGGTTAAAATCGGGTTGTATCAGGTATTGTTAAATGGTTTAAATATTCAGTGCTCCCAGAAAATGAACATGTTTCAAATCGTAGACTTTTACTACAATCTTGTGAGTAATTGAATTGTTTGTTCAGTGTAAACATGGTAGATTGATGTAGGCAGTTAACTCGTTTCTCTCAAGGACATTTAGTGCTGTATTACATTGTTTGGTTTCTCATGGTCAAACAAAGTTACTTCTGATGTAATGTTTAATCGGTAGGGGAGAAAAAAAATAGTCAGCATTTGTAAAAATGGTTCTCTTAAAAATAATGTGGAGAATTGAGTTTAAAATATGCCTGCTCCCTTGTAACACCCATTAACTTTGTCACCTGTCATTTCTGAAATATCACAGAGAACCAGGTAAATGCTACATTGCTGAAGGGCGAGTATCACCCAATACTGTAAATGTGCTTATTTTGGTGAACGCATAACTGACTTTTAACATATTAGATTGCATTGGTGCAACCAATAAAACTGGCTGTGGAAAACAATGCACAGAAATTGCAATAGAAATAGATAAAATCATGGCTTAGAAATGTACATTTACAATGTTGGAAAAACTGACTATTGATGTGTTTGGGATGATGTACATTCATTTATAGATGGGATATTAAATTTTAGTGAATGAGCTTATCAAACTTGGTTTCAGTGCAATAATTTAAGGGAGAATATTTACATAATGTAGATTTTTACCCATCCTTTTGGGTTATTTGTTTTCTTAAGCATTAACTTCACAATGAGTGGTCAGTTTGTGTCATAAGAGTGTTTTATTGCATTGGTTTATGGCTCGAGTAAAAAAAGTACAGCTTTTGTACATACTAGCTATTTTGTACCAAGAAATATCAGAAATTCAAATATCTTCAATGTACATGTATGTATCAAACATGTCGCAATGTGTCAAGACTGGTCCTTTGTCAGGCCAAGGTTGTGGCACATGTAATAGTACATAATGTGGAAAGTGAAAACTTTTATATATATCAGACATTCTAATCAAAGAATAAGAATGTTTGGTTTTAGATATTTCTGGAAAATCAAATGTTTTGTTGATGGACAAAGTGCAAAAACAAAAGATAATAAAAGCAATCTCAGATATATTAAATGTAATTAGGGTATTAAATGGATCAGTTTCTGTCCTGTACATCCTTGCTTAAACTTCATTTCATTATTTTGTTTTACATTACTTGCTGGAAAGTCTATTATCTAATGTACAGTGTACATTTGTAAACATCTTTCTTACAGAAATGGCATATTACTGAAAAAATGCATTTATAAATATACAATGTATATATATAACATGTGACTTGGTGTTATTTTTGTTTAAGGCTTTCATCTTGTATCTTTTTGGGCCACAACTGAACAAGAATTTTAATACACCATATATATATTAGACATATTTCTTATCACAATCTAATAACAGCAGCAGGACCCAAGTTATTTTATAATTTGGTTTTTAGAAGAAATTGTTCAAAAGATTACAAATATCATTGTTGGAAGCCCTCTGTACACTTCTCTTATCGTCTGTGGGCTAAAACAGGTAATCTCGTTTTCGTACTGAAATAGTAGCTAATAATATCAGTTCTTTCATCCGTGGCTACATCCAGCTGGGATATCCCATTTGTAGCTATATGATACACAGGGGCTAGGCACGGACCTATGTCACTATGAAATGATTGTCAGATATTTGTTTTACCTTTCTCAAATATAACCCCTCCCACTACTATATATCTGTGGCAGATATATAGTAGTGGGAGGGGCTATATTTGAGAAAGGTAAACAAATTATCTGACGATCATTTCATTGTGACATAGGTCCATGCCTAGCCCCTGTGATACGATACAATCCAACACGGCCATGGCATCGCCTGTCAAGAAAACCCTATCTACAGAAATATACCAAGGTAAAATGATCTAACAAAGTGCCACGAGAAACGACCATTCTGATTGGTCAAAATCTCAGAATAAAAGTCTATTCAGGGAAACGAGATTACCAGTCTGTTTTACCCCACTGTATACAAATAATAGAGAAGTGTACCATGGGTTTCTGACGATGACAACATATTTAACTCCTGTAACCTTGAAAGACGGTCAAGGTCCCTTCATTACAACATGCATCTAACCAAATATTTTCACCCTGGGAGTCTGATTACTGTGTACTCCGGATGTATCATGTTTGGCTTTCCCTCTTTCCACCTTCTCAATGTCCAGGCTGTATCTTCTACACTTCTAGTCAATTTAACTTTATTTTTGATGTATGGGTTTAGCTCTGTGGTGCAGTGTGTCATGCATCAAAAGTGTGTCAGAGTGACCTACATTTTGACCTTTGACTTACTTTGAAGTTTGACTGGGCCCTATCCCCTTAAAAGGATGCTTGTGACCAAATATGATTGAAATTGGCCTCATACTTTTTAAAGAGACAATGGATAACGATTGAAATAGCTAAACTATCCTGACCTAAAAATATAATCTGTACCCTAAACTTACTTTTAACGTAATTTATTCTGGAATTTGTGACATCTTGTTCATTACATCACTATGCTTTGTTTTTGGGCAGGTTTTACTCTCAAGTATATGTTCCATTAGCTGGAATCAAGTGTTTTATACACAAAAGCTACGAAATCTCTATTTGTTTATATTTATTGTTTCCAATGGACGTTTCAATATGAAATGGAGGGAAATAAATATTTTACTTTTGTTTCAATACTTCATCTACATTGTAATTGTAGCAAAGTAGTGATCACAACACCAAGGTTCTTTCAGTTTTCCGATGTTTATTGGAGAGCATAGTGTAACGTGCAGGCGGTCACCCATCCAACTACTGACCACGCTCACCGTTGCTTAACTAGCGTGAACGGGTCCCAGGGTTATACCACATGACTGAAAAAGCTAGCTTGCCAGTTAGGCAGTATTTCCCCCTCATATACCTAGCTGGACATTACATTATTCCCCCCTCCGAGAAGTCTCGTCCCGAGACTTGGCCTGGGAATCCGTAGGTTCTTCTCTGTGTATCAATGCACCTTCCCAAACCACCGAGAACTGGCCTTACATGCTCACACAGAGTCACTACGCTGCCACCAAATGTAACGTGCAGGCGGTCACCCATCCAACTACTGACCACGCTCACCGTTGCTTAACTAGCATGAACGGGTCCTCGGGTTATACCGCATGACTGAAAAAGCTAGCTTGCCAATTAGGCAGTAATTCCCCCCTCATGTATCTAGCTGGACATTACAATAGTAGGCATATTACGCTTTCCATTAAACACCGGAAAAACGAAAGAACCTCGGTGTTGGGATCACTACTTTACTACACATTACCTGGATTTTTGTGGGACCTTGTGTATACACCTGTATCCACGGCAGGTTGGACTGGATATCGACGTTTGACTACCTCGGGATGTTGTGTCTCCACCACCCCTGTACTTATTTCATCTACATTGGTAAAGAAAATACTTGCAAAGCTATATTTGGTAGTCTGTCTTCAAATATAAACACAAGTCATTCTACACATTCAAAACAACTTTAATCCTGACATAGTATCATGTTGGTGGCGTTTCTGCTGGTGTTGTCGATGAATCGGCATTTGTTTGTTTGGACTCTTCTCCTATCAGGTTGCCTTCCTTGTCAACAGCAAAAAGGTAGTTCTTTGTGGAATTTAGCACACGTTCAATTTCCTCATCAACATTACTGTCAGTGATGAATTTATCAACCTGGTCCTGAAATAAAACGTAGATTCAACACATAATTAAGTTTGACAAAGAAACTTGAAGGATCAATAAATATTTGTCACATGCTGATACAATAAATATGTGTCATACTATCTCTGATCAGGATATTTGGCTCGTGCTACATAGTTATAACTACTTTTCTAGTTCTGACACCCAATATCTTATATATTTAATCGAGCTAAGAGCATATTTCTAAGATGTTTGGTTTATTTTATTTTATGTCCTATTAATAGCCAGGGTCATTCAAGGACGTGCCAGGTTTTGGAGGTGGAGGAAAGCCGGAGTACCTGGAGAAAAACCACCGACCTACTGTCGGTACCTGGCAACTGCCCCATGTGGGATTCAAAATCGCAATCCAGAGGTGGAGGGCTAGCGGTAGAATACGGGACACCTTAATTGCTCAGCCACCGCAGCCCCTTCTATTTCTAAGATCAGTCAATATGCATCAAGTAGTTCTTCATAAGTCATGTTTATCATAAGTCAAGTTCTAATGCTCACCACCTCTTATATAATTCACTCTACATCTCTATAGCCTTACTAAGGAATAGGCCTTAAAATATTGATTTCTTTAAATCATTCAATATCGAAACCAAAAGCACTAGGGCACAAAGCCATCATTTAAGGGACTATGTAGATATGCATGCAGCTTTCTTTTTTTTCTAACAGAAATTTAGGTTGCCATGGTAACAAGGTCACTATAAACAGATTTTGGACTTGAAAATTTAGGTTCGAAAAATGTTCCTAAACCTTTGAACCAATTTCACTGAAACTACAAAGGGATTTTAGGAATGATGTGTAGATATATCTGCTGATAAATGTTTGTTCGTCATCAACATTGCCTTATTAAAGTTTTTATTGCAAAGGTGGGGGTGGGGGAGGGGTATAAGTTAGCCATTGGCTTACAGTTCTAGTTGGGTCTGGGACACCTTATAAAAGTTTTTATTGCAAAGGTGGGGGGGAGGGGTATAAGTTAGCCATTGGCTTATAGTTCTAGTTGGGTCTGATCCACATTATAAAAGTTTTTATTGCAAAGGTGGGGGGGGGGGGGTATAAGTTAGCCATTGGCTTACAGTTCTAGTTGGGTCAGGGACACCATCATACCCCATATATAGATAAATAGGTCTGGGATACCATCATACTCAATATTATAGATAATTGGGTCTGGGACACCATTCTGATTACTAAGAATATCACTCAAATAGACCAATTTAATTGTTGATAATAAACACAAGGGCAATATTGTTTGACAGTTTTTGTGAGATTTCTTTGCTATTGTAGAGAATAATACCTTTATGGCAAACAAAAAAACCCATGAAAATAGACAATATACCAGTTCATATGCCACCCTCTCCGAGGCTTCCTTGTGCAGTCTGGACGCTCTTCTCTCCCGTACAGACTTTATTCTGTTAATCTCTTCCAATCTCTTTTCAGCATCTTGAGCTTGTCTTATCTCCCTAAAAACAACAAAACCATAAGTGTGTTTAATCATAAGACATATACGTTAATCAGCTTGCATCAGAGATAACAAAAATTAAGGGGCGTGGGGGGGAGGAGGTAAATGCATATCTACAACAGTATTTAGTAGCCCTTTATCGAAGCATGTTACTGGCCCAATATCAGTACCCGGAACCTTTTGATTATTGAGAGAAATTAGTTTGAAGACAACACATTTAACCTCTAACTTTGAAAGTGGGTCAAAGTCATTCATTTAAACGAAGTTGGTAGCACTCCAATCAGGATGCTAAAGGCCAAATTTCAATATCCAGGAAGTGTGCGAAAGTAATGATAGACCGATAGACCGTGGCCACAGGAAAACCTGTCGGTCTATGCAAAATGCTAGTATGGTAGACCTGATGTCTAAGCAATATAATTGCTCATGAATGTCAAAACAATATCAAAACTGTTTAAACAAATCTTATAAATATTATCAATTGCATTTCTCTTGCGTGTTGCTCATTTCCTGATTTGTTTGGCTGAATGTGTCGTTTCAAATCAATTTTTGTTTAAACATCAGTTGAAAGAGGGGAGATCACTCTGTTTTAAGCAGTTCGTTGACACTGGTTGAAAAATTCAGCCTGCAGAAATTTTGTTGGGTCCATGCAATTTGAAATGTCCATAGACCTATTGTCGATGAAACTTCATGAATTACTTTTGCACACTGTCCAGGGCCTTTTAGTTATTGAAAAAGAACCGTTTGAAGATTTTAAGACATTTATCTCCATTGACCTTGAAAGTTGGTCAAGATGAACAATCAGATATCCCTCCATTCCATTTATGCTGCAGACCAGCACACAGGTGGCCTTTTGGTAATTAATGAGAAGCTGCTTGAAGATTTCAACCCATGAAACCTCGGTGAATTTGAAAGTGGGTCAATGTCATTCATTTTACCAAGGTTTGTAGCACTTCATCCCAGCAGGCTACATGCCAAATATCAGTACCTGGTACCTGCCTTTTGGTTATTAAGAAAAACATGTTTTAAAGATTTTAAAAAACTTGACCACTTTGACTTCGAAAGCACTTAGAAGCCATTTATCCCAGCAAGGTAGAGGCCAAAATATCAGTACTGTTGGCCATTTGCATTTAGATTATTTATAAAAGTTGACCTATGACCTTGACCTTTTACCTTGTGACCTTGAGATTTAGTCAGTAGACATCTTTTTTTTTTTATTCTGACCAACTTTCCTTCATAATGTTATTACAAAATATCAACCAGTAAAAAAATGGACAGTCGGACAGATGGACAGACAAGCTAATTACTATTAGGGCACGCCTATCTTTGATGCGTGGCTCTAATTACATTGAGGTTTGGTCAATTAATGTTACATGTATATAATTAAGACAGTGAGGGAGAGATGGCATCACCTTGGCGTACACCATTTGAATGTTTGAAAATGTCACTGACAGTGCATTGCACATCTGCGTAAGGTGATGCATGCATACTGTAAGTTTCGTCAAGATATCTTCAGCGGTTTAGAAGTTATGGTCCGGACAATAATTATTTGAACAACAAGAACCAGAACCAGTACTAATACAATATGTCTCTCTACATATGAAAGGGAGACATAATAACAAGACCAAACAGAAGAGAATCCAGACCAAACTGGACATATTGTACATGTAAGTATGTTACTATTCATCATGCAGAACTTACCGTTTCTTTGCTATTTCAATGTTCCATTTTTTATTCTGGGTAATCATTCGTTTCCATTCCCGCTCTTTCACCTGCAGCCCAATAGAAATGAGCCTCTGCTCCTTCAGTGTTTTTGCTTCCAATAGCACTGGGGTCAAATGTGACCTAAAATACATATTAACAGAAAGTAAACCAACAGGTTCTTAAACACATAAACAAGAGGCCCAACAGGCCTGTGTCATTCACCTGGTATCAATCTCACACTTGTAATCCTAAAAGTGGACAAAAATAAAGTTACAGACAATTATCACTGCATGATATTTTTATACCAAATCAACAAATCTTGTTATCGCTATTTCTTGATAAGTACTGGATGGACAATTTCAAAATTTTGTATAATCATATAAGTTTCCCTTGGTCTATTTTTGGACAGGTCTAATAAACAATATGGAAGACAGGTGGCCATCTTAAATTTGATAATAATTATATAACTTTTGTTATTACTATTTCTAGACAAGTTGGCAACCAGATATCTCAATTGGTTAAGTATCCATCTCGAGTTTGGAAGATCCTGGGTTTGAACCCTGATCTGTCTCTGCATTTTTCCTCTCCTCTTACATTTGGCACCCAACATCAACTACCAACTAGAGGTGTGTCTTCAGGGTCAAAGAATTTGTTAAAGGAGGGAGGAATGTAGCGGATCTGGACCCGCTAGATTATCGGCAACCAAATAGATCAATTTGTTGAGCGTCTGTCTACTAGTTCCGAAAGTACCGGGTTAAAATCTCATCCTGCCCTGCTTTTTTCTTCTCCTGTTACATTTTCATTATATACTTATGGAAAAAAGTTCCTGTGAATCGGGGGAACGCTTATAAAACCAACAAATCTGAATATATAAGGTTGAAAGTTTGAAAGTTGCTTTATTCATCTTATAACAACAAAATCACTATGGAATTAGAAATCGATTTGAATAACAATTCATTTCACAGGGGTTCAAATCATATGGGGTCCAATCTAGTTAGCAATGTCAATATCGAGTGTGCATATCCACCATTTCTGTCAATGCAAGCTTGGCAACGATGTCTCATGGAGTGAACTAACATGCCGAAGAAGTGTTGGGGAATATTGTTCCACACTCTGATCAAGGCTTTGCTGAGTTGATTTAATGTCAATGGCTGATAAGGCAGTTGACGTAGACGACCTTCCATCTCGTCCCACACATGCTCCATTGGTGAAATGACTAGCCATGGAAGAACATTGATGTTTTGTTGGATTTCAGTCGGTAACAACACATACAATATGCGGATGAGGGGTTGTCTTGCTGTAACGTCAGTTGATGTTATTAACCACGAATGATAGGCACAAGTTGTGTGCAATGATTACATCTCTGTATTGAACTCCATTCAAATTACCTTGGACTACCACAAGGGGGGTTCCGCCATGGGCAGTAATCTCTCCGCGAACCACATGACACATGCCCCCACCAAAAGAACGTCATTCTACGAAGCAGTTTTCTCGGAATTTTTCTCCCACATGACAATACACTATGCTTCAGACGTCACTGCTATCTAAGTGAAATCTTGTCTCATCCCTGAATAAAATACCTGTCCATTGGCGTTGGGTGTATTGGATATGCCTACAACACCACGCTAAACATGCTTTGTGATGATGTTGAAGCAATACAGGATGTATGGCGGGGCGGGGCGGGGCGGGGCGGGGCGGCGGATTCCGTGTTCTCTCAATCGGTTACGAACGGTTCTTGGGTGGATGTTTCTCAGTCCAGGAATGTTTCTAGACGTTAAACTGGCCATTTGGATACTTCCAAGTATCCATGAAATTTTTTGAGAAATGTTCGGTAGTATCTGAGAAAATTAAATTTTAGTCATGCACAGTTTCTTTTTTCTGTTAGTATAGCTAAATTTACAGCAGCCACCAGGTATTGGCCGTATGTCACCACATCGTCGGAAACCCACGATACACTTCTCTGACGTTTGCATACTGTGTGTAAAAGATGTGCATTGATTAGGTTGCCTTACAAGCGAGAGCTGTAGGGAATTTCCCTTTAGCTCAGTCGGTAGAGCATTGGGCTGGAGAGCCAAGGGTCGCGGGTTCGAGCCCCAGCAACGGCACTATCTTTATCACTTTTCCTCGTCCTATTACAAACTGGTGTCGATGACCCTCCCCGTTTCAAGGAGGAGAAGCCCTGGCGGGGAGTCAAAGAACCTGGGTTGGGGATTTAGAAAAAGGGGGGAATAGTGTAAAAGATGTGCATTGATTAGGTTGCCTTACAAGCGTGAGCTGTAGGGAATTTCCCTTTAGCTCAGTCGGTAGAGCTTCGGACCGGAGAGCCAATGGTCGCGGTTTCTAGCCCCAGCGACGGCACTATCTTTATCACTTTTCCTCGTCCTATTACACTGTGGGCCAGAATCAATGGAAACTCGTTTTCGTACTAAAATAGTAGCCAGTCATATCGATAGTTTCGTCTGTGACTACATTCAGCCAGGACATCCAGCCGGGGTATCCCGTTTAATTTGTAGCACCACCCGTCAACAAAACCTGTCGATTGTGTTATAATTGTGTTGATTGTGATTAAAATATAAGGTCCTACTATACGGAGATTGACATCGGCATCATAGTTAAGTTAAGTTAAGTTAAGTCATGCCTACTAAATATAGATATACTGGTCGTGGTCAAGGTAAAATGATCTAACAGAGTGTCACGAGAAACGACCATTCTGATTGGTCGAAATCTCCGAATTAACATCTATTCGGGGAAACAAAGATTTAGATCGATTCTGGCCCACGGTATGCAAACGTGAGAAAAGTGTACCGTGGGTTTCCGACGATGACCATACCATAGTCAGAACCCTTCGGACTAATCCGTTCCTGGGGTCAATCAAAGTACTGAAAGTACTGAAACGCTAAAACTTCAAACAATGGTATATATATTTCGACAGCTATTTAAGTGTTTTTGTTGTAGAATCTGGGGTGTGGTGTTCGGGGGTGAATACATTTAAAAAGGGAGGAGGAGTAGTGTGGAAGATTTTAATTGTACATATGATTTAGGTCGCCTTCTAGCTTCGAACTAAAGGGAATTTCCCTTTAGCTGTGTGGTAGAGCATCCGACTAGAAACTTGAAGATCGAGGGTTCGATTCCCGGTGGAAGTACACTATTTTCTTTCCTGTTACAAATGAAAACGGATGTAATGTAGCAATTTAAACTTTTCGTTTCATTTCATTCTCTACTGATTTCAATCTTTCTATGTCAAAGTCCTAAATGGCTGTTTTTCAGCCATTTTGTTTTTCTGATCAGTTACACAATCAAAAGGACACGACAGTAGGGACCAAGGAACCTACATATGAAATATGAGAAAGATCCCTCTAGTAGTTGTCAATTAGTTAACAATCTTTCAATGCCCAAATCAAAGATGGCCGCCTTTCCGCCATTTGGTTTTTACTCATCAGTATGAAATCAAACGGGCATAACAAAGCACAATGTGAAACCTAAATATGCGATGTGAAAAACTGACAGAAAATTTTTTTAACACAATAAAACAAAACTTTTCATGTAAACATTATCGTTCGGCGGGAGGTGAATGAATCATTGATATATACGCTGCTGGTAGTTAGCACAATGGATATTAGATAAAAAATAAAAGGATTCGCAAACATATCTCTCGTTACAGATGATAGTTTGAACTACAAATTGTATCTAATTTGTCATAAAATGTCACAATAAACAGTCAAATTGTTGTTCCAAAAGAACCACGGCCTATTACGATATCTTTGCCAAGGTGGAGCAAAATATTGGTATGCAAATATGTCATATTCACTTACATCTCTAGGCCTATTTATCAATTATCAAGTTCATTTACAAAGCAGGGAAAATTACATGTATTTTGGCTGCTGCCTATGTATAAAGGGCCACACATAATTACGGGAATGTACACCATAAAGGTTTTTGCACACCATAGAAAAAATATAAGTATTATTTCTACTAAATAACTTATATTGTGTCAATTGCTATGTACACTATACAGGTTATGGTAAAGTTTCGTTAAAACAAAAATGAGAACCTACAGTCAGGAACGTATATGTCCCTGTTACAGTGTATATTGATATGTGAAGCACAACGAACGTAATTATAAAACCACGAACTTTTGCTCGCCTTAGAAAAGTATAAGTGTTATTTTCAATAAATCAAGTGTTTTGCCAATTAATATGTTCATTATTCAGGTTCTGATAATGTCTCATTAAAAATTGTATACTCAGTACAATATTAAGTAAGAAAATCGATCAAGTTTGTGCATTCAGTATGTATATATCACAACGTTAGTGACAATCAGGGGAAGTAACTCGTAAATAACATTATCATATCCAGGGGGCGGGTTTTCACTGTAATTACGAATTAATACTTCCGACCGACAAATTGGTCGAGTATTTTGGTTTACGCACATGTATAAGGTGATATAACATTGAAATCAAAATCAGTGTATTTGGCTATGCGCGATTATATAATCAAAGTTTAACAGCAAAGTACACCATGCCAGGAATTCCGCGAGCCGTATACCAGTGTCAAGCACAGAGAGAGTATATATATATAGCATGGATGTATGTGTATACACGAGAGGTCAGCCACCAACAGAGACGTAATATTTAAATGAGCCGTGGGAGTGAAAAACTGATTTCTTTGTTACAAACCGCATATAGATTATTAAAGTCATCATAATTATTAACAATACCATGGGAACATCATTTCCTGTTAGGTTTAGGCTTTCAAATTGTTCAGATATCATGAGATTGGTAGCAATTCAAGCTTTTCCGGAGCGGGAGGGGAAAAAATGACATGGGTCACAGAATAGTGGCAGCAATAGACGCCAAAACTACTCGTAGTTTTAGCGCTAATAAAAACCGGATATGTATGGAGACAAAGTATTAAGCCAAACAATTTTTTATTTTATGTTCTCCTACAAGCGAATGCTATTTCTCACCTGATGGCTCTCATTTCAGTTTTGTATTTGGCCAGAAGAGTTGACATAAGCTTCGTTTCTTCCTCATCCTTCGGTGTAGGCTGCCTCACGACGTATATCTTACTTCGAGCTTTCGGAAGATGTCTTGGTTTTCGCCATCGAACAAAAGTCAATGTCGGAAAATATGTCAAACGAGATACTGTTTCAAGAAGAGAAGGAGAAGAAACACTTATTTTTGAAACCAAAGACATGTCTTCACTTAAGAGCTGCAAGCCGACCAACGTCAAGCGCCTGTTAAACAAAGATCAGAGAGGCTATCGTCAGGAATGACCCGGATCGTTTCGCCCTAAATCCAGTTCGCACAAGGCGTTCAAAGGGATTTTAGAAAATAAGATTAATTAATCATAAATCAAATATCAATATTTTGTTCAATTTCACACCCTCTATTTTATTTGAATCAGTGTTTCCTGTTTGAAATAATTCAGCGTGCATGCACGCTGTGTAATAATTTTATCCAGGGACGTATATGTGAGACACATGTCGTCCCTGTTTTATCTGATACAATTTCAATAAAAATCACATAAGTTGTCGATTGCTTATAAAGTGTTCTACTAGTGATATACAGTAGGTAACTGGAATGGATTGCTACAAAAGTTTCCTCATATCAATGACCTTGGCCTACTTTCAATATCACAAGGGTCAAATATGGGAAAACCTCATGAACAATCTGCTCAATAACTGAAATGTCCACGGTAATGACATTTGGCCAGTAGGCCCAGAATAATGATATTTGGCCAGTATAGGTACATGAACCTGGGATGGAGAGCTACAAAATTAAAGTTTCCTTACTTTCAAGGTTACATGGGTCAAATATGTAAAAACGTTTAACAGTTTCTTCTCAATAACTGAAAGGTCCAGATTAATGCTATTTGGCCGGTAGCATCGTCGGAACCCCGCGGTACACTTCTCTGACACTTGCAAGCGTCAGATAAGTGTACCATGGGTTTCCGACGATGGGCCGGTAGGGTTGAGTTCTACAAATTTTCCTCATACGAATTACCTTGACCCACACAGTGATCAAATACGAAAAAAAAACCGTCGCAATAACCAACGAATATATATATATATCTAAATATTCGGATGACCGTTTATTATTCCGTGTACATCGGTTCAGAATATATACATATTTCAATTTACGGAGGACAAGTAATTGTCAACTTCTTTTTTATATATTATCAATGTGATCGGCCAACTTACAGTTAGCATCAATGAACACTCCTTTATGGGTATGATTTTCCAATAACTTAGTCCTTACATTATTAAAGTCAATCTCAATGGGACGACCAAGTTCAATATTGCAGGAGTAATTTGACAAACCACTGATCTGCTCAAAATACTGTATTTATGAGGTCATTGTTAGTTATTTCTTCAATTACGTGTAGTGATTTATCCGAATCTAAAAGAGTTGTACCATCACGAAAAAATCTAAAAGCTGTATTGTCAGTTATCAGTTGTAAGTTGTTGACATTAACTACAACGGGGCGAGAACCGAACCCTGTGGTGTACTCCTGTATTGTCTGTTATCATTGACATTAATTACAACGGGCTGAGAACCGAACCCTGTGGTGTACTCCTGTGTTGTCTGTTATCATTGACATTAACTACAACGGGCCGAGAACCGAACCCTGTGGTGTACTCCTGTATTGTCTGTTATCATTGACATTAACTACAACGGGCCGAGAACCGAACCCTGTGGTGTACTCCTGTGTTGTCTGTTATCATTGACATTAACTACAACGGGCCGAGAACCGAACCCTGTGGTGTACTCCTGTATTGTCTGTTATCATTGACATTAACTACAACGGGCCGAGAACCGAACCCTGTGGTGTACTCCTGTATTGTCTGTTATCATTGACATTAACTACAACGGGCCTAGAACCGAACCCTGTGGTGTACTCCTGTATTGTCTGTTATCATTGACATTAACTACAACGGGCCGAGAACCGAACCCTGTGGTGTACTCCTGAGTTGTCTGTTATCATTGACATTAACTACAACGGGGCGAGAACCGAACCCTGTGGTGTACTCCTGTATTGTCTGTTATCATTGACATTAACTACAACGGGGCGAGAACCGAACCCTGCGGTGTACTCCTGTGTTGTCTGTTACCATTGACATTTACTACAACGGGGCGAGAACCGAACCCTGTGGTGTACTCCTGTATTGTCTGTTATCATTGACATTAACTACAACGGGCTGAGAACCGAACCCTGTGGTGTACTCCTGTATTGTCTGTTATCATTGACATTAACTACAACGGGCCGAGAACCGAACCCTGTGGTGTACTCCTGTATTGTCTGTTACCATTGACATTAACTACAACGGGGCGAGAACCGAACCCTGTGGTGTACTCCTGTATTTTCTGTTATCATTGACATTAACTACAACGGGCCGAGAACCCTACCCTGTGGTGTACTCCTGTGTTGTCTGTTATTGACATTAACTACAACGGGCTGAGAACCGAACCCTGTGGTGTACTCCTGTGTTGTCTGTTATCATTGACATTAACTACAACGGGCCGAGAACCGAACCCTGTGGTGTACTCCTGTATTGTCTGTTATCATTGACATTAACTACAACGGGCCGGGAACCGAACCCTATGGTGTACTCCTGTATTTTCTGTTATCATTGACATTAACTACAACGGGGCGAGAACCGAACACTGTGGTGTACTCCTGTATTTTCTGTTATTCACATTAACTACAACGGGCCGAGAACCGAACACTGTGGTGTACTCCTGTATTTTCTGTTATTCACATTAACTACAACGGGCCGAGAACCGAACCCTGTGGTGTACTCCTGTATTTTCTGTTATTCACATTAACTACAACGGGCCGAGAACCGAACCCTGTGGTGTACTCCTGTGTTGTCTGTTATCATTGACATTAACTACCACGGGCCGAGAACCGAACCCTGTGGTGTACTCCTGTGTTGTCTGTTATCATTGACATTAACTACAACGGGCCGAGAACCGAACACTGTGGTGTACTCCTGTATTGTCTGTTATCATTGACATTAACTACAACGGGCCGAGAACCGAACCCTGTGGTGTACTCCTGTATTTTCTGTTATTCACATTTACTACAACGGACCGAGAACCGAACCCTATGGTGTACTCCTGTGTTGTCCGTTATTGACATTAACTACAACGGGCCGAGAACCGAACCCTGTGGTGTACTCCTGTATTGTCTGTTATCATTGACATTAACTACAACGGGCCGAGAACCGAACCCTATGGTGTACTCCTGTGTTGTCCGTTATTGACATTAACTACAACGGGCCGAGAACCGAACCCTGTGGTGTACTCCAGTGTTGTCCGTTATTGACATTAACTACAACGGGCCGAGAACCGAACCCTGTGGTGTACTCCTGTATTGTCTGTTATCATTGACATTAACTACAACGGGCCGAGAACCGAACCCTGTGGTGTACTCCTGTATTGTCTGTTATCATTGACATCAACTACAACGGGCCGAGAACCGAACCCTGTGGTGTACTCCTGTATTGTCTGTTATCATTGACATCAACTACAACGGGCCGAGAACCGAACCCTGTGGTGTACTCCTGTGTTGTTTGTTATCATTGACATCAACTACAACGGGCTGAGAACCGAACCCTGTTGTGTACTCCCGTGTTGTCTGTTATCATTGACATCAACTACAACGGGCCGAGAACCGAACCCTGTGGTGTACTCCTGTATTGTCTGTTATCATTGACATTAACTACAACGGGGCGAGAACCGAACCCTGCGGTGTACTCCTGTATTGTTTGTTATCATTGACATTAACTACAACGGGGCGAGAACTGAACCCTGTGGTGTACTCCTGTGCTGTCTGTTATCATTGACATTAACTGCAACGGGCCGAGAACCGAACCCTGTGGTGTACTCCTGTGCTGTCTGTTACCATTGACATTAACTACAACGGGGCGAGAACCGAACCCTGTGGTGTACTCCTGTATTGTCTGTTATCATTGACATTAACTACAACGGACCGAAAACCGAACCCTGTGGTGTACTCCTGTATTGTCTGTTATCATTGACATTAACTGCAACGGGCCGAGAACCGAACCCTGTGGTGTACTCCTGTGCTGTCTGTTACCATTGACGTTAACTACAACGGGGCGAGAACCGAACCCTGTGGTGTACTCCTGTATTGTCTGTTATCATTGACATTAACTACAACGGACCGAAAACCGAACCCTTTGGTGTACTACTGTGCTGTCTGTTACCATTGACATTAACTACAACGGGGCGAGAACCGAACCCTGTCGTGTACTCCTGTATTGTCTGTTATCATTGACATTAACTACAACGGGCCGAGAACCGAACCCTGTGGTGTACTCCTGTATTGTCTGTTATCATTGACATTAACTACAACGGACCGAGAACCGAACCCTGTGGTGTACTCCTGTATTGTCTGTTATCATTGACATTAACTACAACGGGGCGAGAACCGAACCCTGTGGTGTACTCCTGTATTGTCTGTTATCATTGACATTAACTACAACGGGGCGAGAACCGAACCCTGTGGTGTGCTCCTGTATTGTCTGTTATTGACATTAACTACAACGGGGCGAGAACCATCGATGAAAACCTACGGTACACTTTTCTGACATAGGCAAACGTCACACAAATGTACCGTGGGTTTTCGAGGATTGCCAAGAACCGAACCCTGTGGTACTCCTGTATTGTCTGTTATCATTGACATTAACTACAACATAAGCTTCAAGCACTGAAGAGTTTGCATGATGATGCTGGACATCAAGGTAAGGAGAAGACCCTATGGTTGGCAAAACAAAGGTTTTGTTGGCCTGATATGGAGGGGATATTAATAGGAAGGTAGAGCAGTGTGGTAGATGTATCAGGAGAAAAACATATTTGAAACCAGTGGTAGAGTTGGTTCCCATTGTAACTACAAGCGCTGGTTCAGGCATGTGATGCTACCGGTTACTCACCTCATTACATCATGTTTGGGTGGTACCCCAGATTGTCCGTAAATGCCTGTTTATGTACTAACAAACCAGATCTGGGAGTAGCTGATCCGGTATCATATGTTAGCAAGTTAAAAGCTAGACTCCAGTATGCGTACCGTATGGCTGCGTGGGAGGCTAACAAGAATGCTGCTCGCAATAAAACAGACTATGATGCCAGAGTACGATAGACAAAACTCGAGATAGGTGACAGAGTACTGGTAAGAAAAGTTGGAATTCAGAAGAATCACAAGCTTGCAGACCGATGGGAACATGACCAATACATAGTCATGAAATACCCGACATTTGTACTAGTGCACAAGGTCAAACCAGAAAGTGGTAAATACTAGCTGCAATATACCGCTCTCTTAATCTCGATCGGTTGAGTGCAAGATTTGTAGCCAGAGGTTCCGGGTTCGACTCCTGGCGGAGGAATTAAATAGATAATGACCGCTGTTACATATGGCGCCCATGTAGAGACCCGGAAATGGCATACACTAGGGATACTTGGAAAGGAATCTCTATGATCCTGGAAAAAACTCGGGACGAGTTCTATCCAGGAGGGGGAGTATGTAAATGCAAGCTGCAATATACCGCTAGGCAAGGGAGATCTATTTAGCTCGATCGGTTGATCGAAAGACTAGTAGCCAGAGGTTCCGGGTTCGACTCCTGGCGAAGGCATTAAACAAATAATGACCTCTGCTACATAGAGAAGAACTGACTGGCAAAAGTTGAAAGAAAAACTCAACGGTAAGTTTGATTCTATCATCAACGGGAACAACATGAACACCAACAGTTTGTGGGTTGAAATACGAACAGTAGTCAACACCGCTATTGCTGAAATTATCGAAACCAACAGAGATATCAGCTAGAAATGTCAACCTGCCATGGCTGACTAGCTTCGATCAGTGAAATCAGATCTAAGAAATCAGCCAAGAAAGGCATACCGGGACTTTGTGATCCACCTGATATGCGATGACGATAACAGCAACAGTCGCCACACAATTCCCAATCGCTTCTGGTCCTCGTCAAGAGCTTGAAGAAAGATGCGACTGTAGTGGCTCCTCTACGTGACAACGGCCTGCTTGTGCACGACGCTCAACAAAAGGGAGAAGTTCCAGTCAGTCTATGGCGTAGCTAGATGTTAAGGGATATGCATGCCTGGGGGTCCAGGGGCGAAGCCCCGGTGGGGGTCTGGGGGGAGAAACCCCCTGAAGCTGACACTGTCAGTGAAGGGAACGAGGCATTCCTACCATAGGACCGGGTTCCACTGCCGACATGCAAGACATCACTATCACTGAGGACGGAGTATTCAAGTTTCTCAGCCAAATTAACCCTCACAAAGCGACAGGACCAGATGGCATCCCGGCCAGGTTTCTCCTGGAGTGCGCACATGAACTAGCCCCGATCTTTACCCACCTAGGAGTGGGGTCGTTCCATTAGATTGAAGAAATGCGTACGTCACACCTATATTCAAGAAAAGGGGAAGATTTATAGCATCAAACTATCGTCCAACGCTTTAACAAGTATCTGCTGCAAGGAAATGGAGTACATACTGGTAAGTAACACCATAGGCCACCTGGATAATCACCATCTACTACACGAAAACCGACACGGTTTCAGGGCAAAATTATCAAGTGAAACCCAGCTGGTAGCACTGGTAGACGCGTACGATAAGCTGGATGTAGGGCATCATATAGATGTTGCCATCATGGACTTCAGCAAGGCCTTTGATAAGGTCCCTCACAGACGACTACTGAAGAAACTGGACATCTATGGGATCCGGGGTCCAACCAAAAGATGGATCAAGGCTTTCTTAGAAGGCCGCCAACAGGAAGTTGCCGTATATCGGACCCGATCAGCATCGGCACAAGTGACTTCGATAGTCCCTCAGGTTTATATTAATGATCTCCCAGACAACTTAACATCACATGTAAGATTATTTGCTGACGGCAGTATATTATATACAGTGGTTAATCTACGCGCGAGTCCCGAGTCCAGTACTCATCAAATTATGATGGGACTCGTAAAAATTCACGAAATGCTTCAATTAAACCATCGTTAATGCGTCGCAGACAGCAAACTTCTCTACCAAGACATCTTCAATCTTGAAAAGTGGGAGAAGAAGTGGAAGAGGAGTTTTATTGCCAGCAAATGTACCGTCTTACGCATGACTAAGAAGCGAACACAGTCAACAACAGCTTAGACAGTGGCGATATTGACGTCCGTTTGAAAATGGCCGATTTTCTTTCTAAACTATCTATTTTGGATCAAGTGACGTTAGGCGGCGGCCATTTTCAAACAGGTGACAGGAACCTGGTTATTTTTTTAATTAATGGATGACCACGGTTAGTTAGCGACCTCCCGTGACTTGATTAAATGTGAAGGTTAGTAGAAAAAATGTGTTCTTTCCATTAATATCTTATTTGCATGTAATCGAAAACGTTTCATTTTATAAAACACAGCTTTAACAGCGACCCGTGCACGGGTTGGTAAAATTTCCAATTTCTGAAGAGAGAGATAGTGGGATTCTGACTCTATGAGCCGCTAGCGGTCCCAATATTTCAGCGGATTTAGGCAGACCCCCAGTGGCAATCTCTAGGGGACGGAAGATCTTTGACCAGGCTCACACTTATGCACAAACTGACGCACAACCTAATAGCATTATACAGTCAGAACAATACCTTACCCCACTCACCGGGAAGACACGACGACATCACGGCACAGGATACATCCGGACACATGCAAACACTGCATCTCATCAGTACTCATTCTTCTTAGGCACAATACTCACAGGGAATGCACTCCTCTCAAATTGCATTCACGCCCCATCACTTGACGCTAAGTCTACGTAGTGTGAGCGTTCTCTTACAACTTGACACCTCACTTTTAATCACCGAAGCTGTAAATACACATATTGCACCAAATGTGCCATGTTTTAGATAGCTCCATTCAGCCATTATGCCTTGTCATAATATTCCTTAAGGAGTGTGTACCAGTATTGAGCAGAAGCAGAAATATAGTGACGTCATAAAGCTTATGACATCATAATTGTTGCATTGGAAATTGCACTGCTCCATTGTCAATATCACAAATATGACAACCAATCGTTAATAATTTGTGGCAAAACTATGTTATGTTGCATTTTGGTTACGGTCAAATCGTAGATAAAATAGACAAAGCTTATAAGTTACGTTTCAATGCTACATGGTGATAATGTTATTAAGGATTTTTAAAAAAATCAGTTCTCAAAGAAAAGGAATATGCAAAAACGAAAGCGGCTTATCGATCCGTAAAATTCCGTCGTATTTTTCAGCATTTCACCCCTAGTCATGTTACATCCATAGCACATGTCCGCTTCCGGTCAGAAAGTACACAAGAAGAAACAACCCGCATCAATATTACGTGCCTTAATTTAACGTTAATTTACATTACAGGTATGTGCGGATACACTTCCTGAATTGGTGTTTAATTAGCCACTTCCGTGTACATTCAAAACGGTAGGACTAGAAGGTTCGTTTCAAAAGAAATACAGTAACCGACTATTATCAGATTATATCTGTCATCTGTATTAGCAATGCCCAACAACTTTTGAACATTTTTTCAGAGAATTTTTTAATTAAATATGTAAGAGAATGGTACCAAAATCACTAAAAAGTCTACTTTTTTAAGATATCTCAAAAGACACAAGTTTTACAGACTTTTGAAAATCTGGATTTTCTTGTACAATAAACAACATGTAAAATGATCAAATGCGTATTTTGCCCATAAAATTTTCGAAACCTAAAAATATGATGTTATCTTTATTTCAGAATTGAAAAAACACATTGAAAAGTTAAATTTACATCATTAAATATGAACAAAATTTAAAAAAAAAAAAAAAAAAATACCTCCCTTACAAAAAATTCATAACAAAAATTATTTTTTAACTACAAATGACATTTTTATTTCGAATCAAATGTCTTTTTTTTTGTTTAAAACATAATTTAAACGTTGTAAAAAAAGTTTATGTAAAATAAACTGGTTTTTGGGGATAAATTTCAAGCCGCTCCGATTTCTTACTCTACCAACATTGTTTCCTTCTTGGCATATAACATCATCTTGAGTTGGTTCTGGGATTGATTGAATACCATATATGGTCATAGAACATCATCTTACTAAAATAAACCATGGGGGAAAACAGGGTGTTCCTGTGTACACATCAACACCATTTTTAGAAATCCAGTATCCTAAACAGAGTTATCTCCCTTAGCTTGGGCATTTCTAACTGTTTGCATGCCAAGTACAATGCTGTGCAAAGAGTGAGTCAACTTTTGGCTATATCTTACCATTGTCCAATTTTGGGTAATTCTAACTTCACTAAATAAAATGCTAAAATAATTGCATTCTGTAAATTGAAATGGTTTTTGTTAAAAGGATAAAAGGGATTATTATGATACCCCCTCCTTTCACCAAAACGGGGGGTATTAATTTCGGTTTTTCCGTCTGTCCACAGGGACACATTACAATGGTAATGTTTACATGTATAAAATATATGGAGGTTGATGTAAAAATATGTGGTCTGTCTGTCCCGCTTTCTTCTCCTTCCGTCTTTTTCGTTTCGTTTCCATGCAATAACTGCAACAAATATTATCAGATTTTCTTGAAACTTCATTACACAAGGTTAAATACCTAGGGCTCTGCCATGTTGGCGGAGTTATGGCCCCTTGATTAACAAAAATTGTTATGCTTCTCTATCCTATGGTGTTTACATGTCGGAGTTGATTCGTTATTCTAGGGCTTGCTTTGAATATCAAGATATTTGTGATAGATGTCAACTGCTGATGAACTTACAGCACAGGGATTCAAGAGATGCAGGTTGATGAAGACTACAGGCATGTTTTATGGTCCCCATCTCGATCTCATCGAGAAATATTGTGTATCTTTTGTGTGATATGAAAATGGAAGTTTTTGAGTTTGCTTATTAGTGTGCTTACTTGTTGCGATTGACAGTGATGACTCGGTTCTCATTTTGAGGAATGATGCTTACTTGGATTTGACCAAGATTTACATGGCAGGTGTCGTCGATGAAGCAGAAGGCGCTTACTCTTCCGAAACAACTGGTCTTATTCTCTTGTTCTTTTACGAGAGTCTCCATGTAAATCTTTGCTTTGTTCCTATTTTGCCTTTAGATTAATCAGATTATGGTTTTGTTGACACTTTGGTATTCTCTGATTTTTTTCTACATCAGCTGCTTACCTTGATTTGTACTTAAACTATGACCAACATGGACAGGTTACTACTAAACTATAGGATAAACGTGACATTTTCTTTTTTCCGGTTGTGAGATTTCCACTTCTTGATAGTAACATCCCCACTTCTCCAAACTAGGGTGTTACCGTCACAGTTGATTTGTTATTCTAGGGCTTGCGCTATCTCAATATTGAGTTTTCATGTTTGATGTCGACTGCTGCCAAACAAACTTACAACAAAGGGATTTGAGATGCAGGTTGGTCAGAAATATGAGCATTTATGGTCGCCATTTTTGTCTCATTGATAAATATTTTGTCTTCTTTGTGTGATATGAAGAGTTTTTTAGTTTGCTTGCTTGTTGTGATTGGCAATGATGACTCGGTTCTTATTTTGAGGACTTCATGTTTACTTGAAAGTGATCAAGATTTACTGTACATGGCGGATGTTGTCGATGAAGCAGAAGGCTCTTACTCTTCCGGAACACCTGCCAGTGTAGGACGAGGTGCACTACTTCTGATTTGAAAGCATTGAGATTCAAGAATTCAAAGTTACCTGATTTAGGAGGATATGGGTCCAGTTGTTATTGCCTGGTTGCTTTACAGCATGTATGTTTCAATGTGTGTGTTATGTCGTCTTTAATGATAGGGGGTGGCAGACTCCGCTGGTGGTTTTTATAGTCGCCAAGGTTTGCTGGAGCCTCGATAGCCACAGTTAATCTCATTTGAGTAGTGGCACAGTACAGTGTACGCTCGACCTATCGCCACCCGAATCTACCGCCACCTTTGCATACCACCACCTAAACCTCTAGAACAGATTGCTGTCCTATATAATTCCCTTGTTAAGTTCGCCACCCTCTCATCCCGCTATATGCCACACCCTTTAAAATACAAACATCCCGAATCGCTATATATTTCCCTCGACGCTAACGCCATATTGTTCTGTTTTGGAGATGAAGAACTCTTTTGTGTTCCATTTGGAATGGCATGCTGCAAAAGCAGATCAATAACTATTTTCAGATATAAATTTGTGCCAATATAGATCTATATGACGATATAATACTAAGCTTGTTTTTAATAAAATGTCGGAAATGCATTCTATTATGCAATTTAAATCTTGGCTATAATTTTCATAATTTGATACTATCGCCACTCTCGTTATACCACCATAATTACTGTGGAAGAAAGATGGCGGTATAACGAGGGTACACTGTACGTAATATACACATTTTTGTAGTAAACAATTTGAAATTATACAGAACTAGTTTAATTCTGCTTCTACATTAGTTTAGAAATTTTGGATTCCCACCTTTTGGCCTCTAGCATCACTGAAGAGTCCTAGGAGGACGAACCAGCTGTATGTTGCAGTTTAATTCATCTTTCGGCATACTGTATCTATTAAAAAATTTAAAAGGTGCGGCATATGTGTGTGTTACGTCATCGTTGAAGCTTGGCGTTGAGAATAAAAAATGTTGATACCGGATGGTAGGTCATCCAGGAGTTAAAGCCATATCTTTTTGTGTCCCAACTGACTTTGTTTGTGTTGCAGATGTTCTGGGTGAAGAAAATTAGAAGTTATCTCCCTTGCAAGGAATACTAATCCTGACATTAAGACGCTAAAATGGAAGGAATAAAGGCGAAACGACTGACGACGATCATTATGAAGAAACCGATAAAGTGATACTGAATGTGGAAACGGAGAAATGTTCACGTCTTCTTAAACAGGTCATAGATATGCATCAGGTAATTAGGACACACAGGCAAAAGAGATCTGAACATGCCTAAGTGTGATATTTGTGGTAAGGAATTTAGGGCTACACAGCCCTTGATGCGTCACAAACGGACGCATACAGGTGAGAAGCCATTTAATTGTGACGTTTGTGGTAAGGCATTTAGTGAATCGGGAAACCTTAGGAAACACTATATGACACATACTGGCGAAAAGCCTTACAAGTGTAATATTTGTGGTAAGGAGTTCAGTACTGCTCAAACCTTAACACGACACTTTGGAACTCATACGGGAGAAAAACCATATAAGTGCACTGTTTGTGGTAAGGGATTTAATGATTCCGGTAATCTCACAAAACACTACATAATACATACAGGAGAGAAGCCTTACAAATGTGATTTGTGTGGCAAGTATTTTCGGTCTACTCAAAACTTAAAACGTCACCGCGGAACACATTCGGGAGAGAAGTCATTCAAATGTGATATCTGTGAAAAGGGATTTGTGGACTCGGGTAACCTAAAGAAACATTACATAACCCATACAGGGGAGAAGCCTTACACGTGTGATGTCTGTGGTAAGAGTTTCAGTCAAGGATCTCACCTACATACCCATCACAGGACACATACTGGAGAGAAACCGTACAAGTGTGATATATGTGAGAGAAGTTTTAACCAAGCTTCTAATTTACAGACTCATTACAGAACTCACACAGGGGAAAAACCTCACAAATGTGATGTCTGTGACAAGAGCTTTAATCAATCTCATGACTTACAGGTGCATCGCATGATACATACAGGGGAGACGCCATACAAGTGTGAGGAATGTGGTCGGGGTTTTAGAGAGTCGGGCAATCTAAAGAGACATAAAAGAACCCATACAGGAGAGAAACCTTACAAGTGCGATATATGCGGCAAGGGGTTTAATCAGCCTCACGATGTACAGACTCACTACAGGGTACATACAGGAGAGAAACCGTACAAATGTGACATCTGTGGCAAGGGGTTTAAATCACTGGGTAACCTTAGAATGCACAAAGTAATACATACAGGAGAAAAGCCTTACAAGTGTGACGTGTGTGGTAGCGGGTTTAACCAGGCACATCACCTCCGGTCCCACAAGATGACACACACAGGAGAGAAGCCGTACCAGTGTGATATTTGTGGGAAATGGTTTACTGGGTCTGGAGGTATCAAGGTACATCTCCTCACTCATACGGGAGAGAAACCCTACACATGCGAGGTATGTGGTAAGGGTTTTAGACTTTCTCATGACCTTCACCTCCACCACCTCATCCATACAGGGGAAAAACCTTATAAATGTGACATCTGTGGTAAAGGTTTTAACAAGTCGCATAACCTGAAAAGACACGGCAAGATACATTCAGAAGATAGGCTTAAAACCTGTGTTGTCTTCAGTGAGGTGAATCATCCGGAAACATCTCCTATGGGAAATATGTTTCAAACTGACCCTATCAATGTAGCCCACGAATTTCAACAAAGTACTGGGCTAGAAATAACTACGTGTCAGTTGGACTAATATCATTTATTTTGATTTGTCCATGTCGAAATTCCTCTAACCAAATATATACATGTGAACTTTGTGACCAGTCAATAATGGGTAGCAGTTTTGATTTCTAATTGCACTCTATTAATTTTGGGACTGATCAGAAAAAATTGCTGACGTCCTTCCTTTTTCAAATTAATATGTGATATTGCTATTTCTTAAGAGGAAATCTCAAAATCAATATAACTGAAATTAAATACATGTAAGAAAAAAGTCAATACAATAATGGAAAGATCCAACTTTTTAAGAACAAATGAAGATTGTTTATGATTGTCTCCAAGATCATTCTCATATCTGGTAAAGCATCTACATTTTGTTTTGATTTTTAACTGTAATATGAAGCTAGCTGTTAATTAAGTAAAAAAAATTGTTGCATAGTACTTGTACTTAGTGTTAAGTAATAAAGTGTGTGAACATTGCACTTGTTTCGTCATTATTTAACTGATGAGAACAGAGTTAGATGTACAAATGTAGCAGAACGAGTTGTGGATGGTATTGACGCGCTGGGTACCAGGTTTCTCAATTGGGTTTTTTATCTGGTCTTATGATAAACAAGGGGCCGATGGACCTTAACAGTCATCTGTTAAGGGGTATACTGGAATCGCCCTGGATGTCTGTCTGTCGTCTGCAGTAACTTGTCCGGAGATCTCCTTAACTAACAGTCATATTTTGATGAAACTTCCGTGAATGATCAGTATGTTATGTAGTTGTGCATTGGCATTTTCATTTCCGATTCCCATTCTCCTTTTAAGGGAGTTATGCCCCTTTATGTTAAAATCTTGTTTTAAGATATCTTCCTTTACTGACAGGTAGATGTATATGGTAGTAGTATGATAGTGTATGTGGTTGTGTATCAGCATTTTAATTTAAGATTTTAGTCCCTTTTAAGGTAGTTATAGCCCTTTATGTGAAAAACTTGTCCGGATATTACTTTAATTATTAACTAATTTATAACAGGCAGATTTTAATGAAACTTCACTAGATTTATCAGTATGTTATTTAGTTGTGCATCGATATTTAAATTTCAGACTTCGACCCCTTTTAAGGAAGTTAGAGCCGTTTATGTGAAATAACCTTTTTGAGATCTTCATCTGAACTAATTAAGAAGCAGATTCTTATGAAATGGCACTTGCATGATCGATATATACTATAAAGTTCTGTTTAGTCATTTTAGTTTCTCATTATGACCCTTTCTAAGGTAGTTATGACCCTTCGTGTGAAATTTAAGATGTAGATTTTCTCAAGAAATTTCTGTGAGTTGTCAGAAAAGGATGTAAACATTACCAACATCTACGGGGCTATTTGGTATCCTACGGATGACAGTTCTATTTATGGCACTAAATGATTGCCGTGACTACCATATTGAACTTTCGTTGAGACCAAAAAGTAACAACACTTTGTAAGCTTCACTAACTTAACGTCCTCGCCAGTTTTCAGCTAAATGGCTCCAGTTGGATTTGGGAAGAAATCTTTTCAATTATATTTTAGATGGCGGCCATTTTGGATTTGGGAACGCCCAAAAAATAACAACACTTGATAAGGGCAGTTCAACTTGAGAAGAAGCTTGAAATGTAATTGTTTTACACACGACGCACTTTGCACGACAGATGAAGCGTGGTGGCTATAGGTCGTCCTGACCCTTCGGGTTTTAACATGCCTAAATAGACTCAGGATTAAACTACATTCAGGTCATTTATATAGTGAATTTCGTTGTGGGGGGGATATTAAGGTCACATATGACAGGAAGACGCTTAAGGTCATTAGGCAGGTTTGACTGTAGTTGAAGCAACTCCGTGTGAAACAAACCAAACGAACAGGATTTACGGGAATATCAGGCATATTCAAGAATATCACAGTTGGTTTCATCTACGTATACGCTCTCTACACGCCTGGAATACGTCATGGCAAAACTGAAGGCGTACTCGGGTAAAAAAAAACCCGGACTAATTGCTAGGTTACATGCCTGCCCTTCGAAGATTACAAAGGAGTCGCAAAAAACTTCAAAGCCTGTCAATTCTGTAACAAAACTGTAACTAAATATGCATTGAAAGGCAGAGAAAATGTAACAAAATATGCATTTAAAAGCAGAGAAAAATTATAACGAAATACGCATTTAAAGGCAGAGAAATTGCAACAAAATATGCATTTAACAGCAAAGAAAAAATATAACGAAATACGCATTTAAAGGCAGAGAAAAAATATAACGAAATACACATTTAAAGGCAGAGAAATTGCAACAAAATATGCTTTAAAAGCACAGGACATGAGAATTTGTTACAGCTAGTTTTGGACCTAAAATAGAGTATTTAGAGTAATTTTACACATTTGGGGGGTTAAGATCAGTTTTCGATAAAAATGCCCCCTCAATGGTCATAAAAGCTAATAAAAGGGTGGAAAGCTTTCCAGATCGAAAAATCGACCCCACCTACCTTTCTTGCATCAAAAATCACATTTCTTTTTTAGGTCCAAAACTGTCTGTAACAAATTTTCGGGTCCCTGTGTTTAAAAGCAGAGAAAAATATAACGAAATACGCATTTAGAGGCCCAATATACGTAACTTATGGCAAAACTTGAAGCGAAAATCAAGCCTTATAACTTATTATATTTATAGATTTAGCAATATTCAAGATCAATTCTTTCGCGGTTACCGGTACAGCAGCAGTTGAAACACGGTATTTGTAAACACGCGTCCATTTCGAACCGTCTTCTACCTTCCGTTTGTTGTTGAAGTGGGCCCCACCTGGATTATTTTCAATTCTTTGGATTTTTTTTCACCAGAGTTTCTTGTTAATTACCGCTCAGGTTTATTTCGTTTTAGGCTTATTTTTGCATGGTTATCAACTGGATTTTTTTTCAGAATTTCAGAATCACGAAAATTTCCCTGAAGTTACGTATATTGGGCCTTTAAAGGCAGAGAAAAAATGTCAGTTTTTTAAAATATATATGACTGTAATAACATTTATGTTTCCCTACTTTCCCCATATTCCTAACAAAATCAAAGATATCTCAAAATTGTCCATTTTCTCCCTATAATTGTTTCGAGTTTTTACTTCATTATCAGTATCTTCACACGAATGTTTCATTTAAACGTTGAAGCGTGGGGTTAATTTTAGTAGTTCGTTAATATTGTTGGAGACTGAACGGTTCTTGTTCCCTTACGAAATCGTCTTCACCTCGAGTGCCCATGAAACTTTCCACTTCTCCGTTGGCTTGAATTCTCAAGTCGATGGCAGAAATATGCCACCATACATTCTGATGCGAACAAATTGTTTGACTCAAAGTATACTTATTTTTGTTTTCATACGAGGCTGAATTTGTCGAAGAGGTTTATCATAACAGGTAACAAAACCCTTGCCAAATCTTAAAATTTCTCTTTCAGGTGTATCGACGATCTTAACAATTTTGCTCACCAAGTCGATGTTGTATACCCATCTGAATTTGAATTTAAGGACACAATGTACAGACTTCTACATCAGCTGCTTACCTTGATCATCTCTACTTAAATTATAACCAACATGTACAGCTTACTATTGAGCTATACAAAAAAAGCGGCTATTTCCATTTTCCGCTCGTGAACTTTCCCTTTCTGTGCAGTAACATACCTGCTTCTCCTACACATGCTGTTTACGTGTCTTTAGAATAAAGTGAAATTGAAAGGATTTACGATATCACTCGAAATCTCGAAACCGATCTCTGTGATTTAACTTTGACCGATGACCATCAAAATCTAAAAAGGTGTAACACTTGTAATGTGTGATGCTATGTGTGAATATATGAACCAAATCTGACCATGGAGCCAAGGATTATAATAAAAAGCTTGTGAACCTTTTGTCTAGGTACTCCAGATTTCCTTTACTACTAAACCAGGGTCTTGATATGATTTAGAATTAACAAAAACCGAACCAAATCTTGTACTTAAGTCTTAAGATTTTAATGATACTACATAAAATGGACTATCCCCAATCCAAAAAGTGAAATTATTACTTCAAAATAATGTTAGACAGCCGATATACGCCTGGACAATATACACATAAGCAACTCATGGTTGTCCGAGGTTTCCTGCAAAGCTCTAAAAGTGCCAAGGCGTTTACCGGCCAACACTGCCGTGTCAACTTCAACAAAAAGGCAAAGCAAAAACTTCCGATACAATTGTCCGACATTGGTCAAAAAAACAACTACTTATGTAGTTTTTCGTCGTCGTTTTTGCAGGAAACCTTTGACAAACATGAGTTGCTTATGTGAATATTGTCAAGGTGTGTATCGGCGGTCGTAAGAATGACTACTAAAAAGTCACTATACACAGTTATAATTATACCAAAATAATGATATAGAAACATCATAAATTCTCTTAAAAATTCTAAAAGGACTTAAAGACATCATGGAGCCTAATTTATGGGGCACCGTTTGACTAATTTATTAACAAAACTGGATATCCAAATTTGAGAATTATGGATATCCATAAATCATATTTGGATATCCATAATTCAAATGTTGGATATCCAAAAGTTACGATATCCAAAAAATCGAATTATGGATAGTCAATGCATTTCTGGATAGTAATAGCTGAAGCATTTAATCAGTACCAAAAGTTTGGTTAATTGGTTGGTATCTAATATGTTTTCGAGTTCAACAGATCGAGAAACTATGGGTGTGCCAGACCCCAACTTCAATGCTAATATCACGATTGTGTTTGTCTCTTTATGTCCAGCAATGGTATATATGATTTTGGGGTGTGGATTTCAATCATTTAAAAATTATGACTTGAGAGACATGTCTGCAAGGGCGTGGTAGACCCTGGGGTCAAATCTAAAAACATATTTGTGATCGTTTCTTTATGCTTAGCAATTGCATATATAGTTTAAGGGTTGGTATCTCAACCGTTTCAAAATAAATAAGAGAATACCGAAGCGTTAACAAAATCATAATCCAAACTCAAAATCGATTAAACCAGGGGCAAAATATGAACAAAGGAAAGATTTACGACACCTGCCATGTAAATCTTTTTCACATCCAAGTAAACATCAAGTTCTCAAAATGAGTATCATTGTCAATCACAGCAAGTAAACACACTAATGAGCACTATATAAATGGCGACTTCATTTTTTACGATATCGATATGGGCCGATAACATATTTTTTAAGCCAATGAAAATGCTTGTTTCAAACAAGATTAAATTATAAAACTGGATATCCAAAATCTGAATTATGGATATCCGTAAATCATTTTTGGATACCCATAATTCGGAAGTTGCAAATCTTTAATTGCTTTGAATGTAGGATATCCAAAATGTGATGTTCGGATATCCAAAAAGCACTTATTGATATCCTTATATGGAATTATGGATATCTAAAAATGAATTATGGATTTCGAAAATTCGAATTATGGATATATCACACAAATCCAATATATTTTGGAATATCCATAATTCGATTTTTGGATATTCAAAACTAATATATGGATATCTATATTTCGAATTTTGGATATCCAAAAATAATTTCAGATATCTAAATTAATTTAAGATATCTAAAATCATCTTAGGACATCATAAATCAATGATCGACCCAGTCCTGGCCTAAATGTCCGATATTTACACTTCCCTATATCAGGGAAGCGTCAAAACGACGATGATTGTTGAACAAGCGTCACAATGATTCTGTGACCCCTCCGATTTGGATTCGGACTTGGATGAAATATGTCAAAAATCTGTAATTTTACCAAAATGGCATCATCAAAACAAAATATCACAACCGCATTGAAGTCAGTTATATGTAATATAGAGACGGCTATATCGAAAAGACCAGAGGTATCAGTGCAACACCGATTAGAAAATGAAGTTTACGTAACGCTGAGGGAGGGGGGGGGGGGCAAAGTTTCTATATCTACCAAAAAGTTGGAAATGCTCTAGATTTACCTGTCAACTGATCCGTTTAACGTTAATCTGTGTACAAACAAGGGGTATACTCTGATCGGAGAAAACAAATACAGTAAAACGTTAATAAGCCAGTTTGGATATGGATATGTTACTAAAAATAACCAAAATCACTTTTGAATGATCTTTTTTTCATTTTTCTGTCCATGTTAGGCCCTATGTGAAAGCATCATTTTTTCTTGTGTTCTAGCATGCAATATGTCAGCGGCATGCGAAGAATTGCTTAAAATAGTTAAATTGAAACTTCAACTTCGAAACCACCTGTCAGGTGCTAATTTAATTGATGAATTTAATGGGAAACTTCTCAACATGAATAATTTGTTGTCTCTGCTTAAACCCCCTTTCATTGATGAGTTCATATCATATTGGTCAGTGTATGTGTTGTGTGCTGCACGGGTTCAGTGTATGTGTTGTGTGCTGCACGGGTTTACCTAGCCTGCTGCGCTTGAGTGGACAGCACTTTTCATTGGTTATGTAAGTGGCCAACCATATTTCCATTGGCCAGGGGTATTTTTTTTGCTAAAAAGCTAATTATAGGGTGCATTTTCGCATCATGTTTTTGGTGACCACCACCCTGGACAGACTTTTTCTAGTTTGGTGTTCTGTATATGTCATGTGATGTATCATCGTCGGAAACCCACGGTACACTTCTCTGACGTTTGCATATCGTGGGCCAGAATCGGTATAAACCTTCGTTTCCCCGAATAGAAGTTTATTCAGAGATTTCAACCAATCAGAATGGTCGTTTCTCATGACACCCTGTTAGATGATTTTACCGTGACCACGACCAGCATATTTCTGTAGGCATGACGTCGATGTCAATCGCCGTATAGCAGGACCGTATGTTTTAATCACAATCAACAAAATTATAACACAATCGACAGGTTTTGTTGACAGGCAGTGCTACAAATGAAACGGGATACCCCGGCTTGATGTCCCGGCTGTATATAGTCACGGATGAAACCATCGATATGATTGGCTACTATTTTAGTATGAAAACAAGAGTTTCTTTCCATTTTTGCCCACGGGATGCAAACGTCAGAGAAGTGTACCGTGGGTTCCCGACGATGGTGATGTATGATCTTTTCAAGTTTGTTTCAGGTAATTTGAAAGTGCATGCAGGACCCTCATACAAACTGTTGCCAAAGGTCAAGGGCAGCAGTTTGTATGAGGGTCCAACAGATCATCTGTTGTTCTCATCCCCAGTTAACAAATGTATACTGTAGTGCTATGATACTTATTGGCTATTAAGTATACTGCAATTTCAAATTACCTTGAAACAATTATCTACCCCTAGGTATACATAACAACACAACACTGGGGTAGGTTCGGCTGAACATTTTTATTATAGAACAAACTCGAAAAGATCATGCACCACATGACATATACAGATCACCAAACTGGAAAAAGTTTGTCCATGGTGGTGGTCACCAAAAAACTGACCAGAAGGCACGAAAATGCACCCTATTAGTTTTTTGACCCCTGACCAATAGAAAAAATGTTGGCCACTTTTAAATACATAGATTGTATAGAAACTATTTTATAGGGAATATAACAATATAGAATTATCTGAAGGGCTCTACAATCTGATTTGCAAAATATTGGTGCAGGTCGACGTCATCAATTTGGATCTGGCATGCACCAACACTACTATTTGAGTGAATATCACAAGATAAGCCCTGTGGACCACGAAATTAGATTATTTAAGTCTGTGCTATGAACATAAATTTTTATGAGCCTGTTTTTCAAGTATGAGAAAGACAATGTGAATGTTTAATGGTTGTTTATAGATATAAAATATCCTTATATTTTCTTATGAAGTTTTTGACATACTGTACAATTTTCTTTTACAGACTTTGCCATCTGTCAAACCAAGACTTGTGGCAGTAACCAAGACAAAACCAGCTGAATCTGTCGTTACTGCATATGAATATGGACAACGATACTTTGGAGAAAATTATGTAAGTTTCTCTTGTCTTTCATCAGCTTCATTAAACAGTGTTTATTTGACCCATGGTCTTTCATCTTCGAAAGATCAAAAACATTTTTCCTTTGAAACATTAGATATGCAACTCGTATAATTAAACAGAAATTGTATGTCCTTTAATACTCAAGAGTTGAATTTTGTGCCAATCATCAATCAAAGTTTAGTCCATCCTTTTACCGACTGTCATCATTATGGATGAATTCTGTGAAGGATAGTCTTTTATAAGTGGTTTCAACAAGTGGAGAACATGGAACAGTAACACAAGCCTTGCCTAAGTGTTGTTTAGATATTCATAATTACTGATGAACGAAAGTGCTTGAGGAAAATCAGTCTTCTCGGTTTTTTTTATTTTATTTTGTATTTTTACCATCACAGAGACATTAACAAATTTTTCATATAATTACTGATATATATTTATAAAACGACCGGAAGTATGTGTTGGAGTACGCCTGCTAAGATATTTGTTTGAAGTAACACTCAAGTTACATAACAACAAGCTTAGCAGCTGACAGTGATGTCACCTTTAGTGAATGTAAAGCTGGTATTGGTGGGTCAACTATGTTACTGGTTTAATTCCTATATAATTGTCAAGTTTATACACCTTACATTTTGATGACAACTATTTGATATTACTGGTGTACTAACTGTTTTTTCAATGTTTTTTACAGGTAAATGAAATGGCAGAAAAAGTTCAAAACCCCGAAGTAAGTATTTACCACAATATCGTATAACTTGATTCTGAAATATAGATTAATTGTTATTAGAGAAATTGTTAAGAAAAATAATCAAATACTAAATCATTGGTGAACCTAATTACTTTAGCATGTAATCTAAATCAATAAGTTCATATAAATCCAAAAGATATGAAAAATATTTTACAAATGTATAGAAACATCGTTTTAGAGTTTTTATAACTTTCACTGTAATTGATTTGAATTAGTGGAAAGATGTTATGGTAACATAGATATTGGTTTTATTTCACCCAATATATAACACGTTATTATTTTATATTCACTTCAGATTACATCTTCATTTAAATGACAAACAAATCCATGATACAGTGATAGTTTTATTTTCTACCTTCAGATAGTAAAACTCTCTGAAATAAAATGGCATTTCATTGGTCATCTACAAAGAAACAAAGTCAAGAAATTACTGAGTAAGTACTTACAAAGCAAAGTTCAGTAACATGACTGTACTATTAAGTTAAAAAATGTTTTCTTGTTTGCTGTGCCTTTAATATTCACAATGTCTGTATATGCTCAGAAATTTCATGATCAATCATCATTTGATATTAACTGATCAATGATTGATTATTAATAGATTAAATATAGCAGTCTATGAAGAGAAATGTAAGTGTGAGTTTTGTATTAGTGCTGTCTGTAACAAATATACAGATGCATTAATTCTAATAATTTACTTTTTTTGAATTTATAGTTCTGTGTTTAATGCAGTATATCTGGTCTACTAGTTATGAGGATATGCTGTACAATAGTTTTCAGCAAAATACACTAGGGGAGTTAACTCCACAGAACTGTATAAATTTGATCATGAAAATTGTAAACAAGTAACTGGTAAGTTTCTTCAACTGACCAATACTAGAGTAACTTGATTAATCAGAACAACACTAGCTCAGAATCAATTTAACTGTGTATAGTATACAGTGTACATTGCAAAATTCCACAAAAGTACATAAGGTAGAAAGAACAAGCAACATCAACTAGACAGAGCAAAAAATTGATTTTTTCAAAGAGACAAAATTGATCACTGCTTAATTGGAATTATATCTATTTCAAATGAAGATTTCTCTAAACAAGAATTGGAGATATCTTTTTCAAATACAGATATCTTTATTTCAGTTTTCGTTAATTGGTCAAGACATTTGGATATCTCTTATTGAAATAGTGATATCTATAATTCATATGAATATATCTCTATTTGAAATTATTAACAGATACATCCTTTTGAAATGAAGATATCTGAATTTCCAGTATTAGGAAAGATATCTTTATTTGAAATAGAGATATCTCTATCAAAATAGAGATATCCATATTTCAATAGGTAAAAACCTGAACAATTTGCCATACACATTTTGTTTACATTCATAACAATGCTGAATATCCTTATCTCCATCAGCTGTTCCCAACTTATATATGGTAGAGACGGTGGATTCTATTAAGCTTGCAGAATCACTGGATAATGGATGGGAAAAGCTCGATAAACCAGACCCGCTGAAAATAATGATACAAGTGAACACTAGTAAAGAAGATAGTGAGTATTGGAACAGTTCAGCCAAACATTCATCATAGTTAAAGTGACAATTAGATTATTGTGAATTATGATAAAAAAACAAAACACTTGTTTATATGTAATAGTATAGGTAAATGTTAGGCATGTGACATGATCCTCGATACCCAGGGGTTACACTCACCTACGCTCTCTACACCCTTGGGATATATCATCCCCGATACCCAGGGGTTACACTCACCTACCCTCTCTACACCCTTGGGATATATCATCCCTGATACCCAGGGATTACACTCACCTATGCTCTCTACACCCCTGGAATCATCCCCGATATCCAGGGATTACACTCACCTATGCTCTCTACACCCCTGGAATCATCCCCGATATCCAGGGATTACACTCACCTATGCTCTCTACACCCCTGGAATCATTCCCGATATCCAGGGGTTACACTCACCTGTGCTCTCTACACCCTTGGGATAAATCATCCCCGATATCCAGGGGTTACACTCACCTATGCTCTCTACACCCTTGGAATCATCCCTGATATCCAGGGGTTACACTCACCTTTGCCCTCTACACCCCCGGGAATCATCCCCGATATCCAGGAGTTACACTCACCTACACTCTATACACCCCTTGGATATATCATCCCCGATATCCAGGGGTTACACTCACCTACGTTCTCTACACCCCTGGAATCATCCCCGATATCCAGGGGTTACACTCACCTACGTTCTCTACACCCCTGGAATCATCCCCGATATCCAGGGGTTACACTCACCTACCTTCTCTACACCCCTGGAATCATCCCCGATATCCAGGGGTTACACTCACCTACGTTCTCTACACCCCTGGAATCATCCCCGATATCCAGGGGTTACACTCACCTATGCTCTCTACACCCCTGGGATATTACAACCCCGATATCCAGGAGTTACACACATCATTGATCTCTACACCCCTGGAATATGTCATGACAAAACTCTGAAGGTACAATGGTAGCAGCCTGATTGATCTTGGGTACATTACTTGACCAATTAACAGACTGCATACCTGTCCTTTGGAGATAACAAAGGAGAGACAATTTACTTCATAGCCTGTCAGTTTTTAGAATTATGTGACTGCGAGATTTTTTTGATTTACATCAAAGGGTCTGATCGATCTTCTTGCTTCATCAACAATGTGGCCCAAATATAGCCATCAATTTCACCATGACATATTCCTGGGGCGTTGAGAGCGTAGGTGAGTGAAACACCCGGATATCAAGGATGATCATTGGGATGTATTGGCCACGAGGGAAACTTTAGCCATGAAAGAAAGTTATACTAGTTATAAGGAAAATAAACAGCTAGTCATGAGATATACACAAGTCATAAGAGAAACACTTGCAAGGGGAGATATAAATGCAAGTCATGAGAGAAACACTAGTGAGGGGAGAAATACAAGTCATGAGGGAAACACTAGTAAGGGGAGAAATACAAGTCATGAGCGAAACACTAGTAAGGGGGGTTGGATACAAGTCATGAGGGAAACACTAGTAAGGGGAGAAATACAAGTCAAGAGGAAAACACTAGTGAGGGGAGAAATACAAGTCATGAGGGAAATACAAGTAAGGGGAGAAATACAAGTCATGAGGGAAACACTAGTCAGGGGAGAAATACAAGTCATGAGGGAAATACTAGTCAGGGGAGAAATACAAGTCATGAGGGAAACACTAGTTAGGGGAGAAATACAAGTTATGAGGGAAACACTAGTGAGGGGAGAAATACAAGTCATGAGGGAAACACTAGTGAGGGGAGAAATACATGTCATGAGGGAAACACTAGTGAGGGGAGAAATACAAGTCATGCGGGAAACACTAGTTAGGGGAGAAATACAAGTCATGCGGGAAACACTAGTAAGGCGAGAAATACAAGTCATGAGGGAAACACTAGTCAGGGGAGAAATACAAGTCATGAGGGAAATACTAGTGAGGGGAGAAATACAAGTCATGAGGGAAACACTAGTGAGGGGAGAAATACAAGTTATGAGGGAAACACTAGTTATGGGAGAAATACATGTCATGAGGGAAACACTAGTGAGGGGAGAAATACAAGTCATGAGGGAAACACTAGTGAGGGAAGAAATGCAAGTCATGAGGGAAACACTAGTGAGGGGAGAAATACATGTCATGAGGGAAACACTAGTGAGGGGAGAAATACAAGTCATGCGGGAAACACTAGTTAGGGGAGAAATACAAGTCATGCGGGAAACACTAGTGAGGGGAGAAATACAAGTCATGAGGGAAACACTAGTTAGGGGAGAAATACAAGTCATGATAGAAACACTAGTAAGGGGAGAAATACAAGTCATGAGGGAAATACTAGTTAGGGGAGAAATACAAGTTATGAGGGAAACACTAGTTAGGGGAGAAATACAAGTCATGAGGGAAACACTAGTCAGGGGAGAAATACAAGTCATGCGGAAAACGCTAGTAAGGGGAGTAGTACAAGTCATGAGGGAAACACTAGTTAGGGGAGAAATACAAGTCATGAGGGAAATACTAGTAAGGGGAGAAATACAAGACATGAGGGAAATACAAGTAAGGGGAGAAATACAAGTCATGATGGAAACACTAGTTAGGGGAGAAATACAAGTCATGATAGAAACACTAGTAAGGGGAGAAATACAAGTCATGAGGGAAACACTAGTGAGGGGAGAAATACAAGTCATGAGGGAAACACTAGTGAGGGGAGAAATACAAGTCATGAGGGAAACACTAGTGAGGGGAGAAATACAAGTCATGAGGGAAACACTAGTAAGGGGAGAAATACAAGTCATGAGGGAAACACTAGTGAGGGGAGAAATACAAGTCATGAGGGAAACACTAGTTAGGGGAGAAATACAAGTCATGCGGGAAACACTAGTGAGGGGAGAAATACATGTCATGAGGAAAATACTAGTGAGGGGAGAAATACAAGTCATGAGGGAAACACTAGTTAGGGGAGAAATACAAGTCATGCGGGAAACACTAGTGAGGGGAGAAATACAAGTCATGCGGGAAACACTAGTAAGGGGAGCCATACAAGTCATGAGGAAATACTAGTAAGGGGAGAAATACAAGTCATGAGGGAAACACTAGTGAGGGGAGACATACAAGTCATGAGGGAAACACTAGTGAGGGGAGAAATACAAGTCATGAGGAAATACTAGTGAGGGAGGAAATACAAGTCAAGAGGGAAATACAAGTAAGGGGAGAAATACAAGTCATGAGGGAAACACTAGTGAGGGGAGAAATACAAGTCATGAGGGAAACACTATTGAGGGGAGAAATACAAGTCATGAGGGAAACACTGGTAAGGGGGGAATACAAGTCATGAGGGAAACACTAGTGAGGGGAGAAATACAAGTCATGCGGGAAACACTAGTGAGGGGAGAAATACAAGTCATGCGGGAAACACTAGTAAGGGGAGCCATACAAGTCATGAGGAAATACTAGTGAGGGAGGAAATACAAGTCAAGAGGGAAATACAAGTGAGGGGAGACATACAAGTCATGAGGGAAATACAAGTGAGGGGAGAAATACAAGTCATGAGGAAATACTAGTGAGGGAGGAAATACAAGTCAAGAGGGAAATACAAGTAAGGGGAGAAATACAAGTCATGAGGGAAACACTAGTGAGGGGAGAAATACAAGTCATGAGGGAAACACTATTGAGGGGAGAAATACAAGTCATGAGGGAAACACTGGTAAGGGGGGAATACAAGTCATGAGGGAAACACTAGTGAGGGGAGAAATACAAGTCATGAGGGAAACACTAGTGAGGGGAGAAATACAAGTCATGAGGGAAACACTAGTAAGGGGAGAAATACAAGTCATGAGGGAAACACTAGTGAGGGGAGAAATACAAGTCATGCGGGAAACACTAGTGAGGGGAGAAATACATGTCATGAGGAAAACACTAGTGAGGGGAGAAATACAAGTCATGAGGGAAACACTAGTTAGGGGAGAAATACAAGTCATGAGGGAAACACTAGTGAGGGGAAAAATACAAGTCATGAGGGAAACACTAGTAAGGGGAGACATACAAGTCATGAGGAAATACTAGTGAGGGGAGAAATACAAGTCATGAGGGAAATACAAGTAAGGGGAGAAATACAAGTCATGAGGAAATACTAGTGAGGGGAGAAATACAAGTCATGAGGGAAATACAAGTAAGGGGAGAAATACAAGTCATGAGGGAAACACTAGTTAGGGGAGAAATACAAGTCATGAGGGAAACACTAGTAAGGGGAGAAATACAAGTTATGAGGGAAACACTAGTTAGGGGAGAAATACAAGTCATGAGGGAAACACTAGTCAGGGGAGAAATACAAGTCATGAGGGAAATACTATTGAGGGGAGAAATACAAGTCATGAGGGAAACACTAGTTAGGGGAGAAATACAAGTCATGCGGGAAACACTAGTCAGGGGAGAAATACAAGTCATGAGGGAAACACTAGTAAGGGGAGACATACAAGTCATGAGTAAATACTAGTGAGGGGAGAAATACAAGTCATGAGGGAAATACAAGTAAGGGGAGAAATACAAGTCATGAGGAAATACTAGTGAGGGGAGAAATACAAGTCATGAGGGAAATACAAGTAAGGGGAGAAATACAAGTCATGAGGGAAACACTAGTAAGGGGAGAAATACATGTCATGAGGGAAACACTAGTCAGGGGAGAAATACAAGTCATGAGGGAAACACTAGTGAGGGGAGAAATGCAAGTCATGAGGGAAATACTAGTAAGGGGAGAAATATCTATCTGTTTTAAATAAGATGGAAGCTCCTCTGTTTATTTACCTGAAGTTTGCGATGATTATAGAAATAAGGTGTCTGATCTGTCAAGCAAATTCTCACCTAATCTAATACTTTCTCCTCAGATAAGGCTGGGTGTAATCCTGACCAATTGGTGGAAATATACAAATTTATAAGAGAGACGTGTTTACACTTGGAAGTGACAGGGCTGATGACCATTGGGTCCTTCGACCATGATTTATCTAAAGGACCAAACCCAGACTTCCAGGTATCAAATCTTTACAAGATATAGTTAAGGATATCACACAGTTTATCAAGGTTCAACTTTCTATTTTGTTTAGGTTATCGGGGGATATATACAATGGAACACAGGTAAGTTCAATAACCAGCAAAGCCGGTTATGTATAATTTACCCGTTTTCCATTGTAGTTATCCCCCGATAACCTAAACAAAATAGAAAGTTTATCCTTATATTTACAGTATTTTAATGTGAAATGTACGTAACTGTTTTGTTCATTATAGCCCCATTTTTCGGACACAGCTTTCATTTCAAAACCAATAAACGTGAGAATGGTTCTAAATGTAACAGCATGCAAATTCCATAAATCGTTGTTAGCTCACATGTTTTGCCACCCACATGTATTGTTGTCAACGTCATAGAATTTCGGCAAGTGATTGAGTACAGTTAAGAGGTGATAATGATAGTCTTTGGAACAATGGTTATTTTGTGAATGTCAGTGTAGACTGTAAGTATCAAGATATAGTTAAGGGTATCGAACACTTTACGAGATATAGTTAAGGGTATCGAACACTTTACGAGATATAGTTAAGGGTATCAAACACTTTACGAGATATAGTTAAGGGTATCAAACACTTTACGAGATATAGTTAAGGGTATCAAACACTTTACGAGATATAGTTAAGGATATCAAACACTTTACGAGATATAGTTAAGGGTATCGCACACTTTACGAGATATTGTTAAGGGTATCAAACACTTTACGAGATATAGTTAAGGGTATCAAACACTTTACGAGATATAGTTAAGGGTATCACACACTTAACATTCTGTAATGGTACCTGAATACATTTGTTGTATTCCTCATGTATATACTTCATCAGCTTGTTTTGTTTTTTTTGTCAAAGTCATATATAAAAAGAAATGAAGGAGGCTTTTCTGAACAAGAAATCATAATTTTCTTTCAAGCAAAGCCACAATAAAAACCTTTTTAAAATTAAATGAAGTTTGTTTTCTCAAAATGAATTGCATACACATCAATATCTGAAAAAAACATACTCATATATAGCCCAGGAATATTTTTGCAAGTTTTATTTATGTAAATTGTAAATATAAGTGCAGGAAATATATTATTGATCGTAATTAATATCTGAAAAATATCACATTAAAGGCCCAATATACGTAACTTCAGGGAAATTTTCGTGATTCTGAAAAATCCTGAAAAAAAATCCAGTTGATAACCATGCAAATATAAGCCTAAATCGAAGTAAACCTGAGCGGTAACTAACATTAAACTCTTGACAGAAAAATCCAAAGTATTGAAAATACTTCAGGTGGGGCCCACTTCAATAACAAACCGAAGGTAGAAGACGGTTCGAAATGGACGCGTGTTTACAAATAGCGTGTTTCAGCTGCTGCTATACCGGTAACCGCGAAAGAATTCATCTTGAATATTGCTGATATCAGTTAATCTTAACTAAATCTATAAATGTTATAAGTTATTAGGCTTGATTTTCGCTTCAAGTTTTGCCGAAAGTTACGTATATTGGGCCTTTAAATTCATTTTCACTTGAAAAAAGTGCATGTCAAAATTATGTCACCATGAAACCATCCGCAGACATTTTACAGTCCTTCGTTATTTGGGAATTGTTCACGAAAAGATCAGTAGAAATTAACATGTAGATGTACCTAATTAGGCAAAAATATGGCTACATACACATGTACATTAAGTATTATACATTGTAATATAACTTTGTTTTATGTATGATGATTGGTTTGTTTTCAGACTTTGATTCAATGTCGAGAAGCTTTATGTAAAGAGGTTGGTTTGAATGTCGACCAAATGGAACTCAGTATGGGAATGTCTGCCGACTATGAACATGCTGTAAGTCATTAGTCAATGAACACCGGTTTGATATCGCACTTAAAACTTGAAGCTCCTCTCATCTAGGACTGACTGTGAGGTCCAGACAGTTTTCGAATGATATTCCTGACACACAACAATCTACTGTAGTGACATACTGGCTACATGAACACTTCTGTCCATATCTGTAGATGTTTGTTCATTGTAAACTTTCAATCAGTCACATATCCACCCATTGTAAACCGTTGTCTAGTCAGATTAGTGTATATTGTCTAGTCAGATTTTTTTCATTTCAACAAATTTTATTTCTAAAAGAAAAAGGATTGAACAACAGGCATAGCCTATATTAGTTCTCTCCAAATAGCAACAATGAGTATATACACAATGAGATATAAGTTGAAGTCAGATTTCCCAGTGTATGTTGTCTTGTCAGATTTCCCCGTGTATGTAGGTTACAGAACTACCAGTAAAAATGAAAAGTTAGATTTAGAATCCTGAAAAAGTACTCATGTGAACTTTTGGTAACATTGAATTAAATGGTTTAAGATTCAGAAATTGAGCAGAAATTAGTACATATTTACATGAACCAATATTTTCACAGATTGAATTGGGCAGTACGAACGTTCGTGTTGGCAGTACTATATTTGGATCAAGGGAGGTGAAAAAGAAGGTCAATGAACCCACAAAAACGGAAACAAATACAGAATCGTCAGACTCCGGACCCGTTGCTAACATGTCTAGTAATGAATGTGAAGAACATGGACCTGTCGCCAGTATATCTGGTAATGAATGTGAAGAACCTGCCGCCAATATGTCTAATGATATGGCTGGTCTGGCTTTAGGACAGAGCTGATAGGCAATACTAGTAGTGCTTACGACTGGACTTTAATATAGAAGGGCACAGTTGATCATGCCCATATTAACTGGGTCGTGAATGATTGCAATGGCAGTTTAGTTTGAAACAAAATGCAGTTTTATGTTTTGAAAGTTTTAAAAATCTTCCCTGGTTTACAGTTTCAGTATGTTCAAATGCCAAAACATTGTAAATCAAAATTGTTCATTGAAGGAATTTACTAGTGTATGTTTTAAATGATTCACAAATAAAACAATTGTATTGCATTTATGCAAAAAGACAAGTGAAATAAGATTACCACAGTTGGGCATTGTATCTAATTACCTATTAGTAAAATATTCAAAAGGAATCGGGCACATGTTATAAAACTTAGAAACGTCCTTTTATTGGTACATTGCATTTCAGTTGGTATACATAGGCAATGATAATGAAAACCAACCGCAAAAACAAAAACAAATCATATGAAGTGCACTAGCATTTTATGTTGGATTTAACTTTATTCAGTTGGTATTCATGCTTCCTATGAATGCCAAATGAAAGCAGTTCAATACCTATTTTTTAAATCTGTTCATCTCATAAAAAGATGAATTATATTTACCCCGGTAAGTACATTGTATTATTATACAGCATTTAGTTCAGATAAAGTATGTAAGTATCTTGTATACTTGTTCAGGGTATTGACCAGGCGTCACCCAGAGGGAGTCAATGTTGTCAATGTTGTCAATGTAACAACTATGACATAATGATGATGTCAGTAATCGGTCCATGGCTCTCACGTTTTAGTAGAGTTATATAATGACAATACAATGGTAAATTTACTGCTGTAATGCCTGTTTTACGATACATATTAATTCTTGAGTCTTGAGATGGTTAACTTCTACAGGGTCATTTTATGTGCACCTTTATAACTACCATGAGGACTCCATTTAAGTGTATAATTTGAATAATAGCTGGTAATCACAGTGACAGGATGAATGTGTCACTTTTTCCTGCTATGTATTTTGCATTTCTCTCTAATTTCATGTAAATCAGTCTAAGGTAACTAGGGTGTCCAGTGAATGTGATATTAACTCTTTCACCCCTGGAAGTTAATAATGGATTATTCCAATCTTTGAGTTAGAAGAGTTTAAATGTGACTTCAGGGGTTAATAATTTTAAGGGAAATTTTGTATTCAGTGAAATGTGGTAAGGGCTATTCCACAATGAACTTTGTAGGGGGGAGGTACCTGTATTAATACATCACATGTGGTGGGTTAAAACCAGATCTGCATAGTATTTCTTATATTAAACCACTTTTAATATTTGATGGGTGGTGGGGTCCCTGAAAAAGTAACTCCCTCCCCTCCATGGTTATTTCTGGAACAGCCCTAATGCCTCCCCTCCATAGTTATTTATGGAACAGCCCTAATGCCTCCCCTCCATGGTTATTTCTGGAACAGCCCTGATGCCTCCCCTCCATGGTTATTTATGGAACAGCCCTAATGCCTTTTTTACCTTTTCACCACAATAGGCTCTTCCATATCGGTACATGGTAGAGTCTACTTAAGTTATATACGGTAGGGGTGAGAGTTTACTCATTCAGCCCTGAAATTTCATTATGAACTATTCCAATTTTGAGTTGGAAGAGTTCAAATATGTGACAATGTCTCTAGGGGTCAATGAGTTCAGAGATCAGTTAGGACAGTATTTCAGTACCCCTGATAAAGATATCACATGGTCTGTTGTTTTATGTCAGATCGCAACATGGAAAAACACAAGCTTACAGCTAATGAATGAAAAGATATCATTATTTGTTAAGGTTTAAATCTGAACATGTTGGGTTTTCATGCGATTGGCAGGTTACTGAAATATCACAAAGAAACAATGTTAAATGAGAACATGATATTAATGGAAATGTGATATTAAACAGTGTGGAACTTTTATATGAAATGTGCTGTAAGATGTCAGTTTATTGAAGTTTCCTTTTATTTCAGAATTATGGTATGCGATCTCTGTTGAGGTTTTTTTCAGGGAAAGAAAATTGGTGTGCTATCTAAGACCTACAAAAAAATACTGATCTCACTGATGTTCAATCTTTTAACCAAAGTCTCTATTCAAGAGAAAATTAAAAAAAGAAAAAAGAAAACACTTTCACCCAGATTTCACATGGAAATTTCCCTTTTGCATCCATGGTTCTTAAAAAGTGGACCCCTTTTGTGTTTTTCTGAGCACCAAGTTACTCCCAACAATGTTAGAGGTTTAACACAGAGAGATATTTTATGACAAGCGCCATCGCAGTCAGCAAAATCATTTCCAATAGAAGCGGCTTCTTAGGTTATAGGAGTAAGCACTAAGGGTGCTTATTAGGTTAAATATGGTTATCAGCTAAGGTTTAATGTATGGCCATATCTTAGTCCTGGTGCTGGTCGATCCTGTCAGGTCCTGGCCTGAAGACCTTCAGAAGTTTAATATTACCAATAAATGCCCATGAAAACTTCAATGTTCCCAGAAAACTTCCTCAGTAAGATCCTGCCATCAATGTACTTTTATTTTATGAGTTTTTTTGTTTTGTTTTTTTGAGAGAGAGATTTTAAAGATTTGGACTTGTTCTATCTAAAAGTCTAGCTGTTCTCATTACTGGAAATAATCTATTTAAGGATTAGTCTTCTTTAAAACAAGATATGGAAATATCATTAATGTCAATCACAAATCTATGAATGCCAGATACTGTAACTGCTCAATAGCCTTAATAAACCTGTCCCGTTGAATTAAGTTAGCAAAATAACTATTGATCTAGGAACAGAGAAATGTAAATTTATGTAAGTAACATGTGCTTATTTATAAATAGAAACTCAATTATGCCAGCAACCCAGATTTATATTTGCTGAAGATTCAGCCATTGGAGGATTTGTTTTGGTTTTTAGCAGTGATAGTTCCGGGTGTCTACCATTGGAGGATTTGTTTTGGTTTTTAGCAGTGATAGTTCCGAGTGTCTACCATGGCTAATTGATCTATACATGAATTTGCAATTTTAAGGTAAGAACTATAAATCATAGTAAATGATAATCTCCAAGACTGAGTCCATGTATGTTTATATCCTGTATATTATACATGTTAACATTTGTTTTTGTATTATATCCACATGTTGTTTATGTTATAGAATTTACCATGTTTTTGTTGAAATTAAGATAAAAATATGTCAATTGAACATCACACAATAAAACAGTGAGTTAATTATCATGAAGCATTTTGTTTATGTTATGTAATTATTCATATTTTTGTGAACAAAAATTAACCACTACACAATATTGCATAAAGGGCCGTAACTCCCTTAAAAAGAGTTGAAATATGAAATTAAAATGTTGATGCACAACTTTATAATCTACTGATCATTAAGTGAAGTTTAAATAAAATCTGCCAGAAGTTATAATAGATGGAGTTTTCCAGAAAAGTTTTCTTGCATTAAAGAGCTGTAACTTCAACAAGGATCAAAATCTGAAATTGTCGCTAAGTTACAATAAAATCTGCCAGTGAGTAATATGATGGATTATATTATTCTAGGAAGACTATTTTGTACAAAGGCTGGCGCCGCCAGGCTGTCAGTTTGTTGGGATAATGTTTACGGACAGTTTATTTTGGATTGAAACCTGAACTTTAAAATGCTGATGCACAACTACATGTAGATATAATATAATGATCATTCAAGTGAAGTTTCATCAAAATCTGCTTTTTGTTTGTGAAGATTTTAGATATACGTGGAGACTGGAGAAGTTATTTTGCATATATATAGGACTGTAACTCTCTATAAAGGACTGTAACTCTCTATAAAGGACTGTAACTCTCTGTAAAGGACTGTAACTCTCTATAAAGGACTGTAACTCTCTATAAAGGACTGTAACTCTCTATAAAGGAATGTAACTCTCTATAAAGGACTGTAACTCTCTATAAAGGACTGTAACTCTCTATAAAGGACTGTAACTCTCTTTAAAGGACTGTAACTCTCTTTAAAGGACTGTAACTCTATATAAAGGACTGTAACTCTCTATAAAGGACTGTAACTCTCTATAAAGGACTGTAACTCTATATAAAGGACTGTAACTCTATATAAAGGACTGTAACTCTATATAAAGGACTGTAACTCTCTATAAAGGACTGTAACTCTTTAAACACAACTAAATCAGCCTATCACAAAGTGTTTCATACGTTTGTAGTCCCTACTGAAAATTTGTTCCGACTAAGTACAGTGATTCTGAACAATTTGATTAGGTACATGTAATTGTTGACCTATTCTGCATTGAATGAAATCTATAGATATTTAACTTAATTATAATATAAAATATAAACTTTTGGTAGATTTTGATATGTGATGGCGGATTGATATGAGGTCAGAGGGTGTTCTTGTCCCATTTCACTGATTTGACATGTAAATTTCCTGTTGCCCGAAGTCGATGCCTGTAGCGAGCTAATATAAAATGCTAGTAAACTCCTCATTAAATGGCCTTTGAGGCCTTTCGTCATGTATGTATCTGTGAATTTAGACAGTTGTCACAAGTGTTGAACTTCAAATATTAAAAGTTATTAGCTCGAAAACTTAGTAATGACATATAGTAAATTATTTAGTTGTGTGAGTCCTTTAAAAAGGTTGACGTCTAAAGTTAAAAATGCACAATTTAATAATTTACTGATCATTCAAGTAATATGCCTGTTAGACTAAGTAAAAATATATTATGTACATCTCTGGACGAACATAACTAAGGATGACTGCCACTACGGACCATCATGCCTGTGGACAGACAGCTGTGATTCCAGAACCCCCATATACTGATATTCCAGTTATAAACCCCACTTCTCCTACTTTGTCACGGGAGAATATATGACAGTATATACATATATATATATCTTAGTGTGGTTTATGAAATTGCAAAGATAATCTTTCGGGCTAATTGTCAAAAAATACAGCAGAGCATACCAAAGGACTCGCCACCTTAACAGTCACGTTAGTCAACGTTGTTACAATCGAAGTCTCCCGAAATTCAAGCTTCTAGATGACCAAGATGATACAGCATGTTTTGTGTTCCACGTAAAGTAGTATTGAGCAGTTCTGTGTTTTTGACAACGTATCGGTCTGTAACCTACCGCCAGAAGATGCCTCCTCCTGATCGGTAACTATATATCTAAACATTATTAACCAATGTTACTGAATTGAACATCGAGGCGTTAAATGGTAACTGGAGAGAGTCCCGTCGTAAAAAAAGTCACTATTACATTATCATGGTCGTTTTTGTTTTATACTTTCAGTTTCTTATTGTTATTTTCCTGTAAAGGTATTTTTAATTCTTCGTCATTCTCACAAGAATCGTAGTTCTGTCCCTTCCATGTATTGTGGCGTTAATTTTATTTCTTTTCCAACAAATTTAATGCATAAATACACAAAGGGATTGAACAACAGACATGCATGACCTGTCCTAGATCAGTTATGGCATTATTTGTAACAGGAGAAAGAGAAATGTAGCTGCCAGACGGGGGGTTCGAACCCGGGACCTTCCGAAATCTAGACGAACACTTTAGGCCTACCACTGAACTTTCTGGTCACTGACTGTGACTGGTGACTGATCCAGTCCAGTTCCACTACATATCCCCCCACCCCACAAGTCAAGACTCCCATTGATTTAGACAAGGGTTAGCAAGCTCAGCAATTTTAAAACAGGAGAAAGGGAGCAGCTAGACCTGTCGAACCTGGGACTTTCCGAACTTTAAATGCTCTACCACTGAGCTACCTGGTCGCATATGCAATCAATCAAGTCTAGAGTCTGTCTCAATAAGAGTTCCGAAGGTCCGGTGTTTGAACCCTGGTCTGGCCATGTATTTTACCTCTCCTGTTACACATACAAAAATGAGTATTTGAAGAAAAATGATGATACATCAATTAAGGTACATGCAGAAACAACACTGATACAAAACCAATACAATACACTCACATACTCATTTATAAGACTCATGCAATCATATGATTAACCTGATATTCTCTGTGTAGTCAGATCTAATACATAATACATAATTAAACTCTCACATTCATACAACTCATACGTACTCCAGCATTATATCATAAACATACCCATCATTGAAGTGTATCGGGTAGTGAATTCAGTTTATTGAAATTTAACATAGGGGAGGAGGGGATTGTCTAAAAAAATCTTTTAGTGGAAAAAAAGCAATTGTGAACTTAAGATTAAACCAATTTATTAACAAATGATATATTAAGCTGCGAAGTCTAGCATTTCGATATTTGAATATCCAAAATGTCATTTGTATTGTGTAAAAAAAAAAAAAAATCAATGATTACCAAAGCGTCCACAAAACCATAATCAGAACTCAAAATCGATTAAACTAGTGGCAAAATAGGAACAAAGGAAAGATTTACATCGAGACTCTCGTAAAAGCACAAAAGAATAAGACCAGGTGTTCCAGAAGAGTAAGCATCTTCTGCTTCATCAACGACGCCCGCCATATAAATCTTGGTCACATCCAAGTAAGCATCAATCCTCAAAATGAGAACCGAGTCATCATTGTCATCACAACAAGTAAACAAACTAACATGCAAACTCAAAAACGTCCATCTTCATATCACTCAAAGATACAGAATATTTCTCGATGAGATCAAGATGGCGACCATAAAACTTGCCCATAGTCTTGATCAACCTACATCTCTCCAATCCCTGTGCCGTAAGTTTGTTCGTCTACAGTTGACATCTATCACGAAAATCTTGATATCCAGAGAAAGCCCTAGAATAACGAATCAACTGCGACATGTAAACACCATAAGATGGAGAAGAAGGGATGTTACTATCAAGAAAGGGAAAGTTCCCGATCGGAAAATCGAAATCGTTGCGTTTATCATACAGCTTAGTAGTAAGTTGCCTGTGTTGGTAGTTTAAGTAAAGATCGAGGTAAGAGGCTGATGTAGGAGAGTCTGTTGTGTCTTTAATCTCAAGTTCAGTAGGGGATATGCGATTGACTAGGTCAGCAAACTTCTTGTTGTTTATAGACAACACATCGTCGATATACCTGAAAGTGAAATTGAAAGATTTGGCAAGGTTTTTGTTACCCGTCCTGATAAGCCCCTCGACAAATTCAGCCTCGTATGACAACAAAAACAAGCCAGCCAAATGTCTACAGGAGGCATAGACGTACAGAAGAAGAAATACCAGGTAGTGTTCAGCATTTTCATAAGGCACCCCACAGAACAAGTGATCTTTAAGTTTATCATTATTCAAAGTACTGGCACAATATTTATGGTGTTTATTTAGTCTGAATCAGAACTGACTGGAGTATGTTATGTGTGTAGCTGTGTTGAGTTACATTTACTTAGTATCAAATGAGCAATGTGAACTTTAATCAGTGACACAAGATTTAATGCATTTATAGATCTATGTGTCATTTGAGTCAGTCAGTTGCCTTATTATTTACTGTAAAAGTAAGCTCCCTTTGATCAGTTCCATTGTGTTTACAAAACATCATTCCATGTCAATGTTGTAAAAAATAAACAGGATCAGAAAGCATGAGTGACTGAACTGATATATAAAAGATGAAGAAGAGCTCACCTCGACAGCCTGCAATAAATACTTACATACAGTTCATGTCGTCTTGTGTGACATTAGCATAGTTCTCTGTAGTTGTAATACATTTCCTGATGTTTCCAAAACGGTTAGCTTATGTATATGGCACAGTGTCCATCAACATTTCCTTTAAATTGCTATTAGTCATTAACTACTGCATTGATTCAAACCAAATTTAGTCAGAAACATCCTTTGGGGACAACAAACAGCTTTTGCATAAATGGTGACTCTGGACTCTGACTTTTTGGAAAATCTTTAACCATGGCTACCTAGATACCAATGTATCCAGGTGAGCAATACAGGCCCTCTGTGGCGCTTGTTGAATTTGGGGTGCTGATTACAGATTCTTGTAGGTTGTTCAATGATTCCCATACTCTGGGGGAGAAAAAGATTTGTTCTGGCTCTTTGTGAATAGATTTTGTTCAAAGTTGACCTTGGACTATTCCTATAGATACACTGTTCTATGGAGTGAGAATGTTGTTTATGTAATAGAACAAGGGAAAACATATTCCTGCCCAGTGCAGGGTTTTTCATGGGACCTCTTTATTGTAAAACATATTTGTTTCCGCTCCATATCTTTGTCACTATTATAGTAGAGGGAAGAAGGAGTAAATTAATATTAGATTATGTGCAGTGCACTCTCATGACCACAAAGCAAAGTTCAAAATGTCTGATGGTTTCAAACATCAAAGGTGGATGCCAAGTTGATGCCATGGGTCCTCCTTATTTCCTAATAACATGTAGCATCAGCTCATCAAGCTCATCAGATCAAAGACCAAGTCAAGATTTACTTTTATTTACTGCTAAACTATTAGCATCAGATAACATGATGGGACCCTATATAGGGTCAGGTAACATGATGGGACCCTTTGTAGGGTCAGGTAACATGATGGAACCCTATGTAGGGTCAGGTAACATGATGGAACCCTATGTGGGGTCAGATAACATGATGGGACCCTAGGTAGGGTCAGGTAACATGACTGGACCCTATGTAGGGTCAGGTAACTAGACGGGACCCTATGTGGGGTCAGATAACATGATGGGGCCCTTTGTAGGGTCAGGTAACATGATGGAACCCTATGTAGGGTCAGGTAACATGATGGAACCCTATGTGGGGTCAGATAACATGATGGGACCCTATGTGGGGTCAGATAACATGATGGGACCCTAGGTAGGGTCAGGTAACATGACTGGACCCTATGTAGGGTCAGGTAACTAGACGGGACCCTATGTGGGGTCAGGTAACATGATGGAACCCTATGTAGGGTCAGGTAACATGATGGGACCCTATGAAGGGTCAGAGAACATGATGGGGCCCTATGTAGGATCAGGTAACATGACAGGACCCTATGTAGGATCAGGTAACATGACGGGACCCTATGTAGGGTCAGAGAACATGATGGACCCTATGTAGGGTCCGATAACATGAGGGGACCCTATGTAGGGTCAGATAACATGAGGGGACCCTATGTAGGATCAGGTAACGTGACGGGACCCTATATGGGTCATATAACATGATGGGACCCTATGTAGGGTCAGATAACATGATGGGGCCCTTTGTAGGGTCAGATAACATGATGGAACCCTTTGTAGGGTCAGGTAACATGACGGGACCCTATGTAGGGTCAGGTAACATGATGGGGCCCTTTGTAGGGTCAGATAACATGATGGGACCCTATGTAGGGTCAGATAACATGATGGGACCCTATGTAGGGTCAGATAACATGATGGAACCCTTTGTAGGGTCAGGTAACATGACGGGACCCTATGTAGGGTCAGGTAACATGACGGGACCCTATGTAGGGTCAGGTAACATGACGGGACCCTTTGTAGGGTCAGGTAACATGATGGGGCCCTTTGTAGGGTCAGGTAACATGACGGGACCCTATGTAGGGTCAGATAACATGTTGGGCCCTTTGTAGGGTCAGATAACATGATGGGACCCTATGAAGGGTCAGATAACATGATGGGATGCTATGTGGTGTGTCAGTGTTGTAGTTTTACTTGAACTTTGTATGTAGTATATAACTCAGAACTGATGTGGCCTTAGCTTGTTTAGGACCTCATATCAACCTGAATTTGCCTTTTCTTGTAAGTACTTGCCCTAACTTAGAATAAGTGATAATTTTGGAACTGAGATTTGAGAAATATATCACACATTAAGAACAGATACTAATACCCTCATATTCATCTGAGATAGAATCTATACCTTATAGATTTATCTTTCTGTTCCACTATGATAAAAATGTAGCTGTGAAAAGCTATCTTGAAATTCATAAAGGTCTAATCACTCTTCTTAAACGCTATGATTACAGAAATGCAGCCAGCAATCATACTTGCCAACCCTCCCTATTTAGGAGGGAGACTCCCGATTTTAAAAAGTTGGCAAGTATGAGCAATGCTTAAATTTACTGCCAAAATTCTAATGGAATACATCTTTCTTTTGAAAATATCCTGAAAAGTGTGTGGTTGAAATATGTAATTTAACTTTTATATTATAGGATTGTAATGATAACAGCAGCAAAGTTATTAAATTTTCATCTTATGTGTTTTTTTACTGTTACAGGTGGCTGGACTATTCCAACTTTGGAAACGTTATTCCTGGTACCAACATTTTGTGCTTCAAAGTACCATTGAAACATGTAAGAAAAATGGTCCATTTCATCAGAACTGTAACTTAAAATAACATTGAACTTTTATTCATATGTTTTATTAAATCCAACTTCAATGAATTTGACCGCTTTCTAAAATTGAAACTCATGGATCCATTTCAGTTGATATTTTAGATATGGACATGGAGGTCACTTATGCCTGTGTCCATCAATCAACTTGGGAAGAATTTGCATTTTTTTTTTAAATGTTATTGATTTACTGTATTTGACCTTATAGCTCACCTGCACAGCCTCTATAAATGCACCTACACATTTTCTGGTGAAGAGGATGAAAAATCTTTATCTCCATGATCTGCCAATACTGTTTTCAGTTTTTTGACCAAAGACTGTTCTACAGAAACAAAAATCATACTTTATTATTAAGATTTTAAATGGAAACTTTTCTGTGTCTAGTTTTTGTAAGCGCATCGTAATATTAGGTAGTATACAGTAAGTGACTGTTATATTAGGTAGTATACAGTAAGTGACTGTTATATTAGGTAGTATACAGTAAGTGACTGTAATATTAGGTAGTATACAGTAAGTGACTGTTATATTAGGTAGTATACAGTAAGTGACTGTTATATTAGGTAGTATACAGTAAGTGACTGTTATATTAGGTAGTATACAGTAAGTGACTGTAATATTAGGTAGTATACAGTAAGTGACTGTTATATTAGGTAGTATACAGTAAGTGACTGTTATATTAGGTAGTATACAGTAAGTGACTGTTTTTAAACTTTGATTGTCTTTTGATTAGAAATATGAACTTATTCTAATTACCTTAATTTCTCTATTTGAAGGGACTTTTGAGGCAAGTTCCAGCAGATATGTGGTAAGTATTAAAATGTCTACATTAACTTTTAAGTGAAGAGCTACAAGGTACAGATTAACAGGTGTAAATGTTTTGGTCGGATTACATAGGTATCTGGTTTGAGTATTTAGAGCAACAAGGACCAAATGGTATTAATGCAGGAATAGACAGAGTTTCGGATGAGACAGGGCCGGTTTAGATATGTTTGAATATGCTGTGTTATCATTGATTAATGTTGGCAGCACCATTGAAATAATATTTGAATGATACATGTTGATTGGTTTCTTCATCAAAAAACTCATTTTGGGTGTAATTATACCCGCCGCAATGAAGTTAGGTGGGGTATTCTGGAATCAGATTGTCTATCCGCCCGTCGGTCTGTAGACACAATTTTGTCCGGCTATGCATTCGTTCAGTTTTCAATGGATCTTTTTAAAATTTTGAGGGAATTGATAGTACAGTATGAAGATGTGCCCCCTGTAGTAAAATTGATTTTCGACCCTTTTTCAGAAAGTTATTCCCCTTTTTATATAAAAAATTACCACAATTTCATCCGGCTATGCATTTGCTCAGTTTTCAACGCATCTTTTTAAAATTTTGTGGGAATAGACAGTACAGTATGAAATTGTGCACCCTGAAGTAAATTTAATTTTCGACCCTTTTTCAGAAAATTATTCCCCTTTTTATGTAAAAAAAATTACCACAATTTCAGCAATTACTTGGATATTTGTATGATTAATATTAAAATACAACATATACTGAAGATGGCCTGAAAAATTGTTACATATAACAGATAAAGAAATTAAGGATAGAATGTGTAGATGAACAGATATATATGTGACTTTTGTGACATCTCTGACCTCCATGTGACTTTTGTGACACCTCTGACCTCCATGTGACTTTTGTGACATCTCTGGCCTCCATGTGACTTTTGTGACATCTCTGGCCTCCATGTGACTTTTGTGACATCTCTGGCCTCCATGTGACTTTTGTGACACCTCTGACCTCCATGTGACTTTTGTGACACCTCTGGCCTCCATGTGACTTTTGTGACACCTCTGACCTCCATGTGACTTTTGTGACATCTCTGGCCTCCATGTGACTTTTGTGACACCTCTGACCTCCATGTGACTTTTGTGACATCTCTGGCCTCCATGTGACTTTCGTGACATTTTGTCTAGATAGACTTGTACGATCTGTAATTTGTTACCTTCATCGGACAAAAATGTGAGAGCTGGTTATAATACTGATCATTGAATCCGCAGAAGTAAGATGTTCTCTGGTTGTGGTATTTGAGCCTTTTATATAATCAAGTTACATGAGCATAAAAGTATAGGATGAGGTAAACCAAAAATTCAACTTGAAAAACATTCACTCCAGTAGCTCGACTTTGTAAGCCAAGTGTGTACAATATGATACTCTCCTTTTCTCATGTTGTAAACACTAGGCTTGCGAAGTTGTCAGTAATTGTGAAGCTGATAATTACATATTTCTTTCTTTTTTACAGGTTCACTCCAAAACAGCTGATCGATCACGTAGAGAAGGAACACAAAAAATTAAAACTTGTGATCGACCTCACCTTCACTAGGAAATACTATTTCACTGAAGTGAGTATTGTCATATGACTGACACCATCAGTTATTGACAGGTGTAAAAATTGTCACACAGTGTTGTTGCTAAAAATGAAGCCAAGAGTTTCAATTGCTTTCAACACATTGTAGTTGGACATTGATTCAGGTGAAAGGGATTCATTGTAGTATAAATGACATATATCACTAGCTTATGAACAGAATGATATGGGAGGAGGAATGTAAGTTGGTGAAGAATCTACTTCTAGAGGTTGTCAGTAAAAAATACTAAAAATTGATGTTTTAACTGCTCTGGAAACTCTTTGACTAAATAGAGATTTAAATTTTATTCATAATATTGTTATGTGGAAATGCACCCTTGCATAACAATATCAGGGAATTACAAAACCAGGTCAACTGGTTTGGACCTTTTGGCCTGGTGGTAACGTCCTGGCTCCATAACCTAGAGGTCTAGGGTTCGCGCCTGGCTCGTCTCACTAGTTTCATTTCTGCTCCTTGTTGTAAAAAACTGCTTATTTCCTAGGTCGGGATGTTTGTATTAATAGTAGCCCAAGTCTGTGTGTGTACATGTACGATATGTACTAATTATCACAATGATAATTTCTTAAATATAATTACAGCCCCTGGTACCCGGAAAAAAAACAGTTCGTCGTGATGGAAGTTTGATTTGTATGTCTACGTCAGGTTCTATATGCCGTCATGTTTCGTAACAATATCAACTGCATCTACACATATCTTAAAAATGTATACCCTATGTATAAAGAAACGTAATGAGCTTTCCTTGCAAAGTTGAATGCAAAAAAAAGCCTTCTCAGGCTTCTTTAGTCCGCATTGCGGCAAAGTTTTTGTTTTTTGTTCTTATTTTTTATACACTATATATATATTGATACATAACAGGGTACTTGAAATGTATTCCCTCTAAATATATCTATTATTTGCAGGAATTCACAAAGAATGGAGTGGACCATCTCAAAATTTTTACAGAGGGACATGTCATACCTTCAGACGACGTGGTACATAGGTGAGTACCACTTTGATGTCCAGGGGCGAGGCACACTTGCATTCTCTGCACTTCATTTATTTTACAACAATTATGAAACAAGTTATCCAACTTATAATAATCACTCTTGATGATTTGTATGTTAGCGCAAGGGATCTTATTGTGGGAGGAAACAGGAGTACCCAGAGAAAACCCACGTGGTCGGGCAGGTGACCCCATACCTTTTCATGTGTGGTCGGGAATCAAACTCTGGCCGCCTTGGTGAAACCAAATACCTGAAACCAATTAATATCTTACATCATACCTGAAACCAAGTAATAGCTTACCAGGTACATCATACCTGAATCCAATTAATAACTTACATCAAGTCATCATTTTTGTCTACCACATATTCCACAAGAGTAGATAAAGCAGAACCCTTGTACTTTGATGAGAGACTGGATGTTCTACTCATAGTAACATAAAGATTGTTTCACTTGATGCATGTTTAAAGAGTAACGATGTTGCCACATGATGGTACATTTATTTTGTATAACCATTGAAAAAATAATAATGTTTTGAGAAATTTCAAAGTTCGTTTTTTTTAAATATATGTGACAATTTATGACAGATATGGATGACTAGTTTGTTGTATTGCTTTGCAGATTTTTTGATGCTGTTGAAACCACTAAAGCTTCAAGTGATGATGGTAAAATTTACTTTAAGTTTTTCACATCCAAACAATGATACATTTACAATGAAACAATTTTTTGCCAAACTGAGGAGCTACTTATTGCAATGGTATTTGTTAAAAAATAGGGTTGGTAACTTAATATACAATCATAAAAATTGGTTTGTAGGTAGGCAAAAAAAAAAGATTGTTCAGCCATTTGATTTTCCCGGATTGGGAATTTTTTGCTGCAGTATGTGTCTCAGAGAGTCAGTTTACTATTTAGGTCACCTGACCCGAGGGGCACCATCCATAAACCCTCCCTTTAAAACCTTACTCCTCCTTAACCCCTATCCAAAGGTTTTAAATCCATTAGGGGTGGGTAATCGTTTCTGAAATTCAGAAAATTGATACGGCCCCTGAGGACTTGGAAGCCGGGTTCACAAAGCGAAAATTTGCTGAATTTTGCTCCAAATCGCTACACTCCTTAATGCCCCAATTTGTTTGAACCAAATTTCGGAAAGTTGATTCAATCACTAGAGACTGGAAGGCAGGCCCCAAAATGGGAAGTTTGCGGAAATGTTGATTCAAATCAATACTCCTTCTTAATGCCTCAAAGGATTTGAACCAAAGGTCTGAAACATCATAAGTCAGGTGCATTCATTTGTTTATTTCAGACAATTGATTTGACCCCTGGAGACTTGGAGGTTGGGGCCACAAAAGAGGAAGTTTGCAGAAATTGTGTTGTTTAAACGTTACTGTTCCTTGATGCCTTGATGGATTTGGATCAAATTTGGTCTGAAATATTGTTCATTTTTGTCTTTTTTTCCCCATGTTTCATTTCTGAAAAGCACCTTCAAATTTGACCCCTTTTGATTTTTACTTACTGAGTTATGGCCCTTTGACAAGGAACCAGTTGAGTTATGGCCCTTCGCAGTTTAACCTGAGTAAATATTAATACATTTTGATGAAGTTTGGTATGATGTAAGCCTTTTTTTATCAGTAAGATGTTAGACAGGATCCTCAACGGGACAGATCAGATTAGAAGTCCCTTGGTAGTCTTTTTTTTAAATGAAGCCAATGTTGATATTCCTCTTTAAGAAAAGTTAAGATTTGTAATGGTTGAGATTAGTTAGGTGACCTTTCAGGCCTAGGGGATTATTGTTTTCTGGATATTTTGGCATTGTTAAATTAGGCTCAAAATGGGGTGGCTAAATTTCAGTGCATTTAGGTGGTCTGTTAGCTCTTTCTGTTTCAGTTGTTGTATGGCTTAATGACAGGACTTTAATATCTAGAGCCTTAGGTCAGGAATCGTATAACATTGAGTAGAAAATGGTCTGCCAACGTCAAGACATTATGATATCTTTTTTGCATCATGAAATTTTGACAGTCTATGACATTCACATTTTCAAGCACTAGTCCAGATAAGCAAAATGCAGTGTTTGTTATAGCAAATATATTGACCTTCAAGGACTTTCCACTAGACCAAACCAAAATTTACTAGTCATGGGCATAGGACTAGTGGCTGAAGTCGCAGACTGTTTGATGAAAACCAAAAGTAACTGCCATCTAAAATATGATATGCATCCATGATTTTTTTAGCACCGAGATTATTAAACCAACAATTAATGAAAGTAGTCAATGCACTTTTACACCTAGCAGAAATATGATACTGGGTGAGAACATAAAATCATATCAAATTTATACTGTATGCACACGTATTTTTCTAGACCAACTGAATCCCTTTCTCAAGCTATCACATACATTGTTATTGTTGTATATGGAAAACAGCTTTGATATCAAATATTTCGAAAAACAATTAACTTTGAAAAATATTGTGTGTTTCAGATGCTGTGATAGGAGTGCATTGTACCCACGGACTCAACAGAACTGGCTACATGGTGTGCAGGTCAGTATTAGAGGTGTTTCCATTATGGTATGACTATGTAAACCAGTGTAAATTAACTTGACTGAATGTTGATTTTCATGCCCTGTCATGAATTGATGGGGAAATATAGTGTTGCCATTGGCCCTCAATCAGTCTTTCCATGTTCTGTCAATCCTTCATTCCACCATAATTTTGTTTCTACTCAACTGTACTTTTGAATGCACGTCAAGTTCTGCTCAGGTGAAGGTCTATCTGTAAATTCCAGAGTCATGGCCACATTTAACTTTGAGAGTTTTTATAAATAAAAGAAAAATGGTATGACCAACTTTGGACAGCCTTGTCTTATTCCAGTGGAAATCTCATATAATCTGCTGAGCTGGTCAAGTGTGACGCTAAAGTTTATCAGCAACACTTTGGCTTTTTGTCTTTTATGACAAATTTAAACAACGGAATGACACACTTGTGTTGGCTTCAGAAAACAACTTGTCTACTTCTTTACCTCTACGCATGGACATGTGCACCTCTACACACGTACATATTCATATTCTGCAGAAACATTTTTACGTCTATTGGCTTGTTCCATTGTTACGAACTTTTGAATACCAAGAATTCAAAAAACAAATAATGTTATACTCTTTCTTTGATGTTAATTAGCTTTGGACGTCAGTTTTGGTCAACCAAGACATAATAAGAGTGTGAAAAGTTATGAGAATACCTATTACAATGACACTTGTGTATATGTTTATCTGTTACAGATACATGATTGAGCGTTTGGCCTTTAAACCAGAGGAAGCCATACAAGGTATGTTTTTGTCAATAAAAAATATTTTGACCCTCCATCATCAGATGGCGGGCTGTTCAGATCACCCTGCCTCCGTTATTTGTCCTTAAATATTTCTTGTGATCGCTATTTCTTGGGAAGTACTTGAAGGATCTTTCTCAAATTGATTTCATATGCAGGTTCTCCTTGGTCCCTAGTTGTGTCATTTTGAGTTTTGTACTGATCAGAAAAAATAAAATGACTGACAAGATTTGACAGATCAAGTCTATCTTTGATATTTCTTCAGATAAATTTTCAAATTTCATAAAATCAAGAGCAAGTATGAGAAAAGAAGAGCAATGAAAGGAAAACATCTAACTTCCAAAGAAAGGAAAAAATCTGTTATTTCGAAAGAAAGGAAAAGATCTTACTTCCAAAGAAAGGAAAAAATCTGACTTCCAAAGAACAAATGAATATAAAACTAGAGTTAACACCATTGACTGAGATCCCTTTGTTTGATTATGCAAGTTTTATGTGTGCTATCACCAGCGAGATATCCAATGGACATTGCTGATTACCATAGATATAGATAACCTTGTTGTGCTCAAATGTCATTGTCATGAAGTATATTTATAAAATGTCATCATTCATCCACTATATTCCACTATCCATGAAATGTTATATAATTGTAAGCTATATGGGATAGCCATGGTCATGATCCTCCAGTATTTTTTATTGTGACTTTATTGCAAGCGTTTTCTTTATCTTTGAAGCATTCAACACTGCCAGAGGCCATGACATGGAGCGACAGAATTACATTGCTAACCTGCACACCAAAACCTTGTATGTGACATTGTAATATAACACCAAAACCTTGTATGTGACATTGTAATATAACACCAAAACCTTGTATGTGACATTGTAATATAACACCAAAACCTTGTATGTGACATTGTACAATAATATAACACCAAAAACTTGTATGTGACATTGTACAATAATATAACACCAAAACCTTGTATGTGACATTGTACAATAATATAACACCAAAACCTTGAATGTGACATTGTACAATAATATAACACCAAAACCTTGTATGTGACATTGTACAATAATATAACACAAAAACCTTGTATGTGACATTGTACAATAATATAACAGTCAAACCTTGTTTGTGACACTGTACAACAATATAACACCAAAACCTTGTATGTGACATTGTACAATAATATAACAGTCAAACCTTGTATGTGACATTGTACAATAATATAACACCAAAACCTTGTATGTGACATTGTACAATAATATAACAGTCAAACCTTGTATGTGACATTATACAAAAATATAACAGTCAAACATTGTATGTGACATTGTACAATAATATAACACCAAAACCTTGTATGTGACATTGTACAATAATATAACACCAAAACCTTGTATGTGACATTGTACAATAATATAACACCAAAACCTTGTATGTGACATTGTACAATAATATAACAGTCAAACCTTGTATGTGACATTATACAAAAATATAACAGTCAAACATTGTATGTGACATTGTACAATAATATAACACCAAAACCTTGTATGTGACATTGTACAATAATATAACAGTCAAACCTTGTATGTGACATTATACAAAAATATAACAGTCAAACATTGTATGTGACATTGTACAATAATATAACACCAAAACCTTGTATGTGACATTGTACAATAATATAACACCAAAACCTTGTATGTGACATTGTACAATAATATAACACCAAAACCTTGTATGTGACATTGTACAACAATATAACACAAAAACCTTGTATGTGACATTGTACAATAATATAACAGTCAAACCTTGTTTGTGACACTGTACAACAATATAACACCAAAACCTTGTATGTGACATTGTACAATAATATAACAGTCAAACCTTGTATGTGACATTGTACAATAATATAACACCAAAACCTTGTATGTGACATTGTACAATAATATAACAGTCAAACCTTGTATGTGACATTATACAAAAATATAACAGTCAAACATTGTATGTGACATTGTACAATAATATAACACCAAAACCTTGTATGTGACATTGTACAATAATATAACACCAAAACCTTGTATGTGACATTGTACAATAATATAACAGTCAAACCTTGTTTGTGACACTGTACAACAATATAACACCAAAACCTTGTATGTGACATTGTACAATAATATAACAGTCAAACCTTGTATGTGACATTGTACAATAATATAACACCAAAACCTTGTATGTGACATTGTACAATAATATAACAGTCAAACCTTGTATGTGACATTATACAAAAATATAACAGTCAAACATTGTATGTGACATTGTACAATAATATAACACCAAAACCTTGTATGTGACATTGTACAATAATATAACACCAAAACCTTGTATGTGACATTGTACAATAATATAACACCAAAACCTTGTATGTGACATTGTACAACAATATAACACAAAAACCTTGTATGTGACATTGTACAATAATATAACAGTCAAACCTGCTAAAGTCTCTGTAAAAATAACATAAATTCTCGCTGTGAAGTAACTATTTATGAGTGCTTTTTATAATTATTCCTGTCTTTTTTCATGGTATATATATTAAATACCTGTCTATATAGGTCAATCTGTAAATATTAGTATAACAAATACATGTCAGTAGAGTTGATCCCTATCAGTAAGGGTCACGTTTACAACAGATTCTGTCCAGACACACTTTTGGTGAAAAAAATCTCTGTGATTAATATTTTGTCTATAATTATGACTGTTGTTAAAATTGTCTGGTTTCTTTTTAGTTTGGAAGATTACCAGAACCAGGAGAGGCACAGACTTGAACAAAAGAAACCTAATTCTACCAATCATTCACACAAACACTCTAACAGACAGCAACGATCACGTTCTGGTAGTCAAGGCAAAGACTTCCACAACCATGACAACCAAAATCCTGGCAGTCATGGTTACCACTCCCAAAGACACAATGGCCGACGTTCTGGTAGTCGTGATAAAGATGCCCATTATTGGCATGATGGACATTCTAGTAGCCATTGTAGTGATGACCATAGACACTACGATCAACGTTCTGGTAGCCATGGTAACGATGCTCACAGACATTATGATAGACGTTCTGGTAGCCGTGATAAAGAAACTTATTGGCATAAGGGACGTTCCGATAGCCATAGTAAAGGCTATCGCACGGACGCTTACCATAACAATGCCAGGTATGAGCCTCTGTATGAGGACAGATATCCTTACGGTGAATACACATATGAGATAGAGGAAGGAAAGAGAGACATGCAGAATGAATCGGATGGCTTGGGTTACAGAGGTCAGAGGTATGATAATAGAGGTCATGGTAAGGGCTCTAGATATCAAGGTCAAAGTTACAAAGGTCAAGGGCAGGACTGGAGGGGTCAACAGTACGTAAGGGAAGATGATTGGAGGAGGTCGCACCAGGGAGGCTGGGAAAACTCGGACAGTGGTCGACATAGTCACCAGCCACAATCAAAATATTTTAGAGGTCATGAAAGGTCAGGCAGACATGAAAGTGATAAGTACAGCCGGAGTCAAAGATCAAGAGATGGTGAAAGTGTGAAGGATACTAACAGTCTGCAAGAAAGTCAGGTAGAATATCCTGATACTACAACACAACAACAGATCGGCCACGATGGAGGGTCACAACATGATAATCACAGCTGATGTTACCTGTAGATATACACCCAAAATTTAAAAGTTATTTCAATTACCAGGTTATTTTACCTGGATTATTGGTTCTACACAGCCTATGCTTCTTCACATCAATTTCATGTGAATTTTTTTTTTCACATGAAATTCATACAAATTATTAGTCCCCCACCGGAATCCAGGGGGGACTATAGGTTTGCGTTGTGTCCGTCCGTCCGTCCGTCCTTCCGCACACTATTTGTCCGGGCTCTATCTCCCATACTATAAGACACTGGAACTTCATACTAAGTGTGTGAGTTCCCTGTGGGAAGGCGGTGTGTCGCATACAAAAACCGGGTCACTGTGACCTATATTTTGACCTCTGACCTACATTAAAGAAAAAGCTTGTCCGGGCTCTATCTCCTACACTATAAAGCACTAGAACTTAATACTTAGTAGTATTGTTCCTTGTGGGAAGGCGGTGTGTCGCGTACAAAAACCGGGTCACAGTGACCTATATTTTGACCTCTGACCTACATTAAAGAAAAAGCTTGTCCGGGCTCTATCTCCTACACTATAAAGCACTAGAACTTAATACTTGGTAGTATGGTTCCTTGTGGGAAGGCGGTGTGTCGCGTATAAAAACCGGGTCACAGTGACCTATATTTTGACCTCTGACCTACATTAAAGAAAAAGCTTGTCCGGGCTCTATCTCCTACACTATAAAGCACTAGAACTTAATACTTAGTAGTATTGTTCTCTGTGGGAAGGCAGTGTGTTGCGTACAAAAACCGGGTCAATGTGACCTTTATTTTGCTATATTTTGACCTCTGACCTACATTAAAGTAAAAGCTTGTCCGGGCTCTATCTCCTACACTATAAAGCACTAGAACTTAATACTTGGTAGTATGGGCCCCGTGGGAAGGGTGTGTGTCTCGTACCAAAACCGGGTCACTGTGACCTATATTTTGACCTCTGACCTACATTAAAGAAAAAGCTTGTCCCGGCTCTATCTCCTACACTATAAAGCACTAGAACTTAATACTTGGTAGTATGGTTCCCCGTGGGAAGGTGGTGTGTCGCGTACCAAAACCGGGTCACTGTGACCTATATTTTGACCTCTGACCTATATTAAAGAAAGAAAAATTTGTCCAGGTTCTATCTCCTACACTATTAAGGATTAGAACTTTATACTTGGTAGTATAGTTCTCTGTGGGAAGGCGGTGTGTCGCGTACCAAAACTGGGTCACTGTGACCTTTAATTTGCTATATTTTGACCTCTGACCTACATTAAAGTAAAAGTTTGTCCGGGCTCTATCTCCTACACTATTAAGGATTATAACTTTGTACTTGGTAGTATAGTTCCCTATGGGAAGGCGGTGTGTCGCGTAACAAAACCGGGTCACAGTGACCTATATTTTGACCTCTGACCTACGTTACACAAATACCTTGTCCGGGCTCTATCTCCTACACTATAAAGCACTAGAACTTAATACTTGGTAGTATGGTTCCCCGTGGGAAGATGGTGTGTCGTGTACCAAAACTGGGTCACTGTGACATTTATTTCGACAGTTATTCAAGCTATGCACAACACAAGCAAAGTTACATAAGTGTACAAACATTCTTGTTGTTGGAGATTTCAACATGGACTTCGCAAAGATGGACAGCCTTCAAAAATCTTGTAAACTTCACCAACAACTGACCACGCCTACCCATTGCCTTGGAGGAATTCTTGACTTGGTCTTCTCATCCAAATTATTCCCAGTGACAAACAAACCTGTGTTCTTCTCAGATCACCATTTAATCAATATACAGTACTGTTGAATTCAATGTAAGCATAACAAACAACATTTTGTTATTATTATTACAATTTCATGTCTATTGCAGTAAAACCTGTCTATAAAGGATACCCAATAGAAAAACTAAAGGTGTCCTTCATAGACTTGTGTCCTTTATATAGAGATCATTTATAGAGTATACCTACAGTGTACATGTATTTAGTGAGAATGGGATGGTTCCTGTATAGAAGCGGGTCTCTGTAAACTACATCTTCACCTTTCAATACATTGAAGAAAATACATGACCTTATTGCATCTCGAGATTCACACTCATTGCTATTGGATCTCGAGATAACAACCCGGTGGGGGACTGTAATTCGTTGAATTATCTTGTTTCATGTGAATTTTGTCATGTGAAATTTTTAAAATCATTTTTAGCTCACCTGGCCCGAAGGGCCAAGTGAGCTTATGTGATGGTGCAGCGTCCGTCCGTCCGTCCGTCGTCCGTCCGTCCTGCGTCCGTCAACTTTTTCCTTTAAACGACTTCTTCTAAAATACTGAAAGGCCCAGGGACATGAAATTTGGCTGGTAGATATCTTGGAAGGAGCTGAACAAAGTTTGCGAAAAAAAATCACTTTGACCTAATTTCAAGGTCACCGGGGTCAAAAATGTCGAAACCTTCAAACAACTTCTTCTAAAATACCGTCAGGCATAGAGACTTCATATTTGACCAGAACCTTCCTTGGTTGAAGCCAAATAAAGTTTGCGAAAAAAAACGACCTTGACCAATATTCAAGGTCACAGTGAGGTAAAATCTATTTTAAACTTTAAACGACTTCTTCTGAAATACAAAAAGCCCTAGAAACATGGTATTTGGCTGAAAGGTTCCTTGGATGAAGCCCGACAAAGTTTGCGAAAAGAAATGACCTTGACCTATATTCAAGGTCACAGGGGTCAAATCTGTTAAAACCTTTAAACGACTTCTTCTAAAATACCAAAAGCCCTAGACGCATGATATATGGCTGAAAGGTTCCTTGGATGAAGCCCAACAAAGTTTGCGAAAAGAAATGACCTTGACCTATATTCAAGGTCACAAGGGTCAAATCTGTGAAAACTTTTAAACGACTTCTTCTGAAATACCAAAAGCCCTAGAAGCATGATATTTGGCTGGAAGGTTCCTTGGATGAAGCCCGACAAAGTTTGCGAAAAGAAATGACCTTGACTTATATTCAAGGTCACAGGGGTCAAATCTGTTTAAACATTCAAATGACTTCTTCTGAAGTACCAAAAGCCCTAGAAGCATGATATTTGGCTGAAAGGTTCCTTCGATGAAGCACGACAAAGTTTGCGAAAAGAAATGACCTTGACCTATATTCAAGGTCACAGGGGTCAAATCTGTTAAAACCTTTAAACGACTTCTTCTGAAATACCAAAAGCCCTAGAAGCATGATATTTGGCTGAAAGGTTCCTTGGATGAAGCCCGACAAAATTTGCGAAAAGAAATGACCTTGACCTATATTCAAGGTCACAGGGGTCAAATGTGTTAAAACCTTTAAACGACTTCTTCTGAAATACCAAAAGCCCTAGAAGCATGATATTTGGCTGAAAAGTTCCTTGGATGAAGCCCGACAAAGTTTGCGAAAAGAAATGACCTTGACCTATATTCAAGGTCACAGGGGTCAAATCTGTTAAAACCTTTAAACGACTTCTTCTGAAATACCAAAAGCCCTAGAAGCATGATATTTGGCTGGAAGGTTCCTTGGATGAAGCCCGACAAAGTTTGCGAAAAAAAATGACCTTGACTTATATTCAAGGTCACAGGGGTCAAATCTGTTTAAACATTCAAATGACTTCTTCTGAAATACCAAAAGCCCTAGAAGCATGATATTTGGCTGAAAGGTTCCTTGGATGAAGCCCGACAAAGTTTGCGAAACGAAATGACCTTGACCTATATTCAAGGTCACAGGGGTCAAATCTGTTAAAACCTTTAAACGACTTCTTCTGAAATACCAAAAGCCCTAGAAGCATGATATTTGGCTGAAAGGTTCCTTGGATGAAGCCCGACAAAATTTGCGAAAAGAAATGACCTTGACCTATATTCAAGGTCACAGGGGTCAAATCTGTTAAAACCTTTAAACGACTTCTTCTGAAATACCAAAAGCCCTAGAAGCATGATATTTGGCTGAAAAGTTCCTTGGATGAAGCCCGACAAAGTTTGCGAAAAGAAATGACCTTGACCTATATTCAAGGTCACAGGGGTCAAATCTGTTAAAACCTTTAAACGACTTCTTCTGAAATACCAAAAGCCCTAGAAGCATGATATTTGGCTGAAAGGTTCCTTGGATGAAGCCCGACAAAGTTTGCGAAAAGAAATGACCTTGACTTATATTCAAGGTCACAGGGGTCAAATCTGTTAAAACCTTTAAACGACTTCTTCTGAAATACCAAAAGCCCTAGAAGCATGATATTTGGCTGAAAGGTTCCTTGGATGAAGCCCGACAAAGTTTGCGAAAAGAAATGACCTTGACCTATATTCAAGGTCACAAGGGTCAAATCTGTTAAAACCTTTAAACGACTTCTTCTGAAATACCAAAAGCCCTAGAAGCATGATATTTGGCTGAAAGGTTCCTTGGATGAAGCCCGACAAAATTTGCGAAAAGAAATGACCTTGACCTATATTCAAGGTCACAGGGGTCAAATCTGTGAAAACCTTTAAACGACTTGTTCTGAAATACCAAAAGTCCTAGAAGCATGATATTTGGCTGAAAGGTTCCTTGGATGTTTGGGAAGGAAAATGATCTTGACCCATATTAAAGGTCACAGTGGTCAAATCAGTGGTTAAAAGCTTTGAGCGACTTCTTCTGATAAACCGAAATGCCTAGAGATATGATATTTGTCTTGTAACGTCCTGGGATGAAGCTAAACAAAATTTGAAAATGAAAATGATGTTGTCTTATAAGGTCACAGGGGTAAAATATGTTTAAATCTTAAGATGTTCTTCTGAATGTCTTACAGTAAAAGATTTTAAGGGGACTTTAGGGTTACACTATAAAATAAATCAGAGATTGATACCAGGTGAGCGATGCAGGCCCATTGGGCCTCTTGTTTACTTTTTGTGTCCTAAATGTAATTGTGCAGTGCAGTAATATATCAACTTTCTTGGCTTTCCCAAGCTGGAACTATGTTTTTAAATAAGAGCTTCTATATTCTTTTTTAAGAATAATTTCGAGTAATTGTTATAGAAATAAGGATGTTTGTCATTCAATCTATACATGTAATTACGGTTCTATAAAAAATTCAATTATTACCAGGATGGGTTTTTTTTGTCTTCATGATTAATAAGCTGCTTTCTCATCCTAATCTCCTATATTTTCTATATTCTGCAAGTCATTGAATAAAACAGCTTTATTATTAATTATTTGGGATTTTCAGTAAAATAATTTCAAACTTTCGAATGTGTTAGATATTCTTGGCAAGGAATAATTTTATTAGTTTTATTGAAATATATTCAAACATCTTTAAATTTAAATTCATTGCATAGAACAGTTTTAACTATTTTGCTTACCGGTATCTATGAGTTTCAGTAAAATGTTTTCAAACTTCTCTGAAATGTAATCAATAATTCCTTTAAATGAAAGGCAGATGGTGTTCCAAATTGAGAAAAGTGTTTTTAAAAAGATACCACTTATACTTAAGGCAGATGGTGTTCCAAATTGAGAAAAGTGTTTTTAAAAAGATACCACTTATATTTTTTATATATACTCAAAGTAGCTGACATTTTTTACTGTATTTATTTAGTTATAATTCTTACCTCAATGATATGTATAACTCTCATCAGTCTCCTTCGAGTTTTCATTCCCTGTTGATTTTTTGTAAATCGTTAACTTGTACCCGATTCTTCAAGCCTTACACATGAAAATGACCTCTATATAATTCAGGGATATCAGCCTTTAATGTTTCTGTAGCTTTATGCTGTATTAAATGAGTTATAGGTTTATTTTTAGAGAGGGGAGGGATGGAAGGTAATGTGTAATATTTACACCATATGTTTTCATTGTTTACTTCACAGTTCGTCAATTTGTTGAGTGTCCTATAGACTAACCACCATAGTACTTTATTCACAATAAGGCCGCTTATTCTATGTTCTAACTTAAAATATTTCAGTTTGAAATATCAGATACAAAATGTTAAATATTATATATCACGTAATTACTAAATATGCACAACTAGGGAATTATTTTCTTCATTTAAAATAAAATTTTATTTGTGATTTTTAAAGCACTAGTTTAGACAGAATCTTGTGACACACAAGACAAAGAAATAAAATCATGTCATTGATTAATTATCAGTTTTCGTTTCTTTACTGTTGGATTTCTAACTTGCTGACTCCTAGCATCACAGATAAGTCATAGAAGAAACTAATGTTTGATGCAGTGTTATTAGTTTTTTTGTAGACTATCAACATAACCACATTTCAAACTGTAATAACCCAAGTATATGGTACATTCATTAAGGATATAGATATGGGGTACATGGCATTCTTTTATTTCTTCTGCAAAATTTTTTATTACATACAAACATATTACATCATATAACCTTTAAAGAAAATTATATTCATAAATGTGTTGATTACTGTGTATGATGATTTGGACACGGTTATCAAGGTCAGCACATTGTACAGTTTACAACAGATTTAGACCCCCATACAGTGGTTAGTTATCTAGTCATTAGCACTGTTATGTGAAGTGATGGGTAACCATGCCACTATAGACTACAAACTTGTGGTCAGCTTTGATGTTATATGTCTCCGCTCTAGGAGAGGGGAAATGGACATATGCAAACTTTTTATTTCAGTGGATTCCACTTAATATCACCCCTTTTAATATCACATTCCTCTTTATATCATGTTTTCCAAAACACCATTTTCCCTCAATATAATCTATGTGATTTTATATATTTTTAATAACATGTATTTTTAGGTGAATTCCTCTTAATATCATGATTTTTTTATGTGATAAAAAATCACATAAAATATCCAGAAAATGATGTCATTTCTATTGATTTCAGATACAATTTGTACAAAATATTGCTTAGAAAATAAAAAAATAACCCCAAAAAAAATTTTTTTAATGAAAAAGTGTTATCTTTAGATTCTGATATCTTCATATGTACATGGAATAGCTTACTTTTAGTTATGTCAATTGGAAATGAACTAGATTTATTGGGAAAATTGTTTCTCTTAATGTCCCATTCCTGTTAATGTCATTCTTTTGTCTGATAAATGCAACATGATATAAAGAGGAATGCACTGTATATGGGAGGGGCTTATCGTGTGGCCTGTCTGTTATTTCACAAAAAAGAGGGCATGTATTTGGGAATTATTTGAATATTCCTTACTTTTTCAGATATTTTAATAGATACTTTCTCGGTCTTTTGGAGGATACTAGATGGACACATTTCTGTTCATGATTAATTGTTTGGTAACCAGAAATTATCTGATTTCAAAGAGTGAGAATTACGTTTACATCACTTTCAGAAATTCAACAAGTTCACTTCCAACAGCCATAATTTAGACATTAATGAATCAATCTGTTTCAATTGTTCCAAGCTGGTTTGGAATGACCCAGCCAACAGTACCGTTCATCACTTTCTGACACTCCATTAGACCATATAATCTCAAATTCTTCAATTCTTGAGTATGTATATATATGAAAAATCTGAGGCACATTTCTGTCTATTAATAGGAATAATAAAGTTAGTGTTTTCATAAACGAAAGAGAATGTCATTGCTATATTTTCAAAAGTTGTCCATTTCACCGCTAGCAGACATATAATAAACATTCTCCAGTTTGTCACTTGGTCAGATGTATCTGTTGTATACAGTATTTACATATCAAGAAATGGGTCGTATACTGAAGTAGCTTGCCGTAAAGTTTAAAGGCAATCTATTGAGGGTTGCTGGAATGAAATTATTGATTCAGTTGGCCATCTTTCAGATTGAACTTCTGCTTGTTCCACTGGAAAGTCTGCTGTCAAAGGAGCTTTGTCATCTGCACGCTCTTTAAGTTCTTGTAGTCCAAAGTTGGTAGACCTTAGTTGTTTATATTGTACAATATTTAAGAAACAAGTTGTTCTAACTTTTATCAGTCATTCCTGTTGGCTACTGGATTGACGTTTGCACTTGCGCAGTAGCAAAGCTCGTCAACCTTTTATTAAGTCTGTTGCAATCCAACAATCTAGACGAAAGAGTCGCATAGAAATGTTGTCTCCGTGTAAATGAGGTAGTCGTCAGCAAACAGTCAGTAGTTGGAAGTTTCACAGGATGGCAAATCTGCTAACTGGAAAGAGAAGTGATCCACGAACCCGGATAGGGTCCAACGTGAGGTAGTTGGTGGTGGCCCACAATCGTCCTTCTGTATTATGTCTTGCTTGGTGGTGGTCCACAATCGTCCTTCTGTATTATGTCTTGCTTGGTGGTGGTCCACAATTGTCCTTCTGTATTATGTCTTGCTTGGTGGTGGTCCACAATCGTCCTTCTGTATTATGTCTTGCTTGGTGGTGGTCCACAATCGTCCTTCTGTATTATGTCTTGCTTGGTGGTGGTCCACACTTGTCCTTCTGTATTATGTCTTGCTTGGTGGTGGTCCACAATTGTCCTTCTGTATTATGTCTTGCTTGGTGGTGGTCCACAATCGTCCTTCTGTATTATGTCTTGCTTGGTGGTGGTCCACACTTGTCCTTCTGTATTATGTCTTGCTTGGTGGTGGTCCACAATCGTCCTTCTGTATTATGTCTTGCTTGGTGGTGGTCCACAATCGTCCTTCTGTATTATGTCTTGCTTGGTGGTGGTCCACAATTGTCCTTCTGTATTATGTCTTGCTTGGTGGTGGTCCACAATTGTCCTTCTGTATTATGTCTTGCTTGGTGGTGGTCCACAATCGTCCTTCTGTATTATGTCTTGCTTGGTGGTGGTCCACACTTGTCCTTCTGTATTATGTCTTGCTTGGTGGTGGTCCACAATCGTCCTTCTGTATTATGTCTTGCTTGGTGGTGGTCCACAATTGTCCTTCTGTATTATGTCTTGCTTGGTGGTGGTCCACAATTGTCCTTCTGTATTATGTCTTGCTTGGTGGTGGTCCACACTTGTCCTTCTGTATTATGTCTTGCTTGGTGGTGGTCCACAATCGTCCTTCTGTATTATGTCTTGCTTGGTGGTGGTCCACAATCGTCCTTCTGTATTATGTCTTGCTTGGTGGTGGTCCACACTTGTCCTTCTGTATTATGTCTTGCTTAGTATCCCCATGTCCATGAGGGTATTCCCTCTCATGGTCAGCTGGTTGATATCATGTTAGTCTTTCTGTTATTTGTCAAACACTGTCGGGAACAATGGTAGTACAAGCACCTTGCAACGATATCCATATAGAGTGTGTTTTCCTTTCACACGAGCGTCGCCTCGCAATTCTCTTTTTTTAATTCAACTACAAAGCTTTGATACTAGAAGTGATTAATCATGTGGACAATGTAATTTGTTGCCGATCGATGTTAGGAGGATGGAGCGATTGTTTCTGGCATTGGAACTGTCACCTTTCTTGAAAGTTGTTGAGAGTATTACCTTCATCTAATTACTGTGAACCAGCAACGATAAAGAAGAACAAATTTATAATCACTAGAACGCTAGTTTTAGAGTGTTGGCTGAAATTCCATCAAGTTGGTTAACCTTTTCAGTTTCTCAGATTCAAGAGTAGTAACTGATCCACTGATACGGTTGATAGCTGTGTCACTGAAGATGCTTTGTACAATGTCAAGATATTCTCAGTACGAACGAAACAAAACTGGAATTATATATATTTCTGCCTTGACGTTGGAGATTTATTTAGTGTCGAAATATCGGACGATTTTGGGATTTCCACAGACTTGTCCATTATTTGTCAGATGTACTCCTGAACGCTGCCTGAACGAACATTATGTGAAGTCTTCGGCGACTTGGACTGTATGTGGACATTGGTTGATGTCTTGAATACGAATGTGGTCATAAACTAATAAATTCAATTTAATTACCTTACATACAGGTAGCAAATATTACTTCGTTTTCCATAAAAAAAGTGATATGGACCTGGAGTTAACACAGTGAATAGGGCGCAAAAATTGTACCTTCCGCCCCAGTTGCATGATGGTAAGAGGCGACTAAATTCGGGATCTTATCTTTTCCATTCTTTAACTTTCTCCTTCCTAATGTTTACCTTGACAGTTGACACTGCCTCACCTTTGGCCTTTAGTTCGCCCCTGTGACGAAGGCTATGGGCCGAGACATACCAGAGCTCTAACAATGGTAGTTGCTACATTTTGTTTGACGCTCAGCATTATGAAAGTGGAACGACTGGTTTCACCCGTTGTCAGAATACTATGACCTGGTAGGGTGTTCTTCGCAAGAAGGCTTACATGAGCATACCACTGTTCCAAATACACACTCATTCAACACACATGCACATTGCATACAACGGGAGTAATCCTGGCTGTTACTAGGACACCTGGCTATTACTAGAAGAACGTTAAAACAATCAAACCAAACCAAACTTTCGTTTCCTGTTCAATTTCAACATGTAGGCAAAGTCATCCAGAAGATGGTATCCGATTAACAAGCTTCTAATTTGAGAAATCATGATCACAGGAAAGCTCGTGTCTTCACCTGATTTCTCAAATTAATTTTCTTCACAACGAAGACCTTACCGTTATACATCATAGATACATTTGCCACTCTCTCCTGTCTGAGGGATTGAGAGTGGAGATCACAAAGCATATTACAATCTTTGCAATATGCAGTCCGGACGCTCAAAGAATATACCACAACATCAAAAGTAGCTGTACATGTAATATTAAATAGCAAGAGAATGGATTTTCTTCTTCAGATAGTGGTTTGTGTTTTTGGATTGGTTACCACAACATTAAATAAATTAGAGAATACCAAAGCTTGTGAAAGTACAAGATGATAAGACCAGGTGTTCCGGAAGAGTAAGCGTCTTATGCGCTTTATCGACGACACCCGCCATGTAAATCTTGGTCACATCAAAGTAAGCATCAATCCTCTAAATGAGAACCTTGTGTTGTTAGTTTGTCAGCAGTCGACATCGATCACGAAAATCACGATATTTAGAGCAAGCCCTAGCATATTGAATCCACTGCGACATGTAAACACCATAGGTTGGAGAAGCAGGGATGTTACTATCAAGAAATGGAAAGTTCACGATAGGAAAATTGAAATCATCACGTTTATCGTATAGCTTAGTAGTAAGCTGTCCCTGTTGGTCGTAGTTTAAGTAAAGATCGAGGTAAGCAGCTGATGTAGAAGAGTATGTTGTGTCCTTTATTTCAAGTTCAGAAGGGTATATACGATCGACGTGGTCAGCAAACTTCTTGATGTTAATAAGACAGCACATCGTCGATATATCTGAAAGTGAAGCCCCTAGTTTAATCGATTTTGAGTTCGGATTATGGTTTTGTTGACGCTTTGGAATTCTCTGGGGTTTTTTAAAGATTTGGCAAGGTTTTTGTTACCTGTCCTGATTAGCCCTCCACAGATTCAGCCTCGTATGAAAACAAAAACAAGTCAGCTAAGAGTGGGGCACAGTTTGTTCCCATGGGAATGATAACAGTCTTCTGGAAAATCTGCCCTCCGAACTAAACAAAAATATTGTCGACCAGGAATTCAATCATCCTTACTATATCTTCTTCGGTATATTTCCTCTTAGCTTTTGTCGTGTTTTTCACAAAGTATGCTCCAAAATAGCTCACTACCATATATTTTGTATCGTCGTTGTAAAGTAGCAGTACAAGTAATATGAAATAGGAAGGGAAGGAATTTTCGTCTTCAGATAGGGGCTTATGTTTGTGGATTGGCAAAGACGTTAAACACATGTACATTGTGTACAACGTTTGTAGTTGCTGACAACATCATGTACAGAAATCTCTTAACAAAAATGAGTCACTTAGGTATATTTTGACATAGCTGATATTGGCCATCGTAGATACCAGCAAGTTGAAGGTTAGAACAGTGTTTTCATTTTTTCCTGTATTGTACTGTGGGCAGATTTTCCACAACCGTTTTGTACAATGTACGATTATCAGAGGTATTTTACTTGTCGTAAATACTCATCTGAACACCTCTCAGCGAGTTGAGTAAATAAATTGTAGATTGAAAAAAAATTTTGTGCCGACCGTTAATGAAAGTGACTATGTGTTAACCCTCGGTGACTATGTGTTAACCCGAGGGTAATGAAATGAAACACAGACAAAACAATAAAAAATACTTTTCCATTTAATGTAATACCGACCTCTACAATATCACAGATCAGCTATTAATCAACAATAATTATATACATATACTAACAAGTCCACAAACATAATTAAATAGGTGATAAAGCATGAGAAATTTTACATTAATATAAGACCATAGTAACGTCAGGTCTGCTGTATAAACCTTAAAACGATGTGAGGAATTTCAATGGGTTTACATATGAAAATAGACATCATCAGATTACTCACCAATTCTGTTACTTGTCATCCGTTACAGTAATCAGATTTAATTTGAATTTTTGATTTAAATTAAAATCTTAGAAAGAAAAAATAAACACATAATCCATTAGAGTCTTATTAGTCATTCACAAGTTTTCTTGTTTTTGTTTGGTCAATGTTATTGTAGACTATCAATTACTTGCTCTTGATCTCGAGTTCGTTACCAGAATAAAAGTACCCGGAATTGTATGCAAATGTCAAACATGAACCATTAGTGTTAAACATTTTGTTTACTTGATTTTGTTACTAAGGAATTGTTCAGAGAAACCGTCATATGGCGCTGTGCCGGGTCACGTGATATCTGCGACGTCACTATGAACTTTTTACGCCATCTTTGTTAATCTCAACAACACTTTTGAGATCGTAGCTTCCGAAACACTGTCAGCATAACACAAATTAAACATGTTATAAATTGTTAACTTGTTTTGTTATCGTCGATGTCATTTGTGGAAGTGATCCTCGTGTGATGGGCCTGGGCGATAACGCCTCCACTTCATCTTCTGGAGTTTGATTTGGTCCCTTAGAGATCTGGCCAAACACATTATAAATATCTGTGAAAACAAAAGGCAAGCATTATAGTGTAATGTCACTCTTTATTAACCGCTTAATTCATATATAGTCTTGGTCTCACACAAATTGAAATAAGAACACACATATATATAACGCATATCGGTGTCGTTAAGATCACTTCCCCCTAACTAACAACTATTTCAAATCTAGCAAGGCTATACAGGTACAACTGGAGAAGGATCCCTGTTTGACAGAACCTTTTCAAGTGCGACTCAAGCGGAGTGCGCGTATATGTAATTTATAGCCGTTGTCTATTGTGACTTAAACCCGCATTACAGACCCAAGACAGACATCACCCTTACCTGTAGGAATGATTTAGAGCAGTCTATACATGTGGTACAGGTGCTCCTATAATGATTCCCCTCCACAAGATGAAGGGCAGTATCATTACCCGGTGAGGAGAATTCATGATAGAATATCCAGACGGACAGACGGTTAGGAGTTTTATACAAATGGTTAGAGAACTCCCAACTTGCAACGCCCCGAGAGAGGTGGACGGTTCCCTTGCCTTTTATATGAAACTCTTACAAACGCCACAAGAGAAAGGGCCGATCACTTTATCTGCGCGATAAGAACTACCTGAAGACGAGGGTAATTACAACTCAACTTATACCCCAGCCAGACTGGGGCGATGTCCTTACATTCCCAGTTCTATACGACGCCCTACAAATCTGAGGTGTCGGCCTTACCTGTAGGATCAGAACTCTCTACAAACGAGGATGTATACCATACATGTAGGATCAGAACTCTCTACAAACGAGGATGTATACCATACCTGTAGGATCAGAACTCTACCAACGAGGATGTATACTATACCTGTAGGATCAGAACTCTCTACAAACGAGGATGTATACCATACCTGTAGGATCAGAACTCTACAAACGAGGATGTATACCGTACCTGTAGAATCAGAACTCTCTACAAACGAGGATGTATACCGTACCTGTAGGATCAGAACTCTACAAACGAGGATGTATACCGTACCTGTAGGATCAGAACTCTCTACAAACGAGGATGTATACCGTACCTGTAGGATCAGAACTCTACAAACGAGGATGTATACCATACCTGTAGGATCAGAACTCTCTACAAACGAGGATGACTACCGTACTTGTATGATCAGAACTCTCTACAAACGAGGATGTATACCGTACCTGTAGGATCAGAACTCTACAAACGAGGATGTATACCATACCTGTAGGATCAGAACTCTCTACAAACGAGGATGACTACCGTACTTGTATGATCAGAACTCTCTTCAAACGAGGATGTATACCGTACCTGTAGGATCAGAACTCTCTACAAACGAGGATGTATACCATACCTGTAGGATCAGAACTCTACAAACGAGGGTGTATACCATACCTGTAGGATCAGAACTCTACAAACGAGGATGTATACCGTACCTGTAGGATCAGAACTCTCTACAAACGAGGATGTATACCATACCTGTAGGATCACAATTCTCTACAAACGAGGATGTATACCATACATGTAGGATCAGAACTCTCTACAAACGAGGATGTATACCGTACCTGTAGGATCAGAATTCTCTACAAACGAGGATGTATACCGTACCTGTAGGATCAGAACTCTCTACAAACGAGGATGTATACCATACCTGTAGGATCAGAACTCTACAAACGAGGATGTATACCGTACCTGTAGGATCAGAACTCTACAAACGAGGATGTATACCGTACCTGTAGGATCAGAACTCTACAAACGAGGATGTATACCGTACCTGTAGGATCAGAATTCTCTACAAACGAGGATGTATACCATACCTGTAGGATCAGAACTCTCTACAAACGAGGATGTATACCATACCTGTAGGATCAGAACTCTCTACAAACGAGGATGTATACCATACCTGTAGGATCAGAACTCTACAAACGAGGATGTATACCGTACCTGTAGGATCAGAACTCTACAAACGAGGATGTATACCGTACCTGTAGGATCAGAATTCTCTACAAACGAGGATGTATACCATACCTGTAGGATCAGAACTCTACAAACGAGGATGTATACCGTACCTGTAGGATCAGAACTCTACAAACGAGGATGTATACCATACCTGTAGGATCAGAACTCTCTACAAACGAGGATGTATACCATACCTGTAGGATCAGAACTTTCTACAAACGAGGATGTATACCGTATCTGTAGGATCAGAACTCTACAAACGAGGATGTATACCATACCTGTAGGATCAGAACTCTCTACAAACGAGGATGTATACCGTACCTGTAGGATCAGAACTCTACAAACGAGGATGTATACCATACCTGTAGGATCAGAACTCTCTACAAACGAGGATGTATACCGTACCTGTAGGATCAGAACTCTCTACAAACGAGGATGTATACCATACCTGTAGGATCAGAACTCTACAAACGAGGATGTATACCGTACCTGTAGGATCAGAACTCTACAAACGAGGATGTATACCATACCTGTAGGATCAGAACTCTCTACAAACGAGGATGTATACCGTACCTGTAGGATCAGAACTCTCTACAAACGAGGATGTATACCGTACCTGTAGGATCAGAATTCTCTACAAACGAGGATGTATACCATACCTGTAGGATCAGAACTCTCTACAAACGAGGATGTATACCGTACCTGTAGGATCAGAACTCTCTACAAACGAGGATGTATACCATACCTGTAGGATCAGAACTCTCTACAAACGAGGATGTATACCGTACCTGTAGGATCAGAACTCTACCAACGAGGGTGTATACCATACCTGTAGGATCAGAACTCTCTACAAACGAGGATGACTACCGTACTTGTATGATCAGAACTCTTTACAAACGAGGATGTATACCGTACCTGTAGAATCAGAACTCTCTACAAACGAGGATGTATACCATACCTGTAGAATCAGAACTCTCTACAAACGAGGATGTATACCATACCTGCAGGATCAGAATTCTCTACAAACGAGGATGTATACCATACCTGTAGGATCAGAACTCTCTACAAACGAGGATGACTACCGTACTTGTATGATCAGAACTCTCTACAAACGAGGATGTATACCGTACCTGTAGAATCAGAACTCTCTACAAACGAGGATGTATACCGTACCTGTAGGATCAGAACTCTCTACACACGAGGACGTATACCGTACCTGAAGGACCAGAACTCTCTACAAACGAGGGTGTATACCAAACCTGTAGGATCAGAACTCTACAAACGAGGATGTATACCGTACCTGTAGAATCAGAACTCTCTACAAACGAGGGTGTATACCATACCTGTAGAATCAGAATTCTCTACAAACGAGGGTGTATACCATACCTGTAGGATCAGAACTCTAGAAACGAGGATGTATACCATACCTGTAGGATCAGAACTCTCTACAAATGAGGTTGTATACCATACCTATAGGATCAGAACTCTACAAACGAGGATGTATACCGTACCTGTGGAATCAGAATTCTCTACAAACGAGGATGTATACCGTATCTGTAGGATCAGAACTCTCTACAAACGAGGATGTATACCGTATCTGTAGGATCAGAACTCTCTACAAACGAGGATGTATACCATACATATAGGATCAGAATTCTCTACAAATGAGGTTGTATACCATACCTGTAGGATCAGAACTCTACAAAAGAGGATGTATACCATACCTGTAGGATCAGAACTCTCTACACACGAGGACGTATACCGTACCTGAAGGACCAGAACTCTCTACAAACGTGGATGTATACCTTACCTGTTGGATCACCATTCTCTACAAACGAGGATGTATACCTTACCTGTGGAATCAGAATTCACTACAAACGAGGATGTATACCGTATCTGTAGGATAAGAACTCTACAAACGAGGGTGTATACCATACCTGTAGGATCAGAACTCTCTACAAACGAGGATGTATACCATACCTGTAGGATCAGAATTCTCTACAAACGAGGATGTATACCGTACCTGTAGGATCAGAACTCTCTACAAACGAGGATGTATACCATACCTGTAGGATCAGAACTCTCTACAAACGAGGATGTATACCGTACCTGTAGGATCAGAACTCTCTACAAACGAGGATGTATACCGTACCTGTAGGATCAGAACTCTACAAACGAGGATGTATACCGTACCTGTAGGATCAGAACTCTACAAACGAGGATGTATACCATACCTGTAGGATCAGAACTCTCTACAAACGAGGATGTATACCGTACCTGTAGGATCAGAACTCTCTACAAACGAGGATGTATACCGTACCTGTAGGATCAGAACTCTCTACAAACGAGGATGTATACCATACCTGTAGGATCAGAACTCTACCAACGAGGATGTATACCGTACCTGTAGGATCAGAACTCTCTTCAAACGAGGATGTATACCATACCTGTAGGATCAGAACTCTCTTCAAACGAGGATGTATACCGTACCTGTAGGATCAGAACTCTCTTCAAACGAGGATGTATACCGTACCTGTAGGATCAGAATTCTCTACAAACGAGGATGTATACCATACCTGTAGGATCAGAACTCTCTACAAACGAGGATGTATACCGTACCTGTAGGATCAGAACTCTCTACAAACGAGGATGTATACCGTACCTGTAGGATAAGAACTCTCTACAAACGAGGATGTATACCGTACCTGTGGAATCAGAATTCTCTACAAACGAGGATGTATACCATACCTGTAGGATCAGAACTCTCTACAAACGAGGATGTATACCGTATCTGTTGGATCAGAACTCTCTACAAACGAGGATGTATACCATACATGTAGGATCAGAATTCTCTACAAACGAGGATGTATACCGTATCTGTAGGATCAGAACTCTCTACAAACGAGGATGTATACCGTATCTGTAGGATCAGAACTCTACAAACGAGGATGTATACCATACCTGTAGGATCAGAACTGTTTACAAACGAGAATGTATACCATACCTGTAGGATCAGAATTCTCTACAAACGAGAATGTATACTATACCTGTAGGATCAGAATTCTCTACAAACGAGGATGTATACCGTACCTGTAGGATCAGAACACTCTACAAACGAGAATGTATACCGTACCTGTGGAATCAGAATTCTCTACAAACGAGAATGTATACCGTACCTGTGGAATCAGAACACTCTACAAACGAGGATGTATACCATACATGTAGGATCAGAATTCTCTACAAACGAGGATGTATACCGTACCTGTGGAATCAGAACACTCTACAAACGAGGATGTATACCATACATGTAGGATCAGAATTCTCTACAAACGAGGATGTATACCATACCTGTAGGATCAGAATTCTCTACAAATGAGGTTGTATACCATACCTGTAGGATCAGAATTCTCTACAAACGAGGATATATACCGTACCTGTAGGATCAAAACTCTACAAACGAGGATGTATACCATACCTGTAGGATCACAATTCTCTAGAAACGAAGATGTATACCGTACCTGTAGAATCAGAACTCTCTACAAACGAGGATGTATACCGTACCTGTAGAATCAGAACTCTCTACAAACGAGGATGTATACCATACCTGTAGGATCACAATTCTCTAGAAACGAAGATGTATACCGTACCTGTAGGATCAGAATTCTCTACAAACGAGGATATATACCGTACCTGTAGGATCAAAACTCTACAAACGAGGGTGTATACCGTATCTGTAGGATCAAAACTCTCTACAAACGAGGATATATACCGTACCTGTAGGATCAAAACTCTCTACAAACGAAGATGTATACCGTACCTGTAGAATCAGAACTCTCTACAAACGAGGATGTATACCGTACCTGTAGAATCAGAACTCTCTACAAACGAGGATGTATACCATACCTGTAGGATCACAATTCTCTAGAAACGAAGATGTATACCGTACCTGTAGAATCAGAACTCTCTACAAACGAGGATGTATACCATACCTGTAGGATCAGAACTCTCTACAAACGAGGATGTATACCATACCTGTAGGATCAGAACTCTCTACAAACGAGGATGTATACCGTACCTGTAGGATCAGAACTCTCTACAAACGAGGATGTATACCATACCTATAGGATCAGAACTCTCTACAAACGAGGATGTATACCGTACCTGTAGGATCAGAACTCTCTACAAACGAGGATGTATACCGTACCTGTAGGATCAGAACTCTCTACAAACGAGGATGTATACCGTACCTGTAGGATCAGAACTCTACAAACGAGGATGTATACCATACCTGTAGGATCAGAACTCTCTACAAACGAGGATGTATACCGTACCTGTAGGATCAGAACTCTCTACAAACGAGGATGTATACCATACCTGTAGGATCAGAACTCTCAACAAACGAGGATGTATACCGTACCTGTAGGATCAGAACTCTACAAACGAGGATGTATACCATACCTGTAGGATCAGAACTCTCTACAAACGAGGATGTATACCGTACCTGTAGGATCAGAACTCTCTACAAACGAGGATGTATACCGTACCTGTAGGATCAGAACTCTCTACAAACGAGGATGTATACCGTACCTGTAGGATCAGAACTCTCTACAAACGAGGATGTATACCGTACCTGTAGGATCAAAACTCTCTACAAACGAGGATGTATACCGTACCTGTAGGATCAAAACTCTACAAACGAGGATGTATACCGTACCTGTAGGATCAAAACTCTACAAACGAGGATGTATACCGTACCTGTAGGATCAAAACTCTACAAACGAGGATGTATACCGTATCTGTTGGATCAGAACTCTCTACAAACGAGGATGTATACCGTACCTGTAGGATCAGAACTCTCTACAAACGAGGATGTATACCGTATCTGTTGGATCAGAACTCTACAAACGAGGATGTATACCGTACCTGTAGGATCAGAACTCTCTACAAACGAGGATGTATACCGTACCTGAAGGATCAGAACTCTACAAACGAGGATGTATACCATACCTGTAGGATCAGAACTCTCTACAAACGAGGATGTATACCGTACCTGTAGGATCAGAACTCTCTACAAACGAGGATGTATACCGTACCTGTAGGATCAGAACTCTCTACAAACGAGGATGTATACCGTACCTGTGGAATCAGAATTCTCTACAAACGAGGATGTAAACCGTACCTGTAGGATCAGAACTCTACAAACGAGGGTGTATAGCATACCTGTATGATCAGAACTCTCTACAAACGAGGATGTATACCGTACCTGTAGGATCAGAACTCTCTACAAACGAGGATGACTACCGTACCTGTGGAATCAGAATTCCCAGTATGATGCCTCCCAGGACGATAGCGTTGTCGTTGATCCACTCCCCCAGGGCCCGTAGACAGCCCACCTTGTAGATCCCCAAAGTCTTTTCCGTCTCCGAGAGAGAGATGCTACCACCCTGTTCGTAATAGATAAGGACTCAACATAGATATTAACACCGATATTGTGTAAGTTTTTAAACCCTGATTATCATAATCAAGTAAAGAGTCCTTCTTAGGTATCGAGGCATCATTTCATTATAGTTTTTTTTTCATTTAGAAATATCTTTGTGTTTAAGCAAAGGTGCATTTGAATTAGTGCAACAATTAATTGAAAAAGTGTTAGCTATTGAACAATAAGATGGCTGTGACTTACAGTGTCTGTCGGTTTCATCACCCCGCGGCCACAGAGGATGTTAATGTATTCTCCCTACAATAAAACAACATGTAACCGTATTTATGATATCCTTTATACTCTCCTACAACTTAACAACATTAAACTTATTATTACCCTATATACTCTCCATACAGCAAAACACCAACATCAGAAAACGTTTGTAATATTATATATACTCTCCTACAACTTAACAACATTAAACTTATTATTACCCTATATACTCTCCATACAGCAAAACACCAACATCAGAAAACGTTTGTAATATTATATATACTCTCCCTACGATAAAACACCAACAATAGAAAACGTTTGTAATATTATATATACTCTCCCTACAATAAAACACCAACATCAGAAAACGTTTGTAATATTATATATACTCTCCCTACAGCAAAACACCAACATCAGAAAACGTTTGTAATATTATATATACTCTCCCTACAATAAAACACCAACATTAGAAAACGTTTGTAATATTATATATACTCTCCCTACAACAAAACACCAACATCAGAAAACGTTTGTAATATTATATATACTCTCCCTACAATAAAACACCAACATTAGAAAACGTTTGTAATATTATATATACTCTCCCTACAACAAAACACCAACATCAGAAAACGTTTGTAACATTATATATACTCTTCCTACAACAAAACGCCAACATCAGAAAACGTTTGTAATATTATATATACTCTCCCTACAATAAAACACCAACATCAGAAAACGTTTGTAATATTATATATACTCTCCCTACAATAAAACACCAACATCAGAAAACGTTTGTAATATTATATATACTCTCCCTACAACAAAACACCAACATCAGAAAACGTTTGTAACATTATATATACTCTCCCTACAATAAAACACCAACATCAGAAAACGTTTGTAATATTATACATACTTTCCCTACAATAAAACACCAACATCAGAAAACGTTTGTAATATTATATATACTCTCCCTACAACAAAACACCAATATCAGAAAACGTTTGTAATATTATATATACTCTCCCTACAATAAAACACCAACATTAGAAAACGTTTGTAATATTATATATACTCTCCCTACAATAAAACACCAACATCAGAAAACGTTTGTAATATTATATATACTCTCCCTACAATAAAACACCAACATATACGCTCCTACAACTCAACAACATTCATCCGTTATAATATCCTATATACTAAATCTACAAAAAAACTAACATAAAAACGTGTTTGCAATATCCTAACGTTATATGATCTCCCTACAAAACAAAACAGAATACCGAAGCGTCAACTACATCATAATCCGAAAACTAAGGGCAAAATATAAAGATTTACACAAAGAAAAAAGTACAAGAGAATAAGACCATGTGTTCCGGAAGAAAATTGCTTCCTCAGTGAGAACTGAGGCATCATTCTCCCATAACAAGAAGGCATACTAATGAGCATATTTGAATGCGTTAACCTTCATATAATACAAAGATATAGTGCATTTCTCAATGAGACCATAACCCGGGCTCATAATCTCCCTCAACATACATTTCTGGTATCCCTGTTCCGTAAGTTTGTTTGTCATCAGCCGACATCTATCACGAAAATCTCGATATTTAGAGCAAGCCCTATAATAACGAATTAACTGCCCCATGTTAATACCATAAGTTGGAGAAACAGGGATGTTACTACCAAGAAAGGGAAAATTCGAAATTGTCACGTAAATGATATAGCTTTGAAGTAAGCTGGCCGTATTGGTGATAGTTTAGTATCGAAATTAAGAAACCAACGAAGAAGGGTCGATTGTGTCATGGATTTCATGTTCTGACGAAAACCGCATATAAACGTACATGAAAGATGACGTAACACACACATATGCTGCACCTTTTAAATTTAGTAATAGCAACAGTATGCTGAATAATGAACTTAACAGCATCATACAGCTGTTTCGTCCTCCTATGACTCTTTAGTGATGCTTGGGGCCAAAATGTGGGAATCCAACATTTCTAAATTAATGTAGAAGCAGAAGGGTCATGTGCGTAAAACCCTTTTGATTTATGAATTAAGAAGTAAAATTAACCTAGTTCTGTATAATTTCAAATCGTGTACTACGAAAGTGATATTTAAAAAATTGGCAGCGTTTTGTTATCCGTTCTGATAAGTTCCACGACACTTTCAGCCTTGTATGAAAACAAAAGCTAGTCATCTAAGAGCGGGGCACAGTTTGTTCGCGTACGAATGCCAACAGTCTGCTGGACAAACTTCAAAACTCAGCAAATATATTGTCAACCAGGAGTTCAATCATTCGTCCAATATCTTACTCAGTATATTTCATCTTACCATTTGTTGTTTTTTTTTTACCACACATTATTAATATTTATGATTTCATGTGCTTTATGTAACAGGAGAGGAAAATTGCACGGCCAGACCGGGGTTCGAACCCGGTACCTTCCGAACTCTAGACGGACGCTCAACCAATTGTGCTTCTGGTCGCCGACGATCGACCCGGTCTAGATCCGCTACATTCCTCCCTCCTTTAACAATGTCTTCGACCTTGAAGACATCACGATTTACAACCTAGGTTCGGGGTTTCCCCTTGCTAGGTATGCACCCAGTACTTGAAACAAGGTTTGGTCACAGGCACCAAATGTAACAGGAGATGAAAAATGCACGGCCAGACCGGGGTTGGAACCTGGGACCTTCCGAACTCTAGACGGACGCTCAACCAATTGAGCTATCTGGTCGCCTACGATCGACCCGGTCTAATACCTCTGCACTTTAAAATAGACCTAAAAAAAGTCATAAGAGGTGAAAGGCCTTGAGACAATAGCACTATTTTTGGTGTATTTTGGGCTACTCTATTTATTTACAGTATATATAACCTCTCTAGTTGTTTATGACATCCTATATATACTCTCCAAAACAAAACATCAACGTTCTGTTCACAACAGGACCTGCATAATTCTGTTCTCAACACGACTTATAGAACTCAATTACAACACGGTTCGCAGATTATATTTTACAACACGAATCACATATTTCAGTTTACCACACGACTTGCAGAATCAGGTTAACAACACAATTTACATCTGTAGTTTACCAAATGAGTATAAGTTATGATTAAACTTTGCTTACCGGCTTTAATTTACAACATGACGGCGGTACTGAGCACTTCTCTGGACTCTTTGCTGACGGGGTACAGTTAAAGTACATGTTATCTGTCCAATCCTTGTAACCATCATCACTGTCACTGAAACCACAGCAGTGTAACTGTAACAGAACAATACAGATGTCAATATAACACATGTACAGCAAAACTTGTCGTGAGTTAACAAAGCAGCGGTCAACTTTTTTGCACTTATTTTTTAATTGGCACACCTTTTAAAATGTATTTTCAAAGCGTTTTTGTACTGAAAAGTTCCAAACTTTTGTTGATTTCTAAATTAATTTACAACCTATTTCGCTTCTTTTACCAGGTGGAATCTTACGTCTTTGCATATCCGGGCACTGGACAAATCCTTCCGTTTCAAATTGAAAGGTTTCACGCGGACACACATTTAATGCATACAGTAACACGTAGACGTTATTTCTTGTGAAGTTTTCAGACAATACGGTCACCGTATCAAAGATTACACTACTGTATGATACTCAAAAGGTGAAAATCATTTGATGAAGATCTTGATGAATACAAATCCTGATAATAAGACCATGATTGTTGGTTGAAATGGTCAGGTACGCAAAAAACACAAATTCCAGCAGAAATTATTTGGGGGCATTCTTGATGTCTAGAAGAGAGTAGCATTTGCAAGCGCACACAGGAAGTGACCATCAAACATCTGGCAAGCCAGCGACATTAACAAAGACCAAACATTATCTTTTCCAAGAGCCTTGTCTTGTAAGTCCTACTTTACGGATATGAGACCTGGAAACTAACAAAGAGAGAGAAACTTGACATCTTCCAATAAGACAGTACTAGAGATGGCAGAGACAGAGAAGATCAACCAGGAAGTCAGGAAATGGAAATGGATTGGCCATGTGCTAATAAAGGACAAGAATGACGACTGTGATGTGGCTCTCGGGTAGATTTCTAAAGGACGAAGGAAAAGATGCCGCCCAAAATTACCTGGCGATGAATGGTGAAGGTGGAACGGAACGATGCAGGCTTGTGCAGAGTTCTGCAAATAAACTTTAACCCCGTAGAGGCGTGATGTCCGAGTTGAAGAACTTGAACTTGAGTCTTGTGTGCCTTCAGGTACATGGTCTGAAGGGTTCTGACCCTGATCCGCTAAATATTGGCACGGCTCGCTGAGAGCCACCATCCGTTCTAACATTTAGCGGATCTGAGCGTCAGCACTCTTCGCTAACCATAGATCGTTAACACAACGACTCCATAGAGCTGCGCATGTATGTCTAATGCCATTGTCGAGTAGAGTTAAGCATTATACTGGAAAAAATGCAAATTCAATCAAGTGGGCAAGTTACCGTTTTTTGTATGTTGTCTATCAGGTTCACCATGTCTTCGTCGTCCACAACACCATATTTCTGAATGGCATCCTTCATGCTGTCTCCGGGGAAAAGCCCCAGCTTTTCTCGGGCATCCGGTACGAAGTAGAACACAAAGACGAATATGACAAGAGCTAACTCCCCAAAAAACATGATGGACAGGAAAATGTTATACTGAAATTATATAAACATAGATTGTGTTATAAGGTATTATTCTGAAACAGTAAAGTAATTGTACGTTACATTACATGCTTGATTTAATAAAAACAATAAATATTTTTCTACTGAAATATCTGTATTACATACGGTTTTTACTGAAACATTACAAATAACTACGGTACATCTCAACAGATACGTCATTATATCACCAAAGTGCACGAGGTAGTGTTTACTAAAACAATAGCAATAATATTGTGATTAACAGAAAATTATTTGTGTATATGTTTAATTCATAAATATATTTAGATTCTTGCTGGACAATTCATGAAAGTATTATTGCGATGTGCCCGACTCCAGATTATAAAGCTGAACTCAAACTAGAGGATATCCGTCATTTTATCATCTCTTGTCAAGTATGCACTTCTGATGGCATACTTATATAAATGTATTAATCTTGACTTTAGGGGTGAAAGATGTATCACGCTAATGAATAACTATTAATGGATTGAAATTACCTCAGCGATTTTGACAGACAAAATTAGTGAAAGCCTAACGTTGTTGTTTGACCAGTATGGCATTATGAATGCTTTATAACTTCCAGTCAATAGCAAATAAACGTAGGGAGCCCACACCTAACATTCCCAAAATCATTGATTTTTTTAGAGCAATACTTAATTGATTACTTAATTATTTTATCATTTTTTTCTCAAACTTTATCATTTGTGACCGCCATCAACACTAGTAAGCGTTTCAATACTTCCCTTATGACAATTCTTGCATGGAAAGATGTCTGTTGTCGTCATCGAATTTGAAAAAAAGACAATACTTACTGTTTTAAGAAAGCAAGTGTTTTCCCTGAGAGCACCCATACAGCCGAAGAAGGAGATGAAGACGACGACAGAGCCGGCTGTCACCATGATGGTGGCTGGGTCGAGGAAGAAGTCGAATGCATCCTTCACTACCTTCTGTTTAACCCATAGTACATACGCTCCCAACCCAGTGATGGCCAGACCGCCGATCTGTTGGTTCAAAATTTCATTTATGTTACAAAAGACACACTGTGAAATTATACAATCCAAGAGTAAATTCTATTTGAAGAATCATTGTAGTCTGGTCTTATCTTGCCTTTGCTAAAGACCCTGAAATCCTCAACAGAATACCTGAAACCAGTGTAACTCACTCCCCAAAAGCTTCAATAACTGAACTCAGCCTAACTGGGTCCCTAAATGCCTCCAAAGATTATTTAACTCAGTCCTTGTAAGCCTCTCTCTTCAGGTACCCAAACTCGGTGTTACTCGGTCCCAAAAAGCCTCTCCATAGAATTAGTAAATCAGTTTAACGCGGTCCAGCCTCTACAGAATACTGAACTCATTGTGACTTGGTCCCTAAAAGCTTCCATACATACCTCAACTCTGTGCAACTCATTCCCTGAAAGCTTCCATATATACCTCAACTCAGTGTAACTCATTCCCTGAAAGCTTCCATACATACCTCAGCTCTGTGCAACTCATTCCCTGAAAGCTTCCATACATACCTCAACTCTGTGCAACTCATTCCCTGAAAGCTTCCATACATACCTCAACTCTGTGCAACTCATTCCCTGAAAGCTTCCATACATACCTCAACTCTGTGCAACTCATTCCCTGAAAGCTTCCATACATACCTCAACTCTGTGCAACTCATTCCCTGAAAGCTTCCATACATACCTCAACTCTGTGCAACTCATTCCCTGAAAGCTTCCATACATACCTCAACTCAGTGTAACTCATTCCCTAAAAGCCTCCACAAAATACATCAACTCTGTGTTACTCGGTCGCATTTTTATTGACAGCAATATATCAAACAAACAGTAATGGGCAGCAAAGACAAAACAAACAAACTACATGTAGCAAGTCAATGTGCATTTTTCCGATTTCCTAATTTGCCTGTCTTGGTATGTCATTTTTGCATTGATGTCTTATTATCATATCACCAACAGCATTTTTTTCTATACATAGTTTTTTTTCGACCGTTAAACATTTAGTTGATTATTTTCTTTTTCAACTTTACTTGCCATGTATTTGAACTTGCTTTTACAAATGTTTGCCGCAGAAAAAGTGCTACAGTTTTTATATGATATCTTGCGTACAACTGTGTTACGTCATCTTTGATGTTAGGGGGTGGCAGACTCTGCTGGTGGATTGTTTAGTCCCCGGGGTTCGCTGGAGCCTCCCTAGTCATAGTTTTATCATATGAGTAATGGCACGGTACATTATATACACATTTTCGTAGTACATGATTTGGAATTATACAGAACAAGTTTATTTTTTTCTTTTAAATTCATAAATTAAAGGGGTTTCACGCACCTGACCCTTCTGCTTCTATATTATTTAAGAAATTTTGGATTCCCACCTTTTGCCCCTAGCATCACTGAAAAGTCCTAGGAGGACGAAACAGCTGTATGATGCAGTTTTAATTCATTTTTCGGCATTCTGTTTCTATTACTTAATTTTAAAGGTGCAGCGTATGTGTGTGATACGTCATCTTAACATAGATATTGCATAAAGCCCGCTAGGGCTTCATGGTCAATATGGATGTAACCGGTTCGTATTCATACCGGCATAAAAACTAAAACAACGCCGTAGTTTATATTTTTTTCGGCAATTCTATTCAACATCAAAAGTTCCGCAGTTAAAAAGCAATACACACCGATTACTTACACCCCCAAACAACCTTAAATGGGCAAAACATTACCAACATTACGTCACACGCTAATTAATCAAAATGAAACCTAAATATCAATACACCACATATTAACCATAAAGTCATAACTTAGGGTTCAATCCGAAACCAATCCTGCAAATCAACATACACCAAACGCGAAAGTCAGCACTTCACATCCTTACATACAGGAGCTAGGGAAAGAAGCAGCAATGGCATCATTTTAGAACAAAGGACACGACATCAAAACACCAACCACACATTAAAGTACTCCATGATATATCAAAAAGCAACAGTCTCTCCTCCACAAAACTATTACCCAAAGAACAGCACTCAAACAAGTCAAGGCATACACACCATATTACAGGAGAGGAGTAATACAAAAACTACAAAACAGTTCAAGACATACCCATTCTATTACAGGAGAGGAATAATACAAAAACTACAAAACAGTTCAAGGCATACCCGTCATACTACGGGAGAGGAATAATACACAAACTACAAAACAATTCAAGACATACCCATTCTATTACGGGAGAGGAATAATACTAAAACTACAAAACAGTTCAAGGCATACCCATTCTATTACAGGAGAGGAATAATACTAAAACTACAAAACAATTCAAGACATACCCATCATATTACAGGAGAGGAATAATACAAAAAATACAAAACAGTTCAAGGCATACCCATTCTATTACAGGAGAGGAATAATACAAAAACTACAAAACAGTTCAAGGCATACCCATTCTATTACGGGAGAGGAATAATACTAAAACTACAAAACAGTTCAAGGCATACCCATCATATTACAGGAGAGGAATAATACAAAAACTACAAAACAATTCAAGACATACCCATTCTATTACGGGAGAGGAATAATACTAAAACTACAAAACAATTCAAGACATACCCACCATATTACAGGAGAGGAGTAATACAAAAACTACAAAACAGTTCAAGGCATACCCATTCTATTACGGGAGAGGAATAATACTAAAACTACAAAACAATTCAAGACATACACACCATATTACAGGAGAGGAGTAATACAAAAACTACAAAACAGTTCAAGGCATACCCATTCTATTACGGGAGAGGAATAATACTAAAACTACAAAACAATTCAAGACATACCCATCATATTACAGGAGAGGAATAATACACAAACTACAAAACCATTCAAGACATACCCGTCATACTACAGGAGAGGAATAATACAAAAACTACAAAACAGTTCAAGGCATACCCATCATATTACAGGAGAGGAATAATACAAAAACTACAAAACAGTTCAAGGCATACCCATTCTATTACAGGAGAGGAATAATACAAAAAATACAAAACAGTTCAAGGCATACCCATCATATTACAGGAGAGGAATAATACAAAAACTTCAAAACAATTCAAGACATACACACCATATTACAGGAGAGGAATAATACAAAAACTACAAAACAGTTCAAGACATACACACCATATTACAGGAGAGGAATAATACAAAAAATACAAAACAGTTCAAGACATACCCATTCTATTACAGGAGAGGAGTAATACAAAAACTACAAAACAATTCAAGACATACCCATTCTATTACAGGAGAGGAATAATACACAAACTACAAAACAATTCAAGACATACCCATCATATTACAGGAGAGGAATAATACAAAAAATACAAAACAGTTCAAGGCATACCAATCATATTACAGGAGAGGAATAATACAAAAAATACAAAACAGTTCAAGACATACCCATTCTATTACAGGAGAGGAATAATACAAAAAATACAAAACAGTTCAAGGCATACCCATCATATTACAGGAGAGGAATAATACAAAAACTTCAAAACAATTCAAGACATACACACCATATTACAGGAGAGGAATAATACAAAAACTACAAAACAGTTCAAGACATACACACCATATTACAGGAGAGGAATAATACAAAAAATACAAAACAGTTCAAGACATACCCATTCTATTACAGGAGAGGAGTAATACAAAAACTACAAAACAATTCAAGACATACCCATTCTATTACAGGAGAGGAATAATACACAAACTACAAAACAATTCAAGACATACCCATCATATTACAGGAGAGGAATAATACAAAAAATACAAAACAGTTCAAGGCATACCAATCATATTACAGGAGAGGAATAATACAAAAACTACAAAATAATTCAAGACATACCCGTCATACTACAGGAGAGGAATAATACACAAACTACAAAACAATTCAAGACATACCCATCATATTACAGGAGAGGAATAATACACAAACTACACAACAGTTCAAGGCATACCCATTCTATTACAGGAGAGGAATAATACTAAAACTACAAAACAGTTCAAGACATACCAATCATATAACTGGAGAGGAATAATACACAAACTACAAAACAATTCAAGACATACCCATCATATAACTGGAGAGGAATAATACAAAAACTACAAAACAATTCAAGACATACCCATCCTATTACATGAGAGGAATAATACAAAACTACAAAACAATTCAAGACATACCCATCATATAACTGGAGAGGAATAATACAAAAACTACAAAACAATTCAAGGCATACCCATTCTATTACAGGAGAGGAATAATACAGAAACTACAAAACAATTTAAGGCATGCCCATCATATTACAGGAGAGGAATAATACAAAACTACAAAATAATTCAAGACATGCCCATCATATTACAGGAGAGGAATAATACAAAACTACAAAATAATTCAAGACATACCCATTCTATTACAGGAGAGGAATAATACAAAACTACAAAATAATTCAAGGCATACACACCATATTACAGGAGAGGAGTAATACAAAAACTACAAAACAGTTCAAGGCATACCCATTCTATTACAGGAGAGGAATAATACAAAAACTACAAAACAGTTCAAGGCATACCCATTCTATTACAGGAGAGGAATAATACAAAAAATACAAAACAGTTCAAGGCATACCCATTCTATTACAGGAGAGGAATAATACAGAAACTACAAAACAATTTAAGGCATGCCCATCATATTACAGGAGAGGAATAATACAAAACTACAAAATAATTCAAGACATACCCATCATATTACAGGAGAGGAATAATACAAAACTACAAAATAATTCAAGGCATACCCATCATATTACAGGAGAGGAATAATACAAAAACTACAAAACAGTTCAAGGCATACCCATTCTATTACAGGAGAGGAATAATACAGAAACTACAAAACAATTTAAGGCATGCCCATCATATTACAGGAGAGGAATAATACAAAACTACAAAATAATTCAAGACATACCCATCATATTACAGGAGAGGAATAATACAAAACTACAAAATAATTCAAGGCATACCCATTCTATTACAGGAGAGGAATAATACACAAACTACAAAACAATTCAAGACATACCCGTCATATTACAGGAGAGGAATAATACAAAACTACAAAATAATTCAAGGCATACACACCATATTACAGGAGAGGAGTAATACAAAAACTACAAAACAGTTCAAGGCATACCCATTCTATTACAGGAGAGGAATAATACAAAAACTACAAAACAGTTCAAGGCATACCCATTCTATTACATGAGAGGAATAATACAAAAAATACAAAACAGTTCAAGGCATACCAATCATATTACAGGAGAGGAATAATACAAAAAATACAAAACAGTTCAAGGCATACCAATCATATAACTGGAGAGGAATAATACAAAAACTACAAAACAATTCAAGACATACCCATTCTATTACAGGAGAGGAATAATACACAAACTACAAAACAATTCAAGACATACCAATCATATAACTGGAGAGGAATAATACACAAACTACAAAACAATTCAAGACATACCCATTCTATTACAGGAGAGGAATAATACAAAAACTACAAAACAATTCAAGGCATACCAATCATATAACTGGAGAGGAATAATACACAAACTACAAAACAATTCAAGACATACCCATCATATAACTGGAGAGGAATAATACACAAACTACAAAACAATTCAAGACATACCAATCATATAACTGGAGAGGAATAATACAAAAACTACAAAACAATTCAAGACATACCCATCATATAACTGGAGAGGAATAATACAAAAAATACAAAACAGTTCAAGGCATACCAATCATATAACTGGAGAGGAATAATACAAAAACTACAAAATAATTCAAGGCATACCCATTCTATTACAGGAGAGGAATAATACAGAAACTACAAAACAGTTCAAGACATACCAATCATATAACTGGAGAGGAATAATACACAAACTACAAAACAATTCAAGACATACCAATCATATAACTGGAGAGGAATAATACACAAACTACAAAACAATTCAAGACATACCCATCATATAACTGGAGAGGAATAATACAAAAACTACAAAACAATTCAAGACATACCCATCATATTACATGAGAGGAATAATACAAAACTACAAAACAATTCAAGACATACCCATCATATAACTGGAGAGGAATAATACAAAAACTACAAAACAATTCAAGGCATACCCATTCTATTACAGGAGAGGAATAATACAGAAACTACAAAACAATTTAAGGCATGCCCATCATATTACAGGAGAGGAATAATACAAAACTACAAAATAATTCAAGACATACCCATCATATTACAGGAGAGGAATAATACAAAACTACAAAATAATTCAAGGCATACCCATTCTATTACGGGAGAGGAATAATACAAAACTACAAAATAATTCAAGGCATACCCATCATATTACAGGAGAGGAATAATACAAAAACTACAAAACAGTTCAAGGCATACCCGTCATATTACAGGAGAGGAATAATACAAAACTACAAAATAATTCAAGGCATACACACCATATTACAGGAGAGGAGTAATACAAAAACTACAAAACAGTTCAAGGCATACCCATTCTATTACAGGAGAGGAATAATACAAAAACTACAAAACAGTTCAAGGCATACACACCATATTACAGGAGAGGAATAATACAAAAAATACAAAACAGTTCAAGGCATACCAATCATATTACAGGAGAGGAATAATACAAAAAATACAAAACAGTTCAAGGCATACACACCATATTACAGGAGAGGAGTAATACAAAAACTACAAAACAATTCAAGACATACCCATTCTATTACAGGAGAGGAATAATACACAAACTACAAAACAATTCAAGACATACCCATCATATTACAGGAGAGGAATAATACAAAAAATACAAAACAGTTCAAGGCATACCCGTCATACTACAGGAGAGGAATAATACACAAACTACAAAACAATTCAAGACATACCCATTATATTACAGGAGAGAAATAATACAAAAACTACAAAACAGTTCAAGGCATACCCATTCTATTACGGGAGAGGAATAATACAAAACTACAAAACAATTCAAGACATACCCATCATATAACTGGAGAGGAATAATACAAAAACTACAAAACAATTCAAGACATACCCATCATATTACATGAGAGGAATAATACAAAACTACAAAACAATTCAAGACATACCCATCATATAACTGGAGAGGAATAATACAAAAACTACAAAACAATTCAAGGCATACCCATTCTATTACAGGAGAGGAATAATACAGAAACTACAAAACAATTTAAGGCATGCCCATCATATTACAGGAGAGGAATAATACAAAACTACAAAATAATTCAAGACATACCCATCATATTACAGGAGAGGAATAATACAAAAACTACAAAACAGTTCAAGGCATACCCGTCATATTACAGGAGAGGAATAATACAAAACTACAAAATAATTCAAGGCATACCCATTCTATTACAGGAGAGGAATAATACACAAACTACAAAACCATTCAAGACATACCCGTCCTATTACAGGAGAGGAATGATACACAAACTACAAAACCATTCAAGGCATACCCGTCATATTACAGGAGAGGAATAATACAAAAACTACAAAACAGTTCAAGACATACCCATCATATTACAGGAGAGGAATAATACAAAACTACAAAACAATTCAAGACATACCCATCATATTACAGGAGAGGAATAATACACAAACTACAAAACAATTCAAGGCATACCCGTCATATTACAGGAGAGAAATAATACAAAAACTACAAAACCATTCAAGACATACCCATTCTATTACAGGAGAGGAATAATACACAAACTACAAAACAATTCAAGGCATACCCATCATATTACAGGAGAGGAATAATACACAAACTACAAAACAATTCAAGGCATACCCGTCATATTACAGGAGAGGAATAATACACAAACTACAAAACAGTTCAAGACATACCCATCATATTACAGGAGAGAAATAATACAAAAACTACAAAACCATTCAAGACATACCCATTCTATTACAGGAGAGGAATAATACAAAAACTACAAAACAGTTCAAGGCATACCAATCATATTACAGGAGAGGAATAATACAAAAACTACAAAACAGTTCAAGGCATACCCGTCATACTACAGGAGAGGAATAATACAAAAACTACAAAACAATTCAAGACATACCCATTCTATTACAGGAGAGGAATAATACTAAAACTACAAAAACAATTCAAGACATACCCATCATACTACAGGAGAGGAATAATACAAAAAATACAAAACAGTTCAAGGCATACCCATTCTATTACGGGAGAGGAATAATACTAAAACTACAAAACAGTTCAAGGCATACCCATTCTATTACAGGAGAGGAATAATACTAAAACTACAAAACAATTCAAGACATACCAATCATATTACAGGAGAGGAATAATACAAAAACTACAAAATAATTCAAGACATACCAATCATATTACAGGAGAGGAATAATACAAAAACTACAAAACAATTCAAGACATACACATCATACTACAGGAGAGGAATAATACAAAAACTACAAAACAGTTCAAGGCATACCCATTCTATTACAGGAGAGGAATAATACTAAAACTACAAAACAATTCAAGACATACCCATTCTATTACATGAGAGGAATAATACAAAAACTACAAAAACAATTCAAGACATACCCATTCTATTACATGAGAGGAATAATACAAAAACTACAAAACAGTTCAAGGCATACCCATTCTATTACGGGAGAGGAATAATACTAAAACTACAAAACAATTCAAGACATACCCATCATATTACACGAGAGGAATAATACACAAACTACAAAACAATTCAAGACATACCCATTCTATTACATGAGAGGAATAATACAAAACTACAAAACAATTCAAGACATACCAATCATATAACTGGAGAGGAATAATACACAAACTACAAAACCATTCAAGACATACCCATCATATTACAGGAGAGGAATAATACACAAACTACACAACAATTCAAGACATACCCATCATATTACTGGAGAGGAATAATACACAAACTACACAACAATTCAAGGCATACCCATCATATTACAGGAGAGGAATAATACACAAACTACACAACAATTCAAGACATACCCATCATATTACAGGAGAGAAATAATACACAAACTACAAAACAATTCAAGACATACCCATTCTATTACAGGAGAGGAATAATACAAAAACTACACAACAATATCATATATAAGCATTCAGACGTACTTAAAATTTCATATCAATTCGGTACACTCACATTTTATGATACGTAAAAAATACATAACAGTTTTTTAATAAACTCTTTTTTTTGTTATTACTCAGGATTACACAATGAAATAAATGCCTTTCTATTTCGTCAATGTTTATATAAGAACAGATATGAAAACAAATATTAGAATTGTTTGTTTAGAAGATAGTTTAATAAATTGTCCTTAAACTCTTATCTGGGAGTAAACACACGAGTGACAGATAAATGTATTGAACTCGGTTATAACCAGCTTGTGATCACTGTCCTTCTTCAAACCTCTCCCACTAACAGTCATATATATATAGGGTATATTCTACCTTGACTTCCAATGATGTCTCTATTTTATTAAGGAGTTTAGTGCGAAGACATCGATTAAATAACTAGGGTGTAATTAGAACTGCTATTAATAACAGTAATTAGATATAGGGTGTTAAAATAAAAAACAAAACAAAACAAAAACTGGAATTCAAATAGGTATATTTCAACGTTTTACCGTGTGGACAATGCGAGTAGCCCATAAGGCCAATAATTGCACTGTGAACAACAGCCTAAAAATAAAAAACCCAGACCTGAAGTTAACCAAAATGAACTAGACAAGAAGACAAACGAAGATAGATTAAGGACGATCACACATGGACATACTTACCCATATCATAAAATTCTCAAAAAACAGGAAATATTTGGTGAGAGGATTGACAGCTGTTTTGTCTCGCCTCCTGGTCATTGTGTCAGTGTTGGATCCTGTAACTGACCCACGCACGATCAGACCATCAGTTTGACAGTATCAATATAATCCTCTAGTGTCTAAACTCGTATCCTGGTGTGTCGTACAACACCAGAAAGGCTGGGGACTGATATAGCTTGGTGGGGTCAGAAGTCAATCCAACTCCTGATAACGGTGTAGCGTTGTATTGTTGACGTATTTTATCTCAATTTATTACACGATGTGCGTAGCTACGGCTGGTGACATGTGTGTTTTACCTGCTGAATGCAGGTGTGCAATCAATTTCGGAAGTTTTTTTAGCACGCCTCGTTATCATGTACATGCGTGTTTTATATAAGTCATTGGTTACTTACAACATTAACATAAAATAGTAGAGAGCTTGTATACATACATAGGGCCACAGGTGCTGAACACACTATACTATTATATATTAATATCATATACTTAATATATACATGTCACATTATATTAGTGTGGACGTTTTTATTAGGTCCTTTAATAGTACTATCAAATAATATTTTCTATAAGAGTTACTATTAATACTGTGGTATACGCCATTATTTGATTGTGCCTTTATAAGTTAGTTTACAGTATGCATTGTTCAAGCATAATCGAAACTACAAAAATCACTTAAGAAGAATATGTTATCGTATTTTATGATGTGTGTACACTGTTATCTTTCTAAGGGGAGGCTGATATAGGCTATGCCTGTTGCCCAATTCCGATTGTACATAAGATCAGGACAATAAAATATTCTGAAATGAAAAAATATTAGTGTGTCCAGTACGTGTGTATCATCTCTGATCTCTGTTATTCAACTTTATTTGACCGACGTAATTCTACCAAGGTGAAGTCCCCATGTTAAGTATTATTACCGGAAATTTTCTATTGAGTTAACATCAGTATTATCAGACACTATCAATTTTACAATTATACAAGTAAACGTGTTCAAGCGTACAACAAGCAAATCATAACATCACTTCAAATCAATTGTCATCTAGAATAATCTTACATACCAACTCCTAACAACTCGTGATTTATATTCGAAAACGTATGATGTATATTCGATATACAAAATATCCAAGATAAAAAGATTCAAATAAATGTCATGGCCTCAAAGTGAGACATGAGGCATAATTAGCAATCACACAATAAACAGACATACTAGTGAGCATACGAGTATCCAATCACATCATACAAGGATGTACAATACTTCTTAATAGTCTTCAGCAGAGATGTTACTATCAAAAAAGGGAAAGTTAACGATAGTAAAATCGAAATCTTCACGTTTATCTTACAGCTAAGTAGTGGAATTTGTGATATCCATAATTCGAATTTTGGATATCCAGTTTTGTTAATAAACAGTAAAACGGCGCCCCATAGGATTACCTTGGTTATCAAGCAGGCCCAGTTCTTTTGGCAAACAACAAATATAATAGCGTTTGCAAACAATTATCAAGTTATGTCATGCTTTGTCTGTAGACACAACCACATACTTATCATGTAGATCGTTGAGTATTGTTCGAACATCGGGGCCAAGAAATGTCGATTTGTGTTAAGTTTTCATTTGTATCGCAAACCGCTCCACACTTAGCCTTGTAAGACTATTTAGTGGCCACAGAATACTTAATATTCAGTATGGACCTTCAAGAGGTCATCCTGCAGCAAATTATACTCCGCATTTCTTAATTTCACATATATATCGACAGTCAACAGAAACTACAAGCTTTTATCATATTCACATACACATTAGGGTTATATTTTAAGGTTCTCGTGTGTAAGGTAGGTTGTTGGCCTTATCACATGAGTAAACAACAGGTCCTGAAAATGCCCGTGTTTTATTGGCGGGCGTATAAAAATCAATAAATGTTACATAATATGTAACAGAAAAGATATTTCAAACACAACTGTATACAGGAGTGTGTATGTCTGATCAGATTATGCGTATTTGTGGAAGTCTTTAAAACGATAACTTCGAAATACATTCAATAGTTGAAAAGTTTTTGGAAGCGACATAAATAATATTATAGTATAGACAAAATTTGAATTTGTAATCCTTATAGTAGAATGTTTTATTCAAACAATATGCAACCCCCCTTCCTCAGTTTTAAAGAGCATTTGATAAGAAACCCTATACAATGCCAAAAAATCGACTCATTGAATGATAATATAGTTTTGTATGTCACTTAACAATATCTTTTTTTCTTTCATTTTCAAGAAAACAAAAATCTGAGAATACCGAAGCAGCAAAAACCAATTCGAAATCAAAATCGTTTAATATGAAATAAGGAAAGATTTACACATAGACCATAGAAAATGTACACGAGAATACGACCATGTGTTCCGGAAGAGGTCTTCTACTTCATCAACGGCAACCGTCAGGTAAATCGAAGTTACATCCAAGTAAATGTCATGTCCTTAAAATGGGAACTGGGGCATCATTATCAATCACAAGAATTTGCCATACTAATATTGGGGTGATTGGTGATTTCCGATGACATGAATCTTGCGATATGGACACAAGAAATCATCCAAAGCAAATTCATATTTTTAGGACAAAACACAATAATAGAATAACAGAATAACATGATGTTGAACAGCACAGTAGCTTGTGACAGAAGCAATGATTTGGCAGTGTTTTCAACATTAAAAACCATAATCCGAACTCAAAATCGTTTAAACTAGGGGGGAATACGAAAAAAAAACACAAGAAGGATCTACATGGAGACCTTTGTAAAACTACAAGAGACTAAAACCAGTAGTTCCGGAAGAGTAAGCATCTTCTGCTTAATCAGGGACATCCGCCATGTAAATCGAAGTAAACATCAAGTCCTCGAAATGAGAACCGAGACATCTTTGTCAATCACAACAAATAAGCACACTAATGAGCATACGCAAAAACGTCCATCTTCATACAGAGTACATGTACTTCTCAATGAGACAAAGATGTCCGCCCATAATTCTGATCAAACTGCATCTCTTGAATCCCTGTGTTGTCATTTCGGCTGCCTTCACCTCTGCTTCGATACTTCTGCGCCAAGTCTGTTTCGGTTGACCAAATTTCCCTTGTGGGATCCAGTCAAGGACTTGTCTGGTGACATTTGAAGCAGGCTTGCGGAACGTATGGCCAATCCATCCCCACCTGATATTGAGGATGTTCCTGGGGCATCTGTTTGTGAATGCCTGGAGATTATGGGTGTTAGTCTTTGTTACCCACCAGGTTTCTGAGTCATATAGGACAGACTTGATATTGGTGTTGAAGATCCAGATCGTATTGCAGAGCGAGAGGACAGTATGATCTCCAGATTGGCTTAGTTAGGGAGTTGAAGGCGTGACAGACTTTGTTGATTGGACATTTGATGTCTTCGTCTGTTCCCCCATCTTTACTGACAACACTGTCTAGGTGAACAAACTTGTCGACTTCCTTGATGTTTTCTTGGTGTAGTTGTTCTGGGTCTTGCTTTTGTTATTAACCCTCATGATCTCCGTCTTCCCGGTGTTTATTTGAAGGTCAGTCTTCTCCGCTTCTTCTGTGACCCGACATAACTTCTCTTCTCCATTCCAATTTCACGAATTTTGAGTTCAAAATACAGATATGTCGAAGCGTAAAGAGGGAGATAGTTTTGTTTTTGAGAGGTTGTATATATTTGTAAATGTAGAAGTGACAGAAGAGAACAGTGACAAACATAAGGACATGAGGAATGTCCAACTGTCAATAATTGGACTGTTGAGTTCGAGCGAGGGAGAACCAGCATTAAAGATGAACAGCTGTGAGATCGCCTTAAAGGTATTATTACCGAACTTCTAATGGATGGTGCACATGACATGGTGATGAAGACTGGGGAGTCGCCATTCATTTCTTGCCGATACTGTAGAGATGTGTTTTGTGTCAGTTCAATCTTTTTGTCTGATGTCCTTCACATGGAACAAATTTTCGGCAAGATGGGTTTGAAGGATGTTGACAACAGACTAAAAGTGACCAGGCTTAACATTCCGATAGAACTTTTGGTAAGTGTTCAGAGCAATTCAGGATTATTTGTTTAATAGAACTGTTACCTAGTCCCCCTAGGTGCAATCAAAGCAGCAGAAATGTCATGGCCTACCTCCGTCAAATCGAACAGTGCGAAATTAATTGGTAAGGTTCTTGCTTGTCTTTGGGTAAGTAATTGTGTAATTATGGCCGATCATCTTAGAGAGCAATATCTAGAGATTGTCACTTAATTTTCGTTCAAATTAGGGCTTGATTTTTTGGGTAACGCTAAGCCAACATCGGAAAAAGAACCTTTTATTATTGTCATATCGGTCATATAGGTTTATGTTTCATTTTTAAGTTGGATGGAGTTTTAACCTTGTTTAAGCACTTTGTAGACTGTTAATGATACAAGAAACCTACAACTTTTTTTAGGGACCAAGAAAGGTATATCGCTAGACAAACAGGTTATTTAGATATATGTACGAAGGCAAATTAGAAGTTTTTGTAATAGTATTATAGACAAATCCGGGGGTGAAATGGAAATGGCTTATCCAACCCTTTATTCCATGGATGTTCCAATTTAATTATGCCATTTTAGGAGACCTTTTCCATCTTAATTGTTGAAAAATGTCCGCTCTGATATTCGTCTCCGTTTTTCTTCATCAGTTCCTTTATATGTGCCCTTTGAAGAATGAATATGCACTCGAAGAATCAAACTAGTTCTACATGCATAATAGAAACTATTTCTACTTATATAATATAAACTATTTCAACTTGTATAATCTACGAGGTTGGCATATACAGCCTTGCCAATCGTCGTGACGTATTCCAGGACTGCAGGGAATGTAAGACAGCATAACCCTGAACATTTGGGGGTCATATTAGCAAGATAATACTGTAAAGCATTATGCATTTTGGTATATTTTTATTGAGCAGTCTTTCCTCAGATTGGAGTGTACATCACATGTGCTGTCCTCTCACATATTCAGAAAAGCAAAAAATACCACACCAATCCGAATCAATGTATAAAACCAGTGTTGGAAGTCATGATCTTAACATAGCATAGCCGTGTCAGTACCATTATACATTCAATTATTGCCATTATATTTACAAAACTGAGATTTTAAATAAAAGTAAGAAACATACCAGTAAGTACCATGGACAGAGAGAGCTTTGATAAAACCATAACTGTTATATCAGTCAAGCAATTGAAAATATATGCAATAAGTCAATGAATAAGAGTATATCAAAGCAACTGTAGATATCTGGTAAATGTTGGATAACGATGTAAACGTAACAGTACATTGTTAGATTCAGGCCTGTAATTATGATAAAATAACCACCGATTAAATTTCCCAAAAAATAAATCTTGGACAAAATAAGACCGGACGGCTTATAAGATAGGGACCAAGTAAACTTCTACAGCAGGCACTTTCCATTAGTTGTAACGAATTGTCTCTCTAGTAGGACAGGACAAAATACTTTTCATATTTAAGGTCCAATATCAACCAATGTTCTTTTCTATGAAAACACTTAGTGTTATTCTCCTTTTTATAATTCAATCTTAAAATTACAAACAATTTCTGGGTGCAATCAATCCTTTTGATATAAATGAATACACTGATCTTTCATGGTTATATCCTACTGCATTGGATTACAATATTTCACCCAGATTAAATATAGAACTTCTATAGTACTATTTGTGTCCACCCAGTCTGAGCTCAAGGCAAACACACAGTATATGGGTGTCGGAGCAAAAGTTAGAGATGGTTTTGATTCCAGATCAACTATTCTTAATACTCTGTCCTCTCCTGAAAACTAGCCACCAGGAAGTGATTAATTTATATCACTCATAAAGTTTAACAGATAAATTAATGTAAGGGTATAATCTACCATGTTACAATTAGGATCAGTTATTGAATTGTTTGTTATCAGATCACAGGCTTAATAACACATGTATTTCTGATTTTACAGGCTGATATTGTGTGTATTTTATCACTGGCGGAAAAAAAATCTTAACTTCCTGTCATCCAAATAAAACATGTTCCAGTTTGATAAATTTCAAACATGTTTTTGTAAACAAGCTTTCTTCCTGTATATTATCTCGGAACTTGATATGTGTCACTTTATCCTGTATCACAACATATCATGATAGAGAGACACCTATACTTTATATATTCTACTTTATATTTATTCAAAATGACACCTCCATCATATAGCTTACTTTTGATGGTATACATGAAAAAAAATGTTCTTTTCTTCACAGATGATTTCATTTTTAATAACATTGACAGTATGCATATCAATCATAAGTATTCACAAATTATTTGTTTTTAGAATTTCTTATCTACATAAAAGTAAACATTGATACAAAATGGGTTGTGCTGTATAATTATATGAAAGAGTTCAATTTAGTATCAGGTACATCCAAGTTATTACCTACAGTGTAAACCTGGATAAAATCTGAACTGGTAACATTTTTTAAAATAATCTGATAAAATATTGAAAAAAGGTTAAATTTAATAAGTGTTGGATCAGAAAAAACAAAAAGAAGGGCCATCACTCTGATAAAACTTAGTCCTACTCATCAAAAATATTTCCATTTTGAAAATCTTTACCAACATTTGGTGAATTCAAAAACAAACAAAAAAGCATGTATAGTGGTAACAGACCCTTGGAAGATATTAGTAAAATAACTATTGGCATCAAATTTAATTAAAATATATCAAGAGACTGTATTACATCTTTCACATAGTTAATTATAAATGTAGCTACAAGACAAACCACATTCACACCAGAATTACAACAAATTAATGAAACATTATTTGCAAATAAAAACCAAAATAGATCTGTGATAAAGAAAAATGATCTTGTATGGATTTAAATAAAGGAGGTTACTTCCAGCATTTAACAAAAGATCATAGCAATGAAAGCTGTAATACATGTAGAATGAAATCGGCACAATTTTCTAAACACCCTTTCTGCTATAGGAAGGCAATAGCTAGAAAAATACCTGTCCTAAATATATAATATAGAGTCAAATCAAAGTTCTGATCTTACAATAAAGACACTCTGACTTATTAAAAAAAACGAACTATAACAGTAGGTGTTTAAAAGAAGACTTGACTAGAGAACAGGTTGATGAAAGACGACTCTGCCACTGAGGCAGCCCGTGACCAGCAGGGGATGAGTGGGCGAGAATTTACATGTTAGTACATTGTTAGTGTGGGACATACAGGACCCTAACTCGTAAAGTTTTACCGGAGCCTTGGGCACTACCTCACATAACTCGCTACACTGGGAATCAAAAGTTAGTAATCGTACACCAAAGCCAAACGGGGAACACACCATTCGTCCATTGGAGCTAAAACACAACTCCTTGATGAAGCCGCGGCCAACATTGGGTTCGTCTGCATAATACAACAGTCGTTTTTTACAGGGAAACTGTAATGGACTTTCGTCTTCTGTTATGTCACTAACTCCGTCACTCTGATTGAACTGGAACACTTGTCTTCTCGAACCTGAACCAAACACTATAGTGAGAATGTCACTTATGGCTCGTCTAGCTTCCAGTTCGTCTGGACTGTCTGTGTGTAGGGAGTCACTTAACCGATCGTCCTGGTCCGGATCAGAGATTTCTCCGTCATCCTGATCCTGCTGTGATTCATCTCTGTCCTCCTGATGGTCCATCCTTATAACCACTGTATCTCCAACATCACTGTCTGTATCTGATAACGGGGATCCTGGAGAATCTGTGTTGTGTCGAATATTTGTTACTAGCCTAGAATTTGATAAATTTGGCGAGGAAATATGGGCCGTAACGCCTGTGCCGGAAATGTTCACAGTACTCCTGGAGCGGGAACTTGTGATATGTAAACGAGTCCTCACCGTAACATCCTCTCCCGACTGATCTGACTCATAGTCCACCACCCCACGGCGATGGAGGTTGGCCAGCCCAGGATGGTTGGATGACCTTACCCTGGGTGACCGTGGGCGCCCTGGTGATCGGGGAGGACTGGTCGTAACACAACTGTTAGGAGTATCTGATGGATCTTTGGCACTGGAATCTTCTGAATCTTCCTTACCATCCTGCACATCGTGAATACAAGTCCACTACAAAATAAACAGAATGTTATTTCAATCTCATTGGTATAATGGTCTTGTGAAGATTTTATAATTCTCTATACAGAAAATTCAGCAATTGCCTTATCACAACTATTGTCCTCCTTAACTCTTAACTTGTTTACCTAGATGAAACATACATTCCGAGCTTCAGGTTTTTACACCAGATTGTTTTTCCAAAATAGTATTAATGAGAAGTCCTACCTACCAGTATTTTTTTTTATCCTTTTTTTAAAAATTAAATTTTTGTCCCAGGTTATGTTGCCTTGGCTGCATTCGCGCTACTGGTTGAACCAGCACAGTAGGAACAGAAATATTCCACAGTAAATGAATGCACTTGGAAGGAACTATAGACAGAGCTAAAAAAAATCCATAGTTTCGCAGGATAAATAACACTATAACAGGAATAATGTATCATTCCTTCACACGTCAAATAAAGTATATCACGTATCTTAATATCTACATTTGGATTGACATTGTTTTAGAAAGAAATTACGCAAACTAGCAATAGTCAGCAATTCAGTTTCGGCCAGGTTTTCTGGACCCCTCAAACCACACTTGCCAAATTTTCCAGAGGTCAGCCTTGGTCCAAATCTGTGTCTGGTGTTTTTGTTCAGGTTCAACTGTTTCAACCAGCAGTGCGAATCTACTCTAGGTTTCTGTCTAGCTTGTAATCTTGAACAGCACACACCAGATTGCCCCCAAGTTTCTGTCCCAGCTTGTGCTCATAAACAGCACAAACCAACGTACGCAGGTTTCAGACCAGCTTCAGTTTGAGCAGTGACCTTACTCCTGGATTTTTGTAGCTTCTGAGGTTTTTGATAAACTAAAACTCTTCATTTTTGTCCCTGTTTGAGTTTTTTGCCATTCACACGACCTTACCTCAGGATTTCTGTAATAGCTGGAGTTTCTCGGCAGTTCTCACCAACTTACATCTGAGTTTCTGTCCCGACTTGTATTCCTGGATAGTACACACCAACTTACCTTCGAGTTTCTGTCCCGACTTGTATTCCCTGGATAGTACACACCAACTTACCTCCGAGTTTCTGTCCCGACTTGTATTTCTGGATAGTACACACCAACTTACCTCCGAGTTTCTGTCCCATTTTGTATTCCTGGATAGTACGCACCAACTTACCTCCGAGTTTCTGTCCCGACTTGTATTTCTGGATAGTACGCACCAACCCTGTGGATGAACCTGAAACATTCAAATTCTTCAGTTATCAATATTGAAATGAAAAGTCCTTCATCATGAACAGAGTCATCAAACATCTGGAGGTAAAAGTGTGTCAGTCTTACACAATGGAAAGAATTGGAATTAATCTGTAATTTGATACATGTACCGAGAATACATCAAGAGTTACTTTCTGTACCTACATGTAGCTCGTATCCATATCAACAACAGGCAGCAGAGCCAATCAGGAGAAGGCGCATAGTCCATTCACACAAACAAAACAATTACTTCTATTATGATTTTTACCTACACTGTATCTTAATATATGTTATCTTGTACAATTCGTATCCATGTATGTATATGCATTGCGATCCAGGTGTTCACATCACTATAATAGACGATTTCCACTATGATCATGTCAGAATACCGGACCGTCTATCACTGCGACTTCAAAACATCCTTTTTGGGATGTCGAGTTGGCGTAATGGTAACGGCCGCAGGTATTTCTGGCTAGGCGATTTGGTGCCGGAGATCGTGAGTACGAGGCCCGGATAGGGCACGAGTCAAAAAATTGTCTTCCTTCGTCATTTGTGTTTCTTATAATATATTAAACACAATGTATCATATACACTTAGTGTTGTTGATCCGAAGGTTAAAATGTGAATTTCCTGTCATAATTGTACCCATGCTTAATATAGGTCCATATATATTGTATATAAGTACAAATATACTCATAACATACAGGTGATGATCTTGGGGTTCTTAAGCAAGCAATGAAAATACTAACACACATACTCAATTAAAATCTAAGCCACAATAAGCTATCTATACTTGGTTTGGTGTTGTGTAACCTAAATAGAACAGAGTCCAGCTGTTACCATAAATCCCAAGCTGTTATTAGACTGACTAGAGTTCCCGCTGAGACTGTCTGGTGTTTCTAACATTTAATACTGGTGAAGATGTCTATCATCTAAGAATGATTTAACTGTAAGGCATTTCTAAAAACAAGTTCTGATTTAACATGATCACATACAATCATTAAAGGTAGCATTTTATAATTCAGATGACTAAGACAACAACAAATATGAATACACATAAACTTTCAGATGTTGTACCCAGGTACAGTCAACTTTGAAAATAATTAAGACGGGAACATCAAAATTTCAGCAAAATGTAGTAAATTTGAAGTCCCCGGTTTCCAATCTTATATATTTATTTTCTGAAACAAAGAAACCTGAAATAATTATATTACTTTAGTATATCTTGTCATTTCTAAAAACCTTACTTCAGTGGTACACCAAAATTATTTCCTTGGTCCCCAGAAATTCGTTATAAAGGAAGTTGACTGTATATTTCCACAACCCAGAGGAGAAACTGATACCAAACAGTCATATAGGTCCCAGGTAAATGACTCACCTGTAACGATGCAATCACACTGGCCTTGTTGCCCATTGGCCAATCGTTGATGACCTCCACCCTGTTTCGTTTTTTATTGGACCCCGCTGCTGCATGATTTTCTATCAATTGTCTAAACTGATACGGTGAAAATATAACGAGGTCCTCTGCTAAAGTTGAGAGGTCAAGGTTGTGGATTAAAAGAATGTTTCCATTGTCTGTTGATACAAAAAGTTTTGTTCCATCTGGACTCAACTTTGACCTCATCAGTGGTTTATAATTAAACACTTTCTTTCCTTTAGTTCCATCTTCAGAGTAACTACAACAAGAGGATATTTACATATATGTGAAAATTTTACATATTTGATAAAGAAAACTTAATTTTAATCAAGTTCTTTTATAATGTACCTGTAAACACACTTTGACTACTAAAAAGCATTTCACACCATTGTAACTATAGGAAAATCTACTCATAGGAAAAGACATCGAGCAAAAATCTTTCTACCAATAATTGATTTTAAATTTTGTAAAAAGAAATAAAGACTGACATCAAAAATGTGTTGAAACTAAGACTTAGAGGCATCTGCTATCTAATCTAGATTTAACCAGTTTAGATCATCAGGGTTTGCGTTTCAGTCGTCCCTATATCATTTTCAAGCATAGAAATTGAAAAGGACCCCACTAATTTTCAGGATTCCCATTTAACCTTTGCAGAAGGACCCCATTTATTTTGGAAAGGACCCCATTTATAAAATACCCAGCGCTAACCATGATCATTACATGTATGTCAGGGGTAATTAGGTACCTGTTGATATCCCAGGTAAAAATACTGCCATCAAATCCAGAGGATACGAGCAGGTCTTTATTGCTGGCGTACTCCACATTTTTGACCCAACTCGAGTGACCATTTAGGTTCTGAAGTTTATACTTTAGGTACCGAGTATCCCACAAGGCTATGGTGCTGTCATCAGAGCATGTGGCTAGCACCCTGGTATCAAGGAATCTAAAACAGAAAAATACAATTGTCACAAATATTTTTTTTTCAGTATTATCCTGTTGTTCAAGTGGCTAGCACCCTGGTATCAAAGAATCTAATACACAAAATTACAATTGTCACATATATTTTGTTTTTTGTTTTTTTTTGTCATTATTATCCTGATGTTCAAGCATTTGACCCTGATTAAATAGCATCAACAGTTTTTTTTTTTACCCAATTAATGTGTAGTGTACATGTAGGACTCGGATACATACTTGACACAGTTGACACAATCAAGATGAGCCTTTTCTTTGTGGCCACACAGCTTTCCATTGAAGGGATCAAACAGGAGGATGCTTTTCCCCTCACAAGCAGCTGCCAGTACAGATCTGTTATCAACAGAAATTTCATTTTGTTTATCACACTAACCTGTACACACCAGCATCTATGACGTTCCTGTTCAGTGATAATATTCAAGATGGATTCTTTCAAAATAGCCTTGTACTCCTTTTAGATGTGGCCTGTTGAACTATTTATTTAAAAAATCACGGACTTAGATTGATCTAAGTGTGTGCAAATGTATATCATGTATATAAATACAAAAACATGATGCTATATGTAAACAGAAATTATTCATACTTATATCACGCTATCTAAGTTTTAGACTAAGTCTGTGCTTATATATACCGGTTTAATCTGTCCATCCAAATCCTTTTAATTTGTATATTAATCCTATGCTGTAATTGGAATGGGAGAAGATTTATATACCAGGCTATGCCTGTTGTCTAATCCCTTTGTTTTGAAACAAATATCTTTAAATTGTAAAAGTAGTAAAAAATAATACAATGGGAAAGAATAGTATTGCAAGGTGCAACCTTTGTTTTCTGAGTCTACCAGGTACTTGGATATATTTCTAATCACCTATTTAATTGTAGTGGTAATTGTTTCTTTATAGTAAATGAACTAAACTTTCATTCATAATGAAATGTGTCTGTGTTCTTTTTAAACATTCCATTCATTGCGAGTGATTCGATTGTGTTAACAAGGCAGGATCTGTACTGGAATAAGAGCTAGTGATCAAATAGGTCAAAATCTGTCCAGATTTAAGGAACATATTCAATGGATCTACACCCTACACCACTGTATCATGTTACTGATACACTTGTTGACCAGTACTGTATTTAACCTTAACATTTTATTAAACCTGATCTGACTTGGTGGTTCATTACGTCCGAAGTTGGAGCAAACACCATATATAAGACAGTGACTACCGGTAATCTGTTGAAAGTTCAGAGGAGGATCAAGGATTAAGTTGATGAAAAAAAATATCTTTGTCTAATCATTCAAATTCTGAAGACTTCATAGAGTTTCAATTTGTTCAATTTTTGGGTAATGCAATGTACCATATTCCTTGATGATTATAATAAGGATTAATAAGATACAGGTGATGGATGCAGAAATGTAGACTTTATATCAACATCATACAACATCTTGATAAGAAATGTCACCCTGGTAAAATACAAGATGTTTCCTGTCAAATCTGCTGGGGGTCATTTTCTCTTTAACTCAATCGGTAGATCTAGCTAGAGCGCAAGATAATTTATCAGATGACACAGGTTCGACTCTTAAAAAGTGCTTACCTTTGTTACAGAAAGAAATCAAAGAACTGTTTTAAACAAAGCACTAAATATTGACAACTGAATCATTTTCATTTTATGTAGGTAACTATAATTACTGTAGACAATGTCAACAAATTAAACTGAATGGACAAAAGCACAGGGTCACCCATACAGGTACAAATTGGACAAAGCCGCATTTAGGTAAAGGTCATGGGAAACATATTGTTAATAGCTTAATATAGTGGTACCGTTACAGTAAATTAGTGGACTTTACAGCAACAATTTCAACTTTTATTACTGCAATTACAATGGTGGTAATATATAATTGATTCTCTCGCATTGATTGACGTTCAGCTTCAACTACCCAAACATGACCAACAACAACATACCCGTCAGGAGAAAAGTCGAAGTTGAAAATGCCCCCTTGGTGTGTGTTAAGGGAACTTTCTGATGATTCCCAGGTGTGAAGAGGTTTGATGTTGGAATACAGCCCAGCAGTCACCTGGTTCGATTCGCCTGGAGTATTTGGTAATCCAAGTTGCCGTCTACCCTGCCACCGCCACGGACAAAAGACGTTCAAACCGCCTTTAGTTTTTGAAAATGTTTTCGAATAGTCATTACCGCGAGGTTTCATGCTGCTAATTACAGATGATTAGATAGGACATCACTTTTTGTTTTGATGCATTTCTCATGATCTAGCTTCTCATTTAATTAAAGAGTTCTTCTCAAGGGGGGTAACTCATACTTTTTTATCCCACCACCCAAGGGATATAATAAAATGGACTCGGGCTACACGCCTTTATATTCATACAGTATCAGTAAAATCACATAAAATAAAACAAGTATAAAAACGTTAGTTAACTTTTGAACGACACAAGAGACATAAATTAATTACTTTGTTTAATTTTTTGTTTTATACAACACAGTTTGAAAGTAAAACTGTTATTTGAAGAACTTGCATCTATAGATCATCCTGTGCAGAGCGGACATCAAAAGGCTTTAATATGTCTCTCACGGGGGATTTTTTCATAAACATATAACCATTGCGTGGCATTGCCTTTATATAACCCTATCGGCTTTAGTTGACATTCATGACGCTATAAATGCCATTAACTAATTGCTGACGTCATCATTATTATGACGTCATAATTATAACGTTGAAAGATTTTAATTGAAATTTTGATGAGATGAATTGGCTTCCATAGGCAATATCACGGACTTAGATAGATAATATAATTCCTCGGCAATATATGAATCCCAACAGGACAATGGAAAATCCAACATGAAGGGCTAGCATGCGCATGCTTCATTGAATTTGCTTTTGCAGTTGACATTCATGTTGTCTATGAATGCAAACTGAAAGCAGTCAGTTCAATACTTAAAAATATTATAAAATGCTAGGATTTTTAACTAAAAGAGTGGTGAAACATCTACAGGGCTGGTATTGAATGTCAAGTTTTGGACACGTTGGAATATTTAACCATCGTTTGGCATGGTCACTATATAACACTGCCGAATTGAAATGACATAACGGATGCCATTGAACGAATGTTGACGTCATTATTATAAGGACGTCATAATTGTAACGTTGAGCAAGCATACACGATAGATTCAAAATTATTTGAGCTAACTAGTGAAAAATAAAAAGTGTACTTGAACATCTTTATAAAGTGAACAGATTCTTTAAATGGTAAATACAAGTATTGAACTGCTTTTAGTGACGTCCCGGGTATCATTGTCCGCACAGGGACACGGGAACTTGCCCGCCATACTGCAACGATTCTTAAATGGGGTGGGAAATCACGTGACAAATATCAGGACTCAGTGTCAGGTATGCTCTCTGGGAGTCAAATAATTTCTAGAAACAATGTCGTGGTTGTATAAGCCCTGACCACCAAATAGTTCTAGAGGGTTGGTCGTGAAATAACGTTAATTCATTATGAATTGAGAATATAGGTTATCGGTACCGTTCAAGCACATTTCTCTATAATAAGATGTGGTGTCCTTTGCTCTCGCGATTTCTTTAGTAAATATGAAGCACAAGTCTTTAAAATAAAGATAGGAAAGATTCATTTTTATCGCCCTTCAAAAAAGTCACATAAAAATAGTTGTCGTCAGCTGCCTTATTGAAATTGTGAACTCCATGTCCCCCATTCCCAGACCTAACGTTTTCCCCGTGAATGAAGTTTAGCGCCATTCTGTAACTTGTTTTAGTGCCATCAGGTTTTGACCAAGTATGTAATTATTATTTCCCTTCTCAATGTGTATTTAGTAAAAATACACAGGAAGGGGGTGCTTAATTTTGATTATTCTTAGAAAACATTTTTGTCATTCCGTGTATAGGGTACTTGAAGAGACTGTGCGGTCAATATCTTGGTATTGGGCTGGTCGAAATTAATGTCCTTTTCAACATTTTTGTTTCCGGATCATATATTTACATAGAATAATATCTTCCTTTCTTTTTTCCGCTCAAGGTACGCTTTAAGTTCTTTAATAGTTTACTTTAATAAACGCAACTTGACACTTTGCCATTCATCAAGTATGCCTCTGGCCAAATATAGAACTTTACTACCACAGGGACCTAAGAATTTGCGACAACTACAGTTGAGTGTAAGCTAACCTTTACACCTAGTGCACTAGTAGTGCACTACGTTTAAACTAGTAGTGCACTACATTTAAACTACAGGTAAACTAGTAGTGCACTACACCCTGAACCCCATATAGGTCAAATACCCCTACAGGTAAATGGGCAGTCCCATCCATCTACCTGTGATTTTTACCTGTACCTCACCTTTGTCGTCTGCTAGTACTTTGAAGCTGGCCTTATCATTAGTTAATATTTATAACTTTAAGGTATATCTATGCATCTTATGTATTTATTTTTCTCAAACAACCTTTTATCTTTCATTTCAAAACTAGAAACTGTGAAATCATGATAATTACTCTTACAATTTTCTCCAAAAATTTCTTGCATACATCATATAAATAAAATAGAAAATTAATATTTATCTAGCAGTTTTGATGTCTTATATTTCTTTTAATATTCACTATTATCGTTATTTTTTTTTTTTATTAATTTACCAATTCACAATCAAGTATATTGAAAAATTGAAGGAATATCTATTGATTATTATTTGTTTAAAAGTATATTTTTAAATATTGCAAAAACTGATTGCGAAAATAACAAATAAATATTCTTTTATTACTTAATTGAATTAGATATATATTTTTATAAAATACATTCATGCCTAAGATCCATATATTTATGAACTATAGAGTTTTGATAATCTTTATTTTTAAATGTTTTCTATATTAAGATCTGTATGTATATATATCACCACATACAACAGTGTTAATATAAATATATGAATTTGAAGTTGAAAAAAAGTAATACAACAATAAATTAAAACTTATTCAGATTGTTCAGTATGGGACAGATGTTTTGATTTGACCCTCAGGCCTGAGGCAATTACATGACCTGTCTCAACCTTGTCCAGGAACACCTGCTGACATAAGCCTGTCAGTGACATAATTGAGGTGTGAATTTCTCATCTGACTAGCTATCACTGGTCAAATTTGAAACCAATTTGATTAATAAAGGGCTAAGCTGGATATGACCAGGATCATAAATATGATAATACATATGTTAACTTTAACTAGGGTTTATCAAGTTTATCTGAAATTAAAAATCTTTGAGAATATATCTAGATATTTACACATTTCCCTTTAAATAATGGATATTTTGAGAACTTTAATCCATTTTTTTGTTTCATTCAAAACATTTAATTATACAATGATAAATTGATAGTACATAAAATAACATTGAAATTAAGAATATAAACTCTCTGGCTCAGTCGCTTCATTATAGTTTGATAATAAAATACGAACATTCATTATACTTAATTTTGTTCTAATTATCAGTATAAAAGTATTTTAAAATGATGCATTTCCAATATTTAGGCCTAAATATAGAAGGCAATTACAGGTTGTATTAAATATGACTTGAAGGTTTATGCATATATGTAATAATGATTTAAAAAAAAGCAAGGTCAGTTTAATGGAATCATTTTAATTAATTCTATATTGTAAGACTAAGTATACAACAAATAAATAATATGCAGTTATATTAACCTAACTTAGAACAAAGTAAGCCTATACCAGTCACATGTATTGTACTTTTAAATCAACCTAATGACTAATATAAAATCTAACTAAAAGGGACAAATATAGATCTTCGGGTAGAATCCTTTACCCTCCAGGCATAACATACATGTACCTGACCTGCCTGGGCCACATCCTCAGGTACAGAGGTCAAGATAGTGGACACCCCTAGGCTGTCTGTAGTTAGCCAGGTGTGAATTTCTCACCTCCCTCTCCCCCACAGCCATCACTGGCCAAGTCTGATTAAAGGCCTGAGGGCCCTAGCCTGTTAATTGATTAATGATGATAACATTGATTACAGTCAATTGGATTACATGTAGATGATTGTTGGTATTTTGATATGAAGAAGGAATTGGCTTTTAATGTTCTCGTGAAAGTAATGTTTTATTATATTAGTTCTTGATGTTTTTATAACCTTTCATTTGTATGCATTGTACCTGAGTGTATAGTGAAACAGAATACCAAATACTGGTACATGTAGGTAGTACTGCCAGAGACTTATAAAACCTTGTACGTCTCTGATATTGCACAGCTAGCTTCTTAATGTCAAATATTAAAGTAATTTGTTATTGAAACAACTATACTAAGTACAAAATATGTTCTTCTGATATCTATTTTTTATATTACAATCTGTTGTTTACTTTATTTTCTGTATATATTTTTAGTAGGATTAACTTAATAATTTCAACATAAAACATGTGTTATACCATTTTTTATTTGAACACATACCTTTCAATTTAATTGTAGAATACAAATATTTAAATAGAAAAGAATCATTTTTACTTCTTTAAAAAAGAGTTATAAGTTGGTATATTTAAACTATTATTTTATTTAAAATTTTGACATGTAGTGGATTAATTTATTGAAGTTATTATGATAAATATCTTCTGGCATAAACTCAGAATTGTTCATTATTGTACTTATATGAGGAAGTACTGACAAACTAATGACTTCAATAGTATAACATAAGTACAGGTAAATCATATTACATCTGTACAGGTAAGGACACAGGTAGGTATGGACCCTCCCATTACCTGTAGGGGTTTTTGTGGTGTAAAAATACTCTATTATAACATCCTAGTTCAGGTCCAAAACTAGCTGTAACAAATTCTCAGGTCCCTACCGATACTGTGTTTTTTGAAGGTCCAAAACTAGCTGTAACAAATTCTCAGGTCCCTACCGATACTGTGTTTTTCGAAAGATATCATTTTAAAGGCTTATTTATTCGGCCAGTGATTTCAACCAAGCAACTTTTCACTACTTTTAAGCTTCATAGTTCGCTTTTTCAAAAGAAACATGTAACCCGCTGTTGCCTTGAAAGCGACTCATATGGATCAATTTGAACGAAGTTGATTCAACCGACCATCCCAGCATCATGTCAAATACCGTCACTCTATGCTTCTGTGACATAGTAGCCATAACGAATGTAATAGTCCGTAGCTAGATGATAATTTATGGAGATGGAAGCCATCTTTAAGGGCCCCGCCATTGAAACATAAAGTCGATATGATATCGAGTCTCAATAGGGGCAAATATAAAATGCTTATGAACAGTAGGCATAATGTCCTTAACATGCTCATCAGTTCACATTACTTACAAATTGGTTGCATACAAAATGTAAGCAAATTCTAGAGCACTGATGCGCCAGGAGGGTCCTGGTGTCGCACAGTTTAAGCCATTTTGATCCATCTTTTCATTGTACAAATTTTGCTAGGTTTGATCCCGGAAGCTACCAGCCAAATATCATGTATCTAGGCTTTGTGATCCTTCAGAAGTTGCATAAAGTAAACGTTGTTGACATGTACTGCACCACCAACTAAATTGACCCTTTTGGCAGCTGAGCTGCACAGCTGCCCTTTTGGCAGGTGGACTGCAAAGCAGGAAATTTAAACATGAACTCCAACACCTGATCAATGAAAACATACTTTTTATTATATTGAAGAAATGTGTACACAGGATGATGGAAGATGATAAAAGTCTATGAGCATGGTAAAAGTTAACATAAGAAACTATCATTAATACGGTCTTGCTGCTTCTGATAAGTTCTCAATTCCAAAATATCGTAGATATATTTTGCAATGAAATAAAAAAAAAAGTCAACATGCAATATTTTTAATGCAAATAACCATGATTGTGTTTTCATGAATATTTTAAGCTCCCTGGTCCACAATTAAATTGTATTCATTATCAGGAAATACCTTGAAAAGTGCATACCATATTCACTGAAAAACTGATCAAATACCCTAGACTCCTTTAAACTGTCAATGATATAAGTTACGGCCATCAAATAGAATAAAACCTATTTCTAGACCTTCAATCTGTCCATTTCTTATGTTATGACCACTGAATAGAACAAAATTCATTCATATCACACTGAAAGATAAACCAATACTTTACATAGAATAAACATAAAAGCCCATTTCATCAGAAAACATCTCAAAATACAGACTTGCAGATAACAATATATGTCAACAAAGATTAGTAACAAAATCCAGCAAATCTTTTTATCCATGATTGTACATGGAACTGACTTCTCCATGTCCGGGATCTGTAGCTGCTGACTGAAAAGGGCACATGCTGGATTTTCCTGTTAGCTGGTTTTATAGAAAGGGCACCTGCTGAATTGGCTTGTTAACTGGTTTTATAGAAATGGTACCTGCTGAATTGTCCTGTTAGCTGGTTTTATAGAAATGGTACCTGCTGAATTGTCCTGTTAGCTGGTTTTATAGAAATGGTACCTGCTGAATTGTCCTATTAGCTGGTTTTATAGAAATGGTACCTGCTGAATTTTCCTGTTAGCTGGTTTTATAGAAATGGTACCTGCTGAATTTTCCTGTTAGCTGGTTTTATAGAAATGGTACCTGCTGAATTTTCCTGTTAGCTGGTTTTATAGAAAGGGCACCTGCTGAATTTTCCTGTTAGCTGGTTTTATAGAAATGGTACCTGCTGACAATTATTCCCTGAACAGTTCTATAACCGATTGATTCACAGACAAGTAACTACCACAGTGGGCAGCTTCACACACGAAATGTACATAATGAATCAGACTTACTGATCCTCCAAGATAAATACAACACACTATAGAATAATGATTATTGTCCAATTAGCACTCCCCTACAACATCAAAACTAGGTCTGCCTTCACATAGCAATGGCTTATTTCTACCCAAAATAGATTAAATCTGTGGTTTAGTTTGATGAATGGGACATCGCCTATGACAAGACTCGTGTAACAATTATCATTTCATTTCTCTGAAGTTTCATCGTGGCCCTGGCTACAAATTAAAAATCCATTAAGTTGTAGTATTTGTTCACTGTCATCTACATACTATAGTTTAGTTGGAACATTTTATACATATTTACACCAATGTTTATTTACATATTAAAATGTTTATACAAGACTTAGATATACTGTAAGCAGTGTTGTAATATTCTGCCTCTAACTTCTCTATATATTATAGATTTTCCTGTACACATGAACCACAAAATGTCTGACGACTAGCAATGTCAGAGGGTGGAGGCATGACACAAGTAGTAAAACAAATCCATCTGACCAAGTAAAACAGAATGGGATAAAAACTGATAAAATATGCAAATGATGATGGTTTCAAGCACATAAGACATATTCCAATAAATATTCATTTTTTACCAGCAATTTAGATAAAAGCCTTTTAATGAAGACTGATTCTAAACTTTTGTTTTTCTCCTAGAAAGAAACTTATTTGATCAGGTTGCGAAATGGTTTGGAAAAAAAGCAATTGTTTATATAAAGTCAATTTGTGTAAGATTGCATAGCTTTTGTGATTTCCTTAATTTAGATTTTATCAAAACAGGCATACTCAACAGAGAAATAGAATCCATATCATTAAAGATTTCCACTCTTTATAAACAGTGGAGAATACTATTCATATTTCTTTAAAAATATATCTTTCAAAAGTTTGGTAAATTCAAATCTTTAAATTTGAAGATTAAAACATGAAGTTACACTTAAAACAATTGGAGCGCCGTATTGTGTGGTTAATTGATCTGTGGTATGTCTATAACGAGGTTAGAAAACCCATCGTCATCACTGTCGTCAAACATAGGGGCCACAGCCAGGGGGTCCCCTTTCCCTCCTTGTGCTTTCCGACCCTCCACACAATCTGCCTTGCGTCCTTTTTTACCTCCTGCCTCTGGAGTTATTCCACTTCCCATCTGTCTCTTTCGACGACTGTCTTTTTTGTTTAAGCTGCGCTTTCTATCAAGGTTGGTGATAGCTTTATGAGGAATGTTAACACTCGGAAGGTTTTTTGTTACGGCTTTTCCTGATTTTTTAGTATCCAGTGTTTTAGAGACATCATCCTTGCCGTTTTGCCCGTGATTGTCTGCAGCTGATTGATTGCTGTTGTCCGTCGCGTTTTCTGTTAGCGTGTCGTTGGCCTCCCCAACATCTGATTGGCTGTCTGAAACAACAGAGGATGCACAGCTGGATGACGTTGCCTCGGTGTCCTCATGCTCCAAACACAAGAGAAAGCCACTGACCTCGATCAGATTGTCCTCTATATGGTTCTGACAGAATGAGTTTGGGCATTCCTGACACATCTTCACCGCCACTTTACCACACATGTCACAGTGATGCCAAGGACAGTACCAGCTCCCTGTAATATATAAACAAAAGGTCAATGGTGTCTGTATCACACACTGTTTTAACATGACATGTGAAGATAGCAGATGCTTCAAACTTGAAACTACTTGAATTAGATGGTTTACAAAGCTTTGAAATGTTTAAATTTCAGGGTTTCACAAGAGTATTTTGGGAATCACCACCCTACAAGAGGCAAGCATATCATAGCATTTAAATCCACTTTTTTAAATGCAGTATTTTTAAACACATTTATGATTCAACTCCTTTGGATTTATGTGACTTTAAAAGACTTCAGATCTATGAAATGTCTACCACAAAACTGCTGTCTTGCACTCAATCAAATGGAAGTGATGGGCTAATGATTGATTATGGTTGAAAATCGAACAGTTTGTCCTTTAAGATTTCAATTATCAAATGCAAAATCCATTATCGATATCATTGCTTCATTCAAATTAATTGTTAAATGTTTAATGTAAAAATGTATTTTAATAGTCACATACTCCTTTGATATTTTACCATATGCTAGTAAAACTGTATAAAAATTGCTTGAAATCCTTTTATTCTAAAGAACAAAACCTGAAGTATTGATAGCACCATTGTCCATTGATAGTTACAGTAGTTTTCTAACCTAAAGTGTTCACAACGAATTATGATGAGATGAACATGGTAACAGAACATGCCTCATGAAAAGGCAAAAGTGCCACTATTTTTGCAGCCTAGATTATAAACTACTAGAAATGCTAGCTCACTAACCGTGTGGTGGTCTGTTGAGTTTGAGACACTGGAGGTGATAGACTTTGGGACAGCCAGCCTTGTCACACATGACCAGCTCCCCGCCTTCCCCACATCTAAAACACTCATCCTCATGTTCCTTCTTGATATCTGTTTTAATCTTCCTGGGCTTCTTTTTCTTCTTCTTTGCCTCCAATGCTTCTTTAGCTCGTCGCTCATTGGCAACAGCCGCAGCAGTCTGCAATCACACAACCCCAAGATTAGGGACACAAACACTTTAAGTCAATTAAAACATTGTTCCCTTGCCACATTCCACTAGTATTTATCAATTAACCATGAAAACCAAATATTTTTCTTACTATAGACATGGATAACCACTATTTCACTGATGTGACTTTTTCTCTTGTCACAGACACCCAAAGGTTGAGACAAGTTACACATGCTCTTTGCACATTCTCAACAATTTTATGATGCAATTGCAACAATAACATGACGCCATGTCGACTATTCTATCACATTACATTAACCTTTTCTAGCATTGATGTAACATCAATATTATGTATATATGAGGTTATACAGGATAAGATTATCAAGCTGCCATACACTCAGCAAGCCTTGTGTTTGATAACTTAAGAATCTTTCCCAAGGGTTGAGATCTCTGCCTTAAGGGGGCGAGAGATTTCATAAGTCTCACCTTGGGTCGAACTCCTAGAAATCCACTACAGTTGGGTGCTCCACAACAACAGGCTGTCTTATCATTACCAAGGCATTCCAGATTGTAGTTGAAGGTCAGCTCAGAGCCTGGCAACAAAATATAAATCAATTATATGTCATATTTTCACCTTGCGCAATAAAACTAATCTTATCCATTATAGAGCTAAATTTCTTGTTCAGTACAATCATGACTGATGACTACTTTTATTGACTTTATTCTAACTTCTTTATTGATAGAAATGTGTATTTGAAAACATAAATAACATAATTATAAATGAATGTCTGATTAATCTTCCATTGATCTTCTGACATTAATTTGAATGTCAAATGAAAATTATAAAAGATTATAAAACTTGCTATTGTCAAGAGACAAATTCCTTCATTCAAAACAACTCACTTTATCACCACCAACATAGTTTAAGTCTTCAATGCATGATTGTTCACCTTGGACGTGACGAAAGTATAAACCTTTCAATTTGTTCTGATAACTAACCTGCTGGTATGTCATGGAGGGCAAAGAGGCCAACACGAACATCTCCATTGACTGTCCACTTCTGTGTCTCACAGTTAGGATTGCAGCAGTGGTTCATAAATCGAGACAAGTTGCCTTTGGGGCCTGCATCTATAATTCTACAAGAAGAACAGGTGGATGAGATGTTTTAGTTTAGGGTACCAATATACAAAGCTGTGATATAACAACGGTCCTTAGGTACAACATTTAATCCTTGTATTTTTTCAGCGACACAATTAAGACAAGGTATGCAGTATATCCGATACGTTTCACAATACATGAATCACCACATGGTATGCATCATGATACAATACATATCACGTACTTGTCACATCTTTCTGTACAAACATATAGCCATTATCTTCTCTTGTTTTGAAAAAAAAGTCATGCAATAAAACAAATCAAAAAGACTTAGAATTCCAAGCTGAATTAAGTTATGTAATAATGTAAAATATGTCATGTATTCTTTAATTAATTCAGATATTGTACAACCATAGGTATTCTTTTTTACGAAAATATTCCCAAATATTGACAATCAATGGATAATCGTTACCCAGGACTGGTAACCAATCAAAAACAATAATAATTGGCCATATGCAACTTTTTAAGTATTACAAAACTATTGGTGCATGTCACGATGCATCTGTGAATAGCTACACCTCTAATATGCCAAAAACTTTTATCAACATCATCCATTTGATTATCAATACCTTACATACCAAGCATATCAATATCAGTTGGAACATTTGTACTTTGAGCGGTAAGTTAATCAGGTCATTGATGGACCAGATTCCCAGAATCAAAGTCATTTATCTCCCCTTTGTTGGAAAATGGCCGTGGATAGAGTACACCCATGACCACTTTGGAAGGGTATTATACATTATTACATTAAAATGTTTATAGATTATGCTAAAAGTTACTTTTATTTTATGAGATTACCTTTTGTTTGAATTTATGGGAAGGTTTTGTTCTAAAATTTTAATATTTGATAAATTTTTGTTGAAATGTGCACATAAAATGTCTGAGAAGAGAATGAAACAAACCTGCAATATTAAGGAACAATTCACAATTCAGTGTGAAAACTTCATAAATGTGTATCCAAAAATACAACTTACTAATATGAAATGGTTTCATTCCAAAAATATAATTTAAAGCCTATTCAGTCATTTTTAATAAATCATTAAAACAGAATTTTTTTCTGAAGTTAACCCCAGCAGTAAAGGTTGTTATTCCTCACAATGATAAAAGGCAATGACAATTTTGGCGAAGACAGTCTTGGAAATATCTATCCCTTACCTGTTTTTGTCCAGTGTCAACATGTAGAAATTAGAAATATTGGTCTCATGGGCCGTATCAATTCTTTTCTTCACCTCCTGCTCGTCAATCAGGTCTCCTACATACTCATTCACAAACTGTCCCTGTAAAGTTATCAAATCAACGTCAATACCATTATAACGAAGTACTTAAAGTAAACATAAACTGTCTACACTTCAATCTGTAGAATCTGTTCCATGAATGACAATATTAAATACAGAACAATTTAAAACCAAATAAATTGGTCTTATCTGTGTTCAGTTTACACAATAAAGTAAAATATTATAATGGAGATTTCTTTCTATTTCAACACACAACCAGTACCTTTTTAACATTGACTAGAGTTTTCAGTCCCCAGCCTCTGCCCTCGGCAGTTTTAAATGGTACAGAGTCTGGATAGGTTCGTTTCTGGAAGCGCTGGTTCTGACATTTATCACCAGCAGGGCACACAGCTGGGTTACACTCGTACATCAGCATACGGTTTAGACAGTCCGTTTCACTGCTGCACGGATTCTGCTGATCTGGTCTACATTCACACCTCGGAATCTCGGATAAGTCAGCTTTATAAATCTGCACACTACCCAGAGGAACATTTGACTGTGAATTAAAAAAAACACACAATCAGTTTATTTATTAAACATATTTTATGCTTCTGGTATTTATTCAAAAGTTGAAAAAAATGGACAAAGAAATCAAGCCAATCTATTGTTATTAAATGATTTTCTACATCAACTTATAGGAAATGCCATTTCATTATTTCTATTCACTGCATTTCAACTTGAGTACCAAATCAACACACTACACCACAAATCCTTATTTGATTATTAATTTTGTCTAAAACTTCCTTCAAAAACTTGAAAGGGGCTGGTTTTTTGTGTAATACTCACTTTGCCAAACTTGTAAGGGGCTGGTTTTCTGTGTGATACTCACTTTGACAAACTTGTAAGGAATTGGTTTTCTGTATAATAATCGCTTTTACAAACTTGTAAGGGGCTGGTTTTCTGTGTAATACTCACTTTTACAAACTTGTAAGGAGCTGGTTTTTTGTGTAATACTCACTTTTACAAACTTGTAAGGAGCTGGTTTTTTGTGTAATACTCACTTTTACAAACTTGTAAGGAGCTGGTTTTTTGCGTAATACTCACTTTTACAAACTTGTAAGGGGCTGGTTTTCTGTCAGACTTTTGTTGTTCTATCTGTTCCTTGTTCTCCTTGGCTTTTTTCCACGATTTGAAAGCTTCCATGGCCTCTGTTACCCCTGGAGAGAGAATAAAACAATAAATCCCATCACATTCACACATTGAGACATACGCAAGAGAAAATCAGGTAACTATTGCAAAGACAAAGTGACAGTTACCTTGACCTTAAATGAGAACATGCGGAAGGTATTGTCATAGCAACCCCTTGTATGTTTCTAAAGTTCTGTTAAGTTATGAAGTTGCTAGTTAGTCCAGTCAAATTAGCCAAAATATATGCCTAACCGGGACAAAATTGCAACAGAATTTATTTTCATATTTTTGGAATGGCAGATACCTATACTGTAACAGAAATAAGTCTACCAAAATCTAACTTTGGAAAATCACTTTTTTCCGCACTAATTGGGATCAAGAAATAAGCATAATTGCTCAATAGTGCAACTTTAAAGTGAAATATTGAATTCTCAAATATTATTTTTATATTTAACTAATAACTACATTGTATAACTAGTTTATATTTAATACAAACAACTAAATTAAATAGATAGAAATTATTGCGTCAAGAAATTATGTACAGTCAAAAGTCACTTAAAAGCATCTGAATGTTGAACATACAAGCTTTTTTGCATTTTTTAGACAAAAAGAAAATAAAAAAATATTATAAGCATCATTGCTAGATATGAATTAATCCATTAAAATATTACATATGTTTTAAACTTTCTCATGTGAGACATTTTGCTTTCATACAGGTTTTTTTTCTAATCTTGAAAGTTGGCTGCGAGGCCAATTTTGAACAGTTTCAATGTCAATATTGAACTATTTCTCAATTTATACAACCTGTATTTTAATAATGTAAAAAGCAACTTGTAAAATTCTTTTCACATGCTTTCATGTATATACAATGGTAATTTTAAATACTTATTTGGTAAGGTCAGTTTGCTAATATATTGATAATCAAATATTCAAAACACCATTGCATGTTATTTGGACAGAATGGCAAAAAAATGCATAACTTTTTTTGTGTTGTATCCGATTGCTAAATAACTTGGCTTGGCTAAAAACAATAAGATTGTCTTGATGGCTAATGCGAATTGTGATTAAATAAAATATTTTGGGTTGGATAAAAAAAATATTTTCTTTTGTTCCATAATGGTCAGTAGTAAAAATACAATATTTTCAATTAAATTGTTAGGTTTTTTGGATGTTTAAACTCGGATTAATTGCATTGAAACACCCATTTCATGGAAATAATTCTGACAAAGTCTTCATGAAATCTGATTAAACTTGGCAGAGAAATAAGGAATTTCATTGTTCAGAATAGTGGACTTCGCCATTTTTGATTGTTCAGGTAAAACTGAATAAGGTAGTGGTTTCAAGATTTAATTTTAAGCATAAAGGCAAAGTTATTTTACCCAATTTATTTTTTAAGATAAACAATGCAAACACTTTATGAAAATAAAAATGACTTAAGCATTTGCCTTCCTTATTATTAAAATACATGCGAAAGCGATATGCAAAAGTTTCAATATGGACCTCGAAAAAGTGCAAATTCAGCACAATTTGATGACTGATGTTTAATAACTTTTTTGTATGTTAATCAATCATCAGTTGAATTAAATATTTAAATTAAATACCATTATTTTAAACATTGAATTTAATCTTATTTTGCTGCAGAGAATATTACATGATATTTTCTGCTCTTAAAATGTGAAAAAGTAAAATATCGTCAAGTAAAATGGATTTTTAGTGTTATTGATGGACCAATATTTTTTCAACATTACATATCAGAAAAACGATTTTGGCGAATCTGTAATATAAATAAACTGGTTATGACATGTAACTATTCATTTTACACTCAGAATTGCTTAATAATTAGTTATTTCACTTCAAAGTTGGCCTAGTAAGCAATTACGCTGACATTCCTGACCCCTAATTTGTGCGAAAAAAACGATTTCCCAAAGGTAGATTTTGGTAGACTTTTTTCTGTTAAAATATAGGTATCCACCTTCTAGGAAAACTAAAAATAAATTCTGTTGCAATTTTGTCCCGGTTAAACCCTACATTGACTAGTGTGATGACAAAGATTTTTTTTCTTGAAATTCAAAATGTCATAAATCAAATGTCTATTTTTCATATCATGTTGAGAAGAATATCCAGATTAAGAATCAAATTTAATTTGCAAAAATATTGTACAAAGAAATGTAACCAATGAGACAATTTCTGAAATATTTCCTAGACCAACACAAGTCAGAAATATTCTATACATTTTATAGGAGTACCAACCATTAGTATATATAAACTTCATTTATTTTACAATGATTATGAAACAAGTTATACAACTTATATTAATCACTCTTGTTGACCCAGATGCTAGCGCAACCATTAGTAGACAGGAATCAAACATCACATCATACCTAAAAGTGTTTTTATTTTGTTGTTCTAGAATTGGAAAGCATTTTTTGTTTATTATTTGGAATATCTCTCTGATGATCATACACTACATATACCGGTGCGCATCTCTCATGTTTTGAATTTAGTAAGAGACAGGGAAGGAATTAATCAATATTTCATAACCTGTTGCATATTCTGCGTCATTCGTCATGTCCTTCACCTAAGCTCTCTACACCCCTGTGTGCGACGCAACACCTTGTTGATAAGGCAAGAAGACTAGTTTGATGTACATCAAAAGAATTTCTCGGTCCTGTAAAGGTGGAAAATGACAGGCTTTGAAGTTGGCTGCCACTCCTTTGTAATCTTCACGTAACAGCCAAGACATTGGTCAGGTTTTATTACCCCAAGACGAATCAAACTGCTATCTTCATGCCTTCAGTTTTGCCATGACATATTCCAGGGGTGTAGAGAACGTAGGTAAATGAAACCTCTGGGTATCAAGACTGATTCATTGTTAACAAGTGCCAATTGTAATGGGGTACCATTACAGATGTCCCCCAAACTACCCCTTTGGTCGGAACTGATGAGCCCAATGAACTCACAATGGAAATATAGCTGACACCCCATATATCCGACAATGTCCGTGGTGTCCTACTACAGTTATATATAAAATTTCATTGAAATCGGACAATATATAAATTTCGACCAATCAGAAGCCAGGAAATAGCGGCCATGTTGACGAATCACGAAACGGAGGTTATGACAATGTCCGTGGTGTCCTACTACAGTTATATATAAAATTTCATTGAAATCGGACAATATATAAATTTCGACCAATCAGAAGCCAGGAAATAGCGGCCATGTTGACGAATCACGAAACGGAGGTTACGACAATGTTGTTGGTGTAATACTACACATATATATTAAATTTCATTGAAATCGGACAATATATAAATTTCGACCAATCAGAAGCCAGGAAATAGCGGCCATGTTGACGAATCATGAAACGGAGGTTATGACAATGTCCGTGGTGTCCTACTACAGTTATATATAAAATTTCATTGAAATCGGACAATATATAAATTTCGACCAATCAGAAGCCAGGAAATAGCGGCCATGTTGACGAATCACGAAACGGAGGTTACGACAATGTTGTTGGTGTAATACTACACATATATATTAAATTTCATTGAAATCGGACAATATATAAATTTCGACCAATCAGAAGCCAGGAAATAGCGGCCATGTTGACGAATCATGAAACGGATGTGACGACAATGTTGTTGGTGTAATACTACACATATATATTAAATTTCATTGAAATCGGACACTATATAAATTTCGACCAATCAGAGGCCTCCATTTTCGTTTCGGTGGCAACCAAACTTTACGAAAATGTTACCATGTTATTCAGCATCCCTTAAAACACCCATGTACCAATTTTTACTGAAATCGGAGACTGAATTTTGAAAACCGGAAATTAGCTCTGGCGGCCATCTTGGACTTCCGGTCGCGAAAAAACAACCCGTTTTCACACACCCCGCCCCTAATGAGTATGTGTGTGAAGTTTCGTGAAGATCCGTCCAGTAGTTTTTGAGAAAACGGTCGGAAACCTCCGCGGCGGAAGAAAGTTGAAGAAACAAGAATAATAATAATAACTAGAATTGCAATTGCGAGCAATAGCGGAAGTCACCCCTCCCCGCAAGCCGATCCCCCACAAACCCTTGTGAAACATTATAGTTGATTCCGTAAAGCCATAATGAGCATTCATAGCAAATTTGAACGGAATCGGACAATATCTTAATTTTGACCAATCAGAAGCCATAAAATGGCGGCCATTTTGTTTGATTTCAAAACCAAAGTTACCGTTGTGTTCGGTGTGTACTGTTACCCGTTCATACAAATTTTGAGCAAAATCGGACGATATCTGAAATCCAACCAATCAGAGACCAGGCATTGGCGGCCATTTTGAAAAAATTATTTAGTTTTGACTTCGTTAAATTAACGGACATCATACAATCATCATATAATACAAGTTTAATCGTAACCGGCCAAAGAGAAAAAAAGTTATAGCGTCATAAACATTTGTTGTTTTTTTTCATAAAGAGGCTGTGGCGGCCATCTTGTATGCGCAATCGACCCAAAAAAAGTGAATTGCACATCTACACGTACCCACCAATAATCCGTCAAAGTTTCATTCGAGTGTGATTAGTCGTTTTAGAGATATGTCCCGGACAAGAATGAGTGTAGGAATAATAATAAGAATAATAATAATAATAATAATAATAATAATAAGAATAACAAAGAAACGGAACAATAACAATAAGTCACCCCACTTCGTTGGGGGTGACTTAATAAGAAACCGAGCAAAAACAATATGTCCCCCCACTTCGTTTGGGGGACATAATAATAAGAAACCGAGCAAAAACAATATGTCCCCCCACTTCGTTTGGGGGACATAATAACCAATCTGTTTCACGTTAACATTAGGATTTATTAACCATGCTCCTTTCTCTTTGCTCTGCTATAGTAGTAACTAACTGTTAACAAAATGCTATACATGTCTTTACTACCTACCATTAGAGAACACCTTAGCCAGGTGTTTCCCAAGACTGGACTCCTTGCTCCCCTTATCCCCTTCTTGGAATGAAAATACCCTGTAAAAAATATCAGTTCACTCAAATTAATTTTCAGTTATATTTCAAGTACAAATGTACACAAATATACTGCATAAAGAAATTTGTTCATGAATTGGCAAAATGTAATATTATTTTTACTGAAAGTGGGAAGAAATTCTTCTGACAGTTTTCCTCAATCTGGGAAAAAACAACCCATTTTTTTTTTTTAAATATGGGCAGCAGCATGTATTTGTATGGAAGGACTCAGCAAAAGTAACTGACCGTCTTATGTCTTACTGTTTTATCACTAATATAGGCAAAATATAAGTTTTTCTTACTGATATCATCAAGAAACAATTGCTTTTCAGAACCTTTTTCCTAGATCCTCTTTACCACTTACATTAAGACCTTTAACAAGCGATTAATTTAAGTTGACAGTTTTGTTTCACAGCTGTTTTCAAAATATCAAATAAATTACTTGACTACATTTACTGGCAATCCTTACCTGCCCATGTGAATCCAAAAATAGTCATGAGAACCAAAGAATCGTACAGGAAACTCGCCAACTTGGTGATTCTTCTCTTGGATATTCAAAGGCACATTATGAGGGCAGCAAATCTCACCAGGCCACCATCTACAGAAGGAAAGAGCAACTCTGCATATTAGGGCGACACACACAATATTTCATATTTCTCAGCAATTCAAAGAAACCTGCAACTGGCAAGAAGAGTTGGAATTCATAGCTGTGTTGATTTTATGGAGTATTCTCCTTGTATAGAAGGCTTAAGCAAGAAAGGATTTTAACGTGAAGGATTGACTCCTGTCATTGTCTGAACCATAGAATCTCTTTCAACTTTGATTTCAAATACAGTCAAGCCTCTTCAACCTCGGTTTACTCCAATATCCCTCATTCATGGAAGTTTGTTTGGTCGGATCATGTTTGTACATATTCTTTGTAAAGGAATAATGGGTTAGTCAATTGTTTTTCCTCAAATATCTGGAATATTCTTGAACGAAAATTTGTCCCAAGACTCTTCATTAATCCTATCTATTCACTGAAGAGATCCGACCTATTAGGCCTCGGACAGATATTTTACCAATTTGGCAATTTCCCATGCAATGTGAAATGATATACAAAGAATGCACCGATGATAAATTTGTCATATTTACATAGTATGAAGATCCAGTGATCAGAAATTTAAGGAATAGAGCAAGCACAAAATTTATCTTGATGTAGGTCACTTTGACCTACTTTCGTACATGACTTGCCGCATTGCCAAGGTGAATCCATACCCAAAGAATTGAGTTTTTGTGACAAGTAGTGTAAGAAATGGAGTAAAATAAGATGGCAGAAGGATGGACAGACAACACAGAGCTAAGTCTTCTCAGTACCCAGTGGAGAACTATTTACCAAGCTGAACTTTCAATAACTGTATCACGAAATAAAGGCATTACAATATGTTCTTAATAAGGCACAGAATTATAAAAATCCTTTTCCATGAAATTTTCAATCTTGAAGAATTTATAAATCTATAGCTTGAAGAATTGATATACCTATAGTTTCCCAGTTTCACCCAAATAATATCTCCATACAGTGGTCTTTTGCCTTGAGTACAATCATGGCAGTACCAACTGCCCTCGGGCGTATGATCCATCTTCAGGCACTCTGCGTGGAAAGCTGCTGGGCAACTCTCGCAGCATAGCAATGATCCTCCTGTGGATTACATAAACATTGATTATTATAACTAATAGTTACTGTACATAGCTAGTACTGACTAATAATTACTGTACAAAGAAAATACAAGTATGTAAACAAGATCGAACATCAGGAGACAGCACAAACTTCATTTTGTGATGTGCAGAGAATATTATAAACATATTTTACCAGTTACAAAATATTTCGGAAATGTAATATGAACAATTTCATAGCTAAATCAATTTTTCTTTTAACTCAATAAAATCATGTGATAATGCCAAAAAGTATAGACATTGAAAACGGATTCTTACACATATTTGTAAAGTGTGAATTTTATTTAGAGATGAAAAGGAGGAAAACAAACAATTTAAGGGGTTTTAATAAGAAATTTAAAAGAAATAACATTTCCGCAAAATTATCAAAAAGGGATTCCTCCTTTTGGAGGAGGATTTTCATCCCTGAAACAAGAACCTTGACTAGAGCATACTACTACTACTAGTTTGAGCATTAAAACAAGAAGTTTCATTTATACAGGTCCAGAAATCAAAATTCAGTTTTAAAGAAACCTTGTTTTAAATTTTTATTTTAATGTTGTACCAATTGTAAACATGGCCTAGAAAATGTTTACATGCATGAGAGTTTAATGTGTATGGAGTTTGATACCATACCTCTGTTGCAAACAAAACACCAGCTGAGGTTGACATGACTGTGGTGACGCTGGGACGGGCTTGGCTGGAAGTGTTTACTACACAGAATGTTGTACCCTGGGAGAACCTCACTACCGGCTGCTATACAAAATTCTCCTACATGATACGCTGTCGGACACTGAATACAGCGTAAAAGTTTACCTGCCAAAACAATCATCAGTTTGATTACAGTCAAATGTTAATCTTGAGGGGAAGCTATTACTTTACAGCATCAGCACAAAAAAATGTTAGTGGAAATCTTTTCATTTTACAACAATTATGAAACAAGTTATCCAACTTATATGAATCACCTTTGATCCCATGCCGATGACACTAGTAAATTAATGCTACATGAAATATGATTAAACACAACGAGGGATCACTGGCATCAGCATGACATACATCTTTGAATGTTTGACAGACATTTTTTACCTCTGACCTTTGGGTGAAGGTCACAGTGAACTAATGACAGTGCACTGTGCATCTTCTTTAGGTGATGCAGGTATACTGCAAGTTCTGTTTATATATCTCTTTACAGTTTAAAAGTAATTGACTGGACAAGAATCATTGTTAGTAAAGTTCCCACTTATTTGATTTTGAGGTCAAGATCATTGACATTACTAGTGTACTGCACATCGGCTTTATGTGATATACGGCAAGTTTCATCAATATATAGTCCATGGTTAGAAGTTATGGCCCTGGGGAAGAAATAGTTAATTTCATAATTTGGGGTAACACAAATATTGACGATGCTGCTGGAAAAGTAACATGTTTATCTCACTTTGCAAGTGGGATAAAAATATAAAGATACATACATATACAGGGATAGTGTTGAAGCTGTACCTATATCTTTTTCTAGTATTGAAATTGAAAAGGATCCCACTAATTTTCAGAATTCCCATTTAAACTATGCAGAAGGACCCCATTTATATTGGAAAGGACCCCATTTATGAAATACCCAGTGCGAACCCTGCAAAAACAAAGCTTTATTTCCTTCATGACATAGGGATTTTCAAACCAATGAGGTACACAATTTTAACCCGTCTTTGGCATTGGTTTAATAATCATTATTAAGGAAGTGACTCAATACATATGAGTGCAATGGATGCAGTATGAAGTCAAATATTACAAACTTGACAAGACAAAAAAATATTTTATACTATAGGTGATGATAAAATCAACAACACTTTCTAAAACACAGGAAAATGTATCAAAAAGGGACCATATTGTAATAAAAGTTTCTGATGAAATGGCTTTCTGGGAAATATAAAACCATAATTGAAATAATTCTTTGAGAAATAATACACCTTATGCTGACTTACCTCTGTTACTGTTTCTGGCACTCTTTGGATTATCTATAGAACAGGTGGCACAAAAATGTAGGGGACAAACAAGCCCTTTACTTTCTGTCCGTGCATTCAAACACTTAGTCACACAGTTTTCATGGTAAAATTTTCCACATGCAGGCACAGTACAAATTCTTGTGTCTTTATCAGCCTTCTTGCAGCAGAAACATGTATGATTTCCTGAAATTTGTGGATAAAATATCATTTAATGATTTGTTCAGTAAAGACTGAGTGTACAATGAAATGATTTATATTTCTCCTGCTTGCTACAAAGAGGAATTATTGACAGAAGTCTGAACAAGATCTCCCATAACCCTGATTAAAAGTTGCAGCCAAATTATACTATCAATACAAAATGTCCAATGGGCCTGCATTGCTCACTTGGTATCAATCTCTCGCTTGTAACCTTAAGTGGTTTAAAATCTTAGATCGTTCGATATTCAAAAGAACATGTTAAAATCTGAACACAAATTTGACCCCTGTGACCTTGAAACTACATGTATGTCAAGTTTTTTTTCATTCATATAACTTAGTACAGGTCATTCTTAGGAAATTACCAGCCAAACATCAAGTATTTCAGGAGAAATCGTTTAAAGGCCCCTGTGTAGGCTGTGACCTTTAGAGTAGGTCAAAGTTATTTTCCTTTGCAAACTTTGTTTTATTCTTTCCAAGGAAGATAAAGTTACTTTCCTTTGCAAACTTTGTTCCACTCTTTCCAAGGAAGATACCAGATCAATATTATTTCTCTAGGCCTTTTGGTATTTCAGAAGAAATCGAAAAAAAAGTTGACACAATCACCTGCACCATCGCATAAGCTCACTTGGTCTTTCGGGCCAGGTGAGCTAATTATCAAGTATCCAATGAAGAAGAATTAGGGACAGAACTTTAATGCAAAACGGGTCCAGCAAATCTGTCAGTTAGATTGATAGCATAACAACCGAAGTCCAGGGTTTAATTCTCCGCCTAGGTCTGTTGTATGTCATGTATGATTTAGCAAATCTCGTACTCAAATAGCCGTTAGCCTTATAACCACCCATCTTACACATTCAAGTTTACAATAATGAGAGTAAGAGAAGGTTTCCATGAATCTGTATTGATGTAAATGCAGTAAGAAACAGAAATCTGTTTTAATCTATAGCATAAATACCTGTAGTGCACTCATCACATTTGAACACTCCAGACGGCGTCACACTTAAACCGAGACAGTCCTTGTGGAAGTTCCCCTGACATTGACCTTCACATATAAGCAGGTCCCCAACTTTGTGACAGATTTCACACAGGTTCTCCTTCATCGCTGGTGCACGTGAGGATAATTTAAATATTTCTAGCTCATACTCCTCCTCAGGTTCCTTAGTCTTAGGGACTGGTATCACAGGTTTGCTTTCCTCCTGCCAAATCACAATCATAAATTAAGGTTCAGATCCCATTGATCAAACCTATCAAAATAGTGTTTCTGTCAATTATAGACTGACTTACTTCAGGATATATATTTCAATCTCAGCAATTTTCTGCACTTTTCCAGGATTTATTTATTTTCCACCAACTGTTATCAAGTTTTGCTGAGTGAGTGCTCTTTTCATCACCTATGAATATGAAAACTATGGTGATACTGTCCTTTATTTTGTATTGGGTGGAGATGTCTACACATTTACAACAATGCTAAAGTAAAACTTCTCTGTTCTCTGTTCAGGGTACCTTTTTGTAATTTACTTCAACCACCTGAGTGATCTTTGCTGTAGATAGGAGGTTTAACAATATAAAATCAAGCTAACCCATTAACATGGTAAAAAGTATTACTGTATACAATGAAAACAGTATTCAGCTTCAAGTGTCTTCAAAATACTTCCATATACGCTTTTTATTAATTTACCAGGGGAACACCAAGCTTAAGTTTTATGCCGAGTTACTGTACCTGAGTGTCGGTATCAACAGAGGATGCTGAGTTACTGTACCTGAGTGTCAGTGGTTGTCGGTATCAACAGAGGATGCTGCGTTACTGTACCTGAGTGTTGATGTTACTGTCAGTATCGACAGAGTTACTGTACCTGAGTGTCAGTGTTACTGTCAGTATCGGCCGAGTCACTGTACCTGAGTGTCAGTGTTACTGTCAGTATCGGCCGAGTTACTGTACCTGAGTGTCGGTATCAACAGAGGATGCCGAGTTACTGTACCTGAGTGTTGGTGTTACTGTCAGTATCGGCCGAGTTACTGTACCTTAGTGTCGGGTTTACTGTCAGTATCGGCTGAGTTACTGTACCCGAGTGTCAGTGTTACTGTCAGTATCGGCCGAGTTACTGTACCTGAGTGTCAGTGTTACTGTCAGTATCGGCCGAGTTACTGTACCTGAGTGTCGGTGTTACTGTCAGTATCGGCCGAGTTACTGTACCTGAGTGTCGGTATCAACAGAGGATGCCGAGTTACTGTACCTGAGTGTCGGTGTTACTGTCAGTATTGGCCGAGTTACTGTACCTGAGTGTCGGTGTTACTGTCAGTATCGGCCGAGTTACTGTACCTGAGTGTCAGTATCAACAGAGGATGCGGAGTTACTGTACCTGAGTGTCTGTGTTACTGTCGGTATCGGCCGAGTTACTGTACCTGAGTGTCGGTGTTACTGTCAGTATCGACAGAAGATGCTGCAGACTTCCTCCTCCGACTGACTTTCACTGGCCCTGTTGTAGGAGCAGATGTAGTGACTTCCTCCTTTTCCTCCTCTGCCACTTCTTCACTTGTCTTCAACATGAAATTAATACATATTTCCATACATTTTATGCTTTTATGAACCCATTGAGAATACATATAAATTTCTTTTTGCACCATAAAAAATCCACGCATATCTTTTTTATAATCTTTTTGTTTTACACTGTCAAGAACGTGCTATGCATCAAGGTGAGAAAAGCTAACCAAAGATTGTTTATCAACAGCTGTAATCAAGTTTGGAGGGAATCTTTAACAACAATGATATCCTACACTGCAGAACTAGCCTACCTCCTGTACTCCGATTGCTCCAGTAGCCACATTGTTAATGATACAATCAAGAGAAGAACTGGATTCTGGTGTGGTAGGGCGTCGCCCAGATCGGGTAGAAGCCTGTTCACAACAAATGTTAAGAGTCACACGATCTAATCATACAGAGTTGTCAAATGTGAAATTATATTATTATAAGGAGATATAATGGATGTCAATTGATCCAATTACAGGAAGTTCAACCAAACCCAAGTCCTGAATAACCAATTCTGTGGTCATTTATTCAAAAGCAGTTTTCCTTTTTATTTTACTTTAATAGATGTTCTAGTTTGTAAATGCTAAGACAGAAAATAGTGCAGGACAGTCCGAAGAAGTCTATTAGTAGATGGGTACAATGCTACAAATTACCATCCTCAGACATATATCCTGTACTAGTCATTCCATGATAAAAAGTCAAAAAATAATTTAAGATGACCATGCACAGCAATATTCTGCCATCTTTATCTAAGGCATATTGTGTTATTTATAAAATGGAACCAATGACCTTAGCTAAACTTGTCCTGGTGTACAGGTCAAAGTTCAAATAAGGTCCCAGGGACCAACTTATTGCGACATTCAGTCAACCAAGATTTAGTTTTGTATGAGGTATTTACGGCAGTCCATTTCTAAGTGAGTTGACCACTCTCTAGTCAGCTTTGTTTCCAAATATCAATCCTTTTTTTTCAAAGCATGAATACAGGGACGCAATCAATACAGAAAAAACATATACTTTTAAATTCCAGAGGGTATTATCTCCTAGCCATATCTGTGTTTAGGGATGTTTGGGACAAAAGGACAAGAACGATGCCTTGATTTTCTTTTTGTTTTATAGTCACCTTTGGTTTAGGGGTTGTTTTTTTATCAACTGCGTCAGACAAATCATCTTCCTCCGTTTCTTCTTCTAACATTTCTAAAAATTTTGGGGTTGGTTTGGATATTCGGCCAGATGCCAGCTTCCTCTGTGGCTCTGGGGAACCTGAAGTGAACAGAAAATTAGTCATCAGTGAATCACAAAAACTAATACTATCGGCTAATATATGTTGTCAAGAAATTATGATATTTAGTAAAGCAAGGCCAGACATCTTTGAAATACAGAACGATTAAATTGATATATTTAAATATTTAAGTAAAATGATTTTAAATTGATATATTTAAATATTGAAGTAAAATGATACATTCATTACCTAGGATAACAAAATTCTAAAAAGACAACATGTTAGATATTTTAACAGAGCTTATTCATACTACATCAGAAACATACCCTGGTCAGACGTGAACTTGGACTTGTATCTCGCTTTCTGTTTTTTACTCATCATGCACCATTGCTGTTTAAGATATGCCACCAATCCCTCCTCGTCCAGGTCTGGGTGTTCCTCTGTTGCACTGTCTCTATGTTTCTGACAAAAGACATCGAAGGACCCGTCCCAACTCCCCTGCTTTGGCGATACCAAGGGTTCACTGGAATTAGGTGTCTCTACCTTTTTTCGTTTGGCTGTGACTGTAACAACAGATTCCTCTTTGTCCGCTTTCCTTTTTCTTTTCTTGGTGTCTTTTACAGAGTCTTTTTCCTCCATTTTAATGTCATTTTTACTATCGCCTTTGCTTACTGTCTTTTTACTTTCACATTTGTCTTTTGATTCGTATATATAAGTGTAGTGCTGCTTCCGTTCATTCCTAGACATGGGTAACGCTTCCTCTGCTTCCTTTATTGCTATATTCCATGCTGCCGTACGACTTGGATAGACCTTGTACAGTTTATCAAGCCTTACCCTCTGATTTTTAGTAGCGGTTTTAAGAGCATTCAACTTGTGATCTTCATATTCTTTCCTGCCTTTGAATTCCATAATACTTGTAGAGAAAAGCCACCCTCTCTCTTCTTCATGACCAAAGTACTGCACATGATACAAACGAATCCTTTCTGGAGAACAAAATAATATTAATAATATTAATAATATTAATAGTTCAATACAATACAATCATCAAATTTCAACTTCACATAAGATTTACAGACAACTTTGGTTTTTTACCACATTAAGATTAAACTACCGATCACTAAACAAATCATCACACAATATTTGATATAACACCCTATCTAGTATTTTTTTGTGAGTGTATGTATGCATGTGTGCTGGAGATGTATTGTTTTCTGTTGGTGGTGGAACACTTTTCCAATGGCATATTTTATAGTGTCTCGACAAATGACTTCACTTGAATGCTACAGCAGAAACCGTAACACTCGCCCCAGACCATTTTATACTTCACTTGGGTTGTTTGATGTGAGTGGGCAGAAGAAAAACACTTCTTTAAATACACCATGCATACAACGACATCGGGCGATTGAACCCCGGCCGCATGCATGGAAGGTCAGAATGTTAGCACTCGACACATCTGTCTATTTATATTGATCTATTTTTTCAATGTTCGTTTCAATGTCATGTACACATACCAATTTGTATTTATTAAAGAATGATATAAACAAAACCATTATGCATGCAAGTTTTGATTAACAATTACATGCGCTTTAAAAACAAAAATTGTGCTATAATTATATTCCTCGCCCAATGTGCACACCTGTAAAATAAATTGCTATAATTTGAGGTCAGGTGTTCAGTCCGACAGTACAGGGCTCTCTCTCACTTTAGTGTGAATGGGGCCGGGGCCTTCAGAATTGTGAAAATTATCGTGGTATTGACTAAAATTGAGAAAATTTAAGATATTGACAAATATAAGAAAACAACTAAAAATTTCTTCTCTTATAGATTCAAAGTAGTTTATTGTTGTTTCAGAAGTCCAAAGCCCCGTCTCTTAATGCTCCAAATTTGTTAATAGCATTCTGTAACTTAACATGGAGTCAATTGTGAAAATCAGCTTGAGCGATTGTGAAAAAGACATACTATTTTCGATTGGGAATGGGGCCGAATTTCGGCCCCAAATACAGCCCAGCGAGAGCCCTGTAGTATGAGTAATGCGACCAAATTCTAATATATAATCGCATAACAATAACACTGAAAATTGAACTGTAACGTAAATTTGTAATTTCTCAAAATCCACTAAATTTTGTTTACCCTCAAAAAACTGAACCTGCAAAATAATTTCCTCAAAATTGCAGAATTGTACGTGTTCAGTAATTAAGAGAGTATGAGTAATGTAACAAAATTTCAATTCAGTTGGATAACAATAATACTGTAAAAAATGGATTTCAACGCAAGTGTTGAAGTGACCCCCACCAGAAAAGCAATACCTTCATTTTCTCGACTATCGCCAAAGGCGTTACAAAAATTGTTATCAAAAGATGATGCACATGCATCTTTAAAGACATTGATTATGAAGCAGAAAAACAGTGTATCTTATTTTATGACAGGTCTTTTTGTCATGTTTTTTGTCATGTACTTACTGTTAAACTTTGTATAGAGTCCCTGAAATGGATCATAGGCCACCATACATGGCCACCAAGGATGTCCGGGTACTTTTCCCCACAGAACATCACCAACCAACCACTGAGCTGGTTTCTCATTCTCCAGCTTAGAAACATCTTCTGACGGTGCCTCCACCTTTACTTCGGGTGCCTTTTTCCGCGCACTACTCGTGGTAGCTTTAGGTGGCGTTCTCTCTTCTTCTTCAAAGTCAATTTTTTTAGGTTTCCTGTTGCGTTTCCCGAGTATCACAGTTTCCTGGAAGATATTTTTATAAGCCTGGTTTGTTGGTGAAGGTTTTTCAGGGGGACTTTTTGATTCTGTGTTTTTCTCTGTACTTTTGGTTTCTGTTGCATTCTTTTTTTTGGTGCTTGAAGGTTTTCTTCCCTTTTTAGTACTGCGGGCTTTGGACTTGCCCTTGTCTTCGCTTTTCTCCTCCTCTGCTTGTTCTTCCGTTTTAGCTACATCACCTGTACCTGAACAAAAAAAAGATGAAGAAATTACAATTTAATCAACAATTCCAGAAAGATAGTTTTACCAATAGTCGTCAAATCTACCATGTTTTTTTTCAATGCTTAATGATTTTGAAATTCATTCTGTTAAAAAGTTTCAATAACTTTTTATACTATTCTGTTTTGAAGGGAAAAAATATTGATCTGAATAAGATAGATTGTGGTTTTTTGTTGCAAGCTTGACCCATTTTGTACTTCTTGGTTTGGTGATTTAGAAACATTTTTCCCCATTTTGCATCCCTATTGTACATGCTGACCAAGTTTGATCAAAGTGCGATTGCATTTAACTTTGTGCTTCTTTTTGTGGAACAATTGACCAATATGAGAAGTTAATTAATTATGCACAGATTTTGCTAATTTTGAAACTTCATCAAACGATGCTTAGTTATCTTGCAGAAACCAATGTGTGGATGGACAGACGCCCTTATACAGTAATACACAGTCAAATTTTGACAAGGTGCAAATAAAATTCAAAAATTTTGCACCAAGAAATACCATAAACTATATTTACATTTGCACTGCAACCCATTATATGAACATTACCAGCAAAGATGCCTTTCATAAAAGTATGAAAGCAATGGTTCTCGAGATGTAGCATGTGGTTTAATTATGACATCATAGATCAAGCTTGTTCAATGATTCTTGTCGCGCCACTTTGAATAAGCTGGGATGTTCTATCATTTAAATGAATTAAAAGTCATTTTTTAAACTTTCATAGTGCTATGAAAGGTCAGTCTTTACATCCAAATTCAATCCTTACAAGTAGAATGATACCTAAATATATTTTTGTCATTGGGATCTAAATAAACAATAGATACTACAGCATAAAATAGTGCATGGTAATATTTTTTCATAATTATTCCTTCTATGATAAGACTATTTTTTCAAGCAAAATGCTCGGCATGGATACTATTAGATTACTATTTTTTCTTGTTCATGACATGTCATCATCTGTTGCAAACACCAGTCCTTTTTCAGTTTTTAAACAGTACATTGCCAAATGGGAAATTCCATTCTGAAGTTGTTTTGAACTTCATCTCGAAAATCCCATACTGACAAACTGTGAAAATGAATGTATGGGATGAGTTTATCTGGACAAATCAACACAGTAGTTAGTTAACCAGTGATGTACCTGGACTAACATCTCCTGCTTCCTGTACACACAGTTCTGTCTTCAGATCTGCGTCCAACTTAACAACCTTCCCAGTGCCCTCAATATGTAAGGTTGCCTCGACGTCTGGTACACACTCAGCACTCTCCCTCTTGGCGCTAGCCTTGCTCTGTGCAATCTTGGTGTTCCTGGTCAAGTTTGCAATCTGTGGTAGGTGGTGACGAAATCCCACAGCAGCACCAGCAGGGACAGATTTGGGGGACTCCAGGACAGGATCTGACGACTCAGCTGGAGATTTACAGTCTCCATTCACAAGTAGCTTGTCCCCAACTTTCTGAATCTGAGGCGATTTGTCTACATCCATGGTCTTCTCACTGTTGCAAGATTACCTGTATATGAAAAGAAACAAAATATTTTTCAGATACAAGCTCATACTTATTAACATGAATTAAAGAACACATTCAGAATTTTGTCAAACTTTTGTCAAGTACTTTCTGCTTATGGCTGTTTTAATGACAAAGTCAGGGTTTTCCCTGACGCGCAAAAACCTGCATTTTGACTCCTAAAATTGTCAAAGGACTCCCAAAATTGATGAAGTGTTACTCTATATTACGTGTGATGGGAGTACCAGGACTCCTAAATTTATTAAATTTGAGGGTCCCAGGGAAAACCCTGAAAGTAATAGGGATAATATGACAACAGTTCAGTGGAATTTGCCATTAAACACAGAAAATAAGTACAAATCTTCTATCAGAAATGTAACTGGATAGGAAAAATTCTGTCAGACCTCAGAATTCAAACTAGGTTTCTACCCAACTATAGATGGATGATCAAGTCCCCGATTGAGCTTTATACAGTCTGGTTCCGCTACATTTCACCGTCCTTTTTTGGAGTCTTCAAAGCCCTCAAAGACACAATATACAACCCAGGTTCAGGCATCCCTTTACCAAGCATACAACAAATACTAAAATAAGGGATGATCACAGGTACACAGAAAAGGAAAAACAAACAACCAGACCAGAGTGAGAACTTGGGACTTTCTGAACTCTAGACAGACCCCTAACCCATTGAGCTATCTAGTGGCCGCTGATCTGAAATTGGTATTGTTCAGCAAAGAGAATGCAAAATATCCATAGGCAGAACGTTGAAAATTAATCTTTTTGTGACCATATTTCACTTCTTCTATTGCTGTTTAAATTGTTTTATTTAATTTCTTCGAACATTTGAGTGACTTTCAGATTTGCCTGTCTTTGACAGTTGAACATGCATGGTAACTAAAAGAATCCTTGGTGTTACACAAATTTACATCTTCTCGTTAGTTATGTAAAATGATTGATCACCAAGTATTCTCATTCTGAAGGATTGTATTGCGGTTAATCTTGCTGTATTTTCATTTGGAATCTTGCTTTTTGCATTTGTACTACAAGTCTTATTTCCAATTTCATACACACATCATTTTATACCAAAATAGTTTAAAGTGCATCATTACAGGTGTAACAGAAAAGAGAACAGCGTGCTTCCACAGTGTATCGAACCTTCAGTCTCCAGGTTCCTAGTCGGACACTCTACCACTGAGCTAAGGGGATATTCCTTCTAGCTTGAAGCTAGAAGGCTACCCAAGTCCTATGTACAATTAAAATGTACCACGTCACTATACTCCCCCCATCCCCTTTTTAAATGTGTTCGCCCCCTAACACCACAAATTAGGTTCTAACTCCAGTCATCACAGGGAGGGTCATTGACACCATTTGTAACAGGAAAGAAGAGTGTGCTTCCACTGGGTATCAAACTCTCAATCTTAAGGTTACAAGTCGGACACTCTACTCCGAGCTAAAGGGAAATTCCCTCTATTTCAAAGCTATAGAAGGCGACCTAAATCATATGTACAATTAAAATATGTCACACAGGTAATAGTAAGATATTTACCTTACATTGTTGTTAGGTAACTACTCTATGCAGTTTGAAAAAGCACATTGTGTCAGTGTGCAAATCAAAATTGTATAAACATAAATGCTAAAACTATATTTTTGCTGAAATGCAGTCCATCATCCATGTCAACAAAGGATATTGTCCAGCAAGTGATCCGTGCTTGAATCGATACATTTTTATAATTATGGTCACCGGTGTTCATAACACAATAGCAAAGAACATAATAAATAAACAAAACCAAGAATTTGATGTAGAAAATCAACATAATGTGCCAATACCATGCATGCCATTTGTTTGTCAACAACACCAGACTCCTATTTCATGCAGGGCAACATTTTGCAGTAAACAATTTGAAGTAAACCTTACAAACACTTTCAAATTCTAAGCAAACGTCTAAACGGTCATAAAGGTGTAAACATGACGCTCAATGAGAAAAAAACAGCGGTTTTATAGCACAATAGACCGCTCGTACACGAAGCACTTATGGCTACCAGTACAGCAATAATATTTACTCATAATAACGGGGTCTTATTTGTTTTATAACGTTATGTGTAAATGATAGTACATATATTAACCGTTTATAATATGTCGACAGAATTGATTACCATGAAAAAGACCACAAAATCTTCATACGAGATTTGCGGCAAGCTGTTTAGCTCCACCGGAAGAAATACTCTTTCATGCTTCGATTTACCTCCAAGTCGTGTCGGTAGTGTTCGGCAATATTCGGCGGGAAAAATAATTGAATATGATTGGCTACTAACAACTTCGGGAATTTCCGACAATATTTCAACCTATGAAAACGGCGGGTAATATCGAAAGTAGATTTAAGGATGCATAAACGTTGAAATCCCAACCTTCCTGAAACATTTTTTCAATAATAACAACAAAATACTTTTCTAATTAAGTTAATTTCATCGTCGTCGAGGAAACAAAAGAGGTACTGAGGGAAAAGGGCAAGTTATATCGAAAGTAGCTTTAGGATGAAAAAAAAAAATTCTTTGACGTTATTCCTCAATAAAAAGAGACTGTACTGCACACAGTACAGTGATAAAAAATGTATTCATATTGAAACTGAGGCAAAGAATTAAAAAAAAAACTTAATACCATAAAGAGCATTCATAGCAAATGATATTTGAATGACATAAAGCACACAGTCAAATGGAATATACTGTGCACGAGAAATTGAGAATTAAGGGGAAAATTAGAGGAAAAATGAAAATGTAAAATTATAGATCTAGATACTACACAATCGTTAAATTCAGTTAAATTTACTAAGACAAGTAGATATATATGTGCACATTAAAGGGAAAGTGAATTCAACGTATGCACTCGTATGCAAACATAGTGCTTGTGAAACGTGCAGACGGTCACCCATCCAACAACTGCATGTCACGCTCTCTTGAGCGGGTCCAGGGTCATACCGCATGACTGAAAACTTTTTCAGTCATGCGGTATATTCGGGGACCCGTTCTCGTTAGAGTGGACCCAGGGTTAAAGGCCTACCACATGACTGAAAAAAATTGTTTAGATTTCAGTCATGCGGTTTATATACTGTATAACCCGGGAACCCGTTCACGCTAGTTAAGCGACGGTGAGCGTGGTCAGTAGTTGAATGGGTGCCCGCATGCACATTACACATGTCTATAAAGCTAAATTCCTAACGCTGTGTGTTTTATACTTTTCTGGCATCACTCACCATCTGGGAATAATTTCATCTTGTTTGAAACATGCATTTAATTGGCTTAAAGGCCCAATATACGTAACTTCATGGGAATTTTCGTGATTCTGAAAAATTCTGAAAAAAATCCAGTTGATAACCATGCAAAAATAAGCCTAAAACGAAGTAAACATGAGCGGTAACTAACAGGAAACTCTTGACAAAAAAAATCCAAAGAATTGAAAATAATTCAGGTGGGGCCCACTTCAACAACAAACCGAAGGTAGAAAACGGACGCGTGTTTACAAATAGCGTGTTTCAACTGCTGCTGTACCGGTAACCGCGAAAGAATTCATCTTGAATATTGCTGATATCAGTTAATCTTAACTAAATCTATAAATATAATAAGTTATTAGGCTTGATTGTCGCTTCAAGTTTTGACGAAAGTTACGTATATTGGGCCTTTAAAAAATATGTTATCAGCCCATAACGTAAAAAGATGACGTCGCCGTTTATAAAGTCGCTTTTGATTGGCTGAATCAGCAGCGTAATGATTTATAAGAGAAAAGAGTCCATCAATAAAGTTAATTTTCGCAGGGTATAGATTCAATTATAAGTATTAACCTGAACCTTTTTTTATGTTATGGGGTTATTACACACAAAAACGGTGTGTACTCTCATCATAAACCGCTTCGTTATACCCCCATAACACAAAAAAATAGATGCATTTTGATACTAAAATAATTAACAGGATACAAACACTTTCATGTCTATCTAACATAACAAGTGTGACAGTTAATTAACAGGATAATTGTTATCAACATAAAATTCGTCCAGGGAGGCAATCAAAATCGGATGTCTACAATCAATTAAGAATATAATATATGTATTTATGTCATAACTCTCGTTTACTTTTTATAAAAATATATGTTTATTGAAATTTCTTGTTAAACATATACAACTGTAAATAAATCTTCTTGTGTCTTGTAACCATAAAATTGCTACTCTACTGCAAAGATGATGAGACCGAAACGCAATAACTGTTTCCAAATAAGCCATTAAGACGACGGACGAAGAAATCTGTGTAGATATAATTATATTTGAATCGACAAAAAAACAACACACATTCTTATGGCGCCCATACCATTCTGATTGTTCTTTTGAATTAATAGCATTTCAAAGCAAAATTTCCAGAACTGCTTTGAATGGAATGACTCATCCAAGAATGAGTTCAAATACTCGTCAAAAAAAAACTTTACAAGCATAAAGGTGTTTCTGGTATAACCTAAATAAAAATAGCCGCTTTGCAACATGCAGTGGAGTTAAAATCTTAACCAAAGAATGGAAGTGTTCACTGTTCTATTTTTGCCTGGTGACATAAGCCCTATAACTAGTGTCATTTCGTTTGTGATCGCTATTTCTTGTTAAGTACTTGAGGGATCCTTTCCAAATTCATAAGCATGTTCTGTTCGGTCCCTAGTTGTGCGTGGTTTAATTATTGGACTGCTCCTGGGGGAGAATATGGCCGCCAGATAGTCATCTTGTATGTTGACCATGAAAGCTTATTATGGTTATTTTATAAGAAATTCAAAATGGATTAGGAATTTGGAACTGATCATAAAAACAAAACTCCTGACAAGAGACCTTCTTTCAACTATTATCAATTTTGAAGGAAATTCATAGAACTAAGATTAAGTACATAAATGAAAGTTAAAATAAGAAGGGAAAAGACACATCTTTCTAAGAATGAATGAAAAATCATCAATTGTGGGCGCCAAGCATTTATCTAGGCTTGGAGATACGTGAATATGTTAAACTGGCCGGCAAACTTTGAGACACGGAAATTTTGCGTGTTTATGGAGGAAATGGAGGTTATTTCTGCGGAAGGAGGATACATTTGACCTGCATTTAGGAGGTTTATAAAATAAAAATTATCCATCTTCCAACGGTACCAAGCGTTTTTTCGTACCTCAACTAGAAATGTGATTTTTGATGCAATAAAGGTAGGTGGGGTCGATTTTTCGATCTTGAAAGTTTTCCACCTTTAGCTTTTATGACCATTGAGGAGGCATTTATATCGAAAGTTGATCTTAACCCCCCAAATGTGTAAAATTACTCTAAACACTCTATTTTAGGTCCAAAACTAGCTGTTACAAATTCTCGGGTCCCTGTGGTTTAATCTAGTACATTATGAAAACATGATCGATAATATTCGTTTTTTTTAATACCAAACAAAATGCAAAAAAATGTACAACACATGGCAATGCAACAGAATCACTTTCAAAACGACAAAATTAATTAATATTCTTATTTAAGATATACTGTGAGTTTTTTTAAGATTGAAAATACTATCAAATTATCCAGGATTGTTTGTTAAGGACTGGGGATACGTAAACGTCAAAACAATTCTGGGTTTAATGAAATATCAACAATATGATAATAGTAGCCAAAAAGCATATCACGTTTTAAAACTCTTCTTCTATAAACATTTCTAGGCTAATTTCTGAGCGTGATGAAATATTTATTTTAGGTTAAAATTTTAGAATGTTGACCACGGTGACTAACCTAAGGCGACATTTTTTTTACTATTTTGAAAATGTGTAAAGTAATGTTTCTTTTGTAAGTTTTACGATTTCTCGGAAATATGAGCTGGGATCTTTCAAGTGAATGTTTTACAAGAAAACTGCGTGCATGGTTGACACTTGTTCTTTTTGTGTTGTATACATTGGCTTACCTATTCAACATAGTGCACTGGCAGTGCACAATTCAACAAGAGATCTCAGGGAGATCTTGGAGCCCACCATTGATGATTTTTCATTCATTCATAGAAAGATGGGTCTTTTCCCTTCTTATTTTAACTTTCATGTATGTACTTATTCTTAGTTCTATGAATTTCCTTGAAAATTGATAATCGTTTTTTGACGTCACCCCGCGTGCTGGTCTTTTGCTATCATTGGATGCCTAAATTTAAAGGGAGACCGCCATCCAATGACAGTGTACGGCCACCGCGTGCAGTGACGTCAAAACGCAATGAATATGTTAAACTTCGTTACATATTCATTGAGGTTGACGTCACTGCATGCGGAGGTTTACGCTGTCATTGAATGGCGGTCTTCCTTTAAATTTAGCAATCCAATGACAGCAAAAGACCAGCACGCGGGTGACGTCAACCTCAATGAATATGTAACGAAGTGGCCGGCAAGCCGCCGAGAACTTCGAGACACGGAAATTTTGCGTGTTTATGGAGGAAATGGAGATTATTTCTGCGGAAGGAGGATACATTTGACCTGCATTTAGGAGGTTTATAAAATAAAAATTACCCACCTTTCCAACGGTACCAAGCTTTTTTTCGTACCTCAACTAGAAATGTGATTTTTGATGCAATAAAGGTAGGTGGGGTCGCTTTTTCGATCTGGAAAGCTTTCCACACTTTAGCTTTTATGACCATTGAGGGGGCATTTTTATCGAAAATTGATCTTAACCCCCAAATGTGTAAAATTACTCTAAACACTCTATTTTAGGTCCAAAACTAGCTGTAACAAATTCTCAGGTCCTATGGATTAAACAAGATCTGTTGAAGGGAAACCATTCATGAAAGCTAAGCAAATATGAAGGCTATGGCATTTCAATTGAAATTTTGGAACATTTTCTTTGGTTGGTATTTCACAGCCAACAAGAGATAAGTGAGGCATCCAGGCGATTTATAAGGGAAGTCATCTGGATACGCCACAGCGGACCGGTACTAGAGGGATGCTATAGCTACCACTAAAATATGAATGTTGTACATTGCCTAGATCCAAAGAAGTCATAATATGAATAATGTCAAATGGACCCTTTTTTGACCCCTTACATAGAGGATGTCGTCGATAAAGCAGAATGCACTCTTCCGGAACACCTGGGCCTGTATTCATGAAACTGTTCTCATGCTCAGGCATGGATTCTTTGCTCAAGCCGGTGTTCTTAAACTCACCTGAATCATGTCAAATAGTCATTGTAAATGTTGAAAACAGCTTTCGACTTCATGTCTCTTCAACTTTTTACCAAAACTTTGACAAAATTAGATTGTTTAAATAATTTATAGTCATAACAAGAAATTAAGGCTTGAGCAGAATCCTTGCTTGAGAATGAGAACGGTTTCATGAATACGGGCCCTGGTCTTCTCGGATTCTTTTCTATGGACTCTGCGTTAACATTTTCTTTGTCCACATTTTGAGTTTGGATACTGGTTTTGTTTGACGCTTCGGTATTCTTTCTCGAAATTGTTTGTTAGGTCTTGCCAAATTTCGTTACCTTATGTCGGCCTTCTTCGATACATATTTAACCACAGTAAAAAACATAGAACTGCTCAAATACCATTTCTTTAGCTTCTCATTTACCCAGAGGATGTAAAAAAGAGTTAAAATTAATTTTACATACGACTATGAGCCAGTCATTCATTTAAAACTGATAACACTTCATACAAGCCTGCAACTGACTTTTCATGACAGGTTTCTAACTAAATCAAAAGTTTCTAATATGACATTACAAACTTGTCGACTCCACAACCCTATACATGCTTGTGGTGAAATGTACCTCTTTTCTCTTACACTGGACAGGGATATCCACTTTTACCGGTGTGAGATTTTCTTTTAATATCTCATTTCCTTTCCATATTTGATCCACGACCCCAGGTTATTCGAGTGTATCAGACACAGGTGACCATCTTGGATTTGTACAAGAACATTTGTAGTAAAACTATGTAGCTGTTTCTAAGTTGGAAATACCTCTGGCTATAAAAGGTCAGGTCCGACATCCTGATTTTTGTTGGCACTTCAGAGTCGTTGGAATGTCAGACCAGATTCGGCGTTTGCAGGACGACAGATGGATGCCACACCATCGCATAAGCTCATTTGGTCCAGGTGAGCTAAAAATCAGAGGTCTGAACAGCCATTTTGAAATTTCCAAATGTCACTAAAAGCAAGATCAATGTTTGGAGTAAATATATAGCAGTTATCCTCGAGAAAATGAAAGTGTCTATGTCAATCAAGAAATCAAATAGCTTCATTTTCTGCCAATCTGGGTTTATTAAGTTTTTACATCAAACATCAGTTGCAACGCATCTATAGTAAATCAGTTCAGCTGTTTTGAAGTGTAAATTGTTAATTATTGAAAGGCAACACTACAAAACTTAATAACCGGCAGATATGATGCAATTTGAACACTCCGTTAACAAAGACCTGATGGTGAGCTTAAAACAAACAAAGGAAGCAAAAATGTTTGAGATGATTTTTAATTGCTATGCATCTTCTGTTACATGTATGAAGTTCCGATAATTTATGACATTATGTCAAATAAAAGAAATAATGAATCCAGGCAATAATATGATTACCAACCAACAGTAATGAACTTTGTTCACATCAAGTTGGAAAATGTTAGACAACTTTAAAAGTAAGAAGCCAATGGTATAAATCTAGACATGTAAATGTTACCCTAAAAGTTGCTAGATTCTAAAATATTTAAATTTCATTGAAGAGTAATATACACCATAAAATATATTGTCCCAAGTATTACAACTTTAAGTCTGTCGCATGCAAGATGTAGTATGTCCCCTATAATATTTTTTTCTAAAATCTATTTGGGAAAAACTCCATTAAAATATATAAAATGAAAGACTTAAATTTTAAAAGTTTCTTAATTTGATGAAGATGATTGTTTTGTATTTATGAATTGCCTTTGTGAATGACAACTGTTATAGGTAACACCAGTTCAACCAGTAATATAGGAAGTAACAAATAATTTAAAAAGCACAAAGAATGAACAATGCATACACAAGACTACAATAATGTAACTGATTCGTTCATCTACAACTATTACATAAGTATTACAGTGAACTACCATTCTAACACAGGATATTTCCTCTGTTCATTTCTGACAGAATTATGCTCCAAATATCTGAATATCATGGGAAGACCTAGTCACCACCAAAAACAGCTAAATAATGATGTGATACACGTTTTCAAATAAGCATTAGTACAAAATGAGAAAATGATTGATGACAATGATGAAAGCGATGAGACAATACAGCTATGTACAATGACTGTGCCCAAGTCTAAGAAGTATATATTAAAAATTTCAAACAAAATACAGGAGACAAAAATGTGGGAGAATCATGCGTTAACAGAAAGATAGAAAAGAATAAGAAACAAAAGATCGCATAAACTACATAGAGAATGTTTAACAAAGTTAAAGATAGTTTTTTGTGCACTTTAAAGTTTTAATGCAAAAGTACAATGCTAATTTGTAGATAGTTTTAAGGAGGTAATAACGCTATGGAGGTAAATGGTTAAGTACTGTTAAAAAGAAAAAAACATCCTGATCATTTTTGAATTTCTGAAAAAAAAAAGAAAATGTTTTTTTCATAGGACATTATTTCCAAAAGAATTTAAATTAAAAGAAAAAAGTGTTTCTAAAAATCACTTATACAGTATTTAATAGGTGTAAATAGTAAAATGAAACAATGATGTATGCATCATACAGAAAAAAAATCACTTTAAAACTTCCAATTTGAAACATTTGAGAGGAAAGATAAAAATGTCAGAATGATTAAGTCAAATACGTATTTTTAATAGCTTTTGTTATACCAATGCCATTATTGCATTTCTTTCTTGAACAAAAACCTTACTTATTTGTCAAAACATACATTTTGATTCTCTATGAGATCATTTTAAATCTAATAATAACATGATAAATCTATGTTGTGAGGCATTATTATATAAAAACATTACATATATTTACAGATTACATTTAATATGATATTTACATACTTTATATAGAGATATATACATTTGAGAGGTATTTGTGCAAAGTTTTTCAGGTATTCACTTCCTGCTCCTCGTTGTGCGCTTTATTGGAGTGGCGGTCTTTTTGGCAGGACTGGCTGCTTTAGTTGCCTTTTTGTTTGTCTTTGTTGGTACTGTTTTCGGTTTAACAGGAGATTTAGTTGCCTTGACAGCCTTTGCAGGGCTTGCAGGTTTTCCTCTTGTGGCACGTTTCACTTTGGCTGGGCTTGCCTTGGCTGGGGTTGCAACTTTGACTGCTTTAGCAGCTATCTTTTTACCCTTCACTTGAGAAATCTTTGCAGGGGAGACAACTTCAACAGGTTTGGTGTCTTCTTCAATAGCTTTCCTCTTGCTTCCTCTACTAGGTTTTGAAACAGGTGCAGATTTAGTCGGACTTTCAACCTTTGCTTTCTTTGCATTTACCTTTGTTGCTGGTGTTGATGCCTTAACAGGTGTGACAGCCTTCCCACGTGTACGTTTCGCTTTCACTGGGCTGACTTTGGCTGGTGTGGTAGCTTTTGCTTCAACCCCTCTTCTATTTCTTTTGACAGGAGAAGCCTTTTGAGTCTTAACTGGACTTGCAACCTTAAGAACCTTTGCTTGGTTCTCTTGTTCATCAGTGGCTTTCCTCTTTGTTCCTCGGGTTGGGGCAGACTTTACTGGAGAGTCTTTGGCAGGTGTAGTAACAGCTGCTACTCCTCGCCTGCCTCGCTTTAAAGGTGCCTTTTTAGGAGACTTGACAGGACTTGCTACTTTTTCCACTTTCTTAGCTGGTATCTTGTTTTGAGATTTAGCAGGAGATGTTACCTTAGCCAATTCTTTCTCAGCTGGTGCCCCTCTCCTGCTTCTCTTTACTTGGGACACTGGTGAAGCCACCTTGTCCACAACAACTGCTTTTTTGACTGCAACTTTCTTTTCACTGGTTGGCGCTTCCTTCACAGGAGTTGATTTTTTTATAACTGCTGACTTTTTAGGTGTCTTTTTAACTTGAGCACCCCTTCTAGTCCTCTTCAAAGGTGTTGCTACCTTGACAGGAGTTGCAGTTTTGACCTCTGCTACCTTTTCAGGGGTCTGTTTAACTGGAACACCCCTTCTTGTCTTCTTCACAGGAGTTGCTTTCTTAGTTGCTGCCTTGACAGGAGTTGCAGTTTTGACCTCTGCTACCTTTTCAGGGGTCTGTTTAATGGGAACACCCCTTCTCGTCTTCTTCACAGGCGTTGCTTTCTTTGGAGTTGCTGCCTTGACAGGTTTTTCAACAGCAGCACCCCTTCTACTCCTTTTTACAGGTGTAACAGATTTAACAACTGTGGGGCCTCCTTTTGTCTTCTTCACTGGGGAAGGTTTCTTGGGACTTGTCACTGTTGTCTTCTTGGAAGGTGATGGTTTAGCAATCTCCTTTACGTCCGGTGTTATTTTAACAGGTGTTATTCTAACAATCGCAGCTCCACGCTTTCCTCTTTTGACAGGTGTAGCCTTTTTAGGAGTTGGATTTTTTGTCTTTGCAGCAGTACCTCTTCTGTTTCGCTGTACCTCAATCTTAGGGGAATTGACTGAAGCAGGTTCTGGGGCTGCCATCTTGGTAACTGTTGTCTTTTTAGTCGTTTCTTTCTTCCCTGAAGAATAAAAGTTTAAAAAAAATGTTGACTTTATCCTAATCAGTGAACATATGAACATGTGTTTAAAACAATATAAGGAAATTGTCAAGGTTTTACTAATGAAATTAGCTTTATATGAAAATGGAAAATTCAGAACTTTTCCCCCTGTAATGTTGCATAGCCATAGCTTATAATGCAAAATAATCAAGAAACAATCAACAACAGACAGCATATTTTTACTTTAAGGACACTCCATGGCAAAATGTTGCAAAATGAAAGTGTCCATAATTTTGAATACGAAACAGAGCTCCAGTGATTTGCTCTCAGCCAACCGAAGGGGTTCTTATTTATCATATATATGTAATATTTAATGTTCTGAATTAATACATAAATGTAAAAGGGCCTACCTCTTTTTGATCTTCCTTTGGTAACAGGAGACTTTTTCACACTATTTTCTCTGCAGAAAAAGAATTGTAAAATTGTGAAAGACAGAACTTCCTTTACAAGTGTGGTGATAAAAATTATCAAACACAAAAGTATTTTATCGTCATTCTTTTCGAAAGACTTAAGCTCTTGTTACAGATAATACAACTGTTCCTTTGCAGACTGGAGTCAAGCGTTGACTCAATTAAAACTAGTGATTGGACAATGATCGGTATAATCGATTATTCAGTAATTGACCCTCTTCCGATGTGATCATCGATTATAGTTTCTAATAATCAATTAATCGAACATACATGGAACCAAGTATTTTGTTCATAATAACCTAACTTCCAATATAATAAGATTAATTATTGTACAGGAGCTCTTAAAAGACAATTTCTATTGTTTGTAATATCATGCACCATTATGTAGACCAATTCACCACATGGTTTATGTCGAATCCAGTGTCGTTAAACAAAATACCCCCCAAAAATATACAAATTCATTAAGTTTATGTAACCAATTACTTTTTATAATCAATTATTGAATCTGTCAAACAAACTGATTTAACCGATTTCCCAACACTTCAAAAAACCTGTTTACTTTTATTTGAGGAGAGAAAGGCAACTCAAAATGAGAAACTATTCCCATATGATAACAAACATGTTTAGTTCATGAATTCTTGAATCCTTTTATCCCATATTTACATATCAATTATAAGAGTAAAGTCATTTGACACTCAATTCTGATGTTGAACTAGGAAGGACACAATTACCATTAAGGCATTTTACAAATTACATATTGCCTGCAGACCATTTGTTTCATATGAATGTCAAAGGTCATTTAAATGACCTATGGAATTCATGAAAATGCCAAATGTTTATTTCAGACTAAAAGAACAAGTATGGTGTTTGAATATGAAAGAAACCTTACTTTGTAGATGTCATGACTTTCACTTGATCATCATAGGAACATCACTTTTTTTATTGTCAACATATCATTAATTGTTTTCATTTTTACCTTGGCACTGGCTTGGCTGGGCTAGGAGTTGCCATTGCTTCATCGGTTTTCACTACTTTGCTTGGTACAGCTGGGGAAGCAATATCTGTAGCTGGCCGTTTTCTTCCCCTGTAAAATTCCAAAATCATAGGTATTAAAGCAAAATCTTAAAGTTTCTTGTATCTTTACTATTTTTGGCCAATTCAAAGATTCACTACCCCCTCCCCAATTGTTTAGAGTATCTTCTAGACATAATCAAGTGTAACATCAGGGACTATGCATAAATATATTCACAAATCATTCAAATGTTGGAATCCAATACAGCTATCATTTGCACACATTTCTCCCTCTCTTTCAGACTCATTGATATTACTGATCCTATACTTTGATTCATCCCATTTTTTTTATGCAGAACAAAGCTTATACAATGTACCTTCTGGGTGGTGACACTTTATTTGTAGCTGGAGATTTCTTAGTGGACTTGACAGCCTTAAGATTCTTTCTGCCAGACAAAACTATTTTTGGCATTGTCTTAGCGGGGGACATCTTAGGCGTTGTCTTAGCTGGTGTAATCTTGGGTGTTGCTTTCGCTGGTGTAACCTTGGGCGTTGCTTTTGCTGGTGTAACCTTAGGTGTTGTCTTAGCTGGTGTAATCTTGGGCTTTGCCTTAGCTGGTGTAACCTTGGGCGTTGCTTTTGCTGGTGTAACCTTAGCTGGTGTAATCTTAGGCGTTGTCTTTGGTGTCTGTAATATAATATACAAATGTACAAAATAATTTTTTTTAATGAAATGAAGATCAGAAAGTTGTTTCAAAATCTTTCAAAAATATTATCAATACAAAGGCCAGAGCAAAATCAGACTGCAGTGATGTTATTGCTAACAATTTCTTTCAAGATATAATTTTATGAATCACATTCGTACATACCAAACATTTTACATAACTGACTGAAGTCTGATTTAATATTCAAGCAGACATAGTAGGGATAATTTGAGAGATTTTATGAGATTAGTAAAATTTCTATGAGATTTTTCTATATAAAGTAATACTTTTTTGAAATTTTAATGAGATTAGATACTGTAAAAGTCAATACTTTTGTGCAACGGGTGTTGCTTAGTCAGCCTCCAAACTGTTTGCAATGGGAACATTTTTATGCTGTCAGTCGTGTTATTTTGCAATACTATGAGAATGTGAGAATGTAGAGTTTGAATATGGTCAAATATATTCGTGGAGATTTAATGCAATTGGAATATTTAAGAGAAAATTTCTATGCCATGAACAATGCTACTTCATGTATATGCATACATGTAGATAATATACCTTAAATAAGGCTGCAATGCCTGTTGGACTGACAGCCAATGACTTTTGCTTAGGAGTTGCCATTAATCTTTTAACACCAGTTGGACTTGCTGCCTTGGGAGATTTCTTCATGTTGAAAAGGTCCTTAACACCTACAAGTCTAGGGGAAGCAGTAGACTTGCGTTTGCCACCTGTTGAGATAGGGGACACTATCATCTCTCCTGGACCATTGGGTGTGTCAGGGATGTCGGAGTACAGGGAGTGAGGTGTACCCACAGATGCTGGTGTTTTAGGAGATGGTTTTGGACTTCTTTTTGGGGACTCAAACAAATCTGTCAGACCTGTCAACGTTGTATTCATATCATCTGCAGTTTTCTAAAAAAAAAATAAAAAAAATATACAAACATGAAGACATCTTAAAACTAACATGTATGCAGCATTGATGATAAATATTTATGGTGAACTTTTATTGAACCTTACAAACTTGTTTCATAAGTATAATCATATGTAATTTCTAGAAATGTAAAGTAAATTAAATACTTCAATCCCCCCCTATGAATCTATTCTTGGCATTTTGTTTTCAAGAACACTATAGTATGCCAACCTTGATAGCTTTTCTGGCTACACTCTTGCGACCCTTTCTAGGCAGAGCTTTAGGTGTTTTTGATGACTTTTTGTGGATAACCAATGTCATTGGAGAGTTGATATGTCCTGTAGTTGGGGCTTTCCTTGCAGCCACAGTTCTTGGCGTCTTTGGGGGAACCTGAAAACAACAATTATCGTGAACATTGAACATCTAAATTTTTCTTCAAATTTCAATAGCATGTCTGTTTTAATTTAAATAACATGTATCATTGACTTTGCATTAATTTCTAAAAATAAGAATGTCCGAATGCATACATTTACAACGATAACATATCGAACTTTAAGTTAAGGAATGAGTTTCCATTATATACATGGTAACACAGAATGACAGAATAGTGTGAATGCCTATTTACCGAATCATCTTTATTATCATCTTTAATAAGACTGTCAGCTATCAAACTGACAAGTATTGTGTTTAAATAGGGAAAAAGAATATTTGTGAATGTACAAACCTTGGCAGCCTTAGAGACAGCTGTCTTTACATGTACAGGTTTAGGACGAGCTGGAGAAAGTTTTTTGGCCACTCCCTTCTGCATAATTCCTTTTTTGAGTATATCCGACCAACTTCCTCCCAAACTTGGCACAGCATCCTTACCATGGATTGCTCTCAATGCCACTGCATTTTTTAATGCAGCTGGAGGAGAGCCTTTTTTGAGTGATTTCTTCAATACCGATCTGGGTGTCTTCCCTTTCTTAGGGGTTGTCCTTGGTGTTTTCTTGGCAGATTTAGGTGTACTTGGCTTGGGAGTCTTTTTGATAGATTTAGAAGTGGCTAATTTAGGTGTTTTCTTGACCGATTTAGGTGTACTTGGCTTGGGAGTCTTTTTGATAGATTTAGGAGTGGCTGACTTAGGTGTTTTGGCCGATTTAGGTGTATCTGGTTTAGGAGTCTTCTTGACTGATTGAGGAGTGGCTTTTTTAGGAGTTTTTTTGGCCGATTTTGGAGTAACAGCCTCAGTGTCAGCAGCTGTTTGGGGTTTCACTGGACTCTGCATCATGGCTTTCAATTCCTTGAAACTCCTGTCTAATTTCTGTTTCTTTACAGACTTTGATGGAGTGACAGACTTAATGGACAATACCACAGTACCAGTGCTTGCTCGCCTTTTCTTGTTACTGGACTGCTTTGGGGTACTTGTCATCACTATGGGTGTCTTCATCATTTCCTGAAGGCCTGTGAAGCTGATGTCTGCAGACACATTACCTTTTGTCTTTGGAGTCTTTAAGAGACGCTTTATTCCAGTGAAGGATGCATTGCCTATTCCTCTTCCCTCAGATTTTCGTTTTGGTGATTTGCCCGTCCCTGGTGTAGCTGCCTTGGGAGTTGAAGCCTTTGGCAATGCTACAGGAGATTTTGCTCTTGCTGGTGTTGTTGCCTTAGGTGTAGCAGCCTTTGGCGATGCTACAGGAGATTTTGCTCTCGCTGGTGTTGTTGCCTTAGGTGTAGCAGCTTTTGGCGATGCTACTGGAGATTTTGCTCTCGCTGGTGTTGATGCCTTAGGTGTAGCAGCTTTTGGTGACGCTACTGGAGATTTTGCTCTCGCTGGTGTTGATACCTTAGGTGTAGCAGCTTTTGGTGATGCTACTGGAGATTTTCCTCTCGCTGGTGTTGTTGCCTTTGGCGATGCTACTGGAGATTTTGCTCTCGCTGGTGTTGATGCCTTAGGTGTAGCAGCCTTTGGCGATGCTACAGGAGATTTTGCTCTTGCTGGTGTTGTTACCTTAGGTGTAACAGGGAGTGGTGTTGCTATTGGAGATTTTTCTCTTGCTGGTGTGTTTTTTTTGGGAGATGCCTTTGGAGACTTTGAAGGACTTTCTTCTTTAATTGGAGTAGTCTTCGGTGCTACAGATCTTCGTTTTAATAGTGATTGAGGCGACATCCTTTTCAGAGGCTCAGACATTCTTCGTGGAGTTGCTCCTTTTCTAACAGGAGTAATGGGTGGCAATTGCTTATCAAAATGTTCAGGACTCAACTGAGGACCAAACGATACTCTCTTCCTTTTAGAATTTGGTGCGATAGACTCGGTTGACTTTCTCTTCCTGTTCTCAGGAGTCTTTGGTGATCCTGCAATAAAGAAAATAATTTGTTATAGCAAATTTTGTCAAAATTTTTCACAAAATGAAGGAAAACTAATAAAATCAAACACTTGTTCAGTGTTCATGTCTGTGTTTAGACAGACAGTAAACCTACATTTTACCTTCATGAATTTCAGGTAGAACTAGAACTATAAGCTAATTTCATTGAATTTGGTTCACTGGTTTGGAGTTGAAGCTTGGTTACCATGGCAACCTAAATTTCTGTTAGAAAAAAAGAAATCTGCATGCAAAATAGCCCCTTAAATTCTTGTGTGGTTCCATTGAAATCGATTTATAGGTTTAGATGCAGTTCCACTGACAAATTAGTGTTCCGCAAGAATTTGGATATTTTGACCTGGTAACCATGGCAACCAAACTTTCTGAAGAATAATACCCTGCATGCATGCACATAAACCCTAACATTCCTGTGTAGTTTGACTGAAATCAGTTCACAAGTTTATAAGTAGTTGTTTGACAAAATTTTCTCCCAAAAGACAATGTATAGTCCCTGGTTACGTTTAACGTGATATAGAATTACGTACATCTACAATTAATAAGGATCATTGCCACCAAGTTTCAATGAAACCTGTAGCCGGTACATAGCTGTGTATACAGATGGATGGACAGTCTGATTCCAGTACCCCCCCCCCCCAACAGTTTCCCCAGTAGACCAGAAATACCACTACTTATAAAAAAAAGAAATTTTACATTTTCACAAGTCAAATCTGCTCTTTTCCAATTTCATTCCAACATTATACTTCTGACGACTGACAGACCTTGCTCTCAGGTCCCCAACAGGAGCTAACCACAATCATAACTTATGTTGTTATTTAACTCTTTGCCAGCGACTGGCAGTCAGCGCCGCCCAGACATTTGTAACTGTCAGCCACTGCCAGCAAAGAGTTGAGCACAATAGCAAACCTGCTTTTGTTTTGGGTACTGTTTGGGGATTTTTTTAGACTTAATATTTTGTAGTTTACCCCAGGTATATAACTTGGTTTTCATGAGGTTTTTCTACTTTTGAAAATTAAATTCTAGTCCTATGGTCTTTGTATGGCTTGTACTTTTTTTTTTATAAAAATTACAAGGACTTTTGGAGATATTAGAAACTCAGAATTAGGGGGAGGTATAACTATTTGCTGTATGTATTAGATCATCAATTTTATTGCAATGTTTTGGCTTTTGTTTAATATTTTGTTCAGATCCAATAAATGCAGGTCTTTTAAATGTTACTAGTCCTTCTCATGTTTTTTTTCCCACCTTTAGAATTACTTTTTTAGTTTTTCAAATTCTCCTTACATCAATGTTTTTCATGCACCACATACCCACACATAAATCTGTGTCCACTGCCTATTAAATAAACATTGCGATTTGGAATGAGATATTAGCAATATGACTCTCATAAAAATCAGTGTCTTTTTCTTATCAAACAATGCTGCTATCAGACGTTATCCAACATCTTTAAAACAACATTTCTGAAGTGCATACATGTATTTACAACTAATTCAAATGAATCAAAACATTTTTCAAGGTCTGTACAAATCATGCTTAAGAAAGTCAAGCATAAAGATTGTGTCAATCATTTCTTGAAAAGGAAAGAAAGGAAATTACCTGAACGCTTTGGACTGGCTGATTCCAAAACTGGCTGTGATCGTCTTCGCAGTTCTGACAAATTTTTCTTGAGGGATACAGTTTTTGGCACATATGGACTGCCTGCTGGGGTTGACTAATAACAGAGACAATTCCTTATCATGCACTTTCAATAACAATTGTTTCCTTGGTTTAATATGATACATGCTTAAAATATAGTCATTTTCCTTTTAACATTATACATGTATCTTAAAAATTGTTTCACATTATATAATTATGGACAGCCAGTTACAATATGCAAACCTGTTTCTGCTTGTAACAAGGTAGTTTATTAGGTAAACAATTTCTCAATAAATTCTTCAAAATTGTTCCTATGCTGATAGTCTATACAAATGACACAGAATAAGCAGAGTCTGCCTATAGATTTAAGTCATTGTGAAGTTACCTTTCGTCTTCCTCCTGTTGAGGGTGTCGTCTCCTTTGCTAAAAAATAAATACAACAAAATAAGTCATAGTTATACCTAACACAAGTGTAACAACATTGTGTGTGAACTCAAAGTATATTCATCCCATACTTAGACAGCATTACTAGATTGGCAATATAAAAACATGCCATGATAAGAATGATGTTTTTCTTAAAAGAAAAAATGATGGTCTGGGAATAATTGCTAGTAAATTGAAAATTTAACTTCAAACATTTAAAAATTTCACTTACATTCCTTGGACTCTGCAATGTCTTTTTTTGCAGATGACATTGCTTTCGGAGATGCTGCTCTGGGAGGTGTCGATTGAGGACTAGCAGCTCTGGGCGTTGCCTTTGGAGTGACTGCTTTAGGACTAGCAGCTCTGGGCGTTGCCTTTGGAGTGACTGCTTTAGGACTAGCAGCTCTGGGCGTTGCCTTTGGAGTGACTGCTTTAGGACTAGCAGCTCTGGGCGTTGCCTTTGGACTGACAGCTTTAGGACTAGCAGCTCTGGGCGTTGCCTTTGGAGTAACAGCTTTCGATGATGCCTTTGGAGTGACCGCTTTAGGACTTGGGGTTCTAGGTGTTGCCTTCGGAGTAACCGCTTTCGGCGTTGCCTTTGGAGTGACCGTTTTAGGACTTGCAGCTCTTGGTGTTGCATTCGGAGTAACCGCTTTTGGCGTTGCCTTTGGAGTGACCGTTTTAGGACTTGCAGCTCTTGGTGTTGCCTTCGGAGATACAGCTTTAGGACTTGCAGCTCTAGGCGTTGCCTTCGGAGTAACAGCTTTCGGTGTTGCCTTTGGAGTGACCGCTTTAGGACTTGGGGTTCTAGGTGTTGCCTTCGGAGTAACAGCTTTCGGTGTTGCCTTTGGAGTGACCGCTTTAGGACTTGCAGCTCTAGGCGTTGCCTTCGGAGTAACAGCTTTCAGCGTTGCCTTTGGAGTGACCGCTTTAGGACTTGCAGCTCTTGGTGTTGCCTTTGGAGTGACCGCTTTAGGACTTGCAGCTCTAGGCGTTGCCTTCGGTGTAACAGCTTTAGGACTAGCAGCTCTGGGCGTTGCCTTTGGAGTGACGGCTTTAGGACTTGGGGTTCTAGGTGTTGCCTTCGGAGTGACGGCTTTAGGACTAGCAGCTCTGGGCGATGCCTTCGGAGTAACAGCTTTCAGCGTTACCTTTGGAGTGACCGCTTTAGGACTTGCAGCTCTTTGTGTTGCCATTGGAGTGACCGCTTTAGGACTAGCAGCTCTGGGCGTTGCCTTCGGAGTAACAGCTTTTGGCGATGCCTTTGGAGTTACTGCTTTAGGACTTGGGGTTCTAGGTGTTGCCTTCGGAGTAACAGCTTTCGGCGTTGCCTTTGGAGTGACTGCTTTAGGACTTGCAGATCTTGATGTTGCCTTCGGGGTCACAGCTCTTGGTGTTGGCAAAGACTTGCTGGTACTCTTTGGAGTCTTTCCCATAGATTTTGCTCTGGGAATGGAACCATTTGGGGATCGAGATTGAGTTGCCCCCTTGGGTGTCTTTTCCGATGTTTTTGGTGTAGTGGATCTTGGAGTGTGTTCCTTAACCAACCTAGCAGCAGGAGATGGGGATTGAACTCGAGATTTTGCTGGTGTTGTGCTCCTCCCCCTTGCTTCCTGGCTTGATTTAGATTTAGGGGTGCCTTGACCTGCAGGTGTCTTTAATGAAGGCGTTCTAGGTGGTTTATTTTTAGGAGTGAGAATCTTATGTTGACTATCGTCACCAGATCCTTTTGGGGTAGCAGGTACACCTGTCGCTGCTCCGGATGGTGTCTTAGCATTGGTAGATTTTCTTGAAACTTTACTAGGAGACTTAGGTGCAACAGCTGGTTGGAGATCTAATTCTCGATTTGATGGAGATAACGGTTTCCTTGGAGTAGCAGACTTAACAGGTGATAGGGACTTTGCCTGAAAAAAATATTTGATGGATAAGACAAGAATTACGTGAAATTATATGTGTCGCCTGCCCCACTTTGTCATTAGCATATGCATTTTACACATCCCACAATAAACTTATAATCCAAGTTTGACTGTTCTAGTTTTCATTCTTTGTCAGAAACATTGATTTTTCCAGAATATGGAGGTTTTTACCCCAAAATAACAAAAAAGTTGAAATGCTAGTTGCTGCAGTAAAGATTAAACAAGTGTAATACATTCAGGTATACATCCCACGATACACCTGCAGTGTTTTTCCTGCCTATATAACTGGGTATGCCAAACGACCCCATTCCCAATGCGTTTTAGTGTTATTTTCCCCCAAAATCAACTTGAAAATTCCCAATTATTATGACTTTTCAAAATCCGGAAAAAAGGACACGCACATGATGTTATAATGAATAAAAAATCATTAAAAAAAACAGCAGTGAGCGAGTCTGTGACTCAGACTCGACTCACCATGTAACTCCCAGTTCTTTGTTTTCATTGTTTACCATACCATAAAGCTAAATGGTACACTGTGCACTGTAAAATTAGTTAGCATGGAACATTTAATGAGTGTGGTTGGGTTTAAATATTTTTCCAATTTATTACCTGTTCACGCAAATTTTTTTCCCAATTTGGCAAATTGAATTTTTCCCAAAATACCCAGGAAAAACACTGACCTGTACCCCAAGTTTGGCTGCTCTAGCTTGTATACTTTGTGAGAAACATTGATTTTTCCCAGAAATTTGAAGTTTTTACCCCCAAAATAAAAAATTGTTGAAATACCGGTAAAGAGTGTAATATATTCAGGTAAACATCCCACGATAATCCTATAACCCAAATCTGATTGCTCTATTATTTAAATTTTGTCAGAAACAGTCCAATATGCAAGAGCTATATATATGCAAAACTGGGAAAGATTTTTTTTCGAAGTCAAGAAATTTGATATTTTCACCCCAAAAATAAAGGAGTCAACAGGGATAATTCTGGCTCTTAAAACCTATGGGAGAATTTGAGGGATTTTATGAGATTAGTAAAATTTCTATGAGATTTTTATATATAAAGTAATACTATTTTGAAATTTTAATGAGATTTTCATGAAAAATATAGGTAAAAATCCCCAAAGTGATCCCTGAGTCAATTTTGTTAAAACAGATCTAAATGTAAAACTTGAATATTGTTGCCGACATCTGTTGTAGGTGACACAAAAATGAGAAAGTATAATTGATATTTATATTTACAGGAAAAAAAAATAAAAAATTAACAAGAAGTGTAGAATTCACGAGTTCAGTGAAACCACAAACAAACCTTTGGGGTTGACACTTTAGCTGGAGAATTCATTTTCTTGGGAGAAGCTGAAGATCCTTCTGGTAATTCGAAGCGAAATGATCGGTCAATTATGGTAAAAACGTCACTGTTCTTCAACTTGATATCACCATGAACGACTTTGTCATTCACTTTAATTGGGTTTACTGTGCTCAGATTGTTCAGGAACACCTGGAAAGCAAAGAAATACATTTGAAACAAGTTTTAAGAGATCCATTTGACAAGCAAACATTCCTCACATTCAAACCAGTTCTACCTGTTAAAATACATGAATTATCAATGAAAGACTTAATAATATAGGTTTTCATGGTTCAAGACCATATATTCACCTTAAAATAATCACTATTCTCTCTGTATAAAGATTCCTCTAAGGACTATTACTAAGGAGATTTAGTGTGCTTTATGAATGGTATAATAAACATACACATTTAGTTCTGTCTGTGAGAAAATCTTATATGGAAGTAGGTAATAACAACAATAAAGGACACACCAGATATGGACGTCACAAGTTGATTGTGGGTATTTGTGAATGCGAGGTCAAAATCATGTAAAAAGTTCAATTGACCTCTACAATGTTATGCAAATCTAACACCCATTTGGGTAGATGACCGCAGCCCTGGTTTTTTGTCAAATGTGTCCAAGTCAGTACATATGGGATGTTCATTAGTTGTTCAAATTGTCTTCTCATGTGTCTTCGGCAAACAACTTCATGAACAATTGCTGGGTGTTGAAATTGGGAAATAAAATTTTTTTAAACTGACAGATCATCTTGAGACTTCATAATTCAAAATGTCTTTTTCCTCAGATATTCAGAAATGAAGACAAATAGTTTTTTTCCCATGAATCAAATAATGAACTAGTGAAAGATCCTAGATGGATGAAATGCACCTTCTGTGGAAAAACAGCAATACTATGACAGAATTCAAGAGTACCACTGTTGGTTTTCCAAATTTACTTGTGTGATTTCAATAGCTTTTGTTCTGATTTGCAAAATTGCAATTAACATCTAACTGTTTGATGCAAAGTTTGTGTGTTGGTGTTTCTGGTCAAAACCCAAGTTAAAGATAACCGAGTTGAGACACAGAATATCAAATACATACTTACTTGTCCCTTATCATCTACTGTGACCTTACAGTGTTCTCGGGATACGTTCGGTAGCTGAATACGTATGTCACATTCATTGGATCTATAAAGTGAAATATATTTGCATATATGTATATTAGTAAAGTAAGTTATATGTACATGCATGGGTTCATAACATTTCCTTCATGTTTCAATATATCATTGCTTTCTAAATCATCTTCAAACCTTTCCCTTAGAAATCAGGTATCAAAATGCTTCAAGAACATGTATACTTATTTCTAAGATTTAAAATTGAAATTTAACCATGTTCACATGGTTTACTAAGCACATCCCTGGTGTTTTGAAAGCACAATGTACCGCGGTACTTTTTAGGTCAAATAAATTGTTCTGTGCTTGAGATTATGATCCGACATATTATTTGAAAATCTAAACTAACTAAAAATGTGCAGAATTCATTTAGATATGAGCTTTTTCTAATTGCTTACCTCCCAAACAAACATACTGAAGTTGTCAAGGGAAATTGGGCCCCATCTGCACCAGTCCGCTTGATAACAACTATTTTACCATACAGCATACTGTAAAATATAAATCATTCGAGTCTTTTTTTAAACACAAATATTACACTTTGACACATCCATTAAGTATGTAGAGCTAGCAAGAACACTTTTCATATGAAATCACTTAAGCTTGCCATAACAAACTAATGAGCCTGTATAGTGACAGGTGTCAAACAGTGTTCAATTAAGATATAAACTGTCAAAACAGAGTTCAATTTATTAAACAGTCAATTTATGTGTGTATTATAGTGGATATGTATTACAGTAAGGTGGTTGAAACAATGTTGGGAACAAAGAAAGCTACATAGACATGCTTGCAGCCCAATTTAATCATTCTCCATTATTTTCAAATCCAGGTTGAATTTCCCATCATAATAATTCAAAGCAAGTAAGCTGACCTAGATAACCTCAGGTATTTTGTCAATGTACAGGGCTTTATCAGGGGGTTTTGGGAATCGGACCAGGAGATGAAAAATTTATCGACACAGCTATTTGGAAAATTTTGACAAACAATATTATAACAACTGAATACATTATTTCTTTTCTGAGTTACTATTTAAAGCACTCTCAGTACTTATGATATTTACAGCCCATCTTCCTTGTTTCTTATTAAAATCAATGTCACAAGAAACTCATGAAGGCAGCATGTAAAACCAAATTTTTTTTCAAGTGTCTGAATTGGGAATTTTTATCAGGAAATTTGTGGAAAATCACACCTTTTTTTCATTGGGAATGGGTCTGTTTACCGGACCTTAAAAGAGGGCTGATAAAGCCCTGATGTATAACCTGGATATATATTATTTTTTTCAAGATTTCTCATTCACCATTTTTTACTGTCTCTAAAATTTACCACTGTCATCATCAATAAATTTCATTTGTTATCGTTTTGTTTATTCAATCAATCAATCTACTGATGCATTTATGAGCTAATATACAAACACTATCTTTGTGCAAATTAGTTGCAAGGTCAGTTTGACTGAGCTTGAAAAGTATTTAGAGATTAATTTAAACTTGTCATTATTAAAGGTGTCCATTAGCTAAGCTTAATTAAAAAATAAAAACTTCAACCATTAACTTTAATTTGACAAACTAAGTTAGCTTTAACAGTTTCGAGACCCACTTGTGTACAGTACACATTTAAATGGAGAGATCTGCATGGTTTATTGTTGAGCAATATCATGTTAATTGTCAATAATTTACAAGTGCCATTAAATATCAAAGATAGGAAAAGGTGCGCAATATAAATTATGATATCAGAGGATTTCATTGTAGATTAACAAAAATGTCAGTTAAATTCATGCCAGTTAATACAAATGTTCAACATAAAAATTGTGTTGAGGCCGAATCTTGTATAAATTGCGAGATAGAAATTTCAGATTTGTTAATATAATGCTGATAAATTCACGAGAACAAACATGTGATTGCGTTGTACATGGGAACCGATATGCAAAAAACACCTTGTCATATTGAAACATTTTATGGCAACACAGAACCACAAAGGAAATTGATCAATCGGCTTTTGTTTATTAGCTTACCAGTTTGTTGATATGCAGATTTTTTATGCAAGAATTACTCCACGTCAAATTATGTTTTAAGTCATCACATTTTAATTTCAGTATATCACAAATCTAAAATATCTTAACAGTTTAGACCTTAAATAGGCATTGTAAACAACGCCGATCGTAAACATTAAAATCGTCATAACTCGGTCAATTTTTCGAATATTGAGTTAAAATTTGACATAGAGGTGTATTATGATCATAGTAACAACATATCTTCTGATGTCGCTTACTTTATTTAGTATTTTTTAAGAAATTTTCTGAAGACGCTTGAAGACGCTTGTAGACGCTTGTGGACGCTTTTAAGAGAGACCGGTTTACACGCCATCACAGTGGGTTCAAAAAAGTCGAATTCAAACTTACCCGCGGAACCACAACGAGTGCACTTCATTAGTAAATAAATAGTTCGTTTTATCATTTTAAATTAGTAAGATGATAATCATCACATGTCAGGTTATATCACATATTTCTGTTTGTTGACCTTACCTTCCTATCGGCTGTATAAAACAAATAACTGCGCGATGCGCGTACCCCGTAATATGTCGCCGCGCGAAGACTAATACAGATGCCGGGTGGTAATGCGGTCGATTAAGATTGCGCAGAAAAAAAATAGAACCGGAAGTGTTATTTGGAATGAAATATTCAAGTCTTAGAAGGATATATTTAGGAAATCATTGGTCGGAATGTTGAAAAATCAAAAATTCAAGTAATGGAAGAAACCTTCTACGTATAAAATCGTCCCTTTTAAATACAACTAAGTAAACATTGGCTCTGCGTATTGATATACTTTCTTTTTTCCTGTGTTAGATTTAAATGTGCCTTTTACAACAATACGATTGGCCAGTTGGAATCACCCGCCATTTTTATTGCCTTATATAGAAAAGTTCAAAGGTCAATATTGAATTAGGCCAATAAACCTCATTTGCATTTGGCGTTGGATGTTGTCGTGAATGATATGAAATAGGCGGGTAAGTACGATACTATATTTACAAATGCAGAATGTTGTCACGTTATTCCATGATACATTGTGATGTTGATATCACTCTTTCTGTTTAAAAAAAATATGCATTTATGAACAGAAATGTCCTATTTTTATTGGGCTATGGCAGGCCTAGAACAATCAGAAACCATTCATAACAAACGGTTTATCAAGACATTATGCAGTTTAGTTTTGATCATATAAGCACCGTTTCGATTCGCATTATGCAATGTATCAATTGTTCAGACAAGTTATAATCAGCATAATCATTTGAGGATGGATTAGTTTGCTCGTTTGAAGGAGGCAACTTTGCCATCATATGTGAATAGGAGAAATTTAAAACAGTCCATCTATGTTGTGATTTCAACCAATCACAAGACTTGATTTGCAAGTACCGTGTCACGTGTGTAAACATAGTAGTAAATTTGTAGTAAGCCAAGCGTGACTGCTGTTTATGAACAGATGGCATCAAAGGTCATTATATTTAATTATATAGCATGTGACTTTCTTTTATTCATGTTACCCTTTTCATGTGCAACAATATTATATAACAGATAGATAGGCCTAATTGTCTCGTCTGAAACATCTTATATAGCTTCCAGTAAGATGTTCTATGTCCATACTCTTGGTCTACCCACTAATTAAATAATTTGGAGAATTGTACTAAATTGTCAATGAAATAGATGTGTCCATCCTGTGTGTACCTAATATAATTGGCTAGTAGCCTAGGCTTTAAGAGGAATTTGTTTTATTTTAGATTCCATCAGGATGCCGGGGAGACAAACAAAAACACCTAAGCGGGCGACCAGACAGATCCCTGCTATTCCAGGAACTCCAACGGATAGCGGGTAAGTCATGAGGAAGTGTTACATTACTAGTCCAGTTCAGTATGGAGTCAAAGTCATCTCAATTACCTGACCGGACAGATCATAGATACAAAATAAGATGAAAGGTATATACAATTTACTGATTATAGATAATAAAATTACATCTTTGTTAACTAGTGTATACAAAATGTTGTGTATAGACGTCTTGTATCTTACTCTGTCTATGATAAGGGTTAATTACCGCAAAGAATAAATATATAGTGCAGCCAAATGTGAAGTCACTCATATATATATATTCTATTTATTTACATGTAGATGAAAATAATAGTAGATTTCAAAATGAAAATACCTTAATATCTGTGTGCACTACTCTGAGGTTCTCTTCATTAGATAAGACACACAGGTGTCTATTGTCAGATATTCCCATTCCAATCTATTTCAACTCATCAACACAGTCCTGTCTCAACGAAATACAAAATAGTTCTGAGAAAATAATCTTTGTCTTATAGATAATAGTAAGGTCTTGGGACTTTATATAACACAGTGCCATAGGGCTTTATTGATATAATTACTGGTAGGACAAGTCCTAGAAGTCACATTGCCTTAGGTCTCTAAGTAAGGTGTGAGTTAAAAATGCTGTAAAAAGTGCCATAAGGAGGTGTTGATTATCATATGGTGGTCAGTACCATAAATACATCCGGCTATAGTGTCACTACATAGAATAAAACAGATATATGCCATAGGCTTTTTTGCATCTAATTATCTTGGAAATCATAATTTGGTTTTGCCTTTAAACATTCTTTAACGTAAGATCTTCCGTTGTGTTTGTTGTGTCGCCAGCATTGAAAGACAAAGGGGGAAACATTTTGTGTAGCTTTGTTTCCTTATCAGCTCTAAAATAAGTTTTTAATGATGAATATATTGTTTGTGTTTTTCCATGAAAACTTGTGGATTGTGATTAAATGGTTAAGATTGTGCAAAAGAAGTTAGTTGGATGTCTATATTTAATATGTATTCACATTCTCAGAACAGAAATGATATTAAATGGCAGGATTTTACATACCAGTTTGACTTTAGGAGTCCTTAGACCCCCCCTTGATTCAATATTGGGGATCCTAGATAAATATTGGGGGTCCTTATAAATGGTAAGTTTTAGTATTCGTTGCTGTTAGTCATATACATCATTTAAATTTGGAAACAATTTTTCTCAGTTGTCGTTTCAGGGGGTCCTGGGGACCCAGGTGTTAAGATTTTAGGGGTCCTTACTCCTATAATGGAAAGTTAGGGTTTTTAGAGTAGGAATCTGCTTCATGTAAAACCCTGTAAATGGGATATTCAAAAAAATGTACTCACTATTTGCCTCTGCCATGCATGGCTGAAGGTTGATACTGTGTACCAAGTACACCTCCCACCTACCCAGTTCCTGCCCACCACCTTTTTTGTGGACTTACCTAGTTTGTCAATGTGTTGTCCACTGGGCTTACTGCAGAATAAGTACATATTTACTTTTATAATTAACGAGTACAATGACACATTAATTTGGTTGCCTTTCAGAATTTTGCAGTCTTTGAGTCCAAAAACTCCAGGATGGCTGTCAGGAAGCCATGCCATTTTCAAGACACCGGGATCACCTTCTCCAAAGCAGCTAAGGACTCGCAGGTAATGAAAGGTCACTTACTGTGATGCTGCACAGAATTATATTACCGATTCTCCAATAAAACAGTTAAGTTGTTGATGATATTATGATGACAGGGCCCTGGTTCATCAGCAGGGCTTGGGAAATGAACCCACATATGGATGCTGGCCTTGGTTTCATCAACGTTCCTTAGCTTAATGAAATTCCTTAATTTAAATTCTCCATAGGAAAGCATTAATAGAAAATCTGAAGTTAAGGAACTACCATTTACTTCTGTAATGCTTTCTTATGGAGAATTTTAAGTTAAGGAACATTGATGAAACTGGACCCAGATTGAAATCATTGAAATAAACAGCACCTGGGACGATTGGACGATCATTATAAAAACCATACGTACTTTATATACTTTAAACTTAAAGACATGTATTGAAGAAAAGTCCTTTGAACAAAGGATCATTTTCATTTTGTCCTTTCTATTTAATCTTGGGAAATTGGGACTTGAATTTACATGTATATTTCTTATTTAAAAACATCACACACATTTTTATTGGAAAATGTATGGCCTCCATAATAAACCCTGATTGCCTTGAAATTTTTCACAAAAAACATGATAACTGGGGCATCATATTGTATGTCTGTTCCTTGTTAGAAACATGATCTTTAATAGTGATATTCAAGCTCCTGCTATTTAGATAAACTGATAGATCTAGCAACACTGTCAGTGGTATTAAACTCAATATATATGACCTATCATTATATTTGACATCTTTAAAGGTGTGTGTACTTTGTTTATGATGTCATAATAATTAAAATCGCCTGAAGAGACCCAAGTTGACAAGAGAGAGAGAGAGTTATCTCCCTTGAGGTATAAAGCTCCAAAAGGACATGTTTATCATTTTCTTGAAATTGTGAATATTATTTAATTGTGAACATTTGACTGTGTATTTATGATCACCTGGATATCTTATTGTCATTTCAAAAGATTTAGATTGATGAAATCGTTAATTAAGTTTTATTTCATAAAAACTTGACCAGATTTATTCAAATAGAATTCATCATTTACAACAATAACAACATTGAAGTTGACAAATTGGGAATTTCCAGCGCTGATTTTAAGTGTCCAGCATACATGTAAGTTTCATGTACTGTTGTGATTGAAAACTGAAAAGTTAAAAATATATTTTACTTTGAATTGTACAAATTAGTAAAATATACCACACATATATATACAGACTACAGTGCTGTAAGGTCTGGGAGAACAAACATCATCTTTAAAACTTACAATAATACATTACTAATTTGTACAAAAATTGATTTATTTGAGAGTTGTCTGTGAGCTATTTGTTTAATGTTCCTTTGGATAAATCGGTAAAGTTTTTTAGTGCTACTGTTATACATGTGTAAACTTGTATTTTTATTGATATCTTATAACTGAAGATCATATCTTGGTTTTGTTTGTGAGAAATATGTTCCTGTAATATTGAGAATGAAGTACAAACACCAACTTGACCAAGTACAAGTATTTAGAGAGAAAATCTACCACAGAAAGCTATATATATAATTATTGATTACAGACATCTAGTTCAAAACGAAATGTTTTTATGAAAACAAGGCAGCAAAAGAGCAGCAGTCTAATGTAAACATGGTTTCCAATTGATGAATTAAAACAAAATGCTCAAATCATGTGAAATTGCACATCAGCTGATAACATTTGTTCTTAAAAAGCTAGTGAGTATCCCACTAACAGTCTAACACAAGGATGAAAATGCTCCGCCAAAAGGAGGAATTCCTCCTTTTTGATATGTTTGCGGTGATGCTAATTTTTTAAATTTCCCATTTAAACCCCTTAAAATGTGGGTTGTCCTCCTTTTTCACAATTGGCTGCTGTGAGAAACACCATGTTCATGTAGTTTATACATTCATCCATTGAAAAATATCCGTCTAGCTAATCTGCCTATTGTAGACCTGGTTACCACGGTAATACAGTATGTTTTAGTTTAGCAAGCCTAATGGTGTCTTGATGATGGATGATATACTATATAGTTTATTTTAGACGAAATCATGAGATTGGTAAACTCATTTCATTGTTACTGCAATGAACTAAATTGTAGTATACATAAAATGATAATGTATTAAAAAGAATTTAGCTATGTACATATATATTAAGTCTGTTTTTAATGTTGAATAAATACAAAGTTTATAAATTTTGAATTGTTTCAGGTCATCCATGTACCAGTCAAAGATGACAGAAAAGCGTTTTGAATCACAGAGTAAGGCAACAAGAGTTGATTTTGCTGATAAACACAGCCTACGTTCTCCTCCAGTTGCTAAACGTACAAGAAGATCATCTGTTTACCAAAAGACAGCTATGAGATTAGTAGATATTCCTCTATCTCCCGAGTCACGCAGCTCCAAACTGGTGTCGCCTAAAGGTGTCAGCACCAGGACGAGGAGGTCCTCAGTTTACCACAAGGGAGGTGCCAGGCTTGTCCAGATCACAGAGGAAACAGCTGCTACACGGAAAGGCAGAAAATTACCTGTATCTGTAAAACCAGCCACCAACCTGAAGCCCTTGGAAAAATCCATCCCCGAGGTAGCCATTAAACAGGAAACAAAACCTCCTCGTCCAGCTCCCAAGTCCATCAAATCCTCGCCACAAAAGAGGAAGATACAGGAATCAGTTAATTCCCCAGATGCAAAGAGGGTCAAGGTCAGTAGCCCTGCAGCCCAGGTTATGAAAGTCGAACAGACTACAAAGAAGGTCAGTAGTCCTCAGAGTAACAGGAAGGCTGCTGCGAAAACTCCAGCAAAGTCAAAAACAAAGAAAACTCCTGTGACAGCAAAAACTCCTTCAAGATCTACACGATCATCCCAGAGTTCTCCTTTGATGCAAGGTGAGGTATCCCCCGTGGCAAAATCTGCACCTACCAGTCACACACAAATTAAAAAGATTAAAACTCCAGCAACAAAATCTCCAGTAAAGACACAAGCCAAGAAAACTTCTGTCACTCAGAGTAAAACCAAATCACCAGCTGTAAAATCTCCTATTCAGAGTTCAGCAAAGAAATCACCCGCAAAGACTCCCACTGTACACAGTAAGTCAAAGACACCGGCTACAGTTGTTCAGAGCAAAGCTAAGACACCAGCTTCAAAACCTTCTGTTGCCCAAAGCAAGGCAAAGACGCCAGCTGTTAAAACTCCTGTTGTTCAGAGCAAAGAAAAGACGCCAGCTATTAAAACTCCGGTAATTCAGAGCAAAGCAAAGACGCCAGCTGTTAAAACTCCAGTGGTTCAGAACAAGGCAAAGACGCCAGCTGTTAAAACTCCGGTAATTCAGAGCAAAGCAAAGATGCCAGCTGTTAAAACTCCGGTAATTCAGAGCAAAGCAAAGACACCAGCTGTTAAAACTCCAGTGGTTCAGAACAAGGCAAAAACACCAGCTGCTAAAACTCCTGTTGTTCCAGATAACTTTTCAGTGTTAAAAAGTCCAATGAGCAAATTGAATATTTCATCGCCAGTTAAAGACACACCAGTCCTTAAACTACACAAACAAGTAGTTATGCTAGAACACAAACCAGAGAAAAGAAAACAGTCTGCAGAAAGTGGTGGCATCAAGAGTCCTCAAACTTCAAAGAAGCGCAAGTCTGTAGAAAGTCGACATGGTCAGACAACTGTAAAACGCAAATCAGTTATTGTTCAATCTCCACCTGGTAGCGGGAAAAGATTGAAGACACCGAAAAAGCTCCCCAAAACACCAATAGTTAAGCGCAAGACAACACCTGCACGCCATGCTGAGGTGCTGTCACAGAAGGAAGATATTCCTATCAGGAAGGGCCACGAGGAAGATCCGTTTAACATCACCTTGACTGACGAAGCAAACACGTCCATCACCAGTCAGACAAGCAATGGACTGAACTTAACATACTCACACTCGTCCCGATGTATCATCCTCTAGTCCTCAGATCACGTACATTTGTTACATAGCACTTCAGAGGTGACCTATGGCACACTGACTCAGTCCTCTATCAAGTACAGGGTATCCCAAGTTCTACAATTCTTCACACTGTAGCTCAGGCTCTGTGGTTCTTATTAGGTACCCTTGTCTCTGTGCTTTCACAGGGTGTCTTGGGGTCTGCGTCTTTACATGGTATTGTAAACTCTGCAAGTCCTCAAATGTACAATCGTATCATAGGCTCACAAGTCCTTAAGGGTGTCCTAGGGTCTGTGATTCCTCAGATGGATCATAGTATCATAGGCTCACAAGTCCTTAAGGGTGTCCTAGGGTCTGTGATTCCTCAGATGGACCATGGTATCATAGGCTCACAAGTCCTTAAGGATATAGATAGGGGGTACAGTCTCTTCAGATGTTTTGCTTAATAATTTGGATATACATTTAATCACATACATGTATCATATATCATTGGAAAGGTTATTAAATTTTCTATAACGTGAACATATAATTATAGTGTTAAATTAATTCATAATTGCATAATAGTATATAATATAAAAAATGACGGACACTTTTGAATTTGGATCTTCTTTCACATTTTCTTACAGAAACTGACAATACTTTTCCTATTGATGGTCAGAAAGGTCATCTACAAAAACGTGCCTCAGATTTTCCCTATATGTTCTAGAATTGAAGTAATTTCGATTTTATGGTCTCTGGGTGGGATTTTCATGCCCAAATTCACTTAATTGGTTATAAATCTTGTTGTAGCTAAATTCTTCAGAAACTGAGGCACGTTATTGTTGACAAGGTCATTCCCAACAATCCTGCAAAGTTTGGAAGAAATCGGTCCACAGATGCCAAAGTTATGGCTGTTTGAAGTTGACAACTTGTTGAATTTATGAAAGTGCTCTAAAGACCATTTCCACTCTTTGAAATCGGATATCTCTGGTTTTAACACTTATCTGACCGATTCTGCCTACCAAACCATTAATCATGACTAGACATGTATCCATCAAGCTGTCCTCCGAAAAAACGGAGCATGCATTGGTTCAAATAACTGAGAAATTAATGAATATTAAAATATTTCTCAGTGAAAATGCCCCTTTCCCGCGAAATGTCAGACTGGACATAGGATAAGCTCCTCCCATGTAATGAAGGGGTCATTAGAAACGCTCCGGCCCTTCTCTTATAGTATGTATTACATCAAAGACTGACCATGACTTAATGGATTATAGCAGCATGATTACGCAGCACTTCACACCACCATAGCACAGGGCTAATGACTTTTTAACTGACCACGCCACTGTGTGATGTATCTGTTTATGGTGTAAACAGTACCACGTGTTGATCTGTATGAGCGTGTTCAATGTTAAATCACGTTAATTGACACATTTGGGAACATAATTTTGCAAATTACTTTTTGTTATATGATGTAGTATGTTTATAAGTAATCAATTTTGCAAAAAACAAAAAATCAAAAAAAAAATTTTGTTACCCCCTATCTATATCCTTAAGGGTGTCCTAGGGTCTGTGATTCCTCAGATGGATCATAGTATCATAGGCTCACAAGTCCTTAAGGGTGTCCTAGGGTCTGTGATTCCTCAGATGGACCATGGTATCATAGGCTCACAAGTCCTTAAGGGTGTCCTAGGGTCTGTGATTCCTCAGATGGACCATGGTATGATAGGCTCACAAGTCCTTAAGGGTGTCCTAGGGTCTGTGATTCCTCAGATGGACCATGGTATCATAGGCTCACAAGTCCTTAAGGGTGTCCTAGGGTCTGTGATTCCTCAGATGGATCATAGTATCATAGGCTCACAAGTCCTTAAGGGTGTCCTAGGGTCTGTGATTCCTCAGATGGACCATGGTATCATAGGCTCACAAGTCCTTAAGGGTGTTCTAGGGTCTGTGATTCCTCAGATGGACCGTGGTATCATAGGCTCACAAGTCCTTAAGGGTGTCCCAGGGTCTGATTCCTCAGATGGACCATGGTATCATAGGCTCACAAGTCCTTAAGGGTGTCCTAGGGTCTGTGATTCCTCAGATGGACCATGGTATCATAGGCTCACAAGTCCTCGATGGTGTCCTAGGGTCTAATTCTTGCAGGTTATTCTGGTCTCTCTCAGATTCTTGTCCCCTGTTGGACAACACAGGAGGGATTTTTGAAAGTGTTATCAGTATGTGTTAACTTGTTTCCATAAAACTTTATTTTAATAGATTGAAGAAATGTCCATTTATTGTATTAACTTAAGGATATCAATCTGATGGGACATAGTAATGTTGAGTTAAGATGTATCTTATTTAAAATTTCTTTTTGTATGTTACTACAGGTATTTGTATATGTACATTTTATTCAAAACAAAGATTTTACAGATTCTATTTATTTTCATTACATTTATTTAGATGAAGAAGAAATAGTCTTTTACAAAAGTTTTTTTATTTTTTAGTGCACTTGTCATCTTGACTTGATACATTTTAATTCAATTTTTCTTTTTAGAGATTTATACAACAGCAGAAAATATTATCATTATGTTTGGACATTAACAATGAAGTCGGCTATGATCAGTGGTTCTATTCTTTGATCCTACTGTTAGGTATTCTACTGTAACAAAGATATTATTGATGACAAGATTTGAAGTACAGGTAAAGAGGTTAACATTAATATGGTGCTCTTGTTTGAACAGCAGAAGGGGAGTCTTAAGAGGTTTGTCAGACAGATGTGTTACAGGTTTGTCTGCAATCTTGTTTAGTTATAGAACTAGTACTTACAGGATCGACTAAAACATGCCTTACTTTCAATTTTGACAACAAAATAAACATCAATTTTGTGTTGGTTGTTGGAACTAGATTATCTGTGAGTCCCATTATTATGATGCTCCTATCCAGGAATTTATAATCTTTTTCTCTAGAAAAAATACTTTATATCAGTATATCAATAAAAAAAAAGTCCAATTCACAAAATTTAATATAATTCATAATAAAACAAAGGAAGAAATTCTTATAATTTGGAAAATTTCAAAAATATCTTAAGTTGAGAAATTTTATTTCTTTTTGGGAATAGTTATGTTGAACATTTAGTTGGGGTGATAAACAGACTTCTGGCTCAAACAGGATAGAGCACGTCAACATAGAGCACGTAAGATCTAGTGGTAAAAGCTGTAATTGGTTCACAGAGAAGTTAATTCAAACATGGAATAGTACAAGGTAAGTACATTTTTAACCAATGAGATTAAACGATGTACTAGATATTGATTTGTTATGTATCACAGTAAGAATAGCTATCATATTGAACTTTTCTTTTTCTCCTCTACGTCTGTCCTTTTTCCTGTCTTCGTTTACTTCACCGTTTGTAAATACAGAAGTGTACATGATCAGCCTCCATTATACTGTCCGTCCTTCATCACACCTCATTGTCCAAGTTTCATTTTAAACTATAGTTCAATTTCATTCATAATTCATGTAGCATGATGTTTTGTCAATATCTCTATGAGCAAATATTGATAAGAAAACGTGAGAAATTCTTCCTTAATATGCAGGATTTTATGTAACACCTGTGAAAAACAAAACAGAAGTTTGAGTTTATAATCAGTTCAAAGCAATTTACAGTACCATAGCTTCTTAGCACCAGTGACCTACGAAACATTGCTGGAAGCATGTCTGTATAGAGCCCAAGTTTCCTCTGGCCCTAACACCAGACTTGGAGATTTTGACAGATAGATGTCTGGTATGGTGACGGGGCCAGTGGAAACTCGGGCTAGTCTGTATAAAGCTTGATCTTAATATATAAAAACATTCTCATGGTCTTCTGTACCACCCTTTTAGAGGGCTGTAAAATTGACTTCAAGTCTCTGAATGTCCTCTATACCGTCTTTTTAGGGGGCTGTAATATTGACCTTAGGTCTCTATACCACCCTTTTAGAGGGCTGTAATATTGACCTTAGGTCTGAAGGTCCTCTATACCGCCCTTTTAGAGGGCTGTAATATTGACCTTAGGTCTGCGGAGGTCCTCTATACCGCCCTTTTAGAGGGCTGTAATATTGACCTTAGGTCTGCGGAGGTCCTCTATACCACCCTTTTAGAGGGCTGTAATATTGACCTTAGGTCTGCGGAGGTCCTCTATACCACCCTTTTAGAGGGCTGTAATATTGACCTTAGGTCTCCGGAGGTCCTCTATACCGCCCTTTTATAGTGCTGTAAAATTGACCTTTGGTCTCTGGAGGTAAAGACACCACATTGTGAATATTGATATAGATGTCCTCTAATATTTACCATGTATAGACATCATATGGTAAATGTGTGTATTTAATAGTCAACAATGTAACAGGAAAAGTCCAGCCAAGTATATATTACTGAAGGGTGTCAGAAGTGTTCTGTGTTAGAGATGTGTGTCTACCTTGAAAGAGGGTAATGTTAGCTGTGTAAGTGAGAAATCATCAAAAGACAGTTTTATGACTTATCAAACTCAGATTTAATTTTTGTTCATTTGAAAAGAAGTTTGTGTTCACCTGCTTGTAGATGTGACTATCAGGACGGGAAACAACTGCCCATGTTTGTAATGTGTTGTAAAGTTATGTGTTAACCTCATCATATGATGTCAGATTATACCTTGTGTAGTTGGTTTTGTGCATTATGATGTCACAAAAACGTGATATTCATTGTTTTGAATGTACATGTACATGTATTGTGAACATATTTTGTATGTGTGTAAGGATGTGCTATAACATGTTTGAATGTTTTTGAGGGCGTGTTGTAATATGTTAGAATGTTTTTGAGGGCGTGTTGTAACATGTTTGAATGTTTTTGAGGGCGTGTTGTAACATGTTTGAATGTTTTTGAGGGCGTGTTGTAATATGTTAGAATGTTTTTGAGGGTGTGTTGTAACATGTTTGAATGTTTTTGAGGGCATGTTGTAACATGTTTGAATGTTTTTGAGGGCGTGTTGTAATATGTTAGAATGTTTTTGAGGGTGTGTTGTAACATGTTTGAATGTTTTTGAGGGCGTGTTGTAACATGTTTGAATGTTTTTGAGGGCGTGTTGTAACATGTTTGAATGTTTTTGAGGGCATGTTTTAACATGTTTGAATGTTTTTGAGGGCATGTTTTAACATGTTTGAATGTTTTTGAGGTTGTTTTGTAACAGGTTTGAATGTTTTTGAGGGCGTGTTTTTGAATTATTTTGGATGTGTTGTGAGGGTGTGTAAACACAATTTGAATGTGTTTTGTAAGTGTTTGTTAGCTCACCTGGTCCGAAGGACCGAGGTGAGCTTATGCCATACTGTGGCGTCCGCCGTCCGTCAGCAATTGTTTTAACGACTTCTTCTCCATAACCACTGATAGGATATCAACCTAATTTGGCAGGAAGCATCCTTAGGTGCCCAGGATTCAAAATTGTACTAATGGTGGGACTGACCCCTTAGGGGACTGAGGAACAGGGCCAAAAAGGGTTATTTAGCTATATTGATATTAGCAACTTCTTCTCCATAACCACTGATTGGAAATCAACCGTATTTGGCAGGAAGCATCCTTAGGTGCCCAGGATTCAAAATTGTACTCATGGTGGGACTGACCCCCCAGGGGGCTGTGGGACAGGGCCAAAAAGGGTTATTTAGCTATATCATGGTTTAAGTGACTTCTTCTCCATAACCTCTGATTGGAAATCAGCCTTATTTGGTAGGAAGCATCCCTAAGTGCTCAGGATTCAAAATTGTGGGACTGACACCCCCCCACCCCACCCCACCCCACCCCCCAGGGGGCTGAGGGGTGGGGCCAGAAAGAAAATATTTTACCATGATTACCTAGATACCAATGTATCCAGGTGAGCGATACAGGCCCTCTGGGCCTCTTGTTAAAACATGCGTTGGATGTGTATAGTGAGAATGCGTTCTGAGGATATATTTTGAATATTCATGTCTTGTAAAGGTGTTATGTTACCAGTTAATCACTCAGGGAAAATTTCCTCCAACAAATGGTGTGGAATTAGTGATAACTTGCTACATTTTGGTAGCAATTTGTTTGTGAGTAATTTCTCTGTCGGTGGAGTTGAGTCAGATAAAACTTGCTACATTTTGGAAGCAATTTGCTTGTGTGAGTAATATCCTCCTTCAGTTGATCACTTGCTACTTTTGTCAGTTACATGTTTTGTGTGTGTGTGTTCTTACAGACACTGGGACCTGGTAATTTGTAAAAAGTAGAATTCTCGGTTGGCTATCCTGATGTTTACAAATATAGTTGCATGAACAGTCAAGTGTCAAACATTTTATTGACAGGTACATCACCATAAACCTGTTAATTAAGACACTGGTGGAAATATATAGGACCGAGGAGGTTTTGTTACATAGTGTGTACATGATGGGATGCTGTTAGCTGAATTTCTACAATCTTCTTAACACAACTATTGAGTTATTTGTCTTTATTTCCCCATTAAAATCCCCAGTACCAGGGTGTGACATTTTTCTTACCTCCCTTTATATAGGTCACATGACCTGTTAACTGTTTCCAACAGATCAGAGATAACTTACTAAAGGGACATATCAGCCCGGGCTAGTCACCATTGTTTATCTCGAGTTTTGCATCTTGAATTTTGAATCATTGCTACTTTTTCACATTGCTTTTCGTTGTTGTTTTGTTTCAAATTCTTGTCATAGAAGAATGAATTACTATGCAGAGTACTAATTTAAGTTTTCACTACCCAGAAATGATTTTCATTATGAAATATATGCTTAATATTAAATCATAATGTAGTACATGTTCCCCCTTTTTGTTTTGTCATGAGGTATATTTTCCTGAAGTTGTAGACTTTTATTAGACGTACAGGCAGAGGCCAGTTCTGGGGAATGTCATTAACTACCCAGTATGGTATCAGAACAAAACAAACAGAATGTGAAAGGACTTTTTTATGTATGATAATAAGTCATCTCCTTTTTTCTTGTATTTTTTATAAAGTTTAACTGATGTTGAGAAATTTCACTGGAAGTTTTGACATTAAAATGGCAAAGATTTTATAATACAAATGCAAATGGCAGATTTTAGTAATATTTCATCGTCATTTGAATGTAGGAGATGAGACTACTGTTTGTTTTCATGTTTTAATACCATTCACGTATCATGGCTGTTACATGTTTCATATTTTTCATTATCATCCAAAAATAAAACTGGAAAAAAAGACAGTTTACCTGGACCTATAATCATGAGACCGTTCTCATACTCAAGTGTGGATTTTCTGATCAAATTCAATTTTTTTTGTTTCCATTATGCAATGATAAAAAGACTTATTTGTCAATAATCTGGTAACAATTTTAAAGAGACTTGGAATCGAATACTGTTATTAATGTTTCTTTTTATGACGTTTTGACAGCATTTTCTTACAAGAAAGTTGGTCCCAGCACAGATTTCATACATGCGCAGGAGAATGGTTTCGTTATTGCCTGGTATCTGAGGTGTATCATCTGCACATAGTCCTTGTGTTGTTTAGTTGGAATGTGACAGCTGACGAACAAATTTTCATCTACAAGTTTAAATGACATTGTAATTGTATTGTAATTAGTAATTTCAAGAAATATATTTATCATTATTAAAATGGAACAGTTAATGCTGACCGTTGTCCAGGATAAAAGGGTTGATATTTTGTAATTTCAGTAATCAATCTGGATGAATGCTCTATAACTACACAGAGCCAAATCTCAGTGACTAAACCTGTTAGAGAAATTCACAACACAAACAATGTCTTAGTCAATAACTTTTTTTACAAGATTTTGGTTCCTTTTAGAAAGGGGTTCCCACAGAACACGATAATTTTCAGAGCCTGACTTTGTGTAATTGAGTAAAGCCAAATATGGTGTCACTTTGATGGTAACCAACACATTCACCCTGAAGACACTTTGTAACTGTACAATTTGGAGATTTAAATATTTTATTGTAAAATTTCAGGGGTGACTTAAACTAATAGCTAAAAATAATTTTGTTGCAATTTTCCAATGTAAATTCATTGCTTTTTTAAATGTTGATGGATAAGTGATTTAAATATTAAAAAGTTATATCTTAAGTATATTTGATCAACATTCATCACATACTGTAGTGTTGTTTAGATCTGTGGTGACTTGATACATTGTCTTTATACCACCAGGTAACATATCCTGTTGTACAGTATTTATATATGTAAACATGTGTGTATTGTCCTTACAAAATCTCATTGTTTTACTGTCAGAAAGTGTTTATTGCATTTAAATCTTACTAGAACAAAGTTTTATTCATTTTATAAAGCTTGAATTTAGTTGAAGATTTAGTATGAGATGTATTTTTCTCCAGCTTTTATTTTCTTCTTAAAATTAATAGAGACATAATGAGGTTGCTATGAATTAGAAGCTAGGTATAGCTGACAAAAGTGTTTGTTCCGTAAGATTTCTGTTGTTGTTAGTACACTGTAGTAACCTTTAGTTGTATGTTAGTGGAGTCCTAGTAGAGATACTGGACATTACAGCACATCATAGTGCATCCTTATGTCTTGAAGTTTGATTATTATTTATACCTAATATCTATGTTAATAGATTTGTTGAACACCTGGATTTTGGAGACAGAATTCAGGATAAGATTAAAGAGTTGAAGGACTTGAAGATGGAAGAGATGACAAGAGTGGTGGAAAGGATAAGAGGAAGGATGGAAAAGATGAGAGGAAGAGATGAGAGAGGAATAGTGGAAGATGTGACAGGAATGGAGAGAGATGAAAGGATTGGAGAAAGAGATGAGAGGAAGGGATGAGAGAAATAAAAGAAGGGATACGAGGAATGGTGGAGGTACAGCAGTAGTAAGGAGTATTTCGAAGGAAAGAGAATGTATTATGAATATTTACTGTGGGAGAAAGTTACTAATATCAGACTAGTGTTGGAGTAGCACTCTCTATTGAAAACATTTTATGGTTATAATATCTGAAGGTGTGGGGAACAAATTTCATATACCTAATGGGCAGGTTTTGCTGATCTGATTACTCTTTTTGTGTTTTGAATAAAACTCTTTTGAATATTTAATTTTGCTAAAAGTTATTAAGCATGTACATTACAGTTATAAAGAATGAGACCAAGTATAAATTTGAACATAATCTATCAGTGACTCAACATTAATGGTTTGATATAGTAACTGATTGTTGGCAAAGGGAGACAATTCTTGTTTAGGTAAAAAGACTTCTTTATTTAAAGGATTAAGTAAATACATATGCCCCGTATGGTTTTCTTGTTAATGGGAGAAGGCAGTAGGATTTGAATGTATAGAAATGGATGAGGAGTGATTTTGAAAGGGAGAAAGGATGGTGTGAGGGTAGGGATGGTGTAAGGGTAAGGAACAGGATGATAGATGAAGGCAGCTGACAAACTTGTAATATATTGTGTAAATAGAGAAGGAGGAGGAGTCTATGGCGACAGTCAGCTCTTCAGAAGGCAGCTCTCAAACAACTTAAACATATGCAGACTAACGTAGTTTAAAAAATAGCTTGCTATGTTTCTTTAGTATATTAGCTTAGAACATGACCACTTTCGTGGTATATGGCTCGCTATGTTACTTGGTGGTATAGAAGTGTGTATTATGTTTTGAATTTCTTAAACAGGGTTGTCTCAGTGAATAACTGGTTTTGTTTTAATAAATAAGATATTATGAAAATAATTGTTGTTGTTATTTTGTGACTCTCAAGTAACATTATCAAACAGGGCCAGGCAGCTAAATCACTATTAACATTTTTCAACCTTAAATAATTCTGTCAACAGTCCCACAATTGTGCATGTAAATTGACTGTGATACATATTTGATATCTGAAAAGTTGCAATTAATTCAATGGCTTGTTTATAAAGATACATTAGAATTTTGCACCAATCAATAATTAAGCTGATCACCCTTTGAACAATTGGGCCTATAGGCAGTTCTGCCACCTGTAAGATAACGGAATGGATGGTCAAAACATACACCATCCTGATAGTAAATGATATGTGACACAGTAAGTTATATGTGACATTGATACTAACTTACATGTGGTCTTGATAATTGCTGATATCGGTAATAACCAAATCTGTCCATTGACAATGCTCAAACATTGACCCCTTTCTGTGACCTTCACCTTGATGTTAACAATATCGACTAGATAATGACGTAGTTTTAGTGGTGACAGGGTCAGACAAACATTGACCCCTTTCTGTGACCTTCACCTTGATGTTACCGATATCGACTAGATAATGACAATAGTTTTAGTGTTGACAGGGTCGGACAAACATTGACCCCTTTCTATGACCTTTACCTTGATGTTAATGATATCAGCTAGATAATGGCGTGGTTTTAGTGGTTACGAGGTCAGACAAATGTTGACCCCATTCTGTGACCTTTCCCTTGACGTTCTACTCGATATTCAGCTCTGAAGTAATCACAAGCTTTGTGATGGTTTTTATCTTTAAAGACACTGTCTTGTCATCCATAAATCAATTTAAAGGTTTCATTTAAAATGTATAATTAATTTGAAAACAAAAATAGTTAAATACAGAACCATTAAAACTTAAGTTTTAACATTTATGAAAGGTGATGATTTGGCTGGTTACTGTTAAAATTCAGTGTATGGGAATAACTTATATCTGTAGGTCATCTTATATCCTGCAAAGTTTAGTGTTTGGGAATGACTTACCTAGTAGTGGAATGACTGAGCTGGTAGTGGAATGACATTGCTGGTATTATGAGCTCATCTTGTATCCAACAAAGTTTAGTGTTTGGGAATGAATGAGCTGGTAGTGGCATGACTTAGCTGGTAGTGGTATGACTTAGCTGGTAGTGGTATGACTTAGCTGGTAGTGGTATGACTTAGCTGGTAGTGGTATGACTTAGCTGGTAGTGGAGTGACTTAGCTGGTAGTGGAGTGACTTAGCTGGTAGTCGTATGACTGAGTTGGTAGTGGAATGACTTAGCTGGTAGTGGAATGGCATAGCTGGTAGTGGAATGACTTAGCTGGTAGTGGTATGACTGAGCTGATAGTTGAATGACTTAGCTGGTAGTGGTATGACTTAGCTGGTAGTAGTATGACTGAGCTGGTAGTGGAATGACTTAGCTGGTAGTGGAATGGCAGAGCTGGTAGTGGTATGACTTAGCTGGAAGTGGTATGACTTAGCTGGTAGTGGTATGACTTAGCTGGTAGTGGAATGGCTTAGCTGGTAGTGGTATGACTTAGCTGGTAGTGGTATGACTTAGCTGGTAGTGTTTGACTTAGCTGGTAGTGGTATGACTTAGCTGGTAGTGGTATGACTTAGCTGGTAGTGGTATGACTTAACTGGTAGTGGAATGACTTAGCTGGTAGTGGTATGACTTAGCTGATAGTGGTATGACTTAGCTGGTACTATGAGTTCATCTTGTGTCCTCCATGACTTACTGTTTTGACCTATACCCGACATGTACGTATTAACACAATGTTTTGACCTATACCTGACAGGTACGTATGGACACCGTCTCGGACATGTGATACATTTAGAAAAAACAGTTCATATATATACATGTAGTCAGTTTAAGTAAATAATAAGAAATCAAAATAAATATCTAACAGGCATTTTAATCTTCTATTTTGACATTATGAATTCTTCTTTCGTCTACGTGCATTCAAATAAATTAATATCAATATTTGAGCAAATTACGGTTATGAAAGCTTACGGTGCTTCAAGTGTGTCGTCCTAACACAGCGTTTTATAACAAGTCTTATGTACAGAGAACAACCAGCCGGGACATTCCCACCAAGAAATCAGGTACGAATGGCCACGCACAACTTCAATCTGGGGAGTGTGTTTGTCCTCAAAAGGTGGAAATTCTGACAATTCTCTCATAGCTCAATTCTTTTCCCCATTCGAATGTACCAATTATACTCCCACGGATAATGTAATGATGTAATGATGTAATGAACGTAACAGTATGTAAATCATATACAAATATCATACATCAATAAATTAATCATAACTTAATATTTGTATCTTCTATTTACAATAATTATAGCAATATTTTCTAACTGTACGTAGACAAACACGCATAAGTTTGTAATACTCAGTTACACGGTACAGCGATGTAAGTACAGGTGTTACCCTCCTTAGTTTCATACTCAGTAGTACACTGATGTAAATTATGGTGCACGGAAGACAGGTACACATGACGTGAGACTGGGTTGTGTATGGTGTTACATGGAAGACTGGAACACGTGACGTGAGACTGGGTTGTGTATGGTGTTACATGGAAGACTGGAACACGTGACGTGAGACTGGGTTGTGTATGATGTTACACGGACGACAGGTACACATGACGTAAGACTGGGTTGTGTATGGTGTTACATGGAAGACAGGAACACATGACGTGAGACTGGGTTTTGTATGGTGTTACATGGAAGACTTAAACACGTGACGTGAGACTGGATTGTGTATGGTGTTACATGGAAGACTGGAACACGTGACATGAGACTGGGTTGTGTATGGTGTTACATGGAAGACAGGAACACGTGACATGAGACTGGGTTGTGTATGGTGTTACATGGAAGACTGGAACACGTGACATGAGACTGGGTTGTGTATGGTGTTACATGGAAGACAGGAACACGTGACGTGAGACTGGGTTGTGTATGGTGTTACATGGAAGACTGGAACACGTGACATGAGACTGGGTTGTGTATGGTGTTACATGGAAGACTGGAACACGTTACGTAAGACTGGGTTGTGTATGGTGTTACATGGAAGACTGGAACACGTGACGTGAGACTGGGTTGTGTATGGTGTTACATGGAAGAACGGTACACGTGACGTGAGACTGGGTTGTGTATGGTGTTACATGGAAGAACGGTACACGTGACGTGAGACTGGGTTGTGTATGGTGTTACATGGAAGGCAGGAACACGTGACGTGAGGCTGGGTTGTGTATGGTGTTACATGGAAGACAGGAACACGTGACGTGAGACTGGGTTGTGTATGGTGTTACACGAAAGACTGGAACACGTGACGTGAGACTGGGTTATGTATGGTGTAACATGGAAGACTGGAACACGTGATGTGAGACTGGGTTGTGTATGGTGTTACATGGAAGGCAGGAACACGTGACGTGAGGCTGGGTTGTGTATGGTGTTACATGGAAGACTGGAACACGTGACATGAGACTGGGTTGTGTATGGTGTTACATGGAAGACTGAAACACGTGATGTGAGACTGGGTTGTGTATGGTGTTACATGGAAGACTGGAACACGTGACGTGAGACTGGGTTGTGTATGGTGTTACATGGAATACAGGAACACGTTACGTAAGACTGTGTTGTGTATGGTGTTACATGGAAGACTGGAACACGTGACGTGAGACTGGGTTGTGTATGGTGTTACATGGAAGGCAGGAACACGTGACGTGAGGCTGGGTTGTGTATGGTGTTACATGGAAGACAGGAACACGTGACGTGAGACTAGGTTGTGTATGGTGTTACACGAAAGACTGGAACACGTGACGTGAGACTGGGTTATGTATGGTGTAACATGGAAGACTGGAACACGTGACGTGAGACTGGGTTGTGTATGGTGTTACGTGGAAGACAGGAACACGTGACGTGAGACTGGGTTGTGTATGGTGTTACATGGAAGACTGGAACACGTGACGTGAGACTGGGTTGTGTATGGTGTTACATGGAAGACTGGAGCACGTGACGTGAGAAAGGGTTGTGTATGGTGTTACATGGAAGACTGGAACACGTGACATGAGACTGGGTTGTGTATGGTGTTACATGGAAGACTGAAACACGTGATGTGAGACTGGGTTGTGTATGGTGTTACATGGAAGACTGGAACACTCGACGTGAGACTGGGCTGTGTATGGTGTTACATGGAAGACTGGAACACGTTACGTAAGACTGGGTTGTGTATGGTGTTACATGGAAGACTGGAACACGTGACGTGAGACAGGGTTGTGTATGGTGTTACATGGAAGACTTAAACACGTGACGTGAGACTGGGTTGTGTATGGTGTTACATGGAAGACAGGAACACGTGACATGAGACTGGGTTGTGTATGGTGTTACATGGAAGACTGGAACACGTGACGTGAGGCAGGGTTGTGTATGGTGTTACATGGAAGACTGGAACACGTGACATGAGACTGGGTTGTGTATGGTGTTACATGGAAGACTGAAACACGTGATGTGAGACTGGGTTGTGTATGGTGTTACATGGAAGACTGGAACACGTGACGTGAGACTGGGTTGTGTATGGTGTTACATGGAATACAGGAACACGTTACGTAAGACTGTGTTGTGTATGGTGTTACATGGAAGACTGGAACACGTGACGTGAGACTGGGTTGTGTATGGTGTTACATGGAAGGCAGGAACACGTGACGTGAGGCTGGGTTGTGTATGGTGTTACATGGAAGACAGGAACACGTGACGTGAGACTAGGTTGTGTATGGTGTTACACGAAAGACTGGAACACGTGACGTGAGACTGGGTTATGTATGGTGTAACATGGAAGACTGGAACACGTGACGTGAGACTGGGTTGTGTATGGTGTTACATGGAAGACAGGAACACGTGACATGAGACTGGGTTGTGTATGGTGTTACATGGAAGACTGGAACACGTGACGTGAGGCTGGGTTGTGTATGGTGTTACATGGAAGACTGGAACACGTGACATGAGACTGTGTTGTGTATGGTGTTACATGGAAGACTGGAACACGTGACGAGAGACTGGGTTGTGTACGGTGTAACATGGAAGACAGGAACACGTGACGTGAGACTGGGTTGTGTATGGTGTTACATCGAAGACTGGGTTGTGTATGGTGTTACATGGAAGACTGGAACACGTGACGAGAGACTGGGTTGTGTACGGTGTAACATGGAAGACAGGTACACGTGACGTGAGACTGGGTTGTGTATGGTGTTACATGGAAGACAGGTACACCTGACGTGAGACTGGGTTGTGTATGGTGTTACATGGAAAACTGGAACACGTGACATGAGACTGGGCTGTGTATGGTGTTACATGGAAGACAGGTACACGTGACGTGAGACAGGGTTGTGTATGGTGTTACATGGAAGACAGGAACACGTGACGTCAGACTGGGTTGTGTATGGTGTTACATGAAAGACTGGAACACGTGATGTGAGACTGGGTTGTGTATGGTGTTACATGGAAGACAGGAACACGTGACGTGAGGCTGGGTTGTGTATGGTGTTACATGGAAGACTGGAACACGTGACGTGAGACTGGGTTGTGTATGGTGTTACATGGAAGACTGGAACACGTGACGTGAGACTGGGTTGTTTATGGTGTTACATGGAAGACTGGAACACGTTACGTAAGACTGGGTTGTGTATGGTGTTACATGGAAGACAGGTACACGTGACGTGAGACTGGGTTGTGTATGGTGTTACATGGAAGACAGGAACACGTGACGTGAGGTTGGGTTGTGTATGGTGTTACATGGAAGACTGGAACACGTGACGTGAGACTGGGTTGTGTATGGTGTTACGTGGAAGACAGGAACACGTGACGTGAGACTGGGTTGTGTATGGTGTTACATGGAAGACTGGAACACGTTACGTAAGACTGGGTTGTGTATGGTGTTACGTGGAAGACAGGAACACGTGACGTGAGACTGGGTTGTGTATGGTGTTACATGGAAGACTGGAACACGTGACGTGAGACAGGGCTGTGTATGGTGTTACATTGAAGACTGGAACACGTGACATGAGACTGGGTTTTGTATGGTGTTACATGGAAGACAGGAACACGTGACATGAGACTGGGTTGTGTACGGTGTTACATGGAAAACAGGAACACGTGACATGAGACTGTGTTGTGTATGGTGTTACATGGAAGACAGGAACACGTGACGTGAGACAGGGTTGAGTATGTTGTACATGGAGGACAGGAACGCGTGACTTGAGACTGTTTTATGTCACGGTTGCTTGAATTTCTGTCAGTAAATAAAGATATTCAAATATAAAGGGCCGCCCATTATAGAATATAAAGGAAGCTTCCATTACATCCTGTAATGGGCGGCTCCTCATATATATAGATACATAGTATTTACTGACACAGAGTCAAGCAACTGTGGTTGTGTACGGCAGTACCTGAAGAGAAGGGGTGGACAGGAATACGTCGTGTGTGGATGAGCTGTGTGTTGGTGTTACATGGAGAGCAAGGAACTCGTCACACAACTATAGTGTCATGTATCGGCGAGAGTTGAACTAAATAACATGAATAATTTAAATCTGTCGTGTTCTCGGTCCATTAGTTACGGTATCGTCACGGAGGCCAGTCTGTTAAGGACAGGTGACGCTCACTTATACAGATACTAAATACGGCGAACGTGTTGTGTGTGTGTAAGTTATTAGTAAATACTGGGGATTGGGCACCATGGATAGTGCTTCTTTCTTGTCGCGTTTTTACTGTAGTGGAAGAATAAGTTGCAGAACTTCCGGGGTAACATTACGTAATGGTATCGATCCTTGTTGACTTCAGCTTATATACAGGTACAGTAAACCATTTAAGATAACCTTGCCCTCCAGATCACACAATAAACGTTGGAGTACTTGGGAATCTCCCAGATTTTGTTCCGCGCGCCTTTTAAATCTATCGATTTCGTTCACCGTCTTCTTTGTGTTTTCTTATCAGCGACCGGCGGATTCTCCGGACTTGTGATCAAACTGTAGAAATGATGAGTTCAATGGAAATCAGGTAAGTAAATGGACTATGTAATTACACAACGGGGCGTTTAGTTTTGATAAATGTCTCCAATAGAGCTATATAATGTCGTTTTAACGAACGTACAATAGTGTATGTAATAGATCTTAATTATACTCAGGAACTAACGGTGCACTGTCCAGTCTGGGCATACTTACTAATGATCAGCTAGTCAACTTTACAGGAACATATTGGAACCCCCCGCCAACAACCCCACCCCCGGGCCAACAGTAACACGACCACTTGTGCAAGTTGGTGGAAATGTCTTGTAATATTTTTAAGCACTGTTAACGACATTTATTTTACCTTTTAATATAGCAATGCGACACCTGTAAATCCAGAAAATGGGTTTTAAATGTGTCTCATATGTAGACGATTCGCTCCAAAACCGTAACACCTTCACACGGCTGTCACGACCAGGCAAATTCTGATTCATATTGCACCCCTACGACCCAACCTTATTGGCCCAAAAGTTCAATTCACTCCAAAAGCAATATCGTCCAAATGGATAGATTTTATGTCTGGACTCTAATCTTTTGATGTATATTCAATTCAATTCCATTTCATTGCATTTTACATCCGAATAGCATTTTGTGGATCGAGCTAATAATATAACCAAACATAGAAACAAACGTATAAAATGTGCATATAATATATAGCATTGAACAAACTTAAGCACATCGCAAGCTTACCTTCCTCGGTTCAAAGCACTTTTTAATAAAGAGACCAGTATCGCGCAAAATTTGCGGTTCATTAGATGATAATAGCATTTGTAGAATTTGTATATCGGAAAAAACTAGAATCTGTTTTATATTTCTCGAAAAACTATTTCTGAGGATAGCGTTTTAAGTACATTGAAAAATTATATGAATCTTGTCTTCTAGTATATTGCAACTTTTACCGACACGAAGTTGCCGGAGAATCTTTTTAGCTCTATTTATCTCAATGCCAAACATATGGCTTCTTGTCCTCACTTTTTAGCAGTTGTCCGTGCTCAAAATTCGAATTTTGGATATCTTAAAATGGATATCCAAAAATGTATTCATTGATATCCGAAAACCTAATTACGGATATCCAAAATTCGAATTATGCTTATCACGTACTTTTGGATATCCAAAAATACTGAGGATTATACAAATGGAATGCTTCCGGCTACACATCCGATCACAACAGAAGTCAGTTCGGAACGTGCGCGCGGGAAAAGGATTTATCAGGGAAAAATCATAGGATTTAAGTATGAAAATAAACAACGACCACGAAATTTTGATATCCAAAAAATCGAATTATTGATATCCTAAATTCAAAGCATTTTAAAATATATGGGGCGCCGTTTTACCATTTATTAACAAAACTGGATATCCATAAATCATTTTTGGATATCCATCATTCGATTTGAATATCTTTAAATGCTTTAAATAGGATATCCAAAATTCGATTTTGGATATCCAAAAATCATTTATTGATATCCAAAAATTGAATTATGGATATCCCAAAATGAATCATGGATATCCGAAATTCGAATAATTGATATCACAAATTCCATGTATTTTTGTATATCCATAATTCGATTTTTGGATATCCAAAAATTATTCATGGATATCTATTAGTCGAATTTTGGATATCCAAAATTAATTTAAGATATCACAAATTATTTAATGATATCATAAATTCAAATTAAGGATACTCATAATTCGAATTTTGGATGCAGTTTTATTGATAAATAGTAAAACGGCGCCCCATAAAAATATCCTAAATTCGAATTAAGGATATCCAAAAAATATTTTTCAAATGATTTTTGAATATTCAAATTTCGATTTATGGAAATATTATTGACTGAAAGAAACTCAAACAACTGTGGTTAAACTTATATCTACGATTGTAAACTGGTTTGGGGCTTGTGCAAGTCTTATCCCTCTGTAGTGGTTGCATTACGTATACTCAGTATTTGAAAAAAAAAAGTATTATTGGCTGTATGGGTAGAATTTTACAGGTTTTTATTTTACACTTTTTAATACTGTCTATCAAAAATTTTGTAAAATATGATAAAAAATGTGACCGTATAAAAATACAGGGAATGCATCTTTAACCATCATGAATAGTCACATGATATTTGCGGACAAAATGGCGCCGACGGGTGGGAGAAACGATGTCTCGATCAACGAACGTACTGCAGTAACCTCTGATATTTCTTTTTCGTCAAGCACGCCCTCGGAGTACAGGACTTATAAGTGGCGATGGTTCATTCTCATCGTTGTCAGCATCCTGAATTTGTCAAATGCAATGGTAAGACAAACATTTTTCCGTTACCGGGCCAAACTGTTAGTGATAATCGTACGATCCGATAAGAGTCGCTTGCCTAAGCCTTTGAGTGACTCACGACACGGAGGAGGATATATTTAAACTCCCAAAATGGAATATTATAAATATGAATAAAATATATATTTTTTTAATGAAGCGTTGAGTATCAATGCTTGTTACACTGGAAAACTTATAAAAAGTGCAAATGTTTGAAAGAGGTAAACATATATTCTTCTTTATTGGTTCACCCTCCATCAATAGGCCTACTGATGATTATGGGCAAGTGGGTTTGGCGTTGGATGCGATTATTTTTTGTTGAAATTAGGACAGAAAATCTGTTTTATTTTTTAAAGGAGTGTGATTTTACAACAATAACATTTTATGTCTAATTTTAATTGATTGTTTTTGACATAGATGTTTTTTTTTTGAAAACATTGATGATGTTCTGTAACATTGGTTTTCAGGTATGGATAACATTTTCTCCAATTGCTGATCTAACTACTGTTTACTACAACATTGATTCCTTCCAAGTGAATATACTGTCCTTAGTGTTTCTCATCGCCTCCATCCCTTTTGGACTGACTGCATCCTGGATCCTTGATACCTTCGGCCTGAGAGCAAGTGTGAGTGTATCTCTATATTCTCAGCCTGTGGTCTAACAAGCTAAATTCAAGACAAACTCCAATCTCAGATGGTTGTCTATCCATATAGGTATATCTATCTCAAAGAAAGAGGATATGTCCCATACACATATCAATAAACCGATATACAATAACTCATGTGTTAAGATCAATGTCCTGTTTGATTTGAGACGGATACCTGGCTCTAATCAGGTAGAATCTTAAAGGTATATTAATTCTAGTAGACAGATTGACATGTGATACCACAGACTTGGATAGCAAATCTAATTCATGGTGATGATAGTTTCCATGACATAAAACAATTATTATACCCCCCCCCCCTCTTCAACGAAGTTAGGGGGTATACTGGAAACAGTTTCTCTGTCTGTCCATCTTTCTGTCTGTCTGTAGAAAAATTTGGTCCGGCCAACTCCTCTTAAACCACAATGAGACTTCACACAGATATAAAGGACTATGTGCAGATGTGCATGCAACATTTAATTTTTTTAAATTATGGTTGCTATGGTAACTGGTCCCTATAAACCATTTTTCTGTAAAAAAAGTTTGTCTGGACAACTCCTCCTAAACCACTTGGCCAATTTCAATGAAACTTCACATGGATATGAAGGTTGCTATGGTAACCAGTCAAAATAAACCGATTTTCTATAGACAAATTTTTTCTGGACAAATCCTTCTAAACCACTTGGCCAATTTCAATGAAACTTCACATGGATATGAAGGTTGCTAGGGTAACCAGTCACTATAACCAGTGGGGGTTATTAGACAGCCATCGGCTTACAGTTCTAGTACCCACTTGTGTACAAGAACTTTTCAATGTAAGATTTTTAAAAAATCATAAGGCATAATGTGTATCATCGTCGGAAACCCAGTCAGTACACTTCTCTGAAGCTTGCATACTGTAGCCTAGAATAGATACAAATCTTCGTTTCCCCGAATAGAAGTTAATTCTGAGATTCAGAGATTTAGACCAATCAGAATGGTATATTTCTGTAGGCATGACGCCAATGTCAATCTCCGTATAGTAGGATCTTATATTTTAATCACAATTGACACAATTATAACTCGACATTCAACAGGTTTTGTTGACAAGCGCTGCTACAAATTAAACGGGATACCCCGCCTGAATGTAGTCACTGATGAAAGTATCAATATGGTTGGCTGCTATTTTAGAACGAAAACGAGGGTTTCCATCTATTTTAGCCCACGGTATGCAAACGACAGAGAAGTGTACCGTGGGTTTCCGACGATGAATGTATATCTGTAATAACAACAAAATGAAGTCAAATAAATTTTGATCAACTGATAATTACTCATCATGTTTACTTTACAACGGAAATTACTGATGGAATTGAGTATAATCACATTCATTCATTGCTTTACCCTTTAGTTACTGACAGCAGCATGGCTGAATGGTATCGGGTCGCTACTTCGTAACTTCAGCACTTTTGACTTTGTCCCTGGTGACTCCAAGTTTGCAGTTTTGTTGGTTGGGCAGATTTTAGCAGCATGTGCTCAACCCTTTGTGATGTTCGCCCCCACCAAACTAGCAGCTATCTGGTTTCCAGAAAATCAGAGAGCAACAGCCAACATGTTGACATCCATGGGTAAGGGTTTCAATAGTCTAAAATCAGATCTCTGAGGTAACTTCTGTCATGGTTTTTGTGGTTATAGTCAAACCTGCAATATTTGTAAATGATTCATCAAAGTCAGTTCTATATGCAATATAAATTTATGGTTATGTTAACAGCTTGATATGAAATATCTTGGGATATGAAATTTGACATTATCTTGTAATATCTTTAGAAGATTAATTGCTGAAACCAAAGCAACTGAACACAAGATTTTGCCATATGATAGCTGTATTACCTCAGTCTGTTTACTGTGGCTCTACCTTTCATCTTCTACAATTTATAATATTCTTCAATGTCATCTTAAAATTGTGTTGAGGTTATTATTGTAATATTCATATATAACAAAAAGGGCTTGATATAAGTTTTATAAATTTTGCTTGGTCCTGTTGCTAACTCAAAAAAAAAATAAAAAAAAGTTTTAACAAAAATATAACTATTGATAATTTGACAGCGAACCCACTGGGGATTCTCGTCACAAATGCCCTACTCCCAGCTATTGTGAACGGCTGCAACAAAAAGGAAATACCCATTGCTGTAAGTATCCTTGTCTATGTGTCAGTCAGAGACAAGATTTCTCATTCAGCTATATAAGAAAAGTAAAGAATTTGGAAATCGTTGTAAACTGTACAGGCTGTTCTGATAAAACATTTATCTGAGTCCACTCAGTGCAGGATTCCATGATAAGTTCGTTCCATTAGTGGTTGGCTATGAACTGCTAAGTTGTGATAAAGTGGTATATATAAAGAACCTCGATTTGTATTACTAATGTTGTTTAACATCTGAGGAAACTTATAACTGGTAATTAAATAAATGGATTATACCCTTACAGAAAACTAGGAGCCAAGGATGGTATAGGTGTTTTGCTGGAATAGCCCTGCATGGAATGTCATTTAAACCTGTCTACACTGACTAAAGCTGTTTATATTAGGCCAAGGCTTTAGATTGTACAGATTTTTACAATCAATGTTTATGTGATCAAATTCTGTCTCTATTGGTAGTACTTTAAGTTAGAATCTATTTCTGCAATATGATTTATATATAGCTTTGAGCTACAATAAAATGCAATTTAAACTACAACTTTTACATTTGTCTCCGCCAGCTGTGGGTGGTGACAGGGCCTGCTCTCCTTGTGATGTTTATGACAACATTTGGTGTCTGTAGCTCAGCACCCCCAACACCGCCATCAGCCAGCGCTGACGAGGAATCGCAGCCATTCATCCAGGGCTTCAAGAAGGTTGAGAAATTATTTTTGCTCTTTTTCTGTTTATTCAATAGCTCACGATCAACAGATGGTCGGCTAATTCAATCGTGCTACGTCCGTTCGTCCGTAAATCATTTTTGGTCTTATTATTGCTATTTCTTGAGATGTACTTGATGGCTCATTCTAAAATTATATTTGTCGGTCTTTTTGGTCATCATTTGTGCATTGTTTCATTTTCTGGCTGATCTGAAAAAGAAAATGGCAGACAGGTGGCCATCTTGGATTTTGAGAGTAAATGTTTGTTATCGCTAAATCTTGACGGGTACTGAATGGATAATTATCAAATGTCATGTAAAAGTTCCCCTTGGTCCCTAATTGTGCATGCATTGTCACTTTTTTGGACTGATCCAAAAGACAATAGTGCTGCCATCTTTGGTTTTGACAGTACAAGTATGTTAATCGCTATTTCTCCAGAAATACATTAATGAATTTTTCTCAAATTTCATTTTTAGGTTCCCTTTGGTCCCTGTAGTTGTGCCCTATTGATTTTGGAACTGATCAGCAAGGCAAAATTGTTGATAGCGACCATATTTAATTTTACAGTTGAAATTATTTGAAATACATTTTGCTCTATCTTAAGAGGACTTACTAACTATCCTATTATTAAGAGCAAATAAGAACGAAAATACAAATCAAAGATCATCTTGTTGCAAAACATGACAGCATATAGAACCTGACGCGCCAAGATGCTTTTGGGATCTTTTGTTAAAATAGTTGTACAATTCAGTAAATCTACACAAGTATTGTTTAAGGGTGTTGTGGGTACCATTTACTGGAAATATTTGCGTTGATTCAGTCACCAAAATAATTGACATTACAGGCCAATTTAGATCTGATAAATGCTGAATTTGTTTTCCCTTTTTTGGTAGAAAACTGGACTGGTAATTTGTAGCTCTGGGTTCAACTCCTTTTGGAGTCAAAACTGAGCTAAAATGGTATCACATAAAACTGTTGTGTTTGTTATGTAGACATGACTCTAGTTCTACGACTGTTTTTCCGTCTTAGAAATAGCTCAACTGAGCTAATGTTATTTGTTATAACACATGTCACATGACACAAAATAAAAATTCTTGTATCTTGTATGATATAAAAAAAAATGTCAGAAATATATGAAATTCAGCAGAAGTATGTATATACTGACTCATCACTGGGAAATTAATAAATAAATTTGAAATTTTAAAGTTTGCAAATGTTAAAATATTTTATGATGTTTTTATGGAACCTTGGACTTCAAGTTGCTGCCCTTTAATGATTTTTAGCCCACCATCATCAGATGGTGGGCTATTCAAATCGCCCTGCGTCCGTGGTCCGTGGTCCGTCCGTCCGTTAGTCCGTCCGTAAACAATTCTTGTTATCGCTATTTCTCATAAAGTACCGAAGGAATCTTTCTCAAATTTCATGTGTTGGTTCACCTTGGTCCCTAGTTGTGCATATTCCATTTTGGGACCGATCTGAATTCAAGATGGCCGACAGGCAGCCATCTTGGATTTTGACATTTGAACTTTGTTATCCCTATTTCTGAAAATGTACTGAATGGATCTTTCTCAAATTTCATGTGTTGGTTCACCTTGGTCCCTAGTTGTGCATATTCCATTTTGGGACCGATCTGAATTCAAGATGGCCGACAGGCAGCCATCTTGGATTTTGACATTTGAACTTTGTTATCCCTATTTCTGAGAATGTACTGAATGGATCTTTCTCAAATTTCATGTGTAGGTTCCCCTTGGTGCCTAGTTATGCATATTGCATTTTTGGACCAATCCGAAAACAACATGGCCGACAGGCAGCCATCTTGGATTTTGACAGTTGAACTTTGTTATCGCTATTTCTGAGAATGTACTGAATGGATCTTTCTCAAATTTCATGTGTAGGTTCCCCTTGGTGTGTAGTTATGCATATTGCATTTTGGGACCAATCCAAAAACAACATGGCCGACAGGCAGCCATCTTGGATTTTGACAATTGAAGTTTGTTATCGCTATTTCTAAGAAAGTACTGAAGGTATCTTTCTCAAATTTCATGTGTTGGTTCACCTTGGTCCGTAGTTGTGTATATTCCATTTTGGGACCGATCTGAATTCAAGATGGCCGACAGGCAGCCATCTTGGATTTTGACATTTGAACTTTGTTATCCCTATTTCTGAGAATGTACTGAATGGATCTTTCTCAAATTTCATGTGTAGGTTCCCCTTGGTGCCTAGTTATGCATATTGCATTTTTTGACCAATCCGAAAACAACATGGCCGACAGGTAGCCATCTTGGATTTTGACAGTTGAACTTTGTTATCGCTATTTCTGAGAATGTACTGAATGGATCTTTCTCAAATTTCATGTGTAGGTTCCCCTTGGTGTGTAGTTATGCATATTGCATTTTGGGACCAATCCAAAAACAACATGGCCGACAGGCAGCCATCTCGGATTTTGACAATTGAAGTTCGTTATGGCTATTTCTCAGAAATTACTGAAGGTATCTTTCTCAAATTTCATGTGTTGGTTCACCTTGGTCCCTAGTTGTGTATATTCCATTTTGGGACAGATCAGAAAACAATATGGCCGACAGGCAGCCATCTTGGATTTTGACAATTGAAGTTTGTTATCGCTATTTCTAAGAAAGTCCTGAAGGTATCTTTCTCAAATTTCATTTGTTGGTTCACCTTGGTCCCTAGTTGTGCATATTCCATTTTTGGACAGATCGGAAAACAACATGGCCGACAGGCAGCCATCTTGGATTTTGACAATTGAAGTTTGTTATCCCTATTTCTGAGAATATACTGAAGGGAACTTTCACAAATTTCATATGTAGGTTCCTCCTGGTGCCTAGCTATGCTAAGAATAAGGAAATGACAATGTAATTCACAAAAAAACCCCCAAAAAATGCATCTGTGTCCCACCAGAGTCTCTGCTCACACTTAATCAACACCTAAGAGACAATCGAAAGAAGAGAAAAGAACCATCTTTCAAAAAACAAACTTAGATCATTTGATGGTGGGCGCCAAGATCCCTCTGGGATCTCTTGTTGAAATGTGAGAAAACCCTATTCAAATAGTTTTTAGATAACAAGGGGTTAATGTATTAAAAATCCTGTTTCAGATGGTGAAAAACAAAAACTATTGGATACTCAACTTCTTGTTTGGAGCGGGTCTTGCCATTTTTACTGCTTTTACCTCATTTCTGGACCAGATACTCTGTCCTCGAGGATACTCTAACGTAAGTACGACGTACCCACACCTGGATACTCTAACGTAAGTACGACCGTACCCACACCTGGATACTCTAATGTAAGTACGACGGTACCCACACCTGGATACTGTAACGTACGGTAAGTACGACCGTACCCACACCTGGATACTCGAACATAAGTATGACCGTACCAACACCTGGATACTGTAACGTAAGTATGACCGTACCAACACCTGGAAACTGTAACGTTAGTACGACCGTACCAACACCTGGATACTGTAACGTAAGTATGACCGTACCAACACCTGGATACTGTAACGTAAGTATGACCGTACCAACACCTGGATACTGTAACGTAAGTATGACCGTACCCACACCTGGATACTGTAACGTTAGTACGGCCGTACCCACACCTGGATACTGTAACGTAAGTACGGCCGTACCCACACCTGGATACTGTAATGTAAGTACAACCGTACAGATGGTACATGTACTGATTCCTCCGTTACCTTATTCATAAATACTCTATAATATTCTTTTTTTTTTCAAAACAACAACCTTGAAATAAAGTATGGTCAGACAGGAACACAAACAAAATCAGGAGAATGGTTACCTTATATAAATCTAATGTCTAATCACCTAACAGTAGCATACCTTTTTTTACAAAAAACATGCACTATAGATATTTTATAGATATTTGGACACTGGAAAAAATTACCGGGTAGAAGAAAAAGTCACCATGTCATCATGTTTGCTTGAATATGTGACACCATTTTGATGTTCATTGTCATGTAACCATGGTGATTCAGTTATGCTAGTTGGTGTTGAGCTGACACATGTAACCATGGTGATTCAGTTATGCTAGTTGGTGTTGAACTAACACATGTAACCATGGTGATTCAGTTATGCTAGTTGGTGTTGAGCTGACACCTGTACCCATGGAGCTGACTTAGTACAGAGTTCATAATAAAGTATTGTATATGTATCATGTTAATATTTACAGGATTTTTCGGGTCTCTGTGGAGCCCTGATGATAGCGGGAGGACTGTTTGGGGCCGTCATTTCTGGTATCTATGTGGACAAAACGAAGCGGTTTGAGGAGGTTGTGAAGGTGTCATTCGGGTTGGCCGTTGTGTTTGCTATTAGTTTTATGGAGGTAAGAAATGTCTGGTCTGGAGCCTATGGCCCACCTGTAGTGATGATTGGAAAGGTCTGATTAAGCTTGTGTTGCGAGCTAACATTTAACAAATCAGTAAATCGGCTGTACATGGAGATTCATCATTGAAGTATTTTTAGCTGAGTGACAATACAGGAAGAAACAGATTACTGAACACATTCATCCTACTCCTATAACACAAGAGGCTGCTGGTCGGCCTTTTATTATCGGATACGATTTTACCTACTGTTACACGGCGCCTGTCAAAAGTACCTCGTTGTGTGAAACATCTAACATTGTTGGAGTAACATTCACCCCTGAAATTTCATAATAAACTTTTTGACTATGAGTGAATAAATTAAATAGATGTCAGGATATAACGTCTAAAAGAACATTGTTATAACGAGAGATAAATGATGTCGGGTACTCTGTTATAATAAGAGATAAATGACGTCTGTCTATGTTTATTCCGTCAGGTTTCCCGCCTGAGAGACCAGGAAGCCTTGATAGCCGCCTCCATTTGTGTGTTCGGGATGTTTGGATTTGCCCTGTACCCTATAAGCCTGGAGATGGCTGTAGAGATCACATACCCTGTCGCCGAGGCAACAAGTTCTGGTCTGCTGGTTGTGTCTGGGTAAGTGTTGGTCATATTTGACAGTCTTTTCTGCTTTGATTTAATTGGAAAAAACAATTTTCAGAAGTTCGAACATAATTGGAATTTGACCTGCAACTCATGGGCCACTTTCATTTATCGTGATCTAAACTGATGAACCAGTTCAAGTTGTTTGATGATGAAAGAAGGTGGAACCAAGTAATCGGGTGCTTCATTAGACAAATGACCGGCAAAGTGTAGCTGAATGGAGTCATTTCGGTAAAATAACACTTCTATTATATGCCTTAAAGTGAAGATGAAATCATCTGATTTTTGTTACCAACTTGTACACAATTTACACCTTTGTGTATATATGCTTTGATGGTCATTTTGTCTGTATGTAACATACTAGTCATCAAAAGTTCTCGTAAAACATTTATTGGTTGTGTAAAATAGTCTTCACATAAATCCAACTGTCCAACCTGAAAAAAAAATGTTTACATTTAAACTGGGGAGTTACACTGATATAATAATTTCTGTGATAATATGTAGTGTATGCTGTGCCATTATTAAGTCTTTGACTGACCTGTTTACAGACAAATACAGGGTATCATGATGATCCTGGTGGCCCAAGTACTAGCCCAGCCTCTCCCCGCCACAGAAATGCAGTATTCACGCTGTACAGTGGGTAGGTATTCATCACTTTGTTTTAGCCTGGGTTTGTTTGATGTACAGTTGGTAGGTATTCATCACTTTGTTTTAGCCTGGGTTTGTTTGATGTACAGTTGGTAGGTATTCATCACTTTGTTTTAGCCTGGGTTTGTTTGATGTACAGTGGGTAGGTATTCATCACTTTGTTTTAGCCTGGGTTTGTTTGATGTACAGTGGGTAGGTATTCATCACTTTGTTTTAGCCTGGGTTTGTTTGATGTACAGTGGGTAGGTATTCATCACTTTGTTTTAGCCTGGGTTTGTTTGATGTACAGTGGGTAGGTATTCATCACTTTGTTTTAGCCTGGGTTTGTTTGATGTACAGTGGGTAGGTATTCATCACTTTGTTTTAGCCTGGGTTTGTTTGATGTACAGTTGGTAGGTATTCATCACTTTGTTTTAGCCTGGGTTTGTTTGATCTACAGTGGGTAGGTATTCATCACTTTGTTTTAGCCTGGGTTTGTTTGATGTACAGTGGGTAGGTATTCATCACTTTGTTTTAGCCTGGGTTTGTTTGATGAATAGTGGGTAGGTATTCATCACTTTGTTTTAGCCTGGGTTTGTTTGATCTACAGTGGGTAGGTATTCATCACTTTGTTTTAGCCTGGGTTTGTTTGATGAACAGTTGGTAGGTATTCATCACTTTGTTTTAGCCTGGGTTTGTTTGATCTACAGTGGGTAGGTATTCATCACTTTGTTTTAGCCTGGGTTTGTTTGATGAACAGTGGGTAGGTATTCATCACTTTGTTTTAGCCTGGGTTTGTTTGTTGTACAGTGGGTAGGTATTCATCACTTTGTTTTAGCCTGGGTTTGTTTGATGTACAGTTGGTAGGTATTCATCACTTTGTTTTAGCCTGGGTTTGTTTGATGTACAGTGGGTAGGTATTCATCACTTTGTTTTAGCCTGGGTTTGTTTGATGTACAGTTGGTAGATATTCATCACTTTGTTTTAGCCTGGGTTTGTTTGATGTACAGTGGGTAGGTATTCATCACTTTGTTTTTGCCTGGGTAATTTGCTTGATGCAGTAATAGTTCATGAATTGATTTAGCTCCGTATTGTCAGTATGATAGAGAATGTATTTTAATGAAAGGCATGATGTTTATATTAAAACATTACAGAAACTTATGATAAACATCACAAAATATTTCTTATAACAGGTTATGAAGGTTTAAATATTTGTGATTTTAACACCTTCCCCCCCCCCCCTCAGTTTCCACAGGTTATAATATTCCTATCTAAACATGTGAAGGAACTTAATTGGCTCAATTCTCTGATTGTCATATTATTCTGCGGATCATATTTTCACAATCACTTAGATTGACCTACGAAATAGCAAAAATATCATGAACCCCCCCCCCCCCCCCCCCCCCCCCCGAAATTATCCAACTGGTATGCAGTATTTTCCCTTTATTTTGAGAGTCTACATTGTGTTTTGGAGTCTACTGTTACGTGCACAAAATTGATAAAGATTTGATTTATGTTGTAGGTTGTGGGGCGGACGCTGCCAATGGATTTACCCCCCAGGATTGGACAGGTTAGTGATTCTTCAAAACATCATTAACAGACAACAATAGACTTAAAATGTAGACTTAAATTGGGACTACCATGTAAAAGTACCCAGTTACCCTGGAAACCCAATAATTTTTATTGGTGTTTCATTTCAATTGATTTTATGTCTATGGACAGTAAAATTTCGAATTTCAAACCATAAAACAATGATCAGTTTTAGTCTTCACATCCATGTGGGTAGATATAATGGTACACTTATCTCTCGGGTAGAGATTTGACGACCATATTGTTATATCTGCAGATTGCTGCTGCTTGTATATAAATGAAGTTAAATAGTCACCATCCTTTTCTAAATTGCAGATAGCAATTGCAGTTTTCTAAATAAAAAAAATAAATAAAGAATAGTAATTGGTGCATTTTGAATACGGGTAAATAAAAAATAAATGGAGTGATCTTAGCACACACACAAAAACAGGACTGTTTTAGTCTACAACAATCATGATTCGGTATCATACTAGCATTACTCGGAAACATTTGTTCTACATTTCAGATCCAATTATGTTTATGTTATGTTACGGGACCCTGGCTGCTGTGATAGGAATTATTTTTCTGAGAGGTGACTACAAACGCCTAAAAGCTGAACAGAAGATCATGGCCGGGAAGATATTACAGAGTTCCATGACGGTGCCAACGTGATCTGTGGCGAAGAATATCTGATGTGATACCTACAGGAAAGGTGTGGATGGGTCAAGTCATTTATGTTCAGATGTACTCGCAATATATTTTTTCTTTTAGAGCTAATATTATTTTTAAGTTTTTGAATTTCACATGAATGCATAAAACTTGTTTTGAGTTTTATTTTTCTACAAGACAAAAGGAACTACAAAATGTGCACCAAGTTTCTCAAGGAAAATAATTTTGGTGGACCCCAGAAATTACAAGTGTTGCTCCACTGTTAACACATATATATAATAATATTAGGGATACATATACAAGTAGTATATACTGTATTGTAAGACATGTTTATAACGTACCTCGGGACAGCTAATTAGTTCTAAACAAAATTTGTTTTGGTTTAAGTTTTGTGAGAGTATGGCTTTAGTAAGAAACAAAATAATTTATACTGTACTTTATTATAAACCAAAAACTACAATAAGTTGTTCATGTTATGGTTCACTATTCTAGTAAAACATTTTTTTCCCTAGAACTTAATGAGTGTGTGAGGGATGAGAGGTATCACAGAGAAATATGCGACAGAAATGTACGACAGTAGACATGTTCACAGGGTAGTCAGCTCTTGTTGTTAAACTATATGTGTGAAAATATAAGTGCTTTAATATATATAGACAAATAATTGTGATAACTGTGTTGTGCAGGTACGCCAGATCAAAATGTATTGTATATTGTTTATAATGTTTACTGGGTCAGTTTTTTATGGAAATATACAGGAATTCTATTTCATGAACATTTTATAATTATAAAATATTGGTGTGTTTAATTTGTCGATTATGACTTACAATTATTTCTGATCAATCTATCAAGTTTTTTATTTTCTCATATATTTTTCAGGAAAAAATATCAGGGTATATTATCTTTTATTATGAAGTCATTCATGATAAATGATTGAACATTCCATTTTGTCTTGTGTTATGCCTTACCAGGCTTTCAGTTGGCTGCTAGCGTTTAGGAATTTCAGAAGACAAAAATGATTTTGTCTTACATTAGGTGGATCAAAACACATGTTCTTTCAAATCTGAGAATCAAAGCTAATATTGAGACGTCAAAAAAGTACTCTGAGGTCTGTTGAAAACTCTTGGGCTTAGTAATATTCATCATTCCAAAGGTTTTTGGACAAGTCCTGCTTTTTATAAATGGCTAACAAAGACGTACACATAGCCAGTAGTTGCTTAAACTACTGACTGCCACTGTTTCAACCTTTGAAATGAATGCTAACTGACTTCAAATAATTTGTTGCAATATTTTCTATAAAACTGAGTAAAGCCGTGATTTTTTTAGTTAAGTTGGGGATGTGTAATACCTACAGAGACTTTTTTACCCTGGAATGTGACTACTTCTCAACTCCAAATTTTTAGCCTGACAGACTTAACCGACACTCCTGTCCCTATTCATTGTTTTAGACTTTTTTTTATTAAAAGCTTTCAGGATTAAGCATGCTTCACAGTATTACGTGATGAGATTTTCTGGTCAGTATCTCATCACTAAAGCCGGCCTTATTTTATTTTATTTAAATGTTTTTTTCATACATGGTGACCATTGTTATTTGTAAGTTTAGCTTCAATTTCTTACCCAATTAATATATTTTCATGTGAATTTTTTAAACTTTTTTATGGGTGTGCTATGATACTGGTTTGGTATGATGTATGTTACTGTAACTATTTCGATGAGTGTGCTATGATACTGGTTTGGTATGATGTATGTTACTGTAACTAATTCGATGAGTGTGCTATGATACAGGTTTGGTATGATGTTAGTTGACAGTTACACAGCTTGTGCCAAATAATATTTTGAGTACCACACACACTTAAGAAGGAAGAAGGAAGAAGATAAGTTTATGTGATATGTTCCTCCCTTTTAAAGAGTTCCACTAGAAATCCCCAGAACATTTTTTTATAAAATTTGTTTTAAAATTGTAATATAATTTTGAGGACACATTTGAAAATGATTTCAACATGTAACGCTGAATACCAATGTATAACAATGTGATTCAACTGTTTTATTCCAGGGAAATTCATTACAAGATGAAACAATGTTTACGGGAGTCAAACAATTGCTTTTATTTACTTGTACTTTATATTTCATATATATTTATTTCACGTTCGATTTCATTTGAAGCACTATGCAGCTATATTTTATGATGGAATTTTTATAGAGCATTTCTCTTTAAAATGTCTATCTTGCCACTAAACCCCAACCCAAAATAAAAGTAATGAGTACTCAATCTTCAAACTCTTTAAATTGATTAATTATGACTTACAGAGCACAGAATTGTAATTCGGTATGTAGTTTAATGACGATACACATGTCAAGTTCGGATTTGGAGACAATCCACTTATTTTTAGAGATTTGTCACTAATTTTCAACTTTTAAAATTTCATTAAACTGCAATGATCAACATCAAAAAGCTTTGTCAAAGTAATTCTCTTTATTGTTGTCCTTGGGGGCATTCATGAGAGCATTTGTGTCATACCACAATTGCTTGAGTTTCTGTCAGTATATAAGAAAAATGTTTATATATATATGGAGCCACGGCCCATTACAGAATGTACATTACTGTAATGGGAGGCTCATTTCACACGTATACATTTATTATTTACTGACAGAATCTCAATCAACTGTGGTCATACTGACACATCTAGTCATATTGAGTCATATGCTAAAGCCTTATTTTCATTTTTCACTTTTGAAGTAAAAAACAGTTGATTAGGTTTGGGTTGAAATTTTGATTAAGTTTGGGTTGAAATTTAGATTAAGTACCAATCAAACAGAGATCCTGATAAAACCAGACGTTCCCATTGAGTGATTGTGCAATATACATATAGCAAAGTCATCAACAGGGACTTATACATTAATACACCAGTCGTTTATTCACATACTCCTGTCAAACCTCCCAGGGCCACCTGTATCCTGACCATATGTATGGGTGGTCGGGTGGTGCAGTGGATAGCGCACTTGCCTTTAACCAAGGCTGTCAGGGTTAGATTCTCCGACTGGACGTTAAAATGTATGGGGGGTAGGGGGTCATCTGCCCGACCACATGGGTTTTCTCTTGGTACTCTCGTTTCCTCCCACAATAAGACCCCTCGCGTGCTAATATCCGTGCCAACAAGAGTGATTAATATAAGTTGGATAACTTGTTTTATAATCGTTGTAAAATAATTAAAGTTTATATATGACCATCTGTGTGACAAGGACACTTTTAATGTTTCCCGTTTAAATGGTACTTGTTTTGTATTACACTGTCCACTTTTTGGACTTCCTGAGGGTTATATCTTACTACACATTGGGCTATATTACCTCATGTGATATGAATATAATGGCACATTATCTGACATTACAGATACCAAAAGCTTTCCTGTAAATGAGCATGCCCAGGAGTTACTCCAACAATGTTAGAGGTTTAACACGGAGAGATACTTTCTGACAGGCACCGTGTGTCGCAGTCGGCAAAATCATATCTGATAATAAGAAGAGCGACCAGCGGCCTCTTATGTTATAGGAGTAGCCCAGGAGTGTGTAGTGTGTGTGGACGTGAACATGTGATAATTTCAATGACAGATACAGATGTGGAATTTCTTTATTACAAGCTGGCGTTTTTTTTTTAAATGCCCATTATATTTTGTAGCATTAATGTTGAGTTTGCTAGCCAATAACAGGACAGAATAACAAAATCATTCCAATTAAAGACTGAAAACTGATGTCATGTTAGTGCAAGAAGGTGCTTGAAATGTATTGCAGCCAAAAAGGAGTTAGGGTTACCATGGTAACACAACCTTTTATACTATAGTACACTTGGAACATAGAAACTGATGGTATATGTATGACCGACCAGGTATGTGAGAAAACCTGTTGTGGCCATCAGAATTACGAGGAGATACAATACTTTAGGATAATCTTGACCAAATGTTTACATCTTCAATCTGCCACCTAGTAATGCTATAGCTTTTAAACTGGACCGATAATACATTGTATAATGTATTAAAGATTTAATGTTGTTGTGCGTAATAAAGCGATGTGATTCTGAGATAGTCATTAAGAAGTAAATCAAAGTGGTTGTAAACTGATAAGTTATATTTACAAAAAAAAACCAGGTAAAAAACAAGTATTTGTTTATACATTTTTAAATGATTGAAAAAAAAACCTACATAAACATCTTGATGTAGGTCAATTTAGGTCTGTGCATGAAGACACCCATCGTCGGATACCCACGGTTAATATCGCTTCGCTAACTCACTCATCACGATGAGTGAGTTAGGGAAGCGAGATCAACCGTGGGTATCCGACGATGGAAGACACCCACTGAACATGTTGATACACTTGGCCACAGGATAGAGAACATTCTACATTGTTTCATGTAGGACCTTGAACACACACTGATTAATACAAATAGTCATCCTATGTAGAACATGATCTTGGCTGTTTTCATTTAGGTGGTTGAACCTGTCGGACCAAAGTTGTTTGTTTATTAAATATGTTTGGACCTAATAATCTGATGTGCTACAGTAGCTTTGAGGAAGTATTGCAAGGTCTGCATAAGCATGTGTAGGTCCGCCAGGATTTTTACCCAAAAATATTACTTTTAAAAGCGGACAAACAGCATAAATGAAAATGGCCTCAGTAACTCATGTTTAACTTTGTAAAAGGGGATACAGACATGGAGAAAAATGGTCTTTAATTAAGGAAAACATGATATTAACTAGGTATTATGACCTTAAATTGAATCTTCTTTATCTGAATAAAAATAAAATCAATTTTTCTTTGTTTTTGTGTATTGTTTGTTACCAATTAACATAAATCCATTGAACACTGTGTATCAGCTTGGTGTTACCAATACATGTATACCGGACATCTATAATGTTCTTATTAGCCTAGTCTTTGTCTTGAGAATTATATAACAATGAACTTGATTTTTGATTCAGATGATTTCTTACATAAGTTGTCCTATTTATGACAGTATATACAAATAAAAAAAAATCACTTGTTACCTTTTCACCAATAATTAGGAAACTTATATAGCTGATTATATCCCCACCCTTTGCAGTACTAGTTCTCTTGTGATTTAGTACATTTTGACAAGAGTTATTCCCCCTTCACATTTCTCTTGTGATATATAGTATATTCATTCGGACAACCTAGGGCCTTTCCGGCGAGCTTGGAAAAACATTCTTGAAGAGAATACCCAAGGTGTTCCGAATGATAGTATATTATGACATGAGTTATTCCCCCTTCACATTTCTCTTGTGATGTAGTATATTTTGACCAGAGTTATTCCCCTTCTCAGTTCTCTGGTGATGAAGTATATTTTGACCAGAGTTCTTCCCCTTCGCAGTGAAGTACATTTTATGTATATTTTAACCAGAGCTATTATACCCGTTGCAGTATAGTATATTTTGACCAGAGATATTCCCCTTCTGTTGATAAACTTACTTTCTGTATTACTGCTGATGATTTTGTTACACAAGGTGATCAGTACCCTGGGTGTGCATGCAGTTTATTATGACATTTCAATAGGTATTGTGGCCCTTCTCACAAACTTTATAAAATCTTGTTTGGCTGGGCTGATACTTATGAAACCTATCTGTATCTTAGTAATTATGAGTGTTTTTAACTATTAAAATTGGAGATATTCACGTTTTCGGATTTTCTTAATTGTGCAAGTTAGGGTGTTATGTTGAGTACATTATTTTGTGGGAGTAAGGTTATTATGTTTAGTACTGTAAAAGATGTTCTTTGACTCCCCGCCAAGGCTTCTCCTCCTTGAAACTTCCCTTTAGCTCAGTCGGTAGAGCATCGGGCTGGAGAGCCAAGGGTTGCCGGTTCGAGCCCCAGCGACGGCACTATCTTTATCACTTTTCCTCGTCCTATTACAAACTGGTGCCGATGACCCTCCCTGTTTCAAGGAGGAGAAGCCTTGGCGGGGAGTCAAAGAACCTGGGTTGGGGATTTAGAAAAAGGGGGTAATAGTGTAAAAGATGTGCATTGATTAGGTTGCCTTACAAGCGTGAGCTGTAGGGAATTTCCCTTTAGCTCAGTCGGTAGAGCATCGGGCTGGAGAGCCAATGGTCGCGGGTTTGAGCCCCAGCGACGGCACTATCTTTATCACTTTTCCTCGTCCTATTACAGTACATTATTTTGTGAGATTTAGGGCATTATGTTCAATACATTATTTTGCAGGAGTTAGGGTTTATGTTGAGTACATTATTTTGCGGTAGTAAGGGTATTATTTTGAGTACATTATTTTCATGTTGATGCAGTTGATCACTCTGATATGTTCATGTATGACGTACATTTTTCATAATGATAAATCACTCTGATATGTTCATGTATGACGTACATTTTTCATAATGAAAAAGGCTGTACACTTGCGACTCATGTCATTGTCAGAAACCCATGTGACACTGCTGTTAACAAACGTGAAAACAAGACATATTTGATTTTGTGAACATTTATTGCCGAGTATATTGTAATTCATTCATTCTTATTAACTCGCCACTCAAACAGTACCTATATATAGGTCATGTATAATGTATATCATAAATGGTCACTCACAATTAGAATTTACCTCATTCTCTCATTTTAATTCTCATGCAGTATGACTGTGTATTGGTGGTTTTTAATTCAACTTCTTTGAGATGAATTTAGTTAATCGAAGGACATGATAGTAGGCAATATTTCTTATAAGGATCCTTATCCAATAGCAAACAATACATTCTACATACACAGTTACCTCCCCTTGGTTTTCACTAGAGATCAGTCTTAGGAAGACAGGTTATTGACACTGATCACCTGACTCAATAACTTAGAGGACCATGTTGTTATCAGGAAAATATAACATATTAAACAGTGTGAAGAGCTCTACATGTACTCAAACAATGGAGATCAAACTTGCCCTGTCCGGAATGTATATTTACTGATTCTGGTGTCCGAGTTAACACTTATCACAAAATGGTTCTGTTGACCTTCCTTATAGTTTGATAAATATATGAACATGTTGCGAAATATTACAGAGCCCCAATACACATGTTAGATAAAATGAAATATTTCTCTATAAATATTCGTCAAGTTTTTAAAAAAATTCACATGTAATACAATGTATTGACGCAAACATGATAAATAAGTCAATTAAAATAGCTATTCTTGCATTTATTTGAGTAGTCAATGTTTTAGCAAACGTTTTTAATTATGGTCATATAACACACATTGCTATTGATCAAACCTAATAAAGCCAGGTAGGGCTTTCAACATTGTAACTCATAATGGACTCATCCATGACCAATAAATGGAAGAGTCTACTAATTTACATAGGAGGGGGTAGGTTTGTCAGCAATAGTGAGTTATAATAGAAATGTGGGTTATACCACCATAAAAACATTTGCTAAAATATTCATTATTCGTATTAACATTTTTATCGAGTAGTTATACTTTATCTAGTTATATTCAGCAAATTAAGTGCTATACCAACACTGAAATGATGTCACAATACTGAATAGAGTTTGATGACTTACAATAGCAAGCGTTATTATAGTATATCAACATCCTTTGCCTTCTCAATGCATCCCAATGGAAGGATGTACAGCAAATATATAACATATTACAGATAATGTAAATAAGTTTTATGTATTACATACCTAGAAGTAAACAGGTAAAAACTGGTGTTTATGCAGAAAATCTGGGAATAGCTTCGACCCTGAACCGTACATTCACATTATTACATACAGAAGGCAAATATTGATTTTCAATTAACTGCTGACAAGAAGAAATATAAAAGCTACTTTCACAGATAAACGGTCTTTGAGTGAAAGCTTTATAATTACGGTAACATTCCAGAAATCAGGTAAAAAACTAATCAATAAATGGATAGCTACACATGACAAAATTATTTATAGATCAGTGTCCGTAAATAATTGATAAGTCACCAGTATAGGTTACTTGTAATATTGTCAAGTTGATAATCACAACGGGGAACAGCATCATTTTAAGAAATTGATCGGGTTTGTTAGGATCGGACAAATAAATATGAAATTGAATTTATGCACCAACACCTGTCTACAGAGAACCCCTGAGGGACCACCACTGTTTACACCTGTCTACAGAGAACCTCTCAGGGACCACCACTGTTTACACCTGTCTACAGAGAACACCTAGGGGACCACCACTGTTTAACACCTGTCTACAGAGAACACCTAGGGGACCACCACTGTTTAACACCTGTCTACAGAGAACACCTAGGGGACCACCACTGTTTACACCTGTCTACAGAGAATCTCTCAGGGACCACCACTGTTTACACCTGTCTACAGAGAACACCTGAGGGACCACCACTGTTTACACCTGTCTACAGAGAACCCCTCGGGGACCACCACTATTTACACCCGTCTACAGAGAACACCTCAGGGACCACCACTGTTTACACCTGTCTACAGAGAACCCCTCGGGGACCATCACTGTTTACACCTGTTTACAGAGAACACCTCAGGGACCACCACTGTTTACACCTGTCTACAGAGAACCTCTCGGGGACCACCACTGTTTACACCTGTCGACAGAGAACACCTGAGGGACCACCACTGTTTACACCTGTCTACAGAGAACACCTGAGGGACCACCACTGTTTAACACCTGTCTACAGAGAACACCTCGGGGACCACCACTGTTTACACCTGTCTACAGAGAACCTCTCGGGGACCAACACTGTTTACACCTGTCGACAGAGAACACCTCGGGGACCACCACTGTTAACACCTGTCTACAGAGAACACCTGAGGGACCACCACTGTTTAACACCTGTGTACAGAGAACACCTCCGGGACCACCACTGTTTACACCTGTGTACAGAGAACACCTTGGGGACCACCACTGTTTACACCTGTCTACAGAGAACACCTCGGGGACCACCAATGTTTACACCTGTGTACAGAGAACACCTCGGGGACCACCACTGTTTAACACCTGTCTACAGAGAACACCTAGGGGACCACCACTGTTTACACCTGTCTACAGAGAACACCTCGGGGACCACCACTGTTTACACCTGTGTACAGAGAACCCCTCACCAACACTGTTTACACCTGTCTACAGAGAACCCCTCGGGGACCACCACTGTTTAACACCTGTCTACAGAGAACCCTTCAGGGACCACCACTGTTTACACCTGTCCGTAGAGAACCCCTCAGGGTCCATCACTATTTACACCTGTCTACAGAGAACCCCTCAGGGACCATCACTGTTTACACCTGTCTACAGAGAACACCTCGGGGACCACCACTGTTTACACCTGTCTACAGAGAACCCCTGAGGGACCACCACTGTTTACACCTGTGTATAGAGAACCCATTGCTGTCACTGGTTACTATTGAGATAAACAATGTTTTATTTACACACAAAACAGTTATATATAAAAATGGAAATGTAAAAATGAGGCAATCTGGGGATCCGATTTATACAGGTTTCAAAGAAACAAGTAAAAAGAGCTATTTTAACAAAAATCAGAGCATTTTTATCTTTATTTTGGGAAAGTGAGACTGAAACCTTATCCACAGGACTACCAGTTAAAGTTTGTTGTTGCTTTGAACTGTACGGTTCATCAGTATGTACATAGTTCATACTGCAGGTGAGTCAAATAAAACTATATATTAATGCTGTATATAAACAGTGCACCTGAGCCAAACTTTGTACCATGGAAAAATAATTCTACCTTACATAATATATAGAGAAAAAAAGGATGTTCACCCACACACACTGTTTCAAGGAAGGCATGCTTGTATATACTGACACGACTATGGACTTTTATTCCTGAGACTTGGTTTAACTCATTCAGCCCTGAAAATTTGAAATGAACTATTCCAAACTTTAAATTGTGAAGAGTTCATGAGTCAATGTATGTTATAACTACAACAATGTATGTTATAACTACAACAATGTATGTTATAATTACAACAATGTATGTTATAACTACAACAATGTATGTTATAACTACAACAATGTATGTTATAATTACAACAATGTATGTTATAACTACAACAATGTATATTATAATTACAACAATTTGTGTTATAACTACAACAATGTATGTTATAACTACAACAATGTATGTTATAATTACAACAATTTGTGTTATAATTACAACAATTTGTGTTATATTTACAACAATGTACGTTATAACTACAACAATGTATGTTATAATTACAACAATATATGTTATAACTACAACAATGCATGTTATAATTACAACAATGTATGTTATAATTACTACAAAGTATGTTATAATTACAACAATGTATGTTATAATTACAACAATGTATGTTATTACAAACAATGTATTTTATAAACTGGAGTACCAGGAGAAAACTCATATGGTCAGGTTCATGTCTGATGAGGGAATCAAACCCGAGTTGCCTTGGTGACAGACAACTGTGATATCCATTGAGCCACTCGACCACAGAAACTGGACAGTTGTCTTGTACTTGTATTCCCTGTAAAACACTACAAACAGACTGTTACAAGATACAACTCTTCTGTGCATTCAAATCCCCCCATTCACTGATCACTAACACTGCATTGAGTTGTTCACAATCAGATACAGACTTAATAGTCACATCCAGAATCCAGGCACGCTCTCGGACACACGTCTCAAATTTGCGTAACAAATGCAGGGCATACAAATTACATAAAACCTAGAACGATCCACTACAACTATCCATCTAGTATTTCGGGATGTTCTTTCCAGAACTTTTCACCTATAATGTCTGTGTGGAGTGTGGCAATACTTGGGGGCTTAGTGCTGGGGTCCGAAGGGTACTCAAATGACACAGAGGAAGTCCGCATCCCATTGTATAACTCCCTGTCACCATGGCGATCAGCATCCGTTTCCTGGAAGGGAATTTTTTTTCCATACTATAATTATGTATGTACATGCAAAATGAACTCAAAATCACATGATTACATTAAACCTTTGTATCTGTTGAAAATATCTCGAAATTAAGGTTCTTTAACTCAGCTCCATATAATGACTTTTGACAGCACTATTTTGACTTTCTATGACAGACTAGGATCACGACTTCAAAACAATGTCGTTGACTAAACAGACAATGCTGCTTTGTTGTATAGCAAGCTAATTTGTAGAATTAATATCCACCGCTTTCCCCCCTTTCTCAAGGGGCTAATCATATTGTAGGTAAAAATCTTTTGTAATTTTCATGCTGTTGACACAAGATGTATTGCTTGGAAATTGAACAAAAACTAAAGCCATAGACACAGAAATTAAATAATAGTTGTTGCTATGATTGCACGGAAACTTTAATCATGGGGCCATAACTCTGCCAAATAACATCAGCCAAACTTGGTTGAGCCCTTTAGGCAATGTACCTAGTAACCGAGTTTCAAGAAAATGGAATAATATTTGTTGCTGTTATTGCACAGAAACCAAAGAAAATGTCATTTTTTGTTCATTAAGGGGCCATAACTCCGCCAAATAACATCTGCTTAAAGTGACTCAAATTAATATCCCCCGTTTCGTTGAAAGCGGTGAATAAAACGAACTAGAACTGTCAACGGGGGCCAACTCATACAAATCTACAAAGGACCATAACTCTGTAAAAACACACAAATAAATAATGGCAGGTATAACGAATACAGCAGATTATATTATGGTTATTCCGAAACACAATACTAATTTTTTTGACACCAAGCTTTTTACATTCTACCAATACAAATGTACATATCCTTTTACAGTAGAGCAAAAAATTGAAGTACATTTTTGGAAATTTGCTTTAGGATTTTGACGGTAGTGATTTTTCTTCCATCGAAATCATTACAGCTTCACAAATCAATGAACAGATTTGAGTAACAGTACTTTTATAGTTTCTTGCACAAAATGTATAAAACAGTGTGTTGACCTCATGTCTCTTGTATTTTACGGATTACGGATACAAATTGCATTTTGTTTAACTGTTTTACCTTTATCCTTATCAGCACTGATCCTTTTCTGTACAGCTCGGGGAGACTGTTGTAGTTTAGGCCGAAGTCGGAGAATAACAGCTCGTTCTTGTCACTGGAAAGAGTACCCTGTGGGACAAAAATGTAACAGGTCTCTGTTTTATTTTAATTTTTACGGTGATACTTACACTGGACATAGTACCCTGTGGGACATAAAAGAAAAAGGTCTCTGTTTTATTGACAGGTGTCCTTTATACATAAGTTAACAATATAGTAAATTGCACTGTGTGGGAATGATGAGTCTGTCCTTTATAGACATGCAGGTGTCCTTTATATAGAGGTGTCCTTTATACAGAGGTTATTTATATGGTAAATTGCACTGTGTGGGAATGATAAGTCTGTCCTTTATAGACAGGTGACCTTTATATAGAGGTGTCTGTTATGACCGGTTTGACTGTAATTCTCCACCTTCTTTACAAATGTCCTTGGTATACCTCACCATTTTTTTGCACAATAATTTCAGAATGAAATGGTCAAGAATAAACACAAGCTTTACTGGTTTTAACAATCACCTCTATGTGTTATTTTCATGTACTATTTGAGACAGTTTTACTCCTAGACGGGTCAAACTTTCAATTCCTGATAGATAGGCAGGATGATTTCAAGACTGCTGTTACTGTGGTCAGTTGGAAAATGAGAGCAGTCTTAAATTTAAACCCAACAGATGATCAGTGGTCAATTTACAATTTATTTTCATGTTTTTTTTTTTTGTATATATTGCCGAAAACGATGGGTCCCACAATGTTATATTGAAGCATTTCAAGAATTTCTATGAGTCTTTTCATAATTTTATGAGTACTGGACTCGGGACTCGCATGTAGATTGATCACTGGATGATCCTATGAAAATTTCAAAATTTTGTGTTTGTACATTTTGTACAAAGATGTGCACTGACATAGAACATGTTAAGTTAGTATGTTGAGTGGGTCGGTGTTGTGTAGTGGCCAGTCCTACATACTTTGAGGCGTTCCTGTGACTGGGCTGGGGATAAGCCTTTCTCCTGGACCAACTTCCAGAAACATGTGTTGTACAGGTTGTTGATGTGACCTGGATATAAAAAGTTGTAATTTTCATTTTAAATCTTAATTTCTTTAAAAATACCACTAGTATCTGAAAGAGTCATGCAAAAGAAAGCTCTGCAGTAACAGAATTCGAGAACTGCTCTTCAGGAGTTTTGAATGTTCTTAAAAAAGACAATATAATGAGTCCTTTTGTAACATACAATTTTTTTTAAAATTTGGTACAAAATCAAAGAAGTCTAGGTGACCTTGTAGTTATGACCTTAACCTTGAGAATAACTTACAGTCGGCCTGTCGCCAGCTGAGGTAGTCCTTGAGATTCTTGTCTGCGGGGTAGAGGACCACTCTCCCGTCAAACACTGGAGGGTACTGTAGAGGCTGCTTGTTAAAGAACCGTGGCCAGTAAAACACAAAGGATGAGGAAAACTGGCTCACTAGGTTGGTCATCAGCTTACTGTGGAGGTCAAACAGAGGTCAAATATACACTGGAGGTCAAACAGAGGTCAAATATATAGACATGGAGAAAACTGGCTCACTTGGTTGGTCATCAGCTTCCTGTGGAGGTCAAACAGAGGTCAAATATACACTGGAGGTCAAACAGAGGTCAAATATACAGAAATAGGGAAAACTGGCTCACTAGGTTGGTCATCAGCTTATATTACTGTGGAGGTCAAACAGAAGTCAAATATATACCGTGGAGGTCAAACAGAAGTCAAATATATAGACATGGAGAAAATTTGCTCACTAGGTTGGTCATCAGCTGTGGAGGTCAAATATACACTGTAGAGGCCAAATTTATAAGCATGGAGAAAACTGACTCAATAGGTTAGTCATCAGCTTACTGTGGAGGTCAAACAGAGGTCAAATATATAGACATTGGGACTATTTAGATAGTTTTCTGATCAGATAATGAAAAATGTTGCCAGTCAAACTGACAACAAATCTAATATTCAGCACCGACATACAGGAATCTAGATTTTATAAAACAAGTACATTATATCACTGGGTACCAATAGGTATTATGTCGTTTAGTCAGCCTTCAAAGTGTTAAAGAATATCCTTACATTTAGGTGTCAGTAAAGTAAGGTTTAACTGTATATTACAGGATGTCCTTAAAGTCAGGTGTCAGTAAAGTCAGGTTTTACTGTATATTACAGGATGTCCTTAGGGTCAGGTGTCAGTAAAGTCAGGTTTTTACTGTATATTACAGGACGTCCTTAGAGTCAGGTGTCATTGTAAAGTCAGGTTTTACTGTATATTACAGGATGTCCTTAGAGTCAGGTGTCAGTAAAGTCAGGTTTTACTGTATATTACAGGATGTCCTTAGAGTCAGGTGTCATTAAAGTCAGGTTTTACTGTATATTACCTGATGTCTTTAGAGTCAGGTGTCATTGTAAAGTCAGGTTTTACTGTATATTACAGGATGTCCTTAAAGTCAGGTGTCAGTAAAGTCAGGTTTTACTGTATATTACAGGATGTCCTTAAGAGTCAGGTGTCAGTAAAGTCAGGTTTAACTGTATATTACAGGATGTCCTTAGAGTCAGGTGTCATTGTAAAGTCAGGTTTTACTGTATATAAGAGTCAGGTGTCATTGTAAAGTCAGGTTTTACTGTATATGACAGGATGTCCTTAGAGTCAGGTGTCAGTAAAGTCAGGTTTTACTGTATATTACAGGATGTCCTTAGAGTCAGGTGTCAGTAAAGTCAGGTTTAACTGTATATTACAGGATGTCCTTAAAGTCAGGTGACAGTAAAGTCAGGTTTTACTGTATATTACAGGATGTCCTTAGAGTCAGGTGTCATTGTAAAGTCAGGTTTTACTGCATATTAGAGTCAGGTGTCATTGTAAAGTCAGGTTTTACTGTATATTACAGGATGTCCTTAGAGTCAGGTGTCAGTAAAGTCAGGTTTTACTGTATATTACAGGATGTCCTTAGAGTCAGGTGTCAGTAAAGTCAGGTTTTACTGTATATTAGAGTCAGGTGTCAGTAAAGTCAGGTTTTACTGTATATTACAGGATGTCCTTAGAGTCAGGTGTCAGTAAAGTCAGGTTTTACCGTATATTAGAGTCAGGTATCAGTAAAGTCAGGTTTTACTGTATATTACAGGATGTCCTTAGAGTCAGGTGTCAGTAAAGTCAGGTTTTACTGTATATTACAGGATGTCCTTAGAGTCAGGTGTCAGTAAAGTCAGGTTTTACTGAATATTACAGGATGTCCTTAGAGTCAGGTGTCAGTAAAGTCAGGTTTTACTGTATATTACAGGATGTCATAGGGTCAGGTATCAGTAAAGTCAGGTTTTTATTGTATATTACAGGATGTCCTTAGAGTCAGGTGTCAGTAAAGTCAGGTTTTTACTGTATATTACAGGACGTCCTTAGAGTCAGGTGTCATTGTAAAGTCAGGTTTTACTGTATATTACCTGATGTCCTTAGAGTCAGGTGTCATTGTAAAGTCAGGTTTTACTGTATATTACAGGATGTCCTTAGAGTCAGGTGTCAGTAAAGTCAGGTTTTACTGTATATTACAGGATGTCCTTAGAGTCAGGTGTCAGTAAAGTCAGGTTTTACTGTATATTTCCTGATGTCTTTAGAGTCAGGTGTCATTGTAAAGTCAGGTTTAACTGTATATTACAGGATGTCCTTAGAGTCAGGTGTCAGTAAAGTCAGGTTTTACTGTATATTACAGGATGTCTTTAGAGTCAGGTGTCATTGTAAAGTCAGGTTTTACTGTATATTACAGGATGTCCTTAAAGTCAGGTGTCAGTAAAGTCAGGTTTTACTGTATATTAGAGTCAGGTGTCAGTAAAGTCAGGTTTTACTGTATATTACAGGATGTCCTTAGAGTCAGGTGTCAGTAAAGTCAGGTTTTACTGTATATTAGAGTCAGCTGTCATTGTAAAGTCAGGTTTTACTGTATATTACAAAATGTCCTAAGAGTCAGGTGTCAGTAAAGTCAGGTTTAACTGTATATTACAGGATGTCCTTAGAGTCAGGTGTCAGTAAAGTCAGGTTTTACTGTATATTACAAAATGTCCTTAGAGTCAGGTATCAGTAAAGTCAGGTTTAACTGTATATTACAGGATGTCCTTAGAGTCAGGTGTCAGTAAAGTCAGGTTTTACTGTATATTACAGGATGTCCTTAAGAGTCAGGTGTCAGTAAAGTCAGGTTTTACTGTATTTTACAGGATGTCCTTAGAGTCAGGTGTCAGTAAAGTCAGGTTTTACTGTATATTAGAGTCAGGTGTCAGCAAAGTCAGGTTTTACTGTATATTACAGGATGTCCTTAGAGTCAGGTGTCAGTAAAGTCAGGTTTTACTGTATATTACAGGATGTCCTTAGGGTCAGGTGTCAGTAAAGTCAGGTTTTACTGTATATTACAGGATGTCCTTAGAGTCAGGTATCAGTAAAGTCAGGTTTTACTATATATTACAGGATGTCTTTAGAGTCAGGTGTCATTATAAAGTCAGGTTTTACTGTATATTACAGGATGTCCTTAGAGTCAGGTGTCAGTAAAGTCAGGTTTTACTGTATATTACAGGATGTCCTTAGAGTCAGGGGTCAGTAAAGTCAGGTTTTACTGTATATTACCTGATGTCCTTAGAGTCAGGTGTCATTGTAAAGTCAGGTTTTACTGTATATTACAGGATATCCTTAAAGTCAGGTGACAGTAAAGTCATGTTTTACTGTATATTACAGGATGTCCTTAGAGTCAGGTGTCAGTAAAGTCAGGTTTTACTGTATATTACAGGATGTCCTTAGGGTCAGGTGTCAGTAAAGTCAGGTTTTACTGTATATTACAAAATGTCTTTAGAGTCAGGTGTCAGTAAAGTCAGGTTTTACTGTATATTACAAAATGTCCTTAGAGTCAGGTGTCAGTAAAGTCAGGTTTTACTGTATATTACAAAATGTCCTTAGAGTCAGGTGTCAGTAAAGTCAGGTTTTACTGTATATTACAGGATGTCCTTAGAGTCAGGTGTCAGTAAAGTCAGGTTTTACTGTATATTACAGGATGTCCTTAGAGTCAGGTGTCAGTAAAGTCAGGTTTTACTGTATATAAGAGTCAGGTGTCATTGTAAAGTCAGGTTTTACTGTATATTACAGGATGTCCTTAGAGTCAGGTGTCAGTAAAGTCAGGTTTTACTGTATATTACAGGATGTCCTTAGAGTCAGGTGTCAGTAAAGTCAGGTTTAACTGTATATTACAGGATGTCCTTAAAGTCAGGTGACAGTAAAGTCAGGTTTTACTGTATATTACAGGATGTCCTTAGAGTCAGGTGTCATTGTAAAGTCAGGTTTTACTGCATATTAGAGTCAGGTGTCATTGTAAAGTCAGGTTTTACTGTATATTACAGGATGTCCTTAGAGTCAGGTGTCAGTAAAGTCAGGTTTTACTGTATATTACAGGATGTCCTTAGAGTCAGGTGTCAGTAAAGTCAGGTTTTACTGTATATTAGAGTCAGGTGTCAGTAAAGTCAGGTTTTACTGTATATTACAGGATGTCCTTAGAGTCAGGTGTCAGTAAAGTCAGGTTTTACTGTATATTTCCTGATGTCTTTAGAGTCAGGTGTCATTGTAAAGTCAGGTTTAACTGTATATTACAGGATGTCTTTAGAGTCAGGTGTCAGTAAAGTCAGGTTTTACTGTATATTACAGGATGTCTTTAGAGTCAGGTGTCATTGTAAAGTCAGGTTTTACTGTATATTACAGGATGTCCTTAAAGTCAGGTGTCAGTAAAGTCAGGTTTTACTGTATATTAGAGTCAGGTGTCAGTAAAGTCAGGTTTTACTGTATATTACAGGATGTCCTTAGATTCAGGTGTCAGTAAAGTCAGGTTTTACTGTATATTAGAGTCAGCTGTCATTGTAAAGTCAGGTTTTACTGTATATTACAAAATGTCCTAAGAGTCAGGTGTCAGTAAAGTCAGGTTTAACTGTATATTACAGGATGTCCTTAGAGTCAGGTGTCAGTAAAGTCAGGTTTTACTGTATATTACAAAATGTCCTTAGAGTCAGGTGTCAGTAAAGTCAGGTTTAACTGTATATTACAGGATGTCCTTAGAGTCAGGTGTCAGTAAAGTCAGGTTTTACTGTATTTTACAGGATGTCCTTAGAGTCAGGTGTCAGTAAAGTCAGGTTTTACTGTATATTAGAGTCAGGTGTCAGCAAAGTCAGGTTTTACTGTATATTACAGGATGTCCTTAGAGTCAGGTGTCAGTAAAGTCAGGTTTTACTGTATATTACAGGATGTCCTTAGGGTCAGGTGTCAGTAAAGTCAGGTTTTACTGTATATTACAGGATGTCCTTAGAGTCAGGTGTCAGTAAAGTCAGGTTTTACTATATATTACAGGATGTCTTTAGAGTCAGGTGTCATTATAAAGTCAGGTTTTACTGTATATTACAGGATGTCCTTAGAGTCAGGTGTCAGTAAAGTCAGGTTTTACTGTATATTACAGGATGTCCTTAGAGTCAGGTGTCAGTAAAGTCAGGTTTTACTGTATATTACCTGATGTCCTTAGAGTCAGGTGTCATTGTAAAGTCAGGTTTTACTGTATATTACAGGATATCCTTAAAGTCAGGTGACAGTAAAGTCATGTTTTACTGTATATTACAGGATGTCCTTAGAGTCAGGTGTCAGTAAAGTCAGGTTTTACTGTATATTACAGGATGTCCTTAAGAGTTAGGTGTCAGTAAAGTCAGGTTTTACTGTATATTACCTGATGTCCTTAGAGTCATGTGCCAGTAAAGTCAGGTTTAACTGTATATTACAGGATGTCCTTAAAGTCAGGTGTCAGTAAAGTCAGGTTTTACTGTATATTACAGGATGTCCTTAGGGTCAGGTGTCAGTAAAGTCAGGTTTTTACTGTATATTACAGGACGTCCTTAGAGTCAGGTGTCAGTAAAGTCAGGTTTTACTGTATATTACAAAATGTCCTTAGAGTCAGGTGTCAGTAAAGTCAGGTTTTACTGTATATTACAAAATGTCCTTAGAGTCAGGTGTCAGTAAAGTCAGGTTTTACTGTATATTACAGGATGTCCTTAGAGTCAGGTGTCAGTAAAGTCAGGTTTTATTGTATATTACAGGATGTCCTTAGAGTCAGGTGTCATTGTAAAGTCAGGTTTTACTGTATATTACAAAGTGTCCTTAGAGTCAGGTGTCAGTAAAGTCAAGTTTTATTGTATATTACAGGATGTCCTTAAAGTCAGGTGTCAGTAAAGTCAGGTTTTACTGTATATTACAGGATGTCCTTAGGGTCAGGTGTCAGTAAAGTCAGGTTTTTACTGTATATTACAGGAAGTCCTTAGAATCAGGTGTCAGTAAAGTCAGGTTTTACTGTATATTACAAAATGTCCTTAGAGTCAGGTGTCAGTAAAGTCAGGTTTTACTGTATATTACAAAATGTCCTTAGAGTCAGGGGTCAGTAAAGTCAGGTTTTACTGTATATTACAGGATGTCCTTAGAGTCAGGTGTCAGTAAAGTCAGGTTTTATTGTATATTAGAGTCAGGTGTCATTGTAAAGTCAGGTTTTACTGTATATTACAAAATGTCCTTAGAGTCAGGTGTCAGTAAAGTCAAGTTTTATTGTATATTACAGGATGTCCTTAGAGTCAGGTGTCAGTAAAGTCAGGTTTTACTGTATATTACAGGATGTCCTTAGAGTCAGGTGTCAGTAAAGTCAGGTTTTACCGTATATCACAGAATGTCCTTAGAGTCAGGTGTCATTGTAAAGTAAGGTTTTACCGTACACAAAAATGTATTACTTGATGTCCTTCAAGTCAGGTGCCAAGTTAGGTTTCAATAGACCTTAGGATGTCTGTAAACTCAGGTCTCCTTTAAGTCAGGTGACAGTGTATACAAGGATGTCCTTAAACTATTCTGTTTAAAACAAATTAACCAAACCATTTAGTTGATAAATCTGTACAAAATTGTTTAGATTTCTATGGGTGTATTAGCACTTTAAAATGACGGTAGGTAAACACTAGGACCAATAACAGGTTACTGGAATGTCTTCCAGGTGTTGTACATAATTATACACAAACACGTACAGACTCTCCGCTATTTTAACGGCTGTTTTAACGGTGCTCTGGTTCTTGACAGGAGAACCAAGTATCATAGACCAGGAGTATGTACACAAAAATAACATACTAACTTATTACATAAATCAATATTTACGCAGGGTTGGGGTTACGTTTTCAATGAGTAAATGACGGTTCATTCTGATGGAAGTGGTGCTGATCTATCAACTGTTCTAATGCCCAGTAAGTGGTCTGGTCAAATTAAGTATACAATGGCTGACATCAACGGCAGCAAGTCAATATGTAAACAACTAAACATACTCTTCAAATGTTTTTATAAGCAATTATAAAATATTATACATGAAATTTACATTTTTTACCTCTTTGAACTCCTATTGTCAATTCATATTTCGCAAACATTTGAGTTGGTTCACCATATGCGAAACACACATGTGTTAAAAATATGTCAAGTATACCTGTAAGAGGAAACACCAGCCACAAAACACTATGAAGAGGAACCATCCTAGTAATCATATCTAAACAGGACTTGTATAAATATGTACATTATTATGTACTGTAAGAGGAAACACCAGCCACAAAACACTATGAAGAGGAACCATCCTAGTAATCATATCTACACAGGACTTGTATAAATATGTACATTATTATGTACTGTAAGAGGAAACACCAGCCACAAAACACTATGAAGAGGAACCATCCTAGTAATCATATCTACACAGGACTTGTATAATTATGTACATTATTATGTACTGTAAGAGGAAACACCAGCCACAAAACACTATGAAGAGGAACCATCCTAGTAATTATATCTACACAGGACTTGTATAATTATGTACATTATTATGTACTGTAAGAGGAAACACCAGCCACAAAACACTATGAAGAGGAACCATCCTAGTAATTATATTTAAACAGGACTTGTATAATTATGTACATATGGTATTGTGATATTGTTGTGTAAACATATCCTGTCTATCACACAAAATGTACCTTTTTTAATACGAGAAACAATTTCAGATTGATTTGAACGGATGTTTGTGAACATAGTACTAATATATTTCAAGATAATGTTTAATGTTCTTAATTACGTCCAGGTCTTTATACATATTGGAATATTTTAAAAGCAGACAGAATTGGGAAGAATGTTGCATCTCTGTTTGCAATGAAGACCATCTTGATATAACCGATATTATTCTGATGAAAAAAATCACCAAGTAACCAATTTTTGAAATCATAAATTTTCTGTGCCAAACCTAAACACTTGGACATAAAACAAGGTAAGGAGGAGTGATACTAAACCCCAGGATAGGATTACTGTTAGAAACTAAATAAGAAGCAATTCTCACAAAGCATTTTTGGTAAAGATGGCCTGTATAGAAAATAGGCATGGACAGAATTTTAAAATCACAAATGTTGATTCCCCATGACCTTCACCTTGAGGATAAGACCTTGGGTCAAATTCATGACACACCCCTAGGTCAGGGGAGACAATCGTAAAGCTACAGGAAAGAAAAGCCTTGTATAATGTTGAATTGTTGTGCAGAACACAATTTTCTATTATAGAAACAGTAACTTTTGACCTTTTGACCTGAAAAGCAATCCCAAGCAAACCCCCTTTTTAAAGGAAATCCTGAATGAAATGTGGTATATTTTAATTGTACACAGGATTTAGGTCACCTTCGAGCTTCAAGCCAAAGGGAATTTCCCTTTAGCTCAGTGTTAGAGCGTCCGACTAGGAACCTGGAAATCGAGGGTTTGATCCTAGGTGGAAGCACGCTATTCTCTTTCCTGTTACAGAAATTTAAATCAATTTTGATATGTCCCTTCCGATCTCATATCAGGGGAAAAAATTTTGTCAAAGCCCTGCCAGTTGAAATATTAGAAAACATGTCCTTTTTAATATTGGATTTTTGATACCATTTAATTGATTTTTTATAAAGGACAGGTGATAAATAGCGGATAGGACTGTTATATTGGCATTCAACCCTGATAAATAGCGGATAGGACTGTTATATTGGCATTCAACCCTGATGGTCACTTCAAAAACTTTACTATTTATTACACATCTACACAGTCAAGAGGCCACAATTCTGTTTTTGATTTTTATTAGTCGTACTTAAAATTAAATAAAAGGCAATATAGCTATCAAACATTGTAAATCTGTGATCACAAATCATAGCTAGTATCATAGGTAGTACTAACAACTTGTGTAAAAAAACCTGGCAACCACTGTAAGATAAACAGCTATCTGGTTGTCATATTAACATACCAGTATAACGTACAAATATTAATGAACCAGTATTGACCAAAACAGTGTCAATGCATTAAATTGTTCTTATTTATACCGCCTTTTGATATTTCTGTGAAAGACTCAAACATTCAAGTACAGAATTTATCAAATGACCCCCTATATTAACTACAGCCATGGAAATCGTAATAAGCATGAATCCCGCATATCTAGGTACAACTTATTACATAATAGAAAGATCTATTTTTTATAAAGCAAGGACAAATAGACTGACAGACAAATAGATAGACAAGACAAATAGACAGATGTAACATAAACACAAAATCCAATCAACAATCCACACATAGTACCAAGCTATTAATGTTTGTAATGAAGCAGTGTCATCACTGCCACCATGAGACAAAATGTCACACTGGTCTGGTCAATTATCACAGGTAATTTGTACAGGTAACTTGTACAGGTAACTTGTACAGGTTACTTGTACAGGTAGCATGTACAGGTAACTTATACAGGTAGCATGTACAGGTAGCATGTACAGGTAACTTGTACAGGTAACTTGTACAGGTAACATGTACAGGTAACTTGTACAGGTAACTTGTACAGGTAACATGTACAGGTAACTTGTACAGGTAACATGTACAGGTAACTTGTACAGGTAACTTGTACAGGTAGCATGTACAGGTAGCATGTACAGGTAGCATGTACAGGTAACTTGTACAGGTAACATGTACAGGTAACTTGTACAGGTAACATGTACAGGTAACTTGTACAGGTAACATGTACAGGTAACATGTACAGGTAGCATGTACAGGTAACATGTACAGGTAACTTGTACAGGTAAATTGTACAGGTAACATGTACAGGTAACTTGTACAGGTAACATGTACAGGTAACATGTACAGGTAACTTGTACAGGTAGCATGTACAGGTAGCATGTACAGGTAACTTGTACAGGTAACTTGTACAGGTAACATGTACAGGTAACTTGTACAGGTAACTTGTACAGGTAACATGTACAGGTAACTTGTACAGGTAACATGTACAGGTAACTTGTACAGGTAACTTGTACAGGTAGCATGTACAGGTAGCATGTACAGGTAACATGTACAGGTAACTTGTACAGGTAACATGTACAGGTAACTTGTACAGGTAACATGTACAGGTAACTTGTACAGGTAACATGTACAGGTAACATGTACAGGTAGCATGTACAGGGAACATGTACAGGTAACTTGTACAGGTAAATTGTACAGGTAACATGTACAGGTAACTTGTACAGGTAACATGTACAGGTAACATGTACAGGTAACTTGTACAGGTAGCATGTACAGGTAACTTGTACAGGTAACATGTACAGGTAACTTGTAGAGGTCACTTCTTAAGGTTTTCCAAAAATAAGTTATTAAAAATATTTTGTGCCACCTAGTGAGATAAGTAATCTGTTACGGTTAAATATTTACAGTTGACAAACATAATTACAACTCAAGGACTACACTGAGATAGTATCTATGTCGGTGAATTTCACGTTTAAAATCAGGTAAATATCTTTCAAGGTAAAACCCTGATGTGTGATGGCAGGTACATATACCCACATTTCAACCTAGATGTAGTATATCTACACAGAAACTGATCACTTTTGAAAAGAGCAATGTAACATACATATTTTTGGGTGACTGACCAGTACATAAACACCGATATTGCCCAAAGTGACATTCAATGTTTGTTATATTATACCGAATCTACCCAACACAACGACATAATATGCAACAAAAACAGACCATTTGGTCAGACGCCATTTGCTCATTGTCTGGAATAATAAATGACGTCCATACATTGTATATAGCGTCATCCTGAAATTATGACGTCAAAATATATAGCTTCAGTCCGTAGTCCTAGACTTCAGGCCAATATACGAAAATAGTGACCGGAGCAACTACTAGAATTGTAATGGCACTTACATGAATGAGGTATAATATCTGTGAATATTTGTTTTGATGTACTCGTTATGTATCATTGTTAACCAATACTGTACTCTTACTAATATTACCACAGGAATAGTACAGGTTTTTTATTGAATGTCCAATCATTTTATCAAACAGCACTAGCCTTGTGTAGGTGTAACAGTGATAAAGACAGTGCCATCATTGGGGCTCAAAACCACGACCTTTGGCTCTCCAATCCCGATGCTCTTCGCTGAGCTGAAGGGAAATTTCCTACAGCTCATGCTTGCAAGGCAACCTAATCAATGCACATCTGTTACACTAGATTTGACAGTTACCTTGTTAACTAAAGCCTACATATTATGACTGTGCTTACATTCTGAATTGTTTCAGAACTAGAGGTTACTTACCCACTGTACTTTATAAGTAGTAACTGACAGCTAGTATCTTAAAGCTGACAATGCAACTTAAAAAGCTTTCAATTAATATTTAAAAAAAAAATATTCAGATTGTGATTACTCAGAATACTTCCGAGATGTTCCCTACATTGACCATGTGTCTTCCGGTTTTCGTAACCAAGGAAGTGGCAGACATTTTTGATTTACCCTTGCTTGGTAACGTGTATAGACACCCTTGGGTATAAAACCACCACAAGTTGCAAAACCAGTTTCATTCCGACACAGCCCTCTCGTTGTAGCACGTCTTTTACATGTACAGATAGTCTGTACACATTATGTTACGGCTCGTTTTCGTGTTTTTTTTTTACGAATATGGATATGGATATTGGAAAGATATATAATGAATGTGAAATGAAATTGTAATAAAACCATCCATATCCCCATGAAACTTACAACAAAATAACACAACACAACTTTATGTAATGTATGTTGCAAGTGAAACAAACAAATGGCTAATTAACGCTTATGCCTACCTTTTTGATATCCAACTAGTACTAACATCCAGCGTAGAAACCATAATAATTCCAAATAAGTCCATGAGAATGGTTCAACTATATAATTTCACATTGTTGATTACACACCCGGGTGTGCCGTGTTTTACACGTGTTTGCTTGTCAAGCGTCTACATGACCAAGACTAAGACTTTGTACGTGGATTCGATTATATGCACGTGGAAGTTCGGCGATATATATTGGATTTATTGAAGTATTTTCAGTGATGTACCTTTTATTTCGGATACCCAATTTCAAGAATGAGTTATTTTAGTAACAACCAGCATGGCAGTATTGTGGTTCAAAGTCTACAGGTGAGTGCGTTGGATTTTTGACAGGGGTTGCCGAGTGCGCGGAGCACTGAATGTTGTGACGGTCAGGAGTACTTTGAAAACCGGTTTTACAGGCTATGCCCTTTATATACCCATCGGGACCCATACTCGTTACCAAGCAATGGCAAAACTAAAATGTCGGCACTTCCTTAGAAACGATGGTCGGAACAGATAGGGACGATCTCAAAACCAGAAAAAAAATCCATTTTTTTTAAAAATATTAATTGAAAGCTTTTTAAGTTGCATTGTCAGCTTTAATGAACATCATTAGTACTCCAGTATATACACAAAATTCATATTTTATGATAACTGATAACAGTAAACTAAGCAAAAAATTGCCCCCCCCCCCCCTACTGCACACTTTAATATATGAAATAAGAATATTTTCCTGTTTGAGGAATACTATGTATTTGCCCCAATATTCACCAGGGATTTATGATTTTATAAATTCAAATTTTAAACAGCAAATACATTATCTGCTGTTACCTACTTAAATAATTACCTCGCTCTTCTGTTGAACATTTTGGTATTTTTCTTGAAGATAAAGCTGTATTCATCACTTTGACCGTACGCCATGACGACGTCCTTGAACTCCTCCAGGACACACTGTGCGGCCTTGGTCATCAGACCGAGGCCTCGGTCGTCATTGGGCTTCATGTAATGGTGGACATCTGTGAACCTGTTGGGAGTCAGAACAACCGTCAATAACCACGCACACCCAACAGTTCAAAACAGTACAACCTGCTTCAACAATATTTCCATCCATTTTTGTAATGAAACGTGCCTTTACTGATGAGATAGCCTTTCCAAATAGGTTCAAATGATCTATCAGAAAGGATGTTCTTAAATGGCAAGAACTTTAATAACTGTAATGAAGGTCTCACAACACAGTTTAAGAGAAGGCATGGTTTCTTTTGACAAGTTTTTAATTTACTGTACAGATAGAAGAAGTGGTCTCTCTGGACAGGTTTTACCTTACAGATAGAAGTGGTCTCTATCGACAAGTTTTACCTTACAAACAGAAGAAGTGGTCTCACTGGACAGGTTTTACCTTACAGATAGAAGAAGTGGTCTCTCTGGACAGATTTTACCTTACATATAGAAGTGGTCTCTCTGGACAGGTTTTACCTTACTGATAGAAGTGGTCTCTCTGGACAAGTTTTACCTTACCAACAGAAGGAGTGGTCTCTCGTGACAAGTTTTACCTTACCAACAGAAGGAGTGGTCTCTCTCAACAAGTTTTACTTTACTGATAGAAGAAGTGGTCTCTCTCAACAAGTTTTACTGTAATGATAAAAGAAGTGGTCTCTTTCGACAAGTTTTACTTTACTGAGAGAAGTAACAGAGAGCATTGTCCCTAATTGTACTTCACAGACAGACAGGATGGCCTTATACTTTATTTACCCGAAAGTCACATTTGGACTTTCCCAAGTCAGAGTTTTGAACAAGTCATCATGTATTTTCAAGGGTGAATGGGTTACAGATTTTCAAGAAGAGATACCGGTAGCAAGGATGGTATATGTGCTATTACATTTTACAATGAATAATAAACATATTTTATCCCGACAGAAAAAGTGATATCTAATTAAGATATTGCTCGGCAGTGTTAGGTTTTCTATACACATTGTTTTTAAACAGCTGTACACTATACAGGTATAATGGCACACCTGAAGACTCGTTATACATGTATATACGCCATAATATGTATGTTTGTATGCAAATTAACCATATTTCTTTCTGGACATGATTAGGTACATACATGTCCCTCACTTTTAATTCATATTGGCAGTTTTAAATCATGTAGATTGCATTGTAATCTGGACAGGATCCGGGTGAGGGAGTAACACAGATAAATTCTGTCACACTCTACCCTACTTCTCCTAGTGTCCAAGTAGGAAAGTACATTTTATGGGACCACAGATCTCATCATAATACACAGCTAATTACACACACCAGATTAATCTCATTTAAAGACCAAAATAAATGTAATTTGAACAGACATGTTATCCATTTGGACTCTGTGACCTTTTTATCGGTGGCTATAAAATCATGGTTGTTACACCTTTCTGTAGGTCTGGCATTGACAAAGTTTGATCAGGTGTCACGGACAAATGTACCCCTGGTATCATATGTTATTTAATTAGCATAGATAGGAGTCGTTAAACAGCTTGGAGTTATTGAAAATTTCTAACATTATCAATCATTATATTTTAGATCGCAGATTAGGTATAGGATTTTTAGCTAACAATAATGAGATTTTTTAAAAGTAAATTTTGTATTTCATATTCATGGCTGTTGAAGCTATCAATTAAAGATAATGTTGTCTCCCCTTAATGAGAACACTGAAAGCACTCAGACAGGTATTGGTGTGCCCAAAACACAAGATGGACATTTTAGAATATAATGCAAGTTATACATCAAAACGCAAAGTTGTCAGCAGTGGTATATTGCAGAAACTGGGCAGAAATTTGGTACACATCTGAAAGACCATTAAAAGAACGCAGACAAAATGAACAACATTACATTTACAACTGTACAAGATCCAGATGCTAAAACTTTGTCACTCAGCACATTCTGCATAAAAAGATCAAGCAAACACTAAAAATCACAGCGTTCAATGGGACAATGATAAGACAGCTGGACGGGAGCAACATCTATAAACAGGACAAATCAAAGAAGGCATCAAATCCTGGAAAAGTCCAAAAATGAACAGAGACGAGGGGGGACACCAGCTAAGTCATTGGTTTGATCCGATACCGACATAATAGGGGAGGGGCTGGTTCTACACCCTGCCTGTAATCTTTCTGATGCAATGTATATAAATGCTCCGTACTGATAGATGAAACATCCCAGGTTGAGTGACATATCGATGGACAGGTAAACAATACCAATCGCTCAATTAGTCACAGCTTGACAAAAGGACCAGTGGGTCTTGAACTGTTTCAACACATTAAATACATGTTTGGCGGTAGAAAGTTAAACTTTGACATCACATATTTCCAAACTGATAATCTTACTGAAGTTCCTATGCACATTTGTAGCGAGTCTAGCAACTGTAGTATTGTATTCACCATAAACATGAAGGTCTTTTCTAATAATTCAGAAATGATACCAGCAGCTTTAATTTAGTCATGTTTGGGGGATTTTAATTTGTTTCTAAATGGAACCCTTACAACAAAACTCCTGGGAACATTGGGTAATGTTTTTTTTTATCAATACATGTTTGCAGAACCTATTTAATAATGAATGCAAAAATAACATTAAAAAAAACATAAACATGATAGATATATTGGTAATGGCTATACAGCTATACACCAGGTCGTTACACAGTCGAGCAGGTATACTTCTCATTAATTTCAAATCAGGTACCGGGGTATGTTACATTGTGTACACGGGATGTCAACAAATACTTGACTAAGACACGATGTGTGTTGAGCACATAAACTAGAAAACACATACATGTACAAGGTTAAAATGGCAGTTTTTTTTCAATTTTATACCAGCATGGATATTGAAACAAGAGGCCTAGAGGTCCTGTATTGCTTTCCTGTCAGGTGATTGCATTGTAAGATATTCGCCCATGATCTCAACTATTTTAAAGTTATGGCCCAGGATTCATTGTACTCTCTCAGTTTAAACCCTTGGCCCATACCTACCATTTATACACAATTGAGTCCCCTTGGCCCATACCCACCATTTATACACAATTGAGTCCCCTTGGCCCATACCCACCATTTATACACAATTGAGTCCACTTGGACCATACCCACCATTTATACACAATTGAGTCCCCTTGGCCCATACCCACCATTTATACACAATTGAGTCCCCTTGGCCCATGGATCCTTCAGACTAAATCAGGACATGTTAACAAGAGGGTCGCGGTCATCTGACTATCAAATCTTTCATTTAAGAAATTATTGCCCTCCAATATATAGTTAAAATCAACTTGAGAATTTAGGAATAGTGGCATTTGAAAGCAAAGTTATAGCTCAATTCCTCATTTGAGACCCTGGCCCCTTGTCTCTGGGGGGTCAAATCACATTTTGATTTTAAGAAATGACTGTCCTTCTTCGGTGATGATGCTATATTCCCCAATCAGAGCCTCACCCCCAGTCCCGAGGGGATATGATTCAACTTACTGAATTTAAGAAAAGAAGATGCTTTCTGCATTTTGGTAAATAAGCTTGTGTGTTTTTTTACTGATTGTAATGGTGAGCATCTAGGCCAAGAATCAACAGTACCTGAAGGTGAATTTGACTTACTGTATGTAGAATGTATAGATTTCAGTGTATGGTAATGAAGGTACACTTATATGAAGGTCAAATCAATTTTGATGTACATTTTGTATTATTGTTTTTACTTGTAGCTTAATGTCTTTTCATGTTACAGAAATTGGTGCATTATAAAAGTGAAGTATTTGTAGATTATAATTATTTCATTTCAGAATATTTTATTGAATATGTTAATTCAAAGGGAATTGGGCAACAGGCAGTGCCTATATTAGCCCTCTCCTGATTATAAGTATGTTCCAGGCATATCAATATCAGAAAAATAAACCAAATATATTTTAAAAACACATTTTTATGGTTTGAGCACAAACAGATTCTAGAGGCCCACAGCCAATAGATTCTAGGGTTAGTGAACATGTTCAATGTTTACTACTATATATAGGTAGGGCTATAGTTATAGCTCACAGCCAACAGATTCTAGGGTTAGTGAACATGTTCAATGCTTACTACTATATATAGGTAGGGCTATAGTTATAGCTCACAGCCAACAGATTCTAGGGTTAGTGAACATGTTCAATGCTTACTACTATATATAGGTAGGGCTATAGTTATAGCCCACAGCCAACAGATTCTAGGGTTAGTGAACATGTTCAATGTTTACTACTATATATAGGTAGGGCTAGTTATAGCCCACAGCCAACAGATTCTAGGGTTAGTGAACATGTTCAATGTTTACTAATATATATAGGTAGGGCTATAGTTATAGCCCACAGCCAACAGATTCTAGGGTTAGTGAACACGTTCAATGGTTACTACTATATATAGGTAGGGCTATAGTATATTATAGCTCACAGCCAACAGATTCTAGTGTTAGTGAACATGTTCAATACTTACTACTATATATAGGTAGGGCTATAGTTATAGCTCACAGCCAACAGATTCTAGTGTTAGTGAACATGTTCAATGCTTACTACTATATATAGGTAGGGCTATAGTTATAGCCCACAGCCAACAGATTCTAGGGTTAGTGAACATGTTCAATGTTTACTACTATATATAGGTAGGGCTATAGTTATAGCCCACAGCCAACAGATTCTAGGGTTAGTGAACATGTTCAATGTTTACTACTATATATAGGTAGGGCTATAGTTATAGCCCACAGCCAACAGATTCTAGGGTTAGTGAACACGTTCAATGGTTACTACTATATATAGGTAGGGCTAGTTATAGCCCACAGCCAACAGATTCTAGGGTTAGTGAACATGTTCAATGTTTACTACTATATAGAGGTAGGGCTAGTTATAGCCCACAGCCAACAGATTCTAGGGTTAGTGAACACGTTCAATGTTTACTACTATATATAGGTAGGGCTAGTTATAGCTCACAGCCAACAGATTCTAGGGTTAGTGAACATGTTCAATGCTTACTACTATATATAGGTAGGGCTATAGTTATAGCTCACAGCCAACAGATTCTAGGGTTAGTGAACAAGTTCAATGTTTACTACTATATATAGGTAGGGCTATAGTTATAGCCCACAGCCAACAGATTCTAGGGTTAGTGAACATGTTCAATGTTTACTACTATATATAGGTAGGGCTAGTTATAGCCCACAGCCAACAGATTCTAGGGTTAGTGAACAAGTTCAATGTTTACTACTATATATAGGTAGGGCTATAGTTATAGCTCACAGCCAACAGATTCTAGGGTTAGTGAACAAGTTCAATGTTTACTACTATATATAGGTAGGGCTATAGTTATAGCCCACAGCCAACAGATTCTAGGGTTAGTGAACATGTTCAATGTCTACTATATATAGGTAGGGCTAGTTATGTGACTTACAACCCTGGATATGAAATATCATACCTCTGTTTATGTTGTCGAGGACATTAGTATGGTCGACTTTGGTCCTTTAAATATTCATATCTCATACACAGTACATTATGTTAATAATTTAGTGGAAATATTTACAGGTATCCATTTCAAAAAATGTTATAGAAAAGACCAGATAAAAAGAGGAATGATATATACTGTACATATCTGTTTTCTTCTCGGATTATAAATCATCTTTATAAAGCAGCGTGTCTAATTGGATGATTGGATGATACTGGTCACATGATGGGGCAACAAAACATCATGTTACCCTTACATGCTTCAGAGTCTAGCACAATTATCAAGTCACCCCGACCTAGTTCTCTATAACTGAGACAATTAAAAACAACGGCCATCCTGATCATCTCTACTATTGTGCTATAGCTGATGATTGACTGATGTTTCTGCATAATAAATATGTATTACTTGGCTCTAGCAAAGCATGATAAGCCTCAGGGAAACAAATAATTGCATTTCCCTGCAGTAATAAGGGCAATTACTGTATAACACATTTGAATTTGTTGCAAGCTAAGTAAGTCTCATTTAATGAATATCAAATGTCAATAGATTTCGCGTTTACAGCTAATTGGAGTTTAGGATGCCTCAAGTTTCAGTACATAGTTTATTTAAGTTTTCTAAAGCAATTGTTTATTACTGTTTTCTGTCCAGTAAATGACCAGTTCAGTAAAATCCTTGCTAAACTAGCCACCATCTTGTGTTCAGGGAGATGTGTTCATGTTCGGGGGATGTCTGTGATATATCTGTAGTGGAGCTGGACTGGGTCGATCATCAGCGACCAGGTAGCTCAGTTGGCAGAGTGTTCGTCTAGAGTTCAGAAGGTTTCAGGTTGGAACCCTGGTGTGGACGCTACATTTTCTCTTTCTCCTTTTACATATCAAAAGTCAACCTTGTTGTTTATATTTGAGCTGTTTATGTTGGTTTTCCATTAGTGATAGACCCAGGAATAGATCCCTACCAGATCAAACTTAACATCTATATTCCTATCATAGGTACTTAGGTACATCACAATGCAATCGCCTTCACAGTCAAATTGATTTGCATCACACAAACTTTCATCGGCAGTGCCTGGGCGGTCTGCCAGCAGTATATTGATGCAATATAAAATATAGTTTTATATATTATGTATGGCCAATTGCAATGGTATACCACTGGCATATTTACTCAGAAGTTTTGAACATGTCAGGGCCCTAGTTTTTATCAGGAATTATGTATCCCTACACTATCTGTAAGGTTTTCAGTCATTATTTGCATTAGGTTTATTTATTTTACAATTATGAAAGTTAAACTTATATCAATCACTATTGTATGTCCAAAATATAGTGTGCATATAGTCCTATTGTAGTAGGAAACCCACCTGGTCGGGCAGGTGATCGCATACATAATGTAACTTTTCATGTTCTTTTGGGGAATCAAACCTTGGCCGCCTTGGTGAAAGACTGGTACACTATCCACTGCACCAGCTGACCACCCAATGATTTATAGCAATTGAATGAAGTGTGCCACTTGACCATATCATGTTGACATGTACAGGGTTTAACTTCCAGCATTGGGGGGCCGGGTACATTCTTTAGACACTTAGACAATGACTTCAGCAATTGTTAGTCCAGAAAACTTTTGTAGTGACAATATAATTACAAAAGATTGTGCCTATGGCGCAGGGAAATCAAATTTTATCTCGATTTCTGGTTATTTCAGTCAAGCTTTGCAAAACAATTTCAGCAATTATCCATTATTTAGGGAGAATGCTGACCATTTACTAGTCAAAAGAGACCTATATATCTCACAACCCATCAAATGAGGTGGCTGGATTATTTACTGGGAATGAGGGTGGCTGGATTATCTACTAGACAGGTGGCTGGATTATCTGATGGGAATGGGTGGCTGGATTATCAACTAGACAGGTGGCTGGATTATGTGATGGGAATGAGGGTGTCTGGATTATCTGATGGGAATGAGGGTGGCTGGATTATCTGATGGGAATGAGGGTGGCTGGATTATCTGATGGGAATGAGGGTGGCTGGATTATCTGATGGGAATGAGGGTGGCTGGATTATCTGATGGGAATGAGGGTGTCTGGATTATCTACTAGACAGGTGGCTGGATTATCTAATGGGAATGAGGGTGTCTGGATTATCCACAAGAGAGGTGGCCACATTATCTACTGGGAATGAGGATGGCCACATTATCTACTGGGAATGAGGGTGGGTGAATTATTTACTGGAGAGGTGGCAGGATTATGTACTGGAGATGTGGCTGAATTATCTACTAGGAATGAGGGTGGGTGGATTATCTACTGGGAATGAGGGTGGGTGGATTATCTACTGGGAATGAGGGTGGGTGGATTATCTACTGGGAATGAGGGTGGGTGGATTATCTACTGGGAATGAGGGTGGGTGGATTATCTACTGGGAATGAGAGTGGGTGGATTATCTACTGGGAATGAGGGTGGGTGGATTATCTACTGGGAATGAGGGTGGGTGGATTATCTACTGGGAATGAGAGTGGGTGGATTATCTACTGGGAATGAGGGTGGGTGGATTATCTACTGGGAATGAGGGTGGGTGGATTATCTACTGGGAATGAGAGTGGGTGGATTATCTACTGGGAATGAGAGTGGGTGGATTATCTACTGGGAAGGATGGTGGGTGGATTATCTACTGGGAATGAGAGTGGTTGAATTATCTACTAGGAATGAGGGTGGGTGGATTATCTACTGGGAATGAGAGTGGGTGGATTATCTACTGGGAAGGATGGTGGCCCTACCTGTGGTGAAAACTATTCAACAGGAGCATTTAACATTGAGGTTGTTTCATCTTTCAAACAGGCCCAAGTGTAGTAAAACTTTGGTGATATCATGGGTCCAAATCCTAAAGCAGTGTCTACCTGTCATATCTTATACTAGGCATTCAAGGAAAAATACACGTACAACTTCTTAACAGTTCAAGCTGCTCAGGGATGATAAAAATTGATCTTAAGAGAAGTAATGGTGACACCCATCAGGTGTCCCTGTAAGCATGTTATAGACTTATGATAGGTAATATGTAATGTCAATATTTACCTGTGGAATGCCTTCCCGTCTATCCGAATCACAATCCAACAGTTTGGCAAGCATCGGTCCTCCGTCTCAAAATGTTTCACATATTCAAACTTACTTTTAGCCATGACTTGAAGAAAAAAATGTTCACAAGATCAATAGAAAGGAATTCTTTACAACCCCGGCACCATCACTGTCCACAAATCAGCTGAACTATAACATTGATCACAACAAGTGTTAACAGAAATATTCGCTAGAATTCAATCAACCATGACAAATAGAAACAGGATCTAATGATGCGTGGTTAGGTGTCCCGACTTGACTTTTTCCTTGTCTAAATCCAAATCACAGAATCTAAGAGGTTTCTCCGTATTGTAGGTTTAAATAGCCAATATATATATAGGTAAATGCCTACTATAAATTGTAGCTGTCAATTTAAAGGTCTCAATACACACTCCTAAACCTAAACAATAACGACCTCCCTCCTCCAGATAGGACTTTAAATTGCCCAGTTGTCTCGTTGCCGGCCGTAGATATAGGCCAATATCCACTGTCACTTACATCTATATCTCTGATCACCGCGCTCCTGCAATTCCTAACATATCAAACGACACTCCAGAAATTTATACCATTTTTGATTGCTACTTTAGACTTGGAGGGATATGAATGTTGACAATGTGGAAAGTCTGCTCTCCTGGTAACTGGTGCGATCTTGTCCCTTGTAATGACTTAGTATTCTGCTGTCTCAGCTCTCGGTTAGACGAACACTTGACAGTCCGTCGCTCGCTCGACGATCATCTAATAAAGATAGATATCATTAGAGTACATAAACTAAAGCGCTACATACAGTCAATTATATTGTAACACAAAAATGATTATATACCGACATAATTCTACATAATACTGAATTGTTCTCGCTTGACTGAGCTTTTGTTTGGTACTCGACAGTCCACCAGGTACAAGGATCAGACATATAGACAAACTTAACTAGAGAACAAACAGATTATCACATGGTGCTACTGGTTTCTACAAGTATGAAAATAAAACCAAACATCAAACTTGACACAAAATGTTTGCCATGCCTGAGACATTTAAACATTCTCCAAAGCTTTAAATATTTTTCAAGGTTGACATAAAACGTTTAAATTTTAACAGAGATATATGGCGATCTTGAAGGTTTGAGGAGCTGTGTAGATATTTAAATATCTTATCTATACATCTGTGCACTGGAACTCAATGCCGAACACACAGTCACCGGGCAGGCTTCAATGGTACTGGAAACTAGATACATGTCCCCTCATGGCCCACTCAAAGGGCTCACACTTTTGTTTCGACATAACATTTGAACCAGCACTGTACTCTCAAGTAGCCTATATATTGGTACCATCAATAGCTCTTCAGTGTTGTACTTTGTTTCAGCGTCCTGTGTTTAAACATGAGTAGAGCATGTTTTTTCTCAACCAGTCACCTTAGAACTGGGGACATTAGTACATTACCATACAGTATACTGGGTATGTGGGTCACATCTGGAAATAAGCCCTTCGAAATTCCAGCATAAAAGGAACAATTCAGACAAATGAATGACAAGGCAAAATAATGCCAGAAGTTCGAAAGGGCAGCCTGCTTGATAAGCGGTTGACAAAATGACTTTTCATGTAAATGGTCAGGGTCCAATCCCTATATAAGTAGCTGTAGCATGGAATTTCCAGAGAAATTAACTCCAAAAGATGGAGCAAAAAATGGTCTTGGGTGGGTGCTATATAGTGTTAGTGCTGTGACATTTACCATAAATGAGATGCCAAATCAAAATACAATAAACTCTTACATACACAAGTCATGCTGTCCGCATGTGGAGGTACACTCCAGGTGGCTTAGAACCTTTGATTTGGGCTTAAAAGCAGCTTATGATATTGATATGATCATCATGCATACCTATTTTAGTGTTTACCTGTGAAAGTCCTATATAGGGTCTTGACCAGATATACCGTCTCCATAATGTTTTGCACTCTGGTTTTGATAACCCTTTTATTTCCTTAGTGATACCATACTGTTCAAAATGAAACTAGAGCTAGTGCTGTCATCCGTATAATATCTCACACCCCTGCAGATGGTGGTAGTTTATACAACATTAAGTGACCTTGCATTTAACATCTACGGACCAAAAGGAACTTACAATTTATTTGTTGACAATATTTTGGCTGTTTAATTTCACATGAAGGGCAGTAACGCCCTCTAAAATAACTATATATTATACTGATCATTCAAATGAAGATTTAATCAAATTAAACCTGTCTGTTAGTAAGATGGAGATCTCTGGACAAGGTATTGTGGATGACATCCAAACGTCCAGACAGGTAGATTCCAGTATATCCCCCTGACTTGTGGGGGTAGGGGGTATACTGATATTGCACTTCTAATCTGATCAAGTCTCGTCATGTTGCTGAATCTCAAGTGAAAACATAATATTTATCTGATCATGAGCCAAAATATCTGGTTTGAATAAACAAAATGTGTTGAGTTGACAGGTATTATCATATTATATTGACTACTTTTAGTGGTCTCTTTTTAATATCCATGAACATGTATTGTCAAACCCTTTATAATAGCCTACTAGTTATTGATAGAGACAGAAAATATTTGTTTTGACAAGTCTCATTAGGTTTCAAGTTACACATTGTAAAATAGAATCTGAAGCTAGAAGAATTAACTGTCAGCACCTGTGTATTGAAATACAATGCCAATTAGAGAACTCAGGTGAAAATTCTTTAGTTATAAATTTCAACAACTTACCTGTAAAATGATAGGGTAGTAAATTTGTAAAACAGAACTCTTCATAGCAAACTTACAATTTGAGTTATTTCATTTATCGATTTAATACCCATAATACTTCAGATATCAAATGATATAAGTTGATTATTTTCAATGTACCTCCACAAATACTTAATGGGATTAAACAGTGAAGATATGGGCACAAACAGACACTTCAGTCCATGTCTGTACCTAACACAGGTACGTAAGGAGTCTCCACAGAGTAGGATTTAAACATTAACTTTCTGTTGTCATAATCAATCAAATATACAAAAAAATCCTACTGTAGGAGATTCACTTCGTTAACATGTCTATTTAAATTTGATCCCCAGAGCTCCAAACTGTAGACATATAGATTATTGGGAATGTACATTACCATCACACAGCTCTCAATTGCCCAGTTCCTCTACATATAGTCAGGAAAAAAGCCTACCTTTTTCAATTTAAGGAGAAAATACCCATGCAGAGGGAGTGTGAGAGGGAGACATGAAGATCTTCTCTTATAAAGTGGGATGGGCGTAAACATTTCCCCTTTTATTATAAACAAGAGGCCCATGGCCCATGGGTCTTAACGGTCATCTGACAATCTATATAATTTTCTGCTGGTAATTATTTAAAGATATTACCATATTAAGAGGGTCAATAAACAAACTTGTAATTCCTTCATTGCAGCATAGTGATTCTACCAACAGAATAGCCTTATCCTGGGACCTTTAGTTAATGAGAAGTAGTGTTTGACACATTTTAAGACATTTGACCCCGATGACCTTGAAAGCAGATCAAGGTTATTTACATGTATTCTGTATGTGAACAAACTAGGTAGCCCTTTATCCCAGCATGCTACAGGCCAAATATCGATACCCTAGGCCTTTCTGTGATGGAGAAGAAGTTACTTGAAGTTTTTAAATATTTATGACCTTGTGACCTTGAAAGTAGGTAAAGGTCAATCATATGAACAAACCTGGTAGCTCTTCATCCAAGCATGATACAAGCCAAACCACAGTTTACTGGGCCTTTAGGTTATTAAGAAGAAGTTCTTTGAAGATTTTTAACATTTGACCCCTGTGACCTTTAACATTGGCCAAGGTCATTCATTTGAACAAAGTTGGTAGCCCTTCTTTCAAGCATGCTACAGGCTAAATATCAGTACACTGGGCATTTAGGTTATTGAAAAGAAGTTTCTTAAAGATTTTAACATATTTGACCCATGTGACATTGAAAGTAGGTCAAGGTCATTGATATGAGAAACTTTGTAGCACTTTATCCCCAGGTATCTACTGGCCAAATATCAGCATCCTTGGCCTTTCGGTTATTAAGAAAAATTTTATTAAAGATTTTTACATATTTGACCTCTGTGACCTTGAAAGTAGGTCAACATCATTGATATGAGGAAACTTTGTAGCACTCTATCCCAGGTACCTACTGGCCAAATATCAGCATCCAGGGCCTTTTGGTTATTGAGAAGAAGATTGTTAAAGGAAAAGTTTACGGACGGCGCACAGTGGATCTATTATTACAAATCAACAAATAGATCCACATGCAAGATATCAATTCCCTGTTTAAAAGGGAAATTAAGCATGGAAAATGGGAAAACTGTGAATAAAAAAGGGGAAAATTAGAGCATAAATACTGAAGGGAATTTACCCAATACCAGTAGTAAAAATAACCTGGATAATATTATTCTGGTATTTAATCAACTATTTATCAAACATCGGACTAGTCAAGAAATGTCAACACATGGCAGTTTATATTTGATCTAAATCTTTCTTAATCCTAAAGTTTAAACATGTTTCTGTTGCTTTGTGACTAAAAGAAATAGTAAAACTTTGCCACAGAAAAGACCCCAAATATTGGTGATGTCATCAAAGTTGATACACAAATATGATGACATAACAGGGGATTTGATTTAGACGGGACAAATGATAACAAATCAATCAGCTCTAGGGTAGTGTAGTCCAGGGAGATTGTCTAGTAAAAAGGCTGGTTAGCTTGACGAACACTTCAGGTACATCAACTCATTCACTCCTGAGGACATATCTGAACTCTTCCAAATAAAAGGTTGGAATAGTTAATTATGAAAGCTTTGGGATGAATGAGTTTAAAACAGATTCACCCTAAGTCTTTAACTTATTTTTGTTATTATGATAAACTATTAAGTACTCAGTCTATGGAATGTGTAGTGGTATAATAGCATCAACACAATTAACATGGTGAGTTGGATATTACTTACATGTATATAATTTTTCTTTCATCAAATCATATTATTTGTTTATAAAATAGAAGTTGACAAATCATGGAGAGCTGTCTGATAGGGAATCAATGTTAGGAGTAGCACCAGTCTGTTAGATTGATCAGGGGGGTTTAAACACAGCCACAACAGACCTTATACACATGTTTATTGACATTTATTACATATATGTTAAATTTCCTACTTTGATAAATGTTTGATAATACACAGTTTAACTCAATGTTAGATATGGAACATATGTCACAGCACCACTATTTCATTTATCTACACACCTAATATCCCTCCCCAATACTGTACTTATAAGAAGTGTGACATGTGAAAACTGCTTCCTTACACTAGAGCCCTTCAAAACCAGTGTTTGATTTTCATAGCACACTTTGGATTTCAAAATGTTGCCTTGCAGACTGAAAGCTGACTTGGTTTTGCTTACATTACCATGAAATACTAAATTTCCTATCAAGAGTTTTTACTGCAACAGGTCATCAGAAAGATTTGGAGAGTTGAATAGGCTATGCCCAATACTTTTTTCTCTTGATCATGACAACATCTTTTCAGTATTTTACAAAATATTTGGAACTTGCACTAATGTTTCAAAATTAAAACATTGCAGAATTTGCTTGATTTCTGTATCCTGCACATAAATCCATATTTAAATTTTTGAGATTTTTCAGCATTTGGGAAAAAAGAACTGAAGCATGTATATATATACCATATGGATTGTGTTAGTGCCAAAGGCACCTACAAAGAGTTTACAGAGGAGGTGCTTACTATTAGGATAATTTTAAACATAATTTCTAAACAAAATAGTTTATATAAAAAGTCAATACGTACAATTTATTGTGACCACATATAACACCCATATTCCTAATTATATTACTACAACACATGCCAGTGATTTAGACATGCATAATCCAGAAACAAGAAGAAATTAACAATTTACTTATATAAACTTAGATCTCGGCTATAAAATCAAATACAGTGCACTCATCTTTATATCATGTTGCATTGTCAAACAAAAACATGATATTAACAGGAATGTGACATTAAGAAACATGCTTTTCCACTAAATCTAGTGCATTTCCAATCTCCATGACTAAAAAAGCAATTCAATGTACATACGAAAATGTTTCAATATAAAGATAACATTATTTCAATTTAAGACCATTTTGGGGGTTATTTTTCATTTTCCATGCAACATTTTGTACAAGTTGAATCTGAAATCAATGGAAATGACATCATTTTTTGGACATTTTATGTGATTGGTTAAAAAAACATGATATTAAGAGGAATTCACCTCAAAATACATGATATTAACCAAATAAAATTCCATAGATTATATAGAGAGAAAAATGGTGCTTGGGAAAAACATGATATAAAGAGGAATGTGATATTAATATGGGTGATATTAAGTGGAGTCCACTGTATCTTAAGTACGGTAAAGTGACCTCCCTGTCAGTTTGAATGGATGGACAATATCTATTACATTTTGCCTGAACTGACCATAGGTAAAGTGACCTCCCTGCAGTCAGTTTGAATGGATGGATAATGTCTATTACATTTTGTTTCAACTGACCATAGGTAAAGTGACCTCCTTGTCAGTTTGAATGGATGGATAATATCTATTACATTTTGCTTGAACTGACCATAGGTAAAGTGACCTCCCTGTCAGTTTGATGGATGGATACTATCTATTACATTTTGTTTGAACTGACCAGGGGTTTACTGTAATGTAGAATAATTTAGTTGTGACACGTTTAGTAGGGGAGCTTATATAATTTCAAAACCTCTGTAGCGGATCTGGACTGGGTTGATCAACGGCGACTAGATAGCTCAGTTGGTTGAGCGTCCATCTATAGTTTGGAAGGTATGGGTAACTGGTTTGAACCCCAGTCCGGCCGTGTATTTTTCTTCTCCTGTTACATTTGGCTTCCAACAAAATACCCAAGGAAGGTGGTAATAGAGTCTTGTGTGTGCCTTCAGGGTCAAAGACTTTGTTGAAGGAGGGAGGAATGAAGCAGGTTATATATATGTATTGTTAGATTCAGACCTAGTTTAACTGTCCGTATATAAACAAATGATGTGTTGCAATATCACAAGTATGCATCATTTTTGATGGAGGGTGTATGATCAAAGATGAAGAAGAAGAAGTATATATACAGTGCACTCCTCTTTATATCATGTTGCATTTGTCAGACAAAAACATGATATTAAAAGGAATGTGACATTAAGAGAAACATGTTTTTCCACTAAATCAAGTGCATTTCCAATCTCCATAACTAAAAGTAAGCTATTCAATGTACATATGAAGATGTTTCAACATATAGATAACATTATTTCAATTAAAAATCAATTTTTGGGTCATTTTTGTATGTTCTATGCTACATTTTGTACAAGTTGAATCTGAAATCAATGGAAATGACATCATTTTCTGGATATTTTATGTGATTGGTTAAAAAAACATGATATTAACTTAAGAGGATATATAATTCACCTCAAAATACATGATATTAACCAAATAAAATTACATAGATTATATAGAGAGAAAAATGGTGCTTGGAAAAAAACATGACATAAAGACGAATGTGATGTTAACAGAGGTGATATTAAGTGGAGTAGTACATGTATATTCATAATTTGTTCCAGAAAGTCTTTATATACTTACAGTGAACTGAAGATCTTGACATTATATCACTAACACAGTTTTTGTTTGATCCTGTTATCAAATTACACCATATGTACAGTTCTGTCATATCATGTTTGAAAGACTTAAATCTTATACTTGTAGATATACATAGCTGCTTTCTGATTTGTAATTAACAGACTAATGGTACTTCACTACATGTACATGTATCAGTGTATTACTGTACAGCATATTTTACGATGTATATTTAGAATTTTTTTTTCACGTAAATACTGTAGAATTTCATCATATAATGCAATATAGAATATATTACTACTTACCGTTTTTGCTATTGTCTTTTGCTGACAAAAACCTCACATCAGCAACACGTCACATGAAAACACGTTTTTCCTACAATTTCGTAAACAATACAAACGAAAAATATAAAATGTAGAGCTGAAAAATATCCGGATTTGTATTTTTCTAATGACCATAAATGGGCATGAAACATTCTTTTACACATAGTCTTATAGTCTTTTTTATTTGCTATGAATTGTTGTCGATACAAGTATAAATTATTTGCAGAAAAAATAATGTTTGTTTCAGTTTGTTAAAAAGGAAATATTTCCGGCTACACCATATCTCATATTACTACAAAACTTAAATTGATCTGTCTCAAAGGAACGCTTTAAAGGGACTAACATTGCAAGTATAATTGAAAAATCTCATATCTCCAAGCGATTACAGCTAATGTTAGTATCTTGTTATTATATATTCGCCAGCTCGAATTGTTTTTACTGCATACTCTATTTATCAAATCAACTTTACTGTCTCAACCAGGGACGTATATGTGACTTTTTGCCTAGAATTATCTCCCCTCTTCCCCAATTTTTCGAATCTACAAGTCTGTTCGAGTGACCTCCCTTGGAACACTTGTTGAGGTACAAGCTTTCTTTGAAAAGATTACACAGATTATGGAGAGGAATGTCGTAAACTCGTGTTAAGATTTTTTTGACCCCCCAACCCCGATATTTTCCGGAACTATTTTGAGGGGCATAAGGATAAGTCAGGGTCATCTCAACCCGAGGGTTATCCCGAGGGTTGATATCCCTTGTCTGACTCTAAAGGGCCCATATGAATGGTTATTTTTCTCTTGCCCTGTTTTTCGTCTAATACAATGCAATTCAAATCAGTTTATTACCTTTCGAATTCCGGTCCAAATGGGACAAGAAAGAATACAAACATATACACAAAAGAGGAGACAAAAGAGGAAGACTGCTATCCAAAGCAGCAAGGCCAGCGAATGCAGTGACATCAAAACTCATTAACTTTGCAAAAGTGGCAGGATACATGAATCCGACGAAAACTTTGAGACACGGAAATTTCGTGTGTTTTTTGGAAAAAAATCGAGATTATTTCTGCAGAAGGAGGATACATTTGACACGTGCGTTACAATTAAAAGTAGGAGTTTTTAAAATAAATAATAACCCATCTTTCCAATGGTACCAAGCTTTGTTTCAATTCGTACCTCATTTGAAATGTGATTTTTAATCCAAGAAATGTAGATGTGGTCGATTTTTCGACCTCGGAAGCTTCCAACCTTTAGCCCTTATGACTACTGAGGGGGCATTTTATCGAAAAACTAGCAGTAACAAATTCTCAGGTCCCGATGGTAGGCCTAATGTGCTCCGAATACACTTTCGAGGGAGAAATTAGTTTCTGGCTTTAATGCCACGAAATCTCATTCTATATAAGATATCTTACACAGCCACGGGATTTCAATTAAATGAATTATCTTATATATTTTATAAAATATCTTATATAGAATATAGAATATTTAAGATATATTATGTAAGTATATAACATATCATATATACCATATGAATCTCCTGAAGAGCCCCAAGATGGGCGAAAGCGCTAGCGAACGTAGTCTTCGTGTTTTGTGTTTTAATATATAAGATATCTTATATAATTAAATAAGATATCTGATATAATTCGATAAAATACAGAATCAACATTGCTCCTCGTATAAATGTTAAGTTGGCTTGCCATATTTCCGTCATGTCTAAGCTAATTTAACTAATTTTTCACTTGTCACTTCAGGCTTCGACGTCACCAAAACCTTCTGGTAAAATTCTACAGTCTTGCTGAAACACGCTAACGTCGAAAACATCAACCCATCAATCAAAAGAAAAAACCCTTCAGCCGGGTCTTCTCGAAGACGTCGTCAAAACAAATCCACCAGCTAGAACTCGATGATGTTGTAGAAACTTTCCCACCAGTTAGAAAGCGTATACATGTACTAACTCGAACAAGCCAAAAACTCGCTGATGTCGTCAAAACTTGCCAGCTCGATAACTTTACTAATCGGAACGTAAGCTTAACTTTACTAATCGGAACGTAAGCTTAAAACTAACCGATGTCGCCTTAACCAAACCGCCAGTTAGATAACCTTTTCTCGCACCTCGGACAGGGAAATCTCACGTGATACCCAGTGCTAGATTTTTCTATCTCGTCCGATCTGTCTGGTACCTTTACGTGAGTTTTGGCGGAAATTTAACCCATTCATGTATTCATCCGCGCAAATGACGTAATACTCTCGAATCGTTGACGTCACACGCTCCAGTTAACCAATATTATTAGAAATATGTGCATTCAAACTGTTTTTGTCATGTATTTAATTACTATGTATTGTTTGGTTGGTTTTTGTTTATTATCTTAATAATATGTACCGATTGATCATTGTTTTTCTTCTTTGGTATAACCGAACTATATTTTTACGCGAAAGGACTGAATTCGAAGCGCAGATGAAGTGGTTAATCGGCTTTGAACCGGGAGGCCCCAGACGGGATACTCTTACACGCTTAACGCATATATAGATGGGTTGTTATTATACAACTAGATATATGTAAGAGGTGCGAGAAAAAAAATCTATTACCTGTAAGTGATCGAGATCGGGTTATCTCAGTCTCGGGCTAAGATTCTGTAACATCCCAACCTCGGCTAACGCCTCGGTTGGGATTATGTTACAGAATCTTAGCCCTCGACTGAGATAACCCGATCTCGATCACTTACAGGTAATAGATTTTATTATTCTCTTACCCTGGACAGGGATATCCGCACTTTTACCGGTGTGAGATTTTCTTATCCCACCCCAGGGCTGAGACAAACTACACGTGCTTGTTGCACGTTCTCAACACTTGTGTGACGTCATAGAAACAATGCCATGACGTCACGGCAACAATACAATGACGTCACGTCGACAACTCAATCACATTACATCAACATTGTCTTGTACTGATGCAACGCCAATATTAGATAAATAAGATGAGGTTTAACAGGGTAAGAGAAAAATAATCATTCACCCCCTTGATATTGAGACAGGGATCTCAACCCTCGGGGTAAAATTCTTATTTACTAAGCCCCGTGTTTCGCAACTTAAGAATCTTACCGATCGGGTTGATATTCTCCTGCCCCAACCCTAAGGGGATGAAACATTCTTTTATACCAACATAGGCCTCAGACTCAATGACGTCGTTAAAATCGATACGTCACTCAGATGACGTATACTTATGTGAGCCTGAACGTCTCGTAAGTTATTTTTCAAAGGTTACAAAAGATAAGAAGTTTTCAACCACGAGTCGTGTGATCTGTTTCTACAAATCTTTTAAACAGCTAGAGCGTAACCCGATTTGAATTAACATGCACAGTTGTACATGCGCACATATGTAAAAACTCATTCATTAATATTTAAAATTCAAAATATTTCTGCAGCCTCGGAATCATTTGTCCGGACTTACCACCGACAGGTTACCATTCGTCTTGAGGGCAAACACTATTTCTTCATGGTTCGCAAGTTTAAAAGATATACAAGCAAAGAATGATATTTTTGGTTTATTTTTAACAGACAGTCATTAACTGTTGGAGACAGGGTATGTTTACTTGACTCACTGTGACAACACGGATCCTAGGCCGACTTTATAGTGTTATCTCACTGAAATATCATGCCGAAGGAATCCGGCATAGTATTCCTGTCGGTCACTTTATTATTATACTTACCAGTTGTTGCCAAGAACTTGGAGCAATACAAGTGTTTACCCGACTAGACAGATAATCTATTGCCTTCAACACTGGGGCGAACATTCAACAATAAAGCCACAAGTGAGGTGTTATAAAGCAGGACGTTATGTAAAAAAAGAAGCTTGAAGTGAAGAACCCAGCCAGTGCGATTGGTGTAGATTTATTCCCTGCATGTTGTGGGAAACAGAAGTTGTACTTTCTCGATCAGTAACAGAAAACGTTACGATGTTTTGTGAAACCCAATAGACTCATTCAGGCGTCACACTCTAAAGCCTATCTTATATAAAACTGAATACAGTATATATTTAACCAGATCACGTCTGGAAAGTTTCACTTTACAATTTTAAAAATAAACTTAAGAACTTTCGAGAACTGGTTTTCAGCAAAATCAGTGAACCACTAACTTATTAATAGATACTGGCCTCCAATCTTACTGCATCTATTTTTAAAATGCATGTTGACTTGCAGTTTGTTGGTGAAATTACGGCACATAGACGCATCACTGACTTTTTTAACAACCATTTTAACGTCAAGTAATTTGTTTTGGTGTTATAAGCAAAGTAGCTGAAAACGTAGTATAGGTATAGGACCTGTCAACGAATTCAACAAACCTCCCCGTCGATGATAGAGTTCCTCCTTAGATAAAAAAATAGAGAATACCGATGCGTCAACAAAGCCATAATCCGAACTAAAAGGAAAATATTTATACGGAGATCGTTGTAAAAGTAAAAGAAAACAAGACCTTGAGTCCGTATTCATGAAACTGTTAACATGCTCAAACATGGATTCTGTGTTCAAGCTAGCTTTCTTGAAACTCACACGAACCATGTCGAAGAGTCAGAAAGTCATTGTAAATGTTGAAAACCGCTTTCGACTTCATGCCTCTTCAACTTTTTACTAATACTTTGACAAAATTAGACTTTTAAAATAATTTATAGCAATAACAAGAAATAAGACTTGAGCACAGAATCCATGCTTGAGCATGAGAACTGTTTCATGAATGCGGACCCAGGTGTCCTGGAAGAGTAAGTGTATTCTGCTTCATCGACGACACCCGCCATGTAAATCTTGGTTACATCCAAGTAAGCATCAATCCTTAAAATGATAAGCGAGTCATCATTGGCAATCACAACAAGGGATCATACTAATCAGCATACTCAAAAACGTCAATCGTCATATCACACAAAGATACAAAATATTTCTCAATGAGAAGAAGATGGAGACAATAAACTTGCTCATATATCTTACCCAACCTGCATCCCTTGAATAAATAAAAAAAATCCTGTCACCGTCTGCATCTAATCTCCCAACCGATGATAGCAGTTCCTCCTTAGATCAAAATCAGAAAAGGATCTGTCACCGACTTTAAAGATTAGATTAGATCAACATGTATTAGAAATAGTTGGAAATGAAAGGATGTGGTTTGATATCCCCAACCCTAAACCAAAAAATCTGAAAGTCAACGAATTCGGTTTTTGGAGACTTATTCCAGAAACGTTGGACCAAAGAATGACCAACATTAGCACACAAATATGACCATGTGTTCCGCAAGGGTAAGCAGCTTCTGTGCCATTGAGGAAGCCCAACATAGAAATCTGTCACATCAAAGATTATGAAAGTGACTATACATCCTACGTCTCACTTACTTGGATGTGACCAAGATTTACATGGCGGATCTCGTCGATGAAGCAGAAGACGCTTACTCTTCCAGAACACCTAGTCTTATTCTCTTGTGCTTTTACTAGAGTCTCCATGTAAATCCCTCCTTTGTTCCTATTTTGCCTCTAGCTTAATCGATTTTGAGTTCGGATTATGGTTTTGTTGACGCTTCGGTATTCTCTGTTTTTTTCTCAGTAAACACTGTATTGTCTCTATACTCGGAACAGTGGACATCTGATTATACATGTACTAAGAGTCGTGCCACTTTCGCAGTTTTCGGTTCTTTTTCATTCTTCCTGTTTCATTTGCTGACATACTTATGGATTTCAATATGAACCAATCATCAACAAATAGACTCCTGCACCAGGACAGACAAATGTACAAATGAATTCAAATTATTTTCATATTTTATTTCTTCGTAAGAAAATATTTTAACAAACATCTATCACTATATTTCACTCCAAAAGACATTAATTTTGAACAAATATAATTTACTATAATGAGCAGTTCCCATTTACTTTTGTCTGAGCATAACAGCTTTAAAAAATAAACTGTTTTAATATTTTCTGTTTTACAAAAGAATACAAATTGAATACCTTTATATCTTAAAAGAATGAGAAAATATGCCTATTGAACACTGTCACGTCGTTCTGACTCTCTTGAAAAAAAATCCCAATACAATCCACTAGAATGCATAGGTGTCAACCTCTGAAACCTCCAATGAGGAAGATCTCCTTCTTTCTATAGTTCCAATGAGGGAGAAAGTGACTCAATTTGTTTTTCCTTTATTCTGTGTCAAATTAACATCACAAAGAATTCATTTGATCCAGACACACCTGTTATAATCATACACAAAACCTACAGCAACTAGGATATCATTTGACCACAGGATGTAGATTTTGAGTTTATGTGAGTTTGGACATAAATGAGGGAGATGTCGAGGGAGATTGGTAAATTTTGGTCGAAATGAGGGAGGGTTGACAGCTATGGGAATGTCCAATAGATTGAACAGCCCAAAGCACGTGCATTTCCCCGTGATTGTGTGATAAAATGTATTTTGTAACAACAGTCGTAAACAGTTGTAAATCAGTTTGTACTTACTTGATTCTTTGTATTGTAGCAATCAAAAAGGACGTTTGAACATATATTGATAATCACTGCAATTGAGTAATGCGGGCATTTGGTGAGACAGAGAAAGAACAAATCGTTGCCATAGTTCTGCTGGTCGACTTCATTGTAAAAGCTGGAAAGATCGAGTTGCTAGCAACATTTTATTTTAATCGAAGTTACTAATGGGAAACGCACGTGCCAGAAAGGTAGCTAGTGGGAGTTGGTTTCTTCTGGAACACCCATGACCTGTGGCATGGTTGAAGTCAATATTTAAAGTAATTTTTGAAAGCTTTCAACGCTACATACTTCAATAGAAATACATATTATTGATACCATGGTTTCATGACGGAAACCAAAAATTCGAAACGAGAGACAAACGTGACTTCCGCCGTGACTTCCGCTGTGTTTCTTTGTCAAGTATTGCTACATAATTATTTGCTCATAGTCTGATGACGTGCTCGGAGTTTACTTGGTTCCAAGTGATACCAGTAATATAGTGACGATACAGCACAACTGTAAACATAACAGGCGAACACTACCTCCACTTACGTAAAGCTAATGTATCTTATACAAAACAAATATTTCTCACCCTGTAGGCAGGAGATGGAACATGGTTCTGTTCTACAATTATGTATTTTAGGAAAAGTTACCATGTAAACTGTAGCACATTAGTACATGTAAATATATATACAAGTTAACCTACGACTTCATCTTTATAAAAAAATGTCTATGGATAACAGTTCGTAACCGATTCATCCACAAAGCACTGTCGTCTATCACAATAGTAACACCCGTGGAGACACAACCATCGACTCCCCGTCATAGTTCGTAGAATGTGCGGCTGTTACCTAGTGACTATTGCCTGTTGACAAACATCACATGCACTCCACACCACAGAAACTACGTTTCCCTATCCTCAACGTTTATAGAATTTGTAGCCCTTACCAAGACGTGAACCCCATAATTCGTTTAGTTTGTAATACTCAATCAGTGCGTTTAGGTTTTGGAATTGTGCAGCTGTCTCCACGGAAAAAATATCATCCTGAAAATAAATAAAACACAGGTAGAGAAATAATAAGTTGGGCTATTTTACACTGGTAGTGATTGACTACTTCTTGCAAACAGCCAATACGTACTGTACGTTTCTCTAACACCAATTTATATTTAAGTTAAACCAAATATGATATTAAATTATGCTTCGTGTTTTAGTTACTGTTTCACGCAGCCTAATTTGTTACGCGATAAAGGCCTTTTCGGGGCCTTTTCGCTGTTATATAATAATAATTGAAAAATATTCAACAAGGAAGTTTCATTCTGACTTAGAGTGCCTCTTATGAGTAATTAATAGATAAGTAGACATACCCATCCTGTATAAATATTACTGTTCTGACTAACTGCTTCTTCAAACTCAATTTTCGAATGAGTGTTTCCGCAGAACTATGCTGCTGTGTATAATGAAGACATTGTCGTTTTTTTGAGTGTTTACTTACGTTAATATAAATGACGTGTTGTTTACATTCATCCTTCCTTTTGACCACTAAAACCTGTAAACAAGCAAACAATAAGGAATTCATATTTGTTTAGAGAAGCAAAAGGAATGGTAAAATAGATACACCATGAAAAGTAAACAGCACGAAAAAGATACACCACGAAAAGTAAACCTCACGAAAAAGATACACCACGAAAAGTGAACCTCATGAAAAAGATACACCACGAATAGTAAACCTCACGAAATAGATACACCATGAAAAGTTAACCTCACGAAAAGAAAAACATACTTGTGTGGATGGAGAAAAAATCAGAGTATACCAAAGCGTCAATAAAACCATAATCCGAACTCATTTTGAGAACTTGATGTCTTGGATGTGACAAAGATTTATATGGCGGGTGTCGTCGAAGACGCTTACTCTCCGGAATACCTGGTCTTATCTCTTGTACTTTTACAAGGGTCTCCATGTAAATCTTTCCTTTGTTCATATTTTGCCCCTGGTTTAATCGATTTTGAGTTCGGATTATGATTTTGTTAACACTTCTGTATTCTCACATTGCGATAATATTGGTTTCATCAACTGAATGACTGGAAGGTAACATTGGATTATAAAGACCCCATTCCTTCAATAACATAATATAATAAACAGTCAAATATCATGTCATGAGTGAAAATAACATTGCTTTAAGTTTTTCTTGAATGAACGTTTTTAGTGAAAGTGCTGCTTCTGAAAGCTAATAAAGCAAATTAGTTTCTGTGAACATATATATTTTAAATGTAAACAAATATTTTGTTTTTGAAATGAAATTATTTGTTTTGAAGAAATAAATGCGACGTTTTGCAGTAGCGAAGTGTAATCCTGAATACTGCTGGTTTACCATATCGTATACGACTTACCTTTTGGCCTGGTTTAGTTCTTGAGTCACGGACCAGGAACGTCTGGATCGCCTTGTCTTTTAGAAGCCTGTGATATAAAACACAGTATACTAGGTACCCCATTACAAAGGGGTTTTCCCAGAGGATTACGTTTGGATGCACTCGGTAATACTTTTCTTAAATGAATATAGCAAGAAATGACAATGTGAAATGAACACAAACGTGCGTTTACTTTTTAAAGGAGACAAATGCATTCAGGAAAGAATGTTTTTATTTTTTTTTCGAAATTGAGGTTTTCCGATATTTGTTTGGAAAGTGAGTTATATCTATGTATTAACTTACCCTCTAGCGGCATTTCCGTCTGAACTCTCGAATAAGTAATCCTGAAACGAGACACACTGGTTAGCAATCCGTAACATGAAACACATAATCCTTTAAGGTGGCACACTGGTTAGCAAAAATACATATAACCAACCACGTGGTATAAATGAGAGACATTCATGCTGTCATACGTTTATCAATACTTCAATGTTTAGCGTCTAAGTAATGCTGATCATACATGTATGCATGAGGCCAGTAATTCATATTAAATGTTTTAAAAAGTAGCAACGGTCATTTCTTATAACTCATTGGAAAATAATGATTTTAGATTTTGAATTCCATTTCATTTAGACGTAAAATCTCACCTCTTCTTCTTCTTCCTCCCCCTCCTCTTCCTCCTCTTCATACTCTTCCGTCTCCTCCTCCCCTTCCGCCTCTAATTTTCCTAATTGGTTCATATATAATTTTTGGTCATCCTTAAGAGATTAAAAAGAAACATTTGAAAATGACTTCATATAGTAGTTTCTTATCTAAGAAAATTGACAGTCAGCTGGAGCAATATGTTTATTTTTATTGTCATATACAAACGAGAAGGAAGCTCATGGATGCTTTGTCTCCAAGCACCAACGGTCACCATTGTAAGCATGATACCGCTTGTACGAATAGGAGTATTTTACTAGTTTTTGTTTGAAAAATATAATCCAAGATGCCCTTATGCGCATTATGGATATGCTTGAGCGTATGTGCGTTCCATTCCATTATAAATGATGAAAGTTAATTTCAAGCCTTCATTTAACACCGTCTATTCAATTTACAATCAAGAGATACAGAGTTAAGTCAAAATTGATTCCTTGTCAAGATGCTAATATTGACAAAATAATACATTTGAGAACACGATGAAGTGTTCCGTTTTTATTAAATAAAGGACGGTTAACAGTTACAATTAACAAATGTTTAAAGAAGTTACCTGATTCATATACATGTGGTCTGGATTTTCTTCTGTAAGCTCCTCAGCCTGTTTCTGAACAACACAACAAAACAGCACAGATAAAATTGTAACTTAATACAGACATGGTGACGGTATAGTGAGTTAATGGGTACAGTTAAAATGAAAGTGTAATTATACCCTGTTACAAGACACATATACAGTGATCAACATCGTATAAATCATCTTTCTATTTCTCCAACATTGTTGCCCTAGCATCACTGCGTCCAAGAATGACGAAAGAGCTGTATCTTTATAGTTAATTATATAGGTGCAGTCACACGTGTGTCTTACGTCGATCACTCCCACCCCCCATAATAATGTAGTCAATAAGATATACCCAAAACATTGTATCGATATAAAACGTCAAACATGGTACATCCAACAACTATAACTAAAGACTGCCGAATGAAGTGTCGATGAGTTTTATCATTTTTATCACTCTCATAAAAATGAAAACCGTCTATTAGTTAATTCATGCCTTAAACTCCTACAAAGATAATAACCGCAAAATAAACATCATGGTACATTGTTTTATAATATATCCTCAATACCAGTAAGGAATGGAATCGTATTGGAGTGAAATGGTGATATCTACGTACCGTTTTGTTGGTCTTTTTACCACCAGAATTGTCCTTATTGAACAATGCTGAAAGGCAAGAAATATATGTCGTGTATAGAGTACAGAACTTGGAATGAACTTTACCTGATAGACTGATTAAAAAAACAACTTTCAAGAAAGGAGGTGCACTTCTAAGAAAGACAAGTAGTTATCTCACTTGAGTAGGGTGGTCGATGCAGTTTAATTCATTTTTCGGCATACTGTATCTATTACTAAATTTAAAAGGTGCAGCATACGTGTGGGTTACGTCATCATACATGAGCTATTATGAACAAATTAAGTGCTGTAAACAATATTTAATATGCTGATCATTGAATGGATAGGACCTGTCAAGTGGCAAAACTATTAGATAATTGGGTGTGTTTCTTGACAGCAAACCAGTCCTCATCAGATTTGTCGTGCGTTTGTAAACAAAGATTCTCTCAAAGTTGCTAATATCTAGAAAGAGTTGAAGTAGGTGTGGCCTTTGGACCCGCCTACTGTAATAAACATATACATACTCCCCCACGGATTGTAGCGATCTGCTTTGGGTTTTGCATGCTGCGCTTTCTTCTCCTTTAGCTCGTCAATGTTATTATACCCACTGGACGGATCTTCCGTCAAAACAGAACTCTCCGTCTCTGCGTATCCAAACTTAGTCAGAATGTGCTTACTGTTAAAATAAGATGGATAGTAAATAAGAGAACATCGAAGCGTTGACAAAATCATAATCCAAACTCAAAATTGATTAAACCAGGGGCAAAATATGAACAAAGGAGAGACTCTTGTAAATGTACAAGAGAATCAGACCAGGTGTTCCGGAGGAGTAAGCGTCTTCTACTTCATCGACGACACCCGCCATGTAAATCTTTGTCACATCGAAGTAAACATCAATTAAGTTCTCAAAAATGAGAACCGAGTATCATTGTCACTCACAACAGGTAAACACACTAATGATCATCAACTATATTTTATTTTATCTATCCACGTATTATATTATCTGGACAAATTCGATTAGCTGTGTATGCCATTAAATTAAATTTTGGAAAGGACCGTTGAATGTCTTGGAAATGCTGGGGGAGTCTGATTCTTTGATATTCTTCCGAGTCTTTATACCGTATTTGATTTAATCACTGAGTTCAATGTGTTTCATACACCTTACACTGTATCTAATTACTCGTTTTCATTCAACCTCTACTAAAACTTAATTATGAGGCAGTTCGTTATTCGCTTGATGTACTCACTGAGGAGGCAGTTGGGAATTCGCTAGAAGTATTTACTTATGAGGCAGTAGGTAATTCGCTAGAAGTACTTACTCGGGAGGCAGTTGGTAATTCGCTAGAAGTACTTACTCGGGAGGCAGTTGGTAATTCGCTAGAAGTACTTACTCGGGAGGCAGTTGGTAATTCGCTAGAAGTATTTACTCTGGAGGCAGTTGGGAACTCGCTAGATGTATTAACTTATGAGGCAGTTGGTAATTCGCTAGAAGTATTTACTCTGGAGGCAGTTGGTAATTCGCTAGAAGTATTTACTTATGAGGCAGTTGGTAATTCGCTAGAAGTACTTACTCGGGAGGCAGTTGGGAATTCGCTAGAAGTATTTACTCTGGAGGCAGTTAGTAATTCGCTAGAAGTTTTTACTCGGGAGGCAGTTGGGAATTCGTTAGAAATACTTACTCCTGAGGCAGTTGGGAAATCGCTAGAAGTACTTACTCTGGAGGCAGTTGGGAATTTGCTAGAAGTACTTACTCTGGAAGGAGTTGGAAATTCACAAGAAGTATTTACTCGGGAGGCAGTTGGGAATTCGTTAGAAATACTTACTCGGGAGGCAGTTGGTAATTTGCTAAAAGTACTCACTCAGGAGGCAGTTGGGAATTCGCTAGAAGTAAAGCATCGTGTATGCTTTTCATCCAGTCCTACAACAGTAGAGTACGCATGTTTATTGTGATATGAACAAAGACTTCAACCATTGTCATCCATATTTAATTTCATAACATAACTGACCCGTTCAGTCATGTCATACGGCCATGTCATAAATATGGTATTACACACGTGTAATAACACTATTGTGACGTCATAAACAAATGACGTCTCTGTGACGTCATATGATTGTCTTGGTAGTAAAAATCTCACCGTGAAGGTATAAATTTGCCTTTCTTATAAGAATGAATTTGACAGTTTTGGTGCGTTTTCTCATAAATATAAGTTATGTGATAAATAGAATCTTACACTTGTGTCCATGTAATATGGAATTCATTTAACTCGTTAAATAGTTTAATATGTCATTCGTCTAAAGGCTCGTGACACATTAAATTATTGAACTCGTTTAATAAATTCCATATTAAATCGACACTCGTGCAAGATCCTCTATTCATATGCAGACAAATGCATTTTGTAGAACAATATTTAAATCGTTATTTTAAGATATTATCACTTTTTATAACTTGACGGAATGACCATACTGCGTATCAGTAAAAGTGACTCAAGACAAATATTTTGATGGAAATTCGCGAATACTACTCACCAATCGGTCGGCATCATGTTCGCAGGAAAACATGTACATCTTGAGAGAATTGGTTCCCACTGGAGGTTGGATCTCAAAACAGTTAGCTCGCTGTGGATGATCCACCCTTAACACCCTAAACAATGAGATTGTATATACGGGTAATATACTATATTCTCTTATACTAATAAGTGTCAACTTAATTACAAGTCTGTACTGCATGACTTAACCTATTGTGTTTGAAAAAAAATGACACATGTTTTCATTTGTTTTACTTTCGTTAATACGGAGAATTATAATCGGACGAAATAGCGTTATGATGAATCTGTGATGTTTATTTTTGTTAATATGGAGAGTTATAATCGGACGAAATAGCGTTATGATGGCGCTGTAATGTTTCCTTTCTTTTGGTACTTTTTATCAGCACTCTAGATTTTATATCGATTCGATTCTTACCTGTTTTACCCATTAAGTAGATTTTATATCGATTCGATTCTTACCTGTTATACCCTGTAAGTAGATTTTATATCGATTTGATTCTTACCTGTTATACCCTGTAAGTAGATTTTATATCGATTCGATTCTTACCTGTTATACCCTGTAGGTAGATTTTACATCGATTCGATTCTTACCTGTTATACCCTGTAAGTAGATTTTATATCGATTCGATTCTTACCTGTTATACCCTGTAAGTAGATTTTACATCGATTCGATTCTTACCTGTTATACCCTGTAGGTAGATTTTACATCGATTCGATTCTTACCTGTTATACCCTGTAAGTAGATTTTACATCGATTCGATTCTTACCTGTTATAGCCTGTAGGTAGATTTTACATCGATTCGATTCTTACCTGTTATACCCTGTAAGTAGATTTTATATCGATTCGATTCTTACCTGTTATACCCTGTAAGTAGATTTTATATCGATTCGATTCTTACCTGTTATACACTGTAAGTAGATTTTACATCGATTCGATTCTTACCTGTTATACCCTGTAGGTAGATTTTACATCGATTCGATTCTTACCTGTTATACCCTGTAAGTAGATTTTACATCGATCCGATTCTTACCTGTTTTACCCTGTAAGTAGATTTTACATCGATTCGATTCTTACCTGTTATACCCTGTAGGTAGATTTTACATCGATTCGATTCTTACCTGTTATACCCTGTAGGTAGATTTTACATCGATTCGATTCTTACCTGTTATACCCTGTAGGTAGATTTTACATCGATTCGATTCTTACCTGTTATACCCTGTAGGTAGATTTTATATCGATTCGATTCTTACCTGTTATACCCTGTAGGTAGATTTTACATCGATTCGATTCTTACCTGTTATACCCTGTAGGTAGATTTTACATCGATTCGATTCTTACCTGTTATACCCTGTAGGTAGATTTTACATCGATTCGATTCTTACCTGTTATACCCTGTAGGTAGATTTTATATCGATTCGATTCTTACCTGTTATACCCTGTAGGTAGATTTTATATCGATTTGATTCTTACCTGTTATACCCTGTAAGTAGATTTTAAATCGATTTGATTCTTACCTGTTATACCCTGTAGGTAGATTTTACATCGATTTGATTCTTACCTGTTATACCCTGTAAGTAGATTTTATATCGATTCGATTCTTACCTGTTATACCCTGTAGGTAGATTTTACATCGATTTGATTCTTACCTGTTATACCCTGTAAGTAGATTTTATATCGATTCGATTCTTACCTGTTATACCCTGTAAGTAAGAACGCTGTCTTGGGATTCTTTGATGTATTTGATTCAAAGTGATACATACAGCCATCTGATACACAGCAGAACAGTGACCTCCCTGCAACATTAAAACTTCGGCATACATTTCCATGTAACATGTATATCAAATATGTCATGTAAATCACCTCCAATATATTACTAGAAGAGTATGAGCAAGATTTATGGTCGTCATATTGGTCTCATTGAGAAATATTATACATCCTTGTATATGAAGATGGAAGTTTTTGAATATGCTCATTGGTATGCCTGCGTATTGTGATGATTGAGAATTATGCCTCAGTTCTCACTTTGAGGCGATGCTATTTACTTGGATCTGATCTAGATTTACATGGCGTTTTAATATTGTGTGATTGTTTTTACCAAACACATCACGCATATTCATAAGACATGTTTTATATTCCCATCCCCATTACGTCACACATAGCAGTTATACTTTGAATATGGCATTGCCACATTTGAGCCAGCAACAATATTACCGCTGTTTAACTGACATCATAAACACAGTTACAATGTGACTAAATATGTTTATTGTTAGATAAAAAAAAAGTTTAATAACGTCATACTTACAGGCGATAGTACCGATAGAGAGTCTCTTTTTTCCTTGCTGTGTCTTCCGTTTCAGCCATCCACTCTTAGTCACGTGACCAAGTTTTACCAGGTCTTTTGCCCCTGAAAAAATACAGCATTTATTCCAATTAGCGAGTTTATACAGAAACCACAAATGGACTGAAAGCTGACATATTTTCCCTTTTACTCTATATGATCCGGAACACCAAAGACATGTTTTTATCTGATAATTCATAATTTGAGTATTCAATGGCATTTAAGATAGATGCTTTCATTATTCGTATTTTGTGATCATGTATCAAAGTGAATTAACCAATAACATTACCGATAACTAACAAAGGACAAAGCAACTCTTCCAAATATTGAATTTAGCTCAATCAGCCAAAACTGTAAACAGTACTTGAGTGTGAAGGTTTCGGAATAACAATAACAATAACAATGTAGCCCCATTGTCATGTTTATGGCTACTGCAAACTTAACACTATACAGTGGTGGAAAACAACTCATTTTACAATCTACTAACAGTTGTTGTTAATGGTATCTGCCTATTATCAATAGAGGGATCATAAGGAATTCTATAAATATTTATTATTGTGAAGAAATAGTTCTTCCTTTTGTCTCCATGAAATCTTTTTACTGATTGTGTTGTACAATATATAACTGTTCCTGGTCTTATTCAATACAGTATCTTCCATACAGTAAAGTTGTTTGTTTTGAATACTGAGCCTACACTATTCACGGAGAAGCTAATTCCGAATGTTTCCTCGTTGTAGATTTCTCTACCTGCCCTTCCCTATCCAGAACACACCCAGTAGATGATTTACCTATTGAAGATAAGAGTTTGACCTCCCGTGATTCTCCACGATCACTTCTCGTCGACCCGTCACTCATCCTTAAGGTTACATGTTGCTGGTATTATAGTCTGTATAGAAAAAGAATAATTCAATGAACATCACTGATATCTTTAAATACTGTATAACACACAGTTTTACATGGATCGGATCATCTTACTTATTCTGTTTATAGTGTTTCATAAAAGAAAAACAAATATCCGTGTTTTGCTTCTCGATTTTGAGATCGTATTTTGATATTCTTTTCAAAGTACAATATTGAATTTATAATATAACTGACAAATTAGATCGTAAACACCCTTCTTAACTTGAAATCAAGGACACAACAGACTCTTCTGCATCACCTGCTTACCCCGAGATTTACTTATGCTATTACCAACATGGATAGCTTACTGCTAAAATCAGAGAATGCCGAACCGTCAACAAGCCATATTCCAATCTCTAAATTGATTTAACTAGGGGCAAAATATGATCAAAGGAAAGATTTACGTGGATATCCTTGTGGTCCGGACGAGTAAGCTTCATCATTCTGCTCCATCGACCGCACAAGGAAGTAAACATCAAGTCCTCAAAGTGAGAACCCAGTCATCATTCTCAATCACAACAATTAGGCACACTAATCAGCATATTAAAAAAACGTCCACCTTTATATAATAAAAGGATACAAAATATTTCTCAATGAGACCACAATGGCGACCATATAACTTGCCCATAATCCTCATCAACTTGCACCTTTCGAATCCCTGTGTAGCAAGTTAGGAGCAGCTATCACGAAAACATCTATATTTAAAGTAAGCCCCTGAACAACGCAACAACTACGGCATGTAAACACCATAGGTTGGAAAAGCAGGGTTTTTACTTCTTAGCGTCATTTCCGTGATACATGTCGGCTGCTGACCAACACACTGACGGCACAGGGATTCGAAAGATACGTTTTGATGAAGACTATGGGAAAGATCTATGGTCACCATCTTGGTGTCATTTATATTTCTTTTGTATCCTTGTATGGCATGAAAGTTGACATTTTTCATGATGCTCATTGGTATGCCAACTTGTTATAATTTAATATAATACCCCAGTTCTTACTTTGATGACTTGACATTTCTTTGATGAGACCTAGATTTACATAGCGGGTGTCGTCAATGAAGCCGAATTGGCGACAATTAAATGAAAGAAAAGAGCAATTACCCGCTACAATTACACCTGGGCCTGTTTCATGAAAACCTTCTTATGCTCAGACATGGATTTTGTGCTCAAGCTGAGTTTCTTGTTCCGGCTACAAATTAATATGAAAAGCATAATTTGTTAATGATTTGGGAGAAAATTGAAAAATTTAATGCAGAAAACTGGTTTGAATGTTTTTATCTGTCTTTTTCATCGTTTAATGTGATGCGCGATAGTTACAGGAAAGTCAGTTTAATATGAGCACAGAATCCATACTTGAGCACGAGAACGGTTCATGAATACGGCCCAGGTCTCTTTGAACCCTTTTTAGGGTCTCCTTGCCAATATTTCTTTTGTTCATACTCGTTGTTATCATGGTTTTGTTAGCGCTCGGTATTCACTGATTAGTTATTCTCTGATTTTTTAAAGGGAGTTCATGGCATAGCAGAAAATACTAAAAAAATTGTTTGTCAAGTTTTCGTGCTATGATAGGTCAAAAATGCCAAATTGGCATAATATATGATTTTCAGTAAAATATGATGTTTTGACTCATTGCACGACAACTTCATGCGATATATTTCAAAGTTGTAACACACATGTATGTATACTTGCAGAATTGATCTTTTGAATTATGGAATTAAAAATTCTTTTATTATTTTCTCAGAAAATGAATTGAAATTAACTCTACCCCTTATTTTTTAATGAGAAAATCCCCATCTTTCACCATATTTTGCAGGTTTAATGCCTGTTATGAAATGTTCTGCTGATAAACTTTAAAAAATGTTTTGCATATGAGTTAAAAAATCAGAGAATCAACAAGACCATAATCCGAACTCAAAATCGTTAAACTAGGAACAAAGGAAAGATTTACACGGAGACCCTCGTTAAAGTACAAGAGAATAAAGTGTTAGATGTTAGATATCTAAGTGTTAACACTAAGTGTGCATTTACATATATAAAATATTGATTTCAGACGAGTTTCAAAGACTTTTCTTTCAATGGATTTATTGATTTCACATGAAATCAATCAACGAGTTTCATAAATGCAATATTATATAAACGCAAGTTTTAAATCCTTGAAATACTACTCTTATATTTCCTAAACAGTAGACAGAAACCCCAGGATTCTACAGGGCCTCTACATCAGCTGTCTTTGACACTGATATGTTTCCTAAACAGAAGACAGAAACCCCACGATTCTACAGGGCCTCTACATCAGCTGTCTCTCACACTGATATGTTTCCTAAACAGAAGACAGAAACCCCATGATTCTACAGGGCCTCTACATCAACTGTCTCTCACACTGATATGTTACAGCAGGCAGAAACCCCACGATTCTACAGGGCCTCTTCATCAACTGTCTCTCACACTGATATGTTTCCTAAACAGAAGACAGAAACCCCACGATTCTACAGGGCCTCTACATCAGCTGTCTCTCACACTGATATGTTTCCTAAACAGAAGACAGAAACCCCACGATTCTAAAGGGCCTTTACATCAGCTGTCTCTCACACTGAATGTTTCCTAAACAGAAGACAGAAACCCCATGATTCTACAGGGCCTCTACATCAACTGTCTCTCACACTGATATGTTACAGTAGGCAGAAACCCCACGATTCTACAGGGCCTCTACATCAGCTGTCTCTCACACTGATGTGTTTCAGTAGACAGAAACCCCACGATTCTACAGGGCCTCTACATCAGCTGTCTCTCACACTGATGTGTTTCAGTAGACAGAAACCCCACGATTCTACAGGGCCTCTACATCAGCTGTCTCTCACACTGATGTGTTTCAGTAGACAGAAACCCCACGATTCTACAGGGCCTCTACATCAGCTGTCTCTCACACTGATATGTTTCAGTAGACAGAAACCCCACGATTCTACAGGGCCTCTACATCAACTGTCTCTCACACTGATATGTTTCAGTAGACAGAAACCCCACGATTCTACAGGGCCTCTACATCAACTGTCTCTCACACTGATATGTTTCTAAACAGTAGACAGAAACCCCACGATTCTACAGGGCCTCTACATCAGCTGTCTCTCACACTGATGTGTTTCAGTAGACAGAAACCCCACGATTCTAAAGGGCCTCTACATCAGCTGTCTCTCACACTGATATGTTTCAGTAGGCAGAAACCCCTCGATTCTACAGGGCCTCTGCATCAGCTGTCTCTCACACTGATATGTTTCAGTAGACAGAAACCCCACGATTCTACAGGGCCTCTACATCAACTGTCTCTCACACTGATATGTTTCTAAACAGTAGACAGAAACCCCACGATTCTACAGGGCCTCTACATCAGCTGTCTCTCACACTGATATGTTTCAGTAGACAGAAACCCCACGATTCTACAGGGCCTCTACATCAGCTGTCTCTCACACTGATGTGTTTCAGTAGACAGAAACCCCACGATTCTAAAGGGCCTCTACATCAGCTGTCTCTCACACTGATATGTTTCAGTAGGCAGAAACCCCTCGATTCTACAGGGCCTCTGCATCAGCTGTCTCTCACACTGATGTGTTTCAGTAGGCAGAAACCCCACGATTCTACAGGGCCTCTACATCAACTGTCTCTCACACTGATATGTTTCAGTAGACAGAAACCCCATGATTCTACAGGGCCTCTACATCAGCTGTCTCTCACACTGATATGTTTCTAAACAGTAGACAGAAACCCCACGATTCTACAGGGCCTCTACATCAGCTGTCTCTCACACTGATATGTTTCCTAAACAGTAGACAGAAACCCCACGATTCTACAGGGCCTCTACATCAGCTGTCTCTCACACTGAAATGTTTCCTAAACAGTAGACAGAAACCCCACGATTCTACAGGGCCTCTACATCAGCTGTCTCTCACACTGATATGTTTCCTAAACAGTAGACAGAAACCCCACGATTCTACAGGGCCTCTACATCAGCTGTCTCTCACACTGATATGTTGCTAAACAGTAGACAGAAACCCCACGATTCTACAGGGCCTCTAATCAGCTGTCTCTTATTATAAATGCAAGATAAAACAAACATTGAATCAGCTCACAACGAGACTAGAGTTGTCATTGTAATGACAGACTTGTACTTACATAGTATGGTGGTGATGATCCTTACTATATACGGACTTAGATACATTTAGTACTGGGAACACAAGTCTAGTCTCAATGACAGTTTTACGTACTTATTGTAGACAGTAGTTTGGTCTCCCCTGGTTTTCCCGAACTGATCACTTTCCGTACACATGGTTATACCGCTAACACACACTCGCTATGACCATTACATGTTAATGTCAAACACACCGTCTTACGTGTATCTATTGCGTACACATAATTTAAATAAGGGGACAAATCAGGCTGGATATAACTTAGAACCTCGAGCTCGCTGAAGCGGTACTGAATTATGATGTTGTAGTTTTGACTGCACTTAGACTGCACTTCAACGCGACGATATCAAGTGGGGAGTCTTATGTATTTATTTGTGTATTGGTGTGTCATCTCACTGGTATCCCATATAACATCCACAGGGAAATTTCCAAAGAAAGTATTAAACAAAGTTTAAATTCGCATCAGTTTCCAGGAATGTTTATTCGACATCGCATTTCATGCGATTGATAGTGTTTATCAATCAATGTGTATGTTATTATCAAACTCCATTACGAACGATTCGTCGTGGTATTTCAACTGCCCTTTCTCTGTGATGCTTGGTTGTTTATGTGCTGTTACATAGCTTGTGATGGGCTTTACAACGACAATGTAGTGACCCAAAGATAGATGTATCAATGTATACTTACTAAGGCGAAGATAACGTCAACTACAACCCTGTATGAACACGTACAGATTATTGTATCTGCATCAAAAATACTTCTGTCGCCTTGTAGTTAACATATAGTGATAACACCGCATTTATAACATGGCATGAACCTGTACAGGACAGATTAGCAACCACATAAAATAGTATAACTTTGTATCAAATTGTACAAGAGAATGTCGCTTTGTATCAAATTGTACTAGAGAATGTCGCGAAAATATTCAATATAGTATAACTTTGTATTAAATGTACAAGAGAATGTCGCGAAAATATTAAATAGTATAACTTTGTAACAAATTATGCAAGAGAATGTCGCAAAAATATTAAAAATCATAACTTTGTATCAAAATGTGCAAGACTAGAAAATGTCGCGAAAATATAAAAATAGTATAACTCTGCATAATTGTTCAAGACAAAGTCGCGAAATTGTTAAATAGCAAAACTTAATATATGTTTTCCAGGAAAAGTGCCAAAATGCAAAAAAAAAAATTTCCGGGGTAACATTCTTTCATTTTTTATCAGGCAAAATAAAATAAGATTATGTTAAGATTATTGATAATTTAACGATTTTATCATGTTGTTATAACGTTGACTGACCATTATATTATGAATGATAAACATTGAATTTCTGATATGATTTGACTCCTTTAATTTAATATCGTGATGACGTTATCATTCCAAGATTAATTTCTATTTTAAAGATGTACTCTATAATGCATGTTCAATAACCAATAAACAATAGCATTAACAGTAAACAATATAACATTAATACATTGTTAATATTTCACCTGGGTATCTGAATCACTTAAACATACATTTTACATACCAGTTATGTCATCCCTTAAACGTTTATTTTACCTGTATGTCATCCCTTAAACGTTTATTTTACCTGTATGTCATCCCTTAAACGTTTATTTTACCTGTATGTCATCCCTTAAACGTTTATTTTACCTATGCCATTGATTCCTTAAAACTTTATTTAACCTTTGTCGTCCAATAAACGTTTGTTTTACCTTTTTTACCCTAAAACGTTTATTTTAACTTTTTCATCCTAAAACGTATATTTTACCAATGTCATCCCTTAAACGGTTATTTTACTGATGTCATCCCTTAAACAGTTACTTTACTGATGTCATCCCTAAAAAGTTTATTTTACCTTTGTCATCCCATAAAATGTTTATTTTACCTTTGTCATCGTTTAACCGTTTATTTTACCTATGTCATCCCTGGAACAATTATTGTACTGATGTCATCCCACAAACATTTATTTTACCAATTTCATCCATAAAATGTTTATTTTACCAATGTCATTCTTTAACCGTTTATTTTACCTATCTCATCCCTAAAATGTTTATTTTACCTTTGTCGTCCCATAAACGTTTATTTTACCTTTGTCATTCGTGGAACAATTATTTTACATTTGTCGTCCCACAAACATTTATTTTACCTTTGTCATCACTAAACGATAATTGTTTTTACCTGTGCCTTGCACACTTGATAACAACTATTTTATCTTGTGTAAGCCAAATGAAAACCTGCCAAACATCTTACCGGGGTGTAGACAGGCCTGCCACCCGATAGTGACTGCCGCCAGAGAACAAACAGGTTCGTTATAAATCATGTTTTAAACACCCAGAACTACGCAATTCGTTGTTTATATCAAACCTTTACAGAAGAAAGTTTGATGAACACCACTTCCTGCTAGAGTGTGTTACGCTCTAGCTCTGATGCTTTAAGACACGTTGATGCAATATGGGCCTTACATAGCTCTACCTGACCTAATTGACGTGGCATATATAAGGTAGATTGATTATTACAGGTGAGAAATTTTGAAAAAGTTCTATAGAGCTTAAGAAAGCCCGTCTTAATATATCACTTACAGTAGCACCTTCATTAACACAACCGACCAAAGAATAACACTCAGAAAATAGTGTTTTAAAATTTAATAACGCGAATTTTGTATGATACAAATTTATACCGCCAGGGAGATATTAGCAGTTTGGTCAAACGCTGCAATTATTCATCATGATATTTACTACAAATTCTTATATAAAATAATATTTTACATTCCATATCAATGCTCGATTTCTAAATGTGCTTTCAGTAAATGTTTAAAGTGTGTTAATTTAACATCATATTATCATGGATATCAATGCACCATATCGTCAGTTCACAATATGATTGGTCTGTTTGATTGTTTTTATGTCCTATTCACAGCGAGGGTCATTTAAGTACGGCTCCAGCTGTATGTGGATGTGTGTATTGAATAAGTGTGTATTTTGGAAGTTGCGATATGTTCTGCGATAGTCCGGATCTTTTGCCGATTTAATGTGCTACCACACTAAAGTATACTGCGGAAGGCTCCCAGCAGAACAACCCCACCCGGTCACATTATACCGACAATGGGTAAACCAGTCGTTCCACTCCCATAATGCTGAGTGTCAAGCAGAGAATAGTAACTACCATTTTTAAGACTCTAGTATGTCTCGGCCTGGGGACAGAACCCAAAGTCTTCCTAACAGGGGCGAACGCTCAACTTAAGGCCAAAAGTGAGGTAGTCTCAATGGATAAATTAGGAAAGAGAACACTATTTAGAAAGAAGAGAAATAAGATCCCAAATTTGATCGCCTCTTACGGTCATCCAGTGGGGGCAGCAGGTACAATTCTTGTGCCCTACCTTCAGGGCAAATAATATGATGAAACCAAAACTAGCATTTTCAGGACAGTGACAGCCGGCACCAGATCGAAGGTAAACATATCGTGGCAATCGTGAGTATGTCGCACGTCTAATACAGAGGCAAATATCCCCAACAATGTAACACAGAAATAGATCCCCCAACCTGTACATGTAGGCAATGTAACTCACACCAACCTGTACATGTAGGCAATGTAACTCACACCAACCTGTACATGTAGGCAATGTAACTCCTACCAACCTGTACATGTAGGCAATGTAACTCCTACCAACCTGTACATGTAGGCAATGTAACTCACACCAACCTGTACATGTAGGCAATGTAACTCACACCAACCTGTACATGTAGGCAATGTAACTCACACCAACCTGTACATGTAGGCAATGTAACTCACACCAACCTGTACATGTAGGCAATGTAACTCCTACCAACCTGTACATGTAGGCAATGTAACTCACACCAACCTGTACATGTAGGCAATGTAACTCACACCAACCTGTACATGTAGGCAATGTAACTCCTACCAACCTGTACATGTAGGCAATGTAACTCCTACCAACCTGTACATGTAGGCAATGTAACTCACACCAACCTGTACATGTAGGCAATGTAACTCCTACCAACCTGTACATGTAGGCAATGTAACTCACACCAACCTGTACATGTAGGCAATGTAACTCACACCAACCTGTACATGTAGGCAATGTAACTCCTACCAACCTGTACATGTAGGCAATGTAACTCCTACCAACCTGTACATGTAGGCAATGTAACTCACACCAACCTGTACATGTAGGCAATGTAACTCACACCAACCTGTACATGTAGGCAATGTAACTCACACCAACCTGTACATGTAGGCAATGTAACTCACACCAACCTGTACATGTAGGCAATGTAACTCACACCAACCTGTACATGTAGGCAATGTAACTCACACCAACCTGTACATGTAGGCAATGTAACTCACACCAACCTGTACATGTAGGCAATGTAACTCACACCAACCTGTACATGTAGGCAATGTAACTCCTACCAACCTGTACATGTAGGCAATGTAACTCACACCAACCTGTACATGTAGGCAATGTAACTCACACCAACCTGTACATGTAGGCAAGCCCGCATGTACGGCAGCGCACTTGTCAATGATATTATATCAAACATACTTGTATATAACTTCAAGTACACCGAGTGTACAGTTTTGTAGTGTTGTTCAAAACTGTGACGTAAAAGGCTATGGATTAGAAGTGTCACATGCTATTCTGCTTGTCGACAAGTCAGGTATGTTACTACCGAGGTAATGTTGAACGCCAAACGCCATGTACCAGTTATATTATGTATTTGGCATCTTGTTACACACGTAGGTGTGTCCAGAGTGACTCATAAAACCTTGAGACCTTGAAAAGAAAGTTAACGATGCTGAAAGTGCTGAAAGGTTTAACGTTTGGTTAAGTAGTGACGTGACCATTGCGGTACATCTGTATATCAGTGTATCTTCATCGAATGTAATCGGAAATATCAATTCCACACAAATGTAATTAACTTTGATACGTAATAATAGACGTAATTAAAACCAAGGTACATATGTATCGAGATAAGCTTTCTTTATAACGATGATACCTCGACCTACCACATGTCTATCAGAAATTCCTTGTACTAGCTACGCTGTACGTTCACTGTTATGTTGTTCTATAGTGTTCTGGACCGTATCTGAGAGGGAAAAGACATCTTCTGATATTGTCCTCATTACAGGGATGACTCGTTGATAATGTATTAATCGTCCATAAATAGAAACAACCAAGAACAGCCAACTTTAATTTTGTTTCAAACAACATATATTGGGTAAAGACTGAAAATTAAAAACTCGAAAACTGGAGATTTATTTTCTCCTGTTTAAAGGCCAAGTTTAGAATGTCAATTATCCACCCAACATAACCCTACATCGGGATAAATATGGTGTAGCTACACGTGTTGGGAATCAAAATATTTAGAACATGTTATTAGGCTTTGTTCAGACAACCATTTCATGTAAAGTGTGTCTGTTATATTTTTATACATGTTTGCTGACATGTTTTGCTGACATGTGGTACCAGAGAAGTAATACCCTGGTTTAAAAGTCAACCGACATAATGTTGGACAAACTAGCGAATATTATTAGGCTCAAATCAGAATACATGTACACTCCAATCGGTGTAAATGATATATGTGAAGCAATTTGATTGGCTACTGTTCTGCATTGTATGGAATATTTTACCTATTTCCAAATATCTATTGTTAATATTAGGTAAAGCTATCAGTTGGTACATTTATATAGCTGTTGTGGGTATACAAAATGTATCTGTCTATACAAATACGAGTATATGTATTATTTATTTGTTGGTGAACATTGTACTTTGCCACTGAAGAGTATAAACTACTTGTTAAGTTACGATTTTTCGTTTATAAGAGACCCAATGCGTTGTTTGATCAGCCTGATATATAGTGTTACACGACCTTCTGATACACTGGATGTGAATGTGACATGGCGTGCAATCTGATGTGTTCCTGGTACCGCGTGATTGGTCGTTCAGAAAGCATTGTCGCTATCTACGGACAGCGTTCACACACACTTAAATGTACGAGGGTTGTACTGCTTTCATTTCTTTACATCAAACATCCATTATGCTGTCGACAAACAAGGGAGGTAATATCGGAACCTGTATTTATTGGTCATCTTGTTGAGAAAGATAACCTGACAATATGGCTACATTTAAATATATAAAGGTCAATAATAAATCATGAACTACATGTTTTGATAGATCAGCTTGTTATTCAGTGAATTTAAATTGCCCAGTATCATTGTTAGACTATTAGGTTGTATGGTATATACGAAGTACGGTAAGTAGGACACCGTACCACATGTACCTAAGGGAAGACATGCTATAAGTCGCTCCATAGTGACTTACCACTATCTTAAACAGTATCGAGGAATACATTAAAATCTGTAACTCACCTTGTCGCTTGTTATCAGGTAAATGTCCATGTGTTTTCCCTGAGCCTTCGAGTAAAAGAATCCGGAAGTTAATTCTCGGGTGTGTATCGTGTATATAAGATTTAACACATACCTACCCGTATATAAGTGGTGTCTATTTTTAGGTTATGATTGTAGGCCTACACCCTAGTTTCATACACACACAGCGCCATTATACACTGATCAGCTGGGGGACGTACATCTACTGTGTTGTAGTTATATGGTCACAGAGACTTGGACCTGTCTCGTATGTGCCTATATGTATGTACACTTATATATATCTATATACATGCACTACGTTTTGTACATAGTGCACTTTGAATGCTGATACGTGTACTTACCTGTACAGATAAAAAGAGATTTATCCGAACACAAAGTTTTATCAAATTGCTTTGCCGTTTATGTAGTTGTATATACCAACCAAACATGCACGTGTCCATCAATGAGAAAACTTGACATAACACAGACTTCTGAAGGGAAACATCGTGACGCGGGAAGGACAGATATTTCGATGCAGCTGTTTGGTATACAATGTACCTGTTAGTACGTGAAGGAAAAACGTGCATACTGACTCATCCAATCACCTTAGAGCTAATGCATCATTTTGGAATTGTTGTTTAAAATATCTTCAATCAAAAGTGGAAACAATTTTAATTCAGTAGTAAAGGCGTCGTGATAGATTGTTTCTTTTGTAACATGTCTCACACCAAATGTCCTTTTTTCTCTACTCCACTTGTTTATATATTGATGTAACTGACGTATTATCATGTAATGTGTATTTAATAAGGCTTGTTTCCTGATCATATTTGCCTATGTGATCTGTTTCATTCATGTCATGTATTTTCAAAAATTAAATAAATACAGTTTAAACCAAAGGCGTCGTGATGTATATTTTGTGCTGAGATTTTATTATAATAGTGGATATTTTCTAAATGTAATGGATGACAAGTCCCCCACCCCACTTTTTTTCTGATATTGTGTGTGTTTAGCATTGACTTTAAGGGCTAAATTTCTATTACCAAACGGAAGCAATACTATTACATAGTTAATGGGCCATATTAAATCATTCAGTCTTACTGTCCTTGAAATTATAGATTATGATTTATTCTTTTTTGAATTATGTAACCGCTCACTCATGTAAAGGGACGCAATCCATGTCACCTTCAGCCACATATCTACATTATGTAACGTACTTTGGGTAGTTGTTGTTTGATTAATAAAAGTACTCTGGGTCAAGGGTTCGATGCTTACGTGGACAGTTTGCAGGTAACGGCCGTAGGTCGGTGGTTTTTCTCGGGGTACTCCGGCTTTCCTCCACCACTTAGACTTTGCGCGTCCATAAATGACCATCCCATAGCTGTTTAACAAACCAACCAAACAGAACCCAATCAAAACATGGATGATGTGTGTCAAGTGAAACTAGAAAATGGGCTTAAACAATATTAAACTGTGCGGCTATAGTAAATCTAGCTGTAATGTAATGACCAATTAAACTGTTAGGCTGTAGTAAATCCAGCTGTAATGTAATGACCAATTAAACTGTTAGGCTGTAGTGAATCCAGCTGTAATGTAATGACCAATTAAACTGTTAGGCTGTAGTAAATCCAGCTGTAATGTAATGACCAATTAAACTGTTAGGCTGTAGTAAATCCAGCTGTAATGTAATGACCAATAAAACTGTTAGGCTATAGTAAATCCAGCTGTAATGTAAGGACAAGTTAAACTGTGCGGCTGTAGTAAATCCAGCTGTAATGTGATGACCAATTAAACTGTGCGGCTTTAGTAAATCCAGCTGTAATATAATGAACAATTAAACTGTTAGGCTGTAGTAAATCCTGCTGTAATGTAATGACCAATTAAACTGTGCGGCTATAGTAAATCAAGCTGTAATGTAATGACCAATTAAACTGTGTGGCTATAGTAAATCCAGCTGTAATGTAAGGACAAGTTACACTGTGCGGCTGTAGTAAATCAAGCTGTAATGTGATGACCAATTAAACTGTGCGGCTATAGTAAATCCAGCTGTAATGTAATGAACAATTAAACTGTTAGGCTGTAGTAAATCCTGTTGTAATGTAATGACCAATTAAACTGTGCGGCTATAGTAAATCAAGCTGTAATGTAATGACCAATTAAACTGTTAGGCTGTAGTGAATCCAGCTGTAATGTAATGACCAATTAAACTGTTAGGCTGTAGTAAATCCAGCTGTAATGTAATGACCAATTAAACTGTTAGGCTGTAGTAAATCCAGCTGTAATGTAATGACCAATAAAACTGTTAGGCTATAGTAAATCCAGCTGTAATGTAAGGACAAGTTAAACTGTGCGGCTGTAGTAAATCCAGCTGTAATGTGATGACCAATTAAACTGTGCGGCTTTAGTAAATCCAGCTGTAATATAATGAACAATTAAACTGTTAGGCTGTAGTAAATCCTGCTGTAATGTAATGACCAATTAAACTGTGCGGCTATAGTAAATCAAGCTGTAATGTAATGACCAATTAAACTGTGTGGCTATAGTAAATCCAGCTGTAATGTAAGGACAAGTTACACTGTGCGGCTGTAGTAAATCAAGCTGTAATGTGATGACCAATTAAACTGTGCGGCTATAGTAAATCCAGCTGTAATGTAATGAACAATTAAACTGTTAGGCTGTAGTAAATCCTGTTGTAATGTAATGACCAATTAAACTGTGCGGCTATAGTAAATCAAGCTGTAATGTGATGACCAATTAAACTGTTAGGCTGTAGTGAATCCAGCTGTAATGTAATGACCAATTAAACTGTTAGGCTGTAGTGAATCCAGCTGTAATGTAATGACCAATTAAACTGTTAGGCTGTAGTGAATCCAGCTGTAATGTAATGACCAATTAAACTGTGCGGCTGTAGTGAATCCAGCTGTAATGTAATGACCAATTAAACTGTTAGGCTGTAGTGAATCCAGCTGTAATGTAATGACCAATTAAACTACACGTGTCACTAACTTGAACTTTTTAATCGTTTTCTTATTTTGTAAAATTTACTGGCGCCGGTTCATCATATCGTTATCTATAGAAATAATTGTAATGGATACCTGAAGACGTCGCTCGATCAAGCGACAGCCGTAGTGAAGAAATATACGTAACACATTGAGTCCTCCTGAATACTTCATCGTTTGTCTGTGTACGCTGTAGTTTAGTTTTTTTTTACAAAAAAAATACATTTCTTTTCTAACAGGCAACATCTCCCCCAAACTTATTTCAAGGGAGATAACCCTCAGATATGGTTTGGTTTGGTGATTGACGTCCTATGTTATGGTCATGCCAGAATTTGGTTGTCGAGGAAAGCCGGAGCTCCCGGAAACACCGACTTACGGCAAGCACCTTAACTTAATAATATGCATTGAAAAGATTTGTTTGTTTTCAATTTCTTAATACAGTACATTCAAAGAATGTATTGTGTCATTACTGATTTAATAGCATATGACCTGGGGCTGTGACCCCTTAGGAGTTCCTAATATGTATTAGGGCCCCTAGCTTAACTTCCCCTCTCCTCCACTTTCTCCATCCCTGTACCGAGTTTTTTTTTCATGCAAAACTGGCATCATTCTTATTTTTTTTTAATTCTACCGCAACCATACCATATCTCGACCACTGACATTTTAATAATTGTAAGTAACAGCTAAAATAAGCGAATATTGAAAATAGAATGCATTTAACCGGGTTCTATCAATGTCGTTATATATTCTAGACATCAATTTAAATGTAAGTGTTAAAATTTCATTGCAATGGAATTCAATTTGCCACTGAAATATGTTACAATATTTCAATTTTGCGCCTATACTACTTTTCCTTTCACGTTAAGTTACATGTGTAGAGTATCTATTTCGCATTTTATCGTGTTAATTTCACTTTATTCCGTTTAATTTCACATCGATTGTGTTTCTCCAATAACGTATTTTTTACGTGTATTTCACGCCATTGTGTGTTAGCGTAATAAAATAATTGTTCGCGTTATTACGACATTTCAGATAAAAAAATAAACTTACGCTGTTGTAAATAACTCTTAATAAGGCTTCCGCAGGTAAATGTCGCACGTATGCCTTGAATACCGCGATACAGACGTTGAAAGCTAGAGGTAGCAGAATGTCAAATATCTTAACCACAAAAACGAAATGAAAGTAGACTATGAATTGTACTATAATCGTTATATTACAAGTTTTCTGAACGTTTTTTAATGTAAATAAACGATAACACACACACACACACACACACACACACACACACAAAATCTGAGTGTACTCTAAATAAACCACAAAGTTAAGACTCAATAACATATTAAAAATATATTGAAGTTAATCATTATTATTAAATCTTTTCTACATAATCCATGTGAAAATCCACTCTTTCCTCTCAGAAAGTTACGCAGTTGTATCAGCAAATCAAAAGCGCGTTACAAAACTAATGGTGACGCCATTTTTCTACGTTATGAGGAGATAACACAAAATTCAATGCCAATAAGAAGCCTCTTTCAAGCAAGGTCATAATATAACAAAATAGGATAAGTCTCCTGTTACGTGATTTTATTGGTGGTCATGTCTGTATCGTATTCATCATGCAAGTTACTTCGCCTCCGCACACTGATAACCGATATTTAATAAGAGTTAACTCCCCTTAAGCGTAAAATATGTCTGAAGTCTATTGCTGCCAGTAAAAACCCAAGTGCATGAAGTGCTAAGCTATTGGAAACTGTAATCAAATATCTTACTGTTTTCCCCAAGAGAGACATTATACAGATTGGTTCTGTTCCATTATACCTATCAAAATTTTGTTATGGCAATAAAATTCAATAACCATATTTCAGAATCCAGTTTTGTGAGAACAAAATCCTTTACAACTGTACAACTTTAAATTGGTCTTATCTCCGGTGTACATTGGGTGCGTCAACAACGCAATGAAAACACAAGTAAAACTGGCTCCAGCGTTATATCACTGTACTAGACCAGAGCGGGTCTGGGTACATTGTTAGAGTATGCAACTAGGCAAAATGAAATTATATAAACGGAAAAGAAACCTGTCACTGCGAGCGAAATAATAAGTACAAACTGTAATCAATTATATACAAAAAATACAGCAAATGTTTCGAAAAAAACCCAACAACTTTTAAATATTGTTTTGAAGAAAAAAATTATATAAAACCATCTTTCTCCTGTTCTTGTTTTCATTTGGTGTTAACCGTACCTTTGATTTAAAATGTAGACATTTTTAAAATACAATGCTATGTATTGTGAGATACTTGTTTAGTGTACAGTATAAGCAGAGTCCTTCCGAGCTTAACACGCATTGCATGAATTCAATTATTTCACTAATACAAATATTTTGATATTTCATGGACATGCATTTTTATTTTCCATATTTTAATATACTTCACGATAATAGGGAACTGTATTTGACTGTAAACAAGGGACGCCGTTGCGCAATATTGGCTTCTTCATTTAAAAGTCTTTTGAACTGAGGAAGGTAGGCTTGCAAGGTGCTTAAGTTTGTTCAATACTATATATGCATATTTCGTTTATATGTATGTTCGTATGTTTCGTTATATTTGCAACTCGATCCACACTATGCTGTTTGGACGTAAAATCCAATAAAATTGAATTGAGTTGTTAAAAAGAAGCTTGGAATACCTACTAGGACCACGGCTACTGTACAGAAGATAAACTACATGGATGGTTCACAGGGACATGTTACAATAGTAATGTATGTATAAAATATATGGGGGTCGATATAAACATAACACAAGGGACAAAGCTCCGAATCTGGAATTTCGAGGGCGCCAATTTCAAATAATATCTCCGGACAAACAAAAGTTTACGACGGACGTATGTACGTGCGGACGGACGGACAACGCCATAACATAATACGTCCCGTCATTTTTGGCGTCCATTTTTAAGAACACTGTCGAAAGTTTTAAATGTTCCCTCCAAAAAGGTAATGCTATGGACCGGATGTTGTGCAACACTGTGGCAGGTCCGCACTGATTTATGAGTACAATCACGTATCACTGCATTTAATATATCAAATTCTACTTAAAAATGCCTCTCCTAATTATTAGATATGTTTTGTCATTTTCAGTTAACGCATTAAGCAATTAAATAACGATTTCCCACCAAGACACAAAATCAGACATATGTGTTTATTCAATGCGGCGATGAGTCTTTCTGTGTACACCGGAAGTGTTCTTACCTTTGGTTGCTATTGACCACTGCCTTCCGAAAGGTGTTGCGCAACATCCAGTCCATAGCATTACCTTTTTGGAGGGAACATTAAAAACTTTCGACAAAGTGCTTAAAAATGGAGAGTATGAGAACAGATGGCCAATTAAGAATTGTTTGTGTGAAAACTATAATTTATCACGAAACGATAGCAGCAATTCCCATGAAAAAAGGCTGAATGTAAGTGACAAGTGTTGTTAATTTATATTCGAAATTGGTGCCCTCGAAATTCCAGATTCGGAGCTTCGTCCCTTGTGTTTTGTTTATATCGACCCCCATATATTTTATACATACATTACTATTGTAACGTGTCCCTGTTGATGGTTGGTACCTCCAGTATTCGAGGGAACTCCGGCTCCTGACTCAGACCGAGGGAGATACGAGGGAATGTCACCCGTCAGAGATAACGCCGGCACATCAAAGCCAAAACAGTAACTCGACGAACCTCCGGGACGTGCAGTAGCTGCTTGTTTGTTTGACCGAGGCGGAGATAGAGAGAACCTTAGTTTTTATTTTATGGCATTCCGGGATTACGTCATGATCTGCTGCCATAACCGTTTATTTTATAGTCAAACTAGAGATATCGTTCACCTTAGTTATACCGTCGTTATTTCTTCACTTGAAAACACATAGGGCAGGTACATTGTAACAAGGGACGTGAACGCTTCTCTGTTCCACCGTTACATACTCTCAGACTAAACCAGCATTTATTGGTGAACTCGCAAAGCCCAGAAGTGTTGTCGGCTTACTTTGATGCGCCTTTATGTGTAGAACTTCGAATACTTCACATTATTTTGCGTTTTGGTGCAAAAACACTGCTGGTGTTAATTGTCGCCAGGAAATGTTGGGAATGCCTTTTCAGCAAGCGACCCCCTTTCCACACCGTACACTCGTCCAGGTTACCTCAGCCCTAAACACCAGATTGTTGACATTTTCACATATAGATGTCGATGTGGTGCCAAAACACCCCCCTTTACCATAATTTAGAACCCTCGGACACGGTTTGGTTTCGCTAGGAGTCGGGATGCTGACACACGAAATGCTCCATGGCTTGTATTAAACGCTCATATCACTCCTTTTCCGAAAACAATGAAGTTTCTGTCCTCGGCTGACGCTGATATTGACACACATGAATTCCCCCCAAAAGGTCAAATCTGTCTAAATAGAAATAACGTTTATTTAGTTTCTGGAGTAAAAAACATCACACTTTAATTTTCTAGATAGTAAAGCAAAAGAAGTGAAATCCTGTCTCATCTCCGTACATAACCATAACTATAATCGGATTTCTTCATTCATCTTTGGTGTAAGTTTTAAATTGACGATGAATTGTTTTCAAGATGACAGCCGTTACAAAGAGCATAAGGTAGGTGTTCATTTTAAACATGAAAAGTTGTTTCTTAATGCAATATGACGTCAGCATTAGCCGACGTGGACCAGGAGGGGTACAGAATGCATTCTGCCCATTCAGTAACCAATCAAACGCACCGTAACACTACTTGTAACCCAACCACAAAGCTAGATATTACTAAAACATGTGACCAATCCTTGACTTGTAATGCAGATATGAATAGTCCTCTTCTCATTCATCCGATTTAATGATTAATGACCTACATGTTGTGCACTACTTCTATCAGGGTTCGACCCAATGAAGGAAGTCTTCCAAAAATAACATAACACAAAGGTGCTGGTATAGAACATGTTATTGGTTTGTAAGTAGATCGTTTCGCATTGTTTCCATTTTACGTTGTCCACAACATCCTATTAGGTTTGAAGTAGTCGCATACAAACGGCCGCCATCTCTAAAATGACCGCTCTCGACCTTATCACGTTTCCCGAGGACAATACCTAGAATTATTACCACGGTTTATTGATATCTCAGAGTGTTCCATTGGTGAACCACAGATTTTCGTATAGAATTAAAGAAACACTCCGCCTCAGGAATTCTTTAAATTTTTATTTCTCCCATTTTCCAATTGGAACCCCTCTAGGTATGGGCCATCCACCAATAGAAACAGTACTGTCTTACGAGTATCATGAATACCTCTCGTCTACATCATATTGTTTACATAATAAACTATTTATAAGCTCCTATTTTCATCCCTGTTTCCGTTCAGCCTAAAACCCTAGATCTGTTATAACCTTATTGCTGTTGTAGGGCCCACCTGGACACTATAAATGGGATTATTTCGCTCATGTGTCTGTGATCGATTCTCTGGCCAATTGTTGTTCTGTTATAAGTATATTAGTCCAGATTATCAAAGCGACCGCGCGAAAAAATTACGTGAGCCTTTGTAAAATCAATACTCGTTACATTTGTTCTTTTTTTTATCGTCACCAAAAGTTATCGATCTGAAAAATAGTCCACTTCCGTGATAAACGGATCTCTCGCCTCGCCAGCAAACATGATACGTCTCCCAGTCTGTAATTAGCTTCTGCCACTTGGCCTGAGCTCAAAATCCCTGCCCTCACGTAAACATGGATGTCTACATCGCGAGCGATATGATACAGGTCCGTTTCATGAGTACGACATCTAAGGCCAGCACCTGTTCTGAGAGTCGATTAAAGTCACGGACAATGCCGCCACCATGTGGTAACTGGACCAGCAAGGGGACGTAACCCCTGTGGTTGAGATTTGGTTCGCAAGTTTTTGCTTACAGGGGTGTAGATTAATAGGTAAGATCGACAACGACACTGATATGCTGACTTTGTGCCAACGTAGCCTAAGGAAAAGTAGCACCACAGTATACAAAACAAAACACTTGTTATTCAGAGACTTTGGCAGACGGAAGTGAGAAGTAAAAACTAATTGAAGAACTCATTCGGAAATCAGAATCCGGATAGCAACAACATTATGTTGTTGTTATTAAGAGTCTGCTTTTATTGGACAAGATGATGATTAGTTGTAAATATTTGCTCTTCATCTGAAACCGTCTTTCAAATATTGACTTGGCCTCAAGTAAGCTTGACTGTCTCGTTTAATTAAGGATTAACCTTTGATTTTGTTTAGTTTATTTGATCATAAATCCAATGGAGCAGTCGGTAAATTGCGTAAACGCGAAGCGTTTACCGACTGCTCCATTGGATTTATGATCAAATAAACTAAACAAAATCAAAGGTTAATCCTTAATTGAACGAGACAGGTTAATCCTTATATTTACAGTATTTTCCTGTAAATGGTTCATAAGTTTTCTGTTCATCTGCAGACATATATTTCATTTCAAAACTTACAAACGTGAAAACAGTTTAATAAATGTAACAGCATGAAGTTTGCATAAGCCGTAGCTAGCTCCGCCAATTTCACTTTTTAATGACGTCATACAATTGTGATTCGAACGGGATAATTTGCATAGCTCCGCCCACATGTACTGTTGTCGACGTCATAGAAATTTTGCACGTTCTCAAGTATAGTTACTGGAAAACAACCCTAGTTTGTAGTACAATGGTTATCGAGTGAATATCAGTGTAGACTGTAAATATTACGGGATGAATAGAAATCAGGCACGTGCTGCTTGCTAGCTATGTTGTTGCCTGTTGACGATAAGGCGCTCGAGTTGTTTACCAACATCAGAATTTTACAAGAGATATTAGAAATAGCAAAGATTTTATGGACATATTAGTTATTGGTGTATGGGTCTTCTTCTTTCTCCAAATAAGAAAATATTCATCAAAGTACAATATATTCTCACATACGGACGGGAAATCCCAAAGAAGAACAGAGCGCATGTACTTGTTAAAAATACCGTGTGTATAAGTTGAAAACAGACAGACTGTTACATGAACAAAAATATTTGCACTGTCGTAACTAGAGCAGACATTATATCAAAGGGCACGTCCCCTTATCCCTTGTGTCGTTGTTCCAACTGATGTTTCCGGCAAAGCACATTAGCACCAAGCAATTCCTATCGTCGGCAAGACTCCATTGCTCGTTATAGTGACCTCCAATTTCACCCAACACACCTGTTTGCTGTCCTTCTTCAAGAGAACACCTAGCCCCATTCTTTGTCACCTAGTCCCGTTCTTTGTCACCTAGCCCCGTTCTTTGTCACCTAGTCCCGTCCCTTGTCACCTAGCCCCGTTTCTTGTCACCTAGTCCCGTTCTTTGTCACCTAGCCCCGTTCCTTGTCACCTAGCCTTGTTCTTTGTCACCTAGTCCCGTTCTTTGTTACCTAGTCCCGTTCTTTGTCACCTAGCCCCGTTCTTTGTCACATAGCCCCGTTCCTTGTCACCTAGCCCCGTTCTTTGTCACCTAGCCCCGTTCTTTGTAACCTAGCCCCGTTCCTTGTCACCTAGCCCCGTTCCTTGTCATACTTTTGGCAATCACCCACTTCCATTTCCCTGTCCTGACACCCACTTCCATTGTCTTCCCTTCAATGGCAATTTCTGTTTACTCATCCACCATACCCGAATGACCTTGTCACAGGTAGTTCGGTTAGAGCCTGCTAAATTTAATCGCACCCTCGGTTGCCATCGCAAAATGGAAGTTCGTTTGCCAATAGAAAAGGTTAGAGATATAAAGTGTTCGTTCTGGTGTCAAAATTTCAACTTTGTGACTTTAAATTAAATCTGTTCTGTCGCAGACCAAGTCATAAAGGTTTAAAGCTGAAGTATGATACGTTTTCTTTTGTAGACTTTTTAAAATTCATGTTTTAATAAAATAAAAACCAGTATACATGTATCATCGCCTTGAACTTTGCTATTTTGGCAACTACAACCCATATCTCCGTGGTATCATTATGTACGGAATGTATATCTCGGAATGCATAGAAAAGGTACAATAAATGACAAGTCCGGATGTCTGACGATGTCACGCAGACGCACCTGTTCCCGAAGCTACACCTTTGACCCTGAAGCGCCACCTATGATCCTGACGCTGTACCTTCGCCCGGAAGTGGGACTAATCTCGCTAAAATCTCGCTGATGTCCTGCTGTCCGGTTGACCATTGAACAGTCAATCATCAGGAATTGATTAAATTAATGTTAACTAGAGTCTTGATTGTAATCAATTTGTGATGGTCATCTATTGGTCAGCCAATATCACTAATGGTCACTGGACGTATTCACGAACATAAACAGTGATGTATGTGTCCGAGGTCCAGCTTGACCATGACGATAAAACCAATTATAGATGCGTCCAGTTCACAACTGTTTTCCCATAAGGGTCAATACGGTTAGATGAGTTCGTACTTTAACTATAAATGGACAGTGTGTTTGATCAAAGTGATCGGTTCTACACAGTCTGTCGTGTAATACCAGTGTATACGTAGGTGATCATTAAGGCATATTTTTATGAACCTTTGTGTCAATTATAAAAATTACATCTTTTCAAAATCGCATTTACAGTAATGAAGTTTTTGCTCATACCGGTATCAAAACATTTATCACATCGCGCGAAATGACTCCCGCTCAGCATCTGCCGTGAGGACCGTCCACGTGACGAGAATAGCACGTTTGAGAACATATGATAACAGAAGATAAATAGATAGCAGTATTGAGGTCACACCGATGTCAACACACAGAGGTCGATCTTCTAATAAACGGCATCATTTCTACACGACGGCCAGTATCCCGCCTGTGTTACTGTATGTAATAATACACAGTTGTAAATTTAAATGTAATGCAACAATTATTTCACATTTTTCTTAATGATGTGTAAAAGAGAATAATAGTATTTACAGTAAGTTTAAATCTAAGTCTATGTTGGTTTATTTTTCTGTCGAGTAATTAGCGAAGCAGCAGTCTCTTCATTGTGACCTAAACGACATATACAGTTACGTGCCAAAAGTCTTTTTTTTTTATTTTGCTATATATTCTTTGTATTTACATTTTATTTTCGAAGAATTTTCTCGATTTTGTATAGGATCAATTTTAATGAAATTTTGTGTACTTATAGAGTGTTTTTTCCTGTTTCATTTCATAATATTTTCACTGTTTTCCGTTTTGTATGACCAGAGAAATCATAATATATTTACAACATTCAATTTTCGGGACGCCATTTTGACGTCATTTTGGTAACGCTATATATAGAGAAAAGGCGTCACACGGAAATAAGCCGTGTAGATAATACTGTATAGCTCCATAAATACACTACGGAAAATTGAATAAATATTATGAGATGAAACCTTGGATGTTTTGTACAAAATGACAAACAATTGTCAAAATCCATCCATAAACGAAGTCAGGAAAATTCATTGAAAAAGGTTGGAAATACAAAGAATATATAGCAAAATAAAAAAAATGAAAGACTTTTGGCACGTAACTGTATATTAGGACGTTTACCATTCCCTAACACCCGGGTTTATTCCTTCAGTACTTATTTGACTTAAGGGTCGTCATGCCAGTCTTCTTTTTGATGTGTCCTTATCATTTTATCGATTTGGGTTCGAAAAGCGCATGGAAAGTAGTATTTTTTACCAGACAGTGTATAAAACGCGTTAATGATGATATGGACTATTTAATTTGTTGTTTGAACGTCACAGACATCAGTTGATCAGTTTTATTGACCGTTGAGGGATGTGATTTATTCTTTAAGCAGCACAAAAATATGTTTGTCTACAACACCAAGTAGGGGCAAAAACATTACAACAAAACACAACAATTTACAACATCAACACACGAAAATATATACAACAAAACACAACAATTTACAACATCAACACACGAAAATATATACAACAAAACACAACAATTTACAACATCAACACACGAAAATATATACAACAAAATCACAAAAAATTACAACATCAACACACGAAAATATATACAACAAAACACAACAATTTACAACATAAATACACGAAAATATATACAACAAAACACAACAATTTACAACATCAACACACGAAAATATATACAACAAAACACAACAATTTACAACATAAATACACGAAAATATATACAACAAAATCACAACAATTTACAACATCAACACACGAAAATATATATAACAAAATCACAACAATTTACAACATCAACACACGAAAATATATATAACAAAACACAACAATTCACAACATCAACACACGAAAATATATACAAAAAAAACACCAATTTACAACATCAACACACGAAAATATATACAACAAAACACAACAATTAACAACATAAATACACGAAAATATATACAACAAAATCACAACAATTTACAACATCAACACACGAAAATATATACAACAAAACACAACAATTTACAACATCAACACACGAAAATATAATTATACAACAAAACAACAATTTACAACATCAACACACGAAAATATATACAACAAAACACAACAATTTACAACATCAATACACGAAAATATATACAACAAAACACAACAATTTATAACATAAATACACGAAAATATATACAACAAAACACAACAATTTACAACATAAATACACGAAAATATATACAACAAAATCACAAAAAATTACAACATCAACACACGAAAATATATACAGCAAAACACAACAATTTACATCAACACAGGAAAATATATACAACAAAACACAACAATTTACAACATCAACACACGAAAATATATACAACAAAACACAACAATTTACAACATCAACACACGAAAATATATACAACAAAACACAACAATTTACAACATCAACACACGAAAATATATACAACAAAACACAACAATTTACAACATAAATACACGAAAATATATACAACAAAATCACAACAATTTACAACATCAACACACGAAAATATATACAACAAAACACAACAATTTACAACATCAATACACGAAAATATATACAACAAAACACAACAATTTACAACATAAATACACGAAAATATATACAACAAAATCACAAAAAATTACAACATCAACACACGAAAATATATACAACAAAACACAACAATTTACAACATAAATACACGAAAATATATACAACAAAATCACAAAAAATTACAACATCAACACACGAAAATATATACAGCAAAACACAACAATTTACAACATCAACACACGAAAATATGTACAACAAAACACAACAATTTACAACATCAACACACGAAAATATATACAACAAAACACAACAATTTACAACATCAACACACGAAAATATATACAACAAAACACAACAATTTACAACATCAACACACGAAAATATATACAACAAAACACAACAATTTACAACATCAATACACGAAAATATATACAACAAAACACAACAATTTACAACATCAATACACGAAAATATATACAACAAAACACAACAATTTACAACATCAATACACGAAAATATATACAACAAAACACAACAATTTACAACATCAATACACGAAAATATATACAACAAAAATACAAACATTTACACAACATAAATAAACAAAAACATATTTTTTTTATACAACACATATACATCATATAAGAATAAATATGTACAAACATATTTGATGCATATATATGAAGAACACAAATGCACACGATCAGTGATAAATCATCCCGAGCCCAGTATCCTTAGAATTTCCGGAATAACGGTTACATTTCACATTGTGGGACCCATTGTTTTAGCAATAAAATGAAAAGGTCCCATGAAAAATAATTGTAGATTGATCACTGTAGTTGTACAACTTGTGCCCAATCCCATTGCTGTGGAAGGCAATAAATATGTTTAAATCAAACTGTACAATAAACGCTGTATATTACAATTATACGCAACAGACATTTACAAAAACACACACACATATATCTTAAACATAAATTTATACAACAAAAATATACAAGACACATATTTACAGATTATAAAAAAATATATAGAAATAAAAGCAAACAATGGAACATAGTGGATACAAAATATATACAAAGCAAGAAACGGACTCATTACAAATATTTTGAAACGGATTAAAAAAATATATACATTTAAACTGTACGTGCAACAAATTGGGCCGATGTAAAATATAAATATTACAATTTTACTTTGATATTAACAGGTAATTGTGTTATGGCCCAAATAATAGACACCACTTATTGTGTATAGATAAACCGTATTATCAGGGAGGCCCTCAACAATAACTGTTCAGCAAGTTTTTCGTTGATGTGTTGATTTTCTTTCCATTGCTGACTTTTTCTGTAACTGATCTTACGTTCCTTTTGACATTTCTTTTCACGTTATTTTGTCTCCTTTTCACGTGACAGTTTTAATAGTCTTTTCCAAGAAATGTCTATATTTATACATGAGACTCCGTAAAATGATAAATCCCGCCTCCGCCAAACCCCTCATCAACAGGATTGATCCAGCGTCATATGGTGCCCCACGAAGCCCTATCTGTCTCGGAGAATTGACAGTTTTGTCGATACAGCTCGTGCAACACGTGATCACGTGGTCTGGGCCCAAAGCCCACTCGCCTCCGCGCCATGATACTTTTATGGATGCACGTTACAGAGATTTATTGCACGTGGGGAATAATTGGAAAAAATGTTGTTTCAGGGCTATTTCGTGATAAATAGAGATATGAAACTATTTCAGACCATATGATTACATCAATTTCGCATAGCGTTGATATTTTAAGTAGTTACAATGTATATATATTTTCCATTTTAGTCAGTAATTATCTATCATAGATGCATTGTTTGCACGTGTACAATGACTCGTCCACTTGCTTACTTATATACGTAGCTCGTCCACATAATTCGCCACACACGTGCAGGTATGGATGGACAGGTGGTTCCCGACTGTTGATCTCGGCGTTCATTGCGCGTGTAATTATCAGGGATGTTAATGTACATTCCTCTTCACACCTCGTACGTGTCACGTGGATCTGATGTCGGGAGGAGGGGTACGCGTGAGGTATTGGAGACGTTGAATACAGTCGCTGTTTGGAGGAGGGAAGACTTATGAGTTCGGGTAATCCTGTCTGGAGGATGGCGGTATAATAACGACGGCCAAAGGTCACGTGATTCAGTGACGTGACGTTATGCTCGTCGTGCAGGTTAACAGTGTACCCCCCAGAAGCTGACAATACCACCCCGTCGTGACATGGTCGAAAGACTTATTGTTGGGTATCTCACGCGCAGTCACGCATCAGTCGATGATTAATTCAGTTCACATCATCATGTATTAATGAATATCTTACTCACATTCGCACTTGGTGACCTACATAGATCATTTTCGTCTGATTTAACGTACATTTGTTAAATCTTCTATAAAATCAGAACCACACATTATATGTAACATCGAAGCAATTTCAAATTCTTACATGACACGCTGTGTTTATACTATTAACGTTTATCCACACTACATGTTCTCCCGTATAGTAGGGGAACTATCTATAGTTGTTCTGAAGAACATTAATATCTAGTTTCGTACTTTTATTTATCATTTGTTTCGCATTTCAGGAATAGGACAGAAACGACTCATTATTTTACAGCGTAAAACTTCATGCCGGAACAAAGTGTTGGTGATGATGTTTGAACCTGCCTCGCACGAGTCAGTATCTGCCAAGTGTGTGACACACGTGTAACTAAGTAGGTGCTTTCTGTGGATTATCGCACGACCAGGAATTCGAGGGTTCTTTAATCCTTAGCCAAGTTAATAGAGCATGACGTCACCTCCGTCCCCACGCATTGTTTGTGGGCAGTATCTTATATATTCATCTATGTTTATATAACACGCTGTATATAATACACGTACATTCCATGTGAAGTGGCAGGGCGCATGTCGGCGAACAGATACATGATGTAAGATGACAATTAAACATTAGGCAGCCTGTATATCACCCACTTCGTCATAGCCTTAATATCACGTGAGGAATTGCGAGAAAAAGAACGTGATTTGCTCGACTTAATTACATAAATCATATCTTTTACAAACTGAACACCTGTTGGTCACACAGGAAAATAATAAGAAATGTTTTTGTAACATATCAATCTTCAAAAAATGATGTGCGATTTCTACGGAATTATAATAATGAATTGATGCTGTTTCTTTAGCGAGAGTTGTTCAGATATCGATCTACCGCCGAGCACACGACACCAACTATATTTTGTTTCCGTGTCAGAACTTATGCAGATTCGTGAAACTGATAGCCAACAAAAGTCAATGTATCTTCTTACAAAAACAGTACCATTTATTTTATACTACAATAAATCAACAGCCGCCCAAGGATAACGGCAGCGGGATTACGGTTCTCCTAGTGTCTCTGTTTAAAGGCTCGTAAATCACCCATACATAGTATCCCGGATGCATACATGTTGATGAACTAAAGAAAGAAAAAAACTTGTTTTATTTATTGCCCTCCAGCAAACTAGGTAAGAAGAATAACCAAATATTTAAGCCGAATTGCTATTTGAAATGTCAGCTTGGAGACATTTATGAAGTGCCAGTGGCGCGCGGGAAACAGATTGAGACGTTCCTGGGAACATCTCACCAACAACCTACCACGACAGGTCATTATCTGTATTGATTCATCAACCATTTTTCGAAATTTGAAAAATCAGCAAAATCTCATTTTGGAAAATAGCATTAAGAAGAATTGCCCGCGGGGAAACAGATAGAGGATTGGTTATAGAAGTGTGTATTTTTAACACATCTTGATGAAGAACAGAACGGCAGATCCGTTGGTGATTAAAGTAATCACAAGCAACACACTCGTATATTCCAACTTCAATTTGTCATGCACTTAAAATCATTTTATTTGACAAAAGAAATCCGCAGAATTCCCAATTTGTGTTCACTGCTATATGCATGGTCGCCTTTACATCCTGACAACTAACTACGGTAATTAGAAATATAACCAAAGAGTTCACGGTACAAACTGCCTCAACTGGTGATTCAAGGAACACGTGAGCTTTCTTATAACTAGAATGGCCCCCGTCTCTAGAATAGTATACAGATATTGAAAAAATAATGGTCTAATAATTTTGATCACTTGCATGTCTGATCCTTAAAGTTTGAGACTAGGGGGAGATAAGCTAGTAGTAAAATTCAGTAGAGAAATTCTCTATAGAAAATTAGGGGCTGGTAGCCAGTCTTATTCTAACAGTGTGTGGTGTAGATGTCAATCAAATTCTGAACATAGTTTTCCATATTAGATAAGAACTTGGGTGGATCGAGACATTTGCTTTCAGACCAATTAAAACCGTTTTTGATAAACAATGATGAAGCAAACTTGTTTAAAGCTTTTTAATGTGATAAATCATGATGCCATTATGTCAATGAAGTTCACAACGCTTCATAAACAATGATGACACCAAAGACGCTTTCTAGAATACAGAGCACCACTGTATTTAAATAAGAAATATTCAAGATTTAAAAAAGCCGAATCATGGTTCGAATTTCATCAAAGTTGACTTTCAATTGCCCCCAATACATGTTTAGATTGTTGAGCACCCGTTTGGATACTTTTGCTGCACAACAGGAGGGGGTATGACGCTTTAATGGAGGTCGCAGAATAATGGCCGTATCAACGATAGTCTATTATGCTGGATCAAATCAGGTCTATAAAACACACTGGTTTTGGGTAATGTAGTCCTCGTGACAAAGCCCGAGTGTTCCCGAGAATACCCGGGGCTGCACCACAGATGACACCGCCTCGGTGTCAAACACAGGTGTCAATTTTACAGGTAATTAAAACCGTAAATTAAAGTTAGAGGTCGTTGTACCATTTTCTTCGTATTACGGTGTTTTACGGAAAATATAGTGGGTTTATATTCACTATAACGCTGTTTATCGTCTTTTATTTAAATAGCTTTAATCATTTTTAATGAACCAATCTGACTGTTGGGTAACAGTCTTGGAATGTGTTCCAATTTGTGTTACAAGGCGTGGAATTGTTCCCTTTTATCTGAGAGTAAATTTAGACATCTGAGTGTTATATCCACAATGGTATTATCACGAACCCATGTAGCGTTTATTGACATATTATTGTACATAATGTCGGTTCAGATCAACAAAAACGAACATTGGCCATCTAGACTAGTTTAATCGGTAAAAATCAAATGAAATAGCTGTAAAACAGTGTTGTATTCCGACAATATCTCCACAGTCAAACAGCTGTTCAGTCGCAAAAATAAGTTTGAATGTATTAATACTGATTGACATTATTTTCATATCATAATATATAAAAAAAGATATATATTTTAAAGCTATAATTATGTTTAATAGGGATATATTAAAAAGTGGTTAATTAGTGAGAGAGTTTGTTTAGAGAGTACAGTAGTGAGACAGTTTGGTTAGAGAGTACAATAGTGAGACAGTTTGGTTAGAGTATAATAGTGAGACAGTTTGGTTAGAGAGTACATTAGTGAAACAGTTTGTGTTAGAGAGTACAATAGTGATACATTTTGTGTTAGAGAGTACAATAGTGAGACAGTTTGTGTTAGAGAGTACAATAGTGAGACAGTTTGGTTAGAGAGTACAATAGTGAGACAGTTTGGTTAGAGAGTACAATAGTGAGACAGTTTGGTTAGAGAGTACAATAGTGAGACAGTTTGGTTAGAGAGTACAATAGTGAGACAGTTTGGTTAGAGAGTACAGCAGTGAGACAGTTTGGTTAGAGAGTACAATAGTGAGACAGTTTGGTTAGAGAGTACAATAGTGAGACAGTTTGGTTAGAGAGTACAATAGTGAGGCAGTTTGTGTTAGAGAGTACAATAGAGAGACAGTTTGGTTAGAGAGTACAATAGTGAGACAGTTTGGTTAGAGAGTACAATAGTGAGACAGTTTGGTTAGAGAGTACAGTAGTGAGACAGTTTGTTTAGAGAGTACAATGGTGAGACAGTTTGGTTAGAGAGTACAATAAGTGAAACAGTTTGGTTAGAGAGTACATGTACAATAGTGAGACAGTTTGGTTAGAGAGTACAGTAGTGAGACAGTTTGGTTAGAGAGTACAATAGTGACACAGTTTGGTTAGAGAGTACAATAGTGAGACAGTTTGGTTAGAGAGTACAATAGTGACACAGTTTGGTTAGAGAGTACAATAGTGACACAGTTTGGTTAGAGAGTACAATAGTGACACAGTTTGGTTAGAGAGTACAATAGTGACACAGTTTGGTTAGAGAGTACAATAGTGACACAGTTTGGTTAGAGAGTACAATAGTGAGACAGTTTGGTTAGAGAGTACAGCAGTGACACAGTTTGGTTAGAGAGTACATGTACAATAGTGAGACAGTTTGTTTAGAGAGTACAGCAGTGACACAGTTTGGTTAGAGAGTACAGCAATGACACAGTTTGGTTAGAGAGTACAGCAATGACACAGTTTGGTTAGAGAGTACATTAGTGAAACAGTTTGGTTAGAGAGTACAGTAGTGAGACAGTTTGGTTAGAGAGTACAGTAGTGAAACAGTTTGGTTAGAGAGTACATTAGTGAAACAGTTTGGTTAGAGAGTACATTAGTGAAACAGTTTGGTTAGAGAGTACATGTACAATAGTGAGACAGTTTGTTTAGAGAGTACAGCAGTGACACAGTTTGGTTAGAGAGTACAGCAATGACACAGTTTGGTTAGAGAGTACAGCAATGACACAGTTTGGTTAGAGAGTACATTAGTGAAACAGTTTGGTTAGAGAGTACAGTAGTGAGACAGTTTGGTTAGAGAGTACAGTAGTGAAACAGTTTGGTTAGAGAGTACATTAGTGAAACAGTTTGGTTAGAGAGTACATTAGTGAAACAGTTTGGTTATAGAGTACAGCAATGACACAGTTTGGTTAGAGAGTACATTAGTGAAACAGTTTGGTTAGAGAGTACAGTAGTGACACAGTTTGGTTAGAGAGTACAGCAATGACACAGTTTGGTTAGAGAGTACATTAGTGAAACAGTTTGGTTAGAGAGTACAGTAGTGACACAGTTTGGTTAGAGAGTACAGCAATGACACAGTTTGGTTAGAGAGTACAGCAATGACACAGTTTGGTTAGAGAGTACAGCAATGACACAGTTTGGTTAGAGAGTACAGCAATGACACAGTTTGGTTAGAGAGTACAGCAATGACACAGTTTGGTTAGAGAGTACATTAGTGAAACAGTTTGGTTAGAGAGTACAATAGAGAGACAGTTTGGTTAGAGAGTACAGCAATGACACAGTTTGGTTAGAGAGTACAATAGTGAGACAGTTTGGTTAGAGAGTACAGCAATGACACAGTTTGGTTAGAGAGTACAATAGTGAGACAGTTTGGTTAGAGTATAATAGTGAGACAGTTTGGTTAGAGAGTACATTAGTGAAACAGTTTGGTTAGAGAGTACAATAGTGAAACAGTTTGGTTAGAGAGTACATTAGTGAAACAGTTTGGTTAGAGAGTACATTAGTGAAACAGTTTGGTTAGAGAGTACAATAGTGAGACAGTTTGGTTAGAGAGTACAGCAGTGACACAGTTTGGTTAGAGAGTACATGTACAATAGTGAAACAGTTTGGTTAGAGAGTACAGCAGTGACACAGTTTGGTTAGAGAGTACAATAGTGAAACAGTTTGGTTAGAGAGTACAATAGTGAGACAGTTTGGTTAGAGAGTACATTAGTGAAACAGTTTGGTTAGAGAGTACAGCAGTGACACAGTTTGGTTAGAGAGTACATGTACAATAGTGAAACAGTTTGGTTAGAGAGTACATTAGTGAAACAGTTTGGTTATAGAGTACAGCAATGACACAGTTTGGTTAGAGAGTACAATAGTGAAACAGTTTGGTTAGAGAGTACATTAGTGAAACAGTTTGGTTAGAGAGTACATTAGTGAAACAGTTTGGTGAGAGAGTACAGCAATGACACAGTTTGGTTAGAGAGTACAATAGTGAAACAGTTTGGTTAGAGAGTACAATAGTGAGACAGTTTGGTTAGAGAGTACATTAGTGAAACAGTTTGGTTAGAGAGTACAATAGTGAAACAGTTTGGTTAGAGAGTACAATAGTGAGAGAGTTTGGTTATAGAGTACAGCAATGACACAGTTTGGTTAGAGAGTACATGTACAATAGTGAAACAGTTTGGTTAGAGAGTACAATAGTGAGACAGTTTGGTTATAGAGTACAGCAGTGACACAGTTTGGTTAGAGAGTACATGTACAATAGTGAAACAGTTTGGTTAGAGAGTACATTAGTGAAACAGTTTGGTTATAGAGTACAGCAATGACACAGTTTGGTTAGAGAGTACATTAGTGAAACAGTTTGGTTAGAGAGTACAGTAGTGAGACAGTTTGGTTAGAGAGTACAGTAGTGAGACAGTATGGTTAGAGAGTACAGCAATGACACAGTTTGGTTAGAGAGTACATTAGTGAAACAGTTTGGTTAGAGAGTACAATAGTGAGACAGTTTGGTTAGAGAGTACATTAGTGAAACAGTTTGGTTAGAGAGTACAATAATGAGACAGTCTGGTTAGAGAGTACAATAATGAGACAGTCTGGTTAGAGAGTACAATAATGAGACAGTCTGGTTAGAGAGTACAATAATGAGACAGTCTGGTTAGAGAGTACAATAATGAGACAGTCTGGTTAGAGAGTACAATAATGAGACAGTCTGGTTAGAGAGTACAATAGTGAAACAGTTTGGTTAGAGAGTACAATAATGAGACAGTTTGGTTAGAGAGTACAATAATGAGACAGTCTGGTTAGAGAGTACAATAGTGAAACAGTTTGGTTAGAGAGTACATTAGTGAAACAGTTTGGTTAGAGAATACAATAATGAGACAGTTTGGTTAGAGAGTACAATAGTGAAACAGTTTGGTTAGAGAGTACATTAGTGAAACAGTTTGGTTAGAGAGTACAATAATGAGACAGTCTGGTTAGAGAGGACGACACTGATATAGTTAAGTTTCTGTGATCATAGAGAGCGTTTGCTACAAGAAACAAACCATGTCCGCGGACGCCTTAAAACTCGATTCGGATCAGATAGTATTGAAGTGTGATTCGAAGATTATAACATTTAATGATGATGGATGGTTTATAAAGCAGTCAGAATCATGACTAGGCGATATCTCTATATTGCCGACACAATCTTATTGTAGTGTTGACAACACGCTCCGCATTATTTGACCAAATGAACAATAATTCCGGCAGAGGTAGAACAGCAGAGGTGTCGAGTACTTATCATACTTCTCATTGGGCTGCATGTTTTGTTTCGTTATTTATACGGACAGAAGTATTTAAAGAGTTGTAATATGGCAGTTTGATAAGTACAATGCATACAATTCATTCAGTATAAGTTATTTCTCCGATAGTTTTGTCTTCGTGCTATTATTTCTAACTTGTGCAACAATGTATTTAATCGAGTTTCCGAAAATGAACAGTAGGAAACATCATTGAGTGATCTGTCTGTTTGTATATGTGCGACGTTCTGCCCAACAATTTTTTCTGCGTCCGTCTACGAATTAGTATATGCAGTAGTCCGTCCGGGCGTTTCCTAACTGTCCTGCAGCAAATATTGCTGTGATTGAGAGGCTAATTACATCAATACATCATATTGTCTGGACGAACCCCTGATTACAAAGTGGTACTCAAATCGATACATACACAGTCTTATGGGAGACAATATCCCAACTGCCTACATAGAGATAACACACCGCCTCGGACATATCTGCAGGTAAAATGAAAACTTAGGAAAACCAGACACATGGCCCGTGTCATTTGTCTATATATGTTCACACTTACCACAACCTCTTATTCAAATTCATCTTTTCCGCTTATAACTAATACATGACGTAATCAAACTAAGTTATTTTTGGTTTTCTGTGCCACTTGTGATGAGTAAGTATAAAACATGATACACCTGTGTATCAATAACAACATCGATCCGTCATGTGACTCACATCCAGCGTACATGTTGCAGCAGCAACTTCTCGGCAGGTAAAACCGTGACTCACCTGAGCTAAATCATCTTCCCATCACCTATATCAATATTGCCTTAGTCCGGACTGGTTGGCCGGGGTATCCGCTTACACACCTTGCTGCCTCGGAAAACACCTAACCCTACACCGCATTGAAAACTAATTAGACTCATTGATTAAATATATTAATATTGTTGTCAGCATTTTATCACTTGTTAATTACTCAGAACAGTAACAAAGATGGTCTCCTTATCACATGTTTGAATAAAAATAAACAGCGATATTAAAGCAGTTATGCGGGCCAGAAAATAGAATACACCGAGGAAGAACGGAAAATATCGACCCCCACAATATAAACAGATCTCAAATTGACATTTATGTTTATGGTTGATGAAATACTTGACGGAGATTCTTTGATAAAGACGATTCCACTAGAAGTCTATATTCATTGACAACATATATAAAAGCATAGTCAATAACATTCCTGTTTGAGAAGCTACATTTATGGAGAACATTCTCTACACTATGAGACTAATATATGAGTTGTCACGGACGTGGGACTGCTATGTCAGTGATGGTGGCGGGAATTTGTCTAATACTTCCAGTCACGTGATTAATGATTGCACGAGATCGCGTTCTGACCAATACATCACTGGACCTGAGGACAGCCAAGTAGGTACCGACGAAATAGATGACCACCTGCCAACAACCATTGACCTTCGGAGTCCAATTTTTCAGTCCTTCATCCTTGGTCCTGCACGGGGTGTCCAACCAGTAAAATGGCCAACGATAGTCCGAAGTGATTTTTCAGAGTCGTATTTGTCGGTATTTGAAAGCAGTCGTCCGTCTTCATTGTCCAGCCTCGTGCCGGACAAAGTAGTTAATTCGAGTCTCAACAACACGCGGTATTTACCCGGGGCGGACACTCGTTAATCACACAAATCGTTTAAAAAGAATTAAATATTATTTGAAATTTGAGATTTTTCACAAATGAGAATCGGCAACAAGTAGAAAATATATGACCACTACGACAAGGAAAGGTAAACATACAAACGCGGTGGTGTGTATGTGACCCCGTGTAACCCCGTTGACCTCGGATGACACTCGTCCAATACAATGTACGCTATGTCGTTCTATAGTGATCGATCATTAGTCAAGTGTCCAATGGCGATAGCCTTCACCTCTCACAGCTGAATCACGCTCTGTAACATGTGCAGCCTCCAAACAAACGCTTCTGAGCTCTGATGGAAGACTGTTTTGCTGACCACTCTAGTTAATAGTAAAACCTGTCCTGTTCAAGTTCACATATACTTTGTAGCTCAACATTATTTTGCATACTTTTATCAATAGTAACAATCTTTAATTCTTGATAAAATGCTTTCCCGTAGCGAGAAGCAACAGGAAAAAGACGAAACGAAACGCACAGTTAAATGCCTTTTTACCAGAAGTGTAAGCGATCCCTGTATATTTTATACCGGAACTGTAAGCGATCCCTGCATAAGGTATACCGAAAATATGAGTGATCCCTTCATAAGGTTCACCGGAAGCGAAGCGATCCCTGTATAAGATATACCGGAAGTATGAGTGATCCCTGTATAGAGTATACCGGAAGCGATCCCTGTATAAGGTATACCGGAACTGTACGTGATCCCTGCATATACAAGTAAGGTATACCGGAAATATGAGTGATCCCTTCATAAGGTTTACCGGAACTGTAAGTGATCCCTGTATAAGTATACCGGAAGCGATCCCTGTATAAGGTATACCGGAAGTATGAGTGATCCCTGCATCAGGTATACTGGAACTGTGAACGATCCCTGCATCAGGTATACCGGAAGTTTGAGCGTTTTCCTACATCAGATGTTCCGGAAGTGGGCGCTCTTCCTTCCTCCCATGTGACACCCGCCACGACGTCTCCAGCCTTCAGTTATCAGTCTTAATGTGACTTAATTAGCTTTTGTGAGGACGAACAAACAAAATAAAAGAAAGAGCGATGTATTTTTGTGGCATGGATTATTTTACTGTTCATTCTAAGCGATTTTAGATTAAATAGCTGATAAGTATTTCAGTGTGGAACAAAACAATTACATAATCTTGTAACTATCGACCCAGGGGTGGCATGAATCTGCTCAAAATGTAATCAGTGTTTTAAAAGTACCGCCTTCGTACGCCCGGCAACTAGTGATCATTACGGGGCACGTCTGCAGTACAAGTAGCGCCATGTACAAGTTTTAATTGCGCAAAAGACGTGACAACACAACACGACGGTAACAGTTGAGCCGCGATGATCGGCGTTAACGAGGATGAATCTTGTTTAATTGGCTTACCATGGAATGTCAAATATGACGTCATGCCATTTTGATGATATGAATTTTGTAAAATTCCACTCTTGGGGTTTCTTCCTTGATGAAATCAATAATGACAATTTTTCTTAAAATTTGAAAACATTTTGAGTTTTTTCTCTGTGAGGTGTGAAGTTTTAAATAAGCACGAGTACAGCCAGGGAAACCGGAGACCTTGACTGAAGACTTGTATCCGGTGTTTTGAAAGATTCTACATATAGGGACAGGTGCGATATTTATTTGTAAATGACACCATTACGATAAGACGAAACATAATCGGACTGATCACCGTGGGGAAATTTCATGTAACGATATATGTATATATGAAATCATATCCCATCAGCCAATATTACCCTAACTGTTTGAGCATTCGTCAATCAGCGTACGTGGTTGTCTGTTCAGACGCTATTCAGCATCAGACATCAAGTGTGAAAACCGTTTACAAGAAGATATCACAACGATCATATAGCACAGAAACAGTAACGTAAATTATCGATAGGTTCTCAATGCATAGAAAAACAACGTAAACATAATATAAGTTAGAGGTAGAGAAACTCGAAAAAACTATAAACAATGGGTATATTCCCGAGCAATGGTATATTTGCAGAAGGTCGATTGTTGATAAAAAACCTTTCTTTATTACCGCTTTTGAACTATTTAATTACAGATTTAAGCTATGTTTGGTTTAAAAATACGAGGTTACATCCCAATTAGAACAAACACATGAATGTAAACATTTATTTCAATCTCTAAGAGTTACTTCCCCTGAATTGACTCTTTAACGATGCTCGTGCACACAAGTCGAGCCCAAGAAATATACCCGGTCACATTTCGGCCTAAATTCAGGCGACGTTACAAACGTTGTGGACACGATATGGGAGCGACAGGTGTAAACTATACCTACACGCCCGGCAGGGCGAGTCAAAGGTGACATTGTAGACATCTAATGTTGCTGAAAATCTTAATTATGTTTCATTGTTCGGGTCGATTCATTATAAGGCTGGATTAGGTTATGTCGTGGAGGGTTTCCGGGTTCATACTCCACCTGTGCGTGTGAATTGCTGACGCCTGGAGAAAAAAACTAAAAACAAATGAAACCAAATATCATGGCGTTTAAGAAACCGTAATAAATAAGGGCACGTAGAGTCAGATTAAGAGGTAATACTTCAGATTCTGCCATATGTTGCTTACATCGCACAGCGACAAGTTTAGAATAAAACACCATTTTGCTGCTAAATATTTCCTTTTTCTGTCGAGTAAAAGTTTGGTATTGTATAGCGGTTTTGGGCGATAATCGAAGAGAAACACCAAACAGTGCTCACCTGACAGTACGTTCTATTGACACACCGAATACCACACAAAGAAACAGTTTGTTGGAATATTATCTGCTACCCCAAAGGAATGTAGAGAATGCCTTGTTTAACATTGATCGTGTCGTAACAGGATTCCATATAGAAAGAAACGGAAACTGGATTGAGCAAAATTTCAAAATTCTATTTCGTCACAGAAATCATGCGATTTAAGCACATTCCAAAAAAGGAATAAAACTATATCTGATTACATCCACCACCGATACTTTATCAATAATATGTATGTGACCGAAAACAATTAATTCCAAAACATAAAACGGCTATAAAGGACACACATGATGAATGGTGATACGTGTTGCCTGCTGAGGTGTAGTAAAACCGTTCAGTTTCAGCGATCGCCCATTCAATAGCTAACATAATCATACTCTCCTGAAATTGTCTGGAATTGTATGTTGTAATCAAGAACTAGTTTTACTCATCCTGTCGACTTCCAAATCATTTTGCATGAAACACAAGGCAATCATTGTAAGATAAAACCGTTATCTTTCCATGTTACAATTGCCGATTTATTATCATCAAAGATTTAAATTTCGATTTCTTTGCTACCTTATCAGTGGGACAGGCGAATGATTTGCTTATCAAACCTAAGCAGATGTATGGGGTTGAAAACAAATCGATTGGTAGGCGAAGTCAGCTTCGCCCTAAGGCAGAAGATATTGGGCTTTGTTCTTACGTCAGTAAAGACCTTTGTCGTAAGCTTATTGGCGATTAAGTATGGCATAACGAAAATCAAGATTTCACGCTAGCCTACAAATTACTCTCTGATCAGATAGCAAAGGATTATTCTAACAACGCGGCAATCATTGCCGTAGATAGAGCGATTAAGGCAAACCAAATATAAATATTGACGTTTGCTAAAACCTATCTCCATCAATAATCTCTATTTTCGATTTTAGGTCAAATATAATGACGTCTTAAGATCAAACGCTCTAATTGAAGAGTAAGAGAGACTCAGATTGAGCAGGAAGATCTAGTCGATAAAGTAGGAAACATAATAGTGGAACCGGTTTGACGGAAGAAATCATTCCGTCATTCTGGTGGCTTTGATTGATTCGGAGTACCAATAAGTAACTGGTATTACCTGTACTGATTGTGGGGCTACAATGACGCGGACAGGTAAATTACACCAATTAGCGAACAAAGTCTGTATCTACCTGGGTTAACCTCGACTTCACCCCCCCAACACTTGTAGGAGGATCTCGGCCCCGCCTACTCCTCTGACAGAAACATTCATACTTGTAGTTAGCTTGATCACAGGCAGGCGGTCTCTTTACGAAACAATCTGTGCTGTGTCCTTCTGATCCCAACAGACGAAACACACAATTAGAGTTTCTGTTTATCAAACCAATTACGGCTTGAGATTTACATACTGTTCCTTTTCTTTTAAATAATCTATAACATACCCAGCTAATAGATCAAGTTTCAAGTTTATTTCTTACACTCCAGACACACATTTTTTATGTAACAGGAGGTCAATCATATGGTGGCATATTTCTGCCATCGAGTTGCCGTCCTACGACTTAAATACGTCGACATAATTCTAGATGACAATACTTTTGCCACACGAACTTCCTCATATAACACGATGGCCATTTCCCCGTGGCCGGTTGTTTGTTGAAACTAAACAATATTAAAAGCAATGGCCATTCCCAAGTCGCCGCCCACCGAGTAAGAACATTCGTAAGTATTGAAAATAAACTTGAGATTTCCAGATAACTACATCAAATAACAAAGGCAAATAGTGCGCATACTTGTGCGTGAACCCCGAGAAAAGCAACATATACAAAATACACACGAGACCTTGAGTAAACCGTCCCCTATTGTGACCAAGGATTTAAATGTTAAGAGTGCTGTACTTAGACGCTTTCTCATAAATCGCAGTAACGCATGCATAGTTGGCGGTACTAATACGTTTGTACGTAGGGATAAATGCAGAGAAACAAGTATTTCAACAATGATCCTACCCCTAACATTATTGATGCAATTCATATTTTAGCAAATGTTGTTACGTCGTTACAGTCCTATAACACAAATTGCTATTAATGACACAATAAAATTAAACCCAGTAGGGTTAATGTAAGTTTGTTAGCAATAACAATGTGTGTTATAGGACTGTAACAATGTTTGCTAAAATGTTCATAACTTGTATTAACATTTTGATTGAATAATTGTGCTTTGTTAAGTTTTTTGAACAGTTTCGAACAGCAAATCAAGTGATAACAACCAATGAAATTGATGACGTCACCATAGAGATTGAAGACGTCACAATAGCTACTACCGTATACGCTAGTCAAAATAAGGTACAATCCTTATGTAACAACATTTACCTCCACAATGCATTACAATGGAAGGATAATATGTAGAGCAAATGTAAATATAAGTGATGATTATGTAAGATATGTAAATGTGGTTGACGACATCTTATAACCAACTGATGAGAGTGGAGGTATTCGAAACAGATTTCTGCGCGGAAACATAAAATAAAGAGGGAAAACATACCAAAAAACAAATAGAAAGTCGATTTCGAAGCGGAGAAAAAAATGGACTTAAATGTTTAGCAAGTGGCGATCTAAATAGCTAAAACGGCAAAATATCCTACCGTCAGATCAGGAGGGATCAAACAAACCCATTTTGAGTAGTTCCCAGGCCCCGTTGGGTGCGACGGAAACAGTTACCAGTTTTCTGTACGTTGCTTTGTTTAAGCTTATTCGTTGCATATGGTAAATTTGTGATCCCAACCCACACACACCGCTAAAACAATAATGAATTTCAAGCTTCTGATGTACAGGATATAAAAATATGGGTATAGGACAAACAGTTAAGGGTACACATCCCCGTAAACGCCCATAAACAAAATTACATACAACACTTCTTTAACACTCCAGGTTCGGTTTTAATACATTATAATCAGGAATTTTTAAAAAAGGACTTATTATGTAGCTTCTTGAGCAGGTGCTTGCTGGTATCCGCCTAGAATAGTAAAGTTAGGATTCTGTTCCCGTAATGAGCATCACGAATCCCGCGCATCTGATGCCCTCACTCATACACAATAGAACACATGTCAGGTTTGGTCCGCTGAGGATCTGTTAGCATCCAGTAAACACGGCGGAATTTTTAACATGTTCTATTCATAATATTTCACAAAGCAAAATAAAAACTACACTTAATTCTATATATAGCTGTCTTGAAATGAGATTGATATAGTTCCTTTAGATTTATCATGTTCGTTCATGATATTATGAAATGAGTTTTTTTTTTGATACATCACATCATCACACACGTAAGCTGACAATTCTTTGATGTTAGGCATGACATTGCCTGTCACAATGGTCGAAACGGTTACCCAGCCGTACTTTCGTATGATTCGTTTATGGGTAGGAAACACTTCCTCCTCAAATACAAAACTAATAAAAAAAATGGCGGCAATTAGGTAGCACTGTTTCTTGTCGAACCTTGTCGTTTCACAGCCAATTAAGATTTCAAAGGAGAAGCACTGTCGAAGCTATTATGATACCAAGTCGGAGCAATCTTGGCTCTTCTCGACGTGAAATGAGGCGGAATTCAATTTCGGTCTAGAAAACGTTTGAAAGTTACAACGCCAGGAACGAATGTATACATAAAGATGTCAGTTTGGTGGAATTGGGCATGTTTCTGGTATAATTGACCATCTATTGAAATTGACCACTAAAAGGAAGATAAAAATATCGATTTTCTGTTAGTTATGTGAAGAAATCATCAGTAAGTACATACGGCGGTAGCCACTGTCACACGCTGGGATCTCCACCAAAACCCGTATTTCTTATGTTGTCTTTTCATTAAAATCATAAATATTATATTATAAGCAATATCGTTATCATGCTTTTGTTTATAATTTCTAATTCACAGATGTATACGATTTATATAAAGTACACTTAGCCATTCACATATTTAATCTATAGGGCGATCAAGACAAAACTTTATTAATCTGATAAGAGCACAAGGCTGAACTTAAAAAAATACTCCCATTCAATTAACCTTTCTGTCAATGTTAATTGTGCATCATTGATATTTTTGTTTGATGGAGATTTGTTCCTGGTCAGTTCCCTGCTGGGCCTCCGGTCAGTGCCCCATGGAGCCTCTGTCAGGTATTAATCGGTAGACAATTAAAATACTATAAACATTACGTTACGGAGCCAGCCTAGACGATATAGGAACGGAAGTTACGACCATGGCTCCCAGAAATCAATCAAAGATGACATCGATTACCTGACATCACACAAGGTCAAACCAATATTTAGACGATATGAAAACGCTAGATCGATAGCTCCCTTTGGTAAAGTGGGCCGTTTTGTTGCCGAGTTCTGCCTAGTCCCTGTAGCACGCTTTGATACTGTGGGCCGTTTTAAATTTGTTGCCGAGTTCTGTCTAGTCCCTGTAGCACGCTTCGGTACTGTGGGCCGTTTTGTTGCCGAGTTCTGTCTAGTCCCTGTAGCACGCTTTGGTAAAGTGGGCCGCTTTGTCGAGTTCCGTCTAGTCCCTGTAGCACGCTTTGGTACTGTGGGCCGTTTTGTTGTCGAGTTCTCTCTAGTCCCTGTAGCACGCTTTGGTACAGTGGGCCGTTTTGTTGTCGAGTTCTCTCTAGTCCCTGTAGCACGCTTTGGTACAGTACAGTGGGCCGTTTTGTTGTCTAGTCCTGTCTAGTCCCGGTAGCACGTTTTGGTACTGTAGATCGCTTTGTCGAGTTCCGTCTAGTCTAGGTAGCACGGTTTGGTACAGTGGGCCGTTTTGTTGTCGAGTTCTGTCTAGTCCAGGTAGCAAGGTTTGGTATTGTGGGCCGTTTTGCTGTCGAGTTCTGTCTAGTCCCGGTAGCACGGTTTGATATTGTGGGCCGTTTTGTTGCTGATCTGCTCTAGTAACGAAAAAAAATCTCCACCCTTAAAAAAAGGGAAGCAATAGTATTTTTTTGAGGTTACAGTAAACTTGTTCGAGTATATTTGGGTGTTACGAGGCGTGAGTTTGTTTGACTAGTAAGAAAATTAGATTAGGGAACATGAAAAGAAGAAAGGTTACTTGTACGGACGAAATTGTCTTTTTAATTATTATGTACGAAAAGAAACCATCAAACATTCATGATATCAAAAGTTAATTTACCGATTCTTACTACAATGGTTCTGAGGTAAACTCACTGATCGATCTACCTTACAAGGGAAGAGCTTAATCAACTAGAGTGTATCCACAGAGTCATAATCCACAGACGTGTTACTTCTGCTTGTCGTTGGTGAGCGTTATATATGCCAACAAAAGCGAAACGTTAATCTGTTTGTCCAGCTGCTCAACACTTGCACAACAATATAATCAAGACAGATACCCTATATATGGGAAAAGAAGCAATTTCGCTAACCGAGCAACGACCTTTGGCATTTCGTCGACTGATGGTAAATGGACTATAACAGGGCCATTGTTGAGTGTAAAACTATATTAGGGAGTCTCTGATAAACTGGAAAGTAAGCCTACGAAGTTAAGTAGATAACACCGAGTAAACGTATAGAGAACAAGCGTCTACTCGAGTCAGACCACGTACGTTCCGGGTCGCTTCAGACACCCGGAAGTTATCGTAGATCGACGTCATGCAGTTAGGAACTTTAGACTCGAGCACGTAAACAGCACGTGATCCGATAGCCCATTATAGCTAGTAACAAGAACGGTGGGTACATTGAACAATGAGCATACGTTTACGTGGTGCAGGGAAACAAGCAAATACAAATATGTTTAGTACTCATTTTTTCTCGCGCCATCACTTCCTTTTTAAAATTATAACACTCTTACTGATAAGGAGAAAAATTCACTTGAACGGAAGAACTTTTGAACTTATTACAAAAACCAAAAGCAGCTAGAAAATTGTTAAAAATTAATTGGATAAATTTCAAGCCCCATGGCTTGTTGTATGATGATACCCGAATGTAATCAACGCAGATGACGGAGTATCCAATCCAATGCATGATGCTCATTCTGTTCCGAATCCTAAGCCGAAGTTGGCCTAGTCGTGCTATTTTTAATGGCATTGATGGTGTTCCGCACTCTTACACACAAATACAATTAAACGAATGCTTGTTTTCTCGAAATTAGAATGAGACCAAAACGGCAAATCATTGTTACAGCGATATTTAAAACTAATTTCTGCCAAAACCAATTTTAACCCAACAGTTCAGAGCAAATCACCTTTGACATTATTTTCAGGTCGTGTGCATTTCCAAAATAATTCCATTAAAGAGTCAGGGAACGGACGAACTTATCCCACACTGACAGTTGTTGGATTGGACAGTTGTCCTTTTATACAGACAATTGTTGGGGTGGACAGTTGTCCTTTTATACAGACAACTGTTGGATATGATTTCTTTTATTTTTGTGGTATAGCGTTTCACTTATACATTTATTTGTCATTTTCTTATCACGGTCGTTGAGTCCTTTAATTTCAGTAGTGAATAGCTCCATGCATTTTTATCTTGGTGGTAAAACTTTTCACTAAAATTAATCGTTTCGTATCAACAGTCATTTTTAAGAGTACTTTTATATTTGATGTAAAATATTCCATGAACAGCTGCCTTTATATTTTATTGGTTACCCTGTAGGACTGCTTCTGTTGTTTGCGGTAAACGACCCACCAACTGTTGTCTTCCATGTTGACGGCCATAGTGCCTAGAGTGACGGTTATTTCTTCAAGGACCGATGAAGTAATCAAAGCTATTATATATATATATCCGTTGTCAACATGGCCCGGAAAGAATTTCCTGTTAACCAATGCCTTATGCCCGTTGCCAAAGAGTATTTAGGGGAAATGCATTAATTCTTTGGAAGGGTTTATAACGCAAAGCCTCCGGTACAAGACTTATCTAAGGCAATAAACATGAAACGAGTAAGGTTTATCAAAAATTTGCAAACAAAATATTCCCTAGTTGCATAAAGTCCAAAGTGATCAGACAATTATGAGGTTGGACGAGCACGGTCACACTAGTATAATTGTCCCCGTTGTTGTGCTCTGGTTTTAAATTAAGTAACCATGGAACCCGTGCAGGCAGGTAAGGTGTGGATGTCAGATCGAATGCAGCAAACGTGTGTACAAATGACAATAGGCACGTCATTTCCGCCAAGGTGTGACAGGAGTTTACACTTCCGCTTCTCAAGTTATGGTCCCCTTGGTTACCAAGAACAAAGAACCAGAAAACGCCATCACAAACACAATAACGCGAACACTGCATCCAATTTAGCTTCAGATTAAAATAAAAACAATGAGCTATAAACGAGAAAGACATTAGCCATGTAATCGAAATTAAAATTAGAAACAAGAAAATACATTTTCCGTCTTCAAGGTAAATGTAATCCCAGAACGGCAGTTTCTCTCCCAGTCTTTGTTTGATAACACGACTTACAGTAGATCAATCAGTTACAACGAAAATCCAATTATCATCACAAGAACCGTACAATACTAACTGAAATGCCAACATCGAATTGTACCCAAGAGTAAATGTTAGTTTTACGAACCTTTCAGCCGTAAGTAACTCGCGGATTGATTTGCCCACGTGACCTACATCTCTCCCAGTTTTGGATACATGGACCATCCTTCAGTATAAAGGCCAGACACCCTCGCTACATTAACATGAATAAAACAAAATCACCGACTTCGTTTATCACGACCCTGAGAGTACGACTCACGTGCAATCCCGTGTCACTGTATTCCTTCAGGGATATTTTCCCGCCATTTAATTAGACTAATGCATACACTATTGGCTCACACGTACCCAAACAACAGAATGGGGAGGGGGGCTCTTATCAATCGATACCGATAGCCACACGAGAAGTACTTCCGATACAACAAAAGTTTCACAAAAAGACATTGGTAGCCACGAGTTGAACAGGATATAACCTTAATTGACCCATATGACCGTAACGAAGGACACGATCCTATGAGACCGGTAACTAAGGAGATTCAATTAATAGGCGTAGTTAATGTACGTGTAAGAAAGATTGTGACACAGAGGGGTTTTGAGATAGAGTGTGACACATAGAGGTTGTGAGATAGAGTGTGACACAGAGAGGTTGTGAGATAGAGTGTGACACAGAGAGGTTGTGAGATAGAGTATGACACAGAGAGGTTGTGAGATACAGTATGACACAGAGAGGTTGTGAGATACAGTATGACACAGAGAGGTTGTGAGATAGAATGTGACACAGAGAGGTTGTGAGATACAGTATGACACAGAGAGGTTGTGAGATAGAATGTGACACAGAAAGATTGTGAGAAAGAGTATGACACAGAGAGGTTGTGAGATAGAGTATGACACAGAGAGGTTGTGAGATACAGTATGACACAGAGAGGTTGTGAGATACAGTATGACACAGAGAGGTTGTGAGATACAGTGTGACACAGAGAGGTTGTGAGATAGAATGTGACACAGAGAGGTTGTGAGATAGAGTGTGACACAGAGAGGAGGTGAGATACAGTATGACACAGAGAGGTTGTGAGATAGAGTGTGACACAGAGAGGTTGTGAGATAGAGTATGATACAGAGAGGTTGTGAGATAGAGTATGACACAGAGAGGTTGTGAGATACAGTATGACACAGAGAGGTTGTGAGATAGAATGTGACACAGAGAGGTTGTGAGATAGAATGTGACACAGAGAGGTTGTGAGATAGAGTGTGACACAGAAAGATTGTGAGATAGAGTATGACACAGAGGGGTTGTGAGATAGAATGTGACACAGAGAGGTTGTGAGATAGAGTATGACACAAAGAGGTTGTCAGATAGAGTATGACACAGAGAGGTTGTGAGATAGAATGTGACACAGAGAGGTTGTGAGATAGAATGTGACACAGAGAGGTTGTGAGATAGAGTATGACACCACAGACTGGTTGTGAGATAGAATATGAAACAGAGAGGTTGTGAGATAGAGTATGACACAGAGAGGTTGTGAGATAGAGTGTGACACAGAGAGGTTGTGAGATAGAGTGTGACACAGAGAGGTTGTGAGATAGAGTATGACACAGAGAGGTTGTGAGACAGAGTATGACACAGAGAGGTTGTGAGATACAGTATGACACAGAGAGGTTTTGAGATAGAATGTGACACAGAGAGGTTGTGAGATAGAATATGACACAGAGAGGTTGTGAGATAGAGTATGACACAGAGAGGTTGTGAGATAGACTATGACACAGAGAGGTTGTGAGATACAGTATGACACAGAGAGGTTGTGAGATACAGTATGACACAGAGAGGTTTTGAGATAGAATGTGACACAGAGAGGTTGTGAGATAGAATATGACACAGAGAGGTTGTGAGATAGAGTATGACACAGAGAGGTTGTGAGATAGAGTATGACACAGAGAGGTTGTGAGATAGAATGTGACACAGAGAGGTTGTGAGATAGAATGTGACACAGAGAGGTTGTGAGATAGAATGTGACACAGAGAGGTTGTGAGATAGAGTATGACACCACAGACTGGTTGTGAGATAGAATATGAAACAGAGAGGTTGTGAGATAGAGTATGACACAGAGAGGCTGTGAGATAGAGTGTGACACAGAGAGGTTGTGAGATAGAATGTGACACAGAGAGGTTGTGAGATAGAGTATGACACAGAGAGGTTGTGAGATAGAGTATGACACAGAGAGGTTGTGAGATACAGTATGACACAGAGAGGTTTTGAGATAGAATGTGACACAGAGAGGTTGTGAGATAGAATATGACACAGAGAGGTTGTGAGATACAGTATGACACAGAGAGGTTGTGAGATAGAGTATGACACAGAGAGGTTGTGAGATAGAGTATAACACAGAGAGGTTGTGAGATAGAGTATAACACAGAGAGGTTGTGAGATAGAGTATGACACAGAGAGGTTGTGAGATAGAATGTGACACAGAGAGGTTGTGAGATAGAGTATGACACAGAGAGGTTGTGAGATAGAATGTGACACAGAGAGGTTGTGAGATACAGTATGACACAGAGAGGTTGTGAGATACAGTATGACACAGAGAGGTTGTGAGATAGAGTATGACACAGAGAGGTTGTGAGATAGAGTGTGACACAGAGAGGTTGTGAGATAGAGTATGACACAGAGAGGTTGTGAGATAGAATGTGACACAGAGAGGTTGTGAGATACAGTATGACACAGAGAGGTTGTGAGATAGAGTATGACACAGAGAGGTTGTGAGATACAGTATGACACAGAGAGGTTGTGAGATAGAATATGACACAGAGAGGTTGTAAGATAGAGTGTGACACAGAGAGGTTGTGAGATAGAATGTGACACAGAAAGATTGTGAGAAAGAGTATGACACAGAGAGGTTGTGAGATAGAGTATGATACAAAGAGGTTATGAGATAGAGTGTGACACAGAGAGGTTGTGAGATAAAGTGTGATACAAAGAGGTTATGAAATAGAGTGTGACACAGAGGGGTTGTGAGATAGAGTGTGATACAAAGAGGTTATGAGATAGAGTGTTACACAGAGGGGTTTTGAGATAAGAGTATGACACAGAGAGGTTGTGAGATAGAGTGTGACACAGAGAGGTTGTGAGATAGAGTGTGACACAGAGAGGTTGTGAAATAGAGTATGACACAGAGAGGTTGTGACATAGAGTATGACACAGAGCGGTTGTGAGATAGAGTGTGACACAGAGAGGTTGTGAGAAAGAGTATGACACAGAGAGGTTGTAAGATAGAGTATGACACAGAGAGGTTGTGAGATAGAGTGTGACACAGAGAGGTTGTTAGATAGAGTGTGGCATAGAGAAGTTGTTAGATAGATTGTGGCACAGAGAGGTTGTAAGATAGAGTGTGACACAGAGAGGTTGTGAGATAGAGTGTGACACAGAGAGATTGTGAGAACGAGTATGACACAGAGAGGTTGTGAGATAGAGTTTGATACAAAGAGGTTATGAGATAGAGTGTGAAACAGAGGTGTTGTGAGATAGAGTGTGATACAAAAAGGTTATGAGATAGAGTGTGACACAGAGGGGTTTTGAGATAAGAGTATGACACAGAGAGGTTGTAAGATAAAGTGTGACACAGAGAGGTTGTGAAATAGAGTATGAAACAGAGAGGTTGTGAGATAGAGTATGACACAGAGAGGTTGTGAGATAGAGTGTGACACAGAGAGGTTGTGAGATAGAGTATGACACAGAGAGGTTGTGAGACAGAGTATGACACAGAGAGATTGTAAGATAGAGTGTGACACAGAGAGGTTGTGAGATAGAGTATGACACAGAGAGGTTGTGAGAAAGAGTGTGACACAGAGAGGTTGTGAGATAGAGTATGACACCACAGAGAGGTTGTAAGATAGAGTATGACACAGAGAGGTTGTGAGATAGAGTATGACACAGAGGGGTTGTGAGAAAGAGTATGACAAAGAGAGGTTGTGAGATAGAGTGTGACACAGAGAGGTTGTGAGATAGAATGTGACACAGAGAGGTTGTGAGATAGAGTGTGACACAGAGAGGTTGTGAGATAGAGTATGACACAGAGAGGTTGTGAGATAGAGTGTGATACAAAGAGGTTGTGAGATAGAATGTGACACAGAGAGGTTGTGAGATACAGTATGACACAGAGAGGTTGTGAGATAGAGTGTGACACAGAGAGGTTGTGAGATAGAGTATGACACAGAGAGGTTGTGAGATAGAATGTGACACAGAGAGGTTGTGAGATAGAGTATGACACAGAGAGGTTGTGAGATAGAATGTGACACAGAGAGGTTGTGAGATAGAATGTGACACAGAGAGGTTGTGAGATAGAATGTGACACAGAGAGGTTGTGAGATAGAGTATGATACAGAGAAGTTGTGAGATAGAGTATGACACAGAGAGGTTGTGAGATAGAGAATGACACAGAGAGGTTGTAAGATAGAGTGTGACACAGAGAGGTTGTGAGATAGAGTGTGACACAGAGAGGTTGTGAGATAGAATGTGACACAGAGAGGTTGTGAGATAGAGTGTGACACAGAGAGGTTGTGAGATAGAGTGTGACACAGAGAGGTTGTGAGATAGAGTGTGACACAGAGAGTTTGTGAAATAGAGTATGACACAGAGAGGTTGTGAGATAGAATGTGACACAGAGAGGTTGTGAGATAGAATGTGACACAGAGAGGTTGTGAGATAGAGTATGACACAGAGAGGTTGTGAGATAGAATGTGACACAGAGAGGTTGTTAGATAGAGTATGACACAGAGAGGTTGTGAGATAGAGTATGACACAGAGAGGTTTTGAGAAAGGGTCTGACACAAAGAGGTTGTGAGAAAGTGTCTGACACAGAGAGGTTGTGAGATAGAGTATGACAAAGAGAGGTTGTGAGATAAGAGTGTGACACAGAGAGGTTGTGAGAAAGAGTATGACACAGAGAGGTTGTGAGATAGAGTATGACACAGAGAGGTTGTGAGATAGAGTATGACACAGAGAGGTTGTGAGATAAGAGTGTGACACAGAGAGGTTGTGAGATAGAGTATGACACAGAGAGGTTGTGAGATAGAGTATGACACAGAGAGGTTGTGAGAAAGAGTGTGACACAGAGAGGTTGTGAGATAGAGTATGACACCACAGAGAGGTTGTAAGATAGAGTATGACACAGAGAGGTTGTGAGATAGAGTATGACACAGAGGGGTTGTGAGAAAGAGTATGACACAGAGAGGTTGTGAGATAGAGTGTGACACAGAGAGGTTGTGAGATAGAATGTGACACAGAGAGGTTGTGAGATAGAGTGTGACACAGAGAGGTTGTGAGATAGAGTATGACACAGAGAGGTTGTGAGATAGAGTGTGATACAAAGAGGTTGTGAGATAGAATGTGACACAGAGAGGTTGTGAGATACAGTATGACACAGAGAGGTTGTGAGATAGAGTGTGACACAGAGAGGTTGTGAGATAGAGTATGACACAGAGAGGTTGTGAGATAGAATGTGACACAGAGAGGTTGTGAGATAGAGTATGACACAGAGAGGTTTTGAGATAGAATGTGACACAGAGAGGTTGTGAGATAGAATATGACACAGAGAGGTTGTGAGATAGAATGTGACATAGAGAGGTTGTGAGATAGAATGTGACACAGAGAGGTTGTGAGATAGAATGTGACACAGAGAGGTTGTGAGATAGAGTATGATACAGAGAAGTTGTGAGATAGAGTATGACACAGAGAGGTTGTGAGATAGAGAATGACACAGAGAGGTTGTAAGATAGAGTGTGACACAGAGAGGTTGTGAGATAGAGTGTGACACAGAGAGGTTGTGAGATAGAATGTGACACAGAGAGGTTGTGAGATAGAGTGTGACACAGAGAGGTTGTGAGATAGAGTGTGACACAGAGAGGTTGTGAGATAGAGTGTGACACAGAGAGTTTGTGAAATAGAGTATGACACAGAGAGGTTGTGAGATAGAATGTGACACAGAGAGGTTGTGAGATAGAATGTGACACAGAGAGGTTGTGAGATAGAGTATGACACAAAGAGGTTGTGAGATAGAGTGTGACACAGAGAGGTTGTTAGATAAAGTGTGACACAGAGAGGTTGTGAGATAGAGTATGACACAGAGAGGTTGTGAGATAGAATGTGACACAGACTGGTTGTGAGATAGAGTATGACACAGAGAGGTTGTGAGATAGAGTATGACACAGAGAGGTTGTGAGAAAGGGTCTGACACAAAGAGGTTGTGAGAAAGTGTCTGACACAGAGAGGTTGTGAGATAGAGTATGACAAAGAGAGGTTGTGAGATAAGAGTGTGACACAGAGAGGTTGTGAGAAAGAGTATGACACAGAGAGGTTGTGAGATAGAGTATAACACAGAGAGGTTGTGAGATAAGAGTGTGACACAGAGAGGTTGTGAGATAGAGTATGACACAGAGAGGTTGTGAGATAGAGTGTGACACAGAGAGGTTGTGAGAAAGAGTGTGACACAGAGAGGTTGTGAGATAGAGTATGACACAGAGAGGTTGTGAGATAGAGTGTGACACAGAGAGGTTGTGAGATAGAGTATGACACCACAGAGGGGTTGTAAGATAGAGTATGACACAGAGAGGTTGTGAGATAGAGTATGACACAGAGGGGTTGTGAGAAAGAGTATGACACAGAGAGGTTGTGAGATAGAGTGTGACACAGAGAGGTTTTGAGATAGAATGTGACACAGAGAGGTTGTGAGATAGAATATGACACAGAGAGGTTGTGAGATAGAATGTGACACAGAGAGGTTGTGAGATAGAATGTGACACAGAGATGTTGTGAGATAGAATGTGACACAGAGAGGTTGTGAGATAGAGTATGATACAGAGAAGTTGTGAGATAGAGTATGACACAGAGAGGTTGTGAGATAGAGAATGACACAGAGAGATTGTAAGATAGAGTGTGACACAGAGAGGTTGTGAGATAGAGTGTGACACAGAGAGGTTGTGAGATAGAATGTGACACAGAGAGGTTGTGAGATAGAGTGTGACACAGAGAGGTTGTGAGATAGAGTGTGACACAGAGAGGTTGTGAGATAGAGTGTGACACAGAGAGTTTGTGAAATAGAGTATGACACAGAGAGGTTGTGAGATAGAATGTGACACAGAGAGGTTGTGAGATAGAATGTGACACAGAGAGGTTGTGAGATAGAGTATGACACAGAGAGGTTGTGAGATAGAGTGTGACACAGAGAGGTTGTTAGATAAAGTGTGACACAGAGAGGTTGTGAGATAGAGTATGACACAGAGAGGTTGTGAGATAGAATGTGACACAGACTGGTTGTGAGATAGAGTATGACACAGAGAGGTTGTGAGATAGAGTATGACACAGAGAGGTTGTGAGAAAGGGTCTGACACAAAGAGGTTGTGAGAAAGTGTCTGACACAGAGAGGTTGTGAGATAGAGTATGACAAAGAGAGGTTGTGAGATAAGAGTGTGACACAGAGAGGTTGTGAGAAAGAGTATGACACAGAGAGGTTGTGAGATAGAGTATAACACAGAGAGGTTGTGAGATAAGAGTGTGACACAGAGAGGTTGTGAGATAGAGTATGACACAGAGAGGTTGTGAGATAGAGTGTGACACAGAGAGGTTGTGAGAAAGAGTGTGACACAGAGAGGTTGTGAGATAGAGTATGACACAGAGAGGTTGTGAGATAGAGTGTGACACAGAGAGGTTGTGAGATAGAGTATGACACCACAGAGGGGTTGTAAGATAGAGTATGACACAGAGAGGTTGTGAGATAGAGTATGACACAGAGGGGTTGTGAGAAAGAGTATGACACAGAGAGGTTGTGAGATAGAGTGTGACACAGAGAGGTTGTGAGATAGAATGTGACACAGAGAGGTTGTGAGATAGAGTGTGACACAGAGAGGTTGTGAGATAGAGTATGACACAGAGAGGTTGTGAGATAGAGTGTGATACAAAGAGGTTGTGAGATAGAATGTGACACAGAGAGGTTGTGAGATACAGTATGACACAGAGAGGTTGTGAGATAGAGTGTGACACAGAGAGGTTGTGAGATAGAGTATGACACAGAGAGGTTGTGAGATAGAATGTGACACAGAGAGGTTGTGAGATAGAGTATGACACAGAGAGGTTTTGAGATAGAATGTGACACGGAGAGGTTGTGAGATAGAATGTGACACAGAGAGGTTGTGAGATAGAATGTGACACAGAGAGGTTGTGAGATAGAATGTGACACAGAGAGGTTGTGAGATAGAGTATGATACAGAGAAGTTGTGAGATAGAGTATGACACAGAGAGGTTGTGAGATAGAGAATGACACAGAGAGGTTGTAAGATAGAGTGTGACACAGAGAGGTTGTGAGATAGAGTGTGACACAGAGAGGTTGTGAGATAGAATGTGACACAGAGAGGTTGTGAGATAGAGTGTGACACAGAGAGGTTGTGAGATAGAGTGTGACACAGAGAGGTTGTGAGATAGAGTGTGACACAGAGAGTTTGTGAAATAGAGTATGACACAGAGAGGTTGTGAGATAGAATGTGACACAGAGAGGTTGTGAGATAGAATGTGACACAGAGAGGTTGTGAGATAGAGTATGACACAGAGAGGTTGTGAGATAGAGTGTGACACAGAGAGGTTGTTAGATAAAGTGTGACACAGAGAGGTTGTGAGATAGAGTATGACACAGAGAGGTTGTGAGATAGAATGTGACACAGACTGGTTGTGAGATAGAGTATGACACAGAGAGGTTGTGAGATAGAGTATGACACAGAGAGGTTGTGAGAAAGGGTCTGACACAAAGAGGTTGTGAGAAAGTGTCTGACACAGAGAGGTTGTGAGATAGAGTATGACAAAGAGAGGTTGTGAGATAAGAGTGTGACACAGAGAGGTTGTGAGAAAGAGTATGACACAGAGAGGTTGTGAGATAGAGTATGACACAGAGAGGTTGTGAGATAGAGTATAACACAGAGAGGTTGTGAGATAAGAGTGTGACACAGAGAGGTTGTGAGATAGAGTATGACACAGAGAGGTTGTGAGATAGAGTGTGACACAGAGAGGTTGTGAGAAAGAGTGTGACACAGAGAGGTTGTGAGATAGAGTATGACACAGAGAGGTTGTGAGATAGAGTATGACACAGAGAGGTTGTGAGAAAGGGTCTGACACAGAGAGGTTGTGAGAAAGTGTCTGACACAGAGAGGTTGTGAGATAGAGTATGACACAGAGATGTTGTGAGATAAGAGTGTGACACAGAGAGGTTGTGAGAAAGAGTATGACACAGAGAGGTTGTGAGATAGAGTGTGACACAGAGAGGTTGTGAGAAAGAGTGTGACACAGAGAGGTTGTGAGATAGAGTATGACACAGAGAGGTTGTGAGATAGAGTATGACACAGAGAGGTTGTGAGAAAGGGTCTGACACAGAGAGGTTGTGAGAAAGTGTCTGACACAGAGAGGTTGTGAGATAGAGTATGACACAGAGAGGTTGTGAGATAAGAGTGTGACACAGAGAGGTTGTGAGAAAGAGTACGACACAGAGAGGTTGTGAGATAGAGTGTGACACAGAGAGGTTGTGAGAAAGAGTGTGACACAGAGAGGTTGTGAGATAGAATGTGACACAGAGAGGTTGTGAGATAGAGTATGACACAGAGAGGTCGTGAGATAGAGTATAACACACAGAGGTTGTTAGAAAGATTTTGACACAGACTGGTTGTGAGATAGAGTGTGACACAGAGAGGTTGTGAGAAAGAGTATGACACAGAGAGGTTGTGAGATAGAGTGTGACACAGAGAGGTTGTGAGAAAGAGTGTGACACAGAGAGGTTATGAGATAGAGTATGACACAGAGAGGTTGTGAGATAGAGTGTGACACAGAGAGGTCGTGAGATAGAGTTTAACACAGAGAGGTTGTTAGAAAGATTTTGACACAGACTGGTTGTGAGATAGAGTGTGACACAGAGAGGTTGTGAGATAGAGTGTGACACAGAGAGGTTGTGAGAAAGAGTGTGACACAGAGAGGTTGTGAGATAGAGTATGACACAGAGAGGTTGTGAGATAGAGTATGACACAGAGAGGTTGTGAGAAAGGGTATGACACAGAGAGGTTGTGAGATAGAGTATGACACAGAGAGGTTGTGAGATAGAGTATGACACAGAGAGGTTGTGAGATAGAGTGTGACACAGAGAGGTCGTGAGATAGGAGTGTGACACAGAGAGGTTGTGAGATAGAGTATGACACAGAGAGGTTGTGAGATAGAGTGTGACACAGAGAGGTCGTGAGATAGAGTATGACACAGAGAGGTTGTGAGATAGAGTATGACACAGAGAGGTTGTGAGATAGAGTATGACACAGAGTGGTTGTGAGATAGAGTATGACACAGAGAGGTTGTGAGATAGAGTGTTACACAGAGAGGTTGTGAGATAGAGTATGACACAGAGGGGTTGTGAGATAGAGTATGACAGCGCGACATGCCTTTTGTTGTGAGAAAGAGTTTGATTACCGGCATAGAGTAAAACACAATATAAGATTACTTGATAGGATTCAAGTCAAATGTACATACATGTAGTTATATTAGATAAAAAATAGTTTACACGGATGTTATCAAAAATTAGCTGTAGTATTGGAGCGGAGTGGAGCAATTTTAAAGAATAATTGACGAAGTTGTCAAAATGGATTTTTATATTTTCTTTTAAATCGAATTGAAATATTAACGTTATTATTTCATCCACAGGTACACACACACAGAGGTTAGATCTCCGATACGACGCTGATTAGTTAAATATGTAGTAACTTCAAAGGAGACTATGTAAACGACAGTATCACAGCAACCAACCAAAACCACAGCATTGTCCGGGGGAAGTGAACCCAACAGCCATTACCGAAAACTGGGCAATTGTCGCGATCTAGTCTGTTGGCTTCACTTTGACAAGCCGTGTGCTATGGCGTAAAACCTGGTATTTCGTGCCGTAACAATCACTTATAAACTCTAATGTCGATGATGAGGGGGCGCGGTACTCACCAAACTCTCCCACCCGGCTTTATAAACCTGATACACCCGGTCACCTTACATCGACCTCTGGTGCGCATGGCTGAATTTACTTGAATAATCAAATCATGTTTATTACTTTCTTATGTAGGGTTTGATTCAGACGGGAAAATAATTATACGGAAATTTCGGGTGCCATTTCGTAACTTAATTAACGTCGTAAAATCTGTGCGGATTATTAGGATGGTTCTTTTCAATTTAATGAATGCCTATAAGATTTTTACTAGCTTGCAACACACGTTTTTTGAAATCTATACTTAAATTTTTTTTCGGGACCGAAAATTTAATTATGCAAACGAGTATAGCACAATAAACGATCGGGAGACTTTGGTCGAATCCTGTTTCCAGTATTTACATGTTAATTGAAATGTTATGAGATAACGCATTATCTTGTGTGTTTATGGTTTTAAAAATACAGCCGTTCTGCACACCCTAGTAACCGGCTTCTCCAGTTTCTCAAGAGACAAAGGGAATTAGGGCACCACTGGAGCGACAAGAATGCTTCAACACGCTGGATAGACACGGGTCGCTCAGCGACTGCAACTCCGAAATTCAATTTAGGCGAATTCCTTTAATAAATTAAATCATAGAGTTCCATCGTCAATACAAATAGTCCTGAAATATCATTTGGTTTGATTGGAATCTGATGAAGAACTCTTCAAGCGTTTAGTCTATTGACACTTTCATGAAGTAGGTTACCCGAGTTTTACGTGATTAGGGTGTATGAGGACGTGTATCCATAATGTCTTACCTTCAATCAAGTTACCGTTGTGAAGCGTCTGTAACCAAATTTATGTATACAAATACTAAGTATATGCATGTATTATGCAATTTCTGTAGTAAGTCCACACGTTTTATCAAAAGAAAACTTTTGTTCATACGACTCATCGCATACCGATAAGAAACATTTTCAATACTAAACTTCTTTTAATACATGTACATGTACTTGCTAATTTTCGTAGAGTACAAATTCCTATGACGATTACCAAGTTCAAGATGCCGTAATTGTGACTTCTTTTATTTAATTCACAATGAACGATATTATACTAGGTTTACTTTGGGTTGGTTTTATTTCTATTAACGCCCTACTTAAGTCATTGTGAGGAGGTATTCGTACCTTTTGGTGTCAGCGAACGTGTGCCGAAGACTGGGTATGTTGGCGTATTTGTCTCCAGACCTAACGCCGACTTACATATATACCTCTGTACCAAAACGTGCTCTCAATCTTTTGTTTGCAAATTGATCAGCAGCTTCTTTCCAACGAAAAACGCCAGAAGGAAATCTTAACTGTCCCAAGACATGACACCACGGGTGTTCACAGAGGAGGCTAAATACAAATAAACCAACGACAGCAAAGAAAAACTAAGATAATTTTTATTCCAATTAAAACATGAAAGTTCAATTAAAGGGTGGTTTGTAGCCGATATATTCTGCATGTAGACTGGTAATTACCGTCTATGGTGACTTATAGCCGTGTTAACCCGGAAGGTTAATTGGGAAGGTGAACTCCCCCTTAGACCTGCTGTGGTGGAAATGAAGCTCCCTCCACGACTTTATAATACTCGGTATGAGAACACGGTGTAATTAAAGGGTTATTTCACTCCGAGCGTCAAAGTAATTAAGGCAGTTCTCAGACATAGGTTATATAAATATTATATGTTTATATATTTCGGTCGGTTTCTGGGTTTTTTCCCCTTAAAATTTACCAGTTTTTTTTGTTTTGTTTTCGTGTGTGTTTTTTTAATCAAATACATTGACCTATTTTGTGGTTTTAGGTATTTGAACTTGTTCATATTTTTAGATCTATTATCTACCTTGAATATGTACAATTTTTTTTCCTTATAAATCATTGTAACGGTTTGGAAAACATCATCTGTAGATCATTAAGGTCGGACAACAGCATTAAGAACTATTGCAAGAAACACCAGTTTCCTATTGCCGTTAATTTGTTGCGTTATTCATTTATTTCCATTCACGAACGTTAACCATTCAGAGAAATACGACATTAAGAGACAAAACTGTCATCGTATCTTCTAAGTAATCTTTTACGACAACAGGAATGAAATTCCTATGAAAAGATATGGCCGTTACCAGCCTACCGCGATGGCACGCTACCTTGTTCTATCTGTCGGTAGAACGTCGTAGTGACGGCTAACAGGAATGGCGGTTCCCGATCGTATGGAACTGTTCATCTGTCAGGTATACAAACCAGCACTGTTCTCTCCATCAGATAGACGAACTAGCGTCTGGCTACTTCCTTTCTCTCTTATCTTTCGCACAAAAACAAATAACATGCAACACTTCCGTTTGTCCTTGGCTAAACTTCCTTTGTGATAGCAGATAAATGAGATAGTATTGTTAGTATGCTGTGTTTGTCAGAACGATTCCCCGTCATACTGACACCAACACACGTCTGTTAGAGTAGTTAGGATTCAGGTTTGGTGTATTCACGCCCGGCCGTATGTTTGATGTTTTTTTCAATCATCTAAAGACATCTTACTCATCCACATTGATCTAAACAGTCATGTACTTTGTAACAATATAAATTTATTCAGTTATTGATTAGTTCACACCTGTGTGTCCAGGTATATAAAGTGATTAAGAAGCACATGCTTGGTGCTCACCTGATACACCGTGTCACTCCCAAACGCTGGCGTCGTCAATTACCTAACGGACGCCCAGATAGTTGTTGCAATTTGTTGTTAAAAAGATGCAATGACAACTGTACAAGTATAATTCTGCATAACTGCTTATTTCTTATAACATGTATTTCTATAAATGACTTCCGATAAGACGCGAACAACTGTTTAAATATCACCGATAAAATCCGAGGAGACACGGATAAACCGCCAAACGTCAAAGATATATAAAAGGTCCGAGGAGACACGGACAAACCGCCAAACGTCAGATACATTTTAATAATTAAGTAATAAAAGAATATTTATTTGTTATTATTACACAATTAGTTCTTACAATATTTAAAAATGTACTTCAATCTAAACAAAAACTTATCAATAGATATTCCTTCCATTTTTCAATATACTTGATTGTTAATTGGTAAATAAATATAAAAAATCTGTTAATAGTACATATTAAATGAAATATAAGACATCAAAACTGTTAGATAAATAATAATTTTCTATTTTATTTATGTCCTGTATGCAAGAAAGTTTTGGGAACAACTCTAACAGTAATTACAATGTTTTCATAATTTGTAGTTTTGAAATGAAAGAAAGAAGGTTGTTTCAGAAAGATAACTACATGAGATTCAAATATATCTATTAAAGTTATAAATATATTTACAGTCTACACTGATATTCACTCGATAACCATTGTACTGCAAACTAGTGTTATTTTCCAATAACTATACTTGAGAACGTGCAAAATTTCTATGACGTCGACTACAATGCATGAGGGCGGAGCTAAGCAAATTATCCCGTTCGAATCACAATTGTATGACGTCATCAACAATGACATGGGGGGAGTAGCTACCGCTTATGCAAATTTCATGCCGTTACATTTATTGAACTGTTTTCACGTTTGTAAGTTTTGAAATGAAATAATGTCTGCAGATGGGGCTAAATTGAACAGAAAAATTATGAACCATTTACAGGAAAATACTGTAAATATAAGAATTAACCTTTGATTTTGTTTAGTTTATGAGATCATAAATCCAATGGAGCAGTCGGTAAATTTAACGTAAACGCTTCGCGTTTACGCAATTTACCTCGTGCTCCATTGGATTTATGATCTCATAAACTAAACAAAATCAAAGGTTAATCCTTAAATAAACTAATGATGGAAGGCTAGTTTCTAAGTACTAGCAGACGGCACAGGTGAAGTACAGGTAAGAATCACAGGTAGATGGGACTGCCCATTTACCTGTAGGGGTATTTGACCTATATGGGGTTCAGGGGTGTCGTCTCACGTAGCATACATTTGGCATTTTCCTATATACAGGTAAGGTGTTGGGTGTATGCTAAGTGAGATTTTGTGTCAGGTAGAGAACAATAGGATTTAATTACAGGTAAACTATAGTCTGTATCATATAGTAACTATCTTACCTAATATACTTAATGTTACCCCGAATCCTATAGTATATATTGTGAATTGGGTTGTTTCCCATCTAAATATTACAGGAAATTATGAATATATTTATTGTGAGTATTGCAAGAAATGAAAAAAAACTCAAGAAATTGAGAGTATTTAGAGTAGAAAATGTAGAAGAATTGTGTTCCCCGAGTAATTATACTTATAAGAAGCTATTGAATTAAGAAATTGATAACTAAAGCAATTGTATAAGATTTACATTTTTTTCTGTTTTGTAGTGTTGTATCATAATTTTGTTGAGAGATTGACCATGAGACCAAAAGTATATAGTACATGTATATGATTTAAATTGAAACACAGATATAAACATACCCAGTATACATATTCATAAAGTATGACACTTTCATTACCTATACTTTAATTTGGTTACGATCCACCTACTGTTCCAGATTTATGGACAAATTTTATTAGAAAATTTCAGTAAAACACTGTACATTGTAGAACCAACATTGGATAGCCTTGCCTGCCACCTATAGAGATTTTTGTTTAAATCACAAAAAATAACTTTTCATTGGTTCTTAGTGGACATTCATGTCATATTGACACATCTAGTTTTAAATTAATTATGCATCTGATCTTCCTAGTATTCTTTTTTCTTTATTGCCCGCTTCACATTTGTATGTAGCTCATCATAAAAATATTGTATGATTTTTCACATTGAACACATATCCGTTCGGTTAATAAGTTTGATTATAAAACTATTCGTTTAAATATAACTCTCTAAATATCTACTTTACGGTTCAAAGCGTATTATCTTTTGGAAGCGCATCATTAGACATTTTAAATCTTTGTATCTGTATGTTCATGATTCTGAAATACTAAGATATATTTTCATAAAGGATGTCATTGAGTTAATAAAGAAAATACAATATTTAATAGTCATTTAATGTTTGACTAATTGAGGTTAAATTTGATCATTTGATCATTACGAAATGACAAGGTATTAATTTTTGAATTGTGTTTCATAGGCCATTATCTGGCAGGATTTACTGGATTTTTATTCCTTCTACATGTAACTCTTTTGCATTCAATACTTTAATGCAATAATTTAATGATATAACATATAATTCATTGCTATATTATTACCTAAGTGTACAATGCAAAGAAACTTTTGCAAAGTATACTTTAATAACATATTTTTCAACTTTATAAACATTTACAAAATGGTGCTCCATTTTATTACAAAGATATTAGTATTTACATTTTAATTAACAAGGCATTTTTCAAATGTATGCTAGGTGAGACTAAACCGGTTCAGGGTGTAGTGCACTACTAGTTTACCTTTAGTTTAAATGTAGTGCACTACTAGTGCACTAGGTGTAAAGGTTAGCTTACACTCAACTGTATATAAAAGGTCCGAGGAGACATGATCAGATCGCCATTAACATCGTCAAATCAACACTACAAACCGTCTTTTGTCGACCACGTGCGAATAATTTTTCAGCAGCTATGGGGATCGTTTTGTTTCTCTTGTATACGTCTATATTAAAGGGGGTGAATTAACGTCTAACCGTCAGAAGAGCCGGTTAGATTTCATGAGTTGAAAATGTTTCATATCACTGTCTGACATGTTGATTCGTTGCTAAGCAGCTTAAATTTCCCTTAGCAACAGTGATGGGGATTGATCTTTCCGAGGCAAGTTTATGGCGGCCTGATTTTACCTTTTTATTGTTCCGATACTAAACTTTCCCGTTATCATTTTATTGTAAAATGGCGTTTTGAATACGCTAGACAGATATATTACTATTTTATTAATTAACGATAACGATTAAACATTTGTGTAGCAAGTGCCATCAAGGATTTATTGCTTCACGAACTAGATATAGGCCATCTAAAATAAGAACATTTTAGCAAATATAAAATTCAGATATTGATTAAATCACACCTGTGTGCCCAGGTATACAATATTAATTAGCAAACACGTGCTAGATGTAACGTGATACATCATGGTACTCTACAGTGTTGTTCGGCGTCTTATTCACTTGATGGAATTCAACGTTTACGAGTGCAAAGTGAGAATATTATTCCGCAAGACATGACGTGTATGTGTCCAGAGGCACCTTCATACATGTTCAGTTCCCGATATACCTTCTCAACATCCTATCCCCCGTGCTAACACAGTCACGTGACATCTTATACCTCCACGTCAGTACCGGATATGACAGCTCCAACAACTGTAGACAGTACTAGTGCACTGAGTCTACACACACTTTGAATTCCACATAACGACACAACTAATGTGTCAACGGAAGGTTAACGTGGCATATCGTAATTCCATTTCGTAGAACGATTTGATCCAAAGATCCCAATAAATACCACTTGTTTTCCTTTAAAGAAAATCTTCAAGAAATTCTGACAAATATTTCAGAGCACTAGATCTCGTAATAGCATAGAAAGGACACAAATAAAATTCAGTCATGCTAATGGAAAAAACGTATCTTGTATGTACAGATTGGGGAAAAGAATATTATGACCAGAAGAACTAGACGAGACTGTCTCAGGTTACACAGATGCCTCGTTTTGTGTCTTTTGCAAGAAGGACATCAGCTTCCACAATTGGTTGTCACAATATAGACGAGGTAGGTCAGCGTCTTTATCATAAACGGGTCTCTTGAAAGATTGTGATACTGATGTATGATTAGAAAGTATTTCATCTTTCGAAAAATCGGTTCATGCGTCAGTACGATTACCATAGTTACCAAGCTGTTCTTTTTGCAAACAATAAAATCAATGCAATTGTTTGTTATCGTGTAGGTTGTTGAATGGTGTTCGAACATCGGGGTTTAAGAAATATCGACTTGTGTTCAGTTTTCAATTTGTATCGAAAACCACTTATTCTTTTTTGGATAGAACCTGTTCGGTTTGGTATTAATTTTTTTATTGTATGTTTCCCGGTCTATTTTAGCTGGGTCTGAGGACACCCGGATATTGAAGTCTCGCTCTGCATCTCGACTATATATGGACATGCGCAGTCGTAAATCATCGGAAGTGAAAGATTGATATAGTGTGTGTATACGGCTTTGGTTTGTCTGATTGGATAAACAAACGTCAGAAACGATTCTATATACAGAATAACAAAAAGGCGCCTGCACAAAGTAAAGGAAATTACAAATGTAAGAAAACTGAACTGTAGTGATACAATCTCCTGGAAGGCATGTAACAAGTCTCGTGTGACGAGAGAATGTGAGAGAGAACATTGACGTGCAAACGAAACTCCAAAGAAACACCTCACGGTCTGATTAGCATCGAGATAGTTGAACAGGATATAGATAGCTCAGTGCTTGAATAACTGTTAAGTACCAAATATATATGATCTAAAATCCTGAAATTACATAAAGCAATTAACAATGAATGTGTGACGAAAGATAAGGGTGTTTTATAGGTGTGGTTTACTGCTACTCCCGACGCCATTACGTGGAATACCTCACACTGCCGTTACCACCCTAGACACTGCACATAATAAACACTGAACACATGCTGCCGGCAGTTGGGATTACTGATAAACATGCATACATGGATGCAAGGTCTTCTCTAAATCGCGATTATATATCCAAATTGCCAATGTTGTTATGGCCTCATAAACCTATTTCATTTCGAATATTCATATTTTTTAAATGTTTAAATTTGAGATACAAAAAAATAATTTAAAAATTACAGTTAGTTGGCTACCTGTTTACACACGAGAAAACAGCAACAAAACAAGAAAAATATAGTTCCATTTCAGTTAATCTATTAAAATCGTATATTTTATCATCTTCATTTGACACTTTCTTTAAGCTTTGGAATCTAGGAAACTATGTTTTGAATTCAATTTTATTAGCATAACACATTGCGCCATTTGTTAACTATTTTACAGTAATGAGGTCACCTGTGTTATGCAAGAATGAATGTTTGTTATGCAAGAATGAATGTTACTTTTGCCAATGGGTCCAGGCACCAAGCATATATTAAGTCTGGTCCCGAATCTGTCACAGCGATTCTACTCAGTAGCATCTTATGTCTAAGGAGACAATCACAACATCTCGTTTATTCCTGGTGTTGACGCTGAAAAGAACAAAATGTAAAGATAAATGAAAAGAACAATAGCTTTGTAGCCCTGCAATAGAGTAAACTAGTTGTGCTGGCAATCGAACGATAAACTTAATATAAAAAGTCCCTCTCAAATACTACAATAAACAGTCCCTCTCGAATACTTCAATAACCAGTCCCCCTTGAACGCTACAATAACAGTAATATTACTCGTTCAATACAACACCGACTTATCACGTGGTCATGTGTGACGTAGGTCCCCTAGACCCCCCCCCCTCCCGTTGTATTTGGGCCGTATGCTGTAAGGAGACACTTATTAAGCCATATCCACGTTATTAGCTATCAAACCGTTCTGACTTCTATTTGAACTCCGCTCCAACAAAACCATGTCGATCAATTTGATGTTTGTATTATGAGCGGCATTACAAGCTACAACAGGTTAAGTCTGGCGTATAATTTTGTTAATACTTACAATATATCAAACGGTAAACTCAATACACTGCAATTTGTTCCCAAGCCACGTGACCGCAAACTCCAGATGTTCAGACAGGAAAGAAGACGTAGACTGACACAGAACCGGGTAAAAAAAAGTCAGAGAATACCGAAGCGTTAACAAAACGATAATTCGAAGTCAAAATTGATTAAAGTAGAGGCAAAATATGACAAAGGAAAATTTTACATAGAAACCCTTATAAAACTACAAGAGAACAAGACAAGGTGTTTATAAAGAGTAAACGTCTTTTGCTTCATCGACGACACCTGCCGTGTAAATCTAGATCAAACTCCAAGTAAATATCATGGCCTCAAAGTGAGGACCGAGGCATAATTGCCAGTAGAAGCTAAAATAAGAACGAGATGATGAAGCGTCAACTCCAAATACCAAATAGGACTGAAATGTAACGCGGCACAACATACCACCAAAGGCAAGAAACTGTGTCATGAAGAGGAAGGCCTCTGAAAAATGAGGGTTTTCCTGCACATGTAACGACGTCAATTAACTGTCAAACAAGGATTATGGAAGGAACATGTAATTCGGATACCAACTATCAAAGTCCCACCGACATTGAAATTCGAATTTCGATAAATCTCGCCTTATGGACTGAATACTGCTGGTTAGACGTAAACAAATATTACGGATAACCTACAGCATACTAGTGAAACTGAAACCATGTGAACACACACCAAGATCCTTACACGAGATCGCACGTGCTGTTACTTGTGGGGCCCTATCTCTGTCGTTTAGTGAGTAACATGTTATGCTGAGAGGCTACCAACGTATTTGTTGTCTGGTGGTAAGGACATTATCGTACACTTGTTGTCCTGTGGTAAGGATATTATCGTAGTTGTCCGGTGGTGTAACGATGACCTGTGGCGTGGAGATGAATATGTGGCACTGACGCTAAATATAACCTTGTTACAACAATGGCGTTTAGCGTTTGTTGACCTGACCTTGCCCTTTACAATGACCTGCCAATAATAACAGTGCACGAGACGCACGTGCGGCTAAAGTAGAACGCACACCATGTCTTACACTAGTTACGATATCTTTTATTCTGACATATGTTAGCCAGACCTTTAAGTTATGCGCTTTAACTTTGACACTTAACCTATGTATCAGGCTTCTCCACCTATGTCACTCTATCTAGTTTCACTGCGTGCAATAAGTTTACCAGTTGATCGGTAGCACAAGGAACGATATAGATGTATGGACGATTGTAACATCTACTTGTGTACCAATAGTAAAGCTAAGACTGCGGTAAGACGTCAGACACGTGTGAACGGAAGGAACAGTTATTTTAGATTATTTGTAAACATTCGTGTTGGTTTAGGCCTACAACACTGAACACAACCTGTATTTGTTCGTAAATAAAGTTGTCCTATTGCTAATCAAACCAACCCACAAACCAACATGCCACTACCCCGTATTTACAAACAGACCGAATCGTGCCAAATTAAACATACTCTCCTCACAGATCAGGGCCGGATTAGAAAAGGTCTGTGTGTACACTCAAATAGCAAATATAAAGTTGGATTATATAAAAACCCGCGTGGATGAGATGGTTATATTTCCAATAAAGCAAATTGCACTTCATTCATGGTACACACTTAAATCGGTTTTCAGAATTGATTGTAAACGTCAAGGTTTTTAAAATTGTACTCATCTATGCAAAACATTTAGAAAAAATATTTTCGGAAACAGAAACTGGTAAACAGTCTATTACGAAAAGAAGCAAAATAGTCATAACTTTCCATCCATCACTGCTAATCAACTAACTGCCTTTCATAGTAATAACAAATATTTATGTTAATCATGATTCGGTAATGAGACGAATAATTACACCTGTAAAAATGCTAATAAATGAAACACCTGTTTGAACATTTGTTTATTAATCATAAGATTATCTGCATTCCTAAAGGCCGGAGAGAGTGAAAACACGTGCACAAAAGGTTCTCCATCAGATGTGGACTGAATCTCCAGTAGAAGGACATCTATAATAACGAGTAGAACCTCTGTATATTCATGTTATGTTTGGTTTCGTCTGTCGGTATGGTGTTGTCTGACGAGTGCCCCTGAGCAAGTCTAGATATTGGAAATAGTTCGGGCCGGCCAACACCAGACAATAAAACCAGTTATCAATATTTTATCGTGTAACAGTCACCGCAGCATTATTGCCATTTGACACGTAAGATTGTATACACAGTTAATGAAGTATACATTCACTGGCCTGTAACACTTAAAGCGTTTAAAGGAACCATAATTCTGTAGCCTCGATATGATGACGAGGCTCCACTGTTGTTAACTGACTTTGCCCCATTATATCATCAAATCTACTTGGAAGGCGCACTCTTCAATTCCGGATACGTTTTTGAAAAATATAACTTTCAATTTTGCGTACATTATTGTCCTATTCTATCAATGTATCCCGGCACTGGTATAAATACTACAACACTTCTACTATAAGGAGAGCCAACCCGACGAGAACTATTCGACAGCAGCTCTCTCCGACATTCCACGTGCAGCAGAATGATGGTCGAAGTAAAAGAATCCCTACAAATGGAATATCGCACCACTCCTTTACATAGATCATGACAAAAGACAACTTTAACGCTCATTTGAATACTCTTTTGGTGCGCTCCTTACATTTATCAGTCGTCTAAAGCTTTTAACAATCGGGCGGCAATGTGAAGGAGAAGCCCGACAATGCTCGACACATACCGATATTACAGTGAGCACCACTCGCGGTAGTCAGCCTTACAGTAACATCCTACACACGGATCAGAATAGAGGATCACGTGATAAGAACTTATCACATCAACCCTAGGTCACAGGGACCATGGGAGACAGAGCAGTGAACAGTGCGTCTCCCGTTTATATAGAACTTTTATTTTGTCACTGGGGGCAGCTCTCGTTTGGATGGTTGTCTAAACTCTCTTTCGTTGTCTTTAACAAACGAATCTTTTTTTGTGCTTTTATCTTAAAATGGGGCGAACTGAATGTCCAAGATAAACTTATACAATATTAACGTGAAAGACGCATATCGCTGAGGTTGCAATTTGTTAACATTTTACCAGAATGCATCACGTTGCATTCAATCACGAACTACATAAGTTTGAAAATATTTCGGTCAAATCTAACCAAATGTTTTGCGACGTGCTATTTCGTAACTGTTAATTATGACAAGGAAAAGGCTTAAAAGTAGCTATTATTTATTTTGCATGTTCGAATGTTTGAATCTGGAAGCAAAAGTCAGGGTGAAAAATAAAACAACGAACAGAAAAGAAGTGAGGGATCTTTGGTCAAAGGGAAGAGATACACAACTTTAAACCCCAAAGTAGAACGGAAGGCTACACCACTTGTCATGCGCACTGAGGTTTTTCTGAGAACAGACGAATATAAGTAGGTTAAATAAGTACGTCGTCTTCTGTTGAAGTGTTTGCTGTGCCCACACTTAAAGTAAATTTCAAATATGTTCTTTTTTTCTCTCCATTCAAAGGAATATCTTATGTTGACAAACGTAACACGAAGTTCTGTGCTACACTTACATACCAAACTTCAGCAAGTTAATTAATAGATTTTGCAAACATGCATATTTTGTTGAGTTGTAATTTCGTTAACATCTATATATTTTGTATGTTTACCAGTCTTTCCTATGTCAACAAGATTTTTCCAGTAATTCCACCTAAACCACACTAGGGTTTGTCTATAGGCATGAGTTCACACTTGGTGAACACTCGACAAAATAAACAAACATAGGCATATATTTACATGTGGAGTGAAACATGCTGAGCTCTGCTAATGTTACAGGTCGGTTGTTTGGGCACCATTTTAATGAGTCTTCGGCGAAACCTGATTTAGATGGATAAGAACGCTGTGAGGTGCCCTCCATCAAAACAAGGTGTCAGGTTGTTTATTATTCTAATCACTTTTTGCATGTCTGAAAACAAGCCAGCAAGTATACGTGCTGAGTTTGAAATTCGAAGGATCTTTTGGAGCTTTAAGTACTTATAATACAGGTCTTTAAAGATAATATGGGGCCTGTTTATTTAAAGTGTAACGATTTTCTTTCTGATTTTCGAGATTTATAAACTGATATTTAATTGATTGTAATTTAGAAATGTTGCATTTGTGGGACTTTATCAACTTCAAAAGAAAATGACAATTTCATTCAAATTTTACAAGTGGATCACCTTTTTAAAAATAATTTCGTGTTCATATGCCATACTGCTTCCAAGATTATAAGACATTGAAGTGGCGGGGTAAATATACGTTTTATCATACTTCAAACTAAATAAAACTGTTATTATCTCATCTATAGTGTACTCTCAATCAATACATTATATCTGATTCATCATTAAAGCTCCAGTTCGAGCTCTTACTTCATCACTCCACGGACAATGTCTGATTATCACACGAAAGAAATATTATGTGTTTGTGATTTTATATTGTTATGGTTTGAAATAAATCAGGATAACGGCATCAAAATAACAAAGATTCTTGCAACTATTCGTTTACAATAAAATAAGAAATAATAAATAAAATTCAACCATCAATCTCTCCTAATATAATAACAACAGTACTCACAAACTCATCATCAGATCGGTCACGAGAAATAATATATACAAGCGATATAAAATTTCTAGCAAAATTTGTCGATAGTTTTCATGAATATTCTCCAAAATCATAACACAAAATTGTATACTTCACAGTTACAATACAAATATTGAACTGCTTTCAGCTGGCTTTCATATGCTTTACAAATGTCAACTCCACAAAGTGATATTCAATAAAGCGCTTCATGTTTAATTCATATTTATCTACACGTAGTTTGCATAAGTATAAGCGAGGCACATCAACATAATGCAGTTCAATACCTATATTTAAAATCAGTTTATCTCAAAATTTCGTTTACACGTATCAGTTTTAATTCATTCTAAATGATGTTTTTCTCTATCAAACATACGTGTTTATTGAATTGCATAGGCATATGTCCAAGGAGGTTAAAAGGTATTCAACGTAACAATTATGGTATTGGTAATAAGCTCATGGCATCCATGGTCTACATAAATGCCATCTGAACGGTGTATTATAACAGCATATTGTTCAGTTCATCGATCTGATCAGATGGCGGTCTTCAAGCTTAAGGTAACATTGTTATTGTCTCGCTCCGTGTGATCTTACTATCTTTTATTCTTAAAATGACATTTCTATCATGACAAGGGCAGAAAAAAACACAAGCCAGTATATTTTCTCTAAAGATAATGCGTTTGGAGAGACTGCCGAGAAACCTTCCCTCGTCGCTACATAATAGATCCGACTTCTGTACTGCAAGTGTTTATCATTTGCTCTGGTTTACGTAAGGGAGGTTGACACAGACTTCGGCCCATCAATCCACGGCCAATTGGCGGAAAATAGCAGAAAACACTTAAACGAAAATCAATAGTAAGGTTTACGGTATGGGACAATGATAGAGGGAATGGTAGTCGACAATGTCACGGGTCTATATCTCGACAAGCACGTGTATTACATAATAATCTAATAAGAGACAAGGACCGCGCATACGCACGGTCTAGTGGCAGTAAAAGACATGCGGAGGAGATTAAACACATCCGGCCCGACCATATATGTCCATTATAGTAGATTGGGCCGGAGATGGGTCGGTATCAAACCCAAACTGCAAAGCCAAATTGGCATCATTTCATGCAAAACAAGTTATTTTCAGCAGCAATCTGACTGATTCATCTCCTCAGTGAACACTGCAATGTAACCATTGTCTACCGGCCACCACTGGGGAAATACCGTGTTCTCCATTTGTACGATATTACGTGGTGTAAGTGTCTTGGAAATACATTCTTATCAATAAATATGACTCAGAATTATTTAACTGGAGCTATAACCACCAATATCTCTCTTGTCCAGACGTCAATTTGTCTGTTGGTGGTTGTGTCAATTTGCTGTTTGCTTTGCACCTCACTTTGTTGTGTTCATGTTCTTTGTAGGGTCTGTTGGTGACGGCTTCATTTGTTTTGCAAAGTCCTACTCTGTTTTGTCCATTTTCTTCGTAGTCTTGTAACGTCCTCGCTTTGTTGTGTCAATGTTCTTTGTAGCGTCTGTTGGAGGTGTTGTGACCAGGTATGACTATATTTTGACATAATAGAATACAATGTTCTATGTTTTGTTGATAAGATGACGTAACACACACATACATGTATACTACACCTTTCAAATTAATTAACAGTTACAGTTTGCCGAAAAATGAATTAAACTGCATCATACAGCTGTTTCGTCCTCCTACATGTAGGACTAGTCAGTCATGCTAGGGTCCAAAATGTGGGAATCCAAAATTACTAAACTTATGTCTAAGCAGAAGGGTCAGGTGCGTAAAACCCCTTTAATTTTTGAATTTAGAAATAAAATGAAACTAGATCTGTATAATTTCAAATCGTGTTCTACGACAATCTGCATATTATGTACCGTGACACTACTCAAATAAGATAATTGTGACTTAGTTTGTTTCTTGTTGGGAAATTAGTATCTTTTTAAGAAAATGTTATAACTAGTACAAGATTCCATTCCATTTAGTTGATTTAACTTCACAATGACATACAGAATACATATACATGTATATCAATCATATATTTCAATAAATCTTAATGCTCTGACGAAAGGTTCATTTAATGTTTATGAACAACATAAGTCAAATAGTGGAAAATGAGTATAGAAGTTGGAAAACTTGTCAATTCCAAAAAGGTTGCAAGTAATTTACTCTGTTATTGATACCGAACATCAGGAATTTTCACCGAGTTTTCGACAATTTTTCCCTTCGTAACGAGAGCTATTTTTTCCATTACAATTAATGTAAGCAATTAGATGTGATAGGCTTAATCAACACTAAATGATAATTACTTCAGTGCAGAAGGGTGATATTTTCTCGGTATAAAACACTGCTTTGACAGGGTGCGTTATTTCAACAAATGTCGCGAGGAGTCTGTGAACTGTCAGCGTTAAGAATGCAAAAACGTTATTCTTCAAAAGTGTTCAATGCAATTTACGTGTGGAAATTTTCAAAGTGAACAAAACCTGGTTTGATACAAAATCTCTCCAATAAATACCAAGCGCTCCAGTAAAAACAATTATTATAAAACGTCACCTCAGCTTAACCGTAATAAGATGTATTGGTTAGAAATTAAATAACACGGCGTGGCGTTTAAATTCTTCATTTCTAACAGAAAACGATTAAGATATAATGAATATGACAGCATGTCGTGTCATTCCCCCGAACACCAAAGGGCCAAACAGCACGGCGGGACATCATTCTCAAGGCTGAATCCCATCAATATCACTAGGATCAGAATTACATTGTATGGCTGTGATATTTGACGGGAATGAGCTACAGACGCCATACAGGACCAAGTGACAGTAAAACTAATACAACTCCGATACAAGCCGATACGGTACCGACCTTTATAAAGTATTGAATGAAGAAATGACGAATGCTTTGTCCAACGAATTGAAGTGACAGAAAGTATTAGACGATACAGATGACCAGGATTGATAGAAAAATAGAGAGGAAAAATATATACAAGTCACCTCTCTTCAAAACGACTTTCCTTGAACTGAAAACATTAAATTTACAATGAAAATGAAATAACAATCCTATTAATTGATTTTTGTCTTTCTTGGGGAAAAAACGCTGAGGTTTTGGAACAAATTTCCTTCTTTGACTGTCCGTGCAATCCTCTTGTTTCTCTAATAATCGGATCTGTCAAGGGCTTCGTCTTACGCAAAGTTGTTGATTACCGGGATTGAATTGCTTGCAAAATCTTCTTCTTAAAATTCCATTTGAGGCGGAAATGAAGTTTCCGTTTAGCAGACAAGAACGACTATAAAGAAACATCTGCTTGACACGATGGACAACAATAAATTGTCTTGCAGACGATTGAAATGTTTTGTTACATCCGCCATTGTTATGTCATGGCTGTGACGGTCTATGCACACCCACTTAGCCTCTGACAGAGAGACATATATGGATCACCTATCACGTTATCAAATCTCAATATGGTACATATTTGTCTAGGGAATAACTTGTCATAAAAACGCAAAGTATAATGCCAAAAAATAAGAGTTTTCTGCCATTTTGGTATTTGGTGCGGGACATGTGCTAATTTGCTCCGAGCCTGTAATTCTATAAAAGCGCACTATTATGCCTGAATTTTCACTTTCATGGAACAAACACGCCCTTTCTTCTAGGATTGGGACCTGACACCTGTCAGACTGGGCTTCTATAATCGTTACCTCATACAACCAGGCCAGGCAGATATTGTCAAAAAGGATTCCTTTCTTTTCAGAAATATTGAATTCTAGGATTTCGGTTACAGCGCGGATATACCGTTCTATGACTAACATGTGTCAAATGACTTAGGACTCGAGTACCTCAAAACTTCGACAGCCATAGATGAATAAAAAAAAGAGAAAAAATGTTCTTCCATTAAAACTTTAACGTTAATGGGTTGTGACCTGTGATTGACGGGATTAAGAGCTGTTAACTCGGTGGCAGATGTTGCGGAGACGACTTGGACTATCAAACGAGCAGCCGATCAGATTTATACAAAGTGATTCGAGGATTCTAAGACCAACTGACAAGTTTATCTCTCAAGTCTGTAAATAAAACGGCACTCAATTCGTGCTCCCGGAAGATTGACACGCCCAAAGTCATTTGAGGGACCAATTTCCCAGATAATTTCAAAAGTCTCTCCCCTATTAATGATCGTCCACATGAGGAACATCACGAATTCCCGCCAGTTTACATCCGTTGCGCGTGATGTCATGATCTTTGAGACGCTCTAAAGGATCCCCAGACGTGGGTTAACCTGTTGTGGTCTTAGAAAAACAAAACAAGTCAGTGAAGTGTCACATTTTAACAAAACCCATTTTGTATTATGCAAGATACCCAAATAGTGCTTTAACCACCATTTATAATTTCAATATCAAGTGCCAAGCTCTTGGACAACTGACGCAAAATTTCACGATAAAGTTGCCTCACGCTATCAAAATTTTTATTACCCATACTTAACCCTCGTTTGATTCTAATGGGGACAGACTTGACTAACGTGAAGTAAAACACGGCTAAGGGAGGGATTCTTATCAATTTTCTTCGCGATTTCGACCTGTGAGAGGAGTTTTGATAAAACCTGTTTTTGCACTACATACATCGGTAACCTTTTATAAAAGTTTAATTCACAGAGAAAAACTGGTCAATAATGAAGGCATTCTTTTGAAAGAATTAAATACTCTGGAATAATATCTCCATCGATTTCTGGATTTTTAAACCCATTGTAAACATTTTGAAATGGCTCAAATTATTAGCAATCAAAAGCGATTTTTGAACAGAGCAATATCATTGGTCGTTTGGAGAAATCTCCATGGTATGAAATGAGCTGTTTGTGCCACATACAAATAGTTTACGTTCAAATACATACAGATATATTTATGTTTTTTGGTGGATTGTAGAAAATAAACTTAAACCACCAGCCCTCTAATTGTGTTTTATGACTGAAAATTAAATTTGGAATTCTACAAAGATAATTTTATTCTTGTAAAATGTTTCACTTTTTGTTAGAAATAAAACATCACAATAAGGTCGAAATAAGTCTGGAGATGTTTAAATGAAATCGAAAAAACCCGAACATTTTGTAATCCTGTTATTGAAGTTTCCAGTTACCCTATAACGAGAGGACTGTCAAGTTGAAGTCATTTCGGATTAATCTCATGTTTTTTTTATCAGTTAATCCTATTTCTTAAGTTTCTTATTCTCTCGGGTGTGTATAATTATCACCCATCGTCACGTCATTTCACCGTAATTAAAACACGTTTCCCGTTTCCTTTATTCAAACCAACAATCCATGGTTGTTTATCTTTTATTGATATCCATCAATAGCTTGGTGGGGAAGACATACGTGCCGTCTGTGATAAATACAGTACCTGGTGGTATTGTTGAGGTAGACCTCGGACGTAGATCTAATCTAATTCCGTGGGGAGACATATAAACAATCGCTATTCTAACAACTATGATTTTGTTAACGCTTCGGTTTTCTCTAATTTATTTTCACAGATATATCCCGGTCTGTCAAGGTAAATTATCGTCTTTTACAGTACTGCTCCTATCACGGAGAATAATCTCGCTTCTTTAAATCGCCCTATAAGGACAGGTATCATTTTGATTGATAATATTTCATTCTTAATGCAATGAATTAGCAGTAGGACAGGTAGTGAATGTATTGTCATGGTATATCTAGCAGGAGCAGTGCATCGGTAATACACATGTAAACTAATGTACGGCTGTATTCCATATACTATGTCAAACGGAATCAGAAAACTTTCAATCCGAGCATGTGAGCTTCTATTTCCTTGGTTATAGGAATTCCTTGTATTTCCGGTCTTAAAAGGGAAAATTATTCACAAAATACAGACCAGTTATCCAAAATGATTAAAACTAACATATCTGATAATAAAACTCTTTGAAAGATGACTAACACACACATGTGCTGCACATTTTAAATTTAGTAATAGATACAGTATGACGAAAAAATAAACTAAACTGCACCATACAGCTGCTTGAAACAAAGCCATTCGGTTATATGCATCTGTACATATAAATATCTGCATAAAAAACACACATATGAAATGAAGACAAAACACATTTTTCTTGATTTGCTATTGGTTTTCGGGCGATCAAGTTTGACAATGACAGAATGCGAATGTAATATGTCATCCAACCCAGAAAACTGCTGGAAGGTGTTACATTACGATGATAATTTGTGAGAGGTGTAGGATTTCGATGAACATGTCATCGTTTTTGACTATGACAAATCGTGAGTTATTACCGATATCATCAGACCTTACATTAATTATACAGACGTTTTTTTTAATTAAAAAATTGTCGTGTTTTTATTTGTAATTGTCGAAAACAGGACAATCATTATTCCCGTGGTGTATTATTGGAGAGCTTCCCGTTAATCATTTTCTACAAAGTCACTGCATTTCAATGACCTACCAGTATCTAAACAAACCCTGACGTTTCTTTGGAATACACAAAAACATTTCATCGACAGAGCATTTTATGCTTGCTGACACCTTTCACAGCAGGCATGACCATATAGTTTCCCAAATTAATTGTAGATCTCCAGTTGAAATGTTTGTATACAATTTAACGTCAAATTTTCTATCGATGTGTCTTCCAATGAAAGATACCATAAACTTTTTAATAACGTTCAGGATCCCCAGACACGGAATATGATATACATCTCGACAATAAGCACACAGCTACCCGTTGTGTTTACTGTATCCGTATAGCCACGTGCCATAACATCAAGTTTGTTTATAAATACTCCACTATCAGACATACTTACGTTTATGTTAAAAATTATCTAAACCGCAAATGGTCGCTGCTGTATACCTTACCACTAACTGAACACTTGCCGGGACTGGGGAGTTAAATAGACAATATTGATGTAAAGGTCGCGACCTTCGGTTTCGCGGTCGTATCTTTTTTATTCCATATCGAAGCTGTAAAATGGTATCCAGTAAAATGGCTATAATCGGGTACTTAGGAAGGATGATCCCCCGAGCGACCCTCGCGAGCCTCGTAAAGGCTCCCCATCACACTGAGGTCTGACATTTATCGATACTTTAGCATTGCTATTTAACGGTAAGCTGTAAATGAAAAGTCCGCCAGCAAATGGCAGAAATGTAAATTGTTATTATTGTACACTGGACCAGATACCACTGCAGTAGGCACACAGTACAATGGGGACGATTTGATTAACTCAGGTACTGGCACCACCTAAAAAGTCACGCCCGGCTTCGTAACATTGTTTAGTTTTGTTCGGATTGCTTACGGCACACAACCAAGCAACAATACTACGTGTTACGATATAACCTGTCCATATTCTATATTTAAACTGTTTGTTCGACCATACCGTATCCGTCTGTTCGCCCATACCTAAATCATTTTTTCGTTCGAAATATGTCTTTTCGTCCACACCTGTAACATCCGTCGGTACGGAATCTGTCTTATCGTCCACACCTCACTGTTCCGTTCGGAAGCTGTATGATTGGTCACACCTCGCTGTTCCGTTCGGAAGCTGTATGATTGGTCACACCTCACTGTTCCGTTCGGAAGCTATATGATTGGTCACACCTCATTGCTCCGTTCGGAAGCTGTATGATTTCGACATGATTGACAATACCTCTACGCCGTATTCGTCGAAGTTAGATAATGATTTTATCTATGGAGTTTAGTAGCATTTGTAACTAATAAGTCCTGTATTGCCATGTGGTGCAGTAACATCCTCACCTATTTGATTTTCTTTATCTTCAATTATGATTTTCATATATGTACTATATTTCCTCATGTTTTTCTTGTAATGTTTTATGTACAATCATGGTTACTGTGCTCGACTGTCAGTCTCCGAGGTTTGTTTGTGCCGTGTTGATGGAAATAATTCGGGCAAGGGTGATATTTAATAATAGTTTAAATTTAAAGCATCTGTTGAAATCCAAATTAAAAATTGTAAACATATGACATTAAAAATGTTTATTAGGGCATATTTCCCTTTCCGAAATATTCTAAACACTTAATACATGTAAAGTATTTTTTTACTTTTGTTGTCATCGAGTCCTTAAAAGACGATGTGGTCACGAGAAACACTATTCAATAACTTCTTTACTTTGGTGTTCTTTATCTTCAGATTTATGATTTCAATTTTCCGATCGTGAACTTTCCATTTCTTGATAGTAACATCCCTGCTTCTCCAACCTATTGTGTTAACATGTCGCAGTTGATTCGATATTTTAGGGCTTCCTCTAGGTATCGAGATTTTCGTGATCGATGTCGACTGCTGACAAACAAACTAACAACACAAGGATTCGAGAGATGCAGGTTGATCAGAACTATGGTCAAGTTTTATGGTCGCCAATTTTTTGTCTCATTGGGAACTATTCTGTATCTTTAAGTGATATGAAGATGGACGTTTTTGAGTATGCTAATTAGTGTGTTTACTTGTTGTGATTGACAATGTTTACTTGGATGTCATTGAAACAGAAGACGCTTACACTTCCGGAACACCTGGTCTTATTCTCTAGTGCTTTTACGAGAGCCTCCATGTAAATCTTTCCTTTGTTCCCATTTTGCCTCTTGTTTTATCGATTTTGAGCTCGCGTTATGGTTTTGTTGACGCTTTGGTATTCTCTGATTTTTTCTTCACATCGGCGCGGGGTTTAGCAAATTTCCAAAGCTTATTTTCAACCTCTTGCTACATGAGAAGCGCATATTTATATCGTGGCCACAAAATTACTAAATATTTATATTTCATTTATCTATTTACTTGGCCATTCTGTCCGTCTGTTCATTCATTTGCTGCTTAGACATCAGTCCATCCAATTTTCTATGCTTGTCTTTTTACTAACCTGCCCTTGAGGATTGTACTTGCTGCCCCATTGCATGATCGTTAGAGGCGACTAAATTTGGGATGTTATCTTTTCGCTTCTGTCTAAACAACTTTCTCCCCCCTAATGTCTTCCTTGACACTACCTCACTTTTGGCCTGTAGTTGAGCGTTCGCCCTTTCGAGGAAGGCTTTGCGTTATGTCCCCTGCTTGTCGCTCAGCATTCTGGGAGTAGAACGACTGGTTCAAACATTGTCAGAATAATGTGACCTGGTGGGATGTTCTGCTGGGGGCCTTCGGCAGTATGCTTCATGAAAAGCTATGGGGTCAGTTGCCCGGCTAAATAAGATGTTTCTTTGATACGTCAATCTCCACCTCCAAAACCCGTCGAGTGCTGCATTTGCGACATTTGGGCCAATTAGAGTGATTAATATAAGTTAAAACATTTTATTTCATAATTGTCTTTGTATTTTTTACGGTACTAGATCAAGGTACATTTCTTACTAGTGGCTTCTTAACCGTCGTAAATAGATCGATAGCTTTGTTACCCGTGCTGTGCCGTGGTTGTAGAAATTTACATAAACCCGCCCGGGATGTCGTGATACAAGCTGCTTCGTTCACAATTGGGAAAACATCCGGAAACATTGCCTACCAAACTGCTTTATCTAATCTACTCTTGTGCAAATCTGCTGTTTGTCTCCTTACAGACAGCATGAAGTCGGTGACATGCACACACGCGCATTGGCGGTGAATAGTGTGTTAATACAAGCTTTATTGTAACGCTGCGTGTATTGTAACGGCATAAACCACGTCCGGACGACGTAACAGGAATAACACCAGTGCTCCGGAATTGATTTTGAGAAAACTCTTACGTTGAACAGTGCCATGAATTACGCATTGTACATAATAAACGAGAGAAATGTTTCTCAATTACCGGCTCATGTATTCTGTACGCCGTTTCAAGAAAGACATCCATTTTTAAAGTGTTATCGAATTTTATAAATTACATTCTAGTTTAACATTGTATCTAGACTTTCAATTCCAGTATAGATCTACTTTAAGGCCCTAGAAACTCCTACAGTATACAAAAGCAGAGAAAGTACGTCCTGGTGGAGTATTTAGAAGACAGTTAATCCAAACAAAGCTGGGCGGATATGACTATAGCCTATGTGCATGGTAAACGTATTATACAACTCCGTAACTCTACCTCACAAATGGTAATGAGAATATTCAATTATAATAGAAAAAAACCGAAAACGTGTATTTATGTCTTCCGGAAAACGAAGTAGGAACTGGAGTAATTGTGTTAGCATGTGAAACGCTGGAGTCAGGCTGTTAATTAAAATTTAATCTCAATGAAATTGAATTGAATCACCATTAGCATGTTCTGAAACCTCGGGAGTTTATCTCAGGTCTAATCCATCAGCGTTAGGGCTTCAGTTTATTTTGAAATCAAATGGATTTTCCTTTTTTTCGGTTTACATTTTTAAAGGTGAAAATATTTTTTTTCTTTTGATACTAATTAATTGGATAGGATGTTAAGTGTGTTTCCTTTATCTGCGCATCTTTGATTTTTGTTATGTCGTACATAAAAATATAGAGTAAAGGATATTCATACGGGTGTTTTTAAAGTTGCTGGTTATTTAATAAAAAAACCAACATTGTCGTCGCGGTTCTTGTTGAAAAGTTACCGTCCTACAATCAACATTGCATGTTCCTTTGTTTGACCAATTTATGGAGCTCTCTATATTTGTCACAGTCACGCTAGTCGGTTCAAATCAAATGATACAGCAAATGCCTTGGAGTGAATCTTTGTCGTGATTAAGATTGTTAGAGCGTTGTTCCTTAGACTCACAAATCATAAAACCAATCCTTTAAAGCAGTAAGTCTGATTGATTACTCAGATTTGTACCCTTTTCTCCTATTATAGTAAGCTTTTTGCTCTCACGTACATACAAGAATAAAAACGTAATTTGTCTTCGTGATTTTGTTTATACCACCAGCAATCTTCTGAAATTCTGTTGTTGCAGGTTCATAAAAAAGTCCAACATAGCAGGAAAATGGATAAAAAGTGTCCAACTTAAGTTAAACAAATGAAGAAGCGGAGTTGTCCGTTAACTTAGAATCAACCAGATGTACATTAACAACCCACGACAAATCAGTAATACATATTTATCTGTTTCCCAGAGTGCCAATGCGACACTATTACAGCCCATTTTCGTCAGTGTTCTATTTCGTATCCTCTGCCACTTTCGTCTATTGCGATCCAACGAATGGGTTGGTTGGATGATAATCAGTCGATTTATAGAGTTACATTGTAGATCCAAGCGAGTCTTGACAAAGCCTTGTAAGGCCTGAATTTCGGGTAATATTGCATGTATAAAGAAACGGAATCCGGGATCAGTTTTGCATTGGAGATGTTGTCATTACAAGTAAACCAATGGCTGCTGTACTTCTTGCCACTGAACGCAGAGTGATATGCCAACTTGTCGATTGTTTGATTTCCTGTATTTTAGGAGAGAAAGTGTGAACGTCATTGGTTCCGGACTGGCCATGTCAGCTTTGTACAATGCTCACGTAAAATGTAAGCTTTTGGTAAGAAGCCACGTCACAGCACCACGTCCCTGACCGTCTCTCCTCTGTCTAACACAGCAATGAAACCGACGACGACATAACCGAAACACAAATGTTTCCGGTAGGGAATGTGATTTCAGATACCTTTAAATCTGTTAAACTGAGCAACTTTGTATTCCGGGGATTTCCACACGACAGGAAACATGACGAGAATAAGATATTTTAAGATTCCCAAGGAGATAATGATTTTGAAACTATCATTTAACGACTAACACTCGTGGAAGCTCTGAGACCATTACTTGGTTTAGTGCTTTGTTATACGTACGAGGTGTAATATATTGCTGAGTTGTGAGATTAAAAGTGTCAAGTATTTCACTGAAATGGTCTTACCATGCGCATGAAATATTTTACAGCTTTTCACGAGATTCCCTTGAATCAACGCTGCGAGGCTGATGCGTCTGGGACAGGCGTCATTAAAATTTTCAATGGAATAAAGATAACACAAATTCTAACTTAACACCAACAATTCTTTCTCCACAGTACTGTACGTGTTACGTCGGTATGGTATGCAGTGATTTGGAGCCCATGATTTGAACACACGGCGCTGCTCTACGCTCCCGCCTAGTGTTATACTTTGTGACATTATTCTTTTGACTCGACCACCTGCCTTTTACAGCTAATACTGTTCAGTCTCGAAAGTAACATAAACTTTATTGTCTAGCTGACATGTGCCCCCAATGATGTTATTACTATCTACATATATATATATACACTTGATCAAGTCGGCCTCGTTATCGACCACCTGAAGGGAGGCAGCCTCGTTATCGATCATTTGTGTAAGACTTGCAAACGTTGGCGGAATTATATTGAGGCGACGACGTCTTCATTACAAAACGTCTAAACAAAATTGAATTTTGTTTTATTCTGAATGGCTGGGAGGCTATCAATCTTTCTCGAAAACTGTATTATGAATTGCTCACAGTACGTCATGTTATTCAATACCAGTATATTTGAATGTATATATCATCTTCAGTAAGGCTTCACCAATGACTACTAGCAGACACCAGTTTACGTATCTTCTACATGCAGAGGAGACAAGAAACCAAATCACATTTGTTATGTCAAAAAACACAGAAATAAAACAAATATGTCGTCGACCCTGATAAAAAGGTATAAAACAAATGATAGAAAAGAAATAAAACAAATATGTCGGCGACCCTGATACAAAATATGTAAAACAAAGATGTCGGCGACCCCGATAAAAAAGAAATAAAACAAATATGTCGGCGACCCTGATAAAAACAATAAAATATAACAAACATGTTGGTGATCTTATTTCACCATCATCAGCTCCAAATGTGATCCCGTAAGCAAATAAATCCAAATGTTTTGGAGCCAAAAGCAAATAAATATTACAAACATGTCGGTGACCCTGAAAGACATCCAGTCCCCAAAGCCGAAACAACAAAAATAAGACCTAATTAGCTACCAGATTTAATACGTATGGGTATTGTTTTAATTGGAATGCTGAAAGCAGTAGTCATGGAGGGAAATGACAATATCATAAACTCTACGTAGTGGACGAAAAGGTATACTCTGTTTGGTTTATTGTTTCTTCGTCTTTCAAACTGTAACTAAGAGTGCGAGGACAAATGAAGGGAGGTAATTCATGGCCCAGCATGCTATATGACAGGTTCCAACACTTCAATTAATGGCTATTAAGCTTATGTATATTTCATTTTTACGGTATTGACAGTATTGATTTAAATTCTTAAATGCATAATCCAGGAAACTGATCTCATGATCAACAAGAACTCCCATAGATATGCCGTTCCACAGCGTCAGTCGTCTGTCATCCGGCCTTCGTCCGTTCTTCGTCTGTAGTCGTCCGTTGCTTGACACCATTCGTCTGTTATTTGAAACGGGTACTGGCGTAAACTGTTCCAATGTTTACTTTGGTATATTTGACTCAAGGAGCCAAGGTTCATACAACAAACGGGACGGCTGAAGATTGGGGAGGAGCTTTGTGGCAAAATAGGGGAGGGGGATATGCGTAACTTGAAAAAGAGACTGCCCCTTTAGGACAAGTAAACAGGTTTACACTTCATTTAGTGTTAAAACTACTCTCTTAATATGGTTAAATGGATATTAACCTAAAAAGGATATATAAATAAATAATATAAGCCCTATACCAAGGCAGTTCATTCTTATGCAAATGAAAAAATCGCCCGTAAGGGACAAAGGGCTGCCATCATAAACACATAGATTGTAATCCCTAAAAGACCTTTTTTCAGTGTAGGTAAAAATGTTTCCGTCTGCAATATTACCACAATATCAAGGATTCCTAGGTCAAAGGGCTCGTCATTTAGTTAAATATCATGAGAGTGGCCGCTTAGGGGCAGAGGATTTGGGCCAAATAGAGAAAGAAGTAAGTCATTTAAGAACTTTATAACTACAAAGCTGCATGTTCCTGTGGTTTGATATCCTTCGCTAGGGATAAACGTACCGTATTCGTAAGAATATGCGACCTTTCCAGGCCCCCTTGACCTCTTGTCAATGGAATATTTTATTAACGAACCATCATATCTACAGGGAGTTAAAACCATGAAGATTGTTTTAAATAGTCCAATATGCCTAATTGTTTTACCATATAACGAATAAACACCGATCAAATTGTGAGATAGGCCACATGCAGACCAATTAGTATAATGCTGCAGACCCGTGTCGCGACGCGTCGTCCGTCCACGTCGTGGTGGTGGGGCGAGGTGTGCGGTTCGATTCCCTCGCGGCCCTTATCTCTACCTCTAACAATGATGACTGACAGCTACACGATTAAGGGAGATCCTGTCACGGAATCCAAACTCATTCCTACCCCTAATCACGTGACAACGCCAGCCCCAGGGGATCCCCATCGGCTTCTATCGATTTATTTTGGCACACAAAGACGTGCCAGTCCTGAAATGAGCGTTCAACCGTTTTTTAGTTCAGTTGCAGCAAAAGCTAGCGATATAAGAGGCATTCATTTTTCCCCCTGAATGCCCCAGGGCATCACTCTAATTGATTTGTGTATAGAATCTTTAAATCCACAATAAATGATTTAGCGCTAAATCTGATACTGGTGTTACCGCTGTTTTTATGTGCACCGTCTCGTAAACATATCGCAGTGAAAACACGGCGCTTCCGATCTTAGATCATCTCCACTACACCAAAGGGATCAGTACCTGGATTATAGGGTGTGTAAATCATACTCAGTTTGATTAAACAAAACCTTCTCAATGCTTTCCATTCCTAATGTCCCTCATTTATAATTATTTTCTAATTGACATGGTTTTTGTCATTTCTTATTGGTGGAAATGGAACGGAGTAACGACAGATACTTTGAATTAAAGAGTTTCTGCTGACTTCCGTCACGTATACAGGTGGAGTACACATCTTTAACATTACAAATAGTGCACCAATGTGTGAACGCACAAGTACTCCTGATTATTGATATCAACATACATCACTTCCACGAAAGGCACGTAACGTGTTTTGTTTGGAGTCTTCCATATTTATACATCTAATACAAAAGGGAGAGTGCAAAGGAATGGGAAATTCCAGAGGTCGTTCCGTATATCTCGGGTTTTTAGTACACCATTACATAACCCATATCGGCACTTACACCTAGTTAATGTGATGCTCCGGGAAAACCCATGGATCGATAAAACGAAATATTCCAAGATGATAAACAAATGTGTTCTGTTTATCAGGAAGTTTTAATCGATTGTGTATAATGGAGACAGAGGGACGTACTTCTTGTAACTTAGCGAGATTTAATTATCTGATATTGATATCACTATACATACACACAAAAACACATTCTGGTGTACGTGTATACTGTTTAATGTACAAACCTATTTATAGATTACCTTACATAGACTATCTGTATGTTGATGAATGTCATAAAAATGATGTATATATAGATTATATGCATGTATACCTGTTGAAGTTTTGCATGCAATGTGTCAAAAATAAATAAGAGAATAACGAAGCGTTAACAAAATTTTAATCCAAACTCCAAATTGATTAAACCAGGGGCAAAATATGAACAAAGGTAAGATTTACCCTTGTAAAAGTACAAGAGAATAAGACCACGTCTTCCGGAAAAGTACGCGTCTTCTGCTTCCTCGACGACACCCGCCTTGTAAATCTTTGTCACATCCAAGTAAACATCAAGTTCTCAAAATGAGGACCGAGTATCATTGTCAATCACAACAAGTAAACACACTAATGAGCATTCTCAAAAACGTCCATCTTCATATCACTTAAAGATACAGAATATTTATCAATGAGACAAAGATGGTGACCATAAAACTTGCCCATAGTTCTGATCAACCTGCAACTCTCAATTCCTTGTGTTGTTTGTTTGTTTGTCAGCAGTCGACATCGATCACGAAAATCCCGATATTTAGAGCAAGCACTAGAATATCGAATCAGCTGTGACATGTAAACACCATAGGTTGGAGATGCAGGGATGTTATTATCAAGAAATGGAAAGTTCACGATACGATAGGAAAATTGAAATCATCACGTTTATCCTATAGCTTAGTAGTCAGCTCTCCATGTTGGTCGTAGTTTAAGTAGAGATCGAGGTAAGCAGCGGATGTGGAAGAGTCTGTTATGTCCTTTACTTCAAGTTCAGTAGAGTATATACTATCGACGTGGTCAGCAAACTTCTTGTTGTTTATAGGCAACACATCGTGGATATATCTAAAGGTATTATTAAAAGAGACGAATTTTGAAGGCTCGTTACATATTTAATTATTGAACTCGTTGAATATTCATGTTACATTAACGCTCAAGTAAGATTTTATTAATTACATAACTTATATTCATTAGAAATAAACCAAAACTCTCAAATTCATTTTCTTTCTAAGAAAGAAAAATGTCTTATTTTACGGTATGATTTTCACAACTGAGACAATTATATGACGTCATAAAAATGTCGTTTATTTATGACGTTAAACCATATTTACGACATGGCCTTATGACATGACTGAACAGGTCGGTTGTGTGATAAATAGAGAATATCTGACAATGTCTTCAGTAAACTTACCAAATATACTTCAGGAGTTTGACTAATATCAAAATATTTTCCACACCAGTAAAATAAATTTTGAATTGCTTCACACATTGTTAGATATATGGAATCTGACATGAGTTTCCATTTGATATGGGATTTATGAAACGAGTCCAAGACATTTTCAGTTTAGCAAGCCTCTGGCGTTTCACCATAGTCGTTTGTAAACAGTGTTTTTCAAGTCAGAATGAATGAATAGTTTTCGATATTTCACTTGTAAAATTAATAAATACTAGAATGTTACTCTATTAAGATTAGCTGTGTGTTGTAACAAAGTAGTGTGTATAACATTTGAATAACCATTATTAGAAATTATATTTTATTGAGAAAAAAGTACGAATGTAACAAAGTAAGATATGTGATATATATATAAGATATATATCATGTGGAGATGATTATAGATAAGAGATAATCAACACTATCTACTCTGTACAGAAGCTTCGGACACTCGTTAATAATCTAGACCGTGGTAGGGTGAACTATTGATTTGATACACTTATGCATACGGCTCTATTTCAAACAAAAGATGAATGTTATTGGGATAAATGAAAATCAAAAATAGATAGTGGATAAGTAGAGGAGCTATGATTTGACCAGCAGTAGTGTCCATTTCTTAGAAGTGACTTAGCCAGCTGTTTTGTGACATTGACTATACAATATATTTGAGACACGCACATTTTAGTACTGTAAGTTCGTATATTACTGTACATTGATGATGCTGTTACCACATGTACATGTGATGTCACTGTGATTTACGATCAATAATAAACTATGTCTGTTACCAACTATTACGTGTCGTTACGGTGTACTGTATCACAATGTGGATTATGTTTATATGGATTATCTGTTTAATACGCTATGTATGGAGATAACATATATTTTGATTATCTGTTTAATACGCTATGTATGGAGATAACATATATTTTGATTATCTGTTTAATACGCTATGTATGGAGATAACATATATTTTGATTATCTATATATTACTTAATATCTATACATAACGAACATCTATTTAAACTACCTGTAGAATAGACTTCAGTTATAGCCGTATAGCATATCACTACCGGGAATACGCCTGTCATATACTCAGCTCCTAAGTATTCAATATATTAACTGAAATTCTTTAAACTTGATTCTGTATTTCTAATATCGTAGTGCATTACATATATTCCCGATATGATAAATCCGGTTAACTGTCATCTAAGAGTATATCCATTTCATGTTGGTAGAACATGAAGGTCTGGTTTAGCCAGGTTATGCTCTTTCCTGTGTTTACTCACGGAACTAAAATGCTGTACCTAAATTGTTGAGACCAAACCTTCTAAGTGACTTGGTATGCCCTACCCTTACTTCACAGGTTTCTGTTACACCTAAGTCTTCACTCGTTATAAAAATAAAAATCGTGATTGACGTCATAATTAGCGCATCCTTGTTGATGCTTGTTTAACGCCGTCGTCCTTCTGACGAGAGTTTGTTTCTAATTATCTCCCTTGTGAAGTATTACTTACAGTAAATCTCGACAAGACGTTTAGATGGGGCAGGATTACCGGATCTGTGTCGGAGCATACGAAATGTTTTTGAAGTTTTTAGCCTCTACTACAGTCGAATGGGGATAGAATGTCTTCTGGTACTTGGTAATTTGTAATGTTGGAGAAATAACATAGATACAGTATACCTGTCGATTGTAGACGATAGCGGGATATACCGACTTAATGAAAGGTGTCAAGTAGAATGTGCAGGCAGATAGGAAGATGAAAGCCGTAGGGAGAAACACGAGATCGCTGAGGCAGATAGTGTTCGCTAAAGGAGCAGTCAGGCATGTGTCAGGATGTATACGCCTAGGAAGGTTTTTATGAAAGTTAAACTCTGAAATAATATATGAATGCTTGTGATATATCTGCTGCAACAGCAGGTAGTTTATAGGCGCTATATTACCTATCATCGTTATTGCGTAAGGTACATGTAACATACACGAGCAGTCGCGTGCTCGAAATTCCATATGTTCATACGGAATGTGTTTATACGCAAATGTTGATCGCAAACTCATATTTCTGAGATTTGTATTATACTTTTCTAAAACTACAGTTAGATACGATCACTAGCCCTTCACAACCGGGTTAATGATTCAGAGCCACAGTAGGGCATTCGCCAGGTATTGACCTCAGGTCGCTGGTTTCTCTCCGGGTACTCCGGTTTTCCTCCACCACCGAAACCTAGTTTGTCCATAGCTGCTGATATGACGCAAATTGTCACGAAAACTAAACCGATCGATAAAACAAAATCTGTAATTCTGCAATGTAAAGCATTACACGAGTCGATGATTCTATGATATCAGGAAATCCTGTCACCAGATAATGTTGTTTGGGAAGGAATGTATCGCGACAACCGAGTTAAAAATGAGTTGATGAGCCCTTCATCTCTACTGCCGAGATTTAATATCATTTATATCGATCATGTGACAAGACACGTGATGTAGACAAGTAAGTTATTGGAGACAATAACTCATCGAAATGCTGCTTATTGTTCTGGAATTCAATGATTGTGCTTTTGCGTGAGTAAAACACTTCCTTTCCATCATTGCCAGAAGATCTGAAGCAGTGCCACCCTTGTAGCCTACAAAGAATATTGTGTGGGTGATTTACACCATAAAAGGGTCCATTTTGTTTATATATTGTGCAAGTCAGCAATTCTTAAGTTTAACAAATGCGTTTCAAGTTGACGTTCCATCAGGTGATTTTTATTGAAAGTTGTTATGAAAGTGCTATCAGATATATAAATCTGTTCACGCACAGATCGTGTATGAGTAGATATTGGCGTGTCTGTATCAGTGTGTATATCGGCCGTGTATTGTCTGGCTCGCCGTGATACCGAGGTAACACCTGTCCACACACTCATTTGCACCAATACAAACCCGTATCGCTCGTAACACATCGCTCGTACAAAGCACGTGCACATGATAGGTAATACTTACTGCATTGTGGTATACTGATATACAAACTTAAAATTAAGAAGCAGTGAAAACATCTCATTTTGTCAATATCAACGTCTATTGACCCCACTACGCATGCTCAACGGCTACCAGTCGCGTTCTCTACCGCATAATATTAATGAGAATATAGCAAACACGTTTAGGCAACAAATTTATGGCAGCCACTTGGGAGTTAGAAAAGTTTAACAATACTTTGGTTTGGTATAGCCATTTAGGCAGGTAGCCCCAATCCTAGCGTTTGGTATAGTAATTAACAACGCCGTGATACGCTAGTGATGAGTTTCACTTTCCTTGGGCATGATAACCTAGGGATTATATTTACTATTTAGAACAGAACACGTTCTTCACTGACGGTCTAATGGTACTAGTTAGAATCCCATTAACATACCTCATCACAACATCTGCTAATTTAAGACACAAATGTTTACCTTTTTCTCATGGCAATACTTCGCCGATTTAACGTTCCGCATTAACAGACCCGCCTACGATGTGTACATGACGAAGTAGTTTGGATAATCAGCTAAATAACTCTAGGACAATTATACAACAATAATCATAGTAATGATCAAGACTGAAATATCACTGGATCAGAACACGCAGTGGGTACACCCTAACATGCAATACACCGTAACTTTACTAGTACATGTATTACATATTGAAGGGGAGACTGAAGCGCACGACCTGGGTACGAAGGAGCGAACGTACTACAATTAAGAGAATAAACCCGACCAATATTTAGTGGTGCCACAGTTAAGCACAGATCTAGCCGGATTATGTTCGGTGAGATAAGAACGTGAAGGACTAGTTTCTTCCAGATGCTAAACGATCACCCAGAGTCAGAGAGTCGGACGATGCACGCTTAATGCCCAGAAAGCGGTTGGTATCTCCTGATTGGACAGATGTAACACCTCGCACACCTGCTCAAAGGTACCGGAAACCTGATCAGTGTCGCAATCTCCACATCGCAGTCGCAATCTCCACTTCGCCCGAATAGCGGGAACACTTAGGACTTGGTTGAACAAAACATCAATGAGATTGCCACTGAGGCTGCTAATTAATCCAGAACCACGAAATCCTTTATCACAAACATACCGAGGTACAAATTGCCAGTACGTTAAAACTCAAGAGATCGGATTAAAAAATAGACATGATTTCAGCCAGAACATGCCCCGGAGGTGTGAGGATAACAACAGTGTATGGGAGTGCAAACTGCTCAGCCGATACCTAGCACGTGACACAAACAGCACGAGAGCCGTGGGTGATATGAAATGGCTTGATTTTCCGATAATCTTAACAAAACGCCAAATTATTTGGCGAAATTCCATTTGTTGCTTTTATTTCGTTGTTGCTATTTTGAAGATTCATGCGTGTGTTCTGCCCTTCCTACAAGGTAGATGCATGTCGGGGCAGCAGTAGGGCGTGCATCAATGTAAAGGTCCTTTGTTACTTAAATACGGACCTATTTGGAGCTGACATTCCATTTACTTAAACAAAGAGTCATGTATACACATGCACACAATGATTTCAACAAAAACATCTTAACTGGAATTCGAAACATGATTTATCCGCAGTGATGTTTGGTTATATACAGTGTATTTGTTATGTTAATACGTTGCCACAGCCTCACTGACAGTTATTCCGGAATACTCAAATTCCCTGAAAGTCCTGCAACCTATAAGTGCTTGTGCATGACTACAAAACAACCAACTTCTTCTTCAACAGTGAGATAACTGCTTAATGTTTTATATACTAGAGATACAGTGGAAATGTATACCTTAATATCAACTGGATTTTTATACCCTGTCCTGAACAATATAACCAATGCCATCACATGATAAATATTAAAAATATGTATTTTAATCGTTGCTACTTGGCAAAAAAACCATCACAACCGATTGAAAAACGATTGTATTCGAGGCCAGTTATTCTCACGGCGACCACTGCTGCTGACGTCACGCTCCGACACCGACGTGTATTGGTGTTAGTACTGGACATGATTCAGTATCCCCGGACACTAGAATTGGTATGCCACGACTTGGATTTTCTGCAACTCTAGCCGAGACAAGAAAATGCATTACCCCCATGTATAAGTTTTACATACTTTCCTTCTTTATTTGAAAACAATCACTTTTTTTTAGAAACATTCTAAAATATAAATGAAGCTGAGGCAACTCTGGAGGGAAGAATCACGTGCGTGCTACCACGGGGCTCAAAACAGACCCACCACCCTATCACGGAACATACAAATGTTTAACTTACTACAGAGAGTGCTATCAGATGCTCGTGTAACCATTGAGTTTAGGTAATCTGCTACCACTGGGCTAACGTAATCTGCTACCACTGGGCTAACGTAATCTGCTACCACTGGGCTAACGCAATCTGCTACCACTGGGCTAACTGAAGGTTGTTTGCAGTATTTTGCGTTTCCATTGATATGATACACGGATTGATTGTCATCAATAGTATTTGTCTATTGTATATTGATAGACATTAAATAAAAATCAAAACATATCTATTATCCTGAAGTTCAATACAGAGTAAATTGAAACGTGAAAGCCACGAAGAAATGTTGTTCACGACCGGCAATTGGTAGAACGTAATTGCAAGTCAATGCCTCTACTTCGGACTTGCAGTAATGGCTTGTCTAATAGAACATGGGAAGTAATGTCACCTACGGTATATAAACAGCGGCTACCATTGGCTGGGCAGATTTACCGACATCGTTCCTGATTGCCCCCAAATCCGCTATACTAGAGGTCTGATTGCTGTTCTCGAGAACGACCCTACCAAATAGCTTCCCAGCCCGTGATGGCAGACATTGCTTTGTGTAATTGAATAAATAGACCATTTCGTACGGATCTCGCCCGAATAAATCGTCCAATTTAGACATAATACGAAAATTGGTCTACCGAAAAAAGTTTCCCATGGTTATAAGTCAGGGGTAAAGTGTATATAGTGTGATATAGGATTGTCGTGCGCCGAGACAATACTTTGTTAATACAAGGCCACGGCTCTGTGACAGCGGACCAGCATCTGTACATCCGGTCCTAGGACTGTCCGTCATGCCTCTCGGTATATACGACTTCCGGTCATACGGCCTAACTTCCGGTTAATCGCAGTTTTGACGATACACAGACGTTGATGAGGGAGATACGTTTCACTTGTTATGTTTAGGAAATTTCATGTATCACGTGGTTACTTGTCGACTCTTTATTGGTTGAACATCTTGCCGATTCCATTAACCCACGTTAGCAACATTTATTACGTCACTTAACTTGCTCAAATAAGTGAATGGTTACAACTAATGTGTCTGGGTCACTTTGAAAGAACACACTTTGTATGACATTTCTGAAGTGGTACCTCCATCAAACTATCATCTGAAAAGAAGGAAATGACCTCAGTTTAAGTCATGTACAAATTAATACATACAAATGTCATAAGTACAGATGAACTTCTGAGCGGTATGAAAATAATCCAATGATATTTTTGAGGAAATTTAAGATCGCTCAGCGTTAAACTGACAAAAATATATCAAACCCAGTAAAGTCATAAAGAAAAAAAATCAGAGAATACCAAAGCGTCAACAAAACCATAATCCGAACTCAAAATCAATAAAACTAGGGGCAAAATAGGAACAAAGGAAAGATTTACATGGTGACTCTCGTAAAAGCACAAGAGAATAAGACCAGGTGTTCCGGAAGAGTAAGCGTCTTCTGCTTCATCGACGACACCTGTCATGTAAATCTTGGTCACATCCAAGTAAGCATCAATCCTCAACATGAGAACCGAGTCATCATTGTCATTGTACAACAAGTAAACTTGTACCTGCTGCCCCATTGCATGATCGTAAGAGGCGACTAATTTAGAGTTTTCTTTCTGGACAACTTTATCCTTCCTAATGTCTCCCTTAACACATCTTCTCTGTTGGCGCTTCATTGAGCGTTCGCTTCTGTGAGAAAGGCTATGGGTTCTGTCCCCAGATTTACCAGATATACAATAAAAATGTTAAGAGAAGGGGGAATCTTGTTTTAGTTGCGTAAGGGAATGTTGGTCGTAGACGTGTAAGGGATCGATTAATTATTGAGTAGAGGTCGGGGCTTCGATATCTATTTTCGCCGAAAAGATTATATAATATTATAAAATGATGTCGGATTAGTTGATAAAACGTCAGTAAGTAAAACCTAACTTAACGATATAGAACAAGTTGGTGTAAAAATGTGGTTTACTTAAACTATGGCCAACACGGGCAACTTACTGTTAAGCTGTATGATAAACGTGACGATTTCGATTTTCCGATCGTGAACTTTCCCTTTCTTGATAGTAACATCCCTGCGTCTCCATCCTATGGTGTTTACATGTCGCAGTTGATTCGTTATTCTAGGGCTTGCTTTGAATATCGAGACTTTCGTGATAGATGTCAACAAATGACGAACAAACTGACGGAACAGGGATTCGAGAAATGCAAGTTGATGAAGACTATGGGCAAGTTTTATGGTCGCCATCTTGATCTCAATGAGAAATATTCTGTATTTTTGTGTGATATGAAGATGGACGTTTTTGAGTTTGCTTGTTAGTGTGTTTACTTGTTATGATGACAATGATGACTCGGTTCTCATTTTAAGGATTGTTGCTTACTTGGATGTGACCAAGATTTAAATGGCGGGTGTCGTCGATGAAGCAGAAGACGCTTACTCTTCCTGAACACCTGGTCTTATTCTCTTGTGCTTTTACGAGAGTCTTCGTGTAAATCTTTCCTTTGTTCCTATTTTGCCCCTAGTTTAATCGATTTTGAGTTCGGATTATGGTTTTGTTGACGCGTTGGTATTCTCTGATTTTTTTCACCTGAATATCCGCTGATAATTGATGATTAATAAATTGTTTATAATTTATTTATTGATCCAAAATGAGTAAACATAAAAAAGTACTTAAATGAAATGTAAAGAAATATAGTGGTTTTTTTGGCAAGCGAAATAATTTAATGATTTTTCACCAATACTTTACAGTTTAATTTGTTTTGTTTTCATTTTATTCGTCTTCATAGCTACAATCATCTTTTTGCTTTGACTGAGACAAATGATTTACTTGCAAGTAGACAATGTCCCTTTTTTCTGTAGAATTTACCCTACCACGATACACCAATAACTACATCACGTGACAACTTGTCGGTAGCTGACTATTCCTGTTTTTGTCAACTGTATTTAGTATGACGTTGACTACAGTCATTCTGACCCGTTAAACTCGCGACCTCAACCTCGAACATATTTATATTTAATCAAACAGGTAAGTATAGATATGGTTTACTAATTCGCCATTCGGTCTGTAATTAAGGCGAACAGCGATAAACAGAACGGGGGATAATGGCCGAACCACGTCATGTCCTTTTCTGAAACGTGTCTAGGTTTACAGAAGTTGCGAACGTTGATAATGGTCGAGGAAAATTTCGAGATTTCCAGTTGTTATAAAAAAAAGGAAATGTGTTCAACGTGAATTTGAAATAGGCGTTACGTACATTTTGTTTCATCTCAAAACGACACGAGGAATTGAATTATACGGGAATTCGAATTTGATATTTAGTTCATAAATTTCTTACGCTGTATATCACACAACTAAATCAGCCAATCAGGCAGTGTTTTATACAGAGCCAGTTCCTATCTGAAGTTGAATCCAGTTAGTTAATGTTTATCGGAGGAATATAGCTTATGATGTAATATTGGGTTGACATATATATGTATTAAACTATCGGAAAATAAATAATTGTATTAATGTCCATATCAGTGGGAAGGATGAGAGGGGAATAAATAGTTAGTAAGTGTCCCTGTCCTGGGTCAAGTTTAACTTCCGGTTGTCAATATCTGAAGGCAACTCTTATCAGATACAGAACTTGCTGTAGTAAATAAAGGGTTGTTTCAGTACTTTATCACCAACACAGTTTGTATCGAGTATCTGACGATCATACACTGTCATGTCCTCACCATTGACCATTGGTCAGAAATGACCCTTTCACGGACACTAATGCTCTGCTCTAGGTGATCCTGGCGTGTAATTTTAGTCTCACATGTATTTAATGACTCCTGACCAATTTGTACATTACCTTCACATACATCAAATGTGGAGCATACTGCGAAGCGGAAGTGTAATTACCCAGCATCACACAAAAGGAAGTCATTCAAAATGGCGGATGCCCAATCGCTACATACAATGTTCATAATATGTAGATATATTTCGGATATATCTTTTACGTAAGGGGTACAGACGTCATAACATAAAGACGTGTACAATGAACACAGTAATGAAGAGATACCGGGGATGATTTGATGGGATTTCATAGATTATGTACCCGCTATCAGCCTAATTCCCGCCGCAGTAAAACAACCAGGAACTCCTATTCCCTTCGTGGATCCCGTCCATTAACTGCTCTCGTCGGAACACTACAGACGGCATGGCGAAACCTCAGCAAATACTGATGGAAAAATGTCCAACTTATTAGCGTTCTCACCGAATGAAATTACAATATACTCCACACGTAATCCCCCTACGGATCAAAACTGCATTTGAAATGCTTTCATGAATGTCATATTTTCATTGTGAATTCCAATCTGCAAATACTTTTTTTTTCAATTACTTGAAACAATTTTTCTCTTCCATTACGAGGATTACTAGAATGTCGGAGATTTTGGTGTGTTTGGGCGTCCCCTGGTGAGAGAGTAACTAAGGGGAGATAATATCTAAATGCGTAACTTACTTCCAATCCCGTATCACGTAGCTTCTCACTCGGAGTGACTCCACTGCTGTACACAATGGAGGCATGAGCTAATAGATAGACAAGGTTACCCAGCTTACACGTCCTCGTCATGTATACCGCATTAAAGAATAAAAGAATGTCATTACCTTGTTGGCTGAGACGACCATACCCGGTAGTAGTTATTGGCTGAGACGAACGTAATTTGATTGGCTGAGACGAACGCAATCTGATTGGCCGAGAGGAACGTAATCTAATTGACTAAGACGAACGATATCTGATATATATAATATAATATATAAACTTTATTTATTTTACAACAATTATGAAACAAGTTATCCAACTTATACAAATCACTTTTGTTGGCCCGGATGTTAGCGCGATATCTGATTAACCGAGACGAACGTAAAACGATTCGCTGAGACGACTTATTAATTAATACGAATTGAATTAGAAATTGTCTATGCTCTATGTTAACTGTTTGTATTGTTGTTCGCTGCTAGTGACATTAAGAAACACTGTAAAAATAGCGCATTGACTTTAAAACTCGAAAAAATCCTTGAAAACTTTTTTGGTTATATTGATGATGTTGTTATTTATGTTTTGTGATTAAAATTGAAATTCAAAAGTATTTAAAATAACGAAGAAAATATGTATTGAAAAATATAAAAGTAGTTAAATACAATGTATGTGTTAATAGCTCATGCATGTTTAGGTTCAATGGTCAATAGCACATCTATCTCCGCAGAGTCACACACGTCATAGAGATACCAATCGTAATGCTCATATAACAATGATTGCAATACTTAGACTCAATGATCACTGGCATGTTATTGACTGGATCTATGTGTGTTTAGAACTAAAGTATAAATGCTGTATTCAATTTCCAAAGAGTATGTTGTGATTGCGGATAAACATTGCTATCGCGATAGTCTTCGCATTTTTTTTCTTTTTTTTTCGTTGATATTTAAACGAAATAGGACGATGAGTAAAACTTTATTTTTTAGCTCGAAATTAATTTTATTCATTCGAAGAAATCAGTGACCGGTTAATTGATAATTATCAAGAACTGTTTACAAAGTAATCTCCTTTAAATTTTACCCCCCCCCCCCCCCCTTGTTTTCTTTTTGAAAATGAATGAGACTGGAAATTGGTCGATTTCAAATTTTACAGCGTGCCCTGGATTGCACAACTCCGACGTGGTCCAGTGGAGCGACAGGAGGCTAATGGATATTGGTATATATATCTCTTATCACTGTAATAAAATACCAGTCAAAACAGACGTTAAATATACATTTCTCTAATGAGATGTGTGTGAGGCAGATCTCATATACAGGCTATATCTAAATCTATTTACATTAAAGTCTGATCGAAATGACGCCAACTAAGTTTTATAAATACATTTTATTTGATAACACAAATTGTGTATTGTGCTATCCGGTCTGGTATAAGCTGTTTTCTGACTCCGACTTAAATTTAATTCCCAGAAATGACACGCAACGTCTTCATTTTGTTTGATCTTCGTCATCCAGGATTTTGTGGCGATACACTGAACCATGTAACACCAGTTTGCGGACTACAGAGGCAGATACGGATCGAATCGTCCGCCGTGATCCGACTGAAATATGACCGTTTCTGTTATTAGATTGGCCCCGATCAGATGATCGGTGTTATAAACATTAATATTATTTTTGATGATATTGTGTTCAGCACATCAACCAATGTACTTGGTAAATGTTTTATGATAACAATTCTCTGTTTAAACAGCATGGATAGCGAGGGCTTTTGATTAAACATATTCAAACAATCTTATCTTACATACAGATTTTGTAATTCTCTTAAATCTCGACAGAATCCAGATTCTCTGTCATCTCTGATGACAAGTAGTGTCTACTTAAATTAAAGAAGATTTGTTTATATTTTTTTTTTCTAATATCATGAAGATAAAATAAAAATATAATAAATTGATCACCTAAATCTTTATAACAATAGAGTCTATAGTGCAGAAGTATCATACAGAATCTTTGACAGACAGGACTGGGACTAACATCGTGGTAACTATGGAATGTAAACAAATTATGAGAATCAATGAAAAATATCAAAAAACAATATTTAAATTGATAATGAATAAATTATCGATCGATGTCTGAGATATTGACATAGATAAGTACCAAACCTGACTATATTTCTAAATATTTTATACACATTACTGACGGCAAACGCCCTTTCCCACAGAGTCATGTCACCCGACAGAATCTTCCAATACTAAAACCCACCTTTCAATAACATTATATATCTGCTTTTAAATATATGGAAGATTATAAAGTAGATATCAAACTATTTTTCTCACAGCTGGTCACAGTCAACACCGTGTAGTGATGTGTTAATTTCATGCCTGGACGAGTCGCGATCCACTGAGCAGAATTTAATCACGCAAAATCAGCTATTCGGCAGTATGAATTACCAGAGGTGCGATATTTTGTATTCACCATCTTGATAGATTAAACCCATTTGCAAGTGTTTCATGACGATGTAGATTTTTTTTTAATTCAACATAACCATCGGGGCATAAATGTTTCATAAAGTTGAAATGAGATTTACAGGTTAGGCACACGTAGTGTACGTATAGTCTGGCCTACAGGGGGATGTAACGACGGAACCGTAACAGCATCAGAAAAACAGACAGGGAGTAAGGTAACACTCCACTGTGTACCGTACAATATCAGGGTTTCCACCGCATGGTGTAAGGTAACCCTCCATTGTGGGCCGTACAATATCAGAGTTTTCTCTGCAGGGTGTAAGGTAACCCTCCATTATTGGCCGTACAATATCAGGGTAGTGTAAGGTAACCTCCACTGTGTGCCGTACAATATCAGGGTTTTCTCCGCACGGTGTAAGGTAACCCTCCATTGTGGGCCGTACAATATCAGGGTTTCCTCCGCACGGTGTAACGTAAACCCCCCGCTGTGTAGCGTACAATATCAGGGTTTCCTCCGCACGGTGTAAGGTAACCCTCCACTGTGTACCGTACAATATCAGGGTGGTGTAAGGTAACCCCTCCACTGTGTGCCATACAATATCAGGGTGGTGTAAGGTAACCCTCCACTGTGTACCGTACAATATCAGGGTGGTGTAAGGTAACCCCTCCACTGTGTACCGTACAATATCAGGGTGGTGTAAGGTAACCCTCCATTGTGTAGCGTACAATATCAGGGTTTCTTCCGCACGGTGTAAGGTAACCTTCCACTGTGTACCGTACAATATCAGGGTTTTCTCCGCACGGTGTTAGGTAACCCTCCACTGTGTGCCGTACAATATCAGGGTTTCCTCCGCACGGTGTAAGGTAACCCCTCCACTGTGTACCGTACAATATCAGGGTGGTGTAAGGTAACCCTCCATTGTGTAGCGTACAATATCAGGGTTTCCTCCGCACGGTGTAAGGTAACCCTCCACCGTGTACCGTACAATATCAGGGTTTCCTCTGCACGGTGTAAGGTAACCTTTCACTGTGTACCGTACAATATCAGGGTTTTCTCCGCACGGTGTAAGGTAACCCTCCATTGTGTGCCGTACAATATCAGGGTTTCCTCCGCACGGTGTAAGGTAACCCCTCGACTGTGTACCGTACAATATCAGGGTTTCCTCTGCACGGTGTAAGGTAACCCTCCATTGTGTGCCGTACAATATCAGGTTTTCCTCTGCACGGTGTAAGGTAACCCCTCCACTGTGGGCCGTACAATATCAGGGTGGTGTAAGGTAACCCTTCCACTGTGTGCCATACAATATCAGGGATTTCTCCGCACGGTATAAGGTAACCCTCCATTGTGGGCCGTACAATATCAGGGTTTCCTCCGCACGGTGGAAGGTAACCCTCCACTGTGTGCCGTACAATATCAAGGTGTCCTCCGCACGGTGTAAGGTAACCCTCCATTGTGTAGCGTACAATATCAGGGTTTTCTCCGCACGGTGTAAGGTAACCCTCTATTGTGGGCCGTACAATATCAAGGTGTCCTCCGCACGGTGTAAGTTAACCCTTCATTGTGTAGCGTACAATATCAGGGTTTTCTCCGCACGGTGTAAGGTAACCCTCTATTGTGGGCCGTACAATATCAAGGTGTCCTCCGCACGGTGTAAGGTAACCCTCCACTGTGTGCCGTACAATATCAAGGTGTCCTCCGCACGGTGTAAGGTAACCCTCCATTGTGGGCTGTACAATATCAGGGTTTTCTCCGCACGGTGTAAGGTAACCCTCCACTGTGTACCGTACAATATCAGGGTTTCCTCCGCACGGTGTAAGGTAACCCTCCACTGTGTGCCGTACAATATCAGGGTTTTCTCTGCACGGTGTAAGGTAACCCTCCATTGTGGGCCGTACAATATCAGGGTTTCCTCCGCACGGTGTAAGGTAACCCTCCATTGTGGGCCGTACAATATCAGGGTTTCCTCCGCACGGTGTAGGGTAACCCTCCACTGTGTGCCGTACAATATCAGGGTTTCCTCCGCACGGTGTAAGGTAACCCTCCACTGTGTGCCGTACAATATCAGGGTTTCCTCCGCACGGTGTAAGGTAACCCTCCACTGTGTGCCGTACAATATCAGGGTTTTCTCCGCACGGTGTAAGGTAACCCTCCACTGTGTGCCGTACAATATCAGGGTTTCCTCCGCACGGTGTAATGTAAACCCTCCGCTGTGTAGCGTACAATATTAGGGTTTCCTCCGCACGGTGTAAGGTAACCCTCCACTGTGTACCGTACAATATCAGGGTTTTCTCCGCACGGTGTAAGGTAACCCTCCACTGTGTGCCGTACAATATCAGGGTTTCCTCCGCACGGTGTAAGGTAACCCCTCCACTGTGTACCGTACAATATCAGGGTTTCCTCTGCACGGTGTAAGGTAACCCTCCATTATGTGCCGTACACTATCAGGGTTTCCTCTGCACGGTGTAAGGTAACCCCTCCACTGTGGGCCGTACAATATCAGGGTGGTGTAAGGTAACCCCTCCACTCTGTGCCATACAATATCAGGGATTTCTCCGCACGGTATAAGGTAACCCTCCACTGTGGGCCGTACAATATCAGGGTTTCCTCCGCTCAGGGGAAGGTAACCCTCCACTGTGTGCCGTACAATATCAAGGTGTCCTCCGCACGGTGTAAGGTAACCCTCCATTGTGTACCGTACAATATCAGGGTTTTCTCCGCACGGTGTAAGGTAACCCTTTATTGTGGGCCGTACAATATCAGGGTTTCCTCCGCACGGTGGAAGGTAACCCTCCACTGTGTGCCGTACAATATCAAGGTGTCCTCCGCGCGGTGTAAGGTAACCCTCCATTGTGTAGCGTACAATATCAGGGTTTTCTCCGCACGGTGTAAGGTAACCCTCCACTGTGTACCGTACAATATCAGGGTTTCCTCCGCACGGTGTAAGGTAACCCTCCACTGTGTGCCGTACAATATCAGGGTTTTCTCTGCACGGTGTAAGGTAACCCTCCATTGTGGGCCGTACAATATCAGGGTTTCCTCCGCACGGTGTAAGGTAACCCTCCATTGTGGGCCGTACAATATCAGGGTTTCCTCCGCACGGTGTAAGGTAAACCTCCACTGTGTGCCGTACAATATCAGGGTTTCCTCCGCACGGTGTAAGGTAACCCTCCACTGTGTGCCGTACAATATCAGGGTTTTCTCCGCACGGTGTAAGGTAACCCTCCACTGTGTGCCGTACAATATCAGGGTTTCCTCCGCACGGTGTAACGTAAACCCTCCGCTGTGTAGCGTACAATATTAGGGTTTCCTCCGCACGGTGTAAGGTAACCCTCCACTGTGTACCGTACAATATCAGGGTTTCCTCCGCACGGTGTAAGGTAACCCTCCATTGTGGGCCGTACAATATCAGGGTTTCCTCCGCACGGTGTAAGGTAACCCTCCACTGTGTGCCGTACAATATCAGGGTTTCCTCCGTACGGTGTAAGGTAACCCTCCATTGTGTGCCGTACAATATCAGGGTTTCCTCCGTATGGAGTTCCATTACCTCGCCCCTGCTACATATGTAGGTACCACGCATTCTTTCCAAACACATGAACGTGACTTTTCACTCCTGACAAATACTCCTCAAAGAACTTGCCTTACAACTTGAATTTTCCTGAATGAAATGTAAGACATATAACTTCCGGTTCTAACCCCGTAGGCAAGTTGTTGTAGGGTGATTCTGTCAGTTTTCCTTACTTCTCGTTTCTTCTACTTGTTAAACATGGATTTGCACCTAAGCTATTGACACTGATTTGGTAAAGTTGCAGCTCGGGTTGGTATTCAAGGAATCTGCACTGTAAGTAAATCGCATTGTAAGATAAACACAGATCAAAGACAGGCCTATTCTTCTGATTGGTCCGTTTCCGGTGTTATGCTACCTTTTCTGTATTAGCTAACTAGATAAAATATGACGGTATTCAGAAGAACGCAAACCCAGATGAAATCGCAGGTAGTGCCCAGTATTCAAACATGTACATGTAACATTGAAAATAGGCCAAACAGTGTATGGGGAAAGACCCGCGTGGTCTATCTAAACCTTTGTTCAAAATGCCAACTTTAATTAACACCAGAGAAACTGCACTGTCAGTTAGAGAGCTCCATATACTGCACTGTCAGTTAGAGAGCTCCATATACTGCACTGTCAGTTAGAGAGCTCCATATACTGCACTGTCAGTTAGAGAGCTCCATATACTGCACTGTCAGAGAGCTCCATATACTGCACTGTCAGTTAGAGAGCTCCATATACTGCACTGTCAGTTAGAGAGCTCCATATACTGCACTGTCAGTTAGAGAGCTCCATATACTGCACTGTCAGAGAGCTCCATATACTGCACTGTCAGTTAGAGAGCTCCATATACTGCACTGTCAGTTACAGAGCTCCATATACTGCACTGTCAGTTAGAGAGCTCCATATACTGCACTGTCAGTTAGAGAGCTCCATATACTGCACTGTCAGTTAGAGAGCTCCATATACTACACTGTCAGTTAGAGAGCTCCATATACTGCACTGTCAGAGAGCTCCATATACTGCACTGTCAGTTAGAGAGCTCCATATACTGCACTGTCAGAGAGCTCCATATACTGCACTGTCAGTTAGAGAGCTCCATATACTGCACTGTCAGTTAGAGAGCTCCATATACTGCACTGTCAGTTAGAGAGCTCCATATACTACACTGTCAGTTAGAGAGCTCCATATACTGCACTGTCAGAGAGCTCCATATACTGCACTGTCAGTTAGAGAGCTCCATATACTGCACTGTCAGTTAGAGAGCTCCATATACTGCACTGTCAGTTAGAGAGCTCCATATACTGCACTGTCAGTTAGAGAGCTCCATATACTGCACTGTCAGAGAGCTCCATATACTGCACTGTCAGTTAGAGAGCTCCATATACTGCACTGTCAGAGAGCTCCATATACTGCACTGTCAGTTAGAGAGCTCCATATACTGCACTGTCAGTTAGAGAGCTCCATATACTGCACTGTCAGTTAGAGAGCTCCATATACTGCACTGTCAGTTAGAGAGCTCCATATACTGCACTGTCAGTTAGAGAGCTCCATATACTACACTGTCAGTTAGAGAGCTCCATATACTGCACTGTCAGAGAGCTCCATATACTGCACTGTCAGTTAGAGAGCTCCATATACTGCACTGTCAGTTAGAGAGCTCCATATACTACACTGTCAGTTAGAGAGCTCCATATACTGCACTGTCAGTTAGAGAGCTCCATATACTGCACTGTCAGTTAGAGAGCTCCATATACTGCACTGTCAGAGAGCTCCATATACTGCACTGTCAGTTAGAGAGCTCCATATACTGCACTGTCAGAGAGCTCCATATACTGCACTGTCAGTTAGAGAGCTCCATATACTGCACTGTCAGAGAGCTCCATATACTGCACTGTCAGTTAGAGAGCTCCATATACTGCACTGTCAGTTAGAGAGCTCCATATACTGCACTGTCAGTTAGAGAGCTCCATATACTGCACTGTCAGAGAGCTCCATATACTGCACTGTCAGAGAGCTCCATATACTGCACTGTCAGTTAGAGAGCTCCATATACTGCACTGTCAGTTAGAGAGCTCCATATACTACACTGTCAGTTAGAGAGCTCCATATACTGCACTGTCAGAGAGCTCCATATACTGCACTGTCAGTTAGAGAGCTCCATATACTGCACTGTCAGAGAGCTCCATATACTGCACTGTCAGTTAGAGAGCTCCATATACTGCACTGTCAGTTAGAGAGCTCCATATACTGCACTGTCAGAGAGCTCCATATACTGCACTGTCAGTTAGAGAGCTCCATATACTGCACTGTCAGAGAGCTCCATATACTGCACTGTCAGTTAGAGAGCTCCATATACTGCACTGTCAGAGAGCTCCATTTACTGCACTGTCAGCTAGAGAGCTCCATATACTGCACTGTCAGCTAGAGAGCTCCATTTACTGCACTGTCAGTTAGAGAGCTCCATATACTGCACTGTCAGTTAGAGAGCTCCATATACTGCACTGTCAGAGAGCTCCATTTACTGCACTGTCAGCTAGAGAGCTCCATATACTGCACTGTCAGCTAGAGAGCTCCATTTACTGCACTGTCAGCTAGAGAGCTCCATATAAACCGAGTACTTCTGGCGTCATGCATATTTATTAAGTGATCTAGCTGGTACACGTCCGGGTTCTCGTTTGAGTGAAATATGGCTTCTGTTCTTGTCCGTTTTCTACCGAACCTAAGGATGAGGTAATGCGTCCCTTGTGAACGTCAGAAGACAACGATAACGAAAAGCAAACAAATTAAACTTTATGTTCTGTCTTTTTTGTTTACGAAATAAATTACCTTTACTTACGGCAAAATGAGTGCGCACAAAGAGCTTCTTGTTCAGTCCGCCACGGGTGCAATTGCGAACTGACTCCCAACTCTTTAATCAGCCGATGACATGGCGAGAGTGATAATATCCCGGTGATCTACGTTGTTGGGTATTGGGCTCGAACAGGCGAAGCTTTATTGTCGGTTAAATCGCTCTATTGTTGTTCATAATTGATAATTAATCAGTGTCACAGATAAAAACAGATTTAAAGTACACGTAGCTCAGTATTTTTGTACCCGTCATTAGTTACGTCATGTCGACCTCTTCTCTCTCGGTTTGTTTACGGTGTCCTGTCATTACACTTTGATTTAAGGTTGTGGTTACCTCTCTGGTAGATAATTGTATAGGTTAAACTTATCTGTAGCTGAGTTTGTATACATGTTTTTAAATATTTCAGACCTGTACCTGTACCTGTTATTTTGACGGATGAGTTCTGGAAGAACAAAACAGTCATATGGTACCACCACTCATGACGAGAACATAAGGCGAAAGCACTTCACTATAGGTATTCAGTTTGAAGTGTGTCGTAAATAAAGATACCACTGTAACAAGAAATCGGGCTTGATCACATTATCTAATGTTGAGCAAATAAAACAATGATGGTATGGAAAAAAATTTCCTTAAAACATAATTGTTTAATATTTTCCGATAAGTCGAATAAACCACTCAACAATTCTTGTTTTGTTTTGGAAACTTAATTTGATTAAATATTTCCCCGCTTTTAATTCCTTTGATAAATCTTGAAGTTAAGCTCACCTGTCATTCATCTTCATTCGAAATGTCCTATTTTGGTTCATTCATCTCTCGTGTCGTTAATTATGTGGTCACCTTTGATATTCGCAGTGATTCACAATGATGATAATTTTGTTTTGTACTAACAGGTCGCTGTTCACAATGATGATCATTTTGTTTTGTATTTACGGGTCGCTGTTCACAATGATGATAATTTTGTTTTGTACTAACAGGTCGCTGTTCACAATGATGATCATTTTGTTTTGTATTTACGGGTCGCTGTTCACAATGAGGATAATTTTGTTTTGTACTAACAGGTCGCTGTTCACAATGATGATAATTTTGTTTTGTATTTACGGGTCGCTGTTCACAATGATGATAATTTAGTTTTGTACTAACGGGTCGCTGTTCACAGAAATGGACATTTTGCTGTATATGGAAGTTTGGTTCTCCGTCTATACTGCAAGACGCCATGCTATATAAAACTTGTAAACTCTATTAATACCAGATTTTTCGTGCAAGATGTCAGTAGCCGACGAACAAATAAATAGGAGAATACCGAAGCGTAAAAAATTATAATCCAAACTCAAAATCGTTTAAACCAGGGGCAAAATATGAACAAAGGAAAGATTTACATGGAGACTCTTGTAAAAGTACAAGAGAATAAGACCATGTGTTCCGGAAGAACAAACTTACGGCACAGGGAGTCGAATGATACAGGTTGACTTTGACCACGTTTTAAGTCACCATATTGGTATCATTGAGAAATATCCCGTTTCCTTGTATACTATGAAGATGGACGTTTGTGTTAGGGAATGTTACTTCAGTTCTCCCTTAGAGTCCGTGACATTTACTGGGTGTGATCAAGATTTACATGACGAGAATCTTCGATGAAACAAACGACGCTTGCTCTTCCGGAACACCTGGTCTTATTCTATTGTACTTTTTCAAGTGTTTTCATGAAAATCTTCCGTTCGTTATTTTTGTACCTACATTGTAATTAAATCGATTTAGAGTTCTGATTACGGTTTTGTTGACGCTTTGGAATTCTCTGATTTATTTGACAACTGATAACATTGTTGTAAGCCAATTTTATCTTTCAATAACGAGAGAAAGAACGCTTAGCTAATGGAATTTGTAACATCTGGGCCTATACTTTTGATAATTTATGAGATAGATAATATCGTATCGATTGAAATGATAAAGAAACATTCTTTTACATTCCTATTTGAAACCAATCAGAAGACATGCCCTAGTTGAGATATGAGTTTCAGACTCATTAAGCTTACGACGTTAAACCACCTGTTCCCCAGTGTATACTTCTGGTGAGGGGTGTGTATCCAAGCACGGCTAGGGTTCGTTCACGTTTTCTTTACCTTGTGCTTTTAACTCGGTAAGATAAATGATTTCCCACCGATGATTCGGTATAGAAAAACAGCAAAATAAGTCTCCCCACATGCACACTATATTAATAAACATTATACATTATTTCATCCATCTCCACAGGAATGCTGAAACACCCACATTACAAAGTGGACTTTAAACGTTGTATCGACAGTACTGAGGGAGAAGGGGAGGTTTGGTTGGCATAGTCTTACACTGATGATCCATACATAGAGGTATGTTTAAATTATTAAGTGATTACCACTTCCTTTGATGTGCGCCATGTTATATGTCTGATTGATGATTGTGGATCTCTATGAACCATTTCTATTAGCTCTGCTTATTTAAATATTCCTCTATCTAAAGATACAATAATAACTATAATTTATGGGTTAATAATTACGCAATATTCCAGTACGACTAATATGCAAAACAATCTCCATGACAGAATGTATTTCCACTGTTATATATGAAGTAATTAAGATTAGATATACGTATACAATGTTTGTGATATACACGTCTGATTTGCGCTTCTGGTTTCTCCAAAACAGAGTCTATATTCAGTTTATATCACTACCTGTGTAACTGTCAGGTGTATAAGACAGACTTCATGTCATATCCAACATTTTATACTGAAGTCTCTTCATTAATAGGGTATAGCTGATTTCTGCCTCAACCAAAAAATGGCACCTATGGGATTTACTGAATGTAAAATGTAACTGTTTTCCTGTATAATATTAGAATCGGGGTGCATTTTCTATTAAAACAAAACGTGTTTCATAAGACGCGGAATCTCGTCAAATCTCGTTAGTTATGTGAACAGAGCGTTTACAGCCCCGTTGTGTCTGCTGCAGCCAGAGGTCGCTGTATTCCGACATACATGCCGGTGGTGGTGATGAAATGAATTGCCATTCTCTCAGGCATTTCTTATTAACAAATGAAAGTCGTTATGGCACTATCCGAAATAAGCGAAGTTTGTTTGGTATTATTTTTATCATCATTACATTAGATAAAGCAAAAAAAAAAAAAAACTGTTGACTATATGTATGGGATTTTTCTCGATTTATTTATGAAAACACGGACATCTAATTCCGTGACATCTCAGTATGTTTAGATCACCGAATTGGATCTAAGTCCGTGGTTTAGATAGATAGTAGAATACGTTATTTTTTTCATTTCGAAACTTTTATGTTCCCAAAAGAAAAATATATTCAACAACTGAAAATTTTCTGAACCTAATTGAATTTCCATTGCTGGGATTCTTCATCGTCAGTTTCAGGGATATTTACACCCACAGGGGTACTTACCCTGGTTTGAGTAAGGAAACGATTGTGAGCAGCAATCAGCATCAGTCCTCCCGAGGCGAGGACGAGGCGAGGCACACCGCCATAAAGGATCCCTGCAGTTGCCTAGCAACCTACGGCAAAGCTATTCTTTGTTTTCGCTTTTTGCAATGATGGCTTGGAAACTCTATCCTTCATGATGAAATTAACTACCGATATTATAGAATGATGGGCCTACCAGGTACCGGAACTCAATTATTTTTTGAAAATGATCTTTCCACGTTAGCTAGTGTATTGATTAGATTCGGTAACCTACATTGATGGCGGCCGCCATTTCGATCACATTTACATCCGTGCCATTTGGTTAGACGTATCATGTTAACATATAATACAAACATGATACAAACGAAGCGAAAAAAACGAACAAAACAAATGTACTTCTGCTGACATCAACAAATTGAACTTTGGGCAATGATGTTTTAATAAGATTGGGATGCCAAGTGTCGAAATTAAACATATTTCAACGAAACTGGTAAAGACACAATCCATCTCCGCGCTAATGGTTTGCGTGATAAGTGGGTGGATGCACTTTTAATGGTGTTCTCGTATTAGTCTTTAAAATATATTTCGTTTCGTTAAAAATATAAATAAACGCTTTCATTACATTTATTCTGACATGTTATTGATATAAATAACATGCAATGTGGACAAAAATAAAATAAAAATCACAACAGAACTCTTGAATAATCAATGACACGCGAAAAACGGGTGGAACTTCATGTCATTTAAATACTAAATGTTTAGTTGAGCAGAAAAACGGATATGGAATTATAATGAATTTTTCGTGGATATTTGCATTGATGATGACGTAACACGCACATATACTGCACCTTTTAAATTTAGTAATAAATACAGTATGCCGAAAAAATGAATAAACTGCATCATACAGCTGTTTCGTCCTCCTAGGACTCTTCAGTGATGCTAGGGGCCAAAAGGTCTATATCGATCTTAATAGTTTTTGCCAATTATACCAACCGTTACCGAAATAGTATAGTGACACTTTGCCTCTACAATTATACCAACCATTACCGAAATAGTATAGTGACACTTTGCCTCTACAATTATACCAACCGTTACCGAAATAGTAAAGTGACACTTTGCCTCTACAATTATACCAACCGTTACCAACCGTTATCGAAATAGTATAGTTACACTTTACTTCTACAATTATACCAACCATTACCGAAATAGTATAGTGACACTTTGCCTCTACAATTATACCAACCGTTACCGAAAAAAAATTGTGACACTTTTGATTTTGGTTTAGTTTGATTGTTTTTACGTTCTATTTACAGCCAAGGTTATATAAGGACGTCCTCCCGTTGTGCGGATGTATTGAGGAGGTTGCTGTGTGTGCATGTAAGCCTATTTGTGTTAGCGCGGATATTTTGCTTATTTAAAGTGCTACCACACTGAAGTATACCACCGAAGGCTCCAAGCAGAACACCTACCCGGTCACATTTTACTGACAAAGGGTGAACCAGTCTTCAACTCCCATAGTGCTAGGCAAAACCTTCCTCGCAGGGATTTACGTTCAACTTAAGACCAAAAGTGAGGTAGTATCAAGAGTGAAATACGGCAGGAGAACGTTGTTTAGAAAGAAGATAAGATCCAACATTTAGTCGCCTCTTACGATCATGCGATGGGGCAGCAGGTACCAATTATTACGCTTTGCCTGCAAGGCAGACATTTGAAGCGATCACGTGCTATAAGTAAAGTATACGTTGAGTCATTTCTCACATTTTTCAAATGCAACGATTTCTCTTTTACATACAGTGATAAATTAAACACTATAATGGCTAAAGATAATTGGATAGAAAAATATAAATAGAATGGCTTGTTCAGTGTTAATTAACTTACTCCTTTTTAATAAAGATACGTAATATGATCTGTCAATATGAGTCGAAGGTAATAAGTTCTATGGGATTAACACGCCATACAATTATCCTATGTGTTTACTTGCGTGATAAGTCCTTTCTCTCCTTAACGTTACATCAACGTGTCAGCTTTTACTTTTCGTGAGGTGCACACTTCATAACTCGACTACATTTCATACTCTTTGTCAGGTGTCACAAAGACCGTCTCACCCAGCCCTAGGTACACACCGGGGTTACACAAAGACCTGCTGCAGGTATGTATGTAAGTAGTACCTGGACTGGAAAGTAGCAATTCACATGTCAGATCGTGGTAGCCAATGACTCGTGTAATCATATGAAGAGATTTGAATGAGAACACGAATAGGTAGTGCGTCAGTTCGCCGCCCTCCCTCCCCCAGGTCCCCCATCATGTACAACTCAAAAGCCAGTCTAATAATGTATACGGTATTAGTAACAACATCAAAGACTGCTGGGTTTTATGTTTCTCAAGTGTACATAAACTATATCATACGGTATTAGTGGAAGAGTCATAGAATATATACGATATATATCTTCATTAAAATCCCGAGGAGGTTTGATTTAATCCTTATGTATATCTGTGTTATGACGGAAACTTGTGTACAAATTAGTATTGCTATCAACGTCATGTGTTTAATCCGGTAAAAAAGAACTGACTAGACGATGCCAATATAAAGTCAGACTGGGGGTACAGTGTTAGGGTCATCTTGCCTTCTCCCCGGGGGTCACTGTAAAACACATTAATGAATATTGAAAATACCATTTAAAATGAACATCAAACTCTGCGGTGATCGTGATATGATCTCATAAGGTTTATGTTAGGTTCCAATGGGATTTTGTATCGGACATATATCAGACACGAGTAAAGCAGTTTCTTCCATGTTGTTGACAACATTCTATGTAAAAATGTGAGATATTTGTTGTAAAATATACGTCATTGGAGAAATGTCTCGTTTAAAATATTCGTGAAATAAACTTGAGATTTGGGCAGCAATTCAAAATGACAGCGACATTAAAGGGTCTAGGTATTGATGTCATGTGGCACGCGAATTATAGTATACATTATACAGCTAGGTAGGATTATAGGCAGGTTCTGTGGCTTGTTTTGAAGTTTCCCTTATCGATAATGCGAAATAAATTTCTTTTGACATGAACACTTGTTCATTTCTTTATCATTGAATACAAGTGGGGTCATTGTATACGCCATGATACTAGCTATTATTGGAAACTAACATGAAAGACTGCCAATAGAAAATCCAAAACAATGAGCGGAAATTCAACCATTCATGTAAAAAAGAAACCGATTGGCGGTGAGGTGATGCGGAAATACTGCGAAGCTTTATCAAGTAGGTCGGCATCTGGCAAGAACTGGTTTGGTCCATTCTTCTTTTGGGTCATTGAGAAAGTCCCCGAGGGTCTTTCGCTCGCCCGCCGGGGTGTCATATCAGTACAAAACATGTAAGGTTCATTGCAAGGTCGAGAGAATCACTAAAGACTACAAAGTATCTTGTCGGAACGAATCCCAGTCAGGATTAACTCCCTTGCCAGTTAATGAGCTAAGTCACTGTTGTTTAATTGGACGAAAAATTAGATTGCAGAAACATAAAAATAATGTGTACTTTGTAGTTCAATTCATATATAGCAATATTATTTGCTTTCAACCAGAACAGGCGAGACGAACTTGGAATTTGACCGACTTTGTAATTGGTTGGTTCATTGTGCATTTTTAATTTACATATTTCGTTTTTTAAGATTACAAGTTTGATCTTATATATATGCTATAATTTTGATAAAGGAGGAATAAGAAAGAAAAGAAGGGAGGGGGGGGGGGGAGATACTGCATTACAGTATCTGTGTGTGTTTATACCTATGCACCTGTGGTAACACCAGCAACACAACATTCCCATTATAGAAAGTCCAGCTGGCCATTCCATTGCGTGTTTTTGTGATAGTGGCGATACTGGTCATTGATGCCTCCTGATCCATTGAACAAGTTTCGTCCTTTATGGTACCATTCAGGCAAATACATTTTCATAATGAGGCTGTGTGTTAAAAGCACCGTATACCACACACAACGCGAGGAATAACGGCAACTTTATACTTTTTGTTGTCGATCAGAACGAATTTGATACCATTGATATAAATGTGATACGCTTGTGATAAGGGCGTGTTATTGGCTCCGACATGATATCATGATTTAGAGTGTCGAGGACAAGTATTGATCTAAATGAATACAGCAGATGCAACAATGTTTAAGAATAAAACAGTATCATAATAATAAATTCAATACAACATTGTTTTAGAATATAACATTAGTGAAATTTGTTAAACGCTTACCCTTCCGGAACACCTTGTTTTATTATCAATGGTCTCCGTGGCAATCGTTTCTTGTTGTTCTTGTTGAGTTCAGATTACGGTTTTGTTTACGCTTCTCATACAAATACATTATTTCAGATTACAACAGAAAAAACGACAATGTTTTAGAATATAGCAGATACTGAATAAAAATAATCATGTAAGATTATAAGACCCTTTCATATGCGTGTATGTAGGATAGGGATATTCCACCCGAGGGATCATAAAATGTGGTAAAACCCGAGGCTTGCCGAGGATTTTTACCACATTTTGTGATCCCGAGGGTGGAATATACCTATCCTACATACACACATAATGAAAGAGTCTTTTTCTCTCATATCAACTACCCGAATAAGCTCAAAAACCATGAAAATATGTTTAAACAGGCCACCATTTTGAAATTTCAACTTTTTCCTTGAGCTTTTTTGACGAAAACGAATTAGACAGCGAGTTTAAGCATACCCTATATTTGCAAACAAAGTTTGCACAGAAAAATTAATCTCCTCTTCCTGGTGTTTATGGTTAAAATTTTGTGAAAGGTCTTAATTTTATCACGCCGTCGTTTTCTCTTTCCGGCATCAGAGTTTACCGTATTCGTGACGTCACGTCATTGTTGAGCCATTGTGACGTCACGTCGCGTGAAATGCTATGTAAGATAGATTTTTCTTACATAGCTTTCTTACATGGGCAAACTCTATCCAACATGGCGAGATAATGAGATCGAAAGGTTTGTGTACTGAATGTATGTGAAGTTTATATTACATGTAATGTAGAGGGTTGAGTAAGTTATGTCACGGCATACGAGTTGTTTTTGATATTGCAATATGGTTTTTTTAAAAACAGTATTTAAAAAACTAGTATGAGGAGCATGTTTTGTATCTTGTTTATAGAATATTGTCAATGTTTATAGAATATTGTCAGTGTTTATAGAATATTGTCAATGTTTATAGAATATTGTCAATGTTTATAGAATATTGTCAATGTTTATAGAATATTGTCAATGTTTATAGAATATTGTCAATGTTTATAGAATATTGTCAATGTTTATAGAATATTGTCAATGTTTATAGAATATTGTCAATGTTTATAGAATATTGTCAATGTTTATAGAATATTGTCAATGATTATAGAATATTGTCAGTGTTTATAGAATATTGTCAGTGTTTATAGAATATTGTCAATGTTTATAGAATATTGTCAATGTTTATAGAATATTGTCAATGTTTATAGAATATTGTCAGTGTTTATAGAATATTGTCAATGTTTATAGAATATTGTCAATGTTTATAGAATATTGTCAGTGTTTATAGAATATTGTCAATGTTTTAGAATATTGTCAATGTTTATAGAATATTGTCAATGTTTATAGAATATTGTCAATGTTTTAGAATATAACAGCAACTGTAAAGATGTTGAAGAATATAACAAATACAAGATTATTTTAAAATACAACAGCAAATATAATGCTTTAGAATTCAAAAAGTTTTAGGACTTCCAGCTCTAAACTGCGTGTAAAACTAAGTCGCTACATTGTTTTCTATTTACTTATCTCACACCATAGCAAAACACCCGAGATGTCAAAAAAATGTATATAAATATAAACTCAGAGAATACCAAAGCGTCAACAAAACCATTATCAAAATCAAAATCAATCAACCTAGAGACAAAATATGTACAAAGGAAAGATTAATACGGATAACTTTAAAAACATTACAATAGAATAAGACCAGGTGTTCCGGAAGATTAATCGTCTTCTTCTTCATCGACGTCATCCGCCATTATATCATGTAATTGTTTTTCCCATTATTAGAAATTTTAGAGGCAATATGAAACTGTAAAATGGCATTACGTTATAAATAAATAATTAAGTATTGTTTTAAAACAAACTACATACATATTTTAATAATTATGATTATAAAGCGGATTGATGAACGCAGCTCGATGTTGACATCAATCCAACATATTTTGATTCACCTGATATTGCCAGAACATGTATGGTTATTTTATCAGGATGATGAAAAATATTTTTATTGAGTACTGAGAATTGATCAGGATCAACACGTTCTTCCTTTCCTCTTTCCAAACTTATCGGATATCATATTACATATTACTAGATAAATCTCTGGACGAGGCTTCAAATCATGAAGTCAAGTAAAAAGGCCTCAAGAAGTCGACTTCCACCGTGATGTCATATATAGCTCAATGAAAATTGTTTCTCAGATCAGAAACATAAATAATGCCTTGTCTCAATTACGTCCCATTCTCTAAATTATCTTCCCTTTATGCTCCCTTATGTAAAGTTTGTCCTGTCTTTGAATGCAGAGTAGATCTATGAGCACATATCGTTCCCTCCGTTTCAAACCCTCCCCGACGTTCCTTTTTACCCAACGTACCGTTGTAAAATTTCTCAAATATTTTAGTCGACAATGCGGTCTTCAAATCAAAGTTTCTGATTTTTTTATTACTTTATATCATTTACTGTAACGAAATGGAAACGAAGTTCATATTAAACACGAAAAATTCCCCCTTGTTAGATAGATGTCAGTTTTTTAACCACAGTTGGTACACCCCCTATTTGAAAACCAAGTCGAGGTAGTTAAGTACGATAACAAACTACCATTCGTTGGGATACCACTATATAGTACCACTGTCCCTATTGTAAACAGAACTATATAACCAACCCTATATAGTACATAATCATGAAGAAATATCGTGTTATGGAATGTGCTGCGGTCAAATCGGTATGGATGTACTGTTTGGAGTAGCGTTTGATTGCTAAAAGTCTAGTCCATATTACTACATCAGTAAACACAAGATGAGTCAAAGAAGCGTTGCTTCATCCTCTCTAGTCGAAGATTTGTTACTGATCCCTATCATCTTGTTGACTTTCACCAAAACAAGACTACACTACAAAGCTGTACGAACACCTCAGACGTACGTGTGTTATGCCTAGAGAACCTTCCACTCGTCTACCCCCATTCATGCCCACGTGTATTGAATAACAAGAAGTAATGGTTGAATTCATTTATATAACCGTAAAGGAATCAAATATTACTACTTCTCAGAAGAACAATGTTTACAGAATTGTTTCTATGGTAACAAACTCCCCCTTCAAGTCTTTGGTACTCATGGTTCCTTCTCTGTACCCAGTCATCCCGATTGTTCCGAGTTAATCCCGCTCACGTCTAGAAATGGTTGCTATCTCAAAAATGTTTTACGCCGATTGGGAGTACAGCATTTCGACATTAGATAGAACAGCAAGATGTCCATGAAGTGACACCGTACAACACACAGCATTATCGGTATGATTCATTTACAATAAATAGCTGAGACGTATTTGTGAGCGCCTCGAGACTTCAGGTCGCCTTACAGTTTGTTCTCATACATCAAATATAGGGAAAAACTGGAGGAAAACAACCAACGAAAACGCCTCAAAGAGCCAATTATTATGTTTTACTGAAAGCGTTCACATTTAATACAGGATAGCAGGGGTAACAAATCGTTATTAGCAATATGAGGAATTAAAATGTGCAATAATTATGACAGGTTGATCAATGACTTGGGTTAGTGTGATGTGTACACGGTAGCTCCACCAAGGGGTTATTTGACGGTTAGGGAGCTCAGACGTCAACAGAAACGGTTGACGAAAACACTTTTGTCGTAAATCGACCGACAGAAGAGGGAAGGAGATGGTTTTTATTTTTTTTGCTACTTTCTGTTTCACGAACCATTGAAGACATCGTCAGTTTCTGTTTTACTTTAAAGATGAATCTGGATCTGGCTTTCTCCCTTTTTTCTGGAAATGCAATCCAAGGCGGATTTTATTATTAATTATTTACAAATTATTTTAACCTAATATAAATATAATACTATGCATGCATATTTTGTGACGGAATTCACTCAATCGCTTTTTTTTAAAAAATAAATAAGAGAATACCGAAACGTTAACCAAATCATGATCCGAACTCAAAATCGATTAAACCAGGGGTAAAATATGAATAAAGGAAAGACCTACACGGAGACCCTTGTTAAAGTACAAGAGAATAAGACCAGGTGTTCCGGAAGGGTAAGTGTCCTCTGCTTCATCGACGACACCCGTAATGTAATTATTTATCACATCTAAGTAAACATCAGACTCTCAAAATGAGAACCGAGTATCATTGTCAATCACAACAAGTAAACACACTATAGAGCATACTCAAAAACGTCTATCTTCATATCACTTAAAGATATAGAATATTTCTCAATGAAGCAAAGATGGCGACCATGAAACTTGTCCAAAGTTCTGATCAACCTGCATCTTTCGAATCTTTGTATTGTTAGTTTGTTTGTCAGCAGTCGGAATCGATCACGAAAATCACGATATTTAGAGCAAGCCCTAGAATATCGAATCAGCTGCGACATGTAAACACCATAGACTGAAGAAACAGGGAGGTTACTATCAAGAAATGGAATGTTCATGATCGGAAAATTGAAATCATCACGTTTATCGCGTAGCTTAGTAGTAAGCTGTCCAAATTGATCTTAGTTTAAGTAGAGATCGAGGTAAGCAGCTGATGTAGAAGAGTACGACTAGCATCAATTAAGTGTCTTAGGAGATGAAACAGCTGTGTGATGCATTTTTAATTCATAATTTAAAGGTGCTGCATATGTGTGTTTTACGTCATCTAATTAACGAGTGCCGAATGTCACTGTCACTCAAATATGTTATTTAATCAACTTATCATTCGATCATTTTTTTATGTTTCTTTTAAAGGTTAAACCCGGTTATGCTTTATATTTTGAATTATATATTGATTCGTTTTACAAATTTCATTGAATTTACATGCATTTTTCACTTATGATGAAATAATGTATACTTGAAATTTCGTTGCATTTTTTTCACCATACATATTACTGAAAACTATTGCGTTTATGTACATTTAATATTTATTTGCAATTGTTCTTCTCTACATATCCAACAGATTAAACAAACATTTCATCATTTTCTGTTGTTAGATATTAACACTACTGATCAGTAACCTTTAACACCATTATGTGTACGCGAAAGAATGATTGACAATTCCATGTAGGTAATTAATTAGACGTAACTATCTCTGCCGCGTTGTTGGAGGTACGTTACCACCAGAGATATAGGTACTTCCTCGATGTAGATTCTGGCTTGTTATATAAACAACCTCGCTGGTATGGCAATAGTTTGTTCTTTTTGGAATGCATTTCCCCAACCATAGCAAACATTGGGCCCTAGGCTAAAGAGTACCCCATAAATTGACCCAGCTTTACTGGTAATACGTTACCGTGTGATGTGGCTAGGATAGAAGTACACACAACGTTTCCGATAGGTAGCCGGATATTGTTACTTCACCAAAGCACTTTGCAACAACAAGCGGCATGTTATCAGTGTTTTTATGTAATGACGAGCACGTGCTCCCCGGTATGATATCGACAACAGATGGAATTACGATGAAATACGTGTATATATACAACCTGAATTAAGTTTTACGGCTGGAAATGTCTCGAGGAAGCATCGGAGCCCAATCTCGAAAGACCTCCACGCAGATAGATCCATTAACACAGGGGGTTTGTGGGGAGTTAAAAAGCACAAATGTAAACATCACAAACGGTTTTGATGACTGCATTACAAATGGAGCGTGATTAATTTGCTGCAATTTAAATAAACACTGTATATATTGTTATACCATCTGCTGATAATGGAGATAAGCTGGCGGAGAACGGCGCTCTGTTCACCCATGCGAGAAAAGCATAACAGGAGAATTTTGTTGATTCTGCTTGCCACTGAGCTCAGTGTACGTAACATTTTGGCTGACCCACAGAATAATTTATAGTGATAGAGATGTGTACTCTGTCAGATGTTTGTTAATGCTACTGGGGGATGGGGAGTTCGATTGATGATTAATATGTACGTGAGGAGGTGAAAGGCAGGTAATTGGGTACACTTTAGTATCGGTGTTAATTGATTGGAGAGCGTGCATCTCAATACACACGGTCCAGTGTACGGAAGTGTGTATCATGCTGACAGCAACAAAATTAATGGTGTCAAATAAAACGCAGATATGATACGTCATATCAGAATGTTTGGAATCTTCGATCAATCAAATTTCAATATAAATTAATATCAGGTGAACTGTGGGCTATTGGTGTGTTCAGACATAGAATTAGGAGGCCCAATATGTACGAATGTTATTGGTATGTCAATGTAGTATGGTGTGTGGCCACATACATGTCGGACTGTAGGAACACTTAGGAAGCATTACACTTTATCGTAAGTCCGACATTTTACTGCCTATATATAACAGTCAACTACTCACCATTCATCTAAAGTACACTGACCATCACACGATCTCTAGGAGTATATAACGAAACTAGAATGACTTCTGTCTCTAGAATAATATACTTATATTGAATTATTTAAAAAAAAAAAAAAATAGTCTAATAATTTTAATCTAAATATCTGATTCAAAGTTAGAAACTAGGGGGAGATAAGCTAGAAGTGAAATTCAGTAGAGAAATTGGGCTGGTAGCCAGTCTAAGAGCGCCCATTAGGACTGGTATATATATTTCCACATCGTCGGAAACCCACGGTACACTTCTCTGACGTTTGCATCCCATGGGCCAGAATCAGCGTAAACCTTCGTTTTCCCGAATAGAAGTTTATTCGGAGATTTTGACCAATCAGAATGGTCGTTTCTCGTGACACTCTGTTAGATCATTTTACCGTGACCACGACCAGTATTTTTCTGTAGGCATGACGCCGATGTCAATCGCCGTATATCAGGACCTTATACATGTATTTTAATCACAATCGACTTAATTATAACACAATCTACGGGTTTCGTTGACAGGCGGTGCTACAAATGAAACGGGATACCCCGGCTTGATGTCCCGGCTGTAAGTAGTCACGGATGAAACTATTGATATGATTGGCTACTATTTGAGTACGAAAACGAGAGTTTCTTTCCATTTTAGCCGACGGGATGCAAACGTCAGAGAAGTGAACCGTAGGCTTCCGACGATGAGATTTCCATTGACACTGACTTTCGTACAACGCAGTACAATACTATCACATTTTAATTTAATGATAAGATAAATACAAATTTACTTTGTTCTTTATCATATTTGTCGTACCTTTTTTATTATTTAATCGATACACACAGTTTTATTCTACATAATTCATAAATATATGTAGCAAACAAAAAATGGCCGGTGCCCAATTTATTGTATCAAGAACTGAACGATACATTTTTCCTGAATCCTATCGATACACAGTTACACAGGGATAACCTGTAGGGAGGGAGCTACCTCCGACATCTTTGTAGGTCCGGACTATCATCCCATTGGAGTGATACCCTCAGCTGTCCAGTGAAGGTGACGAGGTAGGTCCGGACTACCATCCCATTGGAGTGATATCCTCACCTGTCCAGTGAAGGTGATGAGGAAGGTCCGGACTACCATCCCATTGGAGTGATATCCTCACCTGTCCAGTGAGGTTGGTGAGGTAGGTCCGGACTACCATCCCATTGGAGTGATACCCCCAGCTGTCCAGTGAAGGTGATGAGGTAGGTCCGGACTACCATCCCATTGGAGTGATACCCTCAGCTGGCCAGTGAAGGTGATGAGGTAGGTCCGGACTACCATAACATTGGAGTGATACCCCAGCTGTCCAGTGAAGGTGATGAGGTAGGTCCGGACTACCATAACATTGGAGTGATACCCCAGCTGTCCAGTGAAGGTGATGAGGTAGGTCCGGACTACCATACCATTGGAGTGATACCCTCAGCTGTCCAGTGAAGGTGATGAGGTAAGTCCGGACTACCATAACATTGGAGTGATACCCCAGCTGTCCAGTGAAGGTGATGAGGTAGGTCCGGACTACCATAACATTGGAGTGATACCCCAGCTGTCCAGTGAAGGTGATGAGGTAGGTCCGGACTACCATACCATTGGAGTGATACCCCCAGCTGTCCAGTGAAGGTGATGAGGGCCAGACACGGGGATTTTAATTAAACTATCATCTACGATCATCAAACTAAAAACATTCCAGCATTACCCGCCCAGGGTACGTAAATCACACACGTATTAATGTATACAAATTTACACATAAATGTCATCCGTATCTTTAGTCCATCTTCATGTTTGTCATTTCTTATCTGTTGGCTAGTTTTTTGCAAAAATAGTTGTCATGTTTTTATCAGATCAATCTTGTACATGAATACATTTCTTTTTTGTAGATCTAGCTTCATGCTTGATTCCATTAAGTGTTGGCGTCCTATACTGATGTATATTTCCACATGTCGTCTGTGTCAATGTTCATCATGGAAGGATCATGGCTCGGCAAACATCGTGTAGGGAGACAGGTCGGACAAACATCGTGTAGGGAGACAGACCGGACAAACATCGTGTAGGGAGACAGGCCGGACAAACATCGTGTAGGGAGACAGGCTGGACAAACATCGTGTAGGGAGACAGGCCGGACAAACGTCGTGTAGGGAGACAGACTGGACAAACATCGTGTAGGAAGACAGGCTTGACAAACATCGTCTAGGGAGACAGGCTTGACAAACATCGTGTAGGGAGACAGGCTGGACAAACATCGTGTAGGGAGACAGGCTGGACAAACATCGTGTAGGGAGACACACCGGACAAACGTCGTGTAGGGAGACAGGCCGGACAAACATCGTGTAGGGAGACAGACCGGACAAACATCGTGTAGGGAGACAGGCTGTACAAACATCGTGTAGGGAGACAGGCCGGACAAACGTCGTGTAGGGAGACAGACTGGACAAACATCGTGTAGGAAGACGGGCCGGACAAACATCGTGTAGGGAGACAGGCCGGACAAACATCGTGTAGGGAGACAGACTGGACAAACATCGTGTAGGAAGACGGGCCGGACAAACATCGTGTAGGAAGACGGGCCGGACAAACATCGTCTAGGGAGACAGGCTGGACAAACATCGTGTAGGGAGACAGGCCGGACAAACATCGTGTAGGGAGACAGACCGGACAAACATCGTCTAGGGAGACACACCGGACAAACATCGTGTAGGGAGACAGGCCGGACAAACATCGTGTAGGGTGACAGACCGGACAAACATCGTGTAGGGAGACAGACCGGACAAACATCGTGTAGGGAGACAGGCCGGACAAACATCGTGTAGGGAGACAGGCCGGACAAACATCGTCTAGGGAGACAGACCGGACAAACATCGTGTAGGGAGACAGGCTGGACAAACATCGTGTAGGGAGACAGGCCGGACAAACATCGTCTAGGGAGACAGACCGGACAAACATCGTGTAGGGAGACAAACCGGACTAACATCGTGTAGGGAGACAGGCCGGACAAACATCGTGTAGGGAGACAGGTCGGACAAACATCGTGTAGGGACACAGGCCGAACAAACATCATGTAGAGAGACAGACTGGACAAACATCGTGTAGGGAGACAGGCCGGACAAACATCGTGTAGAGAGACAGACTGGACAAACATCGTGTAGGGAGACAGGCCGGACAAACATCGTGTAGGGAGACAGGCCGGACAAACATCGTGTAGGGAGACAGATCGGACAAACATCGTGTAGGGACACAGGCCGAACAAACATCGTGTAGGGAGACAGGCTGGACAAACATCGTCTAGGGAGACAGGCTTGACAAACATCGTGTAGGGAGACAGACCGGACAAACATCGTGTAGGGAGACACACCGGACAAACATCGTGTAGGGAGATAGGCTGGACAAACATCGTGTAGGGAGACACACCGGACAAACATCGTGTAGGGAGACAGGCCGGACAAACATCGTGTAGGGAGACAGGCCGAACAAACATCGTGTAGGGAGACAGGCCGAACAAACATCATGTAGAGTAGAGAGACAGGCCGGACAAACATCGTCTAGGGAGACAGACCGGACAAACATCGTGTAGGGAGACAGGCCGGACAAACAACGTTTAGGGAGACAGGTCGGACAAACATCGTGTAGGGAGACAGGCTGGACAAACATCGTGTAGGGAGACACACCGGACAAACATCGTGTAGGGAGACAGACCGGACAAACGTCGTGTAGGGAGACAGACCGGACAAACATCGTGTAGGGAGACAGGCCGGACAAACATCGTGTAGGGAGACAGGCTGGACAAACATCGTGTAGGGAGACAGACCGGACAAACATCGTGTAGGGAGATAGGCTGGACAAACATCGTGTAGGGAGACACACCGGACAAACATCGTGTAGGGAGACAGACCGGACAAACATCGTGTAGGGAGACAGACCGGACAAACATCGTGTAGGGAGACACACCGGACAAACATCGTGTAGGGAGACAGACCGGACAAACATCGTGTAGGGAGACAGGCTGGACAAACATCGTGTAGGGAGACAGGCCGGACAAACATCGTGTAGGGAGACAGGCCGAACAAACATCGTGTAGGGAGACAGGCTGGACAAACATCGTGTAGGGAGACAGGCCGGACAAACATCGTGTAGGGAGACAGACCGGACAAACATCGTGTAGGGAGATAGGCTGGACAAACATCGTGTAGGGAGACACACCGGACAAACATCGTGTAGGGAGACAGGCCGGACAAACATCGTGTAGGGAGACAGGCCGAACAAACATCGTGTAGGGAGACAGGCCGAACAAACATCATGTAGAGTAGAGAGACAGGCCGGACAAACATCGTCTAGTGAGACAGACCGGACAAACATCGTGTAGGGAGACAGGCCGGACAAACAACGTTTAGGGAGACAGGTCGGACAAACATCGTGTAGGGAGACAGGTCGGACAAACATCGTGTAGGGACACAGGCCGAACAAACATCATGTAGAGAGACAGGCCGGACAAACATCGTGTAGGAAGACAGGCTGGACAAGGATAATGTATAGTAGTTTAGGATTAGGTATCTGTACTTTATTATTAGGTATCTGTAGTTTATGATTAGGTATCTGTAGTTTATGATTAGGTATCTTTACTTAAGGATTAGGTATTTGTAGTTTATGATTAGGTATTTGTAGTTTATGATTAGGTATTTGTACTTTAGGATTAGGTATATGCACTTTATGATTAGGTATATGTAGTTTATGATTAGGTGTTTGTAGTTAATGATTAGGTATATGTACTTTATGATTAGGTATATGTACTTTATGATTAGGTATTTGTAGTTTATGATTAGGTATTTGTAGTTTATGATTAGGTATCTGTACTTAAGGATTAGGTATTTGTAGTTTATGATTAGGTATTTGTAGTTTATGATTAGGTATTTGTACTTTAGGATTAGGTATATGTACTTTATGATTAGGTATATGTAGTTTATGATTAGGTGTTTGTAGTTAATGATTAGGTATATGTACTTTATGATTAGGTATATGTACTTTATGATTAGGTATCTGTAGTTTATGATTAGGTATCTGTAGTTTATGATTAGGTATCTTTACTTAAGGATTAGGTATTTGTAGTTTATGATTAGGTATTTGTAGTTTATGATTAGGTATTTGTACTTTAGGATTAGGTATATGTAGTTTATGATTAGGTGTTTGTAGTTAATGATTAGGTATATGTACTTTATGATTAGGTATATGTAGTTTATGATTAGGTGTTTGTAGTTTATGATTAGGTATATGTACTTTATGATTAGGTATATGTACTTTATGATTAGGTATATGTAGTTTATGATTAGGTGTTTGTAGTTAATGATTAGGTATATGTACTTTATGATTAGGTATATGTACTTTATGATTAGGTATATGCACTTTATGATTAGGTATATGTAGTTTATGATTAGGTGTTTGTAGTTAATGATTAGGTATATGTACTTTATGATTAGGTATATGTACTTTATGATTAGGTATTTGTAGTTTATGATTAGGTATTTGTAGTTTGTGATTAGGTATTTGTAGTTAATGATTAGGTATATGTACTTTATGATTAGGTATCTGTAGTTTATGATTAGGTATCTGTAGTTTATGATTAGGTATCTGTCCTTAAGGATTAGGTATTTGTAGTTTATGATTAGGTATTTGTAGTTTGTGATTAGGTATTTGTACTTTAGGATTAGGTATCTGTCCTTAAGGATTAGGTATCCGTACTTTATGATAAGGAATACGTAGTTAAGGATTAGGATAAGCTATATGTAGATTAGGAATAGGTATCTGTAATTTATTTAAGATTAAATAGCTGTTGGTTACATTCGTTCTGCTGCCAGGATATCGTCATCAAGTGACATGCATTGTCTGGCAATTGACAGGGAAGACAGAGTCGTCTGTTTATCATGCCAATAATACATGTATATATATATATTGTTGTAATCATTGTGTCTGGTCCATACTGAACACTATAGATAAGTTTGGCAGGGGATGAGCAGTGGTCAATCTATTGAGGATATCACGTCTCTAAGGAGACCGAGACGATAGGCTAACGCTGTGTCAGCTGGTATCGGCTGTTACGATTACACGGGCTGTTTGAACACTTTCCAAGAAACAGATGGAATTATGAAGAAGCAACTCTCTAAAGGTGCGTGCTACTGCAGAGTCGCCTGTCAATCATACCAATATTTATGTATAAAAATATACCCAGACATGTCTCCATTTTACCATTTCCAATTGCATTTTTTGCCCATAAATATGTAGAGTCGTTGGACTGTCGAACCTATCTATTGTCTATTGTTGTATCAAACAAACAACGCCTTTATTTTCATTTGAGTCTGTCTGACAAACACTCCATGAATGATGAATGTGAACACACGAATGGTTTGAACTGTGAAATACAAATGTTATTCAGAATAAAGATCAGGTGTGTATATAGGGGACATCTGTAACCATTGAACGAAATCGTTTGTAAGTAGTATATTTTGTTCTGTCATTCAAATATGTAATACAACAGTAAATAAATTATTATGAATTGATATGAATTGGATAATGAATATCGCTTACACTGTATACAGGATATATAATATGTTTTTTTCTTTTATTAGATAATTTATTGTATCAAGTTCAACTACATATTTATAATAAAAATAATAATGACATTATACTGTTTTTTTACATTATGGTTAGTATGTCTTTACGTACGTTAATATTTTGTGCAAATCAACGAAGTATCAGTTTTTGTGCAGGAGGAATGGAGATGGATATTATGTTTTTTGAGTTGAATATTTCCCCCAAGAAGCATCCAAAGTTCGAGAGATCTATAATGTAACTTAATAATAACCGTTCTATGTTGATTTTTCTTTTTTTTCTTATGTGTTTATCTGTTGGATCATTCGCTTAACATCATACCTGTTACAGCTTTAGCTTAGTATTCAGTTTCTTACTTGTTTTTATTAATTTGACAATCAATTATACAACATATTGATAAGATACCCGAAACTTGAAATAATTCAAGATACATGATTGGCGATATATGCACTTTGTCATCCTACCTCACGCTAATGTACGATTTGTACGAGTGAGAGAGAGTAATGTAAAGAAATGAACACTGGTGCAAGCACAGAGCGAAATAGAAGGACTGATGCTTGTGGAAATTACTAAATATCGTATTATATATAATTACATCTGAAGTCATAGTCACAATAATTGTAATATAATGCACATGTATGTATGTACACATGTACCGCCACACAGAAAGAAACTTAGTAATAATTTCGTCCATTATACAATGTATATCATACATGTTTTATACAGTGAAGGATTAAACATTTATAGGTAAAACTGTTACTATAAAGCCATGGCAACACAATCGAAATAAATGATGACATAATTAATTTTGCTATTAAGAATAAAATGACAGAAAACTTCACGGATTTTCATGTTTTATTCACTTTAGTGTTGGCAACGCATCCTCTGTAACGTTTCAATTTCACATGATATTGGTATAAACACAAAAATAAATTACAACTGTATATATATTTATATTGTTTAATAAAAGTTTCTCCCAGTCGCTGTTTCTCACACTAACACTCTATATCACACACCCTATACAACATTCACACACTCGGGTTACAGCTACGTGTCACTCTGCCATTATACAGGATGACAACCCTGACATTTACCGCCGTTTAGTGATGCTACTATCAATGTTTAGTGTTCTATTTCATATTTTCTATCTTTGTAGTCAGATATTGTTGGGTGCGAAGCACCATCAAAGAGAATTCATCTTAATATTGTTTTGTAATCTTATGAAACTCGCTTTGAAGCCCATGATGATAATGTTAACGTACTTGATATGATGTGTTCTATAAAACTTTTATCTTTAAACTATATCTTTGTTATTGAAAAACTGATATGTAGGAACTCGTGAACCAGAGATTATGATATATCAAGTTAAAACGCATACACTTTTCCACACAATATTGACGCAACATTTTCAATCTTTCATCATTATGAAAAAATGAACAAACTGGCAAACTGTAAAAATGTTTATAAGGAGTAAAACATCTAACTAATCTGATTGGCTAAAAATGAGTTGAAGCAATGAAAATATAATCTCGTGATCAGTAGGTTTGTTGCTGCAAACCACTTATATGTCAGGTATATATATTGATGGTATTCCATGTGATATAATATTTAAACGTCACATTACTGAATGAGTCGATCGTAATCTATAAGATATTTGTATATACGAGGTGTTGTCTTGTCATAATTCAAGTGTAAACAATTCGTATGAAAAAGCGTTTTCTTGCCTGTAAAATGATTTGTGGTACAAAACTTAAACATAAGTGACTGAAATTTAAATCGCGAAATAATGACTTTCATGAAAACTAACTAGCAGAAAATGAAAAAAATGAACATGTGTGTGAAACGGTTAGGTGTCAATTAGATTGGCAGGTCTGTGGATGTGAATAGTTGACATTTCAGTAAAACTATATCCTGTGTGATTATTTATCTGATGGCTTACGACAAAGTCACGAGGGGCTAGCTCAATCGATAAAGTTAATTTTTATGGAGGAAACCCAACACGCCATGGTCTCGGTAAACCTACCACCCATGGTATACTTAGGGGATTCGTGTTAAATAGCTTCCGAACCATCATGCAAAATATCGACGGATGAACAAACCTGGGATATAACTTCTACCGTAAACCATAAACACATAATACTGAGGTTTGTTGCCAGCTTATGGTGATAAAACATACAAACATTAGTACAAAGTAGCCGCGGTTGTGAGAATGTATTTTCTGAACATAATTCAACCATCGATTTGAGCGAGGAATGTCACCACCAGCTCAAATACACATGGATGCATTCTTCTTAGACGACAAATTGTAGGTTTATGCTTCACTGATTTACAAGTTCACCGAAATATGAATATGCGTCGCAAAATTCAATTTTATCGTATTTTCTTGACATTATAATGTGATCCCTCAGGCAAACAGCATTTGTTACTTCTGAATATTAAATCAGGCCCCGAACTCGATGCATTAGCTATCATGAAAAAATAATTATAGATGCAAATTAAAACCAGGACTGTAACCGTGTTTAAACCAATATTGCATTACTTGTGTGGCTTGAGGGTGTGTACCGTGGGTGTTACACACTACGTGATGTGTGTTTGTCTATTAACTGATAGTATAACAGATAGCGAAAGATTATCAAGGTTTTATATGAACGACATCATAGTATATAATTGTATTTCAGATATCCATATTCAAGTTCCTACGTTTCCCTTTTGGTAAGGGATATGTCATGTTAAGTGTTATTTTTTAACGATTGAGATTCAAATTAATTTGTATTTTTTTTCTACATACGTTATAATATTGTTAAATATTGCAAATATTCTTCCTTTTTGATATTTCAAAATTCCTGTATTTTATTGATAATTAGAAATCGAATTGATCATAACTTAAGTGATTTATGTTATTAAAAAATGTATATTTATATATTGTTTTTCTCTCCTTCTACATCATTATTTGTGAAATTTACGCTTTTAAAACATACATATATGGATCTAGATCAATAATACGACATTAACAATGGCAATGGCTTCTTAGCACCAATCGATCGATTTACGACAAAGACAAATTCCCCGCATAAAATGGCGAAGATTGAACAACATGCCTGGATGATAAGCGGTTTTCTCGGCCTTGTTTGATGGTTTGTTCCGCCATATGATATATGTGAGACCACCATAGCGCGTCGTGTGCCACACACACCAAGGCGATTTGTTCCGACTATGGTATCTTTAAATACAATCTTGATTGTTCCGAATTGACTTGTGTTATCGCACGATAAAGTAAAAGATGATTTTCCAGTGTAATCGTGCTAAATCTGGTGTCCTGTACCTGCGGCACATTAACAGTAGAATGGACGTGAAGACGATGCCAGGAAATCATGTGTATACGACCTCGTATAACAGTTATATGATCAAGTTGTCTTGAGAATCCATTTCCTGATAAATTACCTGTCATGAATAATTAACTAATCGACAGGTCAGCGATCTGGACGAACAGGTGGGTCCGTGAGGTGTTAGAGTTATCTGTCATTGCTCAATATTACACGTAAACCATCAAATAATTACTAGTTCTTCATGATAATTATATCAGTAATTGAAAAGCAGACATATGCTAAAGTGTTGATTGCCTTATGCTTTGGTAATTGCCGGTTTATTGGCGATGGTTATATTAAATGAAAAACAAACATATACTCAGCTGTTTGTCGTCTTATGCATTGTTAAATTATTACATGATAAAATCTAGTCTTTACTTTATTCCATCTCTTAAAAATACGCGTTCATGAGTATTTAACCTACGGCTGGCTTAGAATAACAAAATTTTCTGGAAGGTGAACACGTTGTTTACATAAAGCTTCGTCTCGGACAACATGATGGTGGCCGAGGTTTCCATCAGCAGTTCGGACGGAAGCCATTTTATATGAAGTAGCCGCCATGAATAACAAATCGACTGATTGATATAAAATGACGCGCGGTAGATCTCGGTAAGTAGATTATACTACTACACAGGGACGCTATATCCCGTGTTAATTAAACATCAGTGTGTTTACCTCACATTCTAATTCCGTCGGCTATTTATGTGAACACACGTCTATAGCCATTGTGATGGAAGCCAGCGTTAAATAACCGGGTTTAGGTCGAGTGTTATAGGGGTAATGTACATGGAAGATCACAGAACTCTGATGTCATCTGTGATCCCCTCTACCACGGGGAAATACCGCATAGACGGGGGATATACCACTTATACGGGGAATAGACCACGTGTACGAGGGAAATTTACCACCTATACGGGGAATATACCACTTATAAGGGAATATACCACGTGTACGAGGGGAATATACCACTTATACGGGGAATATACCACTTATAAGGGAATATACCACGTATACGAGGGAAATTTACCACCTATACGGGGAATATACCACTTATAAGGGAATATACCACGTGTACGAGGGGAATATACCACTTATACGGGGAATTTACCACTTATAAGGGAATATACCACTGATACGAGGAATATACCACTGATACGGGAAAAAACCACTTATACGGGGATGTACTACGTATGAAGGCAATATACCACTTATACGGTGAAAAGAACGTCTTGTAAACAACGGAAAATATCGCATTTTTATAAATGTTGTCTTTTGTATATGACATATATTTTTCATCTTAAATGTTGCACCGATTGATATCAAATTAAGTAAAATGTATATGTTACATTTATCTAAAAATATTTCAACAAACGATCTGCTTCAAGAAACCCGATATTTTTTTTACATGAAATATTTAATAAACGAATATAAAATGACCGCCCGGAATCTGATGTAATATGATATTGTTTGAAATATTAGGGAAACTGAATTAGCAATAGATGTGTTGGAATGGCATTTATGTCTACTTGAAAATTACCTAATTTCGAAAAAATGTATAGAGTTACATTGACAGGAATATAAAAACAATTTCACATGGAGTTTAACTTATATGAGTCAGTATAAACCTTTTAAACTCCCGTTCACCCTGTTAAATTATGTAGCATTATGTTACCCGTCTCACAGGAGGATACTGTTTCAGTGTAGCAGTACGGTGACAAATTATACTAATGTTCTACCAAGTCGAGTATTTACATCATAATTGGAAGTGGTACTCATAACATTCACACCTACTTACCGCTGGTCGTGATAATTTAGTTTATACTTGTACAGGTGATCGGTCAGGACGAGAGGTTAAATAGCCTGTGGACAACCACTGACAGGGCCAAGGGTTGAGGAATGCTGCTCTCTCACACCGATAAATATGTAGATGTAATATCGTACAGATTTAAAGTGTCAATGTTGTGTCGTTTGACAAATCAAAACTCGTCACCACAGGGCGACTATATCGAGGGTACCTGGCTAGGTGTGGGAATGCGAGAGCTGAAGGCAGATGGTCACATTTACAGAATCGCCAGGCCATGGAGATAACTAGACATCTTTGATCCTATCTTAAATGTCTAGCATCTCCATATATACAGTTACAAGTGGTCTATCACAGAAACGGCTCGTGTTATTGTGTAAATAGCGTTACTAATGGATGTCACAGACGTTTGTAGTATAACTACTCTCGTCTTTTCATCATAGTGACTGTAACTTATATTTCAATATACAGGTTTTCAGTGCCTTTCAAGATATATATTTTGAAATATTGCTTTAAATGTATGCAGTGGATATAATATTATTTTGGTGATGAAGTACCATGTTTATGTGAAATAAGCCTTTCAGTGAGAATAAATAAAAATAATATCAAAGTAAAAAACATAATATTTTCGTCATTAATAGTTACTAAAACTATAAAATGTTTTTGTTCGACTCATAACTGGATCACTCTGAACAAACTTACAGTTGCGGGTACTGTATTGGCATAACAATTGATTTTAAAAAGGAATACATTCAGAAAACGGATTATTTTATCATGCATTTTCGTAACAGATATTTTCATTTAAATAAAACCTGACTAAAATTAAAATGCATATTTTATCCCTTTTCCCGAAATGATTTACTTTTAAAAATCATCGAACTTTTCAACAAAAATAAAATGCAAGATAGTAAAATAACGAAATGATATTCTGAATGTTTTTCTTCAATTAAGCGATTGTCACACTTCCTTACATTTCAGGATTTGATGCGGCAGTCATTTTTGTAACATTCAATTTGTTGGGTAAAGTTTCCATGTTTGATTTGGACAGTAGGGAAAAGAAACATCCATCACAAAATATATAAATGTCAACACTGACCACTTTTATGTCCACTTGTCAACATCTCACAGGAAATGACCTTTGACACGGCCCCTGACTGACAGAAAGACCATTTTCACGGCGACATGTCATGGGAGAGACACATACGTCCACAAGATGAACACTCAAGGTCCTCGTCGAAACGATGAAATATAATCACAAACGTAAACATCGATATTAACACTATCCTCGAACACTGGAAAAGAGGATAAAAATAAACAGAGAATGACGGATTTTTTTATCATAATCCTGGTAAATAGAAAAAGCGATATGAGCAATCCGCGATGGTTTCAGAATCATGAGGATTTGTTCTGTCACATACACGATTCCATGTCTGTAAATATTCTTTAGATGATATTTTTTTTTTCTATACAATCCGTTACAAGCACAAATGTGTTCGTTTAAAACGACAAAATTACATGAATAGTAGTTACACATCAGTATGGTAAATACAGACGAATCTGACTATTTTTATGACCTCTGGAAATGGTTATGTTTGGATGCGATATAAATGATGTAATTCAAAATGAAAATATCCATGAATGATTTTGTTTTTGTTCACCTCTCCAGAAACAATTTCCTCACATTCAGCTCTTGTATCTTTATAATGTCATACAACAACTCCTCACAAAATGACAACTGTTTTGTTTTATAATTAACAAAAAAAAGAAAGAAATATCACACTTGACAGATCAGAGTCGGTCTAACCACACTCTGACAAATTTTGATTTTCACGTATCATACTGTGCAGTGGGTATTCTGTAGCATTTTTACGTTCTCGTTTCGCACGTCCGTAACCAGGTGTTTGTTGTTGACTCGGTCCTCATTCACGCCATTTTGTTCTCTATAGAAAAATCTCTCTTGATGACGATGAAATAGATGAAATATGACGATGCAAGCAAGTAACGTCAAGAGAAATGTCCCTACCACTGCACCAACGATGTCAATAATTGAAAATATAACTTCCGTTTCCGGTTCATTCGAAGCTACCTGGCTTATCCCGGAGGACTGTCCAGCATTGATAACAATCTGTTGTTTGTTTTTTGTTATTCCTTTGGTAGCGTTAGGCTGTGGCCGTGGCTGGTGGGTTTGTTTGTTGTGAGGGGTGTGTATTTCCGGGGTAGGTTTTGCCTCCACGATACCTGGATCCTGAACAAACTCCTTGGAAAAGGATGGTGGCCAGCGCACACTCAAGGTAAATGTCACGTTACCTGCGGGATTTTGAGCTATACACTGATATTTCACGTTTCCTTCTGCCTTTGGATCCGCTAAGTACAGGACCCCCTCATTGTCATCGGGTGCGTCTTTGACCTCTTTAGGAGCATACACTTCTTTCGTTTTATCTGGTTTAACCCAAATTATTGTTGGTACTGGATCACCACTAGCAAGGCAAGTCAGCTTGCCCAACGACTCAACAAAAATAACGTCCACTGTTTTAAACACTGGCAATTGGCACCTGAAATCTTGCTCTGTGAGAATGTTTAAACTTCTGCCTCTGAGTCTGGGAGGGGTACGACAGGAGGGAGGATCCACCCCAGCAAATACTGAATCATGTGACACGTAAAAGTTGTACAACCACTTAATTTCACAGTTACAATGTAGGGGGTTGTTTCCCAGTCTCACATAACTGAGAGTGTTAAATAGATATTTCCATTCCTGTTTAAAATATTCCAGTTTATTTCCATCCATCCATAACGATTTTAAGGTACCGTTTAATGGTTTTATATGTTCTATCTTGATGTCGGCTATGGCACAGTTGTGTATGTACAAACCCATCGCCTTAAGTCCCACGAAAGCATTGGTGGAGAGCACCATTCCGGGGTTGTCGTTCATGAACAAATGGTCTAAATTAAGCCCCTGGAATGTATTGTCGTAAATAATCTTCAGTCGATTTTTACTTATATCTAGCCATTTAAGATTTTTTAAGTCGAGGAAAGTATCCACCTCTATATATTCTATCCCACATTCAATTAGAAACAGTTGTTCCAGTGATGTAAGGTATGTGAAATTACTCCTGCTCAGGTTCGGATTCTGGAAGTTGTTTTCATTCAGAAACAAATGAGTCGTTTCATTGGAAATACCACTAGGGATGAAAGGAAGATTTTTCCTGGAACAATGAACATATCGAGACACTGTTGGACAGAAACAAACACCCGGACACCCAAAAGTCGCAACTACATTGACAAATCCAAAGAGGAGCAATGTCCATTTGGTTCCTGGGCGAAAGGCGAACCAGCGTTTCACCCTGCTCGCATCAACCATGATTGTTTCTGTTTGTACCGTGTATCATGTCCACGAAGTCGGGTACACGAAAAGATAGTGGGGTTCGGATACATCCTTCATCACAGAATAGCACTATACGCCGCCGTCCTTACTTCACCGCTGTAAACACAAGACTAACGCTGAAGCACTCACGGCAGTGTGTGTACTATCGCTAGCCAGCACCGCCCCCTGTCGGCGTTGTGTGCAATGAGCCGTCGCACCGCGAGGAACTCTACACTGTAGTGTGTACTAATGGCTATACGGAATGAGAGGCATCACTGACGTTCGGGTTGGTGTGAGTTCTCTCATACATAGGTATGCTGTGTCACTCAGCACTGTCAAACACACACTCAGCACGCGGGTAAACCCACTGTATCTTAGAGCTTTCTCTCCAGTCTTACAGTCACATCTGATGTAGAGTGGGCACGAAGTAACGTGTAGAAATGTCTATTGTGATAGTATTACTGTAGCCAGGTAGACAAGTCTAGACGCTTCCTGCCTCTCTCAAGTCGCCTCACATTATCTACCGCTTTAATTAATGTCGTTTAGCATTCTATAACGTGTATACCTGGCTGATGTCCTATACTGCTGCTGTGTGAGTTGTTCCTCCATTTTCGTAATCCTTAATCAGGAGGAGTCATAACGAGAAAAACTTTTGTTTAGTCTCGTAATAGTTTCTTTATACTTTAAAGCTTACGATCATTACTGAGCCAGTTACCATGAAATTGTTATTTTTAGAAATGGACCCTCCTATAATTTAACTCTGTTTTAAATTCATTCCTGTAATATTGTTTTTCTCTAATGCGAGTCGGTCGACACTGATAGATAAAGTATTAAATCTGATTCTTTTTTATGTTTCATACTGGCAGGAAAGTTGATGCTGGGTTAAAAAAAGCTTGTTCTTTCTATCCTGGTTGTCTGATTTCGTCTATGCTTTTTCTAGAGTTTCAATGATGTTTTTAATCATAGACAGAAAAAATACTTGTCTGATAATTTCTGAGCAGAATAAATCGTGAATAAACGCATTAATCCATGACTGTTTTACCAATTAATGGATATAGGTATGTTATTGTCGTTTTGGAAAGTGAAAAAATATAAGAAAAAAAATCAAAATATTTCCATCGTTAAAACCAGATTCCGTTGTATCCGACAAAGTGAAAGTTTGCTGGTCTCAATATCACTCACTCTGTTGTAAAAGTGTAAAACTAACAGCTTCCATGTCATTCTAGAATGGGTATGGGGGATAATTATCTGTGTGTAGGTTCCACAGATCTACTGATAAAGTCTAGTCTGCCAGATGTGGACCTTCTCGGAACGTACAAACCATATATGTATGTGATGTATCTGCTTCCCTCGTATCCATGTTATTAGTTTCCCATTGACACGGTAGTGTTTAAATGCTAAAGTCTGAAATACTTGTGGTATCTCGTCTGGTTGATAGGCGGATCGGCCTTGTTTGTCACTCAGTAAGGTTTTCACAGCTTTCATCATCGAAGCAAAACTGCGACAGGCGACATGATGTGGGAACGTACAAGGAATCAACGTACAGCCAAGTGACAATTACTCTAATTGGTGCAATTTTAGCTTCAGTTACCCCGCAAATAAAATCCGGAATTTACCCGTCCCCGTTTCTCCTCTTTTACACTCCGCGTGACCTTGTTCGCCATGTTTTCATACAAGTATCGATTTTCTTGCGTACTATTTACATATCTAATGATGATATGGATTTAATACATCAATATAAATTGTCTGTTTGTCTGACGAAGGCTCCTGTATTTAAATATATCCACACACCTGTGCTTTAACGTAACATGTATACAGTAGTACAATAAATGTAGGTAGACAGGTGATAGTATGCTACACTGGGAGGAACAGGTCGATCATTTATTATGTTAAATAACCGTTTGAGGTTTAAATCACGTGTTGGTTTTCATTAAATTTAACTAATTGTGAATATTTATTGAAAGTAAAATAGTACAAAAGATATTTAATTTACATAAACATGCATTGTTCGGCTTCATCGACGACACCCGCCATGTAAATCTTGGTCACATCCTAGTAAACATCAATCCTCAAAATGATAACCGAGTCTCCATTGTCATTCATAACAAGTAAGCACACAAATAAGCAAACTCAGTCCTGAGTTATCGTGAATGTATTTTGTCTCAATGATACATTTTCTACGCTGACGTATTTTTCTCTGTGCGTTGCATTTTGTTTATTTCCTTTCTTTGAAATAGGGATTGACATTAACTGTAAATCAATGAAAGCTTTCAGCCTTCCACAAGATAAAGTCCATAACGCTTAATTCTAAAGAGTTCAATCACACACACGAAGTACGCACATGTTCGTATCGTGAAACAGAAATCAAAACAAACAGTACAGTTATATTGTTTATGTCGAACCTTTTTATACTTTTTTTAGCTAGCATCCTTCAATTGTTCCTTCCAAACGCTCGTGGAAGAATGTGTGTACTGTTGTATATTCTAATCATGTCGTTGATGAACATTAAACCCCACAACTATTTACAGTGATAATTTCTTGCCTGATGTATCCTTACAGATTATGCTATCGTGTTGTAATTTACATAATTATATGCGGATTGCTCCTTTGTGATTCCAGTCAAAGGGATGTGATCCTTCAGATACACTAGGGCCTGTAGGCAGTGTCGGCTACGTCGTGCGATGTTAGTTAGTTATATGTGTGTATAAATGAGTTGAGGCGATTACATTTCCAAAGGATCTCGATAGTTTATAAACAGTACTTCATAATAAAATATGAATGTAGTGAAAATTTTGAGATAGTGGATATTGGTTTATTTGATTTGTACGGGGAGTTCGACGTGGCGATTGGTTACTTTGATTTGTACGGGATGTACACCGTGGTGATTGGTTACTTTGATTTGTACGGGAAGTACACCGTGGTGATTGGTTACTTGATATTAAAAAGCTAAAAATGATGATCAGTTAAAACTGTATTGCTCTTTTGTAATTACAGCAATGATTGAATTGTGAATGGCATGATAATATTAAAAGGTAATCACGTACATATACAAACTTTTAAAGCAATTTGCATTTGGACGTTTATATTGTGCGTTAATGTTTTCGGTTCTAATGAACGTTCTATGGATAAAGGAACCACGTGTGTATATATAATTGTATAACAACCAGAAACCAGATTTGAATAAAGGCGACAAAAATTGGCGATATGAAAAATATATTTTAAATTTCCATACTCAAGTATCCAAAAGATGCATCACACAGATTTTAAACGCAATGTTGTAACAATATATTATTAATATTCATATATGCATTTAGGATATATGGAATATAAAATGAATGAAAAATGCATATCTGAAATGTTATGAAATGCATCCTGCACTAATTTCGCCCTATCGAGAATAAATATCTGTTCTTTTCAGAGCAGAACGCCACAAAACAGAGATAGAATCTCCATTGGCGTAACGGTTTGAAACATTCATCTCACCATAGACTTTGATGACATTCATGGACACATAAACGAGATTTGTTAAAATTCAATACTAATTGACGGACGTTCGCCGCCAGCTCTAACACAGACAAAACGAGCACAACGCGACAGAAGTCAAATACAATTGGAAAAAGGAATAAAAAACACAGCGAAGGATTATAGACAGTCTGCAAACAGACACACTCAAAGAAAATAGAACTGGAACAATGACAAAGGCTTAAAGACAATCGACAAACAGCAGCAGTGCCTGACACGCAGTGATTGTGTAGGATGGCCTAGTTTAATGGGGATTTATGAACAGTTCAACCCCAGAAATGTTTGATTTCTCCGTATAATCCGACCGACTAACATTGTCAGTGTGTCATTACTGGGGGGACGGGAGGGTTAATGGCGAGGCAGACTCTCCCTCGTCAGTTACTGTCAACTTAAATACATGGGTTCCCATGATAGAGCATGCACCGCACGTGCATCATTGTTCACGAAAAGGGCAGGGGTGGCAACTAGATCGTTTACATATCTTAAGATTTTTTTTGTAAATGAAGAGATATCTTACTGGAACCACTTAAATGGTATTTACTTATTAATTGTATGATATCAGTATACTTTAACTATTGTTTCTTGCTTGTATGCCCTGCAACTAACTTCATTGTCTCAGCTTGAGCTTTCTCTGAAACACTGGTACATCGTACCTTATTGAAAGGTAAAAAAAGAAAAAAAAAGAAAACTTCTTTACTTTATAATACCATATATAGTATGTTATTGTCAATATGGAGACGACGCCTGATATATTTAAAACCTGAAAATATTGCAATAGTGCTTTGAGGTGGTGGCTATTGTAAGACATACGTGTTACCTGTTATTATTTTTATCATTACCATGTTATTGAACAAAGCATAAACAAAACGAAAAAAAAAACAAAAAACATATTCATATAAATATAAACGGCACATCGTTTAACAGCAGATATAGTTATATACATAACATTAAGAAATGAGTCGGAATTTTGTAACCGCCTAAATCCATCATTGCCTACACACTCAATTCTAAAACTGCTATACAGTGAAAACATTTCCTAATGGTGTAATCCAGACAACCGTGATAAGATTGGAATTCTTGTTTAAATGTAAAACATATGTTGACTAGAAGTTGACTTTCTGATGTGAACATCATATCATAGACCAGCCATAATAAACACGCCTTATCCTTGTAAAACATACTGTAACAGTATTACAGAGTATTGGAAATCACGTCACCTACACCCCTGTTGTGTAGTATAAACAATCCCTCCTTGTAAAATTTGCTCTAACAATTCTACAGAGTATTGGTAATCACGGTTCAACTTCTCCTTTCTGTGTAGATAATGCAGGGAAGCCGTAGAAGTGCACAGTTCACTCCAGAAATTACCTCCGGCACGACAATTTGTCTCCAAGCGGAATCACCACGAGTTTTAATCAGGCATTGTGTATTACAAACTTCTTCCAATATCTCGTGTTATAGCACCAAACCCATAAGTGTTACCACTGAATAACTTGCGTTATAGCACCAAAACTATAAAGTCTTACCACTGTATAACTAGTGTGCCGTTAAGCTTCGTCGGGAAACTGTCAGTTTACGTAATCAGCAGCAAGATCTAGTAAATTTCAATATAATATAAAAACTTATTGTTATTTCCCGTGGCCTATCAACCCTATTGAGTCTGTATTGAATTAGGAACATGCACAGGAAAGTAGATAACTCGGTTAGGTTTTTATTGGAACACGAACATCAATTCGAGGAATTGCTATTCTACAGATTGATTGATATATCCAATTTTCAGGCTCCATAACTGAAAGCATACAAATCAGAATTAAATTTAAATGGATTAAGGATGGATTATCGCCGTGAGATAATTCTGTCGTTAAAGTAGGATCAACCCTCTTATGACACAAAGGTGAGTAGAGGTACTTGTCGTGTCGCCGTAACACCAGAATATCCGGGTACCACAAGTACCACCAAAGGTGCCGCCGTCCTAAGTGGATAATCTCTAGGCGTAGCATTGTCAGCTTCTTCACCTAATTAATAAGTAACAGGCGTACTAACCAGTCAGAGTAGGATAACGCCTTCAACAAGACTATTTGAGACATTACGACACTTGGGTAATAACGAGTCTCACTCAAGGCGTAAGTAGAAAACACTTTAGGTCTGACCGGTCCGAACATTTATGGTCAAGTCACAATTGACCAGAGCTAGATTTATGGCCGTAATAAGAGAAAGATTTTACTGAAAACATTCATTATATGTCTATCAAGGAAGCACGAGCAATGTACATAACTCGTAAAGAGGCTACTAAAAAAGTAGATTAAGAAAAAAGGACTAGACTGGACTTCTAATGTAGTTTTAGAGTATATTAAAGGTTGATAAGAGAACATTGCAGATTGATATTTTCTTCCTTGTTGATTTGGACTTTTACATAATTGTTGTAATAAAAGCAGAGAACAATGGTCCATTGGAGAACTGTTTTTCTATAATATTTTCCCTTAACCAGATATATTCCCTCGTCACGGGATCTACGATCTGAGGTCAATGACCTCCCACGTCCACCCGGTCACCACGTTCTGTGGGAATCAGTGGCCGGACCGTTGTCCGCGGTCAGGTGTGGACACTTGAGTCTGAGTTACGAGATGCCCCGGGGCTGTATGCTTGTTGTGACGAGGTAATTGTGCCGTATGATGTGTCAAAGTAACGTGTTGGTGGCCAATGCTTTGTGGTATAACGATTTGACCATTCAAATGTCCACACCTGCCGGATCCTCCTTTATACATGATATACTGACCGTGGTCAGTTGATGTCTCAGTTAACTACCAACACACACAGGTTGACACCGGCCACGCGTGTCCGGAACAGTCAATGGTCAGGCACGTCTTTGTATAGTTTCTACAGCGTCAGACGCTGTATCAATAGCCAAACAGATGCTGATGGAACCTTTAGAGAAACCACCAGCCATCAATACAGAAACCTCATCTATAATACATTGTTATGCTAGTTTTTTTGGTGTGTATGATTTACTAAAATTGATATTGGACATGGTAGTTGCCCTGACAACGAACCCAAATATGCGGTAAGTTGCCATGCACTTATAATTACCAACTGGACATCAAATAAAAGTGGAAAGTATCTTAACTTACAACCGGACGTATTTCCTGTAATTATTTTAATTTGTACAATAAAACCGTTATATTTTATCAAAACATGTTTCGTACAAAATTGATATTAAGAATGAATCATATTGATGCACGAAAATAACACTTTAGACAAACGTCAAATAAAATTCCAACCGCCCTGATACATTGATCTGCCGTACACTGATAAAAATGAATACGTTTTATAAAATATTCCATTATAATTATGTCCTTGTAGATGACCTAGAGTGCTGCGGATTAATTTGGTCTTCCCCCACGCACAGTAGCTTTACAGATGTGCTAAGACACTGTTCGCGTATATTGTATCGATGAACGCATTGACCTAGGAATTCTGACGACTGTAAGGCAGTTACGTTACTTTTTGATTTATTTTATTCCTATATTAACACATTGATAAAAGGCCTGATTGGCTTAGGAAGGAACACTTGAACATGAACACCACTTGATCTGTGTAATTGTGGAGTTGGTGATCTACGTACTCTGTCCATAAAACGTGCGTAAGTACTAATGACCTTGGACCGTCAATGATTATCGCTCTTCGATCTCCACTCTGCCATATCTTCTAAAACAGTTATGATAAAACCGTATTGATCAGGTTGGCCGTTAGACTAATGTAAGGCATCGTAATAGTACAAATAAACACCCAGGGCTGAGCTAATCTAATCCAACTTGACTGGGAGTCAATCAACCAGGGGCGTGAAGGATTACTGGTCAACGTTAAAAGTCTCAACAAACAAACGTGATTAGTAGTAAAAATCAACTCTGAACAATTTGCCAGCGTTTATTTTTTCTATCAAGAGTATGACAATGAAGGGAGAAAATGAAAGAGCATTGACTTTTGTAACTTATAATAGGAAGAAGCAATGGTATATGTTTATAGTCGGGTTTTAACATTGACGTTATGCAATAAGTAAAGAAATCCAACGTATGATAGAAATATTTCAATACAATAAAATCAGATAATACATATTGTCGTCAACATATGTCAATACGGGACGTATATTTTTTTTATTATACTTAACAAACGCGAGTTGTTTTAATATTTATTTAACCTTGTAATGTAGACGAACTCATTTTGACGCACTCAAATTTCAGAGCATAACATATAAATAAAATGATATATTTGCGAACTAATGTACAGTTCTTGCTATAGAAACAATGAACAGAAACTATAATAAGCGCAATTGTAATTTAATGGAATACTTTGGCGCGCAAATTGCAGAAACATTATTACCGCTAAAATGTGTACGTTTACAGTATATAATGCTAAAAGAAAACATTGTGAAATTCGATTATACTTAATTAAATATTCTCCAGTAACCCGTCAAAGTGAACTGGATCAGAGAAGTACATTCCTACAGTCCTTATTGTTTAGTTCCTATTCGTATAATTAATTGGGTCCAGTGTAAGTCACGTGGCTATTACCTCGTTATATCTAACGAGCTACAGGAAGTGAGTTTTTAGTTTCCGGTAAAGACATTTTCTGTGGTGTGAAGTGCGCAGTTAAAGGCGCACCAAACAACCTAAAATCTACAAATAAATTACCGCGCGCCCTGTGTCTAAGGGTTTTAGTCTGCAATGGTATGTTCAGCATTTCAAACTCAATTATTCTTTTGAATTACTTTAAGGGCTTATCCTCTCACGACGAATTTACATGAAAACGTTGGGTAATGAATTAACATTGCTGCTGTATTATTCGGATCCCTAAAACACTTGTCATGCAGGTCTACACATCCGTGTGAAGAGTAATCATACTCTAAAGCTTAAATAACGTACACGAAATCTGAGCGTTAATACTAAACCAATTTTCTGTTTTCATTCTTTAAGTATTTTAGCCATTAAATAGAAAGCATTCTTAATTATAAAATTTGCTTTATTTTCAAACATGGGAAACAAAATCAAACTTGAAAAAGGCTAACGAAAAACCATTTCTTATAGAGTTTATATGATTGATTAATCTATTTGTAAATGCAGATTTCTTTCAATTGTCCAACTGATAACATTACCCTAATGCAAGTTTTCATGTTCTAATACACGTGCCTTGCCTTTTATACATGTAATCTAGTTCTGACGCAAGTTTCTCATCGTGGAATTCCATGGGTTACGCTCATCTAAATGAACACCTGGAATTTCAAGGATACAAGTTTCACTGACATCCTGATGTTTCCATCATGCCCGTGCTTTACATGAGATGTTTGTACTGTGATTACGCTTAACACAAAGCCACGTACCCTGACCAAAATTATGCTGATTCACATTTTCCTACAACAAAAAAAGAGAATACCAAAACGAAAAAAACATGATCCGAATTCAAAATCAATTAAACTGGAGGCAAAATAGGAACAAAGGAAATATTTACATGGAGACTCTCGTAAAAGTACAAGAGAATAAGACCAGGTAGTCCGGAAAAGTAATTGTCTTCAGCTTCATCGACGATACCCGCCATGTAAATCTTGGTCACATCCAAGTCAGCATCAATCCTCAAAATGAAAACCGAGTCATCATTATCAATCACAACAAGTAGGCACACTAATAAGCAAACTCAAAAACGTCTATCTTCATATCACACAACGATACCCCTTCTCCAGTATCGTATTTCGTGTACCCAATGCTAGCTCAATGACTCAATCTAAATGTTCCTCGAACGTGCTGAATATTCTTTGACCACAAGTCATTATATCAAATATAAAAGCACAAAACGTGTTCCCTTATTACTGTGCTTGTTCCCTGACCCAAACGCACGTTTCAAACACAATCACAATTAATGTACAATCGTTTTGACAACAATCCATGTCATTGATTTAAAACTTCATTGGATGATGTGGATGTACATTTGTCTATCCTGCAGTAGTTTTAATTTTCATTCTGATACAATATCCAGTCTTTCCTGACACCTGTTCCTTAACTCTGATGCACAACATAACATATAACAAAATATCTGGTCCTACCCTTACCCTATTGTACCCTCCAGTGACCCAGATGCCTTCGGTTAGCAAAATTGCATTTTTTTCATTTGTTCATTTTGTGACATTTTACTATGTAAACACGTCATCTAATTGAAATAATTTTATATAAAGGATATGTTAACGTTTACCAGCTGGTTCTATAGGTAGGTAGATGTGTACGTGTACTCTTAGACGTGATGTTTGTGTGTAATAAACTAATATTAAAACACCTAAGCTTAGACCTGACAGTTATTGAACTGAATATAACAGACTTCATGGGACGCGTTTTTATGAAGCATCGGTTTCATAATACGTTATTATTGTATGAAAACTCCATGTGTATAAGAACAACAGGTAATGTTCAATAAACCACATTCATCCCTTATAACATGTACTGGCGTCCTATTTGAATACGTAAATTTGATTATGTGGAAGGATATTAAGTAGGGTGACAACTTTTTATTGTGATTAATATAATGCGGACGTTACAGTGAAAATACTTCTGATGACGTCATCTGGTATGGTGTATTCAATCAGATATGTTGAAGGTAAATTGAGTCACCTTTTTGTATCTATTTACAACTCCTCGGATTAGTGTTTTTATTGGGCGTGACTCACGTAATGACGACTCCAGGTAGACTGCAGTGACCTTGACCCCATCCGCATGACCAATCATAGCCTTGACCAAGCTGCTGCGGCAGTAACTGTTCCGGGTGACACATACAACAGACACATTTGACATAATTATCGTAAACAAATGATAAAGTAGATGTTAATATATAAATTGGTTTTAGAAAGTATCGATATATGAGTAAAAACTGATTTCTTAAAATCAAATTAATAATACCTTATAATTAACACTTTCTTGGACAAAAACATCCATAAATGTACACATGGTATTTGGTCTTGTTATACACACCAGGGGTCCATTGCGAATCGGCCCTTGTAGGGAATAACATGATTATGTTGGTATGGGGCGGCAACGATGTGTACGCAACATTAACAAAAGGTATTTGATCTTAATTGCTTATCGAAACCTTTCAATAAGCACGTATATTTGATATTGAGATACTGGTAGTAACGACGATAACATTTTTTATCGCTCGAATATTTCGTTGTTCAAAGGGAAAAAAATTGAAATGAACATTTCCATGATTGTATTTTTGCGTATTATATTAAAATCTAATCATACTTGTCTGAGTAAGTAGTTGTTATCAATACCAAATGAAAAACATGAAAACGCTATGGTTTTTCTTTTTTCATTTTGTCTTGTTTTGAACAAAAAGAAACAAAGGAAAAAGCTTGGAATGATATAGAGAAGATGTCCAAGCATCTTAATCTTAATAACTGAACGTTATGAACAAGCAGCGCCGTAAAACAAATTAGTTAAGTAAACTACAGGAAAAAATAGAGGGTACCGAAGCGTCAATTAAACCCTAATCCGAACTCAAAATCTATTTAAGCAGGATCAAAATACGAAAAACGAAAGCTCTACATGTTGATCCTTGTAAACGTTCAAAGGATAAGGCTAGGTGTTCTGGAAAGGTAGACGTCTTCTGCTTCTTCTACGGCACCTGCCATGTAAATATTGGTTACATCAAATAAAGATAAAGTCCTTGAAATCAGAACCGAGTCATCATTGTCAATCACAACAAGTAAGTACACTAATTAGCATACTCAAAAGCGATAAACGTGGCGATTTCAATTTTCCGATCGTGAACTTTCCATTTCTTAAAATTATAATTAGTATCGAACCCTTATGGCAAACCAGTGTAGGACGTACACTAATATATAAAGCAAAAATAATAGCATATGCACACATTTAAGTATTGAACTGCTTCTAACTGGCGTTCATAGAGTATTAAACTTGGATTTCCCTGTCCCAATACAAGTACGTTGGCTTGTGTTAGAACAGTATGGATGTGATAAACAATTATCTGTGAAATGTGAACGTATAGTGTATAGAAGGAACCCAACTTACCTTGGATTGCCATTCCCCTAAAGTTAGTCGTATTGCTTAGGGCGGATAAAATAAAGTCAGCAAAGACAGAAAGGGGGAAGATATAGAAGATACAGAGAGGAATTCAAGGAAAGCAATGGTAAAACCACCATAAACTATCTAGATTTACATGGAGACCATTGTTAAGTACAGGGGGGGGGGGGGGGGGGAGGGGGAGAAGTACAGAGTGGGGATCTTCTGCTTCTTGCCTAGATCACAGCAATGTCAGGCCTTCACATCGAACATTCGGGAAGTGATTGCAAAACCTCGAGGAACCCGGATTGCAAAATAGGACACAATCATATCGCTCAAGGAATTGTATGATTTTAGAGGAGAATATAATAGTGACAAAAAAACTTGTCAATGTATTTGATCGACCCGCATCTCTTGAAGTCCTGGTTGTAAATCTTGTTCTTCAACAATCGACGTCTATCTCGGGAATCGCTGTATATGACGCAGTCCTTTGCGTTTTTCCTATTAAGTGATTTGTTGTATAATGTAGTTAAAACCCTTTTGTCATATAAGGTAGGGTGCTGAGGGAGAGACAACAGCCCGGGTTCAGTAGATATGTCATTTGTAATATATATATGTTAAGAAGGACTGAAAGACTTGTATTAATCGATTGAACTTAATACATAAACATGAACTATATATGGTTTTGGAACGAATGTACAGAGTTGACTTTGGATTGTTGTTTACAGTTACAGCGTGTGAGCTATTGACTACACAAGTAATCAGCCAAGCTTCGTGAAAATTTCATACCATTAATTCTCTTGATTTCATTTTCAGAACTTGATGTTTACATGGATGTGACAAAGATTTACATGGCGGGTGTCGTCGATGAAGCAGAAGACGCTTACTATTCCGGAACACCTGGTCTTATTCTCTTGTACTTTTACAAGAGTCTCCATGTAAATCTTTCCTTTGTTCATATTTTGCCCCTGATTTAATCGATTTTGAGTTTGGATTATGTTTTTTTTAACGCTTTGGTTAACGCTTGCAAACTTTTGTAAGAATCCGCTACACGGATTCATACAGTTTGCAAACAAATTGTTTTTCATACCCCAATGAAACTAAAACAAAATGTCACCAATGCTTAAATATGTTTTCGACATCGTTTATATTAGTATGGTAAATTTTTCATAAATGTAAAAAGCAGTATAAAATAATCTATAAGATCACAAAAAGGCAAACTATGAATTCTTCATTCATAAAGAAGGAAAATAAAGATAAACCGATTTGACAATTGACACAAAAAGCTTTTTACAAATTATACAGCAATAGTTAAAATGCTTCCAAATTGTTTATGAATTGTGTCGACAGTTTCGGTAAACTAAAATGTGCAGTTTATGCAATCGATAGGAACCAATTTAGAAATAGAAAATAATGTATCTGTCACATTAACCTTTATGCATGTACCATCTGAACAGTTTATCAATACTATGGTATATATCATGTGAACAAAGCTATGATATAATGGCAATGACTCACGGTATCTCGGTGTTAATAATGATTCATCTCTAACTGTAAACCAGGCCACACATTTACAAAATTGGCGCATGCATTACGTTACAATTGCACGGCCCACGGGCCGATAAATCGCGCGCTGTGCAGATTGCACGGTGATTTGGGAAAGAAGAGCTGGACAGGACAATGGGATTACAGCATGGTGTGTCATTTCTGGGTAACAACCCATTGTCTGGCGCCGACCTTTAGCCTAATCCGGTGTGGGGTTATCTTTCCAATTTAACGTGTTCTACAGCAATCTTTCCTATACAAAATTGGTTTTTCAAATTTTGTGCATTTTTTTTTCGCTAAATGTAAAACTAGTATGGATGTGTAATTATAAACTTTGACCAGCTCATTACGTTCTGCAGACTAATGACCGCTCGGGTTTCTTTAAAAACACGTTTACGCCGTTTACCATCTGGTTAGGTGACAATCTTTAACGAAAGAAGAAATATATCAAATGTGCCCTGGGAAGAAAACATTTATGGAAATAAAATTACTCTGGCAAGCTCCTTGAAACATGCAGTATTTAGTGTTGTAACTGGAATGCATATTTACCGATAACGGCTTACTGAGGCGTCCTCAATCGTACAGGAAGCGCCGGGACGGTCTGGACTTTCCATGATGCTAACACAGAGACCATCCGTTTAAGGGGGACGTCATTTTATCTTTGGCTCCGCAGTTAACATTATTTTGTCATGGCTTCCGTTACATAGGACGCCGTTACTTAGGACGCTTTACTAAGGGCTCCGTTACTTAGGGTTCCGTTACTTAGGACGCCGTTACTAAGGGCTCCGTTACTAGGGCGCCGTTACTTAGTACGTCTTTACTAAGGACGCCAAAACTTAGGGCGCCGTTACTAAGGACGCATTATTTAGGACGTCGTTACTTAGGACGCGTAACTTAGGACGTCGTTACTTAGGACGCCGTTACTTAGGGCGCTGTTACTTGGGACCCTGTTACTTAGGACGCCGTTACTTAGGGCGCCGTTACTTAGGGCGCGTTACTTAGGACGCCGTTACTTAGGACGCCGTTACTTAGGACGCCGTTACTTAGGGCACCGTTACTTAGGACCCTATTACTTAGGGCGCTGTTACTAAGGACCCTGTTACTAAGGGCGCCGTTACTTAGAACGTCGTTACTTAGGGCGCTGTTACTTAGGACCCTGTTACTGAGGGCGCTGTTACTTAGGACCCTGTTACTTAGGGCGCCGTTACTTAGGACGTCGTTACTTAGGGCGCGTTACTTAGGACACCGTTACTTAGGACGCCGTTACTTAGGGCGCCGTTACTTAGGACCCTGTTACTTAGGGCGCCGTTACTTAGGACGCCGTTACTAAGGGCTCCGTTACTAGGGCGCCGTTACTTAGTACGTCTTTACTAAGGACGCCAAAACTTAGGGCGCCGTTACTAAGGACGCATTATTTAGGACGTCGTTACTTAGGACGCGTAACTTAGGACGTCGTTACTTAGGACGCCGTTACTTAGGGCGCTGTTACTTGGGACCCTGTTACTTACGACGCCGTTACTTAGGGCGCCGTTACTTAGGGCGCGTTACTTAGGACGCCGTTACTTAGGACGCCGTTACTTAGGACGCCGTTACTTAGGGCACCGTTACTTAGGACCCTATTACTTAGGGCGCTGTTACTTAGGACCCTGTTACTTAGGGCGCCGTTACTTAGAACGTCGTTACTTAGGGCGCTGTTACTTAGGACCCTGTTACTGAGGGCGCTGTTACTTAGGACCCTGTTACTTAGGGCGCCGTTACTTAGGACGTCGTTACTTAGGGCGCGTTACTTAGGACACCGTTACTTAGGACGCCGTTACTTAGGGCGCCGTTACTTAGGACCCTGTTACTTAGGGCGCCGTTACTTAGGGCGCCGTTACTTAGGACCCTGTTACTGAGGGCGCCGTTACTTAGGGCGCTGTTATTTAGGGTTCCGTTACTTAGGACCCTGTTACTTAGGGCGCTGTTACTTAGGACCCTGTTACTTAGGGCGCCGTTACTTAGGGCGCCGTTACTTAGGACCCTGTTACTTAGGGCGCTGTTACTTAGGACCCTGTTACTTAGGGCGCCGTTACTTAGGACCCTGTTACTTAGGGCGTCGTTACCTAGGACGCCGTTACTTAGGACGTTATTACTAAGGATGCCATGACTTTGAACGCCGTTACTTAGGGTTTCCGTTACTAGAACGCCGTTACTTAGGGTTCCGTTACTAGGAAGCCGTCACTTAGGGCGCCGTTACTTAGGGCGCTGTTACTTAGGTCCCTGTTACTTAGGGCACCGTTACTTAGGACGCCGTGACTTAGAACGCCGTTACTTAGGGTTCCGTTACTAGGACGCCGTTACTTAGGACGCCGTTTCGTTTCTATTTATAGCTCATGCTGCTCCTATCAAAAGTTATCTTAGAGGCGAGTACGCCAGAAAAAAGCGAAGCTCAATGGGTTATTTACTCTTATTTCGGGAATGCAATTATCATTAACGGAAAGTAGCTCCAGTTTATATCTTAGTTCATGAATATTGGGTACCACTCCTCGTACATCCGTGAATTAAAGGCCCACTATACGTAACTTCAGAGAAATTTTCGTGATTCTGAAAAATTCTGAAAAAAATCCAGTTGATAACCATGCAAAAATAAGCCTAAAACGAAGTAAACCTAAGCGGTAACTAACAAGAAACTCTTAACAAAAAAATCCGAAGAATTGAAAATAATTCAGGTGGGGCCCACTTCAACAACAATCCGAAGGTAGAAGACGGTTCGAAATGGACGCGTGTTTACAAATAGCGAGTTTCAACTGCTGCTGTACCGGTAACCGCGAAAGAATTCATCTTGAATATTGCTGATATCAGTTAATCTTAACTAAATCTATAAATATGATAAGTTATTAGGTTTGATTTTCGCTTCAAGTTTTGCCGAAAGTTACGTATATTGGGCCTTTAAGGATACGCTATTGAATACTGGTAATAAAACAAGCGTTACACACTAGATAGGACAAATGCTTTATAAAATGGAAGATGTGAATTGCCACGTCTTACTTTTAAATTAGATCTGCTGTACGTAAAACTGTTCATCACCACAGACAGATCTAGATAGCCGATAACGTTGGTCTGTTTCTGAGAAAAAGAGACGAAAAGGGAGACGAAGGGAAATGAAATGTTATTTGTTGGTGTAACGTCATGCTACTAGCACACATGGAAATAAAAATACGTACCATTTCTGTTAAAAATAATATACGACTGGGCTAGAAAAGTTATTTATGGATTTTATTATGATAAGACTTTCTCAAACCTTGATTCTGGACAAGAGCCACATCTTGTGGAAGCAATTCAACCGACGTTACTGATATACTTTTCGCTTCCTATCTGCTTAGCAGTGAACTAGTATGATTTGTAGGATGCCGGTCGAGGGGTTCCGAGCTGGAGTCTCTCTGCCCGTCAGATATATGACAATTCATATACGTAAAACTTCTATCTATCTGAGAAACATCTCGAATTGATGGAGATCCCGTAAAAGTCTGTCTGGACTTGATGTAGGCGGCTTTTGGCGGAATGTGTCGGGTTTACATGTAAAGTAATAGCTTTGTCACGAGGGGTGTCGACAATCGCTCGTAAACAGTAGCTATTTCCATCTCCGCTCCCTGTCAGTGTATCTACTACACCGAGGTGCATATATGCATTCTTTTCTGTGTATATAAGATGTTAAAAGCTTCCAAGAAAATATGTATATTTTCCTACAATATACAAAAGCACATGCTCAAAATTGTTCATGGTGACGCCAGTATTGAAAAGGAGAAAATATGCTTACAAGTTCATAAATGTACTTCTGTATATTGTCATTAATGTACCTCTATACTTTGTAATAATTGAACCTCTATGTATTTTTATAAATCATCAGACACACTGAATTTCAAAGTTTCAAAAAACCTTCGAAAGTTGTTTTTATGAACGGAAAAAAACAAACTGATTCAGAACTCTTCAAAACTGGCCGTGCACACTGAACTGATGGGAGAATTGTGGGGAATGAAAAATATGTTTGTTAATTAACAGATAGTAAATATATGAGAGGCTCATAGTGCATTAACACTCAACGAAAAATGTCCCTTGAATTTTAAGTTTTATGAAAAGCAAGAACAACTGTGGAGAACCTCATTAGGAAAATTATACCAACTTTCGTGTTACTCAGTGTTTCAACCAATCGGACGCTACCAAAGCGTCAACAAAACCATAATCCAAACTCAAAATCGATTTAACTAGGGACAGAGGAAAAATTTACATGGAGACCCTTGAACAAGTACAATAGAATAAGACCAGGTGCTCCGAATTAGTAAGCGTCTTCTTCTTCATCGACGAAACCCGCCATGTAAATCTGTGTCATATCAAAGTAAACGTCGCGCCATCATAGTGAAAACCGAGTCATCATTTTTAATCACAACGATTGGTCACACTAATTTAACACAATGATACAAAGATCATGTGTTTCCGGATAAAACAAAATGGTGACCGTAAAACTTACTCATAGTCTTCATCAACTTGCATCTTTCGAATCCTGTTGTCGTAAGTTTGTTTGTCCGCAACCGATAACACTATAACGAAATCTCGATATTTAAAGCAAAACCTTGAATCAGAAATTAGCGGCGGCATGCAAACACCATATTTTTAAGAAGCAGGGATGCTACTATCAAGAAAGGGAAAGTTCAAGATCGGAAATTTGAAATCGTCATGCTTGCTTATTGATTGGTTAAGGGTTGTTCTTCCTCGTACAACTAATTTTCTATTGAATAACTAGAGCAATTCTTAGGTCAACATCGGAAATTGATTAACCATTCCGACGCTAGGGAATGTATCTGTAATTTTCTGATTGGAACATAAACCATAAAAGCTAGCTGGATATATTGCAATAAAAAACATAAGAAAATTTGGAATACTTATTTTCAGGAGTTCTGAAGATGAATTCGAAAAAATAAAAACTGCTAATGTTCGAAGGACGACGACAGACAAAAATAAATGGCGTACGCCAATGAGAACATTAGAAATACTTAGATATACAAATACAATCGTGTTAAAAATGAGTCAAGTGATTTTCAACCAAACAAAATATACGACAGTGGTTGCAATACACAAGTAATGCGATAGGACATAAACTATTATTCGTCAATTCTTTAAACGACACAATCAATTGTTCTTAGATGCATGTATCTGTTATACGACATTGTCATAATGGGAGACCGTCTATATATAGCCTAAGCCGTTACAAGGAAATTAAACCCTAAACTCAAGTGTAAGATCGCCAGCGTTATCTTAAAATGCAACACAATTCAGCATCCCAACCTTCGGGTTTGTCATCTGTTTGTGATCGGTGTGAATTGGGTTATGATAAAATACAACATAGATGGGAAAGTCGACATCTAATAATTCCGATGTGAACAAATGTTAGGAGAGAGATTTGGAAAAAGCAATAGATCGAAACTTTCGATAACGCTGGATGTGATGGTTTTATTTGTTATCAATAAAACAATGTTGCCTAAAGATAGTGTCAAGACGGTGTTCTTTTCCGTTGTGGAGTGCAAGCGACCTTACTGGTTAGGCACCGGGATCCGCCGATATGATGTGTGTGGCAGCCGGGCTGGGGAGGCATTTACTACAGGCGAGGGAACCAGGGACTTCCGCAGCATGGCGGAGATTTCTCAGACTTACATAAACGACAGGTGTGGACACTGGATGTAATAAAACAGACCATTACCAGTCGGACGTACAGACACATTACAAAAAACTGACATTAAACCGCGAACATACATGTCTCATACGTACCACCATAATTCATAGGATAAGGTCAGGGTTTAGTAGACGCTTGATCAGGTTGTAGATCAGATCGATCAAATCCAATTGATGAAAACCTGATTAGGTAACGGCCATTAATGTCCTGCTGGTGTATTTCATGCCAGGCTCGTATTAATCAGTTCCCCATTCGCAGTGTTTACACCAATCACTCACTCTCTCTGTCAATGCGCGAGGCGCTTTTGTCTTAATGACTTTACACATGCATGTTTCAAACAAAATAAAAAGGGTGTCTGTGTCGGTTTTATGTGACAGCGTGACCCGGACGGGCGAGTAAACAATATCAGTGACGTAGAAGCGACAGTAACGCCAGCTCGTTGCATGTTTAGCGTTCTGACAGGCGTTGTATGACACACGGACAGGGTGCTGTCAATGCTTGGTACAGCACGCTGGTAACAAACGTTTGATGGATGCCGTTAGCGTCGGTCGCAACCAGGTTGTGTTACAAACGGATGAGCTTCTCATGCTTACAATTGATTGCATATTCTACCTGCAAAGACGTTACGTCATCACATACTATGTCACAATGTCATCATGGCGGCGGACTGAAAATATATCAAGGCCTAAAACAGGTCAACTGCATTCACGACTCAAAAGTCTCAAAAGCTGTTACAAGAGTACCAACACAGTGAAGTATTGTATCCTTGTTTTGCTAAAGTCAGCACCATATCTAAGAAAATTATAATATAAAAAAAATCCTTTTCCAATTAATTGTTTCACTTTGGCAATGCAACGTTTTGAGGATTTACCAGCATTAGTATCGTTTCTCTCCACTATAGACAGCACTATACTCTATACTTTGTATTTGATCAGAGAAACAATGACAGAACGTCGTGTCTACTGCGTCATGTATTTGTCTTCGTATCTAAACCTACTCCAAAACACGATTTTATCTGCACTGCCCCCAACGACATTATCAAACGGCTAGCTATGGGCAACACCTAAGAAATACTGATGGGAAAAATTAATGTAATAATCCATTTATTAGTCTTTATAAAGCACCCGTGCTCCACCAAAAGAAATCGTATGTGGAGTTAGACGACGACCTTTTATAATTAGTAAGTCATACCTTAAGGATACTTTGGCGCCCCTCTTGTACATTTACAAATCTCCAATATATGTTTATCGCTGGGATATACCAGCTGTAATACGTACATAATATATCTGACAGAAAACGTAATAATTACAGAGTAACAAATATCCCTGTACACAGTGGGTGTAGGCCGAGGGGAGACATCAGTAGCAGGGTTAGCTCCCCCTGTACAGTAAGTTTAGCTTTGTATCCCCGATAGGGCAGACATCACTCCATATATCGAGTGCTTTCCCGTCTAGACAGACCGGGTTATCAACCCACGTGATAAATTAATATAATCTCATTGATAATTGGACAAAATTAAAACTATTACCAAATTCAGTGATAATATTCAAGATATTTCTCTACCACCATGTGGTTGAATTGAAGCTATGGTAAGGCAAGTGATCTGGATGTAATGCTCGTAAATGATGACTGTTTCAAATATATTATTTTTTATTATATATCCTAATTAGTCTGTCAATCGACCATTGGGACAGGGAGCGTCCCCTGATGTTTGTTAGTGGAGAGGAGAGGTGCACGGGGAGGGGGCACTGAGTGTGTCGCCTGTGTAATCACGACACTCGCCGACTTCTACACCCTACGAAGTATGACTTCTGTTAATAATCGGTTTAAGCCATGTTTCTAGACAAATAGGACCCACCCACTTCTGTAATTACCGCTCACAGACAGATTACAGAACATTGCAACCAGTGGGGATTACGTTGTTGGCGGCACAGCATTTACTCCCGGGATCTTACCGAAGACGCATAAAACCATATTAATTTCTTCAACTTGGCACTTTATTTTCTTTATAGCAATACGATGCTATAGGAAATGGATATATGAGTTAAAAGCAGGAAGTTCGTTGATATATTAACAGTGGTTTATTTTGAATAAGTAAAATGTTACTCAAACTTAGGTATATGAATCCATAGGTTTTTTGCATTTGAATCATATAATTCCATGACATGAACAGAACACGTTTATATAATTATGAATGCAGAATGGAAAAGAGAAGTTTAAGCTGTTATGCATTGACGTAGCCTCTTGACGCTTGAAATCCCTTATACATTGATTATAGCTGTAAATCAATCGCTCGTATGACTCTGATGTTCGGAATGCTGTTCTGTCAATATCTATGCATTGACGATATGCATACAGCAAAAACGAGTCAGCATGGAATTGCTCCGATTATATATCTGGTTAAATATTATATTACGTCAATATACAAATATACAAAATAACCATGACAGTAGATAGATAGCATGTCTTACGTATGTTTACCATAAAACACCGACGACGTTCTCACATGATGGCCATAGCATTTCATACAGGATGACAATTTAACCCCCGTAACCCACATAGAAAGATACTTTATAGCCGTAATAAAATCATGAATTCTCGTCCGAAAAAACGCTGATTATCGTTCGCAACGCCGAAATCCTCATTAATCGTCATATTCCCTAAAATGTTGTTTATTCGGATACTGTTTCTCAATGGAAGTGAACATTCTTTCCTGCACGCACGTGCATATGTTCTTTCTTTTAAAAAATCGGTAAGTAATGCACAAGACCGTGCTCTGCACGTACACTTGTATGTTTATGTCAGGTAAAGTCACGAAACGTCATCACGGATATCAATAGATGTCAAAAGCATAGAAATAATCCTAACATCACACATATTTTGTAAATAGATACCAAAAACTGCACATTCATTAGTGATCATAAACAGCAAGACCCTGACTAGCGGCTGGTGTGATGTTCGGAACCCCTTCTGACCGACTGTATAAACAACCAGAAGTCGCTGACGGATAGGTAATGGATAGCCTCGTTATCGATTAGGAACCGTCCCGTTATCGGGAGATCTATAAAAAGGTAGGGTAAGTGAAGACGGAGAGAAAACGTATGGTCCTTCTTGGCAACGGAAATAGGCTTGGGAGTTGCTCGTGTTTTGTCTGATAGTTCTACAGAGATATCCCCATCTAGTCTTACGGAGAAGTCATACTGATCGATTATATCAGTGGTGTATTTATTTAAATCTCAAAATAGTTTCAAAACAAACGTGAAGCATTGATATCAGAAGCGAATTAGAGTTCATGATAAATTGTTGACAAACGATTGCACAAGTTAACGTTGTAAAATCTCAAACCCTGTGTAGATGAGGGATTAGTATAAAAGTTGTTCAAATACTATTCACAAACAAACATCGATACACAAAGACACGGGCACTTCAGTATAACGACTACCGGTAATGTATAAAAACAGGCGTACTTTTATATAACGAGTGCCAGAGACGTATAAAAACGTTGTTACGAGCTAGTCCCTGTTATTGCTGTACCTGACTCCAGGGTACCGCCTCCCCGAGGTGTGACGTGCACAGGTGATGGACAAACAGTAAATGTCAGCGGTGAGAACTGTAAACAAACTTGACAGTAGTAGGGCGAGGTATACTAAACTGCTGGCCGCATTACCGTCAATTAAACATCTGACTCAGAATCAGGAAATCTGTCCGAGTTTTTGTACATTACCTTATCATATCGAACCTGAAGACGCTCTTCCGTAATTCATGTTCCCTATAGTTTACGTGATTTCCTTAACCGAGAGTATTTAATTTATCCCTATAGCTATAGTTCTAAATATCACCTGTTCGTTCACACAATGCAATTTAAATCTTTATATACGATAGTACATGTCATATTTAAACAGATGTTCTATGTGCCATTTCATGGACTGAAATCCTAAATGTTAAAGACACTATCAGACAAGTACTGGATTACGAGAGAAAAAAGTAAAGTTTAACATGTTTAACACGACAGAAGCTCAATGTCTGCATCTATCGGTATAGTCAGCTGATTCGTGTTTTAAGACCTTGCTCGACAGGAAATTGTTAAGAGAAAATAATCCAGTATTAACGCCATGTGCATCCCTTACTTAGAGGAGGAGACATATAATACCCAGAATCCATTAGTAGTCGTTTCGTATCTCAGAAGAAGTTCTAGCATTGATGTTAAAGATCCATCAAAACATTACGTTTGATAATGCACGTCTCATAACTCCACTATGAAGTTTCGTTGAGAAATTCGCATGTTTTGCAATACATATTTATCAAAACTATATTTGTAAGAATTTTTTTTCATGTTGAAGGCTGTATGTTTTATGTAAATAAAAGAATAAGAGAATACCAAAGCGTCAACAAAACCGTTATCCGAACTTAAACTAGAGGCAAAATATGGACAAAGGAAAGGTTTACATTGAAACCCCTGTAAAAGTACAAGATAATAAGACCAAGGCTCATATTCATGAAACCGTTCTCATGCCCAATCATGGATTCTGTGCTCAAGCCTTGTTTCTTTTTATGGCTATACATTTTTTTAAACAATCAAATTTTGTCAAAGTTTTGGTAAAAAGTTGAAGAGGCATGGAGTCGAAAGCTGTTTTCAACATTTACAATGACTTTTTACTCCTCGGTGTGATTTAGGTAAGTTTCAAGAAAGCTGGCTTGAGCACAGAATCCATGCTTGAGCATAAGAACAATTTCATGAATATGGGCCCAGGTTTTCCGGAAGAGTAAGCGTTTTCTACTTCATGGACGACGACCGCTATGTAAATCTGGGTCAAATCCAAATAAATGACATGGCCTCAAAGTGAGAACTGAGGCATACTATTATTTTACACAATCGTACACAATTTACATTTTTGTGTACATACACTTTGCTGATCATTTGTCTGATGAAAGTGACAGAGTACATAACGTACTAGTTATGGAAACGTCACAAAAAGACATTTATTGATTGTGTAAATTTGTTTATACATAAATGTGAATGAGGAGTTATACAATAGTTGAGTTACATTTTTGATGTCCATAAGAGATCGTAATATGGTTATATATAACACGTTTCACTTTTTTCAACACTGCAGGGACGATGGTACAAATATGTTGACCGTGTTAGCTACCCGGTAAACCTTTTATAACTTACAATGATCGTGCCTGGTTAGACGGCTAAAACCCTATCAAAATTCTTGGTGATGAAATCTTGGACATTTCTTGTAAGCATGCATGAAAGTTCATATACACTGATGTTTCATTGCAGTTCTCCCTTGGTACAATGATTAGGCAGAGCCACATTCGGTTTTCAGGAGACAATGTTATGAATTTCCACACCTCAAATTTCAGAAATGTAAACACTAATCACAATATCTCTGATTTGAGACGCCGTTCATTGTAATCTTAAAATATTAGCATTCAAGTGAAATTATTTAAATGTAGATATGGAGTTATTAGTAAGTGGTGATGACAAGGTGCTCTATGCGCTGCCAGACACCCGGGTACAAGGGAGAACAACTATATAGTTTGGGATACAATATGTCTTGTATAAATGATGTCAGCAATAGTATTGCAAGACTGTTTGTCCATTGATTCTGATATATTTGTTTGTATTTCGTATTTACGAGGTCTCGGGTCGGGGAAAACATTCTTCTGACTACGAAAGTTAGGCGTCAACGCATGCTTGTCGCGTGCTTCAGATGATACGCCATGTTGGAAAGCTGAACGTGAAAAGCAAGAGAGCCGTGGAATCATGGGACAGGGTAAATGTCGATGTCTACAGAGTGTGTTTGATGTTGTTGGACGTCGGCGAACTGTGTAAGTAGCTCACTGCGTGTTCTTTAGGTGTGGAATGTGAAGAAATCTATCTTACTCTACATCTGGTTTTAGTCTTAGGTAAATCACACACACACACATCGTTATTGGAGAACTATAAAAACTCTCGAATACGATTTAGATATTATGTCATTAATGATGTATTTTCGTCTGTTTCCCCTGTGTACTATTAGAAGTTTTTTACGCTTTGAAGGTTTTTCCTTACGTGAGATAAAAATAAATTTCTCATTTAGAAAATTATGATTGATGTATAAAGCACATGTGTATGATGTCCCGTAACACATCCCAGGGTAGGCTTAATTTGGGACATACGGAGTGAGTGATTGTTTTATCATCCTCCGCGCACACCCAGCAGGCGCGGCAAAACAAAGCGCGCTTTATCACACAAGTCGTCAGAAATAGTTCATGGTCTGTATACGTCTATATATCGGATAGCAGATCAATGCTTCAATTTCGATATACAATTTCAACGAGTTTCCAGATTGGCTGCCCCTCAAACAAGACGGATGTGAGTCGTATACGTCTGTATAAGAAAATCGTGGAATGCCTAAACATTCTCGTGTCACCAACGGAGTCTGACGAAAACCAAAGTAGAGATATACCCGACCTTTAACCTGCTGCGGCGGAAGTCTACTGGACCAAATACTAAACTTATCACACTACCATACTGTTTTAAAACTGATATTTTTTAAAGATAACTTTCTCGCCTCGATATTTACGTGTGTATGATTTGACACGTCAATGTTTACATTATGTCCTCCGTCTGATTCGCCAGATACCATGTCCGATTACTCTCCGAATATACAAATGTACCTTAGTGATAAAAAGTTATCAAATATCACCTCAAGCTGAACTTATATAAAACAGAAACAAAATACAACATTATGACATCCATGGCCAAAATAACAGATTAATAAATTGAATTGAAAAACAAACAAAAAACGCCAAAAGCATCTATTGTATTCTGTATCTTTTCACTTCTGCTGTAGCTAACTCACGTTAAACTCTTTATCTGAATTAATGATTTGATGTGGTTATATATAACTATGTATTTTATGAAATTGCACTGTTCTAATCAGGACAGGTAACAAAATCAAAATTAAGTAACGTTATTCTTCATAACGTGCTAATTTATTGATCAAGAGAGACACTAGGAAAGAGGTAAAGTGGATCGGTAAAAGTGTATAAAGTTGGGGTGGGGGGCAGCCAATCATTCCTTTATCTTCAGGTCACTACAAAATCCGTCGACATGGTAAGGGAAACCCAAGTCACCTTCTCTAATGATGCAGTGGAGTTGAATTTCCATTTCTAAACATTTTATTGACATATGACAAAATGATTTGCAAAGGCAAAACCTTTATAAGTCCTCTCCCAAAACAGTAGCATACACAACGGTACAAACATCGACATTATTTAACTCTTTATCTATCACGTGGTGCTAAACAAGGAGGTAACTCGATTAAATTTAATTTTTAAAGTTTCTTTTATGGAAATATATTGAAGTGGAATACCTGCAATATTACAGAAGGATATGTGATTTGGTGGAGATTAGAAATAGCTCTCGGCACGGTGAGAAACTGACGTCAGTGATTTCAGTACTTTCATGTTTCAGTAACGCTCACGAGAGAATTGAAGTTCTCTTTCATTGGCATGTAGTTTAAAATGCATAACTGAATGCTTGACAATGGGTATCTCAGCAAACAAAAAATACGACACATTCATAAGCAACACAGTAATGATGCCATGTCTAATAGCTTAACGAAATTACAGCCCCTGACTGATGCCTGGTAACGTTTTTCTAAAGTTTCACTGCCGAAGTATCTGACATTATGTATGTCGACGTCGCACGCACCCGTTATCAAATCCCGTGGAACTCATAATGCTGTGAATGTATTTGGTACTAAGGTAACAATTCTGTAAAAGGCAAGAAACATCAAACCAGATTGCGGATATGTTGACGTACAGAACCTACATACTGGCAACAAAGCAAGAAACATGTATTCACTTAGTTTGCCAGAGAAAGACTCGATGTATTTTTTACGACGCCTTTTCTGTCCCTAGCAGATGTAAGACTTCCCGTAAGCGATTGCCTTTTGTTCAAACTAGTCATTACTACATATAGGAAGGGTGTTACCGAAATCATGGGCCAATATATCACAAAGGGTTATTATTACTACTCCATGTTTAACTCGACTGGTGTGGATTTGAGAAAAAACAGTTTTAAGAGCAGACGACAAACCTTAAAACCTTCCCGCCCTGTTCCATGTCGGGTATAATTACCAGATTCTGTGTATACGGTAGAACCCTGAAATCTAGGTCGAATGAATGTTTGAAACGAACTTGTCAGGAAGCAATCGATTTTCGAAGACATTTTTTCCACCATATCACACTTTGTCCATTTCAATTGTCTTTAGAGAAGAACAATTTCCTTCTCGTCTGCTCAATTAGGCTTCAAAACACAGCGTTAGAATGATCTATCCCCGAAACTCTTGTCACTTCGAGGACGGGATCTCATAGCACTCCATCTCGGCCGATAATGTCTACCATTAAGTGGGAGCTTTAGGTCGACGTTACGTAACAAGCAGTGACACAGCACGGAGAGTGTATCGTACCACATCAGACTTTGATCTCAAAACGAGGACGTTTTATACACTCACAAGCGGAAAACTCTTCAACACGCATTATGTCAACAGCATTGAGTGCTCGGGCTTTCGTTCTAACCCGTCTTTACTGTGAGGCACCAAACGAGAATTACTGATTTTGTGTCTGAAGCCATCCATCAAGGAAGCGGATCCCTAATACCTAGTAACCGAGAGCAGGTGCGAACGAGTCGGCCTCTAGTGGTACGTGATATCATTATAAAGACATGCTCGAGACCGGCGCGGCTGTTACCTCGCAGTATTAGAGACGTACTGGAGGCGTGAGATATCGAACATCTGAAAGCTGAGTACTTGAGGTACCGAGTGTGTATCATTGATACAGTATCCAGCATTCCGACAGAAGTCACCTATTACCGTGAGGAGGCCAGGTATACCTGGATGTCGACAGTATAGTATTGCTGGAGATTTAGGAAATATTGATGTTTATGATCATATCTCCATTCATTACAACTATCTCTGTATTGATACATGTATAACATATTAAATTCATCTTACTTTTTATGTCCGCAACACGGAAAACATTACACTATTTCACATTTACTGAAAGTAAATTAATAAATCAACTATAATAAAACTACCAATGAAATATGAAGAGATGTCGCAAATACAAAAAGAGCAATGAGATTGATATTTGTCCATGATGTTTTCAGGTTGGTGAATGATATGATATGTAGGAGTATTATTCTGTTGGAATGATTATATTAACATGTTGGTTTTGAAGGTCGGTGATTTGTGTGCTCATATGTATGACTTTATCTCAGCTCTCATAGCCACAGTTATCTCATGGGAGTAGTGGCACGGTACACAATATACTGTACACGTAGTACACGATTTGAAATTATACAGAACCAGTTTAATTTTACTTCTAAATTCATAAATTAAGAGGTTTTATACACCTGACCCTTCCGTTTTTTCATTAGTTTAGAAATTTCGGATTACTACCTTTTGGCCCCTAGCATCACTGAAGGGTCCTTGGAGGACGAAACAGTTGTATGATGCTGTTTAATCCATTTTTAGGCATATTGTATCTATTACTTAATTTAAAAGATGCAGCATGCGTGTGTCTGTTACGTCATCTCTCATCTTAACACCGATTTGACCCATTTTCCAAGACGCTTACTTCCCAAAACAACTGGTAACAATCTTCACATGTTCAGTGGCTTCTTCCTTCCTCTGTTCATATTAAGTTTTCAGTTCTTAAAATATACATAATTTATTTTTGTTCACAATTTTAAACTTTTTGTTGTTTTTGTGTTATCGGCAAATTATAAAGCCGTTCATGGTATTAAAAGAGAAAATGTGGTTATGTTCCCCGATATAGAAACTGTGACATTTGACCGTCTGCCATGGTAGCCTGATAAAAAAATCTTTTCCTCCAGGAATACTTTAAGTACAAATTGTATATCATGGTAATAGTCATTAACTTCATGAACAAGCATTTATGGGAGAATAATTCGTAATGAATATTATTATTGCATCGGCAGACTCTCGCCAGCATCCTGTACGTCCCAAACCTATCACTCGCCTGTCATTGTGTAGGTTCCCCGACAGTTACCAGTCCAATAGACATATACCATAACATTTATACAGCGGTATCTAGGGCAATGCGTGTGATATAATAACAATTTCTGGTCTAATTGTCGGTAGGAACCTGCCACATTTAGGTCGATATCGCCAGAAGATTGTTGTCATGACAGCAATAAATGAGTTACAATGTACACAAGTTATAATAGCAGCTGCCTTAGGATACAACGAGCTGTAAACATGGTGTAAGATTAGTCATTTTCTTCCTCGGAATTACACAGTTGTTAGACTTCGTAGTGAGACTGATCTGTCAGGTCGAAGCCTCCCTTGACAGACATAGACATGTATTAAACATATTTATACGAAACACTCAGATACATTGGATATATAGACATATATTCAGCTCAAACAGTGCATCATATAATGAAAGTTTAGTGTTCAAAAAAGAAAATACATCAATATCTGCCTATCACTATTCAATATATTAGAGAATGCATTCCTTCATAATGTACAGAGGGGGAAATATCTCGTTATCTTTCTTCAAAATGAACAAGACAGGTTTCCTATTATGAAACAAGTCACCTTCTTCATGCATAAACATGAGACTGATTAGCACACAAACCACGTTTTAAAGATGCATCACGTGTGAGTGTAATGTTCATCTTTAAAAAAACTTTGCACCGTCCTTCAAACAGAACATGTCATCAATCAATGATTTGAACAAAAACAAAATACCAATTATCTTAACAGAAAACAAACCCAATGTTCTTAACACAAAACAAACGCCTATGTTTTTAATACAAAAGAAAATGTCAATGTTCTTTACACAAAACCAAACACCAATCTTCTTAACACAAAACAGACGCCAATAATCTTAACACAAAACAAAAAACCAATGTTCTTAACCCAAACAAAATGCAAATGATTTTAACATAAAACAGACGCCAATGTTCTTAACACAAAACAAACACCAATAATCTTAACACAAAACAAAACACCAATGATTCTTAAAACAAAACAATCACCAATGTTTTAACATAAAACAAACTCCAATGTTCTAAACACAAAACAAACTCCAATGTTTTAAACACAAAAATAACTCCAATGTTCTAAACACAAAACTAACACCAATGTTCTAAACACAAAGCAAACAAAATCGTTCTTCACGTGAGATTCTGCGGTACTTCACAAACACGGGTGAATATAATGGGCATACAACCAATTTGAAAAGTACACAAATTCCTTAGTGCTACATCGAATTCCTTTCCGGTTTTATTGCTCTTCGAGGAGATTTTCGCTTTTTTACTTGCGTAGGTACGATATAAGCAGGCGTACATATAACCCTAAACCGTTCAGCAGAGATGTACCTTAGTAAACTAGTATGGTGATGTGACTGTACTTTAATTTAATACTGTGACGTACTGTTCTGCTATCAGCACATGTAACTGATCAAGTTACTAGACGGTGACTGTAGATTGGTTGAGCTGTGTGACTACTGAAATATCTGTTATAGTATATTGTTACTATACTTTGGTTCTTTGACAATTTTTGTGTAACACGCCAAAATGAAACTGCGACTAAATCATTGGAAATGAAACCGATATCTGCACTTATATTGATAGTGTATTAGCATCAGTAATAAATATGATATTCATTTATTTTATACTTAATGTATCAACCTTATTGATGGTGACGTCACCATAACGGGCGATTTACAAAGGTATTCCTTCGAATATTCGGGAGATAGTATCAAAGGCAACACGTTTCTTTTAAAAACAAGCAGTCTGTCTACCCTTGTTTTGGATACACGGAAGTCTGTGACACACTCGGAATGGAAGCGTGTTCCATACTCCGAATCAAACAATGTTTACGATAAATTCACCGGAAGTGCTGACGTGTCCAAGTACACGTGACCTTTAGAACATTCTGTTGAGAGATATCCATCAAAGTGATTGATGATCTTTTTACTTTCTACGGAAATTTGTTGGCAGTTAACCATAATTCTTCTGCATAATACAATTTTCTCTGCAGTTAGATAAAACTAAATAGGCATTACGTGAATGATGGTTAGAGGCACGGCGCGAGTCAGATGGACCTCCATCAGTCGTGACAACTACTGCAAATAGAAAACAGCAGACTTGTAGTTGGTAGATCAGTTGTCTTTTTCAATTTCGTGCAAACTGATGTAGTTTTCTTGTAGATTATGTTTTTTTAATAAGGAGAAGAGTATTTTAACTGGCTTTAAAAGCTCTACTGAAAATAACATACTTATAACAGTCATCTCACTTGTATCATAACCGCACTTCGAATTCATTGTTTATGACAATAACAAATAACAGTTATCCTCCCTTGTATCATAACCCTTCTTCGATCTCAACTATGGTATAATTTTCTACAAAGGAAATAATAGCATGAACACACTAGAAATACTACGAAATTAGACCAAGAGTTCCGGAAAATGTAAATCGTAGTAATTATACGTCATCGGCAACAGCCGACAGGTAAGTCTATTACAGTAATTACATATCATCAAAGAGCATAATATACACTTAAAAGGTATGCTAATAAGGTTCGTGAATAAAGTTCATTGATATGGTTCATTGATATGGTTCATTAATAAGCACCATAACACCAAGCGTCATTTATGCCTCAAAATCAAATAAATGTATTTACCATGCAGTGTTATCATGATGTCTTCCTTTGCTCCAGGCTTCCCATGAAACCCCGTGTTGTTCATGTAAGCTTTTCCGGGTCACTTAATGCTTGACATTCATCATCCCATATATGTCAATGACTACCGTCTGAACTGCAACATGTTTCACCGTGCTGGGAGAAAGGATGATACCAAAGGGCAAGGGAAGGCTAAGTTATACAAACATGTTAGAGGCTGGTAGGAAGGTGTCAGTACAGTATGTTGATCCGATGGAAGTGCTTATATAACTTATACAATGATGACTCGGTTCTCATTTTGAGGATTAATGCTTATTTGGATGTGAGCAGGATTTACATGGCGGGTGTCGTCGATGAAGCAGAAGGCGCTTACTCTTCCGGAACACCTGGTCTTTTTATCGTGTACTTTTACGAGACCAAATAGCTTTTGAGATCTAAATGTGAATCCCTAGCTAAACATTGCGTATTTCGTCGATGAAACAGAAAAAGCTCCCTTAATCCCCTTAATTAGTACCGAGTTCGTGTTTTGTGATACATCGCTGTTCTGTAGCCCTTTCTTAAACATTCATGTGTGAAGTGGTAAAGGTACGGCACACTCTTCTTCAGACCGACATTAAACATGTGTCAACATTCATTTCGATCACCTTGAGGTGCTATGAATTTATTTTAATTGTGTAGTGTTTTACCTCAATATTCATTAACCGTTGAATACAATTTTCACCATAAAAAACTAATACAAATCGACTGAAAGTAAATTGGTTTAATTTCAACAAAACTTTATCCCCATGCAAGTTAAGAATATATACCACTTTTACTGCGACGGAAGAGAACATACATTTACTTGTTGAGATATACTTGTGTATGTTAGGGTCACAACATGCTGCGATCCGTCTTCATGTTGTGACTCTTCCGTTTCTGAGGCATGCTGGGAGCACAGTATTGTATATATCTAAGTAGGCCGTCCAATAGATAACTCAAGCCAGACTATTGTTATCCTAACAGTATAGTTATGATGTATGTATCAACCATTGCAATATATTCAAAAAGGTCAGCCGTTCCATAACTCAGATCCCCTAATCACCGGCAGCATGCGACCTGGCCATGATGGATGGCGGGCTCTATACAATAAGCTGTATCTATATGCTGAGGAAGCTATTGTTCTCTGCCAATATCACCCAAGTCAGGCAAGCCTCCGTGCTCGAGCGGAAACTAAAATTCATGTGCTAAATATTCATGCCGAAGCTTTCCTGTTCACCGACTCCAATCTTAGCGGCAACCTAAGGGAGGCTTAATGACCTATTTGTCAAACACTGGCAGGGCTTCAGCGCGAAGCCAAGGCGGTGTCGCACAACGGCAATTTGGTTGGAGAAACATGCAATTGTCAAAATGGCTAAATGGGGTAAGTATTGCTGTATGGTACTGAACATCGAACTTCCGACTACAGAAAGGTCAAAGGTTGGAATACGAAACAATGTAAATATATCCTCTACTTTAACACAGTTAAGGTCATAAGATATTTTGGTTTAAGCTATTTATTCAAGGTTTTTTCCCCAAAAAATGCTCTACCATGATCTACTAGAGCTTTGCGTACACTATTTCACCGTGATTTATTTAAAGAAGTTGTTAGTCTAGTATTAGGATAAGTACGCGATGTGTGCCAATATTTCCCTGTGTGTTACCGGTTTGAACGTCACTGATTACTACTTCCGCTAGGAAACGGAAGTAGCAAGAGTTGGTCTGAATACCTATTTGGGCACTACTTGCAGACTAATAAATGGTTATTTTAATTTCATTAGAGATATTATTTCTGTAAGAATAACACAGCCAGCGTTTTGGACGGGCACTCCAGAATAATGGACACGATCCACAAGTGTTTCACTTTCCGGAATGGTAAAGAAAAGGTACCTACTTATCCTTCCCTTGTTCGGGACCACTGACAGTAATGGAATAACGCTGTATATTTCAGGTCTAGATCAGACATTCTCATTACTGTACAAGCATTGCCTTCCTCCGACATAGCCTCACGAATGTCGCCAGGGACCCCCGACCGAGCAGTCCATATGCCATTGATGCCAATGCTAATCACAGGGAGGGCACGGAGACGTACGTATTATCATCTCAGATACACATCTTCTGACCATTTCGCATCGACAACTGACCGCTAGTTAAGTCAAGGTCAGTCGTACTTGGTCAGTTTCATGTTCAAAACCAAATGTTCTCATAAACAAAACTTTACATGTTAGATTTCTATGAGTACACTTATGACTTAAATTTCTCAAATTGTACCGTTTTCAGTGTTTGAAACAAAAAATTATCAATATCCCCTGTGTTCTAAGTTGTCTATTTACATTAGTTAAGCGGCCTATGCATTGCTGAAGATAAAACATGCATGATTTCTGTTATTACAGATAGCCATAGGTCAAATACAGCTAAACACTGATATGTAAATGTAGAAGGCAGATGCAGAAGTTCACGTGCCGACGTTCCACAGACAACGTCCAGTCTGACACGGAGCGCGGTATCACGGACATACATGTAGGGTAATCTTATCATGGTCAGCGGATCGATCCGGCCACTTGCGGGTCACGCCAGGACACTCACTACGGACACTGCAGCCACAGATGACCGGAGATGACCGGCGATACGGACTGATGCGAGTCCGAGATAGATCGATGATCCTGATGCTGACCCGACTTTTGTTGCCTGTAACAACATTAATATAGACCCTACATCAATCCGATTACAGGCTATTTACACTGTCTCTCACTGCTCTCTCTGTATAATAACCATCGGAGAGACCGACCATTCTCCGTCACTCGTAGAATAAAGAGGAATTTCCAGTAGATTAACAAACGACGTGCATGCATACCTTTTTGTTTAGTAAGAGTTTCCATCATTTTTAGTTTTATAAATCTTTATAACTATGTACCTATTGTGGAAATCATCTTATTTTGAAAATGCAATATATGTAAAAAAAAATGAGAACATTCGTGTTGACAATAATTTTTTTTTGTAATTTTCATGATGAAGTTTTTCTCTAAAATGTATCTTGCCCAGTGGTCAAAAGGCAATGGTTATGTGTGACTTTCTCTTTATTTCTGTAAGCGACATGCAGTTTATATTCAACGCCATCTCAATATTGACTTTTGTGCGCGCAAAACAGCTAAAGCACAAGAACTAATCCACTTGGTGGGAAAGAGCTGCAGGGCACCTTCCGGGCTTTATGCTGCATTACAAAGAGTTCATGGCATTCATACTAAACTTAGCCGAGGTGTTAATTAATTTTTGAAGTGGCTCACTGGGTGAATCTGTGATGAGGCGTCCCAATTACCTCCACCCCATAGTCTGGCAGAGTATCGCGGAACTGGCACGAGTCGGCCCGTAGGTAGGCATGTTCTAATTGATCAAATCCTGAAGAATGATTGGCTAATTGGGTCGATGGCGGTAAATCGTGGTAATCCCTACAAACTCGGTATTAATTGGAACAGTTGGGCCATAAAACTCGTATCGATTGCCGCCGTACTTGCCAAGTAATGGTGACCTTACCCAACCCTGCACCCTTCTAGTGCTTTACCTGCCGCTACACCAGGATCTAGCATAGAGGAGATATGGTAAACAAACTCGTACGGCTTCAGTAGTGTACAACTCTAAAACCAATGTTATTGCCCTAAGTTATACAAAGGATAAGGCACAAATTATTAAAACTAATGAAGCCATCTCCAATCAGCACATCACCACTGTCAAAGACAGATCGTTACAAATCATTGAGAGGGAAGGGAGTCAAAATCAGTATCCTTTTAATCCAGCTCAAAATGTTAAACTTTTACTCAGTTTTGCGCATGCCTTAATATTACCAAACTGTAGTAACCTCAATTATGTTTTCATAATTTAGTTGTTCTGCATCAAAACGTTGCTGTGAGAGCATTTTTATACGACTTAAATAGCTCTGTATTTAATGACGCAGGAACCATACACAAAATTAACAATCTTAAGTGGTTTTGAATTTAAACTATATTAAGGACATAGTTGCACATTTACCGACTGACTGACAATTAGAATATAAAAGCAAGCATCTAGTCCCATCAATTGTTTGCTTGTTAAAGACAAATTATTTTCCAGGTTGACTGTCCATCTAACATTCCAAACGGAGACATGATTGTCCCGGAATACATGTAAAGGAGTTGTATTTATTGATTGCATAAATGGTCGGAAATAGCCACTACATCCGACACACAATGACGGTAATTAGTAAAAAGCCAGTCACGACTGGCTTCCGCGTGATAATATGTTTCCTAATAAACGTCTGGTGGTAGTATTGTCCAGTAATCAGTATCTGTAGAGGTGGATGGAGCCTCATGCGCTCGTTTATCTTGTTTAAAATGCCGTGACCTCGGCTAAACGCTGGGCAGACGAAATTGTCTTATTTCTGTCCCCCGAGACGGATCAGAATGCAAAGTGATTTACAATAGGAGGCGGAAGTGTATACATAATATACAAAAACGACACTGGCCGGACCGACCGAGACGATTGCCTGTCTGTTTGTTGGTCTTTGGATAATTAAGCCAGATATAGATGATGTTTATCAATCAGCGGTCTGAGCACGTAAGACATTATATGACGTCTATATAAAGAAGGAAGGTGAATATATTGGTGTTTCCATTACGGAACGTATTTTATGATCTCGTCTGCAGTTCCATCAAACGAACTTCTAAAACAAATCAATGTTGACTATCCTCTGGATGTGTCTTTATAATTAAGATAATTATATATCGACTTTCGTGTTTACATTCAGTTTCTTCACTGCTTTTTATTGTTATTCTTACCCAGTCATCATTGACGTGACGTAGTTTAGGCTAAACTACATCAAATTAATGCCTTTCTATTCCATAACATGAACATGTCCTGCTGGGCGTTTGATTTATGTTTGGTTTGGTTAAGTTTGGTTGTTTTACGTCCTGTTACGGGTAGGATCATTCATGGACGGCCTCTCGGTGTGGAAGGCTGTGGTATATTCATGTAAGCCTCCTTGTAGTACTCCGGATCTATAGGATCTAAGGCCCCTAGAAGAAGACGGATGAATCAGACGTTCCATTCCCATAATGCTGAGCGGCAAGCAAGTAGTAGTGACTATCATTCTGTATCTTTAGGTGATATGAAGATGTACGTTTTTGAGTATGCTCATTTGTGTGTTTACTTGTTGTGATTGACAATGATTCTTGGTTCTCATTTTGAGAACTTGATGTTTACTTGGATGTGACAAAGATTTACATGGCGGGTGTCGTCGATGAAGCAGAAGACGCTTACTATTCCGGAACACCTGGTCTTATTCTCTTGTACTTTTGCAAGGGTCTCCATGTGAATCTTTCCTTTGTTCAAATTTTGCCCCTGGTTTAATCGAATTTGAGTTTGGATTATGATTATGTTGACGCTTCGCTATTCTCTTATTTATATTGACCAAAAGTGAGGTTGTGTCAAGGGAGACATTAGGAAGGAGAAGGTTGTTCAGAAAAAAAGAGAAAAGATAAAATCCCGAATTTAGTCGCCTCTTATGATCATGCAATGGGGCAGCAGGTACTATTCTTACGCCCTGCATGCAGGGAAACCTTTACAGACCATTCCGTTGTGATAGGTTTCACGGAACAATCGCTACGCAATATTCACCCTTATCATTCATTGTTAATTTTACAATCAATATTTACTTGCGAAAATTTGAATTAGCAAAATATTAATTATTTATGCTAGTCCTTATTTATACCATGTTTATTTGATTAAACATCACACACTATCAATTTCTTAAACCGTTACATTTGTGAACATACACATTGAGAAATAGTTTGATTGTTTCAAGGCCGTATCACTTCGCATTAATCCGCGCTTCTTTCACCATGCCGCATCACGAGGAAAGGTAAAATGTGCAGTCATGAGACGCTGAATCTGTAAACATACTTGGAAGGATATATTGTAATTCACTGCAATATTAATCGTTACACACCCTACGGGGTCAGACACCCATGTATTTTCAGGATTTTTGCGAAATGTCACGTGTTGTCTTTGACATAAAGTCCTGACATTGGCAATGCTGTTTTGAACGTGTTCGGCTAAAATCTCACTTGTCGGTAATCTTATTTTTGAAAGCGAGGATCTTAGATATTCCTTATGAGATGTTGATATAGGTTTCTCTGGAAAACTATCGCAGAAAAGCTTCGCTACTGTGGTTACCCATACACATGCTGGATTTCGACGAGTACTATACATTAAGCTTAAAGGGTTTTGGCCACGATTTTTCATAATTTCATATTTTCATCTCATTTGATGCAACAATACGTGTAGTGACTGATACCCCGTCTCCCTCGGTGTTGGGAAAATAGACAAGCTAGGTGACGTCCCATTTCTATGAGCCTCGTGAATATGCATATTTTGACCGGGATTATACATATGTAGGTCACGTGATGTGTGACGTCATTGAGGCACAACGTATCGGATACCTGTCCACGCCCGTTACATATTTATGTATTATTTGTGTGTGTTAAGATTGACTTTTATCTAATTTTTTGGTGCAAGTAATGACAGCAACCAATACATGTTATGTAGTTAAAATTATCAATCGTCATTAATGATCTTGTCAGAAAAATAAAACTTATCTAATCCAGATTTTTACATAAACTGCATTCAATTAGAATCTAGTCCGTGACGTCTCAGCAACTCCAAGCTTAGAGACAGTGACACAATTAACACAATCTGATTTTACAGTTATGTAAATTACCTGTAGCCTTACCTGTCATACATATACTAGCCAAAAGGCATTTGTTGTACCTACCTGTGAGTTGTGGCAGGTGTACTAATTACCCTGTAATTACCAAGAGGTGCGAATGTTATGACCAGTGAATTCGAAGGGCATTCATGCTAATATAATTACCGATCCTCTAAATAGCAATATACATCGGCACAATTATTTGTATCCCTAGCCGTCCCCGGTGTTGGAAGAAAAACTTTTTTTTTTAAAAAGGATTAAAGGAGTTTTCAACAGAATCTGACAATATTTTATCAGTATTTAACATTAGGCTAGTAATCTTGGCAAAATTTGACACTGTTAGTTAGGTTAAACTATATTTGTATCGCATATATACGATGTTCTGAAATTTCTAAATTTTTAAAGTTTCATTATTTTTGTAAAAATGGTGATGCTGATACTATGATGTTTTTTTTCAAAGTTATTGCATATTTTAAAATATCAACATAAACATTTGGTTATTGGATTTATCAGGAACGTATATGTGTCCCTGGATTTATGATATATATTCAGGGCTGATCCAAGAACTTAGATGCGTTAATGTGACACACTTTTACTTTCAGATATAAACCCAAATTTATCAAGATCATGTTTATGAAAACTGTATGAAAAACAAGATTGAAACTCGTCTAATGATTTGAGTCCTAGTTGAAATGAATATCACCAAATAGAGTGCGCCTTACAAAATTCATTTATGTATCGCGTTTGAATTTCACGTATATCTAGAATCCTGTGTCTGTTCTAGTACAATTCAAAGAATATGGCATAGTATTTTTCTGCGCTAGGATTTAGAGTAATTATTTCAAACTGCAACCACTAAAAGATGTTGTAAAAACGTATGCAGTAATCGTAGGAGAACAATTTTTCAAAATATATTTCAATAATCATTAGCGTATGTTATTTGTATTAATCATGACCACAGACTTTATCCTTGGAAAATATTTATAATTATTGACACAAATAGACTGGTGTGTTACTGAATTAAGTGAAATGAAAAAAGTCGGGAAAAGCTTTTTATTTTTGCAAACCGATTTCAGTCCAAAGGGCCTGTTTCCAGTAATGTTAATTCTCCATAGGAGCCTGCCCCCGTATAATTTCTTATCTAGCTCAACGACAGTTTTTTTCTTTTCCGAAGAATAATTTTACACCTTTCCGACACCCAGATTTCATAATGTCAGTGAAAATGTATTTTTATAAAGTTGTCATTTTGAGCATTAAAGACACAAGGTCGTAAAAAAAAGAAGGTTATCTCGAAATTGTAATTCACGACATAGTATAAATTTCTTTTGATAAATATTTCCAAAACATCGTGTTTATTCATAAAACATAAAACAAAAATGTTCTCGGGTGAAAATGCACTTGCAGAGACACAATTATGAAGAAAAATGCCATAAAATTGCAATTTTCTCCCGTTATATAGTTTTGGATGCAAATTTCCATCAGAAAATCAGATAGAGCTTTACTTGTTTCATATGTGTACCAAAACTCAGCTAATTCCATGTGGTGGAACGTTCTCATAGCGCCGCCTGAATGTGGTTGTAAATTGAAAGAAAAGGGGAAATGAGTAACAACCTTGTCTGAAACCCTATTATATAGCTTATTATATACAACATTTTATATTGAATATCAGAGCAGATATTTTCATGACAGTTTTATGATATCTAACGACTAAATAAACAGTATCGATATAAAGATTTACACTGAGGACACCCTGATACAGGTATACTGATATATCTCAAGTTGCCCTCTTTTAAATTATCTGATCGTGTGACCTTGTACATTTATCCGTATCTTCTTGTCTTTGTCTATACATTTACGGAAGCATTGAATTGACGCTAGCTATTCTTGTCTCACTTTTCTTGTTTTATTGTCCCATCTCCAAAGCGTTGTGGCTCTGTCAGGATTGGGACCCTGACTTGTGTCACTTTCTTTGTACCTGCCGACCACGCCACATCGAATAGATAGAGTATTCATATGAAATACTTTATTTTGTTCTAAGTAATCAATCAATTCTGCCGTTGCTGACCCTTCGTGATCTTTTGAATGGATCATCTTCACACAAAAAATGCTGTCTCTGTCTTGTTACCTTTGCAATAAATGGAACAAAATCATCAGTCTTACCAAAACGTGCAAGACATCACCTGATCTATTCACACAAACTGTGGTGTCCCACCTCATCCCGCGTCTGCTCCTTTCACCTTATTGGTAACGACTTAGATCCGTCTACAGAGGTTGTCCTTGATGGTAGAGGTTCCTTGGAATCTCAGTTACCATCAAAATCGTCCGAAATCATTAATGACCTCCTAGAGGTGCATGTCGCAGTCCTTTCACAGAACCAGTCTGCGTTTGCAATAAGCTTTTCTTCTCTTGATGACTCGGCATGCATGGCCTGGACAGGTTGGTCCAAAGATCAGTTCCTCGAAATCCACTCGCACTGTTCCCCATATCTTTCATCTGGTATATATACCAAGACTACACACGATGCTCTATTACTGTTCTGGGTTAAACTGAAAACTGACATTTCCTGGAGTCAGTGTTCTTCTCTTTTTGGAATTTCCAAGTCAAGTGTGTCCAAAACTTTCCACTCCATAGTACAGGCATTTGACACATCGATAGTCCCACAATTTCTAGGTCCGGATCACTTGACAAGAGAACAGTTGCTCGGACACAATACTTTCTTTTCAGAAGCGTTTTTTGGAGATAAAGCCACTGCCATATTAGATGACACCTATATTTATATCCAGAAAAGCTCCAACCACAAGCTCCGGAGAATGTCCTACTGTGGCCAGTAGAAGAGAAACTATCTCAGATTCATGAGCATCGCCTTACCAGATGGCTACATTCTGGACACAGTAGGACCATTCACTGGCAGCGAAAATGATGCTACAATTACAAAAAAACGTCATGGACAAGCTAGTTACTTGGCTACAACCAGATAACAATGTTGTCGTTGACCGAGGTTTTAGAGATGTCCTACCAGTTCTCGAAGCCTCTGGCCTCAATGCTAGCATGCCGTCATACCTGAAACCAGGTCAAAGTCAACATTCTGATGTCCAAGCAAATCTTGACAGAACTATCACCAAATCGAGGTGGATTGTGGAATCCTATCATGGTCGTCTGAAACACTGGACGTTCTTCCAAACGCAATTGGTGTCTAACAGCTTTATCAATGTCATCGAGGCTTTTCTTCGAATCGTCACAGCCTGTCTGAATGGTATAAGAGGACCGATCTACAAGAGATCTCCAGAGAGAGATGCCAAAGATAGGCTAATGACTGAACCTATGAAGGACCGTTTGACAACACCGAATGGTTTAGCTCAAAGGGTCAAGACAGATCCGGATCTATCTAGACGGGCAAGGTCCGAGTTTGTCAAGATGGATGCATCTTCCGTACTGTTATGTGTGGAACGTATCAGATATATCTGGCTCCTGGTTACATCGCCCAACATTTAAGTGATGACGGAGACTATGAGGTGTGGCTTTACCAGTACTCCCCAGACCTTCTCCAATGTCAAATACATTCTTGACCCAAAAGCCAAACGAAATATAACTTTTGGATACGGTTCACCGTTTCACCCGATGATGAGGCCCCAATAAAGGACTACTACTGCCAGTGCCCAGTTGGAGAGAGAATGATGGGAATGTGTGCGCACATCTCCAGTATCTTGTACTACCTTGGGTATTACATGGCGCTGGAAAACCCTCGACCATTACAACCACAGGTGAAGAAATTCCGACAAAACTTGAAATAGTTTTCCATGCAGCAACATAGTGCATACGTCGAAAGTATGTTTTGGGCTCGATATGAAAGATCCATGTTACCATGTGACTAACCAAACTTATAAATATATGTATTATACAATCGCCCGTAGCTATGAACACTCCCGTAAATGCGAAAACCAACCAAAATCATAAGGAACACGTTTTGTTTGCTGTTCTGTCTATTTGTCAGCCTATGTCTTCAACCACGGGGACTTGTGAAGTAGCCATCTTGGATTTTTTTAATGAAAAAGTGTTTCTCTCACTTTTTTTCATATCTGTGTACATATTCTCAACATACTGAGCAAATACTCTCGTATTTTTGTTAATTATCTAAAGAAAGTCGTAAATCGGCAATTCAACCATAGGCTAATTCAACCCAAGATTTGAAAATGTTCCACCACTTATATTTTGATGATTTTTCCTCTCATCAATAGCATATTACGTACTGTTTAATAGGATAAAAATTGGTTTGCATCCAACGCCCATAAAAGGGTGTATTCTCTAAAAAACACAGTTTTTGTGTCTAAAATGTTATCATCGAAAATGGCATTTTTGAGATTGTTTCTTCCATAAAACAGCCAAATGGCGCGATGGAAACATAATTTTTTTGTCATAATCATGCCATGAATGTATTATTTACGGTGACTATCATTTGATTATATTTTCATTAATATTTTACATAACATGCACATTTTATCAACACTTAGACAGCTTCTGAAAGGTACAACTTTGAGGAGCCATAAAAAAACAAACCAAGTGACCTAAATCTTTATACTTTATAGATTTGTGACCACAACGGCATGGGCAATGCACCACCAACAGGAAAGTTGAATCAGAGAAGGGGCCATTTTGGAAACAGGCCCTTTAAACAATATTTCAATTTAACAGAAATAATTCAGACTGTCATGTTTTCACACCTATTTGTGACAGTTTCTGCATTATTGAAATCAGGCAGAAATTGTTTGTTTACGTGCACAGTTCAAAAATTTAAATGATTTGTTTTTGGCATTCCATATGTACGTGCTGTACTATACTACCATATACTTGTACAGCATATGTTATAGAGTGGTGGGGGTTTGCCGGACACTAAAACATAAACTCGCCGGTGCTTTATATACTTCATCTCCACAAATCATACTGTACTGTTGACGTCATAAAAGATAATACTTCTGAGGTATTAACGAAAACATTTGATTGCACAGCGTAAACAGTTTGTATTAGCAAATCACATGATTTTAAAATCACCAAGATCTAACACGGAGTATATTACCGGACACTATATAATATGCAATCAATATGGGCTTAAATAGGCTATGCCTGCTGCCCGATCCATTTGTCTTTTGGACAATAAAATTTATTGAAATAGAAATAGAGAAAATGCAATCAAGGAAGATTTGATGTTTGCGAATTTTGCATGTTGTGGGTATAACTTAGAACACGTATTCATGATTCAGCACTGTATGCTGTTTTCATTTAATTCCAGCTTAATACAGTCTATACAATCAAACGTTTGAAAAAAACAACTGCTATTTCAAGAAAATAATATACTCACAACCACTCTATGCGTGTATGTTGCTACTGTTTTCATATACTATCTATAAAACCAATTTGTAACGTGTCTGTAAAATCATAAAGTCCTTTCAAAGGCTTTACTAATTTCGTGGTCCTTTGTAGAAGCATTATTGTTAGGATGTGGTGGATGTGTAATACACACTCACAACACGATGTTTTTAAATGGCATTTCCTATTTCCTTTCTTAAGTTTACAATTACATATCTATATTTTTTTCAATGTATTTTATTGGTTAATCAATAGAATTAAACAACAATCAAGATCGACTTACATGTCGAAATCAATAGGCGTTTTTCTACTAAACTTTCTTCGTCAATGTACCACTGATCAGTTAACCTGAGTCGATCAGTTGTGCTTCAATGACGTCACAGGTACCACGTGACCGGTCAGCTCATTAAAATTCTCGCCAGTCGCGATCGGGAGCGGTCAACTTTGACTGTCAATATCTAGATCCCGGGACACAATCGAATGCTCGTTGATGGGCTAATCAGTATTTATTGAAATGTAGTACAAGTTTCATAACTTTTTACAAGATTTTCAAAATCGTGGCCAAAACCCTTTAACAACATTGTGTCAACGATCGTTGAAACCGGTTCTACATAAGATTCGGTCTTGCCGGGGATAATGTCTCCATTTCCTTATATGTTGTTGCTTTAAAGCCTTTTTTTAGTGGGGGGTGCTGATATTTCTTGATATATCGTGTCTGGTGTTAAAGGTCTCTTCATTTAGTTTCATTTCTTCATAGTTTGTGAACACGTTTCCCACTTCTGTGTTTACATGACATCGGTTTAAAAATCCAGACTTAATCAAAGTTGAAATTCATTAACTAGGATCTCTGTAGGAAAATTGATGTCAAAAATCCCTATTTGGCCGTCAAGCAATCTTCGTCCGATTACCGGTGTCCATGTTGTTTGTTATAGACTTGTAGACGACGGAACATTGACTAACGAACGTTTAAGAATTAATTGTTACAATGCTGCTTACATGTATTTCAACTTTATCAATTATTTTAGTAAAAGATAGATGTAATAGTTTATCCAGTTATTGTTTCCTGTTATAAAAAAACACACATTTTGCATGTCACAATGACATTTTCTGTGGTCATCTTTTTTACGTATTCCTACACATATCGTCCGAAGTGATTCCAATGGCTGCCTGGTATTGTTGAGACAGACCGTTGCCGGACGAATGTAAATATAGGAAGTAGACTGGTTAGAGTAGATTTACAGCTGAAGTGCTACATAGTATACTAACAGATTTAGCAATGTAGAAAGTTTATCAAAGTTGTAATGTATAAAATGATTTTTTTTTGCAAGTTGATATGTCTTATTTCACATTGGTAACAGTTTTAATTTATATATTAATTATTATACAGTGTATTTATAATCTCCACGGTCTTTAATACATATTCGTGTGATGATGTTTCCGTGCTAATTTTACTCAGCTTGAATAACGTAAGTTTTCGCTACCGCTAATGTTTCTCGTTAAAGTTTCGATTTCACAGTTTAATATTTAAAAAAAATAGGAGTGTTTAGTATTTTCGGAATTAACATATATGAAAAACAATATTCACTCTATCATGTTTTGTTTAATATGTTTAAATTCGTCATTCCTGTAAAGTACATGTGAACACATCGCCGACACATTTGTTCTGTCGATACGTGGTAGTTTACTGCCTTTGTGGATTGCTTGTGAGACGTTGGTGCCTAACTATGACGTCATTTTATACCAGCATACCTCAAAATGTGTCTTTCTTAACGCAAAAATAACATAAAACTGCCTTTCACGCCCATCAAATATCGCAAGATTTTCTATTGGGACATTGTTAAGCAACGGTAATTAGTTAAAGCCCCAGAGTAATAATCGTATATAAGGCACGTCAGCTGAGAGGTGAGTATAACCGGCGTGATTTCGGCTCCTCTGCCAGTGTTTCCTTGCTCTCGGTACTGCTACCAGCTGTGTCTGAACACGTTTGTCCTGAGTGACGGATACTGACAGTACGGGAGAACCTAGACCCAAAGTTATCCTGTGTTGTTCGTTCGTTCCACAAATCAATTAAACATGCCACCTGTCTATGATTGACACAAATCGTCGAAATAAGATTACACCGTGACCAACGTTTCTCGTGCAGTGTGAAAACAAACATCATTTAAAAGCTAGTGTGATTTTAATGGTAATTATCTGTCAAAAATATATTTATTATTATTGTCTGCATCTACAGTCTGGTTTCAAACGTCACATTCAGTTAATCTCGCTTCAAAGTTTTTTTCCGGTATGACTATTTGAAAAATCTCTGGCTACACTTTAATTTTAGGTAAGTACGGACATTTCAGAAAGGTTATCTCGTTCATTATTCTCGAATTAAAAAAAAAACCTTATGTTTGTGAAGACTCAAACATGAATGCTTGAGTTATCGACCGTAAATTGTGATATATCGTAATGTATCGTTTACCAAAGCACCTGTAAACGAGTGCATGCGCGGCAAAAAGAAAATAGCTGTTGCTTCATGTATGTTTTCGGCGGCCTCCATAGAATGGTGTAATTTCTCAAATGTTACGTATATACACACATAACAATATATCTCTTTTACGATTGTACAAATACTAAAATCTGTTCTATCGATCTCAGGGCGACCACGGGCAGAACGAATGCCCAATAAAACACGCAGTTGTAAATTTCAGGAGAATAAAAAACGAAATGTAAAGTCTTTTCTAATCAGCGTAATAGAAATCACTCGGAAGTTTAACTACCACTGTTGGCATCAACACGTGTAACCGACGCCGTTATAGTCCCTAGCGACTCATTAAAGGTATTAGTAGATGTCACGTAATGGCCTCATAATAATGATAACCGTCCATCATGCTCCCTTATATAAGCTAGGTTAAAATCGTGCCGTACCCCCTTACTGAACCTCATTGTCCGACTCCCCCCGTGTCGTACCCCCTAACTGAACCTCATTGTCCGACTCAACCCGTGTCGTACCCCCTTACTGAACCTCATTGTTAGCCCCGCGTCATACCCCCGTACTGAACATCATTGTTATACCTCATCTCTCGCGTGTCGTACCCCCGTACTTAACCTCATTGTTAGCCCCGTGTCGTACCCCCGTACTGAACCTCATTGTTAGCCCCGTGTCGTATCTCCTTACTGAACAAACTTACTGTCCCCTAACTAAGCTCCTTTACTAACCCCAGTCGTGGCCAATTTCTCAACTTCTTTATATCCACGTGACTGTCTCTCTGTGCTTTACCCTTTCGTGCTCCCTACCTGAGCCAATGTACAATCTCAAGCCTTTACTATCCCCTGTCGAACCTCCACTCTGGGAAAATAAACTACCCCTAGCCTTTGCTTCCGAGGAGTAGGTTAATTCCCGATGTCCTCTCTATCGGCCTCCGAGGAGTCAATGTATTATCCTCTACCTTTTCTTTCCCTTGTCGATCCTCCTACCTAAGCCAATGGACAACCCAAGCATTTGCTTTCCCCTGTCGGGCGCCCAATATACAATATCAAACCTTTGCGTTCTCATGTCGGCACCCAATGTTCTAAATCCATAGTCTTTGCTAACCCATGTCGCCCCCGGTGCTTCCTATACAACATTCTTATTATTGACTACGTAATGATGATTATGTGATAAATTCCATCAAATTAGTTCAATGATGATGTAGATAATTTGTTTCGTCGTCATATCATCGTCGCTAACTAGTATTTACCAAGCGCTCTGCTACAAATTTGGTGGTAGTACAGTGTAGCGATTGCAATTTGGTTAACGTGTTTTTCAGTTGCTTCAGCTTTGCTCTTTGCTCTAGCGAAATGCGATCGAACCTAAATCCCGAACGTAGCCATCAACATCGTTCTGTTGGTATCCCGTACTAAATACTGTAACAGAGGATGTCGTTTGAAATGGTCCTTCTTGCTACATTTGAAGCGTGTTACATGCATTTTCCTCTGTCGAGGTTTTCTATGCCAATATTCTGTGGTTGGGTCTATTTTAGTTTACGCAATCCTTTTCTTTGTTGACATGATTGTTCTCTCCGCAACTGTTTCACTTTCTCAAATTTGAAATTAGACTTGTGAGGGGAGCCGCTAGATTGTTCTCAACAGCTTTGAATTGCCTCAGCGCACATCCCGGATATTACAGCTACGTCAGCAATTACTGCAGTACTTCCGCTAGCTTTCGCCTCGTTTCGGATAACAATCCCTCAACTATGAAAATAAATTAATACGTAACAGAGCTGTTAGAAGTTATTATAAAACTATCTTCCCTTTTTCCGTTAGTTGCCAAAAATGTTATGTGCTTGTCCACTTGCACTAATGCTCAGATACAATACCCGTTCATTTATCCAGCCAATCGTACGTGCACGTTTTGACTAAATTACTTGAGTATTGAAACTGCCGGGATTCATCTGTCTGTACCATTCCCGACAGGTTTTCACCTTTGGTCAATCGCCACGTAATTCCTCTCATTTAGTCGACCTGTTCCAAATTTCTGACGTGCTAATTACACAAGTTAGAACCGGATTTGTAAAGCGCCTGGTGGATCAGGATTTCAAGCCAGTACATTATTCTTAACTACAGCAGCATCGCTATTTATATTCTACGTGCAGGAAACGACCGTGCATGTGCGTGTTGACACTGGGGCAGTGACGCTTAAGTTATTGTTTTGATGTACCGTATATCATAACGGTTATGAGCACTATGCAGAGCACACGCTTAAACTGACAAACCGGCATTGCAATGTGGACAGCTGTTTGTTTTCATATCAAAAACAGACGACAAGAGCATAAAACATACTGCATTCGTTGTCAGATCACTTATATCAGGCAGCATAGTTTACAATGCACGTCGGCTCTGTTACTTCCGGTTTCGTATAATTTTGAAGTGAAAGCAGTCTAGAGCGCGGCAACTTGCATATTTCATCTTTTATAACAGATCATGATGGACGTGTTGGGGACTGAGTTTGTGTATAATATTTTGGCTAAGAAGTCGGAGGCACCGAGGTCTCATACAGTAGTTATGATTAAATACAGAACAGCTAGTCTGTGAATAAGAAACTAGAGACAAGAACCATTCATATGTTCCGTCCCTAGAGAGTCAGATTCGATAATGGTCAGCAGACCTATCAATCAGTAGCCCTTTGGGTACCAGATGTAAATAAGAGTTGGCGGTTTTGTTGGACGCACTGGGGAGCTCTCATTTCTTCGTTTTGCGGTTTTTATAGTGAACTCTCAAATATGATTAATGTCCGTTATCCGTGAAAGACAAAATCGACTGTTTACCATCCATACTTGTCCCAGGTGGCGCCCTAAACCAATACTGATTCCGTTGGACATGTTAACGATACTTGACAGTAACCATGAGTCCAGCAAGGTCGACGTGACAAAAACACACGGAGAACTTCCATTGACAGGTTGAACCGATTCAACTGTTCCGAATCTAAAAATGTCCCTACTATTTCCTGTAAAGTTCGTGAGATTATATGCAATTCCAAACAGTTTATTATAATATGGTAAGCACGCCATAAACGAATGCGATCCTGTAGGGGGGGGGGGCGATTTTATTTCTGTACCACGTGACAGACCAAGCACGGACAACGGCTGGCGACACGCTATATCAGGCTAGCCATAGTCCTCCCTACAATTACAGAATATTAGAGGTCAATCTTTGATATTAACGGTCAGTCGGTCCATAACGCCACAGCGTTACGATAGGGGCATTTCACCACGCTGTGACATCCCTCTACGGCTCTGGTGTGTCCGGAGGGGGGGGGGTCGAATAACATGACGTCGCTTCCGATTTCCTTTTTGTCCGGACTTTCCATAAGATAGAAGACTTCCATATGTCGTAGTTGTGCAACTAAAGCTGATGATACATGAGTGTTTCACGTGTACGTATATACTTATGTTTGACTCGGAGGTATACAGCCATCACGTACTCCATTGATTTTCACCGAAGTTTTCGTAATGTGCTTCTAATGAGAACGCAAGAGAGTCATTAAATCGGCACACATATAAAACAGCGCTCGGTAAATTTATTTGTGTAGTCGACATGATTTATAGGATTAAATATATAACACACAATAGTTTGTTTCTGGTCTTGTTTACATTTCCTTCTATAGAGCAATCCTAAATATAGGCAGTCATACCGATTCCATCAATAACTAGCTTCGTTCAGCAATATCAAGTATGATTGACTAATCTTTTTAGATCTGTACTGATAATACTGATATCGATCTGCGGTGTTTTTAAGAGACACAAATATTTTGATGGTATCGCCATATGTGGTTTGTGTGAATGACCTTGATCGCAGTTGAATAGGCTTCTGTGACCTTTTCTCTGATTTAGCGGTTATATTCACACTGCTGTGTTTGTACCCGACCCCAGTCTGATCTGATAAACGACTACTTTAACACACATACATACAATTCATAATAATAAAGTGTCATTCGGATGACCTCGGGAGTTAGATTTCGGGTGCGAGACGTGCCGAAGACAGCCGCGGGACAGACTGTGTGGCAGCATGATGACCCGATTTTCCACAGATTGTGACGGCACTGAATCATAACATTAGCGGTCTTCACGTCATCTGTGGTGCACCATATACTTAAACACAGATAGATAAACACTGTAACAACAGAGTCAATAATCTAAAACATTGCATGTTTATCAAATCTTGAAAACGATACACGAGCGTTTTTGTTCCGCCCATTAGCGATATTAATCATGGCGACATCCTCAATATGCTTTTTTCCGTTTAAGCCAACATCGAGTCTACTGATCAGCATGTCGATCAAACGGTGTTTACCTTGCAGCATATTCATTTCTATTCGAGAAGAGGGATGGTGCTGCAATATGGAAAATCGATAATTATCAACTATCCAAATCATACATTGTTTTCTAACCGTAATTAAAGTTTGTTTCTTTCCAAGATTGTATTTATATTTGGAAACACTGAATTACATGTTATCGCTGTATATGGCTTGTTTGATTGATATCGTAGTGTTATGTCGTCGGAGTGTTCCTATTTTATTTACGTCGCCAAGATAATAAGACAAACCTGGACCAGCCAATGGACGGGTATAGACAGAACTGCTCGGCGAAGGTCCGGAATTACAAAGATAGCCAGACCACGTCTGTTTAATATCAATATTGTTACTGAAGTATTTAACTGTATTAAAATAAGCTTCATAGGCAGTATAAATGTCAACTGTGATACAGAAAAATGCACGATTCTATGGAACGCCAAATTAACATATACTCAATTAATTGCACCTATCTTCAAATAATTGAAGAAAGGTTCAATTCAATTGAGGAGATGGGTCCAATTCCTATCTTCAATTCAATTGAACCTATTCCTATCTTCAATTCAATTGAACCTATCTCTAATTTAATTGTACCTATCTTTAAATTGAATTGGACCTATCTTCAATTATTTGAAGATAGGTGCAATTAATTGAGTATATGTTAATTTGGCGTTCCATACGATTCGCGTAAGTTGTGTGTACATGTATACATTTAGTAGTCTTTCAGCGAAATTGAACATGAATCCAGTAAAACAATGGTATTTCCGGTGTATGACGTCATTAACTGTTAAAATACGATATGATCAATTCTTGTTTAAGATTTTTGGTTTTGATGTTTTATTTTAAAAAGGCAGAAATAAGAACTGATACTGGAATTATCGCCTTTATTCCAGAGGTGTGGAAATGGAGTCCTGCATTCTCCAAAACGCTACTGCTCAGCAAGGCTCGCGATTGCCTCCAAGAAGGAAGGGTTTCTTTTTGTCGAGTTGCGAGTTGCAACTGCACCTTGCAACTCGCAACTCGAAACTGACAAAAAGTGAACCTCCAAAAAAGGATAGCACATACACGCTCAATCCGATAACAAATAGAGAGAACATCAGTATGTTTCCTCCGGAAATCGTGCAATAAAGTACTGCTAGATCCTAAAGTTCACCCTGTAAGGTGATGCCATATCTAAGTGTAGTTCGTGTCTCCACTACAGTCACCTGTTGATCTCATACATTTCCATCAAACACAATCCAGCATACATTTTAAAAGATGTCACAACTAATGATCAGCTCCTTTCACAGGTCGTACTTGTAAACAAACCATCCACAGCTCCTTGTGCTGTTTGCCATGTTCGTAATGAATCTTAGAGCTACTATCACTACTTTCTATTTGGACAATAAACAAATATAGTCGAAGTGCCACTAATATCACTAATAAAAATTTAGTTAAAAATTGCAAGTGATGAAGAGAAGCAAAAATAGTGTTGGTCGCTGCATAGTTTCTTAATTTACCAATACATCATTTGTGAAACCACGGCTGGCTATCGTAATTACCATCGTAGCAATCCGCTTTGAATATTACTGTTTGCCTCTTTTTGACTGCGTATATGGCAGTATGACCGCAGTTGGCAACGAACATATTCTATGGCAAGATATTACTTTACATGCAGTCAAAATAAGGTTTAATCCGTAAGCATCTAATCAAAACTAAGAGAAATATCCGCCCTGTTGTGATAGATTTGTACACCTGTTTGGTATTGGTCAAACACTCTCCATGTCTGTTTATGTGATAAGGACGGGAGCTTACATTCCTATCCCAGCGCGGGCTTTCTTAACGAGATAGCCCCATTGCACGTGCTTACCCGGAGTCTAGGGGAGGTTAATAACGTCCCCACGGGAGGATACTTCGTCAATATCCAGTAATAGGTACCATATGACTTTACGTAAGATAACGGCATTCGGAATGACGTATATTTTACCACTCCATCCGAAATCATTCATACCTTGTATCATAGTTATTATTGTAATGTACGGTGCCGTATGAAACCCCAGCACCTGCCACACGTTAATACGAGAATCCCGCGAGACTTGGACTCCCGCGAGACGGACGTGTACCAGGATAGAATGCACGCACTCAATTATCTTCATTTTATTCACCAGTTCACTTCTAAAGTTTAGTCTGCTTTTTGGTATTTCTATTCTTTACTATGTTATCCCTGGGGTTTTTCGTAATTACTCGGCTAATTACTCCTAATAACTGGAACTGTTTACTCAAAATTACTTGCTATAAATACTCCTTATTACTAGTGCGTATTATTTCTTATCACTGGCGCGTATTGCTCCAAATTACTGACACTGATTATTCCAAATTACTGGCATTGATTACTCCTAATAATTAACGCTGATTATTCCCAATTATATGCACTGATTACTATAATTACCGGCTCTAATTACTGCTAATTACTTGTGCTGATTACTCCTGAATACAGGTGTTTATTCCTACTCATTAATTGCGCTTAATTACTCTTAATTACTTGTTCTGTTTGTTTATATTTACTGACACCGCTTACTATTAATTACTGGCACTATAACTCCTAATTACAATGTACCAGCGCTGATTACTCCGAAGTATTGGCGCTAATTACACTTCAAATTACTTGGACTGATCCTTCCAAATTTCTGGCGCTGATTACTTCTTCTTACTGGCGCTGGTTTCTTCTAACTACTGGTGCTGATCGCGTCTAATTACTGGCGCTATTTACAGCTTATTACTTGCGCTTATTACTTCTTATTTCTGGCGCCAATTACTCCTAATTACTAGCACGTATTACTGTGTCTGATAACTCCTAATTATTTGCGCTGATAACTCCTAATTATTTGCGCTGATAAATCCTAATTATTTGCGCTGATAAATCCTAATTACTTGCTCTTATTACTCCTAATTACTTGCTCAGATTACTCCTAATTATTTGCGTTAATTGCTCTTATTTACTTGTGCTAAATTTTCTTAATTACTGACTCTGATCACTCTTAGTTTCTGGCGCTGATTACTTGTATTTGTAGTTACTAGGATACATAGCATACGTGTTATTGGTGTGTGTAGATGAGTGACCAATCACGGCGCCACTGTGGAACAATTACCATACCTAAATCAGTATTGCATGTAGGACTTTGTGTTAAAGGTTTGCCTTCAAACCCTGGTTTAATCGTTTTCAATGAAATCCTTTTCAAGTTAAATATGATTTTTGTGTAACCAGTGTTAGATACATAGAGTACGCTACTATAAACAAGTATTTGTACAAAGATACTACTACTCGAATGATGCATGAATGTGTCGAATGAACGAATGAAGTACACTGGTACACATTGCATTCACTTCACAACAATTATGAAACGCGTTACTAGTACTCTGCCTTTGTTGGCTCGAATGTTAGCGTGCGGGGTCGATGTGTCTTATTGTTTGAGAAAACCGGAGTACCTGGAGAAAGCCCACACCGTCGGGCAGGTGACCCCATATACCTGTTCACGTTCGACCAATAATATCGAACCCCGGCCGCCCTGGTTGGAGTGAAGTGTGCCATCCACTGAACCATGAGAAATAATAGTGTGCTTGTCCTCAAAGTTTCAAAAGATAACATAAAATCAAGTACATACTGAATTAAACTTTAAAACATTAATAACAAATGTGCTTTTATTATACCTTAATCAACATTATAGAAGACGGCCTTATACCAGTGATACAGTTACCGATTAAAGACACTAACGTTTTCAGAATACATACGCCAACGTTTCCACAAGACAAACACGTGCCTGTGAATACATTAGGAACATCACCAAGTGTCGACGGATGGCCAGTTAAACAATTACAACATATATAATGGACAATTAACGATAACGTATGATCATTTGCAAGTTAAGTCGAGTATTTGCGCGGACTGGCCGATCGTGACTAGTCATAACCTCGTCAGAATCAACTCCCTCGTGGCTATCCTTGACCTTAATGACCGCGCGTGCTTGTCGAAATGTCTGGAACTAATTATCGGAGTATACAAATTTTGTCCCATTCATTGCAGCAAGTAACTGGACATTTTAACTCTAGGTTTCTTGGTCATTGAGAGTTTAAAAACTTGTAAAATAATTGACCCGTGTGACTTAAATAGACGTCAAGGTCATTCACTTGAACAAGCTTGATAATCCTTCACCCCAGCATGCTAATGGTCTAATATCAGTACCTTTGGCTTTTCAGTTATTGAGTGGTTTTATCCACATTTGACCTCTGTTACCTAGAAAATGGGTCAAAGCCAATCATTTCAACAAATTTGTAAGCCCTTCATTCCAGCAAGCATCTGGCCCAATATCATACCTTTGGCCTTTTGGTTATTAAAAAGAAGCTGCTTAAAGATTTTAACACTTTTGACCCTTGTGACCTTTAAAATGGCACAGGACATCTCCATATTATCCGAAACGTAGCAACAACAATCTCAATGAAGAAGAATGATGTATTACACCATAAAGCCAATTCCTATTTATGTGTTAATAGTCTAGTGTTTTTTCTGTTGGTATATCCATAGAGAGAAATATCAATCAGAATGTAGAGTTGTGTGGTGTTATTATAGGGAGTTTAACTCGATACTTTTGCAAACTTTTGTCCATTACTCTTGTTGTGTGACATCACACAACTGTATAAGCTTTGTATAGTAAGACATGGTCTATTCCTAGCCAGGGTTTGAATCTCTATTAGGTTTGTCGACATGTGGTTGGTTAGACGATGCTCGTCAGGTACGACCTGGGCAGATCAATGTTACGGACGTTTGTGATATATTTGTATGCGAAATCTGCTGAATAATTCACACCAAGTCGCCGAGTCGACTACACAGTTTAAGGTGCCTATTTAAAAGCAGTGGTGTCCAGACACTTAACTCCTGTAGAATTTCAGTTTCTATCTAAATGTTTTATGGATTATTTCTACGACCCTCGGGATAAAACCAGTATACGTGATATGGTTTCTGATACGAATCCAATTTTTTTCTGTATAAATCTCCGGACTAGATCCGTTTCTGTGATTATAGTGCCCGTGTCGGTGTCGGGAGCAGGTTTCAGTAAAGTAAGATGTCGCCTCCCCGGTGTACCACACCAGTAATATAAGTACACAGTGGAACATGTGGCACGGTCTACACACAGATAAAATGCTCATAAAATAGTTTTATGTATTGCTTTTAACCTGTTTTGAAAAAATTCCATTTCTCTTTATCTAAAGGGAAAGACATTCCTCTGACGAGAATTGGCGTACGTGACGTGGCCGTTACCTTCACGTGCTTTTTCTGTAGATTTCGCTTTAACGCTGTGTTCTGTTGTTTTTTTTCTCGAAATGTCACCTTTATATTTATTCATTTTGTATTTCTAAAACTAACTGTTATAATTATTATCATTTTTTGTTTTCAATATCTTAACCAACTGCAGTCAGAAATGCATGGCAACAAAAGCCTTGGTGAATGGACACTAACTAGACGGTCGCACAGATGTCGACATCCGGGCAGTTTGGTTTGGTTTGTTCATGCTTATAGTCCTATTAACAGCTATGGCCATTTAAGGATGCGCCAGATTGGCGGAACACCGGATTACCCGAAAAAAACCCGCCTGCTTGTGGTCAATACCTAAATGTCCCACGTAAGCCTGCGACACAGATGATTATCAGAATGATACATTGTAACTTGGACAGGAAGTAGATCTTCCGCTGATGAACTTTGGTGACGGAGGATCAGATTCGAGAACGAAATCGACGGATAGATACGGAAGTATGATACGATAAATAAGCACGTCCCTGATGAAAATATTGGAAAATATTTGTGAATGGCGATCCCAAAACACCATTCGAAATAAGGATCAGAATAAAAACCGCGATGAGCAGGTTCGAGATTCGATGAAGAACTTGTTCGGAAAGGTCCGCTGGAATTGTACAAGCAAACGACTGTTTAATGTTTACAGACAGTCGCTAGATCTGAGACATCAGTTACTCTCCTCTGACACCATCAGCCTATCAAAACGAACACGACTGTCGGCTATTTTTCAGCTTGAAACGACGAATTCGAGAAGAATATATATATTTCGAGATTGTGGGCTACTGTCCGAGCAAGTATGAAACCCGGATATCACTCGGCCCATCAAAGATGACTTTACTAACAGCTGACCAAACAACGATAGTATTCGTATAAATGGCATGTAGGCATATGACCTTTCATCCTGATTCCTGATATAAACATGAACCCGCAGTAGTTCTGGTACTGGAGTTCAAACCATTGAACTCGTGTTTACGTTCCGAGTAAAAGGGCTGTATTTATCTTATAATGTCCGCCGTTATATAGCTATTATGTTTCCGTACTAAATCACTCCACCTTATAAATACACCAGGGAAATAAATTATAAATGTATATAGATGAATAAACACATTGTTTCAGGTGATAAACATACTTGACCAGTGTGGGGAGATGAGCTCAGTCTGCAGGGTGTGTCTTGGGAAAGGATCCAAATGAATCTGGAGATATAACATTCATATGCTGACTGTATAGAAATAGAAACGTCTCTTTTCTTATTTCCAAGTATCATTGCTTATAAAATCAAGTCCAGGGTCACTCTCCCCGTGTAAATAGCGTAAACTTAGTTTTACTTGTCGTAGAGATCGAGAAAGTTTCAAATGCGGGATTGTTGTTTAATTTAATTTTTTGCTTTGTTGTATTTTCTGGAAGAGAAAGTCTTTTGTTTGTTTGTTTTATTTTCAGAAATTTTACATAGATATACATTTACAACACATGTAGACATTCATTCTCACTCTCACAATTTCTCATCGACACTATATCATCACAACATAAATGTATCATCATCATCATCATCATCATCATCATCGTCGTCGTCGTCGTCTTCATCATCATGATGATCTCTTTGTGACATGTGATTTGTAAAACACAATGACATTACCATGACATGTCATGTACACATGTCAATACAAGAAACATCATCATCATCATCATCATCATCATCACCACCACCATCATCATCATCATCATCATCATGACATTGAAAGAGAAAGTCTTACAGTAAAACTAACAATTCAATGTATAAAGACAAGCGAATTATATCTAGATATTGTGTTGTTTTAAAATGGCATGACGACGACACTAAGCACATACACTCAGTCTGGAAACAATATGTCGACTTTTTACTGATCATCACGTGGTCCCATCAAATGCAACATTAATACGTCTGTGTCCTCGCGTGTTTTATAGACCCACTGTGACGTCGGATCGACTTTGGTGTTTGTCGGACCCTCCTGTAGGGAACGTCCGTAAACTACGGACTTGATGGTTGTAACCCGCGGGGAACACGGTTTACTACGGACCATAAAAAGGTTAAGTTGTGTTGGTATTATAAACCTGTATACATATATACCGAGAAATAATTGCAATAGGAAATGACATATAATTTGATCCAAAAATTTCTCTCAAACGCTTCCTCAAATTTTAACATCCGTAGATCATAAAAATCCCATAACTGTTTTTGCCTCGTCAAATCCTAATGATGAGTACAAACGCTTATCGCCGAGTTGAAATAATAAATATATTATACGTATAGGTCTAAACGGAGTGAAGCCCGTCACTGTGACAGGCACGACTGGACATACTGACCTCCTACAGAGCTGACAGTGACCGCCAAGTTAACGTTTACCCAATACGGGAGATCCGTGATCAAGATCCATGATCAACAACGCTAGACGTAAGGTTGAAATGATACAGAGAGGGAAAGAATGGAAATAGTAAATACATAAAAAGGAAGGAAGGGAAAATAGAGAGTACAGCATGTATACTGATGTATACAGGTCCAGTGTCGATTGGGTGGTTCCGAGTGTTACCTTTCGACAGTAATGATCAGACAGCTTTTATCAATGTCTACTGCAGTACCCTTCTGTCAGTAATTATTAAACAGACTTCATCAATGTTACCATTTAGATGTAGAGGTTATCCAATGGTTTCCCATTCAAAATTAAACATATTTCACGAGTATGGCTTATGTTATTTCCAAGACTGCAAGAAAAATAATTTATTCGTTGAAGCATGAAAAATAGCACACATATAGTACTTAGTGCGAGTCAAAGTGCGGCACCATTGAGGTAACTACATCGAAATCATGTTTTGATTACGTCATTATTTTTGTTTTTTTAATTTAATGTAACAACGGAATAAAATCGTAGCTCGGACAAACAGACGATGCGTTAACAACTGTGACGCAGTTGTTTATATCTTATCTGATAACCGATAACCTTCAACCTACACACGCGCATGTATGCGCGGTCGCACGTGAGCTGCGTCAACTTTATTACAATATCTTAAACACGTATTGCTGGTACAGGTCACGTTTTGACTGGAGGCTGCTACCGGGGAAAACAAAAGATATCCGCGAAACGTTTAACGGTTCTGGTTCGTGACAACGGTTTTTGTTAAAGTACCCCAATAGCTACTGAAATTGATGAAAAGGAAAGTCTTAAGTTTCCATTACACTTCTTAAATGCCGCAATGAAAAGTGGGGTTTCCTTTAGTAATTCATCAATGACACGCATTATAAAATCGAAAATCTCCAATTTCTATATTTTTTCACATTTTGGCATCCATCAATTTATTTTCTCCGCTGGTGCATCTGCTCGTATTACATTGGCCCCAGTAAACACATCCTCATATTTCAATTTCATTTTTATTAAAAACGTTTAACTTCAATCAAACTCATTAATTAATGTCTTCGAATTCAACAAGAAACTGTCAATGTTCCATTGTACAGAGCTACGACTAACTTCCTAAACTCGACTTTCTACCCGCGTTTGTACATTTTTGTTAAGATTTAGTTATTGATGGGAGCTTGTTTACGTAACACACACCCTAGAAAAACCCTCTAAATGACTAAACCATTCAATAGTCTTACCGTATCGGTAACAATCCGTCTCGGTGTGGGTGCCAGTGACTGTAGAACATATACTTCAGGTTGATCCATCAAATATTTCCGACACACATGCCTCTTTGTACCATCCTCAGATTTCAGGTGAAAAATAATCGTTGGTTATCAGTCACTGTCGTTCTCTAACAGACCACTGCTCGTACACAAATCAAATGAATTCAAATATATCTGCAATTTAATTTGTTTTTTTTAATAGCATTCATTCAGAAATCGATGCTAAGATCTGAATAAGTTTTTTTTCGGCCAAAACAATAATCTGTCATGCCAGTTCAAATGTACATCTTCTCTCTTTTACAATATATATATATATCGGAGGAAATAAAATGAATGATAATAAAGAATAAAAAGAAGTATACTAATAATCAGGGACATGTCCAATTCAAATTAGGTAATCATCAAATCAGTTGAAGAAATGTAATCAAGAATACAAAAAGTTGAAATGAACTTGTCTTCAAAATTTAAATTGAAAATATTCACAACTGAATGATGGTTTCGGCACACCTTAAGGGCCTCTGGAGCCATTGAAAAAGTACAAGAGAAAAAGACCAGGTATTCCGGAGGAGTAAGCGTCTTCTGTCAGTAAATGTAGTGCACGACGATGATATTTATATTTTGTTTTGTTTTTATTTAGACCTCGTTATGTCGATGTTAAATTCGAATAACGGATTTGTTTTAAGTTAGTATTCTGTCACGTGAATGGAATATGTCAACATATGTTAAGCATACATTATGATGTCAGACTGCTATGGCGCAACAATGGAGGATACTGACAATCACAAAAGTTTCCATTTTCTTAAAATATTATTTCTATTGACTGATTCTCTTCACTTGAGCCAGTGCTTTGTTACCCTTAGTTGAATCAAAGTTACAGATTACGTTACAAGGGAGGTAATTCCTATTTACATTGTACGTAGGGCGATAGTGAAATGTAAATCATTTAATACCGAGCCATATACACGTACATACTTATCAAAATATTTCAATCTATATTTTAACATTAAACAAGTCACATAGGAGAAATACCAAAGCTTCAACAAAAACATGATTCAAACTCCAAATCAATTAAACTAGGGACATATATGGTACGTCCTCAAATCAGAACTGTGGTATTTTATTTTCCAAAAAATATCAAGTAGGAATACAAAGAGCATTTTTTAAAACGTCTACCTTATTAAAAAAGGATGCAGAATATTTTCTCAATGAGACTAAGATGGCGACCATCAAACTTATCAACATGCATCTTTTGAATGTCTTTACCGTAAGTTTTGTTCCGCCAGCAGTCGACATCTATCCCGAAAATTTCGACATATAGAGGAAGCCCCAGAATAACGAATTAACTGCGACATATTAACAGAAGCAGAAATATTACTACTGTATCAAGAAAGGGAAAGTTCACATTGGAAAATCGAAATCGTCACGTTTATCGAATATCTTAGTAGATCAGTCTGTCCATGTTGGTATATGACCACAGGCACACGTTACAATAATACTTTGTGTATAGCATGTATGGGGTTCGATATAAACTTAGACCTCGTTATGTCGATGTTAATTCGAATAACGGATTCGTTTTAAGTTGGTATTGTTTCTGCAACGCTTGTCGTGTTATGGCTGAAGTTGGTATCCCCTTGTAATTAAAGGTCCAATATACAGTAACTTCAGGATACTGAAAAATTCTGAAAAAATCCAGTTGATAACCATGCAATAATAAGTCTAAAACGAAGTTAACTTGAGCGGTAACTAGCAAGAAACTCTTAACAGAAAAATACCAAAACAATAATTTAGGTGTGGTCCACTTCAACAACAAGCCGAAGTTAGAAGACAGTTCAAAATGGACGTGTGTTTACAAATACCGAGTTTCAACTGTTGCTGTACAGGTAACCGCCGCGCGTAAGAATTCATCTAAGATATTGCTGATATCAGTTAATCTTAACTAAATCTGTAAATATAATAACTTATTAGGCTTGATTTTCGCTTTAATTTTGCCGAAAGTTAGTATATTGGGCTTTTAATATTTACGATATTTGTTTATAAATATAAATAGCAGGTTTTTAGAAAGACATTTACAAAACAACAAATCGATAGAAACACACCTGACTGTCTGCCTGAACATTGTTTTTATTATTTGTGTATTGCTAACTGTACGTGTGACTCCTACACAGGTGACGGATGGGCGTGACGGTCCAACAGGTAAGTTCCGGTGCGCCCAAGTGTATAATTACTAGACATGCCTCGCTGCACCTACGCCCTTTGTTTTAGTCAACACATTGTTCTATTAAAATCAAAACTTTCTCCGCCATTTTCTGCTCGACGTTTTAATCATCATCGAGGACACCGGCAGCGAAATATCAGACGAGAGGACAGGAGAACAGGTAACTATACAGGTACATTGGTAGTGTGTTACGTCATTACAATTAGACAGTGTGTGGTACATCTCAATGAATAAGTACAGGTCCGGAAGTGACAATGTTCTGTTTTAGAATGGTATAGTGACAGGGACAGCTCACAGCGTAACAATGTAAACAATGCATATACAGTAAAACATGTTTTATTATTATCATATATTTCGGTCGGTAGTATACATAGTAATAGTACCGGATTATGTTTGATGTGAATCAAATATTTGATACTGGAATCCCAAATATTACGAGAATGTGTCAAAAAGTACGGTACAGGAGGTTTGTGACATGGAATTTTCTTTCTAACGGTACACGTACCGAGCGCTTATCTTATACAGTACATTGCCACAAAAATCTGAATTTTGATAGAAAGTGGTTAGCTGGGGTAGATTATTCGTTAAAAGTGATAGGGAAGAATACACTTGAAGATTAATTTTGTGCGATATAATTATATATAGACACTTTTTGAGTAAAACACCTTCAGAAGGTGCCTCGATGTAATATAAGAACGGTATTCCAGTTATCTTTATGGTAATTATTCAATACAACGGATTCTTACATAATCACTACAATTCCTAGACTAGCATAAATCCAAAAGTAAGGTACCCTCCCCCTTCAATGCTAACAAAACCTCCAAAATATTAGTACTATCAGTCCATGCACACATGTGTCACTGTTTGAATATTGTCATCGTTTGCTATTCTTGCTGCCACGTAAGTCTCAAAATTAAAGATTTTGGGAAGATTTGACAAGTATGATATTATTCATTTTATAAGAAATTTTTGATGAAATTTTAATGTAAATATTGTAATTTGTTAAAGGTGGTATCAAGATACTGTTTTATATAATGCAGAATCTTGGCGCGTACCATGGACAACGCTGGTTTCACGGAGCAAGACGTGGAGAGTAGTCTCCCCGGCTCATCGGAGATTACACTGAAGACGTCCCTCCGACAGGTGTCTTCCGGTGTCTACTCCGACCAATCAACTTACACGTCAGCCACCGAGTCGCACGCGTCATACGCGTCGTCAAGTGTCGGCACCAGTAGGGCAGGGATCGACAATGTCGGGTTCTCCGACACTGATCTCGAAAGTAGTCTGGCTGGGTCGTCGGAAGTGACTATGAAAAATTACTTCCGGTATGTGCCCCCAAGTGTTGTTTCCGACACCACATCCGGCACCGGGTCCCATGACGACGCTGGGTCAAGCGTCGGAGCGTCAAGCGTTGATACGAAGGTGTCTGTGGAAACTGTTCAGCCATATGCTGTATCCAATGCTCTAGGTTTGACAGTGGATATCAGTCAGTCAGCTATAGATTCTGCTTATCACAACCCGTATGCGCAGGCTTATGCTGTGAGTAAAATTGAAGACGAGGCTACCGCTCCAGGAGACGAAGCACCTGGGTCTCCAGGGGCGACGTCCATCGCGCCCGGACCTCAGTCCCCAACGTCTGACTTGTCGGCCAGGACCGCAGCAAAGGTGTCTTCTCCTGGTGTCTTCACACGACAACTCAACATGTTCATTGGCGAAGAGTGGGAAGACGTTCAACCAAGATGGCCGATAGAACGGAAGGCACTCAGCTGTCCGGGAAGTCTGCGGATACCTCACGGCGCCGCGCATCCATCGCGAATGACGTTTAAACACGAACACAGTGACCGTCAGAGACTGGAGTACCTTCAAAATAGACGACAACAGTTGTCACATGACCCTCTGCGGTATTTCTTCTACCATATGTCGCACGAAGAGCCGGTCATTCAGAAAGATTACATGATCAAACCAAATCCACACAACAACTTAAACCACATGATCCACAGCGCTCTCCACTGTCCCTGCTTCTTCTTCTTCTATCTCCTCTGCTGTCTTCCCGGCGTGCACCTGATGACGAAGGGAGACCTCGAGTACAAGACTGGTCACGAAGACCGAGCGAGAAAGTTTGGACGCATCGCCACTGTGTTGTACATTGTAGGGTTCATAGTAGGAACCACACTTCTTTGCACAGTGGTTTACTTGGCTGTTAGCTTTGTACAGGGCCAAGTCGGATAGGGTCAAGGCCACTTGGAATAGTGGCAATGTCTTACATTGTTGTGGAAAATAGTATGTCTATTCAATACATTAAGCATAAAGCATGACCTTTTTAAGCATTACCGAAGACAATGTGGAAAATAGTATGTCTATTCAATACATTAAGCATAAAGCATGACATTTTTAAGCATTACCGATCTCTTCAAGTGATTTGTGAAATTATTGCTATATATTCTTACATCTAGAGCAATAAGGAGTGTTACCGTGTAGCGGACATGTCAAAAAGAGGTTTACGACGTACCTAAAACGCCAAAACCACCAAACTACTACACAACATCTTCAATGTTAAAAGTGAATAAGTCATCCCAAAGTATGACTGTACAAGCGGGAAATAATTGAAACAGTTATAAATCAGTCTCAATTAAAGTAATGACATTGGGTGGTCAATAGAATATTTCTATCGTGTTTAGTCTATACGTTGCTTTTTCTGCCCAGAAATGGGGTGGTCTCTATCGACAGGTTTCACACCATTGACATTGGGTGATCTGCATTGACAGGTTTCACTCCATTGACATTGGGTGATCTGCATTGACAGGTTTCTCTCCATTGACATTGGGTGGTCTCTATCGACAGGTTTCACTGCATTGACATTGGGTGATCTGCATTGACAGGTTTCTCTCCATTGACATTGGGTGATCTGCATTGACAGGTTTCTCTCCATTGACATTGGATGATCTGCATTGACAGGTTTCACTGCATTGACATTGGGTGGTCTGTATTGACAGGTTTCACTCCATTGACGTTGGGTGGTCTCTATCGACAGGTTTCACACCTTTGACATTTGGTGGTCTCTATTCACGGGTTTCACTCCATTGACAGTGGGTGGTCTTCATTGACAAGTTTCACACCATTGACATTGGGTGGTCTCTATCGACAGGTTTCACTGCATTGACATTGGGTGGTCTCTATCGACAGGTTTCACTGCATTGACATTGGGTGGTCTCTATTGACAGATTTCACTCCATTGACATTGAGTGGGCTCTATCGACGGGTTTCACTCCATTGACAGTGGGTGGTCTCTATCGACAGGTTTCACTCCATTGACAGTGGGTGGTCTCTATCAACAGGTTTTACTCCATTGACATTTGGTGGTCTCTATCGACGGGTTTCACTCCATTGACAGTTGGTGGTCTCTATCGACAGGTTTCACTCCATTGACATTTGGTGGTCTATATCGTAAAGTTTCACTCCGTTGACATTGGGTGGTCTCTATCGACAGGTTTCACTCCATTGACATTGGGTAGTATCTATTGACAGGTTTCACTCCATTGACATTTGGTGGTCTCTATTGACAGGTTTCACTAATTGACATTGGGTGGTCTCTATCGACAGGTTTGCTCCATTGACGTTGGGTGGTCTCTATTGACAGGTTTCACTAATTGACATTGGGTGGTCTGTATTGACAGGTTTCACACCATTGACATTGGGTAGTATCTATTGACAGGTTTCATTCCATTGACAGGGGGTGGTCTCTATCGACAAGTTTCACACAATTGACATTGGGTGGTCTCTATCGACAGGTTTCACTCCATTGACATTGGGTAGTATCTATTGACAGGTTTCACTAATTGACATTGGGCGGTCTGTATTGACAGGTTTCACACCATTGATATTTGGTGGTCTCTATTGACAGGTTTCACTCCATTGACATTGGGTGGTATCTATTGACAGGTTCCACTAATTGACATTGGGTGGTCTCTATCGACAGGTTTAACTTATTGACATTGGGTGATCTCTATTTACAAGTTTCATTCCATTGACATTGGGTGGTCTCGATCGACAGGTTTCACTTCATTGCCATTTGGGTGGTCTCTTTTGACAGGTTTTAATCCATTCACATTGGGTGGTCTCTATTGACAGGTTTTTCTCCACTTACATTGGGTGGTCTGTATTGACAGGTTTCAATCCATTGACATTGGGTGATCTCGATCGACAGGTTTCACACCATTGACATTGGGTGTGCTCTATCGACGGGTTTCACTCCATTGACAGTGGGTGGTCTCTATCGACAGGTTTCACTCCATTGACAGTGGGTGGTCTCTATCGACAGGTTTTACTCCATTGACATTTGGTGGTCTCTATCGACGGGTTTCACTCCATTGACATTTGGTGGTCTCTATCGACAGGTTTCACTCCATTGACATTTGGTGGTCTATATCGTAAGGTTTCACTCCGTTGACATTGGGTGGTCTCTATCGACAGGTTTCACTCCATTGACATTTGGTGGTCTCTATCGACGGGTTTCACTCCATTGACATTTGGTGGTCTCTATCGACAGGTTTGCTCCATTGACGTTGGGTGGTCTCTATTGACAGGTTTCACTAATTGACATTGGGCGGTCTGTATTGACAGGTTTCACTCCATTGACAGGGGGTGGTTTCTATCGACAGGATTTACTAATTGACATTGGACGGTCTGTATTGACAGGTTTCACTCCATTGAGGTTCGGTGGTCTCTATTGACAGGTTTCACTAATTGATATTGGGTGGTCTGTATTGACAGGTTTCATTCCATTGACAGGGGGTGGTCTCTATCGACAAGTTTCACACAATTGACATTGGGTGGTCTCTATCGACAGGTTTCACTCCATTGACATTGGGTGGTATCTATTGACAGGTTTCACACCATTGATATTTGGTGGTCTCTATTGACAGGTTTCACTCCATTGACATTGGGTGGTATCTATTGACAGGTTCCACTAATTGACATTGGGTGGTCTCTATCGACAGGTTTAACTTATTGACATTGGGTGATCTCTATTTACAAGTTTCATTCCATTGACATTGGGTGGTCTCGATCGACAGGTTTCACTTCATTGCCATTTGGGTGGTCTCTTTTGACAGATTCCAATCCATTGACGACGGGTGGTCTCTATCTACAGGTTTCACTTCATTGACATTTGGGTGGTCTCTTTTGACAGGTTTTAATCCATTCACATTGGGTGGTCTCTATTGACAGGTTTTTCTCCACTTACATTGGGTGGTCTGTATTGACAGGATTCAATCCATTGACATTGGGTGATCTCGATCGACAGGTTTCACACCATTGACATTGGGTGGGCTCTATCGACGGGTTTCACTCCATTGACAGTGGGTGGTCTCTATCGACAGGTTTCACTGCATTGACAGTGGGTGGTCTCTATCGACAGGTTTTACTCCATTGACATTTGGTGGTCTCTATCGACGGGTTTCACTCCATTGACATTTGGTGGTCTCTATCGACAGGTTTCACTCCATTGACATTTGGTGGTCTATATCGTAAGGTTTCACTCCGTTGACATTGGGTGGTCTCTATCGACAGGTTTCACTCCATTGACATTTGGTGGTCTCTATCGACGGGTTTCACTCCATTGACATTTGGTGGTCTCTATCGACAGGTTTGCTCCATTGACGTTGGGTGGTCTCTATTGACAGGTTTCACTAATTGACATTGGGCGGTCTGTATTGGCAGGTTTCACTCCATTGACAGGGGGTGGTTTCTATCGACAGGATTTACTAATTGACATTGGACGGTCTGTATTGACAGGTTTCACTCCATTGAGGTTCGGTGGTCTCTATTGACAGGTTTCACTAATTGACATTGGGCGGTCTGTATTGACAGGTTTCACTTCATTGACAGGGGGTGGTTTCTATCGACAGGATTTACTTATTGACATTTGACGGTCTGTATTGACAGGTTTCACTCCATTGAGGTTCGGTGGTCTCTATTGACAGGTTTCACTAATTGATATTGGGTGGTCTGTATTGACAGGTTTCATTCCATTGACAGGGGGTGGTCTCTATCGACAAGTTTCACACAATTGACATTGGGTGGTCTCTATCGACAGGTTTCACTCCATTGACATTGGGTGGTATCTATTGACAGGTTTCACTAATTGACATTGGGCGGTCTGTATTGACAGGTTTCACACCATTGACATTGGATGGTCTCTATCGACAGGTTTAACTTATTGACATTGGGTGATCTCTATTTACAAGTTTCATTCAATTGACATTGGGTGGTCTCGATCGACAGGTTTCACTTCATTGCCATTTGGGTGGTCTTTTTTGACAGGTTTGACACTATTGACATTGGGTGGTCTCTATCGACAGGTTTTACTTCAATGATATTTGGTGGTTTCAATAGACAGGTGTCATTCAATTGACATTGGGAGGTCTCTATCGACAAAATTCATGCGATTGACATTTGGTGGTTTCTATTTACAGGTTATACTACATTGACATTGGGTGGTCTCTATCGACAGGTTTCACACCATTGACATTGGGTGGTCTCTTTTGACAGGTTTCACACCATTGACATTGGGTGGTCTATATTGACAGGTTTCACCCCATTGACATTGGGTGGTCTATATTGACAGGTTTCACTCCATTGACGTTGGGTGGTCTCTATCGACAGGTTTTACTCCATTGACATTGGGTGATCTGCATTGACAGGTTTCACTCCATTAACATTGGTTGGTCTATATTGACAGGTTTCACACCATTGACATTGGGTGGTCTCTATTGACAATTTTCACTCCATTGACATTGGGTGGTCTCTATTGACAGGTTTCATTCCATTGACAGAGGGTGGTCTCTATCGACAGGTTTAACTTATTGACATTGGGTGATCTCTATTTACAAGTTTCATTCCATTGACATTGGGTGGTCTCGATCGACAGGTTTCACTTCATTGCCATTTGGGTGGTCTCTTTTGACAGGTTTCAATCCATTGACGACGGGTGGTCTCTATCTACAGGTTTCACTTCATTGACATTTGGATGGTCTCTTTTGACAGATTTTAATCCATTCACATTGGGTGGTCTCTATTGACAGGTTTTTCTCCACTTACATTGGGTGGTCTGTATTGACAGGTTTCAATCCATTGACATTGGGTGATCTCGATCGACAGGTTTCACACCATTGACATTGGGTGGTCTCTATCGACAGGTTTTACTTCAATGATATTTGGTGGTTTCAATAGACAGGTGTCATTCAATTGACATTGGGAGGTCTCTATCGACAAAATTCATGCGATTGACATTTGGTGGTTTCTATTTACAGGTTATACTCCATTGACATTGGGTGGTCTCTATCGACAGGTTTCACACCATTGACATTGGGTGGTCTCTTTTGACAGGTTTCACACCATTGACATTGGGTGGTCTATATTGACAGGTTTCACACCATTGACATTGGGTGGTCTGTATTGACAGGTTTCACACCATTGACATTGGGTGGTCTCTATCGACAGGTTTTACTCCATTGACATTGGGTGATCTGCATTGACAGGTTTCACTCCATTAACATTGGTTGGTCTATATTGACAGGTTTCACACCATTGACATTGGGTGGTCTCTATTGACAATTTTCACTCCATTGACATTGGGTGGTCTCTATCGACAGGTTTCACACCATTGACATGGGTTGGTCTCTATCGACAGGTTTTACTCCATTGACATTGGGTGATCTGCATTGACAGGTTTCACTCAATTAACATTGGGTGGTCTATATTGACAGGTTTCACAACAGTGACATCGAGTGGTCTATATTGACAGGTAGAAATTGGATGGTCTCTTGACAGGTTTTACAAACTTGTCAATGGGTGGTCTGTATTGACAGGTTTCACTCTATTGACATTGGGTGATCTCTATTTACAGGTTTCATTCCATTGATATTGGGTGGTCTCTATCGACAGGTTTTTCTCCACTTTCATTGAGTTGTCTCTATCGACAGGTTTGACACTATTTTCAATGGGTGGTCTATATTGACAGGTTTCACACCATTGACATGGGTTGGTCTCTATCGACAGGTTTTACTCCATTGACATTGGGTGGTCTCTATCGACGGGTTTCACTCCATTAACATTGGGTGGTCTATATTGACAGGTTTCACAACAGTGACATTGAGTGGTCTATATTGACAGGTAGAAATTGGATGGTCTCTTGACAGGTTTCACAAACTTGTCAATGGGTGGTCTGTATTGACAGGTTTCACTCTATTGACATTGGGTGATCTCTATTTACAGGTTTCATTCCATTGATATTGGGTGGTCTCTATCGACAGGTTTTTCTCCACTTTCATTGAGTTGTCTCTATCGACAGGTTTGACACTATTTTCAATGGGTGGTCTATATTGACAGGTTTCACACCATTGACATTGGGTGGTCTCTTTTGACAGGTTTCACACCATTTTCAAAGGGTGGTCTATATTGACAGGTTTCACTCCATTGACATTGGGTGGTCTGTATTGACAGTTTTCACACCATTGACATTGGGTGGCTTCTATTGACAAGTTTCACTAATTGACATTGGGTGGTCTGTATTGACGGGTTTACACCATTGACATTGGGTGGCCTCTATTGACAAGTTTCACATCATTGACATTGGGTGGTCTGCATTGACAGGTTTCACTCCACTGACATTGGATGGTCTCCATTGACAGGTTTCACTCCATTGACGATTGGTGATCTCTATTGACAATTTTCACTCCATTGACATTGGGTGGTCTCTATCGACAGGTTTCACACCATTGACATGGGTTGGTCTCTATCGACAGGTTTTACTCCATTGACATTGGGTGATCTGCATTGACAGGTTTCACTCAATTAACATTGGGTGGTCTATATTGACAGGTTTCACAACAGTGACATCGAGTGGTCTATATTGACAGGTAGAAATTGGATGGTCTCTTGACAGGTTTCACAAACTTGTCAATGGGTGGTCTGTATTGACAGGTTTCACTCTATTGACATTGGGTGATCTCTATTTACAGGTTTCATTCCATTGATATTGGGTGGTCTCTATCGACAGGTTTTTCTCCACTTTCATTGAGTTGTCTCTATCGACAGGTTTGACACTATTTTCAATGGGTGGTCTTTATTGACAGGTTTCACACCATTGACATTGGGTGGTCTCTTTTGACAGGTTTCACACCATTTTCAAAGGGTGGTCTATATTGACAGGTTTCACTCCATTGACATTGGGTGGTCTCTTTTGACAGGTTTCACACCATTGACATTGGATGGCCTCTATTGACAAGTTTCACATCATTGACATTGGGTGGTCTGCATTGACAGGTTTCACTCCACTGACATTGGATGGTCTCCATTGACAGGTTTCACTCCATTGACGATTGGTGATCTCTATCGACAGGTTTCATGCCTTTGACATCGGGTGGCCTCTATCGACAGGTTTCACGCCATTGACATTGGGTGGTCTATATTGACAGGTTTTACTCTATTGACAGTGGGTGGTCTCTATTGACAGGTTTCACATCATTGACATTGGGTGGTCTGTATTGACACGTTTCACTCCACTGACATTGGATGGTCTCCATTGACAGGTTTCACTCCATTGACATTGGGTGGACTCTATTGACAGGTTTCACGCCATTGACATTGGGTGGTCTATATTGACAGGTTTTACTCTATTGACAGTGGGTGGTCTCTATTGACAGGTTTCACATCATTGACATTGGGTGGTCTGTATTGACACGTTTCACTCCACTGACATTGGATGGTCTCCATTGACAGGTTTCACTCCATTGACGATTGGTGATCTCTATCGACAGGTTTCATGCCTTTGACATCGGGTGGCCTCTATCGACAGGTTTCACGCCATTGACATTGGGTGGTCTATATTGACAGGTTTTACTCTATTGACAGTGGGTGGTCTCTATTGACAGGTTTCACATCATTGACATTGGGTGGTCTGTATTGACACGTTTCACTCCACTGACATTGGATGGTCTCCATTGACAGGTTTCACTCCATTGACATTGGGTGGTCTCTATTGACAGGTTTCACTCCATTGACATTGGGTGGTCTCTATTGACAGGTTTTACTCCATTGACATTGGGTGGTCTCTATTGACAGATTTTACTTCATTGATATTGGTAGGTCTATATTGACAGGTTTTACTCCATTGACATTGGGTGGTCTCTATTGACAGATTTTACTTCATTGATATTGGGTGGTCTATATTGACAGGTTTCACACCGTTGATATTGGGTGGTCTATATTGACAGGTTTCATTCCACTGACATTGGGTGGTCGCTATTTACAGGTTTCACACCATTGACATTGGGTGGTCTCTATTGACAGGTTTTACTTCATTGATATTGGGTGGTCTATATTGACAGGTTTCATTCCACTGACATTGGGTGGTCGCTATTTACAGGTTTCACACCATTGACATTGGGTGGTCTCTATTGACAGGTTTTACTTCATTGACATTGGGTGGTCTATATCGACAGGTTTCACACCATTGACATTTGATGGTCTCTATTAACAAGTGATACCATGTTGAGATTTGGTTCTTGTTATAGAAACATCACCATGTTAACATAATACATATAACCTGACATCAGTTTGGTTTGGATTATTTTGTTTTACATCCTTTTATTAAAATAAACCAAACCAAACTGATGTCAGGTTATATTATGTTAACATGGTGATGTTACTAAAAGTACTTCTCGATAAACTAACAGAATTTTGAACAAATGATTAAACCAATGAGTTTTTTCCCAAAAGTTATTTTATTTCATACAAAGCATACACTAAAAGTATCTTTGCCGACAATCAAAACAAATTTAAGTGATAGAAAATGGAAACTGTATAAATGAATATTGTAAGTATATAGACAAAATTCAATGTTATTCCTCTGGAATAGGAAAACTGAAATACAGGTGCAAGCAACAGGTATGCATTTAAAGATCGACTACAGGTGGCTCCTAAACTCCAACAAATGAAGAGCTCAATAGAGCTTCTGTTTCACATAATCTCTCGCGCTCTAGGTCAGTCAAACCAAGGATCATTTCACACAATCATCAAACATAGTCCTATATTGCACACCTTGGCAAACACGACTGGTGTCTAGGGAAGTTCACTAACATTTATTTTCTCTCAATAAGAACAAGATATTTTACAGAATTATCAAGTAGTGATCAAATCGGCAAAAACGGAAATTCAAACATTACCATAACAAATACTTTTTAAACAAAAACAAACTTAATGGCAGCTAAATTTCTCTTAAAGATAATTAACAACACATTAGATTCAAAAGAAACAACCATAACATATGATCAAAATAGTTTTAAATATTTCACAAATTATCCCGAGGTTCATGTCCACATTTCTTTCACTATGAAATAATATTTAGATTACTTAGAATAATGTGACCCTGAGTATCAACAACTATGTATACAAGTATCTATGTGTCCCAGACCATAACTTACTGTCATATCTTCTGACTAACACGGTTTGTATTGATAACATGATTGTAAAACTGTAATGCTACAAATCGTGAGAAGTATCGTGCCTAATAATATAGCCAACTCTCACCAATCAGAAGGCAGAGGTGCTGGAAATCTTACACTACACGACTGTTTACCTTACAATTAATATGAAGGCATGTGATCTCCATCCTCCACTAGAGGATGGTCAGTTCCTTTCTGCCTTCCCAAATCCGTTTTGGTGTGAAATTTTACGGGAGTCAATTTCGCTAATTTCTGTCTGGAACTAATTCGCAGGGGTTTAACTTCACAGATCACAAGAAAGTTGTGGAATTTAGATTAAAAAGCACCAATAAAAAAAAAAGTGACAAGCTGATAATTTTTGCGAATTTTGTCACATTCGCAAATTGAGTGAAATTAAAACCGTCCCAAATAAAGTTCAGGAATTTAGATATGTGCAACATCACCAGAGAGCACCTTTTACAGCTTGGAGATCAACTTCGAGAGACTTAAATAAAAAGCCTACGGTGTAAAATTGCAACAAAACATTATTTCCACTACCACCAACAAAAATAGTTTCTGTTTGGTAAAGCTTGGCACAGAAGTGGTTTTGTATAACAAAAAAAGTCATGTCTGAATATTCTTTCGTAAATATGTAAGTTGATGAAGAAAAGAAAGCAAATGTAAAAATTTCATAAAGATGACCTGAAGCACTGTGCAGCACCGTAAAAGTCCTTATTAATTAATAGATATACAAAGTAAAGAATAATAGATATACAAAAATATGGGAAAATAGTACATACATGTACAAATTATAGGAAAATAGTAGATATACAAGGTGAAAGTACTGGTAATTCTATATTATCGTAGGTTTTGCAAATGCAATATGAAATAAAGTCTTCAAAACAAATACTTCAAGGTCAGGGGAGGCAACTCCAATACACATGCATACATCATTAAATTCATTTTCACAAAAAACAAACACATACAGTAACTAGCAATCCGATACAATAACAAGATTTTATAATAACTTCTTTCTTAGAATCACTTTCGCTGTGTTTTTAACAAGGTCAAGTAGAAACTTTTTTCTCTCATTTCACTGTGGTACCTTTTTGGGGATTTGGTACAAACTAAGGCTGCCCTTGTCAGTACTAGGCCTGTATGTAAGAGGTTTTGACCAATGTCATGAGGGATTGGATCAAGATACCTTCATCAGGCCCCAACACTGAAGCCTAGAATGACGCAAGCTGAAGGTAAGTCTTGCGTTAGATAGCACTCTAACATTTTTATAATGTAATTTCATGGGGATTCATACAATTTCATACACTTAAAATGAGCCATTACTCACTTGTCTTGTTTCACACATTGAAAAACTTTCTATAATGCTAACATCACCCTCTAAAAACACTGAATTAATTTCCATTTTGCTGTTAGTTTCTTCCATCGAGTATGGTCTTAATTCTAAAACTCAGCTTGATAGCAATTTGAAGTACGCTGTAATTTTTTTCTTTTTTTAAATTCCAACTTGCAAAATAACTGAGAGTGAATTTAGCTTGTGAAAAACAGACATTTTATAAAGGGAGGCTAGGCCAACAGTTGGAATATAATTGATTGTTTGTGCAACTTGAGCAATACACTAATTAAGTGTTTGTTTATTATTAAATGTTACATGTGAATGGATGAGATCAATCGTTTTTTTCGAAAGTAAAGTTTTCACAAATCTGGTCCCAAATAATGAAAACTTTTCACATATCTGCTGTTTAAACTTTTAAACCTTTCACACTCCATTGAGCACAGAGTTGCTATTAGCTATAAAGTAAGCACGTGTCTGTGTTCACATTCACTGAATCGTTTTACAATCTAAAAATACATCAAACTTGTTAACTCCCCTAATTTGTTTGAAGTCACTAATGGTTCAAATACGAAGTATCAAAGGTATTTGTTTTAGCATGATTTATATCTTGTGCAGGGATCCATTTTGGGATTTTTACCCATATTTTTCCCTGAAAATCTCATTGAAAATTGAAAATTATATTCCTTAATATAGAAAAATCTCAGATATTTTGCTGATCCCATAAAATCCCTCAAATTCTCCCATAGGTTTTAAGAGTCAAAAGTATCCCTGCTTGTGCATGATGAGACAATTAACTCTCAAAATGTTGATAATGTTCCTTTTTTTCCCCAATCTTGACCCCATGGCAAAAATATCAAATAATATACCAGGTATATACTGTATTAAATTTAGCGCTTTTGAAAGAGGTATAGTTCACCGGAATAGAAAGAAAGTCTGCTATACATTTTGAATTGTTAACCTACAGGAATAGTGTGTTTCCAGGTTTAAATGACAGAAGCATAAACATCAGTACAATTTTTATACATCATTTACATCCTCAAGACTACATCACGTTAGCTACAAGCTCTCAATGTACTACTACACTTTTTTACGTCAAAGAAAATTGCATGTTCTCATCAGATTTACAGTACTGTCGTGAGCAAAATACTTCCACAAGCTTTTTTTTGCGATTGGTCTACCAACGGTGAATGACAATATAAGAAGAAAAAACAAATATATTCACTGCTGATCATTCACTCTATATGAATTCTCACCCGACACGCTTCGTGAAACACAAAAAATACGGAGGTTGTAAAGTAGAAGTGATTGACAACAGATTTCTACACAACGGTACAACAAATGGTTAATAATCCAATCTCGTCACCATCTCCATTCATCACTGAATATAAATATTCATTTTCACATTCCCTGAATCCTCTAACAAGCTTACATCACCAACATTCATCACCAGACATACGAGTCAGGGTCCTAACAAATCAGCTATCAGGATTTTACTATTTTCTTTTTCGCCTGTTCAAGGAGCTGATCAAAGTCCAAGGTTTTTCTAGAATTCAAACTCTGTAGGGGATTTAATTCTTCCATCAATTCAATATCACCATCTGTGTAAACAAAACAAAACATGTGTTAAAGTTCATGTAGGTATAACCTTTAAATAAATCAATAGCCTGCATCGATTCTAGATTTCTTCTGTTGACAACATCGATTCTAGATTTCTTCTGTTAACAATTTTCTTCATACTTTTCAAAATACTTTTTTACGATACATATAACTTGTTCTGACACTTATATTTCCAAGAATTTTTTCTTTTGTAGTTATTCTCTGTTGTTAATATTACAGGTTCAACTCTTCATGAAACATATCTTGTCATCTTATACAAGGGTCGAGTGATTCCTACAAATTGCTGTCAACAAATGTTTGGCCCAAAGAGGCCTAATAGGCCTGCATCGCTCACCTGGTATTAATCTCACATTTTAATACATTAAGGAGGTCTAAAATCTGTAATAGTTATTCTAAATAACACGATTTAAACATATTTGACCCATGTGATGTTGAAAGTATGTCCAGGTCATTTTAACTCACAAACTTTGCTTCTTCCAAGAAGGCTACTAATACTAGCCTAATACCATACCTCTAGGTCTTTTGGTATTTCATCAAAAGTGACATATTTGACCCCTGTGACTTAGAAATTACGTCAAAGTAATATTTCCTAACAAACTTTGTTTGGCTCTTTCCAAGGAAGCTATCGGCCAAATATGATGTCACTAGGCCTTTCAGTATTGCAAAAAGTGTTGTTTAAAGGAAAAGTTGACAGCCAGATGCTGAAATATGCCATAAGCTCACTAACCCCGAAGGGACCCCCGAGCTAATGATATTAATATTCCAAAATACAAACCTAAATCTTCATATTCTGTCTCGCAGAACTTTCGACGACCTCCAAAACACAGTTCAAATGGTGGGTCGTCTTTAAAGTCATTCCCCTCTGAAATTAAATTAAAGAGTTGCAATACCTTTTTAAGACAAAGTGTAAGGGACTAGAATATTGTACTTGTTTGTTCTTGATAGATAATAAAAGTCAGCTAACATTTCATACATTTCGTTTTTTCTGGAATGTACAAACTTGATTATATGATTACCATAGCTATGTGCACTATGGATTTAAACTGCATCCATATAACAAATATTTGATAGCAGCATTTGCTCTGCATCAAAGTGGCTCAAGTTCAACTTAATTAACTGTAGCATTATTCAAAAAATTTGTGGTTTTTTAAGAAGGATACCCTCAGTTGTGTAAAACTTACTTTCTATAGCAGCATAGGCATCACAGGTGTAGGAGAATGTCACAAAGCCGTAATTATCACTGCAAGTAAGAAATGAAATAATGAGGGATTTTGACAGAAAATTGGTAAATGTACATTTAAGAATAGAAGCAACTGGAATATATGTCGTCTACTGATTACTACACAGTTCCTACCTTGAAATAAGCTAACAAGGCCAACACATTGATCTAAGCAGGAGCTGAGCTTATACCAATACAATGAGATGATTTGTTGTATAGGTGGGCTCACATCAGGCATGGTCTTATGGTCGGGTTAATAGAAACGTATTGAAACAGGAGCATACCATAATGAGATACATGTACAATTCTTGTAATTATATCAAAATAAACTAGAGTAAACGAACAAAAATCTTTGCTTAGACATCAGTTTTATTTATAGCAACCGTGACTGTGACCTCTGACCATCAGACCTGAACAGGAATCCTAAGCAAGGACTCTTCAGCAAGGCAGCACTATATATATTTTTTGTATATAAATTTGATAGGTCCCAGGGAACTCAAATTACTGCATAGAAACCTTCGGGTAGTTGACACAACTAACGACGACGGCAAAGTGATCTCTATATGTCAACTTTTAAGCTGACACAAAAACACATGTCCTTCTGATATATTGGGTTTTATTCTATATTGACAAGATCATTGTATTATCTGTGAAAAAAACCACTCTCAAAACAATGTTATACTGTCACAATATTTATTTTTTAGCAGCAGATACTTACCCATGCTCCCTGAAATGCAGCTGTACATGTTCTATCTCCCCAAACCTCTGAAACCTTCTTCTCATGTCACTTCTTGTGAAATCACCAGGTATTCGACCAACATAGATGATTCGTCGCTCTTCCTGCAGACAAAGAGACATCAGTATAAATCTAATTGTTGCCAGATAATTTCAAAGACTTTTAATGAGGTCAATACCTTGGTTTATGATCCATGAATAAATGTAATAACAGCAAACTAAATCCACCTGTCAAACATGGTATTGATAACAGTCAAACATTGTATTGACAACATAGATAGTCTTAAATACCAGGCCCCAAAATCCTGAAACAATCATAGACCTCAGTTTCTGCTTAGCCAATCACATATGACATTATATAACATCCCTGTGATTGAATAAGTCAAAACTTAAGCAAATAGACTGAAGTCCATTTCATGATCCTGATGCCAGCTCTATAGCTGTACTGTACATTAAACAATATCATTGATTAATGTAATTTACTAAACAATATATCTTCTTGATCAGTTATCATATTTTGTCATCATTTAAAAAATATTTTGTTGTGCAGAGGTCATTGGCTGAAATGAACACATATATTATCAGACCTATTGAAAGCAACAACCACTGACTGGCATAACCATTTCCTTAAATATAATCACATTGTAGATTTACACAAATTCATCTTTTTCTCTTACCATCTGTTTATTTCTCTCCATGTCTCGTAGCTCTTTCTGTTCCAATCTTCTTTGTATTTGAGAAGGACTTAGACATCTGAAATATGAAAACATCAAAATTACCTGGTGTAGTGATCTTTCCAAAAATGAGTATTTTTTTTAACTCCCTTAAAACACCCAAATTAATTAGAGCCGGTTGCGAAAATTGTTTTTCATCTACAAATTTAACACTAAGTCATCTACCCCTCATCAAAAATTAAGTTAAAATGCTGCATTTCTTCAATCATATACATGTATCTCAGGCACATTGTTAGTAGGACATGGCTTTCCAATTACTACAGAAACTGCTCATTGTCAAAATACATACTGGTAGCATGTGTCATCATGTAACCCTGGGGATATCTAAGAATTTTTATGCAACCCTGGGTTATTTAATATAAGTTGAGGTGTGGAAAAATTAAGGAAACACCTAAACCCAAATTTGTAATATACCCCATGACGATAAATGGTTTTGTACCTGCGTGATCGTTCTCCAGAGCGTGATCTTGACCTTGACCTATCATAGATGGATCTTGACCTAGACCTTGATCTTGAGCTCCAAGAACTTGAACGTGATCTGGAGCGGGACCTGTAATTAAATAAAACATTTGTTAGAATCTAAGTCATTGAATCTGCTTCTTCAGAAAATCCAGCATTACACTGCACTCATAATAGCTTTATTCCACATTGCCAGGATAAATCTTCCAGTGCATAGTCAAGCAGACTTCATCATCAAAATGTATTTTATTTTGGAAAATTTATAATTTGTGAATAAAAATGCTTTCAAAATTTGAAAACACTGGAAATGCTTACCTTGACCGTGACCTTGATGAAGACGATGACCTTGAACTTGACCTAGAATTGGATGAGTATGAGTGTCTCCTTTCCCTCCTCCAAGATCTCTTTCTCTCCCTTGACTTTGATCTAGAGCATGACCTTGAGCGGGATCGAGACCTTGAAGAGACCACTGAGGGTGACCTTGAACAGCGACGAGAATCTATGACAAGAGATGGTGTCTGACTTCGACTAGAGTAGCCACTACTGCACATCTTGTTACTGTCTTGGGAGGATTCAGAATTATTAGCCTTTTCCACTCCATTGCTGGCAGCATTATCATACTTGGTACTGTTTGTAAAACAACTATAATATGCTGGCAACTTATTGTACAAAGACGGGTCTCTTTTCGGGGAAGGATTCCTGGCAAAGTAATCCTCCACAGTGATGCCTTTACGACCCGAGGCTGTGCGCCGGTATGTGATATCCTTAGCCTTGTTGGCAGGTTTGTTGGGTATTGACAGAGCTGTGTAATACGCTGGAATTTTATCGAAGTATTTCTCCTCCTCTGGCTCTTTAGGCTCTTCATTTGTAACGTCTGTAGGATGTTTGCGGTAGTTTCTCTTACCGATTTTAGAGTGTTTGAGTATTTCAACAAAAGCAGAACACTTATTTCGACGTGTCTCATTAGATGTTTCAGTGGAAATGTTTTTGAGATCATCATCAACACTTTTTTCTAGTAGTTCATCTATATCCTGCTCCATCACCTCACTGTCTGCCGGGAGTTGTTCCTTCTCCTCACAAACCACTACCTTCTCCTCACAAACCACTACCTCCTCATCACAAATCACTACCTCTTCACCACAAATCACTACCTCCTCCGCCACGATTGGTACCTCATCTTTAAACTCGTTGTCTAAAACCTTCAATGGTACATTCACACAGTAGTCATGATCAAAAATTCCATCAAAGTAATCCTGATTCACTTCAAACTTCTTGTTTTCCTCCTTTGATAATTCTTTACTTGGCTCTAATTGAACAACCGGCTTTTCAACCACTTCTTTTTTATCTGAATTATCTCCCTTGGTCTTTTTTATAACATCTATATTAGTAGGTAGCAGAGACACGCCTTTGAAGGAGGCGTTGTCTTCAGAACAACCTTGTGATGAGGGTGTGACTGGAGGCTTGTTCTGTCCCATGATCCGCTGTAGCTTTAGTGGAGCACAAGTAGGGGGCATCGCCATGGCCCTTCCTCGGCCTCTCTTGGAAGGCATGCCCAGTGGCAGCATTATTGTTGACTTCCTTTTCGTTCCAGCACGGATTTTATCAATAACGTCTTTAGAAGGTGTAGTATTTTCTTCATTTTCATCTGTGAAAGTGAAAAGACACGAGTTAAATCATGAAATAACTCATTTTATTTCAAAATATCCTAGTACTAATCAAATGTGTCCACTTTAAAAGTTTCATCAACTTTTGTTTTGGAATATCATAGGAGGATGCCCTTTGAGTTTAACAATATCAAATTCTTAATTTATATTAACTGTAAAAGTCTTGCGGTTATTTTTCTAGAAATGTATTTAATTCAATTATGACATTAGTGAAATAAATAAGAGAATACCGAAGCGTAAACAAAATCATATTCCAAACTCAAAATCGATTAAACCAGGGGCAAAATATGAACAAAGGAAAGATCTACATGGAGAACGCTAGAATATTTCATTCAAATATATAGAGACAATTGTATTTATTACAGTTTTACAGTACAGATCAAGGAAAAGGTAAACTTTGTGACCCCTTCATTTGACTGAGACACTTAGAACTATAAAACATGAAAGGATGTTGTATCAAAATGCAACCAGATCATTTTATTGAGGTGTATTCATTAAATATTTCTAATAAGGAAAACAGCATTCTTAAAACCTTTAAAATCATGTGTAATCAATTTTCAAAATGTTCTTACGTTGTAACCCATAGTTACAGAGTAGAGTGCCACAAACTTTTGCTATCACCTTACAACTATGTTTAATTATTATTCTAGTTACTTAGAACTATAGAACAGGAAAGAATTAAAATTTTAAAAGCAGTTTTAAAATTTGCTGCATTTATCTGAAGTGAGGGCAGTTTTCACAAGATTGGTGGAACTTCAAGTGTTAACGAGTACAGGCCTGTGAAGACATCACATCTGACAGACATTAGGACATCTCATTCCTTTAACGTCAGACTCTGGTTCAAATGATTGAAAAAGAAAACACCTCGCGTAATGACAAGTCTGACTCAGATTTTCACTTACTTGAGAAGAGATCCAATCTATCCAGGGAGGAAGTGCTGGTGACTGGCTGACTTGAGGTCTTTCTGCTAAAACAATTAAAACACTTATATTGTGTTGTCATTCTTCCTCTTTGAACTTTTAGGTTTGGCAGGGTCTATGTGTAGGCAAAACATGCATAAAACTAAGAATTTTCAAAATAATTACCATTTTTATGGAACAGCATTAATTTAAAAAATAACAAACTTTTAATTGAATTTCAGTTACTTGTTAACAAGCTTAACAGATTTTGTAGAATTCTACTACAATACTAGCTTCACCAATATTTTCAAGTCAATGAATTGGAATTTCCCAAGCATCATTACAAAAATATATAATAGCCCTGGATGTCTGGGTGTGCTGAATGGATTTGTACATCTATGAATTTGATATATAGCTAGATGCACATATGCATATTGTCAAAATCTATACAGAAATAATTCTATAATAGAAACTGCCAATGAGAGCCAGAAGGGTGGATTCTTCGTCAGTCAGTTAATGGCAAAACATTTCAATTGTAAATCATGGCCTTTGGTTGATCGACTACCATTTAAGCAATGAATGTTTTAGCAAATGTTGTTACAGTCCTATAACACACATTGCTATGGATGACAAACTAAATAAAGCCCGGCAATGTGTGTTATAGGACTGTAACAATATTTATTAAAATGTTCTTTAATTATATTTACATTTTGATAGAATTATTGTTCTTTATTTAGTTTTTTCGGACCAATTTTGAGCAGAAAACAAGTGAAGACAACAAGGAAATTGATGATGTCACAATAGCAACTGCTGTTATAGTCGGAGGCACTGGGTGTTATAGGCGTATAACAGCAACTGCCTCTTAGCATTGTGTCAATGAAAAATTACAGAGCAAATGTAAATATATAAATATAAATTTATATATCCTTGTAATGTATATCACATCAGCGTTTACATACCTTGCTTGACTAGATTCTGGGATAGAGTTTAGACTTGGTTGTGAAGGGTCAATGTCACCAAGGGATTGTGAGGCTGAAACAAAAAATTCTCAATCTGAAGCAATATTTATTTTCTTCTTTTCACTTATTTTTAAAAGATTTGAGTATATATAGCGTACTAATTGTGGAAGTGCGACGTTACATTATAGTAGTTGATATGAATATATTTATAAGCTTTCAAATACTTATGTATAAAAGAGGATTACAAGAATTTTAAACACAAACTACCTGGGGGAAAAACATCTATCATCCTTTAATGACCCAGTCCTGATCTTGTTAATGAAATCTTAATTCTGAACCTACCTTCTTCAAACTGTTTCAGCAGACTGCCCATGTCTGTAGCTTCGATACCTGATGTGAGAAAAGAGAAAACATTTTTCATTTGAGTAGTGGCATGTACATAATATACATTTTCGTAGTACATGATTTGAAATTATACAGAACTAGTTCAAATTTACTTCTAAATTCATTTCGTCCTTCTGGGACTCGTCAATGATGCTAAGGGCCAAAAGATGGGAATCCAAAATTTCTTAATTAATGTAGAAGCAGAAGAGTCGGGTGCGTAAAATCCCTTTGATTTAAGAAATTTTGGATTCCCATCTTTTGGCCCTTAGCATCATTGACGAGTCCCAGAAGGACGAAACAGCTGTATGATGCAGTTTAATTCATTTTTTTTGGCATACTGTATCTATTACTAAATTTAAAAGTTGCAGCATGTGTGTGTTACGTCATCTTTAAAATCTGGAAACAAATTAAGCCATTAAAGTAAAATGCACTATAGCACATTTCTGAAAATTTCAGTTGAATTGGTCAGTTCAATGTGAAAACTTACCAATGTCCATTATTGATATCAAATAGAATACAAGTAACCATCCAGAGTATTGACCTGGTGATAGGATATATATCCGGTAATTCATTCACTCCTAAAATTTTCCAATATTCCAACCTTTGAATTGGAAGAGTTCAAATGTGTCTTCAGGGGTGAGTGTCAGAGTCCACAAGAGATCACCACATGTTACATGTATTATAAATCTAGTTCTACATAATATCACCATAGGCAACATCTGGCTCACAAACATCTTAAATACAACAATCAGGCATAAATATTCAGTCTACAAAGCATACATTTACTGTGATCTTTTTCATCAAAAACGTCTGCATTTTTCACATGTAAATTAATTGGATACCTGTCTGTATCTACAGTGAATAAAATGCAATATGGTGGATCAATAGGCCCATGTTCCTAAGCTGTTTCAACAGATTGAAATACAGTGATGTGCTCAATATCTTTAACATCATGCTGATAAAAGAGCCTACAGGGTCCTACACAAAAAACCTTAAAAGTTAGGGTACTTGACATTCATACCTGGCTAACGTTTTATCATTAGCTTCTTTTAAGTCTATTGGCATATAGAGGATATTACAAGAGTGTCAATACAATATGGAATTTATTAAACAAATTCAATAATTTTAAAGTCACAAGCCTTTAGGCGAGTGACATATCAAATAATTTAACAAGTTAAATAAGATTCATATTACATTGACACGAGTGTAACATTACGTATATCTATCACATAATATTTATTCATGAGAAAACACACCAAAACTGTCAAATCAGCAGGAAGGCAAATTTCTACTTTGATGTCAAAATAGTGTTATTACACATATGTAATAGCATATTTATGACATGACTGAATGGGTCAGGCATTTGATTCAATTATAAATCATAACTATGTACATAATACGGCCATGTCATAAATATGGCATTATACATGTGTAATTTAGAGCCAAAATAAACAGCAGATTTTGATATTCAAATATTCGTTTAATGTATCCGAATGGTATTTTACATCAGATCTGGTATCTTTAGCAAAATGATATATCAGAAACCATAATGGTAATTTGACTCATTAGTGAATTTAAACAGATCCAAATTCCTTTGTACTGACTACTGGGTATTTATGTAGGTACAATGATTTCATCAGCGACCCTAGACAGCTAAGATCTGATCACTCAGTGCCCACTATTATAACTCAATTACCCCTGATGACACATTTAAACTCTTTAATAATTCAAAGGTTGGAAACACTTGGAGAGAAACCTTCATTAATCTCCACCAAAACCAGATAGGTTCCTGTACACTGAAGGGTACACATAATTCTACTAAACTCTGTTTACTTACATTTCAACCCAGATGGATTTCCTACATTCGGAATAGATGACATATGGAAAGCCACACAAATGTCATATTGACTAGCCATTGCCTTCCAACGGATTCCTATACTGGTACTTATGTTAATTCAAAGAAAAACTGTATTGATTTATATATAGACAGATTTCCAACACTTTGTTCAGATAACTCAAGGGAAACCCTATAGACAGATTCACAGCACTTTATTTAGATAACTCAAGTCAAGAGAAACCCTATTGATTTATATACAGACAAGACTACCAACACTTTATCTAAGATAACTAATGAGAAACCCTATAAGACTCATTCCCAATACTTCCCGACCTTATAGACAGATTCCCTATAAAGATAACTCTAGAGAAGCCCTATGGACTTATCCTTTACTTAAGAGGTAATCCAGAGAAACCCAGACAACTTACCATTCATGAAGACTCACCGTTTATCCAGACAGATTTCCTAAACGTGTTGTTATATACAGTCTGTGAAATTAACATTTTCAAGCACTAGACTGGACAAGCAAAATTGCAGTGTTTATTATAACAAATTTATTGAAATTCAAGGAATTTCCACTAGTCCAAACCAAAATTTACTAGTCGTGGGCAAAGGACTAGTGGCTAATGTCGCAGACTGTATATATGTAACTTATAATTACAAGAAGCCATTAATTCAGACTCACCATTTAACCCGGGCAGGTCTCCTATACTTGGAACATCAAGTAGACCGTCATGTTGAAAGTGAGCCAGACCTGCAATGCCATCCAACCCAAAGGCATCGGTGTGAAAATCGGTCAAGTCCATTGATCTGTTTTTTATCATAAACTGCAAAAACAAAACCAGGAAATGATGAAAACATATTGAGCACAATTACAACCAATCTATTCAATTATTTTCTTTTTGTGTCTTGCACATTATCATAATACATTGTATGATTTAATTTTTCATACATGCTGATTGGTCAAAGTAACTCTCAAAGGTGTTAATATATTTTGATATTTCACTGAAACAGACAGAATGCATGGTGAATATAACAAAACAGTAACTTGTGTTGCAATTTTTGACAATCAGAAGCACACATTTGTTGTAGCCTTGGGATTAAAAATGGCAGATGAAAGTGTAAACAAACCAGTCCCATGTTAAATGTCAGAAGTATGGTGGTACAAATACGGTAGCTTATTTTATGAAAATGTCATAATAAAACAAATATTTACATGTTTGTAGGTGAAAATACGGATTAATGAACCAAAAAAGGTGGTATTTCCCCTGAGACCGAAGTTTTTATTATTCATCCCCTAAAAACAGGTACATAATTGTACATAATATTCATACATACAATGTATAATATACTTATACACAGTTTATAAAATGTGTCTAGCCAACACGACTTATTAAACATTATAAATTAAAACAATCACGACAACAGCTGTTGGGGAACAGCATAGCTCACCTACAGGTCAAGGCTATTGTAAATCTATTTATGCATTATATCCAAAGGGACAAAGTCCACATCCATATATTGATTCTAACACCTCTTAAAGGCCCAATTATACCTAACTTCAGAAAATTTTCGTGATTCTGAAAAATTCTGAAAAAAAATCCAGTTGATAACCATGCAAAAATAAGCCTAAAACGAAGTAAACCTGAGCAGTAACTAACAAGAAACTCTTGACAAAAAAAATCCAAAGAATTGAAAATAAGTCAGGTGGGGCCCACTTCGACAACAAACCGAAGGTAGAAGACAGTTAAAAATGGACACGTGTTTACAAGTACCGTGTTTCAACTGCTGCTGTACCGGTAACCGCACAAGAATTCATCTTGAATATTGCTGATATCAGTAAATCTTAACTAAATCTATAATTATAATACGTTTTAATGCTTGATTTGCGCTTCAAGTTTTTCCGAAAGTTACGTATATTGGGCTTTTAAATGTCCAATATACCAAATTCAAACTTCATATCATAGATATCTAATGATTTATAGAACATTTGATTTTCCAAACCAAAGTTCAAAAACCAGTCTAAATTGCGTTTTATCCAAAAAAACTTCCTGCTTCAACGCCATACATACTTGTTGATTTCTCTCCCTATATATGCGCCCTGCAAAACTAATCATAATTTACCTTTTTCCCCCCAAACGTTTCTTCCACTTCAACTCTAGTCACAATATATGTATATTGTTTCTTACACCTCTAGCTTCCAAATATCAAATGAGAACTTTATATTCTTTGAATAGGTGAGATAAAAATGTACCGCAGTCATGGTTGTTTATGCAAGTTATATAGCTTATCACAGCTACATGTAATCATCAGAAGTTCAAACTTTCAATGTCATTGACCAGAGACCATTGAGAAGTGAAGAATTCTTTTGAACCTGTTAGAAATATATGCCAAATATTACATGATTTAAACATGGGTGATTGACCCCTATTGTTCACATTTAGACACCCCAACATAGCCAAAGGGTAACCACAGGGAGGAATTCCCTGATCAGGGTGTTGATTGAACTATATATAAAGCCAGTCTAATGAGGGAGGGTCAAGTCTAATTGAAAAGGAGAGAATAGCCACAATAGGTTATCAATCTGAGAACTGGATGTCCCAGTTGTTAATGAGTAACAACACAATGTTGTTACATCTCAAAGTACTGAAAAGTAAATTATGTGCAGTCTAACCGAAGTTGATTGGACTGTGGTGAAATGAAAGAGTTTAATGGGTTTGAATGCTATTATAAAGCTTGGTCAGGGCCGACAGAATACTTCAAAATTAACCTGGGTCTTCAGTTACATATTAAATGGTTCAACTGTAGAGACAAAATCTAGATGAGAAAGACTTACAAAGAGTCATGTAAATAATCTATGGTGATTATCACCAAGGAAGTGCAATGTATTTAGAAAATGCTTCTCAAGACCCTCGTCAGTTGTGGAATGATTTGGTCTAGAATTTGAAATAATGATCAAACATTTTTGGTTTCAATTATATTTTGCCAAAATTTCTCAATAAAACATAGTTCTATGATAAAATGGCATTGGCACTTCCCAGAGACAATGTTTTTTTTTCATTTTGAAATCATAACATCAAAATGTATGAGTAAATCCATAATCACCCACATAGCTCGAGTCTACCAATATATAACTAATATTACACCAGTGAACTCATTGTTACAGAAATGGGCCAGAAAGTATGCAAGCTGATGAAATCAGTAAGTTGTACATTATCAAGACATCGACCTGTGTACATAGTTTATGCTTATTTTCAGAATACAAATTCTAAGTTTACAAAATGTTTTAATGAACATGAAACATTACTATTTACTGGCTTAAATGATTTAATTTGATATCTGATAAAATGAAGAGAGACATGTATTCGAGAACTATTTTCAATGCAACAGTGACAGAATAAACTATGTAAAGTTAGGATATAGTGCAAACTGGGAAAGCTGTGTAACAATTTCTGAATACATTATCTCAATCTGTTCAGAGCATGAGACAACATTCTCAATGGTTAAAAGAGCGAGACCAGAATTTTCTTCACAAACCGAGTCAATAAAGTCAATGTGCAGCCATGCAGAGACTGAGAGAGGAGAAAAGATATATTGAAGATATTATAATATATTTACAACCATAAAGTGGAGCATTTAAAACCCCTCCCAATGGCTATGCCTCGCCCCACCCCTACTGACTATCATGTATGGTCCTGAAATTACCTTTGGATTACTATCCCACAACTTCAATTGTACCAAAACTCTGCCGTTACATTTGTTAGGTTTTAATACTTAAGTGAAAGTCAGGACATATACTTGACTGAATTGAATCGAGACTAAATTTCTTCATGAATTATATATCTATGAGCTAGCCAAGGATGACAATACATAGCTGAGCCTTTACATGAAAACAAGTCCAACAGGTACATTAACATCCCAAATACATGTGTACAAGTCACTTTATATGAGGCATGACTTGCATAAACCACTCTAAACAATTTTTTGGTAATGTGCATGTACAACACTGGTAGTGGTATCAAATATACAAGGTATTCACAAACTATAACTAGCTCTAACGCTCAAAGTCTGTATTTCTTTACACAAGTAAACAAGTCATGTATAACTGATGTGTATGTAGGTGTGTGTACATGCAGAGCTCTATTCCAGTTCAGTGATCAGCAATTCTACACATGCCGATCTTTAAATTTCTAGTTTCTGTGTCTTTTTTCTTAACAGACTTATACATCATCAACATATATATCTAGGACATTAAAGTCAGTAATACACGAGTGGGGTATTTTATTTTTGATTTTTAACAACTGCAAATAACATGAAATCATACATTAATAAGCTCCAATTAATGCTCCAAGTAATCATGGCTTATTATAAAGTTTATCAGTATGATTACATAACCAATGTATAACTTCATTTTACATTGTCATTTAAAACATCCCCATGATTTGCAGGTAAATGGGATGCTTTTGAAGAGCTATTAAAAGAGAACATTAAAAATGAAAAATGTGTTGATTTAGCACTTGCTCCCCAACCAGACTCCAAATCAATAACTGAACACCAAACTCAAAATGTGGACTCAGGCACAAGACATTAACTTCTTTGACCAACCAATAGCCACCAAATGCTGTCAGATTAACTTCTAATTTACCCACTGATAGTTTTGCTGCACTATACATGTGCCCATTTATCGACAAGGTTTCCCTCTACATTATTAAATGAAAGGTCAATTGAAGCTCTTGTGTTACATTCAATGTTTGACTGCAACAGTTTGTCATTTCAGCCTAAAATTGACAAAACCATAACGAAAATGAAGTATCAGCCACTGTAAGTTAATGTCAGTAACTATGAATGTCTCAGAATGAACAATTTCTTTCATAGTAACACTGTTATGTTTTTAATCCAAATCAAAAATTTCTTTTATACAGTCCTACTCCCTGTGATTTTTATTTTTAGGAAACTTTATAGCACTCTGTGTGGGTACCTAGTACTGGTCCAAGTTGCGGTACACTGGCCAGGGATAATTCTGACTCTTAAAACCAATGGGAGAATTTGAGGGATCAGCAAAATATCAATAAGATTTTACTATATAAAGTTATATAATTTTGAATTTTCAATGAGATTTTCATGAAAAATATGGGTAAAAAAATCCCCAAAATCTCGCCCCAAAGTGATCCCTGCACTGGGCTTTCTGGTTACTGACCACATGTTGGTTAGTCAGGATACTGTATTTATATTGATTTCCCCAACCACTTGCTAGGTTAGACGGTACCTGTGACAGGCTACATTTTTCTTCTGAATAATTAAAACAATTATTATCAAGTTTACAATAGTCTGTATCAAGTCGATATTTTGAAAAAAAAAATCCCAGTTACATGTAGTTGAAGGCAGTCACTATATGGTAGAACTAGAACAGGTTAAGTTTGATATCTCAAATTACAGTCAGAATTTCTAATACCTGTGTAGGACATAAGAGAAAATTTAACTGAAATAAACTCGCCGACTGTTCCAATGCAAGAATACACAAGACTTCTTAATTAATAAGATAAATATATATATACTGTATATATACAAGGAAATGTTCTGCTCCGAATTCCACCCGACCAGTTGACAGCATTTACAGTTGGGACTATTATATTTATATAACAAACGGTCGGATTATTTATCAAGAGGAAAAAAAGTTAAGGTCCCATCTACTGAAAACTTACAATTACAGGAAAGATGTCAACAGTAAAAAATGCATGCATGCACTCATGGTAATACTGATGAAAATATTTGACAAATAGTAATATATTGCGATATACTCATAACAGTCGCAACTGCAAACACTAACAAAAGCATTTGATTTTATATTTTTTACTGTCGCCAAGAAATTGACGAAAACACGAAAAATTGCGTGCACCACGTGCAAAGTAGCCTAAATCAGCTCGAGTTTACCAAGTGCACGTGGTCGCAAACAAAATTACAATATTTTGTTGTTTCAAGAATCTACTGGGGGAAAAACAGCTCAATAGAACAATTTAAGCTTATTCCATATGGTGTATAATACGATATTACCTTATAAATGGATTGTCAGTCTTGTCCGTCGCAACAACATCACTGGCTGTGAGATGTTCAGACTAAAATATTTTTTGACAATACACATCAAGCCCTCACCTCACGTTGATGTCACTTCCGGTGATGACGAAATAAGTCTCGTAGACTCCCGCTAAATTCTCGTGAGATCACCACTAGCAACCATTGACGCTTTCGTTTTCAAAATATATCAATACGTAAAGTGTTTTATCTGATTTTAAGACACTGATATACATTAAATGTAACATAAAACTGACATTACACGAATTTACAACAATTCACATTGTTGGCATTAACTTTGCTGTGTTTCAAGAATGTTTTTGTGCACTATTTGCTGGAAAAATTGCACTTCCGGTGAAATCAGGGACAATGATGTAGGTTGCTGAAAGAGCTGACAACACACGGAAAGTATCGAAACTGCAGTGCTTATAGGGATGAAAAGTCTCAGAAGCTACGATACGACTATATTATCTTAGATGCATAGGCGGTTATAGACATTCAGATAACAGACATCCGTAAAGCTCATTTGGAGCTGTCAAATTACAGGCGCTGCTTAGACCTGTAGACCTATGTCATGCCTCACGGTGGAATATACACGTTGTTGTTACTATAAGAAAGTCCATTTCAAGTAGGCCTAGATCCTGTCGAAGTATTTTTTACCATCGTGAAAAAGATGTCTGCACATACAGAACAATCTAGACGGAGGAGTTCGGACAGGACGGGGCAAAACCTTTCTTTCAGCCTTCCTACTCTAGCAAGATACACGGGGGTACCAAAGAGATATGAGGAGACACGACCGGTGCTGATTCAGGGCCATGCCCACAGGAGAATACTCAGTATGTTTTATAAACAAACAATTCAAAATTTTACATAAACTGAGTATTGATCAGTTAGTTTGTCTTGCATACATTGTTTGTACAGTACATCTCATTGTCATCGTTAAGATATGTATACTGAAACAGTATATTTTAGTTTGTGTACAAAATATAGAGGTTATAAGCCAGTGCTTGTAAGTGATGGGCAATCTGTTAAAATCATAATCGATAATTGGTTTGTAATCAGAAATAGAAAACCGATCGTTGATCGATTGCATATTCAGTTCATATTTTTTTGACTGAATACCATTATAACATCAAATTCAATGGACACTGTTGATATCTGAAATCTAGGCTTCGTTCATTTGAAATGAAAGGATTTCAAAGAAATTTTCATTTAGTTTTATAAATCATATGCAAAAATCATAAGAATATATGATTATTGACACATGTTTTTTTTTATCAAAACTACTGAACACTTTAATTTCAATTCAAAGGTTAATCATCTGTGACTAGGTAGAAAATCTATTTAGAAATTAAGAGTTTGGTTGGACTAGAAGTACAAAGAGTTTTGACTGTATGACCCACCTAAATATATGGTGTTGCTGGTGGATAGCAACACCATATATTTAGGTGGATCAGATAGTCTGAATCCTTTGGACTAGTGGGACTGGGTCCTGGGATGGCATCATGTCTTTCAGTTTCTATCACTTATTTACAAGCTTGCCAACCCTTGCTTTAAGTACAAAATGAAATGAGTTTATATTCCACCACATGATATCTCAATTGGTAGTACTTGAGTGTCTAACTACAAGTCAGAGGGTCTGATGATTGAATCACTGTCTGGCCATGCATGCATTTTTCTGCTCTGCAGATTTGTTTGTTTTTTTAATATTTAATAGAAAGATTTATGTGCATCAACATTGAATTTATTCAAAAATTGTCAGAATATCAAAGATATTGGATTTAAATCACACCTGTGAAGGGTTTAATCATTTAAATGGTTTATCTTTGAAAAATAAAGGTAGTAATGGTTGGATTGGTTCCTTTTGCAGATATTGGCCATGAGCTGCACAGGCAGACATTGGACATTGCTGAGCTGGAAAAGTTGAAATCAATTCGGGATGCTGAGACTGCAGTGTGGGTAGAGGCAGAACATATCAAGAATGCTGCCTTAGCAAAGGCACAGGAAGAAGCTGCCATAGAGCAGGAACGAGTTATAGAGAAATTCAGCAAAGTTCATCAAAAGGCTCTGAAGGCAAGTTATCTGAGTTATCAAAATTTTAAATTATTCCAAAATTCATTTGTATGGCTGTACACAACATAGTGGAACATCTATAAAAAAAAATGTCCTGCTTGAAAGGATTCATCAACAAATCTGCCGTGCAGTCCATCAACAGAAAAGCCACTGGCAAAAGTAAGAAAATTGGGATTTTTTTGTTTGTTTAGATACGCAAGTTGCCTTCTTTTAGATTGATTTCTCTTTACTTAAAATTACAAAATAAATCAATTATCAATACAAGGTGGAGTTCTATGAAAAGTTATCATGATAGTACCCGATGGTGCCCCGAACTGTGTAGTAAATTCTTTAAATCTGACTCGTGTGCTTTGACAGCATCCTCAGAACTATAATTATGGAACATTCTCCCTTGATAGAGTCTACCTGTTCTTATTTGAAACAGAGGGGTTGTTTTAAATCTAAATAAAAAAAAAGCATTAATTTTTCAGTCACTACAAAAATAAGTATAGCCTATAATTATATAGATGTATATCAATATCAACGCTAAGAAGTAACAGCCAAATTTTTCTTGGGGAAGGGAAGTTGTGATTCAAATTACATGAACATAATTCATGTATTGATAATTTCTTTGTGAGAATGTTATTAACTCTGAGTCAGGGTTTCTAGAGATTTTCCTCGTCATACCATCTGTACTGTATTTATACCTGACACCAGTACTAATTGTAATTAAATGGCCAACTGAAAGAACAGTGAGTGACCAGATGTTATTGTAATCTAGTCAAATTTTACAGAAGTATTTCACAGTTGTTAATAATAATGAGGTACCCCAACATTAAAATTGTTAAACAGCTTTTTGAAAGAAAAGAAAACATATTTACCTTAATCAAATGATGCACCCATTGAGAAGTTTTCCTTGGACATGGTAATTAAGTTAATTACAGGAAAACTTACATGTTGAAAACCTTGACCTAGATACGATGCATAACAAAACTAAGTATGGAGTAGCAAAATGCATACTCAATTATCAACTTGTACTCAACACAAGTGTGTACCGTCAGTTCTGTGACTGGGTCATATTCCATGTGATTCGATATTCCCTTTATCATGTCTCTTCGTGGATGTTGACCCGTGGTTGAACCCTGTATAATTACGTGCAGTATGGCATGGATTCCACCACTGATGGAAAATTAGGGTGACATAGACTGGGAAAGTCTGACCAACTTTGTGATGACATCACACAGCATATCATACGACACACTACTGTACACTTATCAGTGGTGTACACACACCTCACTTGTGTACCAGCCAATGTAGGGACAACAGTATAACTAGCGTCCTGGTATACACAAAAATTCTATTCTCAAGACAAACAAAGTTTTCTACTGATGGGTTTTAATTTGTTTCATTCATTTCATCAATCATGAATAGATCCTGGATTCAAATGTGGTCAAATAAAATCGGTGCACTAAATAAGCAGTTTTATAATTTCTCTTTTCATTGACATAAAACTTACTATGTACAGAAAATTCAAAGTCCAGGGATCTTTGATTTCATATATGTTACTGGTAGTGTTTTACTGTGTATTGTAAAACTGTCACACAGGCAACTATGGGACAATATTACATTGTGTTTAACAACACATTGGAGAAGAACTTCATTAAAACCCAACTTAATTACCTGAGGGTACCTGATCAAAAGTTTGAGGAAAACATAGTGTTCAAGTAATCTGAGGTTGGTTGAATATGTACAAATTCGGTTGGAACCAAACAAACTGTTTGACGAATGAGACCAGGTTTGAGTAAGTGGAGTTTTACTGTATTCATGGGATTCATTGGTGGATTGAGAACATGTATATAGATTAAACCACATGATGTACTGTAATTGCTTTTTGTCCCGCCTGTAATATTTAGAGACAGAAGAGTTTATGGCTTAAGTATACTTTCAGCTGTGTGTGTTCTATGGTGTCATAGGCCAGGCGTGTAAGTAGGACAGCTGGACTTGTTGATAAAAGGAGCTAGCTAACAGTAGATATGACAATGACAGGGAGTATCCCATCCTGTGGCCTCAGACTTATGGATCAGAGTTGATCTTAATCTTAAATAGATAACACCACACAGCTGTACTTTGTCTCTATAGATAAACCCAGTTATAGTACATAACACTACAAAACTTGTCAGATACCCTCTGAGTACAAATACTGATGAAATCAGATACATGTATTACCTAAGATATTACCCAATAAAATTAATGTATTTTTTTTAGATCTATTTACTCATGGTATATTGCCACAAAAATTGGCATTGCTCTTTTGGTTCATTGTTTCTTTAAAAAAGGGTATTTTTTCAGAGATTGCAGTAGGGTCGCAAGAGGAACCATGCAATTTGAGACTGATATCTCAGTGTTATACTTTTATAAAACTTTCCCTAAGTTTAGCGTATCCACCAAAAAAAGGCAACTTCATTGCCTGTATGTTTTTCATCCACAAATGGTTATATTTCTACAACAAAAATGAAGGGGGAAAATTCAGAGAATATACATCCTTCAGAAAGGCTTTTCTTAGATAACACTCCTATCCAAGAGCTATATAAATACATTGATAATGAAATTTGGTCAGCAGTATTGCTCCAATAAGGAGTTGTCTGGCTTATTTAATATATTGACCTTGACACAACTTTCTTTAAATAAGTAAAAAGCCAAGATGTCTAGCTTGAATTGCCCTTGACACAACATTCTTTTGAGATTTTGCATATGAAAGGAGCCTAGAGTCATGTTATTGGGCCTGTAATTTGCTGAAAGGAATAGCGATAAGACATGACCTTGACCAATTTTAGAGTGACACATTTACTTTAACAGGAGGAAGCTTTGCGTGTGGAAATGGCCATGCAGAAGCTTGCCATTGAACAAGTGAAGCAGGCACGGATGGAAGGGGAAGAACGCCTAACCCAGGGTGTACGTGCTGCAGAGGAGAAAGGGAGGGCTGAACTTAAAGTTGCTGTCGAAGTCGCCAGGAAAGAAGAAAAGGAAATGGCTGCCAGAGAGGTGGCACGAATCATTAGGTAAGGTTGTTAACAAGTTATTAGGGGTAACACACCTCATTAGGTGAGGTTGTCAACAAGTTGTGAGGGTTGACACATGTCAATAGGTGAGGGTGTCGACAAGTTGTGAGAGGTGACACACATCATTAGGTTAAACTGCCAACATGTTGTGAGGGGTGACACATGTCATTAGGTGAGGGTGTCAACAAGTTGTTAGGGGTGACACATGTCATTAGGTGAGGATGTCAACAAGTTGTGAGAGGTGACACAACTCATTAGGTTAAACTGTCAACATGTTGTGAGGGGTGACACACGTCATTAGGTGAGGGTGTCAACAAGTTGTTAGGGGTGACACATGTCATTAGGTGAGGGTGTCGTCAAGTTGTTAGGGGTGACACATGTCATTAGGTGAGGGTGTCGACAAGTTGTGAGAGGTGACACACGTCATTAGGTGAGGGTGTCGACAAGTTGTGAGGGGTGACACACATCATAAGTTGAGGTGTCAACAAGTTGTGAGGGGTTACACATGTCATTAGGTGAGGATGTCAACAAGTTATGAGAGATGACACATGTCATTCGGTGAGGGTGTCAACGAGACTGTTTTAAGTACACTTTTGCTATTTACTCTATGTCATAATTTGGTATATTGTTCTAAAAGTCAGGTCAAGTGACTTAAAAAGAATGAGGTCATATTATTTAAGAATTAAGCAGTATACTATTGGAAGGGCACATTTAATTGTCTAAAGCACATCTATACATAAGTGTGCTTTTGTTTTTCAGAATCCACGAAGATAAGTTTAAAGCAGCGGCAGTAAAGGCTAAGGAAGAGAAGAGGATAGCACTGATAGAGTTAGAGACCGCCAAGAACACCGAACGGGTGAAGGCTGTCGCAGAGGTGGAGCAGCGTGAACGGAGCATAACTGTGGAGAAAATCAAACTACTCACCGCAGAATTCCAACAGAAAATAGTTCAACTTGGTAAGGAAATACAGGAAAAACTCGTCGAAATTAAAAAGCGAGAGGAAAGAATTCTTGAAGTTGAAGCAGAAAAGAAAAAGGTTGAAGCTGTACTAGCAGAAACTCAAAGAGATTTCCAGGACTTTATTGATCGTATACAGCACTTCGAGGATAAAACAGGTCAGGCTGATTACATGGTGCGACCTGTCTACTTAGATGAAATAACCAAAGTGAAGACATTGAAACCCTCTGTGTGATTACTGCGGGTACTGTTATGTTGTTTTTTCAGCTTTTAATGAATAAATTTTCAATCAAAGAAACGGTCAATTGTATAATAAATAACTGAGTTTGTTGTATAAGATCATGAAACCTTTAAATTCAGGAAATTCATATACAACAGAGATGGTTAACACCAATGATAAATACAGTGTAACGTTATCACTTGTAGAGTAAAATTGCATTTAACTTAATGGTGTAAATGTCAGTTAAAAAGATATTTTGTTATAAGTACTTATGCCTTTCATTTGTTGAAAACTGTTGTTATGAAATCTGATTTTGAGATAAAATCTGTGTTGTGTACAGTATCCCTGTTAATGTTTTCACAGACTGTTGTTGGTATGATTTATTTTGTTAAATCTGTTTTATAACCAAAATCACATCTGTTCAGCTAAGGACTTTCTCTCCCAAAAATATGTTGTGTTTACACTTGAACACACCTTCTGTGGACATTCCCAGTTTGAAAATACAACCAAACCTTGTTCTCTCGGTGGGACCGTTGGAAAGCTAGTTCCCGATCACAAGGTTCGGCTGACAAGCAAGATAGAAAATGGTGACAGGCATCACTCTAGTCCTCACGTGTAGATATTTATTAGGTGTAAATGTGTTTGAGATATTTAATGGGAATTTCTTACATGTGTTGCTAGAATTGCTTTATCAAAATGTACGTAATTAGAACGATAGTGACAATATACTGCATAATAGCTGTCTACATAAACATATAGGCAAGATAAATACAACGATTAATACAACAAATATATTAACGTCACAGTCCATTGATATTTAATAGTTACAGCTTGTAGCTCGTTTGATATTATTAACATCATGTAGATTACTGAATACACCTGTAAGTATTTGTTATTGTTTATTACTCATTATCTGTTACTATACTTCTGGGTGAGAATTACATCTGTTGTTGTTTTTGGTGGCTATCCACTGGTGTTAGTGATAGTAGACACCTGTCTACTGGTTTGTTAGTGATTGTAGACACCTGTCTACTGTCCACTGGTTTGTAAGTGATGGTAGACACATGTCTACTGTCCACTGGTTTGTTAGTGATGGTAGACACCTGTCTACTGTCTACTGGTTTGTTAGTGATGGTAGACACATGTCTACTATCCACTGGTTTGTTAGTGATGGTAGACACATGTCTACTGTCCACTGGTTTGTTAGTGATGGTAGACACATGTCTACTGTCCACTGGTTTGTTAGTGATGGTAGACACATGTCTACTGTCTACTGGTTTGTTAGTGATGGTAGACACCTGTCTACTGTCCACTGGTTTGTTAGTGATAGTAGACACATGTCTACTGGTTTGTTAGTGATGGTAGACACCTGTCTACTGTCCACTGGTTTGTTAGTGATGGTAGACACCTGTCTACTGTCTACTGGTTTGTTAGTGATGGTAGACACATGTCTACTGTCTACTGGTTTTTTAGTGATGGTAGACACATGTCTACTGTCCACTGGTTTGTAAGTGATGGTAGACACATGTCTGTTGTCTACTTGTTTGTTAGTGATGGTAGACACATGTCTACTGTCCACTGGTTTGTTAGTGGTGGTAGAAACCTGTCTACTGTCCACTGGTTTGTTAGTGATGGTAGACACATGTCTACTGTCCACTGGTTTGTTAGTGATGGTAGACACATGTCTACTGTCCACTGGTTTGTTAGTGATGGTAGACACATGTCTACTGTCCACTGGTTTGTAAGTGATGGTAGACACATGTCTACTGTCCACTGGTTTGTTAGTGATGGTAGACACCTGTCAACTGTCCACTGGTTTGTTAGTGATGGTAGACACCTGTCTACTGGTTTGTTAGTGATGGTAGACACCTGTCAACTGTCTACTGGTTTTTTAGTGATGGTAGACACATGTCTACTGTCCACTGGTTTGTTAGTGATGGTAGACACATGTCTACTGTCCACTGGTTTGTTAGTGATGGTAGACACATGTCTACTGTCCACTGGTTTGTAAGTGATGGTAGACACATGTCTACTGTCCACTGGTTTGTAAGTGATGGTAGACACATGTCTGTTGTCTACTTGTTTGTTAGTGATGGTAGACACATGTCTACTGTCCACTGGTTTGTTAGTGGTGGTAGAAACCTGTCTACTGTCCACTGGTTTGTTAGTGATGGTAGACACCTGTCTACTGTCTACTGGTTTGTTAGTGATGGTAGACACATGTCTACTGTCTACTGGTTTGTTAGTGATGGTAGACACATGTCTACTGTCGACTGGTTTGTAAGTGATGGTAGACACATGTCTACTGTCCACTGGTTTGTTAGTGATGGTAGACACATGTCCACTGGTTTGTTAGTGGTGGTAGACACCTGTCAACTGTCCACTGGTTTGTTAGTGATGGTAGACACATGTCTACTGTCTACTGGTTTGTTAGTGATGGTAGACACATGTCTACTGTCCACTGGTTTGTTAGTGATGGTAGACACCTGTCAACTGTCCACTGGTTTGTTAGTGATGGTAGACACATGTCTGTTATCTACTGGTTTGTTAGTGATGGTAGACACATGTCTACTGTCTACTGGTTTGTTAGTGATGGTAGACACATGTCTACTGTCCACTGGTTTGTTAGTGGTGGTAGAAACCTGTCTACTGTCCACTGGTTTGTTAGTGATGGTAGACACCTGTCTACTGTCCACTGGTTTGTTAGTGATGGTAGTCACCTGTCTGTTGTCTACTGGTTTGTTAGTGATGGTAGACACATGTCTAATGTCCACTGGTTTGTTAGTGATGGTAGAAACCTGTCTGTTGTCTACTGGTTTGTTAGTGATGGTAGACACATGTCTACTGTCAACTGGTTTGTTAGTGATGGTAGACACATGTCTACTGTCCACTGGTTTGTTAGTGATGGTAGTCACCTGTCTGTTGTCTACTGGTTTGTTAGTGATGGTAGACACATGTCTACTGTCGACTGGTTTGTTAGTGATGGTAGACACCTGTCTACTGTCCACTGGTTTGTTAGTGATGGTAGACACCTGTCAACTGTCCACTGGTTTGTTAGTGATGGTAGACACATGTCCACTGGTTTGTTAGTGATGGTAGTCACCTGTCTGTTATCTACTGGTTTGTTAGTGATGGTAGACACATGTCTAATGTCCACTGGTTTGTTAGTGATGGTAGAAACCTGTCTGTTGTCTACTGGTTTGTTAGTGATGGTAGACACATGTCTACTGTCCACTGGTTTGTTAGTGGTGGTAGAAACCTGTCTACTGTCCACTGGTTTGTTAGTGATGGTAGACACATGTCTACTGTCGACTGGTTTGTTAGTGATGGTAGACACCTGTCTGTTGTCTACTGGTTTGTTAGTGATGGTAGACACATGTCCACTGGTTTGTTAGTGATGGTAGACACCTGTCTACTGTCCACTGGTTTGTAAGTGATTGTAGACACATGTCTACTGTCCACTGGTTTGTTAGTGATGGTAGACACCTGTCTACTGGTTTGTTAGTGATGGTAGACACATGTCTACTGTCCACTGGTTTGTTAGTGGTGGTAGAAACCTGTCTACTGTCCACTGGTTTGTTAGTGATGGTAGACACATGTCCACTGTCCACTGGTTTGTTAGTGATGGTAGACACATGTCTACTGTCCACTGGTTTGTTAGTGATGGTAGACACATGTCTACTGTCCACTGGTTTGTTAGTGATGGTAGACACCTGTCTACTGTCCACTGGTTTGTTAGTGATGGTAGACACATGTCTACTGGTTTGTTTTCATTGATGGCAGAGGTGTTTTAATTATTTTCTTGGTGGCGGATAGTTTATTGGTTTTTATTACTATTGTGTTGTCTTCCAAATTATAGCTTGATTTTTACTAAAAGAGGATGAGACCAGCTAGATATGGCCGAGAGCTGTACTGGGGTCCAATGCCTTGTTTTATGTTCTACGTGATGAAAGTGCTCCTTCCTGGAATGTCTATGTCAAACCATGTATTCATTGTTTTCATGATTTGTAAACATCAGTCAGTGTTAACAAAGTTACCCTAACACATCTGTTGTATTCTGCACACATACGTTTATAATCACCTACTTGCGTTACTCTATTAATCATGTAAATATGCTAGTCGGGAATTCACAGGTTTACATACAATTTGTCTATTTTTGTATGAATTTTGTTGTTATTTTCTCCAATTTTAAACAGTATTAACTAGATGTGTCAGCCGGTCTCGTTGTGTATGTTGTATGTGTGTATATATACAAATGTCTGAAGAGACAACTACATTTCAGTCATCGAAGGTCTGGAAATATTCCAATATAGGAGGCGCCTAATTAAACTAGAGATTACTATAAGGCTTGTAGGGCCACGGTTGTTTCTGTGAGAGGGGCCTAGTTTCTATAGATATGGCTGCTGTTGGTATTCCCATGAGAGAGGCCTAGTTTCTATAGATATGGCTTACCCGGTAAGTTAGCTGTTGTTATTCCCATGAGAGGGGCTTAGTTTCTATAGATATAGATAAATTAGATGTTGGTATTCCCATGAGAGAGGCCTACTTTCTATAAATGTGGATAATTAGCTGTTGGTATTCCATGATGGAGGTACCTTGGTTTGAAATTGGCTACATTATGTTTTAGAACCACTGATGTTCCAATGAGAGGGGCCTTAAGTTTCTATAGATATGGATAAATTAGCTGTTGGTATTCCATGATGGAGGTACCTAATGGTTTGATATGGCTACATTATGTATTAGAACCACTGATGTTCCATGAGAGGTCTAGTTTCTATAAATCTCCTCATGAGAGGTCTAGTTTCTATAAATGTTCTCATGAGAGGTCTAGTTTCAATAAATGTTCTCATGAGAGGTCTAGTTTCTATAAATGTGGATTAAGTTTGTTTGTTTTCCCAATGATGGATGGAGGCTCCTAAACTAGAATATGACCAAGAACCACTGATGTTCCCATGAGAGGTCTAGTTTCTATAAATGTTCTCATGAGAGGTCTAGTTTCTATAAATGTGGATTATAAGTTTGTTTGTTTTCCCAATGATGGATGGAGGCTCCTAAACTAGAATATGGCCAAGAACCACTGATGTTCCCATGGGAGAGCTGGGGCTGAGTTTATATAGATAGGCATGGCTAAGGATTGTCAGTGTTCTAGTGAAGGAGGTACCTAAATCAGGTATGGCCAAAGACCAATGTTCCAATGAGGGAAGGTTTTTTTCAAACTCGTTTCTAGGTGGAGCAGCCAAACCTGGATATTTATTGACAGTGAAAACACACGTTCAGGCATGCAAATTGTTTTATAGAAAAAAAATTATCTCAAAAGATTTTTCAATCACTAATGCCATCTTATACATAATTCATTTTGTTGTTTATTTTTCAATTACAGTTTCAATTTAAAATCAAATAGATATATAAGGGGAAAATGTACGTATTGAGGTGTCCTAATTCTACAAATAGGTTTAAAATGTATACATATATACAGTGTATAAAAGAAATAGATTTAAAGTGTATTTGTTATCTAGATCTGAATATATAGTGCTGTGCAATATATCCTGCTGTAGTATGTAGCTGACACTAGCTGTTTATATTTACCTGCTCTAACATATTGTACCTACTAGTATACTAGCTTTACCAGGTCTGTGTTAATACCTCTAGCTTTGTGCCTTGATTCCTGTTAGGACCAACTGCAAGTAGTGCTTTTAATCTTATAGATTGAATTGTTCCTATTTATTAAAATAACAATATGACTTCAGTATTTATATCAATAATTCCAAAGAGTCTAGATCAAACTACCTACTTATGTGTGGTAAATATAAAGCCTATTGTATTGTATACCATGTACATTGTATGTTATTGTATAAATGTGCATTGTATGTTATTGTATACCATGTACAATGTATGATATTGTATAGTATGTACATTGTATGTAATTATCCCAGTATACCATGTACATTGTATGTTATTGTATACCATATACAGTGTATGTTATTGTATACTATGTACATTGTATGTTATTATCCCAGTATACCATGTACTGTACGATGTATATGTCATTGTATACCATGTACGGTGTATGTTATTGTATACTATGTACAGTGTATGTTATTGTATACCATGTACATTGTATGTAAGTGTTGGGTACATATATCTGTATACATTATCCTGTGTGTGGACTGATGCTGTTTATTAAGGGACCGAGGAATCTCACAGTCAATAGATCATCCGTGTGATGTCTGTAAACATTTGTTCAGCGTGTGGTGTGTTCACGGTCATGCTCGGACAATATTTACCCGTTTCTATTTTTATATCTGGCTTTGATATTTAAACATTAAAGCAACTTATCAACTAACACTGCTTTCATTCTTTTTGTTTCCAATGTAAATATGGCATCACAAGTAGAAAATGTCCAGATACCTTAATGACAAGGAGCAGACATGATGTGTGTAATGATACTTAGGGATGACAATACCAATTATTCTTCTTGAAAAGGGAAGACCATGAACTATGCTGGAATGATAAGTAAAATGTATTCATAACAATCAAATGAATCATGACGTGTGTCATTGACAACAAAAAATTCAGTAACTGTGACCTCAGTTTTTAACCCAGAACAAGATTTCGACTTGTACATTCCAAAGGACACCTGCAATAAATCAAATGTAATCTACTTTGCATTAAAAAAAACATACCCTTGCACTTCCTAATAGAAATACTCCCGGAAACTAGTGACTTGTAGTCTGCATTGCAGTTTCTGTCTTACATATGCCTATTGCAGGTATAATTTACCAGGGTACATTTCATATTATTATGTGTGTAACAGTTTGTAATTCTATAAGTGTAAGCTCCACAAATAAGTGAAAATTTCATTCCATTGAAAATAATTGGAAAGCATATAATACATACCATATTTGCAAAATGTAATAAACAATTATGTTCTCACTTACTCCATATATTTTGTGTATAGTCATCATCATCATCATCATCATCATCATCATCATCGGCATTTTGATTAATGTGCAGGATTAGGTGCATCTTCCACAGCAGTGGGCTCCCTTCCATGTAACTGGCTTACTGCACGCAAGTATAATGTAGACAGAAATCTTCAAATCCATCCATGTCATCATCTAAACAGTAATCTCTCCGGCCTGTTTTTCTATTCTTCGTCCTGAAGTTAATGTTTCTGGACAGAGAACAGTACTCTGATGTCACCATTCCATCTCTTTGCTAGTGAGCTCCAGGTCCATACCTGGAGACCAGCAGGATGCTAACCTCAGCAAAGTCGCAGGCTTAATCTCAGTAAAGTCAAGGTTTTAACATCAGCAAGGTCACAGTTTAACCTCAGTGAGGTCATAATTTTAAATGAGAAAGGTCAGTTTTAACCTTAATAAGACAACAATTTTACCTAAGATAGATCACAGTTTTAACTTCAGTCAAGTCATAAGCTTTTACTACATCAAGGTGTTAAACTTTATTTTTAAATTTATTCTTCAAACCTGTCCAATACAACATTATATAATAGAGGGATGATGTACTAAATTTTCTTAATTGGCCACCATTTAGGCACTTTGATTGGACACCATTTAGGCACTTTGATTGGACACCATTTAGGCACTTTGATTGGCCACCATTTAGGCACTTTGATTGGCCACCATTTAGGCACTTTGATTGGACACCATTTAGGCACTTTGATTGGACACCATTTAGGCACTTTGATTGGCCACCATTTAGGCACTTTGATTGGCCACCATTTAGGCACTTTGATTGGCCACCATTTAGGCACTTTGATTGGCCACCATTTAGGAACTTTGATTGGCCACCATTTAGGCACTTTGATTGGCCACCATTTAGGCACTTTGATTGGCCACCATTTAGGCACTTTGATTGGCCACCATTTAGGCACTTTGATTGGCCACCATTTAGGCACTTTGATTGGCCACCATTTAGGAACTTTGATTGGCCACCATTTAGGAACTTTGATTGGACAGTGTATTCTTCTAACCTACTAGTATGTCTCTGTGCAAGGAGTTCGTTATTACAATCATGAGCCAAACATTTGTAGGATGTTTCAGTTAAATAATTTCTGACAAAATAACTTGAAAAACAAGTTTCGGTTAAATAATTTCTGACAGAATAACTTGAAAAACAAAACATCTGTACCAGGAAGCTTTCCTATCATTGAATCTTCATCAAGTTTGTTAAGATGAGGTGAAAGTAATAACAATACAAAGTAGCAAAAGACAGGTAATAAACATAGTACGCCGCATCACGATTATCTTATTATTCTTTTTCAAATAGATACTGATGTTTGTTATAGCAATATCATCCCATATCTTTGCCAGCTTATAAAACGTCAACACTTCGAAAAAATGTGAAAACAGAAAAATGGATTTTTACGTTAATTGTCTAGCTTGTAAATCAGTAGTCGGGAATTGATTAAGACAATTTAAGGTACAATTGTAATGAAATTGTGTCCATAAAAATGATTTTATGAAGAAATAATTTTAGATAAAACAAAACAAAAAAAAGTTTTAAGAAAAAAATAACAATTTATTATTCTATGTGTCAGAATAATTTATATAATTTGCTTGCACTTTTGCCACTTTGCGATATTCTTCTGCCATTGTTTTAGGACATTTCATCTTGCACCAGCTTATTGGAGTCATGTTGGAACCTGTGAAGATAAAGAAGAAAATAAGTACTGCTTGAAGACAATTAAATGAACATTTTCAGTACAAATTAAATGTCTTAGAACATGTAGTATACTATTTCTTACCTGGTACATAACTTCATAATATCAGTAAAATTTTCACCTATCGTAATTTTGCGCGCATAGTGCACACTATTTGAGGGAAAATTGAAAATGTCAAGACCGATCATGTATTGTTAATTTTTTGGAGATTTTGTGAATGATTTGAAATATCCTTGCGGTAGTTAACAGTTAATATTTTGTTAAATAATTTCTGATTTACATTATCTTTTTACAACAACAAATAGTTGCAATTGAACGTCATATTATCAGGCTTGTGCCCTCGCAGGTGTCAATCAATGTCAGGCCTAATTAACAAGGCATTGTGATATGTTTTCCAAGTTTCTTATTGAAATGTGTTTAATTAACCTTAATTGTCGACTTACCTTGTTGGTGCTACATGAAGTTTTTTCCAGATTTATTTTCATTTTTTTTTCAAATTTTTTTCTTTCAATTTTTGAACCCCAAAAAGTACATGCCAACTAAACGTGAGTGGACACTTTATGTACAAAATTATGGTAGTATCTGACTGAATTGATGTTGCTTAGGAAAAAGATATTTTAAAACATTATCCTAATAAAATCAACAACATACAGCACTTCAATTCCACTAGGAGAAATAATGAATTGAGATACATAAGGATCAAGTGACAGAGGTATGTTGACAATATATTCAAACTTACCAGCTTCACTTGTTGCCATGACAACACCAAGTTCATTTTCTGCTGTAGATAACACATAGGAATGGGCATCTCCTAAAGACATCTAGTTCCAAGGTCAAGGTCAACAACATGGATAATAGTAAGTTTATGTCCAAAGTTCTCAATAAATTTTTACATATTTGGTTGGTGTTTGTGAAAAGAACAGCTGTTTTAAAATTTACTTGCTAAAATGATGACTCTCATGATGAAAATGATGAAATCTGTTCAAAATTCATAAATATGCAGGCCAGCTACATTTGTTGTCAGTCGGCTTTTAACTCATTATCTCACAATCAATGCGTATTAATAATCACTGGTTAATTGCAGCATTGATGTTTCAAGGTCAACATTGATAGTTCCACTCATTAAATGTGAATGTCCGGAATATGATTGAAAATTTTGAAATCGCTTTCAAAGCGGGCTTTAGAGAAAAGTCGAAAACTGGTTTGAATAAGAAACAAAAGTTAAAAAGTTTTCTATTGAAATTTTCAAAAAAGACTTTGTTTTTAATTTCTCTTTTCTTTTTATATATTAAAATCTCTCCCAACTATCGTTTCTTAGGAAATGCACACTTTAGTTTGTTCTTGCTTGGTCATGAGGGAAAGATCTCAAAACCATAAGGAAAATCTCAGTTCAAAGCTTTTTAACTTGCACAGTCACATTTAGTTTCTAATTAAGTGGATTTACCATACAGTATGAACTAAATCAATGACTCCCTTTGGGCAACATGAAAGTGTAAGATTTCCTGAAGGAGGAGCTATGATGGTGAGATTCTGAAGGATACAACTCGTGCCACTACTATATCACCTGGTCGGAAACACTTATACATCTCTACCTGAAAACATACAAAACAGTATCATACATATGTATAGGCATTTTACATTAAAACCCCAAAAGGTTTATAGATGATCTCATACAACATGATATTTAACATTATTTGTTAAAAGGCTACTGCTGTATCACAGTACTTGTACACAAAATGTGGTAGTTGTAGCTGACAGAGTTTATCCGATAAAATTAAGACAGTTTACAAAGGGACATAATCTGTACATAGCCTTAGACAGAGAACAAAGGAACATAATCTGTTCTTAGCCCTCGGCAGTGAACAAAGGGCCATCATCTGATCAAATGTAGTCAAACTATTGAAATTAATGTGCCTTACAAATAACATAATACATTTGTACACTTTTTTCAAAAAAGAACATCAAATGAATCAAGAACTTACTTTGTCTTTTTCTGTAGCTCTCACATCTTCTTTCCTGAAACATAAACACAGTATATACATGAAAATAGTTTGAAATTTACAATGGCTTAATGCTAGTTTGCTGCTGTCTACAAGAACTGAATGATACAAGGAAATCTGAAAATACACTTAATTAGTACCTGATGAGGCCCCTGAAGGGTACCTCCAGTATGATACCTCAAACACTTAGTGCTTCAACAAACTTACCTGATGAGGCCCCTGGAGGGTACCTTGAGTGTAATACCTCCAACACTCAGTGCTACAATAAACTTACCTGATGAGGCCCCTGAAGGGTACCTCCAGTGTGATACCTCCAACACTCAGTGCTACAATAAACTTACCTGATGAGGCCCCTGAAGGGTTCCTTTAGCGTGATGCCTCCAACACTCAAAATTGAGCATTTACAAAACCGTGGATTTACATTTGTCACCTGAAACATAGAAAAAAACAAAGTGAGCGGGAACTCATTTAAGCATTGAACGGTTACCAGATATAGTATACAGTCAATATGAATACAATTTGGGTGATAGATAAATAGAATTATGATTATTTATATGTCAACCAAATTGTATTCATATCGTCTGCATACTCCATTTAGTAACAGTTCAATACTTATATTTACAGTAAGGATAATTTTTAAATACACCTTTGAAATATAGTTGGTAAACAGTACCCTTTTCCATGTATGTTTATTTACTGCACCTGATTTGAACCAACTTCATCTAAGCTATTGATTCAAAGCCACTATATATGTTATCTGAGTCTGAGTGCAAAGCTTTGATATGACGTAGTCCAACATGGCGTCAGAATAACGTCATGTGATGCGGCATTGCAAATTGTAGAATACAGTGTGGTATACGGGCCGTGGTATGCTACAATTTGGTTTATTTATGATATATAGGCAAAGGCAACACAGAATGTAAATATAAGGATTTACCCCCAACCTGCGAAGTGGTCAAGCAGTGTGACCTTTGACCTTTAACTTTGATCAATGACCATCAGAGTCCAATCAATTACAGAACTTGGGAGTGTGATGCTATTGTGTAAATATGAATCAAATCTGCCATGAGATATCTAGTACACAAGCCTTTTTCCCAAAGTGGTCAAGTGTGACCTTTGACCTTTAACTTTGACTGATGACCACAAGGATTATAATGGATGCACATATAGCAAAATCATTGCAGTATTCATAAATACCCTTTTCTCTAAGTTGTGGTGGAAGGGGGGGGGGGGGTTATAAAAAAAACACATGTTTTACTGAATCTGAAGTTAAGATAATATCAATATTGCAGTGTGAGTGAGAAATGAATCAATTAGCAATAACTGCTATAAACTAATATCATAAAATTACTGAATCCCTGCAGGCAAATCAAGTAAAATGGAATGTTTTAGGTAATATCCCAGCTTAATAAAAACTGTAATACATGTGTACTAAAAAGGCTAAAAATAAAAATAGATGATTTTGTTTCTTTATGATTACCATTCATATTTCATTGAGAAGATTTAGATATAAGGTATAAACCTTAAGCATAATTGAGTAATTTACACTTCAAGAAAAGAAATCATATTGATTGATGTCTGTCTCATGATTGTGTTTATCCAACAGGAGATTAGAAAGAGCGTGGCAGAATATAAGGCAATAAACTCCTCCAGACAGACTTGTGATACCTACCCTTGTCGTCACTATGGCGTCTCCAGACTTGTGATATCTACCCTTGTCGTCACTACGGCGTCTTCAGACTTGTGATACCTACCCTTGTTGTCACTACGGCGTCTCCAGACTTGTGATACCTACCCTTGTTGTCACTACGGCGTCTTCAGACTTGTGATACCTACCCTTGTCATCACTACGGCGTCTCCAGACTTGCGATACCTACCCTTGTCATCACTACGGCGTCTCCAGACTTGTGATACCTACCCTTGTTGTCACTACGGCGTCTCCAGACTTGTGATACCTACCCTTGTTGTCACTACGGCGTCTACTGTGGGTACAATGTTCAGCTCAGTGTCCGTCTTCACCTCTATCATAACCTGTAATATACAAACTATAAATAAACACACACTTTCATTTCATTTTATATATGTATATCCTATGGCAGAGATATTCTTATTCATTAGACAGATTAGAACTCATATCAATACCTCGCCTCATAAGTATGGCTCACCATAAAATATGTAAAATTTGTCTATTTTGATTAACAATAAAACATGGATATTGTTTGAATTACGTAACACTAATTCTAAGGCACTACTACTCTACAATTACATCACAATGCTTAGCCACTGACCACATCTTGCATTTATATCTGGATAAACATTGGCCAAAGCTTTCTACACATTGTTCCAACGCAAAAAGGTTGTGAAGTGATTGCTTAACATTTTCCAACATATTAAAACATATAATAAAAGAAAATTTAAAAGAATTCAGTTTATAAGTCCAAACTGAGTAATGACGTACCTGATCACTGTCAGATTTTGTCGTTAGATATCCAGCCAGACTAGCGTAAACAAATCCACTCCTTGTGTAGGTACCGTTACCAGAAACCACCTTCTCATCATGTCTGCATATTCTTTGACCTGTAAAAGGACCAAAAACATCACAGCTATCCACAAGTGATTATATAATTTTTATGTATGCATATTCCACTTGTCTCCATGTGCAAAAGAGAAAAGAAAATGTAGCCCCCAGACTGGGGTTCAAACCTGGGACCTTCAAAACTCTAGACAAACACTCTACCACTAAGCTACCTGGTGTTAATCATCGACCCAGTCAGGTTCTGTTACATTCCTTGCTATTTTTTCCAAAGTCTTCGCCCTGAAGACAACTTAATTTACCACCCAAGTTTGGGTATCCCCTTGCTAAGCACACTGCTACTGCTTTTAACATGGGTTGGCAAGCTCTCCAATTTTGAAAAAAAGAAAATGTAGCGATAAGAACAGGGTTCGAATCCGGAACCTTCCGAACTCCTGACGAACAATCTACCACTGAGCTACCTAGTTGCTAATCGACCTTGGTCCAGTTCCGTTACACATATATATATGGTACCTGATGATGACCATAGATTAAACAGGTCAGGCACAACGGCACTCATGGGTAACAATCATGTATTGGGGTAACAATTAGCCATTTCAGTAACAATTTATATTACTCACATTGGTCACAATGTAAAATTGGTTTGGTTTTTTTTTACCTTTTTTTTTTAGTATTCTTGAAGTATACTCTAATTTATAGTTTTATACTGCTATGGTAAAATGAGTCTATAGATCTAAAGATTTTTGTTATCATTTTTGATAATATTTTTCTGACGGTTTGAGACATGGACACCATATATCACTGGAGAAGAAAACCACTTAGGGTTGGCTCTAGTCTGGGTTGTCAGTGTGGTAGAATGTTATATGTACGTTGTGGTATGTGTAAGCGAGCTCGAGGAAAATGATGATGATATTATTCAATAAGTTATAAAATAACAAACATATTGGAGAAAAGTATAATTCACAAAGTGGTTCATGGTACTATCAAGTTAAAACAAATATTATCAATTCAAATAGTCATTATGCTGTATTTTAAATGAATCACATCACTTACCTGGAACACACACCTTTTCCATGGGGGCAGACATCTTGTTTGGGACATTCCATGTACAATCACGTAGGTAAGACACACTGCGATGTTTTATACTATGTACGAGAACGCAGGATATATTTTAAATATTTTTGGATAAAACAGACGAATATTACTGAATGTTGAAACTTCACCCATAAAAGATTAATTTGAAAAATTGCTTACATCATGAATAGTATGAGTGTAAAGAGTGCAATGTGAACCTCCCTATTAGTAATGTAGTAAAGCTCAGCGAACTTCCGGTTCCGGAAACAAGATGGTGGACAAATGGTCAAACTACAACGAGCTGACTAGGGGTATATTCGCGCTACCGGTTGAACTAGGCCTAGTTGAACCAGTTGAACCTGGAGCGAAAACACCAGGCACAGATTTGAACCGAGGCTGACCTGTGGAAAATCTGGCACGTGTGGTTTGAGGGGTCTAGACTCTGGCCGAAACTAAATTGCTGACTACTGCTAGTCTGCGTTTTCTATGTTTTAAACAATGTTAATTCAGATTAAAATGTTAAGATGTATTATATAATCTAGTCGACGCGTGAAGTAATGGCATTTTATTTTTGATACATTACTTATTTCTCCTCCGAAACTGTGGATTTTTAGCTCTGTCTATGGTTCGGTCCCAGTGCGTTCGTTGATCGCGGAATATTTCTGTTCCTCCCGTGCCGGTTCAACCGGTAGCGCGAATGTACCCTAGTACTACAACCACTACCTTTCATGTGCATCTCACTGTGAAGGTTCACTCAGTTAAATTGCAATAGGGAAAGTGAAAATGACTGTATCCCTTGGCCCGAACGCACACCACTCCACAGTGGGCTGCTACTCAATTAAAATGTCTATTATTCAAATAAATTTCCCCCTCTAATTTTTTCAGAAAATGTATTCACTTGAAAAAAAACTTTCAAAATCGAAAAATAAATAAATCAAATATTTTCTGGAAAAAAAAATCAATCTTGTGTGGTCAGCTGAACTTTTAAGAAAGGAAATTTTATTCGAATATGTGGTGAATATCTGGAGAGTTATTTCCCTTGGACCGCAGAACACACCAATTATAGTTTTCTGCAAATAAAACTCATGAATAGGCCCCTTGTCGCCATGGCAGAGGTTCGAACCAGGGACCTTCCCAACTCTTGATTGATGCTATATTCCTCCAATTTGATTTTTTTTTTACTATAAAAAAAAAGAAAATTATTTACTACCTAGATTTGCTGTAATATTCCCTTGCCAAGTCCCTCATGACAACACCATAATATTACTTTTTTTTATCTTATACCAATGCACTAACAACAAAACAACTGACAAAAAAAAAAACCCTTATCCACTTTTTAATCACGCCTCTGTGCAACCAACCCCTTCACTATCCATAATCATCAGTATTGATGGCGGATTGTAAATTTATGAAGATGAAGATGGCATCAGATCCTTGAACCACAAGTCGCTGGCATAGCCACCACTAATTGGAGAGCATGCACAGTAGACACGGTTTGTACCCCAGGGATCTTCAGACTTCATATCAGATACACCAATCACAGTTGCTTGAGTTTCTGTCAGTAAATATTAAATATATATGTGTGAAATGAGCCTCCCATTACAGTACATTCTGTAATGGACCGCGGCTCCATATATATAAACATTTTTTTTATATCCTGACAGAAACTCAAGCAACTGTGCACCAATCGACTCCTTCAAATCTTCCCTACTACTACACTATTAAAATCTGCTATTCTATTCCCCATCTATTTTCACGTCTTTCGTATAACTAGTTCCCACTCTCTACTTATTTACCCCTCTTTCGCCTTTTGGCCTTATACACAACCACCACAAGACATCATCTTCAAATTGCTGAAGGAGGTCATTATTATGTAGATTTAAACCTCTGAACTCTAGATTGATGCTGTAATCATCTGCGCTATCTTGTTGAAGACAACCCGCCCAGTCCAGTTCCACTACACATGAAAGCATTTGTTTCCAAGGAATACAAGGGGAATTTCAAGGGATACAGTATAATCCCCACTTACAAGTTCAGCAAAGTCAAATGTCATGGTCAGTAGTCAATGGATAGTGAATGTCTGCACATTCTATGTTCTCATTCTCAATGATGCATGTTGAGTATTTTAAAAGTTTTTCTTTTTGAATACTTCATGAAATAAATAGATGAATAAAATATACAGCATTTGGTATAGTCCGAAAGATTCTAACTCTCTGATCCACCAAATATTGAAACAGTTGGCAGCCGTCCCTATATAAAGCAAATCAGGGAGCCTTTGATATAACACTCCATTTAGCCAACATAAACTTCTCTTAAGCACTTTACAATACAATTAGATATTCAATTTTATACAATCAATAAAATGAACATGATCTAATTCTTAGGAATTTGCAGGAGCTGCCTCACAAGGGGCTGCGGTGGCCGAGTGGTTAACTTAAGGTACGTGCCAACATTCTACCACTAGCCCTCCACCTCTGGGTCGCAAGTTCAAAACCCACGTTGGGCAGTTGCCAGGTACTGACCGCAGGTTGGTGGTTTTTCTCCAGGTACTCCAGCTTTCCTCCACCTCCAAAACATGGCACATCCTTAAATGACCCCGACTGCTAATAGGAAGTAAAACAAAATAAATCTAAACCTAACCTCACCAGATGTTAACTACTTATTCTATGTCATCTGGCTAGTATTTCCCATTATGTATGTACTGCTAAAAATGATATGCATATTATATTCTAATGTTGGTATTGGGAGTGCCACCTCATTTGAATATTTGTACATCACAGATACTGTAACATGAATATTCAAGCTTACGACGACGTCATTAATCAAACCCCAATTGCCCAATATGTCCTGATCAATACTGCTCAATTGAAATTGATTTGTTGGATGCTGTGCTCAGGTCCACATTACATTAAGAATGTATGTACAAATGATCCCTTGGGGATCTACAGCCTTCCATTGTTTGATAGTCATTTGTTCTTTAAAGGCACAAATCTTCTCCCTTTTTTCCTCTTAAATCAAACTCAAATTGATCACTCTTGTTGACCTGGATTTTAATATCTAAAACTGGTAACACCATTCTGAGGCAACAGGAAAAGGAGACTGTTTCGTCCGATTGGAAAATAAATTCGCCTTCATATGAAATTTAAGAAAGATTTATCCAGCATTTCTCAAGAAATAGATAACAAAACTGCCTTTCATAAAATCAAAGATGGATACCTGTAAGTCATTTTGTTTTTCTGATCAATCCCAAAATGAAAACCTACATTTAAAGTTTTGAAAATATCAATTTTAGTTTTTTTTAAGAAAGTTATGCTCTCTGTCAAGAGAGGTTGTTTTAATCAATATAAAGCACATAAATGCCAATATTCAGTTCTTATGAGGTTTAAGAACATTAACTCCTGATTCTATATTAAAGCTTATAGCATTTTGAAGAGCTGGTGCTAATTTAGGACTATTCCATTGAAGTATCTACCTGACCCAAGAATTCCAAAATAAATCACTTCTACCCATGGTTGGATTTCATTCATATTGCTTCCATGTAATTTATTAAATAAATTCTATGGGTGGTACCTGGAGTCCTGAGGTGGGGTAGAGTAGATATTTTACTGGAATAGCCTTTTTATTAAATCCCAAATGATATACCTGAATTAGGAGAAAATCCCTTGCTCTTGAAACTAGAAAGACTTCAATGGCCCTAATAGGTATCAAAGCTAGGAGTCTGACAGACAACCCTGTATAATATACCATCGAGTGCACAAAAACAATACCAAATGCATTACCACAATACAAAAGTTTATTTTTACAGTTAGATTCATTATCGGACAAAAAAATATGAAGACAGGATAAAAATTACACATGCAGATGTCGATTGTTTCGCTCCATGACTGTAATATGTAGCCTACCCTTTACCGCTCCCTCTCCTGTGAAACATTTCTACTTGTCCTATTAAAACTTATAAATATACAACAAAAATAACAACGTTTCACCCATACTACAAACCGTCTCTGCGAGAAAACAAAACAAAAAATAGTCTCAAGCATAACGACAGGCATAGTGGTACTATGGACAGTTCTATGTTTGCAGTTCAATACGTTTATACACTAATTGTTTACAATTTGCATGTAAACATTATCATCAGAAGTTTAACGCCGACTACTGTAAACTCATGTCCTTCTCTTGGCCGACTAAAAAAAATTCAGGATTTTAACCTTTTCCTCACAGGGTGGCCAAGATAATTGGAGTTTATAAACCCCAACAAAGATATGATGAGAAAATAATTCCCAACATGCCGTCATTTCAACACAACATTTCCAAAATAAAATTCAATCTGGTATTCTTGTTGAGATGATGTTTTCCACGAAGTCAACGTATCAGATCATGATTCCTAATGTTTGTAATCACAATCAAAGTCTGTGAAATGGTTTCTGATGTTTGTAATGATCCCAAGTATGTGCAAGCATAATTGGACAGTCTGCAGTATTCAATATATGGCATTGTTTTTAGTCTGTCACACTGATGCACAATTCTAACTAAAGGTAAGTCTACAGGAAAACCACATTATATATATCACGCTTGAGTGACTCTCTTTGTGGGTGGCGTCCATTTCAGACAGGAAGAATCTACAGCTCGCAAGTCATTCAGATGTTTGGATTTCTTTTCTAAGAACTCTTCCATGAGATCCTGAAAGAAAGAGGGAAGCACAGTGTTTATCATGGATGAAACAAAATTATATTACATTGTCTTTAAAGTTTTATGATAATATAATGTCCATTTCTTCTTGTTTATAACCTCTACATGGAGTGAAAATAAACTAAACTCTGCATTCTACATTCAATAGCCAGTAACAATGCTTACACTCCACAATGCTTCCTTTCATTTCTCTCTTTTTCCCTTTTGTTTGATTGAGTAAATGAATTTTGTGGTAATTCAAATTTTCCATATGATCAGGTTTGAGTGTTCTTTAAAGGGGCATCCCGCGAAAGTAAGCTTTTTTCATATTTTTTTTTCAAAATATTACATACACATATCGAGTGGGTATTCTTATGGACTACGACGATCGGATTCCGCTGACATGTATTCATAAAATAAATAATTTCAAAATAACTAGTGGAATTCCAAACCGTCTGGCCAGACGTTCTGAATGGGATTTCCACCTACCAACGCATGCGCAGCGAGCGCCGTTTCCATTGTAAACACTCTATCTGTTATTACCGTTACACTACGATAAGGCCTAACTACTAAGCGAAAAGTTGCCGAATTGTCAAAATATGAAACAAGACTGCGTTACGGAATCATATTGAGAGATGGGAAGTATTCTAAGGAAAAACTACCTGCTCTATTGTGTGTATGTTACATATTTCTTCTGTATAACGGTAACATGCACAAATAAAGCTTTGATTTGGTTTTGAGGCTACCCAAGGGGAAACTGTTTCAGTCTTCTGTTGCATAAAATGCGTGTGTAATATTAAACTTAAAAGTTTGTTTTATAATATTCTCTTTATAAAATCTTATGTTCCAGTAAAACAGTATGATTGAATTATATTGCTGGATAGAAAGACATTTTCAAATACTTATATACCATAACAGAAAAAAGTCGTTTGATTACGTTGTAAAACGGGACGTGCGACCGAGGTACATACGGCTTCAATTTGGACAAAAGGAATATAAAAATTTGTTTTCACGCGTAAAAAAAAGTGATATTCATACTTAATCTATAAATTAGTGAAGGTACAAATATCATTGGGTTGCGACCCCGGTATTGAATTTGATACGAAAATATATACATAACTGGAAAAAAAAAATTACAAAAAAAATCCAAAGTTATACAACATATACTTATATGTATATTCCATTCCTGCAGGTTTTTTTTTTTAAAGTCACCGTCCCTTTACAAGACGACAAAAAAGATGTTAAAAGAAAGCGGAAATATCATAACATATTCATAACGTGTAGTTATAAGTGTTTCAACAGTTCCAAATCTGATATACATGTAGTCATGCTTATAGTGTGTCGTTATATGAGTGTGTGGACTTAAATATTCGCATTCCGTGATACGTGTTAACGTGTGAAGACGCTGAAAGTTGGATAGATTTTAAATGAACATAAATGTACTTTGTATATATAGTCTGAAAAAAAAAATCCTCAAGACATTGAGTTGTAAAAAAAAATCGCAAACATTTTATGTCATTTTATTTTCGAACTTTTCAATGCATGCTACATACATTTTATGAAATCATCTGAAAAGTTGATTCGTGAATATTACCTTTTACATAAATTAAGGTTTGTACCATGGCCGTATTCCGTACCCATGTGTACCGGTCTCGGTCAGGTAAATATAATATAGATAATTCCTGGTGTCGATCGATATATAGTGCCGATATGCCGACAATTATTCTTCATTTGAATATCGGTATGTGTGCAATTGATGTCTAATTTCAATGTGAATGTGATTCAATAAGTTTATACACGGACTTTGTCTCTGTTTCATCAGCCGTATACATTACGCATCCCCTCCCGTTTGGCCCCTTCCGTCAAACTGAGCAGGAAACTTGCGGCACACCTGTCACGTTGCGTCATCCCCGCTATTTTTATCTGGGCTTTCCCGAGGAATGCGATTTTGCAAGTGGTCATTATAGACATTTTGAGTGGACTTTTGAATTTGGGAATAACAGGAAAGTATAATTAGTAGTGCAGACGCCATGTATATTCAAGAAAAGGCATTTAGGCTTTCGCGGGATGCCCCTTTAAAGTGAGTTCTTTGTTCTTGAATATTCATGGCTTACATGCGAATATCTAATTTTTCAATCAGTTCCAAAAAGAAACATGCTCAAATATGAACCAAGGGGAACCTTTAGATGACATTCGAAACAGATCTGTCTAAGTACTGGAGTCATATCAACCTTGAACTATCCAAGCCAAAAATTGCTGCCTTTTGGGTTTCAAAAGTAAAACTTCACTTTGAAGAGTTGGATCAGGTAGCTTTTTAGAAATTGAAAAAAATGTTTATTAAAGGATTGACCATGGACGAAGTAGTCCAATAACATTAAGTTACAGACCAGAGGACTTAAATGGCAGTTCAAAGATTTATACTTACCTAGTAAATTGGCTTATAAATACATACAAGTGATAACTTTCCTGGAAATGTATTTTGCTTATTATTGTGAGTGGTTAATGTGATGGTGATAAATATCCGGACATTAGTGTTTTGATCACTTTATAAACTTCCGTTCCTTACCTGTCTTTTCAGGACCAAGTGCTTCCCTTTCCAGTACTTCAGCATGCCGAGAGCTTGTAATGTGCTGACAATATCGTTAGCATTGATTCCAGTCTCCTGACTGACATCTAAGGAAAGATTAAAATCATTATACACTAGAAGTAATTATTTTAATTCTGCTTTACTTCCAGAATTGCATTGGAAGAAGTATTTTTTATCAATGTAAAACAACTGGTAACCTATTTATTTTCTTAACTCATTGACCCTTGAAGACAAATTCAAACTTCTCCAATTCAAATTTTGGAAGAGTTCATTACGAAATTTAGGGGTGAATGAGTTAATCACTCATTATATCATGTAAATCAAACTTTAACAAAAACTCAAATATAAATACTATTCACAAAGATTTTATAGAAACAAGAAAGAAAAAAAGAAAACATCTTATTACCAGCAGTACGTTGGATTCTTATGTACTGGAATAAGATAAATAACATATGCTTACCTTTGATGCAGATTTCTGCACCCTTGTATTTATGGAGATAGTTTAGTAAGGTGTCTTTCCAGTAACTTCTGTAACTGATAAGTCCCAGGTCAGACAGAGGTCGCTCAGGTGACCCAATCTTGTTCTCATTCCGACTCAGCAAGTAGCCTGGTAAAATCATCAAATGTTTAGTTACTAAGATATTCAAAGACTTCTGTGTATAAAGCCAGTAGATGAACAAACACAGAATTTTTTTATTTCAAGTGGCCTTTTCCTATTTACTAGACTAAGTGTAATTTTGTTAAGGGCTATTCTAGAACTTTTAACCATATGGGAGGGGTAGAAGGCATTATTTTTAGAGACTCCACTACATATCAAATATTGAAAAGGATTTAAGATAAGAAATAGTAGGCAGATCTGGTTTTAACCCTACCACCTGTAATATATTAATACAGGTGTCTTGTACCTCCCCCATATTAATAACTAAAGGGAAGTCTACAAATTAACTCATAGAGTTATAGTATACAGGTATTTCTTTAGTCAAAGAAATCAAATAACGTTCTCCTTGAAATTTGGAATTCTTTCATTCCTGTCAACATGTAACCTCACAACCTGAATTTCTTCTTCGACAAGCGAGAAAGAAAAGGGAGGAGGGTATGATAGGTTTATAAATAGTACAAACCTACGTTCATCAATAATATACAGACAAATATTTCTTAAATTAATGCATGTTTTTTACAAAAAAACTTGTTCGAAATTAGTGCAGAGACAAATAAATGAATTGAAGAAGCTTTATTGATGGTAGCCCCAATGACTTTGCCATTTAAAATAATGCATCAAAATCACTTGATATCCACAGAATTAATTCTCATTTTCCTTTGTTTTAATTTCAAACCAATTTTTCACCTTTTTTTCTATTATTGCATCAATCTTTATCTAAATCAGAAAGTCATTACAGAATAACTTACTGAAGTCAATCAGCATCTTCCCGTAGCCTTGCCGCATGTACTGTGGCAGTGTCAGGATACAAGAGACATTGTAATTCAGGAAGGAATTCTTTTCCTGAAATTAAACACAAATCATGTCATTGATTGGTTAAAGCAGGAATACTTGCATATAGGTATTAATTAATAACTTTATTTACACAATTTTCAAAATGCTGTAATAAATGTACTTTATTTTGGCATGCTCAATTTTAGCATATAACTAAATTTAGACAGATTAGTGCAATGATGAATTTGTGCACTTGTAATTAGTGCTATCATAATTTAGCGGAATACTTTCAGCATGAAAAGTACTTTAACAACATAACTTTTAAAATATGTACATTTACAGTAGTAAAATTTCAATAAAAAGTTCTAAAAGGAGAATTATTGGGGATAATAGGACAGGAGAATGTTTAGTTTGGTCCCATTTTATTTGACTTTAATAGTACACACAGAAATTACATATCTTATTTCTTACCTTCTGCTACTCCTTTAAAAGTAACAAATACGAATCAAATGAGTGCCACTGTTTATCTTAATAGACTTAAAATCAAGACGTAAAAGGAGTCTGACAGAATGATTGACAGGAAATATGATTATTGATTTGATGTTACTTACTAACTTGAGCTGCAATTTACAAAGGAACTTACAGGCTGAAAAGTTTGATCTCCAGTTATGAGTACTAGTGCTGCCCTTGGGTGAGCTGTATTGATCCTAACTGCTACACTTACCTTGGAAAAGTAGCCAACTATGTGACAGCCATGTGTATCGTTCTCGGTCATCACATAGAAGAGAAAGGGTTCTACATCGAAGTACAGCGTCTTGTGGTCCAGAAACAGCTTGGCCAGCAAACACAGATTCTGGCAATACACCTGTAACAAAGAGGTACCAGTAGAAAGATAGCTTGGTTATTGTTTTATCTTGGTTTAACTTTCTCGGTCAATACAAACTATATTAACGGAGACATTTGAAGAATTTTTTTCTGAGTTATTACAATAATGTGGAAATTTTATGGACTAAATTTGTGACAAAGGGAGCTCTTCCGAGCTTAAATAAAACAGGTTGATATGTTATTGGAATCAATACAGGTGGGCGGGGTTGAACCTCATGTTCTCTCAGTCAGTGTGACAGTGGGAAAACTTAAAGAGTTAACTGCGCATGAACACAGGTTAAAAGATTTTAAATATTTCAAATTGAAATAAAGTCTTCGTGTTATATGTATAAAGAGATTGATATATTGAATATATATTACCAGGTAAGTTTTGTGAATATTCATGAATGAATGCAGTGACCTTTGATTTCATGTTGTGCTCTTGGTACAGACACGCGTCTGTATGTGGTATGCCAGTCAAACTATTTTTTTTTTCATAGTAGATAAACAACAAGATCTATGCATTTTGTAGATCAATTTCAGAACAGCTTATTGCAGTATTTTTTCTACCTTTTATGAATTGGACAAATATAGCATAACTTTTTATGGAAATTCATTCCTCATTTTATTGTCATTTTGGAAATATTGAGCATGATTTACTTTAGAGAAAATAGCATATATTCAGCAGTAAAACTGAGCAGAAAAAATGTCAAAGCATAGCCCTGATGGTTACTATATAATTTGGTGCTGTGTACCTTGTTACGCTTTCCATCTACCTCAAACACAGAGATACTGTTTTTCCTGTAAATCTCGTCTCCTGGAGGGTGCCGCCACACACACTTTGCCTGTCATACAGAAATTACATTTTATGTTGTTCACCAGATCTTTTTCATTCCATCGATTCAACTTTAATGGAACAGACACCAAACGTAACACTTACAGAAACTCTCAACAGTTCTCTACAGGTTTATAGAAAGCTTACTTACCAAAACTACTAGATATTTTGTGAAAGATCTATGCAGACTTTCACACTAAATTAATTGCTACCTTCTACCTCTATAAACTGCTTTATGATGTTTTGATTATTTTACATAGTATATTGTAAGATATCAAAATAAATATACAACATTTGATTTAGCTAACATAAGATACTCTAAAGCGCTTTACAAATTACAGTACATAGATATACAATTTTTATACAACCAATACAATTTTAAACACATTTACTTCTAACATATACAATTCTGAAGAGTAGACATGACTAAATGTCTAAGGTGTTTGCTGGTTCTTTTATAAATTTTAATATGTGATAGTATTAAAGATTGGGTATGCTGGTTCCATTATATACAGTCGAACACCATTTATCCGAAAATCATTAATCCTGTAATCTATCAATGCGGACGAAAATATCCAACTAACATTTCCCATTTTGTGGTAATTCACATCATGTCAATTTCGTTTATTGAACTTACCATATGACGACGAAGGATGGTGGCGGTCTTCATGTATTTGAGACAGAATTCACAAAGATAAATTTTTGGCAAGCGAGCATACTCTTCAGGATAGGGACTTGAGTACCATGTGGTCATCTCAAAGCGGCCGATCTCCAGTTTTTTAATTCTGTACTCCTGGAGATCACTCCTTGTATAGTGTTGTGTGATCTCATGCTCCTGTATCAAGAATATCAATATCATCATTTAAAACGGATTAAAACTTACCTTGGTTCTTGATAAGATTTTTGTACATACAGTCAAACCACGATTAATCGAACTTCGATGATTTGAATTTCTCGATGTGTTGAACGAATGGCAAAGTCCGATTTTTTTCATTATATAACACTATTAATTTTTCACTGTCACAAAGTTTTAATCTAACCCGTTCATTATGAAAACATTGAAAAGTACAACTAATAAATCAAAGTGAAAATTTTTCCTGCTTTGAAAATTAAGTTGACAAACAAAACATTCTTACAAGTTTATCACGTTACAAAAATTACAGTGTGTATTTTAGTATACTATCCTTTATAAATGTGAATCTACAATTTCTTTGCCTGTGTTAAGTTACACTAGGACTGCATCGGGCTCTTCTTATGTACAGTTCATATATTATATACATATACATGTTGATGTTCGATGTTCAATATTAATGAGTCGAAGTCCCAATGATTCAAAGTTTTCACAGCGGTCCCTCAAAGTTCAAAACATTAAGGATATAGATAGGGGGTAACAAATTTTTTTTTTTGATTTTTTGTTTTTTGCAAAATTGATATCTTATAAACATACTACATTATATAACAAAAAGTAATTTTCAAAATTATGTTCCCAAATGTGTCAATTAACGTGATTTAACATTGAACACGCTCATACAGATCAACACGTGGTACTGTTTACACCATAAACAGATACATCACACAGTGGTCAGTTAAAAAGTCATTAGCCCTGTGCGATGGTGGTGTGAAGTGATAGGTAATCATGCTGCTATAATCCATTAAGTCATGGTCAGTCTTTGATGTAATAGAGCCCTATAGTCCCTACTATAAGAGAGGGGCCGGAGCGTTTCTAATGACCCCTTCATTACATGGGAGGAGCTTATCCTATGTCCAGTCTGACATTTCGCGGGAAAGGGGCATTTTCACTGAGAAATATTTTGATATTCATTAATTTCTCAGTTATTTAAACCAATGCATGCTCCGTTTTTTCGGAAGACAGCTTGATGGATACATGTCTAGTCATGATTAATGGTTTGGTAGGCAGAATCAGTCAGATAAGTGTTAAAACCAGAGATATCCAATTTCAAAAAGAGTGGAAACGGTCTTTAGAGCACTTTCATAAATTCAACAAGTTGTCAACTTCAAACAGCCATAACTTTGGCATCTGTGGACCGATTTCTTCCAAACTTTGCAGGATTGTTTGGAATGACCTTGTCAACAATAACGTGCCTCAGTTTCTGAAGAATTTAGCTACAACAAGATTTATAACCAATTAAGTGAATTTGGGCATGAAAATCCCAACCAGAGACCATAAAATCGAAATTACTTCAATTCTAGAACATATAGGAAAAATCTGAGGCACGTTTTTGTAGATGACCTTTCTGTCCGTCAATAGGAAAAGTATTGTCAGTTTTTGTAAGAAAATGTGAAAGAAGATCCAAATTCAAAAGTGTCCGTCATTTTTTATATTATATACTATTATGCAATTATGAATTACTTTAACACTATAATTATATGTTCACTTTATAGAAAATTTAATAACCTTTCCAATGATATATGATACATGTATGTGATTAAATGTATATCCAAATTATTAAGCAAAACATCTTAAGAGACTGTACCCCCTATCTTTATCCTTAAAGCTTGACTGTATTACACTTTTTGAAAAATAAAAAGTTTTGAAAATTTATTTTGGATATGGATCACCAGAAATTTCAGAAATGAAATAAATGGAAGATTATCTGGTTGATATGGACACAACAAAACACTTGAGATAAATAAACATTATCTAATTAAACAGCTTAGTTTCTCCTTTTTATCAAAGAGGTAAAAATCATTGAAATGTGTAACAACACATAACACATGTACAGAATATTAGCTGTGATGTCACCACATTGATGTACATCACCACAGGAAACAATCAAACAGCATCAGGTTACAGTTACATCTACAAAACATTTTCATTTTATGACTTGATTTCATATAATCAACATGGTGTGGTCAAATCACACTTGTTTTGACAGAAACTTTTCAACCATCAAAAAGACCTGTTTTAATCTTCTCTGGGGACTTACCAGCACTTCACAAGCCCGAGCCTGTGCCTCTCTGAAGAGTTTCAGGTCGTAGTTGGAGGCAAGGCCATTGAGAAGAGGTTCTCGTCCCTTTTCAAACTTCTCTCTATGATTCCGATGCTTCTTTTTATCCTCCTCCGTGACCTCAGGAAGGCTCTTTCTCAGCTTGCGTATGTTTTCTGACTTTTCTTTCTGCTCTTCTGTCTGTATCTGAGATAATTGAATAAAGAAGTTGTACATGTTTCACTCTGTAAAGCTAATGTTTAGGCTCATGGGCTAAAGGCTCAACAAAATCTTTATTGTTTTTACATAAACTGAAAGATCCATCTCTTTTGTTTATATGGAAACAAAAATTAGGGCTGTTCCTTTAATCGTACGAGGTAGGTGGGAGGCACCTGTATAAATATATCATGGGCGGTGGGTTAAAATCAGATCTGTCTATCATTCCTTATATAAATCACTTTAAATATTTGATGGGTGGTGGGATCTCTGAAAGTGCCTCTACCCTCCCATACAGTTAATTCTGGAACAGCCCTTAACATTTTGTACATCCAATAAGAACATGTTTTTGAAGGTTGAGTGGTTGTGATATTTACCTGTTTACGAAGATCACGTTTGTCATGTAGTGTGGCAACAACTTTCTCTCTCTCCGTTTGTTCCTTATGTCTGTCTTCCAACCTTCTCTGTAAATGAGATTTATAGTACAATTCAGATACTCTTTCTCCATTCAGATATTCATCACTCAGATCTCCTGAAATCTTAAATATTGTGTGCAGACATTATTCTTATCTTACTGTCTAAAAAGATTTGCACGACAAAAGTTTACAATATTCAATTATTCTTCCATAAGTTGATAACCAATTAAATCAATATAACAATCTTATTGCTGCATTATTGAACTGAGAACAATTTTACAGTGTCTTGTGATTAGTTAATAATTGAAAATTTTATAACAACTATCTCCCTCTAGCAAAACCTCTTTCCCAAATCCTGGAAATACTGTTGGTATGCATTTGTTAACAAATTTGTTAAAATCCTAATATTAAACTCATAACAATCAACAGTGGTGTATTTCTTACAATGTACCTTAGTCCTCAGTGTATTTCTTACCTTCAAGTTCTCAGTGTATTTCTTACCTTCAAGTTCTCAGTGTATTTCTTACCTTACAGAACTCAGTGTATTTCTTACCTTAGGCTTACAGTCTGCAGTGTATTTCTTTCCTTACAGTCCTAAGTGTATTTCTTACCATACAGACCTCAGTGTATTTCTCACCTTACAGTCCTTATCGTATGTCTTACCTTACAGTCTTCAGCCGATGTGTTGTGGTACAAGGGACAGGAAGCTAATGTTCTATGACGATCATGTCTGCCCGTCAAATGACCTAATGCAAAGCAACAAAATTAGATTTCCAAAACTCTGATAAGCATACTCTCAGGTAATACAGGAACTATGAATTTCATACTGACTTATATATGATATCTCTGGATGAACTAATGGCGTTTAACACTAGATTACTTCCAATTATTGTTATAATTAATACTAAATTTTAACAACTATTTAAGGGCTGTTCTATTTAAATATCTATCTGACCCCAGGACTCCAAAATAGATTTTTTCTACCCATGGTTGAATTTCCTTCTTATTGCTTCTTTGTAATTTTATAAAAAATTCTACGGGTGGTACCCCTTAACAAAACCTAGAGTCCTGGGGTGGAATAACAGTAAAACTTCTTTATCATTAAAGAGGGAACAATTTGTTCAAACAAAGAGTTTAAAAATTTTTATTTATATATTTCATAACTTTTATGAAATAAGTTATATAACTTATATTTATCACTCTTGTGGGTTCGGATATCATCGTGCATAGGTCCATTTGTGTGAGGTGACTTGTGTACTCACAGAAAACCCATATAGTCAGGCAGGTGACTTTTTTAATGTGTGATGGGGGGAATTGAACCCTTGCTGTCTTGGTGAAAAGCAAGTGTGCTATCCACTGCACTACCCCACCACCAATCTATATTACATATACTCTACATGTTTAGCACTCATCCCTCCTACATACCTTTAGAGTCACAGCCAGGTAGTGGACACTTTGCATTACTCTCATTGTAGTCCATAGAAGGAGTTGGTCGCTTTTCCGTCCATATTGACATAAACCCATTTTCTGCTGTGGTTTCGACAGTTTTTCTTTTTGACACTGATTTTTCATTCATTTTTCCTTGATTGGCATTCTTAGCTTTTGCAGCCTGTTTTCCCTTGCCTTGTGAGGATGGCGTTTTGTCTTTCGACTTACTTGTTGTTTGTTTAGTGTCTACACTCTTACGCGAGGCTTTACTTTGTGTCATGTTAGGTATTTCTTTTTCACATTCTGACGCAGATTCTGATGTTCTTGGTTCCGTTTTTCTTCTTTTCCGAGCAGGCGAGGAAATACCAACAGATGAAACAAGGCCTGAAATTTAAAAAAAAATTTTTTATTAGGAATTAGTAATACAGGTTTTAAGGTTCATTTATATCATATTTGATAATAATGTCAATAACCTTTGATGCATCGTATCAGGGAGATGTTCCCATTTATGAATGAAAATATTTTAATACATATTAAGCAAAAGAACAGACTACTAGATAAGTTGATGAAATAAAAAGCCCATAAGCTTCAATTCCAGGATTTAAAAAGACCACATTGTACATCACAAAATCTTTTCACAGCTAGCATTGCAGAATCACTGTTTGCCGTTCTAGTTTAAATGTTCTTTAGAGGCTAATGACTATTGTATTGTTTTACATATAGAGTGAAATTTGTTAATGTAATCATGGTTACATGGAAGATCTAGGGCACCTGCATGCTCACCTGCTGCGGAGCGCCTGGTGACCCGAGGAGCAATAGTGTCTGAATGTGAGCTGTCTCCATCGCTTTCTACTGATGTTTGTTCATGATCACTTTCCTCAGAAGAGATTACTTCTCTAGGCCGCTGTAACAAAGGCAAGCGAGAAGAATTGTTTAAAACCTTGGCAGAACATCAGTTATATCATTCAGGGATTAATTTAGGATTTAGGAAATGATAATTCAACTGAACTTTTTAAGTAAATTAAGCACAACTCACGAGGGGAAACTACCCATAAGCAGCAATAAAATTAGTCCAAAGGGTTCCGACTCTCTGACCCGCTAAATATTTTGACAACAGGCGGGTGCGAGAGGCAGAATTCCTGCTTAGGTAAAAAGTGGAAATTTTACAGACACGTGCATGGGTCACTGTTTAAGCTGTGTTTTATGATATGAAACATTTTCGATCACATGTAAATTAAGTATCAATGGAAAGAAAAGATATTTTTCTACTAACCTACACATTTAGTCAAGTCACAGGAGGTCGTAACCTAACTGTTTCCACCCATTTCTAAAAAATAACCAGTTTCCTGACATCTGTTTGAAAATGGCCCCATGTTGCGAGACCCCACGAGAATTACATTCTCGACCTATCTAATTTTGATCACTTGATGTTAGGCGGCGCCCATTTTCAAACAGATGACAGGAAACTGGTTATTTTTTAGAAATGGATGACGACAGTTGGTTTACGACCTCCTGTGACTTGATTAAATGAGTAGGTTAGTGGAAAAATATCTGTTCTTTCCATTGATTCTTAATTTACATGCGATCGAAAATGTTTCATATTATAAAACACGGCTTAAAAGGCGACCCGTGCAAGGGTCGGTTAAAATTTTCACTTTTTTAGTAAGGAGGAATTCTGACTCTCACACCTGCCTGTCGTCAAAATATTTAGCGGACAGAGAGTCAGAACCCTTCAGACTACAATAAAATAGGCATAGATTAACCACTGGTCAAACATACACACGAGTACAATAACTGCTGCAGGCACAGTACACGCGCCATCACCAAATTGGTTTCAGAGATGTAGCGTGTGTCTGTGGTAATTGTACATCACATGTCTATCTGTATAGTAAAACATTAAGGGTCACACACACTTCAAAACTGCAGAGGACATAGACCTGGAATCACAATCCCTGTTTGATTTGAAAGTATGATTATCCTATTTAAAATCTCTGACTAAGGCTACTGGCAGTGGTGTTGCATCGGTCAAGTTATCACATAGCTTCAGAATAAACAGTGACCTGGAACTCTTACTCTGCCATGGAAAGTTATACAGTAGGCTCCTGGCTGTATGATATATGGTGTGTCCAGCTAACCTACATTTCACATTCAGTGATACAAATACTAGCCTAGGGAATGCCACTTACAATGTATGCTCATGATCAGGGTTACTTAAACGACCAAAATAGTTGCTACTCGATCTCATAACCATAAACATATTTGAAATCACACTATTAACGCACAATGGTCAATTTGAAAATGGTCAACATAATTCAAAATCGTAAACACAGCGCTGCATATTCAGCGTTTCTGGTAAAGTAACAAAACATAGGGAATATCGAACAATTGTAAGCGGATTTGTTACTAACTTTTCGCCTAGGCATTCTGAGCGAAAGTTTTTCCTGTTATTGCAGATGATCAGCCTGGGATCAGGGATACATTATTGCTTTGTTATCGTCAATAACTATGGTTGTTTTCTTCGCTTTTCATTCATTTTCGGTCAGCTCTTTTCGCGCCGATCTTGTTCCGGTAACAACGCCACCTGTTGGAAAAACATTTGCATTTATTTCCTATAGGGGAGATAACTCGAATGACTCTTTTGTGTATGGTAGCACGAAACCGTTTTCATCCCCAATTATCCCAATATATCAAATATTTATTGCAATAAGGAAATGTAAATCTGATTGTGATATCACACTCGGGTGTTATGATTATTATTTACAGTGAATTTTGAAATAAATGAAAAATGTACTGGAATTATGTGATACAGTTGATAATTTCAACATTTATTTCAGATAATCCATAAATCTAACTCATTATTTTTATTATATACCTTTAAATTGTAATGAATTCCCATATTTTGTTTATATCGATTTGATATAAAAAAAAATTGGCGCCAGACCATATAAAATATGATACATGATGGGAACAGGCCGGTGGCCTATATATATACACACACATCTAAAATTAATTATTTCAGAGACGTAACACGTATTGTACGTCTCTGATTATTTTAAAACCTAAGAAATCCGCTATCCATCGGATTTTATTTCCACCTGTATAAACATTACCTATGTTACGATGTATACCAATGTCATATACGTCCCTGGTCTGCCTACATTAGATCTATTAAAAGTAATTCTTACTGGTACAAGTTGCTTGAAAATAAAAATAAAATAATACCCATTGTTACAATAAAAGATGTTTTTTTTCTTCACTGACTGGATTTATTTTCAATACGGATACCCTTCATGTCCCATTAAGGGTTGGTCTCTCATTCTGTGAGTTAAGTTCCTTGATATCTCTTCGCTCCCTGTTGTAATATCACTGTTTATCCCAATCTGGCTTCGTATTTTAGTTTGTACTTTCACGAATCAAACGTGACTAATATTGACCCGGCTTAGTATTTTAGTTTGTCCTTTCACGAAATAAACGTGACTAATATTGACCCGGCTTAGTATTTTAGTTTGTCCTTTCACGAAATAAACGTGACTAATATTGACCCGCCTTAGTATTTTAGTTTGTCCTTTCACGAAATAAACGTGACTTATATCGACCCGGCTTAGTATTTTAGTTTGTCCTTTCACGATTCAAACGTGACTAATATCGACCCTGCTTTGTATTTTAGTTTGTCCTTTCACAATTCAAACGTGTCTAATATCTACCCGACTTTGTATTTTATTTTTACACTACCTTGTGCTATTCACTGTCGTTCTTTCTTCTTTCCTTTCTTCAGTTCCGTTTTATTTAGTTTACAGACTGATAATAAATCCGTAACTTCTTTCCTGTTATTTCCTTGATCAGGATCTGCTCCTTTTGTTTCCTTCAACCAAAGTTCTCTATCCTTATTCTGTCTTTCTGTGGTCTTCTTCAAGTCTTCTATTTTTTTGTAGTCAGTGACGACCGGTGTTGTTGCGTAGGATCGTGTACTTATAGTTCGGAGGATTCTGACTCAGTCACCAGCCGTCCGAATAGCTAGCAAATCAGAAAGTCAGAACCCTTCGGATTACTGTGTACTTGTAATTAGTCCGGAGGGTTCTGACTCACAGCCACTTACCGTCCGAATAGTTATAATTAGCAGACCAGAGAGTCAGAACCCTTCAGATTACTGAGTACTTGTAATTAGTCCGGAGGGTTCTGACTCACAGCCACTTACCGTCCGAATAGTTATAATTAGCAGAGTTATAATTAGCAGACCAGAGAGTCAGAACCCTTCAGATTACTGTGTACTTGTAATAAGTCCGGAGGGTTCTGTTTCACAGCCACTTACCGTCCGAATAGTTATAATTAGCAGACCAGAAAGTCAGAACCCTTCAGATTACTGTGTACTTGTAATTAGTCCGGAGGGTTCTGTTTCACAGCCACTTACCGTCCGAATAGTTATAATTAGCAGACCAGAAAGTCAGAACCCTTCAGATTACTGTGTACTTGTAATTAGTCCGGAGGGTTCTGTTTCACAGCCACTTACCGTCCGAATAGTTATAATTAGCAGACCAGAGAGTCAGAACCCTTCAGATTACTGTGTACTTGTAATTAGTCCGGAGGGTTCTGACTCACAGCCACTTACCGTCCGAATAGTTATAATTAGCAGACCAGAGAGTCAGAACCCTTCAGATTACTGTGTACTTGTAATTAGTCCGGAGGGTTCTGACTCACAGCTACCAACCGTCCCATTAAGTAGCGGATCAGAGAGTCAGAACCCTTCGAACTACTGTGATACTTCCCCCCTTTTTGGTTTCCCCAAAGACCTATATTCTCTCTTCATAAATTTTCGTCATTTTGCACAATATTATTCTACAACAGGATCATCAATGACTCGAAGAATTTACCAAATTCACCTGCTGAAGTCTTAAAACGACTTTAAAAGCAAAATCAGTAACCGCTGGAAAGACGTGCCAATAAAATCTGTGTTACTGAGGTATACTATATATGCACAGAAACTGTGTATGCACCATACGCTTAGACTAAAAAGAACACATTTCCAGAACCCTGGGGTTTAGTGTGGTTACTTTGCTTGTCCAAATATACATCATTATGTGATATTAATTACGTCACCATAAACCTTCCATGGGCCTTACTCGGGTTTAGCACTACTCCCCAAATATGTAGGAAGTAATAAGTTATGTAATTAAGTAAGAGTACAATTTATATATCATATCTCGTTGAAGAAGCATTGTGAAGAACCTACCGGAGCTCTGTGTTAGATTTGTGGAATTGCTCTTTATTTCAACAAGAACATCACATAACCAAGACAGGTGACACAATGAAGGGGATGAACTGATCACGCCTACAAGTTAGTGGAGTTACTCGATAAAACGAGGAAAGGCTTATATAACACACTATACTATACATTACTACAAAACTGTACAAAAATTATTTATATCTGTATTTTTCTTAAACCGATAGGGTGGATCTAGATATCTATTTTGACATTGTGTCAAATGAGGAAACATGAACTATAAGGCAATTTAACGACCGGACACTCTCGATATCCGGGGGTTTCGCTCATCTACGCCCTCTACACCCCTGTCATATCTAACAACAAAAGTGAAGACTGTGTGCACCACCTTGTTGATGAGACAAGACGACCGTGAGTCTGATCCTTTGAATATCGCGATAACATAACGGTATTTTTTGTCGGTTGGCGATCCTTCATAATTTTCAAAGGGCATATGATAGCCTTGCGACTGGTCAGGTTTCATAAAATGCTCTCGTCATGCCTTCAATTTTGCAATGAATATTCCAGGGATGTAGAGAGTGTATGTGAACGTAGCACATGCATATCGAGGATGTGTGTGCATATATAAAATAAAGTAAAAAATGCCTGAAGATTTCCAAATAATGTAATTTCGATCTCAACACTAGGCTTTTACTTTGTATGTGTTCCAATGTTGATGAATTCCTGCTATCAACGTGATCATTAGTCATTTATGTTTGTTTAAAATGAAGTTCCCGAACAGAAACCTTCATAACAGTTTTTTTAACATATAAAACAGAGATAAAAAGAAATAATCTGTTATAGAATTTGGCCACTGTACAGGTACGATAACGTGTATTACTAGTACTTACGGAAATATAAGCAGCTCGAAAAGAAAGATATCTTTTGAAAGACCAATCAACTGTTAAGGAGTCGAGCAATCTGAACCAAGGGTTCCTCAACCATGACAGCCCGGAACTGAACTAAGGGTTCCACAGCCATGACAGCCCGGAACTGAACTAAGGGTTCCACAGCCATAACAGCCCGGAACTGAACCAAGGGTTCCACAGCCATGACAGCCCGGAACTGAACCAAGGGTTCCACAGCCATGGCGGCTCGGAACTGAACCAAGTGTTCCACAGCCATGACAGACCGGAACTGAACTAAGGGTTCCACAGCCATGGCAGTTCGGAACTGAACCAAGTGTTCCACAGCCATGACAGCCCGGAACTGAACTAAGGGTCCCACAACCATGACAGCCCGGAACTGAACTAAGGGTTCAACAGCCATGACAGCCCGGATCTGAACCAAGTGTTCCACAGCCATGACAGCCCGGAACTGAACTAAGTGTTCCACAGCCATGACAGCCCGGAACTGAACCAAGGGTTCCACAGCCATGGCGGCTCGGAACTGAACCAAGGATTCCACAGTCATGACAGCCCGGAACTGAACCAAGGGTTCCACAGCCATGACAGCCCGGATCTGAACCAATGGTTCTACAACCATGACAGCCCGGAGCCTAAACTCTTTGGCCAGCGTAAAGTTTTTATTTGCGTTAAGTAACATGGGTCAGCATCCTTCCAACCTTGGATCTTTATGATGTAATGCTGACGAATCGTTTTGTGTTTGGTTGTGGAGAGACCGAATTCAGAACAGTGTCTTGGGTTTCTACAGATTGAACAGTGCCAGATCAGGAAGAATTTCCCACAAGGAATTGTTATGGTCTATTGTTGAAATATTATTGATTTAAATGTCATATAAATCAAGCTCATATGATAGAAACAGGCGGTGCTAATGTGTGTTTTTTTTTTTTGATTTTATTGTTTCCTTGGGTGAAATAACTTGTACATTTACACAGATTTCACCTTTATTAACAAAAAATATTGATGCGTAAATGATGCATTGTAAGATCAAAAAGAACAAAAGAAAACATCTGCAATATTTTCATTGTGTTTATTGAAAACAAAATGGATGCTAATATAAATACGTTTTATAAACTGAAAAACGTAATAAGACGATAATTATAACATTACAACCTTGTAATATAATGATCAACATTAACACTATATTATAATTCTATCACAGTAAAACCAAAACGTTGAATGTATGACTGCTGCTGCTGCGGAAGAGATCCGTCACATTGTATACAGGTGTTAAAAACAAAAGAACAACTATGTTTTCTGATGTAATTAAGTACACCTGAATAAAAACCTTGGTAACAATGTAAAATTTGACCTTATACTTTGCCCCAATGACAATACCTTCTTTGGTTCTGACCAAATAGAATTGTTTTAATAATGTCATACAAATATTATGCAGATAATAAATGTAAATGTTGACCTTTAATATTTGATCCTGACCTTGAGGTGTTTTGATTCTGACCCACTTATCTTCACATATCACACCAAAACGTTAAGTACTCAACAAACGTAAAATATGACCTGACCTTTGATCTGGGACATTGAGGCTTAGTCAGTTGACATCTTGTTTGATTTTGACTATCTTGGATTTATAATGCCATACCAAAATATTAAGCACCCAATGAATGTAAAATCTGACCTTGACCTATGACCTGGTGATCTATGACCCAATGACATTGAGGTTTGCTCTGTTAACAATTAACTTGTTTGATTCCACCCAACGTCCTTCACCTTGGGTTAGCCAGACCTATTGTGTCTCACACAGACTACTTACCTGAAGTATGACCAAATACACCCAGGCACGACAGAAACAAATATTATAATAAGCGGGGTCTTACCTAACACCATATCATACAAAATGCTTTCAAGAAAAACAATGGTCGAAATTTTAACAAATGGCAATTACTCTGTAAATAAGAGGATGTGAGCCTTGAATTTATTTCACTGCACATCCCCTTTGGGTGGGTAACGTTCACACCAAATTTCATAATTCTGACTTCACCGTGGTAAAATGTATGCCCCGGACACGAAAAAGACAGAACGGAAAGACGGACAAACTGAAAAAGTGACGACTTTATTGCCCCCCCCCCCAGATTTTTATCACATTTTTAGTACATTAATAAAGGAAATTACTGTAGCAGAAACGTTTTGAACATGGGAAAATCTTTTGGTATACAATGTAATCAATATCAAAAAGATATCTTTTGACATATTGTTCACATTGAAAAACAGACAAAAACAATCTTTCAATCGGTATAATTATGAGATGAAAATATCAGTAGTTTCATTTATTTTACAAAAATAATTTATGGATTACCAAGTCTTATGACTGATAGTACATTGCAGCAGAAACATTTTGTGGTAATTTGTTACAAAGCATAACAATATTTAACGCAACCTTACCTCAAATGCATTCCTTTGTATAATTGTTTGTGATTTTTTTTATTTTGCCTTCGCATTATTTGTCTTGGTATAAGTTAACACTACCAAAAGGTCTGAACATTTAAGTTTGCATTGATAAGCATTGATTAAAGGCCCAATATACGTAACTTCAGGGAAATTTTCGTGATTCTGAAAAAAAAAATCCAGTTGATAACGATGCAAAAATAAGCCTAAAACGAAGTAAACCTGAGCAGTAACTAACAAGAAACTCTTGACAAAAAAATCCAAAGAATTGAAAATAATTCAGGTGGGGCCCACTTCAACAACAAACCGAAGGTAGAAGACGGTTCGAAATGGTCGCGTGTTTACAAATAGCGTGTTTCAACTGTTGCTGTACCGGTAACCGCGAAAGAATTCATCTTGAATATTGCTGATACCAGTTAATCTTAACTAAATCTATAAATATGATAAGTTATTAGGCTTGATTTTCGCTTCACGTTTTACCGAAAGTTACGTATATTGGGCCTTTAACAATATGTATTTATATATTTAATTAAATTGTACTTTTTCAGTGTTAACAATTTATCACAGCAATGTCTATATAACAAACAAGCAGATTCGTGAAATACAATTTTCAATGACGTATTGCATAAATATGTAAAGTTATTTTAATAAAACAGATAACATCTTGATTTTAGTAACAAGATACCTATTGTTAAATGACTGTAAAACTGCCCCCTAATATAATGTGGGTAGAACAAAAAGGTCTGTATTTACAAATGATATTTTGCTCAAGGACGGATTCTTTGCCCATATTAACTTTCGTGAGACTCGCTTACATCACGTGGCATGGTCTAGAAGTCTAGTGCTAACATTGAAAACAGTATTGTGCAAAACGTCTTCAAACACCTTCAGGATTAATTGAGGTAAATATCACTATTGACTGATTGCATTATTTACATGGCTTTGTAGTACTGTTTTTCAAATAAGAAATTTACATTATTTTATGTCTATGCAGTCTTAATTCTTTGCAGATTCATTCGTCTCGTATTGCAAATTCTCATCAATACCTGCCATCTGCAGGAGGTGCTGACATCATATTTCCGTTGCTTGGGCCTGGTAGTGCTTCAAACTCTGGTGGGTCATTTTTCTCTTCGGTGTTGGTCTGGGTCATGTTTTGTTGTTCGGGTCGATAAACAGGAGGGTCATTTTGCCGTCCATGGTTGAGATGGGTCATTTCTATTTCGGGATGATAACCAGGAGGGTCATTTCGCTGTCCCGGAAGGAACTGGATCCTTTCGACCATGGCATGTTGTCCCATGTCAGACTGGAAATGTGCGTGTGAGACACCAAATGCGTGATTGTGCGAGAACTGAGACAGGTAACCAGGAGCATGGGAGTAGGTACCTGGAAAACATTGACAGAGAGTTAGGTAAGTGCAACCATGGATTGTGCCAGTTTGCCAGTTTGGCAATCCTAATAAAACTATAACTGTCAGAAAAGAAGACCCATAATGGATGCATAGCAATATACGTAAATTGATAAAGTCTTGGAAAAGAGCTCATAGGAAGGCATACCAAAAATCCAAAATATGTGTAGATGTTCTACGAACTGCTAAGGCCAACTTTTTTTGCGCTAAACTTGCAGATTAAAAGGTCATCCAAAATCCTCATCTTTTTTGGAAAAGAAAAAGTATCTGAGGTGTAGGATTTGGAACAAAACCGAGGCTATCACGATGTTCTAACACCTTGTCTGTTACCAAGGGTAAACTATCCACATCCCACTTCCTTACATAATTATTCACACTTCCCTTCTACCTCTCAACCTTTTTGGTTTTGTGAGATGCGATATACAATGTATGTACTTGGTGACGGCAATCGGACAACCTCGGGCCTTTCCGGCAAGCTCGAAGAATACCCGATGTGTTCCGAATGTTGGTGACGGCAGGAATTGTCAAACGCCGTTTTGAGAAGATTTCGTGACGTCAAAATATGAAGGCCATTGGATGTGAAATGCATGTATTCCACATAAGTTGTTCAAATGAGACACGTGTAGCTTGCATAATAATTATGGTGATATGAGAGGAAACAAATTCCCCCATATTACATTGGCATGACGTCATAATGCCAAGACAACGTTATAACATGAGCAACAATAATCCCATTGATAACGTCAGTGACATGATAACTGAGATCAAACCTTGAAACGTCACAGGATACGGCTGTTGCACGGTCAGGACGTGTCCAGTCTCGATCTGGTTCCTCGAGTTCTGTTTGTAGTAACAGCACACGCCAATGATGACGACGATGGCGACGAACAGAGCAAAGCCAAGTACACTGCCAAGGACTATAGCGGTACTGTAACACCAACATAACAACCTTCACAGCTACAGAGGTCTAATGACTATAATACAGCAAATAGACTGATCATGGTATAGAGAGATGATTTAACATCAGTGTAGTATTAAAGTATAAATAAAGGTCATGCGACATGCATATAGTACTACAGAACTTGGAGAGGAAAGGTGAGATCTTCATTGAATAGGACGGTCATGTTATGTCATCATATTATATGTATATAAATAGGTTTTTCCTGAAGTGACCATAAAAGAAATATTATACATTCTATGATACATGTTGTAAACACATGATCTTACAGTAAAGAGGATGTCTTAAGTGTGATCATTTAGGAACAAATGTGATGCTGAATTGTGGATCCAGTAAGTCAGATCCTGTAGTTTGAGATTCTGTAATAACTATCCGATACTGTTTAATTATACCTTGGATAGCATATACTGTTTATTTATACAGTGGAGATCCTAGACTGTTTATTTTTACAGTGGATGGCATATATTGTTTATTTATATAGTAGAGATTTTATACTGTTTATTTATACAGTGGATAGCATATACTGTTTATTTATACAGTGGAGATCCTAGACTGTTTATTTTTACAGTGGATGGCATATATTGTTTATTTATATAGTGGAGATTTTATACTGTTTTTTTATACAGTGGATAGCATATACTGTTTATTTATACAGTGGATATCATATACTGTTTAATTATACAGTGGAGATTTTGTACTGTTATTTATACAGTGGATATCATATACTGGTTATTTATACAGTTGAGATTATACTGATTAATTATACAGTGGAAATCATATACTGTTTATTTATACAGTGGAGGTTTTGTATTGTTTATCTATACAGCGGATATCATATACTGTTTATTTATACAGTGGATATCATATACTGTTTATTTATACAGTGAATATCATATATTGTTTATTTATACGGTGGAGATCCTATACTGTTTAATTATGCAGTAGAGATTCTATACTGTTTAATTATACAGTAGGGATTCTATACTATTTAATTATACAGTGGCTATCATATACTGTTTAATTATACAGTGGAGATCCTATACTGTTTAATTATACAGTGGGGATTCTATACTGTTTAATTATACAGTGGAGATTCTATACTGTTTAATTATACAGTGGATATCATATACTGTTTATTTATACAGTGAATATCATATATTGTTTATTTATACGGTGGATATCCTATACTGTTTAATTATGCAGTGGATCTTCTATACTGTTTAATTATACAGTGGGGATTCTATACTGTTTAATTATACAGTGGAGATTCTATACTGTTTAATTATGCAGTGGAGATCCTATACTGTTTAATTATACAGTGGCTATCATATACTGTCTAATTATACAGTGGAGGTTTTGCACTGTTTGTCTATACAGCGGATATCATATACTTTTTAATTATACAGTGGGGATTCTATACTGTTTATTTATACAGTGGAAATCATATACTGTTTTATTATACAGTGGTTATCATATACTGTTTATTTATACAGTGGATATCATATACTGTTTATTTATACAGTGGATATCATATACTGTTTATTTATACAGTGAAGATCTTATACTGTTTAATTATACCATGAAGATCCTATCTTGGGTTAGGATTAGGGTTAGGGTTAGGTTAGGAAGAGGGATCTTACTGAATCGGTCTTCAAGAGTTATGATTATACTTCCTTACTTCAGAGTAAAACTCAGAAGCGTCAACAAAACCATAATCCGAACTCAAAATCGATTAATCAAGAATATTTAATTATACAGCGGAGATCCTATAGGCCTACTGTTTAATTTTACAGTGGTTATCCTTTACTGTTTTATTATACAGTGGTTATCATATACTGTTTAATTATACAGTGGATATCATATACTGTTTATTTATACAGTGGATATCATAAACTGTTTATTTATACAGTGGATATTATATACTGTTTATTTATACAGTGGATATCATATACTGTTTAATTATACAGTGGATATCCTATACTGTTTAATTATACAGTGGATATCATATACTGTTTAATTATACTGTGGAAATTCTATACTCTTTAATGATACAGTGGAGATCTTATACTGTTTAATTATACAGCGGAGATTTTATACTGTTTATGTATACAGTGGTAATCATATACTGTTTATTATACAGTGGATATTATATACTGTTTATTTATACAGTGGAGATCCTATACTGTTTAATTATACAGTGGCCATCCAAACTGTTTAATTATACAGTGGGGATTCTATACTGATTAAATTTACAGTGGATATCCGATAATGTTTTATTGTACAGTGGATATCATATACTGTTTAATTATACAGTGGGGAATCTTTACTGTTTATTTATGCAGTGGTTATCATATACTGTTTCTTTATACAGTGAATATCCTATACTGTTTTATTGTACAGTGCAGATCCTATACTGTTTAATTATGCAGTGGATATCATTTACTGTTTATTATACTGTGGATATCATATACTGTTTATTTATACAGTGGAGATCCTGTACTGTTTAATTATACAGTGGATAGCATATACTGTTTAATTATACCATGAAGATCCTGTCTTGGGTTAGGGTTAGGGTTAGGAAGAGGGATCTTACTGAATCGGTCTTCACGAGTTATGATTATACTTCCTTACTTCAGAGTAAAACTCAGAAGCGTCAACAAAACCATAATCCGAACTCAAAATCGATTAATCTAGATGCAAAATATGACAAAGGAAAGATTGACATGGAGACCCTCGTTTAAGTACAAGAGAATAACACCAGGTGTTCTGAAAATCATATCCAAGTCAGCATCAATCCTCAAAATGAGAACCTAGTCATCATTGTCAATCGCGACAAGTAAGCACACTAATCAGCAAAGTCAAAACGTCCATTTTCATATTATACAGATATACAGATACATAATACTTTGTTTTCAAAGGTTATACACAACACAAGGTTTACAGAGTATATTTTACTTTAACAAATTAACTCACGACATTTTGACAATGGAGTAAACACACTCCATCCACTGACACCGTTTAGATATAGTAAATCTATAAAATGCAATGTTTCCCTTGGTGTTTCCTTATTCTTTTTCTCTGGAATGCCATGCATCATGACACAAAAAACATGATGATTCAAAGCGTTGTTACCTCACGTCATAATAATAAGAATGACCAATGAAATAATGCTGAGGGCGTTATCCATCAGGGACTATTAAACGATATTTTTCCAACTTGAATAATTCTGTCAATATACCAGTTACAATTTTAACATTTTGTATGTAAATTACAATTATTAGGTATTTGACATCTGCAAAGTTGTAATTAAATCTATGGTTTCATTTTAAAGTTACATGATAATAAAGATTTGGACTAACCACTGATTAAGCTAATCATCTTTTAAACAACAGGGCCCAGATGTTTACCAACAGTGTTAACTCACAACGTGTTTATCTATTTAGACGGGAGTGAGGACGCCGTAAGTGGTTGTTGGAGACATAATTGAAGCTGATAAAAAATCACGTTTATTTGCGAGTTTACGAAAATATGTCACTGAAACGTAATACAACGAATCATAATAAACTTCCCGCGCATGGTAATCTGTAAATATGTATTGAAGAAAAAGAGGTATTTACTTACATGGTACCTTCGTCCAGGTCTGGAGTCACTGTGGTGTTTTCACAGCACTGGGAACCACAGCACCCCTGGGTACAGTAGCCTACGTACATCGTATATGCATACATGCTGTTGAAGTGATAGCATATCGCATAGGCTTTCGTGTCTGAAACATAAGACATTTAGGATATACAAGTTTAAAATAATGAACAAAATGTAAAGTTGTTCTAGAACTCCTATATGCATATCCAACTAAAACCAAAGATGTCCAAAAGCGACGACACACATTCTCATACCCAACCAATCAAACATATCCTGTACTTCATTGCCCTGATAGTGTTTTGATAAAGTTTCATTGCTTCCTTAGTTTTACCCTTCGGACCGGGTGAGTGTATAGCATACCGTCCGTCGTCTGCCGCCTGACGTCCATCGTCCGTCTTTCATCCGGCGTCAACATTTTTTATTTAAAGGACTTCTTTGGAGTTACCAGATGGGGCCAGGTAAATTATATTTGGCCATTAGGTACCTTGGATAGAGTGCTATAACGTTTCCTCAAGTAAACGACACTGACTTACTTTTAAGATCGAATGGGTTGAATACCTAAAATTAATCACTTAAAAATCTTCTTAAAAATAATTAAATGACCCAGAGTATTGATACTTGACCAATAGGTCCCGAGAATGAACTATTATAAATTCCTCAAAGATATAACCTTGACCTACTTCTATGATTACAGTAGCCTACATACATCGTATATGTAAAAACGAATTGGTAAAGTGTTAGTTGTGATCACTGTAGGTTCCGCAGGGACTTGAGAAAGATAATTAATCTGATCGGTAATATGAAAGATGACGTAACACACACATATGCTGCACCTTTTAAATTTAGTAATAGACACAGCATGCCAAAACAATGAACTGCATCATACAGCTGTTTCGTCCACCTAGGACTCTTCAATGATGCTAGGGGCCAAAAGCTGGGAATCCAAAATTTCTAAACTTATGTAGAAGCAGAAGGGTCAGGTGCGTAAAACCCTATTAATTCACGAATTTAGAAGTAGAATTCTACTAGTTCTGTATAATTTCAAATCGTGTACTACGAAAATGTGATTAACTGTGGCTACGGAGGCTCCAGCAAACCTCGGGGACTAAAACATCCACCAGCAGAGTCTGCCACCCCCTATAATTAAAGATGACGTAACACACACATCTACTGCACCTTTTAAATTTAGTAATAGACAGAGCATGCCGAAAAAATGAATTAAACTGCATCATATTATGCTGCTTCGTCCTCCTATGACTCTTCAGTGATGCTAGGGACCAAAGGGCGGGAATCCAAAATTTCTAAACTAATGTAGAAGCAGAAGGGTCAGGAGCGTAAAACCCCTTTAATGATTAAGATGACATTTTATTAATGATTTTACTGAAAGCTGCTACGAATCAAGGACTGTATGCTTTTTTGGATATGCCAAAGTGCGAATAATTAATGTAAAACAAAACAAAATTCACAAGAAGTGAAAGTTTTATGGATTGAACTTAAAATGTATCCATTGCTTGTCGAAACTCCCCACGATTACCTTTGAAGGGGGTTCTTTACCTAGAAGGACGAAACAGCTGTATGGTGCAGCTTAATTAATTGTTTCGACATACTGTATCTATAATTATTAAAAGGTGCAGCATGTTACGTCATCTCCGAGGCAGTGCTTAGTGAAGTGAAATCTAATATCTCATGTAAACGCATTATGGCTCAATCAAAAATATGTTTCAACACCTTGCAAAATCTGCGTGACTGGTGAACCGTGGCGACTGGTATCCATTTTGAGTGCTAACAAAGGCGTACATTGGTTTAAGTCAGAAAATCACTTCAATCTGAGAGCTTTTATTCTGAAAACAAACCAGAGATTCGTCACCACCGGGTTGTAATCAAAAAAAAATTCCAGGTTTCGGTCATTATACGTTACAAACATGATTTTAGTATGAGTTATTTGATAAGAAAAATGAAGGCATTTTACCAGGCATTTCACTACGCTATATGTAAATATATGTTATAGCAGCAGTATGATTGTAGATAGGTTAACTATGAGGAATGGTGACATAAATCCTTTAAAATTCACGTGAGAAATATTCACAGGTACCACAAGGAGACGTAAGGAATATGAATAGGTATCACAAGGAGTTATCATGGTGACATTTCCTGTCACTTATTTTTGTTTTCGATTCGAAGTCAGGCTTTTGATCTAAACATGATATCTGAAAAAATTCAATAAATCATTTCAATTCAACAAATGTCCTTTAAATAACTCCAAATATCTATTTTATATTTTGACTGTGGTAGTTTTTCTAGTTTATAAATGAACAACGGCCAAGAATTATGTATATTTATACAACATTTTTTTTCTATAATATTTGTAGAAACTAATCAACCACTAAATTGCAAATGTAGGACACAGCCATTTTAACAATGGTTAACTGTAAATAGCTATACGGTCACCAAACACGACACATGAGAGAGGTTAAGACCTGCTAGCACATTCAGGATTTAGGTCTTAACATCTATACAAGTAAACAATATTTAACAAGTTTCCTTAGAATAACTAAACATCCTGCAAACCTACCTTGAACCAATGCTATAAGAATCAAACCAATGATTCCCGTGACAGCCATTTTGTTGGTATGTCTGTACTGGTGCCACTGTTTTATAAACACACGGTGTCGAGTCATTCACCATAACAATGTTACTTACACATCACAGCGCGCTTTGTTTAGTTATTGAAATAGTAGTGATTGTTCCTTCTACATTTATGCAGTAAGTCATTTACAACACAGTTTAAGCAATTATATATATATGACATACGTACACTGACAATGGTGACGTCGCTACATAATCATCTGTACGTTTTACAGGTTGTGTTGTGGTATTATCCTGCGATAAATACTGTCAACCGGCACAAAGATGTCAATTATACAATTATCAGGAGAAGATTTAAAAATAACACGCGAAGAAGCCACGTATATACATATATATCCTATTTACAACAGTTTTTAGGCTTATTCACTCTTTTTTGGCTTAGGTGTTGTTTTCTAATTTTTTTTAAAACGCGACTAAGCCAGGCAGGGAACAAACATCATAGGTTTTTACAACAGATCGTTATTGAACGCTAGCAGCCTTGGTAAAGTCAAGTGTGTTTTCTATGGTCCCGCCGTCACTTTTATAAACACACTTCACCTATCACCACTTTTGTGAGAAAAAAATAACAAAATATTAATTCCAAATAATATATGTTTCAACTAAGTGAGATAACTATGTCAGCAGCCGTCCCATCAGGTCTTTAAAAATATGTTGGTCATATCTTAAAAGACACTGTATTTTTCATGGAAGAAAACTGGGATTTAGAACAAATTTTTAAGGGTATTCAACTCGAATCAGTGCTACTTATTTGGTCTTTTCGTAAAAAAGAGTTGCCTCTCCTTTTGTGTCGCCTGCAAAATGTATAGGTATCACTATGTTGGCGATGTCGGTGTCCGCGTTCCCTTTGGCCAATCAAACTAAACCTTCATACAGTGCTTCCTTACGAAAAGTGCTTGCTTTGGATTGCTTTTCAGACTCAAAGGTCAAAGATCAAGGTCACTTTTACTGAAAATAAAGAATCAGTTTCCATGGGATAGCTCGAATTTGTTTTCGCTGATCTAACTCAAGTTTGGTGGAGTGCTTCCTACAGATGGCTCTTGTTTTTTATTTCTTTTCATGTTCAAAGGTCAAGGTCACTGTAACTATAAATAGAATATCTGTTCTCTTTGGCAAATCAACCTCAAACTTTATATATGACTTACTGGTTTCTGTATGAAATCTGTAGTAAATGTCTTGAATAAATGCTTAACATTTATTATATCAGGTAAAAAGTCAGGAAAATCTATACACACCCTAACTTAAAAAAAAACAATAAAATAAAATTATCTGCAAGTTTATTCTTTGCATGGGAATTCTTCAGGCAAATCATACAAATTAAATTGATTCCATGAATGTCCACAACTTGCTCCTTAAAATTCATTTCCAAGCTTGCTGCCTAGCCGACACATCCACTTCCGTGGAATTCTTGTGGATGAGAACAAATGTCATTGACATGGTAACGTTATTATAGTGTAAGAAAATGACGTCACACACTTACATGCTCAACCTTAAAACCCTGGAAACCGACGTCAATATGTGGGTCACTGTAAACGGAAAACCCACCTCAATATGTGGGTCACTGTAAACGGAAAACCCACCTCAGCAACTGGTTAAGCTTCAAAGTCTGGAAGGTCATCTTTCTGTTCATGGTTGGTCTGGGTGGTGTCTTGGTCGGGATGATAACCAGGATGGTCATTTCACTGTTCGCTAGGAAACTGGGTCATTTCGATCCCTGCATATTGTCCTCCTAAGTCAGACTGAAAATGTTCGCGAGACGGTTGATATGAGACACCAAACGTGTGATTGTTCGACAATTGAGACAGGTAGCCAAGAGGAGTATGTAAGTAAGCACCTGGAAAATATTGATATAGTTATAGGTCATCGCGACCATATGTCTAGTATCAATGGTGGGCAAAGCTTATGAACTAAGATTTTTACAAACTATAAAAACGTTCATTCATAATACTATTTTAGAAAATATAAATACGATTCATTGTTTGATAGGAATTCAATCATTAAGTAATACATAATTGAATGAAACCAGATCAGGAATTGTCACAGTCCATAGGATGTTTGTATTCCACATCAGTAGTTCAAATAGGAAACGTATTTTTCGTATGCAGACGTGGGAGAAAAATGTTTGATGTCATAACGCAAAGAAAAGACATAACCTTTAATATATTTTGCTTACCTTGGAATATCAGTGGATACGTCTGTGGCACGGTCAGCACTTGTCCAGTCTGGGTCTGGTTCCTCGACTTCTGTTTGTAGTAACAGCACACGCCAATGATGACGACGATGGCGACGAACAGAGCAAAGCCAAGTACACTGCCAAGGACTATAGCGGTACTGTAACACCAATATATCAGTTTACTTACAAAGGTTAAAGTATTTCTTTTCATAATTAAATTTTAATGCTAAATCTAATGGATTTGTCTCCTTGTTAAGCGTTGTAATGTGTAATGTGTTAGTTAATGTCCATGTTTGTGTTTGTTACTGTTTTAGGAGAGGACTTAGTAAGGCTTTGCCTGCTGTCCAATTCTTTTGTCTCCGTGTTAATAAAATGTCTTGAAATTGAAATTTAAAGAACATATTATACATTTAATTATACCTGATGAAACCAGAAAACTAGTGATCTAACACTAAGCGATCTTTAGTAGAGTACTAACGTTTGATAATTCAGGAACAAAATCATGGCAGGAGACATTACAGGAGCTATACCACATGGGCTAATGTATACCTGCATTGTGTGATCCAGTAAAGGAGGTCCTGTAATTGAGATTCTGTAAAGACTACCCTGTACTGTTTAAATATATAAAGAAATTGCATAAACAAAAACAACACATAGGTTTACCAGGTATAGCTAACAACAGTTAGCGAAACAAGATAAACAACATTTAAATATAGTAAATCTATAAAATGCAATGTTTCCCTTGCAATTGCTGTATTGTTCTTTTCTTGAAAACGATTGCCAATAATAATGGCACCACGATACTTTAAAGCGCTGTAACATGACGTCGTTATTAGACGATTGACCAAGGAAATGATGTAGAGGGCGTTACCCATAGGTTTATTAAAATAAATCTAAACGTGTTTATTCATGAAGTCGTGAGTGAAGACGCCGTGAGTGATTATTGGAGAAATTATTTAAGCTTCCCTTATTTGGACATAGAAAATTTAATTTTCGAGTTTACTGTCTCCAACTCAAGTCTTTCACGGAAGTAAACCACGGAAACGTAATATAATGATTGATTTGAAATATGTTGGTACTTCACAAACTAAAATTCCGTGATGTGATCCTACATTGTTTAGTCCAGAAAGGGAGATGATTCTGTCATGACTTTCATATACCGTATATCGATTTTTTAGTGAGTGCCTTATTTTCGCTATGATCGCGATAACACTCCATCGCAAAAAATAAAATATCGCTAAAACCGATTCCATTATAACAGTATGAAGATACAGTACAAGATAAAACCATTAGGTGTAAAATGGTTGGTAAAATTTATGATCGCCTCAGAAGGCGACCTGATATAACTTTAGTGGCCCTACAACGTCATATTGTCGTGCTACTTTATCATTCGCGATAACATTTGCAGTAATACTTTGGGGTTTGCAATAAATATAACTGTTCGTTTCTGCTTTATTTGTGTTGTATATGATATGTTAAAATGACTAATTATAGCTGTATCAACTGTATCAACGCTTAAGTAAACTACGCTAAATGAAAATCCTGTGATTTTGTACAGAATACGCGAAATTCAGCATACGCTAAAATAACCCGATACACAGTATTATTTAAGCATTCATTACTTGGAGAAAAAAACAAGTAATCTCGTTTGCTTACACGGTACCATTGTCCAGGTCTGGAGTCTCCGTGGTGTCTTCACAGCAATCGGAGCCACAGCATCCCTGATAACAGTAGCCGACGTACTCCGGATATGGGCGACTGCTATGATAGTAATAGCACATCACGCCGGCTTTCGTTTCTGAAACATAAGACATTCAAGATACAAACACTGAATCAATGAACAAGGTTTAAACATGGAGACGTTTCTAGAACTCCTATACGTATACCAAAGTATAACCAAAGTTGTCAGTGAAGTTACCAAACACATTCCCCCATGCCCAATAAGTTTCCTTAGTTTGTATCTCACCTGGCCCAAAGGTTCCATTTGAACTGATGCCATGTTATGATGTCTGTCGGAAGTCATTTGTAGTCCACCATCCGTCTATCGTCCGTCCGGCGTCAACGTTCTACTTCAGAACTATGAGCAAGTTTTGAGAACTTGATGTTTACATGGATATGACAAAGATTTACATGGCGGGTGTCGTCGATGAAGCAGAAGACGCTTACTCTTCCGGAACACCTGGTCTTATTTTCTTGTACTTTTACAAGAGTCTCCATGTTAATCTTTCCTTTGTTCATATTTTGCCCCTGATTAAATCGATTTTGATTATGATTTTGTTAACGCTTCGGTATTCTCTTATTTTATTTTTAACTACTTCTTCTGAATAACCAGCCGACCCAAGGTAGTGATATTTGACATGTAGGTACCTGGACAGAGTGCTTGGACTTTTTCTCAACCAAATTATATTTACTGACGTTAAACGTAACAGCGATCATGCATATGTAAAAGCTTTTATAATCTTCTTATGAATAACGAAAAGGCACGGAGTGCTTGGTCAGTACCTGCCTGACATGAAATAAAATTAATTTCCGCAAATAAATGACCTTGGTCTATTTTCCAGGTCATAGGGGTCCAATCAGTCAAAACAAATTTAACATTTTATTTTTGAGGTTTGCTGAAGCCACCATAGCCACAGTTTAACTCATTTGAGTAGTTGCACGGTACATAATATACACATTGTCGTAGTACACGATTTGAAATTATACAGAACTATTTTAAGTTTACTTTAAAATTCATAAAAAGGTGTTTTACGCACCTGACTCTTCTGCTTCTACATTAGTTTAGAAATTTTGGATTTGGATTCCCACCTTTTGGCCGCTAGCATCACTGAAGAGTCTTGGAAGGACGAAACAGCTGAATGATGCAGTTTAATTCATTTGTTCTGCATACTGTATCTATTACTAAATTTAAAAGGTCCAGCATATGTGTGTGTTACGTCATGTTCTATAATAAGGAGAACGAGAGTAATGATATAGTATCACATATCACATGTGTCAAATATAATATTAGTAACATCCCTGCTTCTATTTTTTTCTCATTTTGAGGATTGATGTTTACTTGGATATGACCAAGACCTGGTCTTATTCTCGAGGGTCTCCATGCAAATCTTTCCATTGTTCATTTTGTACCTCTAGTTTATTCGATTTTGAGTTCGGATTATGGTTTTGTTGACGCTTTGGTATTCTCTGATTGATTTTTTATCAATACCGTTTAACATCCTCTTCCGCAGTACTAGGAGGTCATACGAGAAGAGATGTCACTAATATCATGTTGGCATAGAGTAGAGTACAGTTGTTTTGAGTCTTGAACATTATTAAGGATGTTGTAACACACATATATTGCACCTTTTTTATTCAGTTATATATACAGTATGCCGAAAAAATGAACAAAGGAATCTCAATATATGGAAATATGTTTCTATAATTGTTTTTACAAATATCCAGGCAAGCAATACATGCCCTCTAGGACTCTTGTTATATCAGGAATACAGTCTAACTATGTTTGTTAAGACTAACACAAAGAGAAACCGGGGGTAGTAAACAATTTCCCTAGAAATACCGCCAAAGGGGAAAAGTATAAAATATCTCTACAAAAACAACAAAATGGAGAAAAGTTAACGTGTCTCTAGAACAACAAGTTCTCCTACAAGTACATTTACTTAACGATAACCTCTTTATATTCCAACCTGCCTCTGTCCAAACCGATAACTACACTCCAATAATACAGTACACATATCCCAATACCCATTCCGCCAGACACTATCAACTACACAAAATGGCCTGACCACAGAACATTTATCGTTGTTTTGGATTAAAGGTTGTACTTTTTATTTGCCTGTTATGGGTTCCCAGCATTACATATACTATTTGATTTATACATGATAATATTTCGAATAAAGAAACTAAACAACAACTTAATCGATTTCAAATGTAGAGCAAAACCATTATAACCACAATTAGCTATATATAAATATGTCATCTATTACGCTTTGTGCAAGGAGGTATATGCTTGCAGACACTTTCGGACTTTTGGTCTAAACATAATACCAGATTTTATGATAAAACAATTAGCTTTGAATAATTCCAAATCCTGCAAACTTACCTTGAACCAATAATATGAGAACCAATCCAAGAATTTCATTGACAGCCATCTTGTAATTTGGACGTCATTATACATTTACTGGTGCCACAGTTAAATGCACGGTGTCGAGTCATTGACCGTAACAAGGTTACGTACACATTATACATATTGTTTCTTGTACATACATTTGTACATGTAGTTAGTCATTTACGACAAAGTTTCACTAAAACAAATTATATATACATATGCTTTGTTTTCGGTCAGGAAAGTAACATTAAGGGTAGTTTTCTGAATAACAATAGATCATACAAACGTATACTTGTATAATACGAATTACTTGAAATTCTATATGGGTCGGAAGTCATTCCACCATAGGGAAATAATGGTTTTGTCTGATTAGTAGCAATCCACTCCTTTATCGACACACACAAAAATACATTACATCAAAACAATATTAAAAGTATACTATATAATCGTCTGTATATTCGACAGGTAGTGTTATAGCATTACTGTCAGCAGAGACGAAATTGTACGCGAGGAAGCCTTATTTATATTCATTTATTTATTTTATTTTAAACAGTTTTAAAACGTCTTCACTCTTTATGGCCTTTGTGTTAGCGTACGCGTATACATTAAAGACCATTTATTTCATGTCTAATGGGAATTGAACGCTGGCAGGCTTGGAAAATATCAAATCCGCTTTCAATCGTTCCACCTCTTTCCCTTATTTAAACACACTGAACCAAGCTTATGTTAATATCAACGATTTTTAAAACAAATGCCGTATTGGAAACGGCAAAATAATAATTTCAAAAGCAATTGATGTCAACTTAGTGAATAAATATGGCAGCAGCCGTCAAGTCTTTAAAGAATGTTGGCCATAAAATCATTTAAGTTATATTGAAAGCGCATTCTCATTGAAAAAAATCTGAATTATGAAAACAAGCGTTAAGTGTATTCAACTAAGATCGGTGCGCCTTATTTGGTATATTGCTAGAAAACCGACGTCAATATGCATGGAACTGTAGATGAAAGCTGTTGCCTTGACAAACTAGGGAGCAACTCTTGTAACGAAAATGTACTTGTACAACAGAAAACATATTGGCCATGCAGTATATGTCACATAGCTGCAATATAACTGTTGAACCTGTTCGCTCGTTTTCATTATAATGTGACCGGGTGGGGTGTTCTGCTGGGGGCACCGTGTCCTAGCGCCACATCGGGGTCTCTAAACTGTGAACACAGGGACCTCTATTCTGAAGTGAGAGAAAGTAGGTCAGGTAAGAAAAGTTGTCCGTTGCGCTTCAAATAAGACCTTCATTTATTTTTAATATAGCGCACGGACTGCAGCGATATTTCAGCGATCTTTAACGTCCATAAACGTGGCTGAACACTGCATGGTTATTCCAAACACCTCGACACAGTTTGGCCAGCCGGAGCAAAGATTCACATTTCACGTTTGAAAATCGCTCTTCTTCCATCACAATGCAACTGGTAATCTTTTGTTGTGCAAGTCGACTTTTGTACATGGAAAACAGCAAAGTATTTGTCGGGTTTTTTTGTGTCTGCTGAATTTCAGAGTTAGTAATTTTCATGTGGACATGGAGTCTCTAAACAATCGTATCATATGTATATATAGAGAGAGTATTTGACATTGTACCACACTTGGAAGCGGAAAATGTATTGAAACTTATGATCAAAAGTTATGTCATATATACTTTAAATTTAGACGTAATGTAACTACCTTGTTTTGGAAATAAATGGAATGTGAACGTATTGTATGTGGTATAAAATAAAGCTGTGTCCAATATTCCATTGAAGTACATATCTATGCTGGTTAACCACATGTTTCATGTAAACGTTTAAGTTATGAACTGTTATGTGTAATTCCTCTGAAAATATTGACATGCCATAGTTTTAATGTTATTTTCGTCACTTCTGGAATATTTAAGTTAAACATTCATTCCTTGTTGTCCTACAAGGTTTATATGACTTGATACAGTAATATTGATATAAGCATGTTTAACATAGGTAAATATACATGGGACAAGGTTAAATGCTCTCTATATATACATATAATACGATTTGAAAGCTTATGTAACAAAATTAACGGTATAGAATTAGTCTATTTGGCAATATAAGGAAGGAGAAGCTGAAATTTTAAATTGTTTGGAGACACCATGGTTCACAGTTTAGAGACCCCGATGTGGCGCTAGGACACGGTGTAGACATCATATTTTATTGTGGTAACACTTTAAATCGACAAAAGATCCGGACTATTGCAAGAAGGCTTACACGAATATACCGCGCCTCCCAAATACACACGCTCTCAACACAACACACACATCACATACACCGAGAGACGTCCTTATATGACCATAGCTGTTAATAGGATGTACACAAAATCAAACAACCAACCAACCAAAAAATGAACGAAGTTCGTGTTTGTGACCATGAAATAGTTACGGTATCATAAAGGAAAAGATAAATTATTTCCATAAAGTCGGTAAAATAAGTTTTGCAGAGAGGTTATAATTCTGGTCAAACTGAATAATATGGTAATGCTGTAATTAGATATCAAAGTTTGGTAGCGAGCTAAGATGTAAAGTTTTTTATTTTGATTTTACGCATAAAATAACCATTTCTTGAATAAAAACGAAAAGTTTAATCTCGACGTAACCTGATTGGAAAACTAAGACACAATTGCTATTCACAATGTTCATCGATGCATACCCCATCTCTGCGATTAAGTGATAAAGTGATATTAGTTTTAGAATGTACCGAGGTAATTTTTCACTTTTTTCTTAGAGAAGCATTAAAATATTATTTGCTCAACATTTTATGTGTGTTTTCTGGGAAAGGGATCACTTCATTGATTATAGAAGCAATATATTTTCCTGGATAACAATATTAGCCAATCTTGCCTGGGACAGATGGACGCGTTGTTATTGGGAATCCCTCCCGAATACGTATATGCTCAGTTTACTCCAACATCTAAACATCCTGCGCACAGCCATAATCCGGCCACCGTGCATATCATTCCGTTGTTCATATTTTGGCCCTACTCTAATGCACCTTGAGTTAGGATTGTGGTTGTATTGACAGATGTCAACTGCTCATCGAGAAATATTCTGTTTCTTTTTGTGATTTGAGTATGCTCATAAGTGTGTTTACTTGTTTGACAATGTTTGACATTGTGGTTGACAATGATTACTCTGTTATCATTTTGAGAACTTGATGTTTACTTTGATGTTACCAAGATTTACCTTGTGTGTATCGTCGATGAAGCAGAAGACGCTTCCTCTTCCGGAACACCTGGTCTTATGATCTTGTACTTTTACAAGGGTCTGTAAATCTTTCCTTGTTCATATTTTGCCTCAAGTTTAATCAATTTTGAGTTCGGATTATGGTTTTGTTGACATTTTGGTATTCACTGATTTTTTGGAGTTTTTTTCATGCATATTTTGTAATGTTTGATAATATCAAAAGGTTACTTTGTTTCAGTGTTCAAAATTGGTCACTGCAATATCCATATAACATACAAAAAAAATGAGAAATTCAAGTTATCATAACATATTTATTGTATACATATTTATAGAAAACCATACATAAAAAAGATCATTTGTAAATAAAACAAGAAAAAATAATTTCAACTTTATATTAACCATATATCTTGAGTATTAGTAACAAGACATTCCTTGTTAAATGAGTAGGAAATTGCATAACCATGAAAGCTGTCCATGAGTGACACGAAACACGGACAACCAACGACGCCATGAGGAAACATGGAGTAACCCAAATACAATGTAGGTAGAAATAGTTTTATGTCAGGGACGGATTCTCTACCCGAATTAACTTCCAGATAACTCGCTTAAATCAGTACCATGTTAAATATTGAAACCAGCATTTCGACCCTAGTCTCGTAAAAGCACATTATCGACACTATGAAGTGAACCACTTACATTATTTAGATGTCTGTGTAGTCCTTTTCACAAACATGTCATTTAAGTTGTTAACATATCTGTAGTTACTCAAACTTCGCAAGTTTCTCAAATAAATCATTTTACCTCTTTGTGGTCCTGTTTCACAAATATGTAATTTAAATAATTAACATGTCTGTGAAGTCCTGTTTCACAGACGTATTTGAAACTTTATTTTAAGATTTTGTTTGTCATGTGGTTCAATTCATAATCGGCAATTTGCATCTGCAGTATGTGTTGATAACGTAGCTTCGTTGCTTGTGTCGGGTAACGATTCATAGGCTGGTGGGTCGGATTGCCGTCCATTGCCGAGTTGAGTCTTTTCTAGTTCGGGATGATGACCAGAAGGGTCATTTCTCTGTCCGTTAGGGGACACGGTCATTTCGATCCCTGTATTTTGTCCTCCTACGTCAGACTGAAAGTGTGCGAGTGACGGATGAAAGGGGGCACCAAGCGTGTGGTTGTTCGACAATTGAGACAGTTGACCAAGAGGGATATTGGAGCAAGTACCTGCAAAATATTGATACAATTATAAGTAAAGTAAACAATGGATTAAGTTTCTAAGCAAAGAACATATATCAACACTTTGTATAGGATATGGAAACGTTTATGCATAGATTTATAAATGTGTAGATTTATTTCGGAAAATCTTTATCACATTCATTGTTCAATTAGTAAACAACCTGTAAAGTTGTACAGAATCATTAGCCCTCGTTCAAGCTACTACTCTGTACTGTTATGTTCCTACCTAGTTAGCCATGCAATACTGATAGATTTAATTATATATACCATGTAAGAATGAATATTCTACAGGGACAGAACCGAGGCTCTCCCGTCGTTGTAACACCAATTTCTGCACACAATTGAAGAATATCCGTATCCAACTTTCTTATACAATGATTATGTAGCATTTTCATCTACCGTCTAAACTGATTGTTTTTGGTTGTAAAATACGATATACAATTCATATTACGAAATAACAAAATTCTAAGATAGCGTAAATACAAACTAGGGCCGGACATATGTTCCTACAATGTATTATGAGTATGTGTTAGTTAAAGATTGCAGCTCGGTAGATGTATGGTACACCTTTATTTATGCAATGTTTTCATGTCTTGAAATTTTGTCAAAGAATTATCGAAGTTAGTCAATCGCCATTTTGACAGAATTTTGTTCATGACGTAACAAGCAAATGGTATCTATTGTGACGTCAAAATATAAAAGGTCACTGAGTAAATCGTTGTGTGATGCATGTATTCTATAAAAGCACAATATATTTCAAAGGGATAATGTGTACCTTACATACGTTATAACGCAATGCCAATGCTATGACGTTAATATATTTAGATGAATTTTATTTTGCAGATACAAATTTTGTTTTATTTCGATTGTATTAATCATAATTTAAAACGGTCGATTCAGTATCAAATGTGATGTGCTATTTCCAGTTGTAAAAACTAATTACAAATCTGACAGATATAAGAAAATCCAGCAACAACGATGTGTCTACACATTTCAATGAAATTAATTTGTAAGCACTTAAAAAACATTGAGGTAGAATTTACATGATCCAAAATAAAGGACGTGAAAGAAGTGGCTACTACATGATGAGACCAAACCTTGAAACATCAGTGGATACGTCTGTGGGGCAATCAGCACTTGTCCAGTCTGGGTCTGGTTCCTCAACTTCTGTCTGTAGTAACAGCACACGCCAATGATGACGACGATGGCGACGAACAGTGCAAAGCCTAGTACACAGCCAAGGACTATAGCGGTCCTGTAACACAAATATAACTACACTTCACAAGGGCGTCATATGAAATTTGACATCAATATAGTTCTTCAGTAATTAGGAAGTTCATGTCATAGTATTATATCAAGTTAATACATACAGAGTTTGTAGTATTTGACCATGGCCACAACGTAACACTTGGGATTCCGTCAATCCTATTTCTGGAAAACTACAACTATACCACCAAAAACAAGATGGCTTCGCAAAGCATGTTACTTGACGTCTACTGTTTATCTACTGTAGAAGCCAATATTTCCACGTGTGGATTTTTTCGCGCTGTCAGTCATGCTTTTTTGCACAGTGTACCCATAATACTATTATACACCTAAGAGTTTGAGTGGTTACGTAATGCCAGCGAAATGAACAAAAATTTCCACACCGCGAAAAATTCCACTTTTACAGTATTTAGTCGGGAGTTAGGTGATAGTGGTTGATACTCTACTCACACGTTAACATCGTCCAGCTCCGGAGTCTCTGTGGTGTTTTCACAGCACTGGGAACCACAACACCCCTGGTAACAGTAGCCTGTGTATTCCTGATTTCCATACCTGCTGTCGAAGTGATAGCAAATCGAATAGGCTTTTGTGTCTGAAAGAGAACATCTAAGATATTAACGTTAAATCAAAGTAGAATGTATTTTTTCTAGAATCACTTTACCAAATTATAACGAAAGCAATCCTTTAAGTGGTGTAAGACATTCTAATTCCAAGTAAATTAGACATCGACTGTAAGCATGATGTTTGGTTTCATAAATTAGCTTAATTTCTGTTATAACACTACTGCAGTGTGTAACATGTTTGGAAAGACCGTCTAAGGAAGAAAGTAAAACGTGCCTCCACAAAGACCGTCTAAGGAAGAAAGTAAAACGTGTATCTACAAAGACCGTCAAAGGAAGAAAGTAAAACGTGTCTCTACAAAGACCGTCTAAGGAAGAAAGTAAAACGTGTATCTACAAAGACCGTCAAAGGAAGAAAGTAAAACATGTCTCTACAAAGACCGTCAAAGAAAGAAAGTAAAACGTGTCTCTACAAAGACCGTCTAAGGAAGAAAGTAAAACGTGTCTCTACAAAGACGGTCTAAGGGAGAAAGTAAAACGTGTCTCTACAAAGACGGTCTGAGGGAGAAGATAAAACGTGTCTCTACAAAGACGGTCTAAGGGAGAAAGTAAAACGTGTCTCTACAAAGACGGTCTAAGGGAGAAAGTAAAACGTGTCTCTACAAAGACCGTCTAAGGAAGAAAGTAAAACGTGTCTCCACAAAGACGGTCTAAGGGAGAAAGTAAAACGTGTCTCTACAAAGACGGTCTAAGGAACAAAGTGTAACGTGTCTCCAAAAAGACGGTCTAAGGGAGAAAGTAAAACATGTCTCTACAAAGACGGTCTAAGGGAGAAAGTAAAACGTGTCTCTACAAAGACGGTCTAAGGAAGAAAGTAAAACGTGTCTCTACAAAGACGGTCTAAGGAACAAAGTGTAACGTGTCTCCACAAAGACGGTCTAAGGGAGAAAGTAAAACGTGTCTCTACAAAGACGGTCTAAGGGAGAAAGTAAAACATGTCTCTACAAAGACCGCCACAGGGAGAAAGTAAAACGTGTCTCTACAAAGACCGCCACAGGGAGAAAGTAAAACGTGTCTCTACAAAGACGGTCTAAGGGAGAAAGTAAAACATGTCTCTACAAAGACGGTCTGAGGGAGAAAGTAAAACGTGTCTCCACAAAGACGGTCTAAGGAAGAAAGTAAAACATGTCTCTACAAAGACGGTCTAAGGAACAAAGTGTAACGTGTCTCCACAAAGACGGTCTGAGGGAGAAGATAAAACATGTCTCTACAAAGACGGTCTAAGGGAGAAAGTAAAACGTGTCTCTACAAAGACCGTCTAAGGGAGAAGATAAAACGTGTCTCTACAAAGACGGTCTAAGGAACAAAGTGTAACGTGTCTCCACAAAGACGGTCTAAGGGAGAAAGTAAAACGTGTCTCTACAAAAACGGTCAAAGGGAGAAAGTAAAACGTGTCTCTACAAAAACGGTCTAAGGGAGAAAGTAAAACGTGTCTCTACAAAAACGGTCTAAGGGAGAAAGTAAAACGTGTCTCTACAAAGACGGTCTGAGGGAGAAAGTAAAACGTGTCTCTACAAAGACCGTCTAAGGGAGAAGATAAAACGTGTCTCTACAAAGACGGTCTAAGGAACAAAGTGTAACGTGTCTCCACAAAGACGGTCTAAGGGAGAAAGTAAAACGTGTCTCTACAAAGACGGTCTAAGGGAGAAAGTAAAACGTGTCTCTACAAAAACGGTCTAAGGGAGAAAGTAAAACGTGTCTCTACAAAGACGGTCTAAGGGAGAAAGTAAAACATGTCTCTTCAAAGACGGTCTGAGGGAGAAAGTAAAACGTGTCTCCACAAAGACGGTCTAAGGGAGAAAGTAAAACATGTCTCTACAAAGACGGTCTAAGGGAGAAAGTAAAACATGTCTCTACAAAGACGGTCTAAGGGAGAAAGTAAAACGTGTCTCTACAAAGACGGTCTAAGGGAGAAAGTAAAACGTGTCTCCACAAAGACGGTCTAAGGGAGAAAGTAAAACGTGTCTCTACAAAGACGGTCTAAGGGAGAAAGTAAAACATGTCTCTACAAAGACGGTCTGAGGGAGAAAGTAAAACGTGTCTCCACAAAGACGGTCTAAGGGAGAAAGTAAAACGTGTCTCTACAAAGACGGTCTAAGGGAGAAAGTAAAACGTGTCTCTACAAAGACGGTCTAAGGGAGAAAGTAAAACGTGTCTCTACAAAGACGGTCTAAGGGAGAAAGTAAAACGTGTCTCTACAAAGACGGTCTGAGGGAGAAAGTAAAACGTGTCTCTACAAAGACGGTCTGAGGGAGAAAGTAAAACGTGTCTCCACAAAGACGGTCTAAGGGAGAAAGTAAAACGTGTCTCTGCAAAGACGGTCTGAGGGAGAAAGTAAAACGTGTCTCCACAAAGACGGTCTAAGGGAAAAAGTAAAACGTGTCTCTACAAAGACGATCTAAGGAAGAAAGTAAAACGTGTCTCTACAAAGACGGTCTAAGGAACAAAGTAAAACATGTGTAACGCTTCCCGTACCCAGTATTTTGTGTCGTGACTGAGTTCGGGTAGGGAATTGTTATCATAAAATAAAGGTTCGTTCCCAGCCTAGCACTGTGACCAAAAGAAGACCAGAAGCAGAAATACAAGTTAATAATTTTATTATGTAAACGATATCAATAAAGATCACAATACATTAGTGTCCAGCTCACAATCCATATGGATCCACTACAGAGAATGGCTCACATTTACTTATCTACTTTATATGCTTTACCTATAACTGGGTAATCAGTTTACTCATGCTCGGGTATAATAACTAGATTACCCGTCCTCGGGTAAAATGTACCCGAAGTTAAGAATAGTCAAATATGTACCCGAAATTAATTATTGGGATATTAATTTATAATATAGTTTGACAGAAGAATTACTCAATATAATAATCCAAAATAGATTAGACTACTTTACAACTTTTACCCGACATAGGGTAGGTTTTACCCATCCTTGGGTAAAATCCAACAATGTCAATAAATCCTGGGTAATATTTGTTCAGTAACTTTGAAATATCCAGGTTTGGGTAAATGGATCATTATTTGGATTTATAGTCCAAAAAGGCTTACCAGTTCAATATCCATCCCGAACAGTGGTCAGAGCCTATCGGTGTGTGATATTTTAATGGAATGACATTGAAATCGACAACGTTCTCGCCTTTTATACTATTTGGAATAGTTCCACGCGACTTTCCCTGCCGAATTCCGAATTCCGGCCAATGAGATGTCCGTATCCAATGCCGGGTTTATATTCGGGTATTAGTTTCGACCCTCCGGCATTAAAGAGTTCCGATGTTGGCGAAGATGGTGGCATGGTCGTCTGTCGATATCTCCGGCTTAATAACCGTTCTACAATGAAATACAAATGCATACGACAACTAAATATGAAGAAACAAGTCTCCGGTAACTATTTATATCATGCGTTTCCTTCTTAAGCGTCTTCCCGTGCTGCTAAATCATCCCGAGTCGTGTCATGTCTGTTTTGATTCCGGACATGCGACTCGTAAATATGGCCGTCTGTTTCTTCGTAGGATTTTCCTTGAATCTTATCTGATTCTCTACAGCTTATACTATTCAATGACATATTATTTCTGAATTATACATATATCCTGTAAATTCGAATATCCAGGGATCGTTACACATGTCTCCACAAAGACGGTTCAAGGGAGAAAGTAAAACGTGTCTCTACAAAAACGGTCAAAGGGAGAAAGTAAAACGTGTCTCTACAAAAACGGTCAAAGGGAGAAAGTAAAACGTGTCTCTACAAAAACGGTCAAAGGGAGAAAGTAAAACGTGTCTCTACAAAAACGGTCTAAGGGAGAAAGTAAAACGTGTCTCTACAAAAACGGTCTGAGGGAGAAAGTAAAACGTGTCTCTACAAAAACGGTCTAAGGGAGAAAGTAAAACGTGTCTCCAGTTCATCCTCCAGTGATAAACACGATGTATCGATTTCCCGGCCGTGAACTTTCCCTTATTTACAGTTACATCTCTGTTATCCAACCTATGATGTTGACATGTCTGATGTTTTATCTTGACAATGTATGAAAACATAAACAAGTCAGCTACGAGTGGGACACAGATTGTTTCCAGCACATGCAACGTACCGCTAACGAGTATGTTTATATACCTCTGCCTAATGCAATAGTGACACACCATTTATAAAGTACACATATTCTCCGATAATCCTTCCGTCAGACATTATCAACTATTAATAGTACACCGGTATTCACCGGGCCCGATCAGGTATAGTTGTTTTTGATTTAAGGTAACATTTACATTGTCTGGCTGTTGTGGTTATTGTAGTGTATGACAACTTTCAAGTATTTTGTATATCTATGCAACCAATAAGTCCTATACTACTGAATTTATATGCATGGTACATATATCAAAATACATGATAAGGTGTCAAATAAACAAACTAAACAATCACTAGATAGTTCTCAAATGTAGGTCACAGCCATTAGCTACAACTTCACAAAACACGAAGTGTGGCGGGAGTTATAGGCTTATTGGCACCTTCAGGTTTGTGGTCTAAGCATTATACCAGAATAAATAATTCATCAACTGCCATTTCTCTCAAAATCGTACAAACTTACCTTTAACCAATAATATAAGAACGAAACCAAGAATTTCAGTGAAAGCCATCTTGTAATATGGACGTCAGTATACCTTTACTGGTGCCACAACTAAATACTCGTTGTCGAACCATTGACCATAACAATATCGGTAACACATCACAGCGCGCTTTGTTCAGTTATTTAAATGGTACCCATTATTCCTTCCACATACATATAATAAGTAATTTGAAACGCTTTGGCAAGAATGGCGACGCTAGTATTAGCTGTATTTTTACAGGAAGTGTCTAGCATGATACTGCGACCGAATATCAAATTTGAAGACGATCGTTAATTTTCTTCAACTCTAATTTTACGTACTTTTGACTCTTAAACAATCGCATCTGTACAATTCAATGAAACTCAGTAATTCCTTTTTCTGAAAGCAAACGCCAGTATGTTAGTATTCATTATTATATATGTGGTAGTTTAGTGCATATACATATACGTCATAATTGCTAAGTTGTTTTTGTTGATCATTGATTTTACTGTGTTTCGCTTTAACGTTCGACTCTTATATTAAGGAGTGAATCTTTCTTTGGTTGATCCCATTGGTGATGAATTGAGTTGGTCTTGAACAAAAATCAGAGTATACAAAAAAAAAAGAACACCGAAGCGTCAACAAACCAATAATCCAAAATCAAAATCGATTAAACTAGGGGCAAAATATGAACAAAGGAAAGATTTACATGAAGACAAAGATTTACATGGAGACCATTGTAAAAGTAAACGAGAATAAGACCAGGTGTTCCATAAGAGTAAGCGTCATCTGCTTGATCGACGACACCTACCATGTAAATATTGGTCACATCCAAAAATAAACATCCAGTCTTCAAAGCGAGAATCGGAGTATCATTCTCAATCACAACAGGTAAGCAAACTAATGAGCAAAAACGTCCATCTTCATATCACAAAAAAAAATATATATTTCTCAATGAGAGAAAGATGGCGACCATAACACTTGTTCATAGCTCTGACTAACCTGCATCTCTCAAAACTCCGTGTAGTAAATTTGTCAACTGTCGACATCAATATTTAACGAATTAGCTGCATCATGTAAACATCAAAGGTCGGAGAGGAGAAGCAGGGATGTTACTGTCAAGAAATGTAATATTCGCGGTCGGAAAATTGAAATCGTCTCCAACATATGGTGTTTACATGGTGCATTTGATTCGTTATTCTAGGTCTTGCTCTAAATATCGAGAATTATGTGATCGATGTCGGCTGCAGACAAAAAAACTTACAACACAAGAATTCGAGAGATGCAGGTCAGAACTATGAACAAGTTTTAAAGTCGCCATTTTTGTGTCATTGAGAAATATTTTCTTCGAGTAATATGAAGATGGACGCTTTTGAGTATGCTTATTAGTGTGCTTACTTGTTATGATTGACCGTGATGACCCGGTTCTCATTTTGAGGACTCGATGTTCACTTGGATGTGGCCAATATATATATGACGGGTGTCGTCGATGAAGCATAAGACGCTTACTCTTCCGGAGCACCTGGTCTTATCCTCTTGTGCTTTTGTAGGGGTCTCCATGTAAATCTTTCCCTTTTGTTCATAATTTGCCCCTACTTTAATCGATTTTGATTTCAGATTATTGTTTTGTTGACCCTTTGGTATTTGGTAACTATTTCTACTTGAAATACACCTATTGTTCTTTGTCTTTGTGAAATGAGAAATATGTTGGATTTCCGTCCCAAACACGTGGGTGCTTGGTTTCATCCCACACCAAAACACCTTGTATGCTGCCATTCGGGCAGAACGCTTGTAATAATGTTTACATTACAACAGTTATGAAACTTTTTTTTTCAATTGGCATAAACTCTTTTTTTTATCCCAGAGGAAGTGGTCAAGTGACTCATTCTAAACATGAGAACAGTAAGTGTATGACCTCTTGTGCACTGACTCCCAGCGAACTCTGAAATAGTAAGATAAAAGAAATAATCTAAACACAATTTTCATCTAAAGGCCCAATATACTCAACTTAAGCAAATTTTTCGTGATTCTGACAAAATCTGAAAAAAAAATCCAGTTGATAACTATGCAAAAATAAGCCTAAAAAGAAGTAAACCTGAGCGGTAACTAACAAGAAACTCTTGACAGAAAAATCCAAAGAATTGAAAATAATTCAGGTGTGGCCCACTTCAACAGCAAGCCGAAGTTAGAAGACAGTTCAAAATGGACGCATGTTTACAAATACCGAGTTTTTACTGCTGCTGTACCGGTGACCGCGTAAGAATTCATCTTGGATATTGCTGATATCAGTTAATCTTAACTAAATCTATAAATATAATAAGCTATTAGACTTGATTTTTGCTTCAAGTTTTGCCGAAAGTAACGTATTCTGGACCTTTAAATAACACGAATTTAGCTGCCCATTTCGATCGTTTATGCCCTTCTTAACTTGAAATAAAGGACATAACAGACTCTTCATGGGCTGCTTATCTCGGTCTTTACTTTAACGATGACCAACCGTGACGATTTTGATTTTCCTATCTTGAACATTCCCTTTCATGATGACAACACCACTGCTTGTCAGATCTGTAGAGATTACATGTCGTAGTTCATTATTCCATTGCTTGATATAAGTATCGAGATTTTCGTGATCGATGTCAACGGCTGTACAACGAACTTACGGCACAGGGATTTGAGAAATGCAGGTTGATGAAGACTATGGGCAAGTTTTATGTTCGCAAGCTTGGTCTCATTGAGGAGTATTCTATATATCGTTGTATGATATTAAGATCTGAATATGCTCATTAGTATGCCTTCTTAGTATAATTGAGGATGATACCTCAGTCCTCACTTCGAGGTGTACCATTACTGTAAACCAACTTATTTTCGTATGATACTAATTTTCGCGTCTTTCGCGGTTGATCAAAATTCGCGAAAACAAATCGTCGCAAAATAGTTTCAGTCAGGGGTATGCCAACTGTAAGAGTACTGTACTGTACATATAGGATTTATGACCGAATTTATCGCGAAATTAAAACGCCGCGAAATAGTCGTTTCATATAAAAACGCGAAATTAAGTCGCCGCGAAAATAAGTTGGTTTACATTAACTTGGATGGGACATATATTGATATGGCAGGTGTCATCGATGAAGCAAAATTCACGCAGATTATTGAAAAGCCTTGTACGTTTCAATGTTATCCGTGTAAATATCTTAATTGTCCATATTTTGTCCATTGTGTAATCGATTTTTATTTCGGATTTTGATTTTGTTGACGCTTTGGTATTCTCTGATTTTTTTTTATAGCGGTAGAATCAAGCCATTATGATATGAACATCCTATAAGACACATTTATTCGCTCCCATTTTTACATTTTCAAATTAATCTATATGGTAAATATTATAATCACCTACTTAGAAATACCTAATAATATATATATAATTATGTAAGACAAAACGAGTTTGAAACTGAAGACATTTCAATATTTTGTAATTTGCTGATAAGTATGGGTTAAAGGGAGACAACCCTGATATCCAGCTTGGTGTTTGGTGTAGCGGACGGCGTAATAACAGCTACTAGAATTACCTATACTCTGCGGTTTACTAGATCGTCTACGTGTTGGTAGGTAAATACGGAACGTAACATTTTAGGATTCCGTTCAGCCCGAGTAAACTTAAATTTCTGCTTTTATAGCTCTTTAATATAATGCATATACCACTTCAATACTACCTTCAAAATAAACAATAGTGACATTTTTTTAATGTTGAATATGACACGAAACAAACAAAATAAACAATATTGCTCTGGCAGGTGTTGACTTGTCATAAACTATAGACTCTCAATGTGTACAAAAGGTACATGGTTATGTTAGCATGACGCTTTTATTCTGGATATAAATTGTAATCGTTTGAAAGAAACTGTTATAGAGAGAACAGTAGAATACGCGAAACATAATAAGACTGACAAATTAAGCTTGGCCTGAGCTTTCTATAAACAGTCGCTATACTGTTAAATAAGTAAACAACAGTTTCTATAAATAAAAGCAATTATGATGTTAATTGATTTTGCCCAATTTCGTTTGTGTATTCAATAGAGCTGGGGATGTTGACAAAACAAAGTGTGTCAATGTGTCTCTGTAAATGTACCTGGTACATACACACTTGTTTACAGAGACGGTTTTGGCCTGGAACTGTTTGAACTTGTGTGATTGCATTCTGTATTGATATCGTATTGATGCCAGCAGCGAGATGTCATCCGTGTAGAAAACGACTGATCGCGAGTCCAGGAAGCCGTCCACAGGTAAGGTGTAAAGGTTCGGGATGAAATGTTTACGGTTTGTTTTTGTTGTACACTATCAAACTTCATTGATGTGTTTGTTGTTCGTGTAATGTGCACGATAAGCTCATTTAGATGGCAATCTCTCCCAGGGTTTCTCCCAATATCCTTCATCCATGTACAGATAGAACCGCTCAAAACCCTGGGAGAGACCGCCGAGATGGTAGGAGATGGTAGGGTTGTCGCTAGGCTAATCTCCGTCTATATAATTATTGTTAACGGATCGGCTCGGCCCTGCCACTGACATCTATAATTCATAAAAGGTCTGCCATTTACTCTCAGCATGTTCAAAGCCAGCCCATTTGAATACAACATTAAAACGGATCAATCAATGTAAGGCCGAGTCTATGATAATACCACACTTCCCGGTACCATATCTGGCAGACTTGGCTGATGTTGTCATTCTACTGATGCCGCGGCACAATGTTAAACTGCACCCAGATTTCCCGTCATACTTGTGGACATAGGATTCAGGAAGATATGCCATAATTTCATTATTCACAGGATAATAAAACGTGTTATGACAAAATCACCGTAGCCAATATGAATACCAGTTAGCGAAACCATGCTGCGTTAGGCTTCAGAACGTAATGACGCATTCGAACGAATGAAGTTTAAATTAAAATGTTCATATTGGTTAAAAAAAAGAACAAAAGATAAATGTCCTGGGGTTCAATAAGATAATAATTAGAAAATATACACACACACACACGCAGGCCTTGTAGACTTATTTTTATGAACGTGACGTCAAGCTTGCCGTGCCGAGATGATCGGGCACCCCCTTATTGACATTGACAACCGTCGTACGATATAAAAACACACAATGGCGGGAATGTAGCAATGACGCAGGATAAATATAGATCACCTGTCAATACCAAGTTTAACCTGCCATTCTTAATCATGTTTATGAGGTGGACACGTGAAACCTTTTGATAAATGTAATAACCGGAACCTAACACGCCAATTATATCCTGAGCATATATATAAAGAAAAAGAGAAATGGGAGAATGTTAATTATGAGATAGGGGTATAGTGCTATAGAGTTTCTCTAAGGTTATTTGAGCCGTAAACAGATGATATCGATAGTGACCTCAGTTTCTCCAATGTTATTTGAGCCGTGAACAGATTATCGATAGTGAACTCAGTTTCGCCGTGGTTATTTGAGCCGTGAACAGATTATCGAAAGTGAACTCAGTTTCGCCGAGGTTATTTGAGCCGTGAACAGATTATCGATAGTGAACTCAGTTTCGTCGAGGTTATTTGAGCCGTGAACAGATTGTCGATAGTGAACTCAGTTTCGCCGAGGTTATTTGAGCCGTGAACAGATTGTCGATAGTGAACTCAGTTTCGCCGAGGTTATTTGAGCCGTGAACAGATAATCGAAAGCGAACTCAGTTTCTCTAATGTTATTTGAGCCGTGAACAGATTATCGATAGTGAACTCAGTGTCGCCGAGGTTATTTGAGCAGTGAACAGATTATCGATAGGGAACTCAGTTTCACCGAGGTTATTTGAGCCGTGAACAGATTATCGATAGTAAACTCAGTTTCGTCGAGGTTATTTGAGCCGTGAACAGATTATCGATAGTGAACTCAGTTTCGTCGAGGTTATTTGAGCCGTGAACAGATTGTCGATAGTGAACTCAGTTTCGCCGAGGTTATTTGAGCCGTGAACAGATTGTCGATAGTGAACTCAGTTTCGCCGAGGTTATTTGAGCCGTGAACAGATAATCGAAAGCGAACTCAGTTTCTCTAATGTTATTTGAGCCGTGAACAGATTATCGATAGTGAACTCAGTGTCGCCGAGGTTATTTGAGCAGTGAACAGATTATCGATAGGGAACTCAGTTTCACCGAGGTTATTTGAGCCGTGAACAGATTATCGATAGTAAACTCAGTTTCGTCGAGGTTATTTGAGCCGTGAACAGATTATCGATAGTGAACTCAGTTTCGTCGAGGTTATTTGAGCCGTGAACAGATTATCGATAGTGAACTCAGTTTCACCGAGGTTATTTGAGCCGTGAACAGATTATCGATAGTGAACTCAGTTTCGCCGAGGTTATTTGAGCCGTGAACAGATTATTGAAAGTGAACTCAGTTTCTCCAATGTTATTTGAGCCGTGAACAGATTATCGATAGTGAACTCAGTGTCGCCGATGTTATTTGAGCAGTGAACAGATTATCGATAGAGAACTCAGTTTCACCGAGGTTATTTGAGCCGTGAACAGATTATCGATAGTGAACTCAGTTTCGTCGAGGTTATTTGAGCAGTGAACAGATTATCGATAGTGAACTCAGTTTCGTCGAGGTTATTTGAGCCGTGAACAGATTATCGATAGTGAACTCAGTTTCACCGAGGTTATTTCAGCCGTGAACAGATTATCGATAGTGAACTCAGTTTCGCCGAGGTTATTTCAGCCGTGAACAGATTATCGATAGTGAACTCAGTTTCGCCGAGGTTATTTGAGCCGTGAACAGATGATCGATTGTGAACTCAGTTTCTCCAATGTTATTTGAGCCGTGAACAGATGATTGATAGTGAACTCAGTTTCTCCAATGCTATTTGAGCCGTGAACAGAATATCGAAAGTGAACTCAGTTTCTCCAATGTTATTTGAGCCGTGAACAGATGATCGATAGTGAACTCCTATACAGTCAATGCGAGTCGTGTGTTGTTGTCCTCGGGGTATAACAGGCACTGTATACTTAATTATTAAAGTGAGGCCCAAGGCTTATACTAAGTATTTATGTAAAACATCGATGATATAGGATAAAAGTGAAATATAATAGAGAATTGATTGCTTGGATGAAATTAACATACTCTTTACAAGACTATAGATATGAAATGGCAGAAGGACATTATGTAGGAGATTGCTTCACCTTGCTGTAGAAAAGTAAGGTCAATACATGAATATATGATATATATACGGTGTCAATAATCAGTGTACTGTTTATCACCAGTTCCTATAGCAATACACAACATGCATTCAGCTTGTTATCTAGACATTACAAAAGCCTCACTGTACAGTTATCTGTGTATATTTACATTCTGATTGTTTCTTCTCTATATGAACATACCAACTGAAAACAACAAACACTAGACTATGAATACATCATGAATACAGTATGAATACATCCATTCACGTGAATACTTATGACGTAATATATTAGTCTTGTTCAATGGGAGTCTTACGGCTCCGCTTCGGATAACATGGAGAATGCCCCCGCGTCAAACGTTCAAATGACTACGGTAGACTATTGGCGCCAATTTTACCCAAATTATGGCTGTTCCGCCTTTTTCGTTTAAAGGACGGCGCAATAACAAACGCAGTTGATTAACCAGTTGTTCAATAAATAAGGAAATAGATTAGACAATTGTTCAGTAGTAAAAATGTAAATATATGAATTGAACGGCATTGTTTTAATTTCCATGCCGGTATGAATGCAAAGCGGTTGCACCCATATTGACCATGAAGCCCTAGCGGGCTTCATGCAATATGGATGTAACCGCTTTGCATTCATACAGGCATGAAAATTAAAACAACGCCGTTCAATCCCTATATGTGTCAAACTAGATTTAATATTTCGAGAACTACCAGAAACATAAAATATTTTGAAATATTATAACAACATAAAATTAATCAATAGCTGCATACGTTTTAGTTGAAAAAATTATTAACAACAATTGATAAAAATGTTGAAAAAGGGTAATCCCCAACTGTCAACAAAATCGTGATTAGGAATCGAAATCGGTTTTACTAGGAACATATGAACAAATGAAGGACTTACACGGCGGACATGGTGACACATAACCATGGCGCGGTCGCGTCCTATTTACAATTTGCCACGGTCAAATCAGGACGGCCTCCCGGTGTATGCAATGTTTTTGGGAGGTTCCGGTAGTCCGGATCGTTTGCCGATTTAAAGTGTTACCACACTGAAGTATACTGCCGAAGGCCCAAAGCAGAACACCCCACCGGTCACATAATATTGACAACGTGGGGACCATCGTTGCACTCCAATAATGCTAAACGTTGAGCAGGGAGAAGTAACTACCATTGTAAGAGACTCTGGTATGTCTCTGGTATGTCTCGGCCAGTGAACAGAACCCATAGTCGAACGCTCAACTAAAGGCCAAAGGTGAGTCAAGGAGGACACCGGAAAGAAGAAAGTTGACTAGAAAGAAGAGAAAGGAGAAGATACCAAATTCAGTCGCCTCTTGCGATCATACAATGGGGGCAGCAGGTACAATATTCTTACGCCCTACCTGCAGGGCACTAGACGGGACAGTCGTGGTTTCCCCATCAAAACACCTACTTCATGGTGTAGTGAAATGTTGGACAATTTTCTGTTAAAATATTCACATTATGCTGTAGTGCAAAAAAAATCAGCGAATACCGAAACTTTAACAATATCATAACCCGAACTCAAAAGCGATTAAACTAAGGGGTTAAGTATCATAGGTGTGTCATATTTCTTTCATCTCGTCCGTGGAATATATTATGAAGAGTTGACCTCACCCAGTAAGAACCCATGTTCTTATCTAGTAAGAACATAGGTTCTTACCATGGCCTATTTCCCCAATGTTGCAGTTGTACAATGTTGCAAAATGACCCCAAGTACATTGAAATATACATTGTACAACTAGCGAAATTAGGTTGCCATGTACTTTTAAAAAACAATACACACATTTTCAGTTTTTCCAACTCAACATTTAATTAACCTTACAAAATACACACATTTTCTAACCTTAAAGATATACACACATTTTCGGCTTTTCCAACTCAATAGACAATTCACCTTTGCACAAATATAACAAATGTCTTCAAATTGAGCGACACTGTACAAACGTACCTTTGGTCAGTGTTTTTGCTATTTTAAATAAAACAGATCACTTCAAATTAAATTGATTGTCACTGTACAACTATTAAGGTATAATTCTCTGGTTTTGTTCGTACCTATGATTCGCGTTTCAGCTTTGGTTTCATTTGTATCAATTAAGGCGTGTGTTTTCCTTTAAATTCATAAAGTCCTGTATATTTAAGTAGATCTACATTCCGAATTAACAGGCGGTCCGAACCGTGATTTGTGTTTTTCGTGGATTCCGGTCTTTCTTCGGGTAATTCCACGTTGAAACTTTTGGAAACAGAGTCCTCTAAATATACTGAAATGTCATACTTGTCCAGAACTTGTGGAACAGTGAATTCGTCCAAGTCATCAATGTTTTTCAGGAAGTCAAAATCAAAGTTCTTTACAAAATCTGACACTTTGAAATAGCATGCTTGGCAATAAAGTGAGTGAATAAATCCAAAATCAAAATATTCCCAGGAATGATTTAGAAATAACCAATCATATTTAAAAAGGCGTACCTATGTGTACTATCAACTCTGGATTGACAGAATCAATAGCCAATCAAATTGAAGTAAGCATCATCAACCCAGGATTGACAGAATCAGTCCAGTGATTCCCCCGCCTACCCCAGTTCAGTGTACATTTTAACATTGTAGGTAAATGAACATTGTTCTCGATGAAAGAAATATGTCACATCTATGATACAAGTAGGTTACACAATAGTTTACTCGTTCTTCAGGTATAACCCACGCGGCACTTCGTGCCTTGTGGGTTATATCCTGAAGAACTCGTAAACTATGGTGTAACCAAGATAGGTACAGAGGAAAGATTAACATGAAGACCCATGTAAAATTTCAAGATGATAAGACCAGGTGTGTTCCGCCATGTAAATTTAGGTCAGATCCAAGTAAATGTCATGGCCTCAAAGTGAGAGCTGAGTCATTATACTCATAATACTTTTGATGCTCAAAAGTGAATTACAATGTTCACGAGTAAAATACGATATAACCGAGTAAAATGAGATGTTCAGGAGTAAAATGAGATGTTCACGAGTAAAATGAGATGTTCACGAGTAAAATGAGATGTTCAGGAGTAAAATGAGATGTTCACGAGTAAAATGAGATGTTCACGAGTAAAATGAGATGTTCAGGAGTAAAATGAGATGTTCACGAGTAAAATGAGATGTTCACGAGTAAAATGAGATGTTCAGGAGTAAAATGAGATGTTCAGGAGTAAAATGAGATGTTCAGGAGTAAAATGAGATGTTCACGAGTGAAATACATCACATAAAGTTAATCTATACCGTATTTAATATAGATTAACATGTAGGGTTATGTAGTGTTGTTTTTACACACGTACGAGATGTGCCCACCAGAGTAAAACAACCTACGTGACTAGCAGTGGCTGTATGTAATTATACCTACACAATGGGGAGGTGGTGCAATGTTCGTGTAGCCGATATTTCTATATACACTCCAGTATCTTACGGATGTACTTCCGGTCTAGTGTACTGACAACATCACTGTCAGAATGGAGCATTTAATAATCTCTGATACATGTGGTCTGTTTGCTAATGACACATTTTCATGATATTTTAAGCATAAGGCACTTGGATGTCAAGTGTTGATCCGTTTTTATGAAGTTGTGTTGAGCTTCCCGTCATTACAGTACGAATGGAATCCATACACGTTATGTTTTTCTAATAAATTCATTTTACGTTTAGCCTGTTTCAGAACCCTAATGACCTGGACACATCGTTGCTAATCATTATAATTGTATTGGCTTTTTGTGGCTTACCTCGTACAGAATTTTGTCCAGTTTACCGTCCTATATTTCGTAAATGAAATAAATAGAGGATATCTAACAGAGTCTTCAGTAATACCAAATATATTTCACGAATGGGGCTAATATTTTTTTTAGATTTTTCACGAGTGCGCAGCACGAGTGAAAAAATATCAAAATATTAGCCACACGAGTGAAATATATTTTGTATTTCTTAAGATACTGTTAGATATTCTGTTTATTACATTTTATAGCAAAATCTACAGTTGCAGTTTTTGATTTTCCCAAATGTCGTTTGTAAGCAGCGTTTTGATTGGTCAAATCAGAAAAAGAGATATTTTTCACTATCACTAGTGAAAAAATATCATATTTATCACTAGTGAAAAACATCATTTTTATAGAGTGAATAATTTTCGATATTTCACTGGTAAAAATGTAATGAAATATCTTTATACCTTTGTGACATATTAATATCCATGACTCCCTGATTTGTGTCCCTTTAACTAATTAATGCTGTACCAAGCGTCTGTCCTATAATGGTGTCAGGTTGTGAGGTACTTATACTGAAACACATCACAGGATGTGTTACATCGCCAATAACTCAAAACTAATGGATACTTCCCTGTCTAGCTTAGAGCAAACATATCGGTGTTGGTATATATTTCCCTGTTTCTGGCTTGAAGCATACATATCGGTGTTAGTATATATTTCTCTGTCTCTGGCTTACAGTATACATATTGGTGTTAGTATATATTTCCTTGTCTCTGGCTTATAACATACATATCGGTGTTAGTATATATTTCCCTGTCTCTGGCTTAGAACATACATATCGGTGTTAGTATATATTTCTCTGTCTCTGGCTTAGAGCATACATATCGGTGTTAGTATATATTTCCCGTTTCCGGCTTGAAGCATACATATCGGTGTTAGTATATATTTCCCGTCTCCGGCTTGAAGCATACATATCGGTGTTAGTATATATTTCCCGTCTCCGGCTTGAAGCATACATATCGGTGTTAGTATATATTTCCCGTCTCCGGCTTGAAGCATACATATCGGTGTTAGTATATATTTCCCGTCTCCGGCTTGAAGCCTACATATCGGTGTTAGTATATATTTCCCGTCTCCGGCTTAGAGCATACATATCGGTGTTAGTATATATTTCCCTGTCTCTGACTTGAAGCATACATATCGGTGTTAGTATATATTTCCCTGTCTCTGGCTTAGAGCATACATATCGGTGTTAGTATATATTTCCCGTCTCCGGCTTGAAGCATACATATCGGTGTTAGTATATATTTCCCGTCTTCGGCTTGAAGCATACATATCGGTGTTAGTATATATTTCCCGTCTCCGGCTTGAAGCATACATATCGGTGTTAGTATATATTTCCCGTCTCCGGCTTGAAGCCTACATATCGGTGTTAGTATATATTTCCCGTCTCCGGCTTGAAGCATACATATAGGTGTTAGTATATATTTCCCTGTCTCTGGCTTAGAGCATACATATCGGTGTTAGTATATATTTCCCTGTCTCTGGCTTAGAGCATACATATCGGTGTTAGTATATATTTCCCTGTCTCTGGCTTAGAGCATACATATCGATGTTAGTATATATTTCCCATCTCTGACTTGAAGCATACACATCGGTGTTAGTATATATTTCCCTGTCTCTGGCTTAGAGCATACATATCGGTGTTAGTATATATTTCCCTGTCTCTGGCTTAGAGCATACATATCGGTGTTAGTATATATTTCCCTGTCTCTGGCTTCGAGCATACATATCGGTGTTAGTATATATTTCCCTGTCTCTGGCTTAGAGCATACATATCGATGTTAGTATATATTTCCCATCTCTGACTTGAAGCATACACATCGGTGTTAGTATATATTTCCCTGTCTCTGGCTTAGAACATACATATCGGTGTTAGTATATATTTCCCTGTCTCTGGCTTAGAGCATACATATCGGTGTTAGTATATATTTCTCTGTCTCTGGCTTAGAGCATACATAACGGTGTTAGTATATATTCCCCTGTCTCTGGCTTGAAGCATGCATATCGGTGTTAGTATATATTTTCCTGTCTCTGGCTTAGAGCATACATATTGGTGTTATGATATATTTCCTTGTATCTGGCTTGAAGCATACATATCGGTGCTAGTATATATTCCCCTGTCTCTGGCTGAGAGCATACATATCGGTGTTAGTATATATTTCCCTGTCTCTGGCTAAGAGCATACATATCGGTGTTAGTATATATTTCCCTGTCTCTGGCTTGAAGCATGCATATCGGTGTTAGTATATATTTCCCTGTCTCTGGCTTAGAGCATACATATCGGTGTTAGTATATATTTCCCGTCTCTGGCTTGAAGCATACATATCGGTGTTAGTATATATTTCCCGTCTCCGGCTTGAAGCATACATGGTGTTAGTATATATTTCCCATCTCTGGCTTGAAGCATACTTATCGTAGTTAGTATATATTTCCCTGTCTCTGGCTTGAAGCCTACATATCGGTGTTAGTATATATTTCCCGTCTCCGGCTTGAAGCATACATATCGGTGTTAGTATATATTTCCGTGTCTCTGGCTTGAAGCATGCATATCGGTGTTAGTATATATTTCCCTGTCTCTGGCTTAGAACATACATATTGACGTTAGTATATAATTCCCGGTCTCTAGCTTAGAGCATACTGGTATAGTAAAACCTATATATAAGGATGTGTCCGGCCTACTGGTACACCCATTGATAGCAGGACGGGCGTCCCACAAACAGTAGTCCCGTGAAGACACATCGGTGAGTTGTCAGCTTTAAACCTACGTGTCACTGACCAGCATTATTACGTAAGTTTGTAGGTGATATTGTTTAACGATAGACGTGGCCATACGGGATAATGCACACATATGCTACGACTTAGTGTATATAGAAAACAGTTATCCTTCATTAACCTGGGTTATGTAAATATCCATTGAAACCTGTGTATATATAAAGTCTACACATGAAGCTACATGTAGGTGGATACACCACACGTGAGCTACACATAACCTCAGGTGATGGTCATGTGTTGGCCTGCTGTGGTCTGCTACTGATGTTACTAATATTGGGTAAGTTAAATTAGATCATCTTCATTCTTCCTGCTTGTTGTTATACTTCACTTAGCAGGGCATTGCTTTTGTACACAGTACAAAACAATCCATCTTACTTTCTGATCGTCTTCATTAATGGTGATATTTAGATGTGTGTCCACATTTGATTAATTATGATGTTTTCCTCTCTCTAAGTACCTGTCCCTGCCCCGTCCGCTCCCTCCTTCTACAGCACGTGCATGTACCCCTGTGACTATTTTTATGTGTTACATGTTCATAATCGACGGCATGCCGCAATGAACTTTGACCTTTGTCGATAAGTTATCTTTAGCGTTACAAGGTTTATATCTTTCTCAGTCGCTGTTCCATTATAGTACATCTATAAACGTCGGGGAACACAAAAACTCCCTCTCCGAACTATTAATTTGTTGGCTCTTCATATTTCCGTATTATGGCCGGTTTAGTCGCCTTTAGTAACCATTTGTTGGGCGCATTTACTTCAAAAATTAAACCCAAGCCCTGTATACGTGTACACGTCCGTCCTGCTATAGTAAACCCAAGCCCTGTATATGTGTACACGTCCGTCCTGCTATAGTCACGCACTATCTAAAAGATAAAATTAATAAAACTATATTGCTCTTTTTATTAGAATGATCAAGGAGAGACCTAACTGCCGGTATCACCCGTTTGATCGGACATCCAGTACGATATACGTCTCTGGTGAAAAACTTTTACTTAACAGAATAGTGGGAGGTATAAATTGGCACACAGAAACCCCCCGTTATACCGTCACTATTGTTTAATAGTGTTTAGAAATAAATCAGTAGCACTATACAGGCAATACGTAATGTATTACACGGGCAAAATTGTTTGATAGTGTCAAAATAAATACTCACCGTTAAATTGTAGGGGTTATAGGGAATATATCAGATTATGTGGCAGTAAGCAATAACATAAACATGAGTGTGTACTATACATAAACAACATTAACAGTGTAATACATGCGGTATATACACATCAATAATATTAGCATTTCTGAGTAATGTATGTGCATAGCATTGGTATGCTGTCACTGGCGTGCGGGCTTCGACAAGACTAGAATCCAGCGTTAAACAAGCTCGGCAGTGTGATATCGTCCCCTGACTTTGTGATATGGAAGTGTTATTATAAAAAAAGCATGAAAGGAAATGAATAGAAATCCCCGTACCGCTCTGTATACAACCCGAGCTTAAAGCTGTACGACCGCCGTCGTATCACGCTTGAGTGACTGCCATGAAGGGTAGCAGGTGCTCAGTTATGGATGGCAGACCCGGAGATGTGTACGTCACCTTTTAAAGGTTCCGTGCTACAGAAAGTAGATATCAATAAGTCATGGCCTTGCGCGAGATGCCATACGGTGCGTGTATATGAGCGGACGACACACGAGGTTACGTTCACTTTACACTAGGTAAGTTTACCAGCTGATACAGGATACAGCGTACGTACAAACTGGTTTACATGTCAACTGGTGGTAGTTATTGTATAATCCATACTGGCGTCATTTAACATGTCCATAGTAATCTGATGAAGCCATAATAATCTGTGTTTGTGCAGGTGTTACGTTCATCTTAGGTATAATTAGTACTGGTGTATGTGTATCAGCCTCATCATTATAATGGAAGGGAAACATAGACAGGACCGTGCTGTGTCAAGTCATATGTATCGCATGTAAACAAACGCACACAGCCGTTCATATCTGCATACGTACGTGTAGCTGTCCTCTCTGTGTGCTACTCTCACTTAATCTCTCATTTGTCGCCAGGTGTATCACAGCTGCCACATAAGTAATTTAAATATCAGGTAAACAAACGTACGTAATACTGTATAATGTCTCCCCTATCAGGTATACACACTAGTGATCCTGTATGATGTCTCCCCCTATCAGGTATACACACCAGTGATCCTGTATGATGTCTCCCCTATCAGGTATACACACCAGTGATACTGTATGTCTCCCCTATCAGGTATACACACCAGTGATCATGTATGTCTCCCCTATCAGGTATACACACCAGTGATCCTGTATGTCTCCCCTATCAGGTATACACACCAGTGATCCTGTATGTCTCCCCTATCAGGTATACACACCAGTGATCCTGTATGATGTCTCCCCTATCAGGTATACACACCAGTGATCCTGTATGTCTCCCCTATCAAGTATAAATACTAGTGATCCTGTATGTCTCCCCTATCAGGTATACACACTAATGATCCTGTATGTCTCCCCTATCAGGTATACACACCAGTGATCCTGTATGTCTCCCCTATCAAGTATAAATACTAGTGATCCTGTATGTCTCCCCTATCAGGTATACACACTAATGATCCTGTATGTCTCCCCTATCAGGTATACACACTAGTGATCCTGTATGTCTCCCCTATCAGGTATACACACCAGTGATCCTGTATGATGTCTCCCCTATCTGGTTTACACACCAGTGATCCTGTATGATGTCTCCCCTATCAGGTATACACACCAGTGATCCTGTATGTCTCCCCTATCAGGTATAAACACCAGTGATCCTGTATGTCTCCCCTATCAGGTATACACACTTGTGATCCTGTATGATGTCTCCCCTATCAGGTATACACACCAGTGATCCTGTATACTGTCTCCTCTATCAGGTATACACACTAGTGATCCTGTTTGATTTCTCCTTTGCCAAGTATACAAACTAGTGATCCTATTTATCTCACCGATCATTATATTCAATCTGGGTAACAAATTGACAGAAACACAATTTTGTTAATTACTTTATTCGTAAATTTGTTTTCCATTATGTTTATATTATAAAATTAAGTCATGTGATGTTTTTAGCGCTTTACTGTTTAAATTATTTGAAGGTCGATTTACAGTTCTAGTAGTTGTACCATTATACTGGATAACTATATCATTGGGACTATTCTACGGACAGCCGAGACAGCCCTATCATGTATACACACTAGTGATCATGTAAGACGTCTCCCCTATTAGGTATACACACTAGTGATCCTGTATGATGTCTCCCCCTATCAGGTATACACACCAGTGATCCTGTATGATGTCTCCCCTATCAGGTATACACACCAGTGATCCTGTATGTCTCCCCTATTAGGTATACACACTAGTGATCCTGTATACTGTCTCCCCTATCAGGTATACACACCAGTGATCATGTATGTCTCCCCTATCAGGTATACACACCAGTGATCCTGTATGTCTCCCCTATCAGGTATACACACCAGTGATCCTGTATGTCTCCCCTATCAGGTATACACACCAGTGATCCTGTATGATGTCTTCCCTATCAGGTATACACACCAGTGATCCTGTATGTCTCCCCTATCAAGTATAAACACTAGTGATCCTGTATGTCTCCCCTATCAAGTATACACACCAGTGATCCTGTATGATGTCTCCCCTATCAGGTATACACACCAGTGATCCTGTATGTCTCCCCTATCAGGTATACACACCAGTGATCCTGTATGATGTCTCCCCTATCTGGTATAAACACCAGTGATCCTGTATGTCTCCCCTATCAGGTATACACACTTGTGATCCTGTATGATGTCTCCCCTATCAGGTATACACACCAGTGATCCTGTATGATGTCTCCCCTATCAGGTATACACACCAGTGATCCTGTATGATGTCTCCCCTATCAGGTATACACTCTAGTGATCCTGTATGTCTCCCCTATCAGGTATACACACCAGTGATCCTGTATGATGTCTCCCCTATCTGGTATAAACACCAGTGATCCTGTATGTCTCCCCTATCAGGTATACACACCAGTGATCCTGTATACTGTCTCCTCTATCAGGTATACACACTAGTGATCCTGTTTGATTTCTCCTTTGCCAAGTATACAAACTAGTGATACTATTTATCTCACCGATCATTATATTCAATCTGGGTAACAAATTGACAGAAACACAATTTTGTTAATTACTTTATTCGTAAATTTGTTTTCCATTATGTTTATATTATAAAATTAAGTCATGTGATGTTTTTAGCGCTTTACTGTTTAAATTATTTGAAGGTCGATTTAAAGTTCTAGTAGTTGTACCATTATACTGGATAACTATATCATTGGGACTATTCTACGGACAGCCGAGACTTAGCTGTTTTCGAATCATATGATGAACAGGTTATGACTATTATTATATAATACCCATGACCATCTCGCCTTGACGTTAGTGTCTCTGTCGTATTATCAAGGTTCAATATCAAAGGACCGTCCATATATAATTAGGGCCCCGCATCGAGAGATGCGGGTGCCCTATAATAATCAGGTTGTCCGTCTGTCTGTCCGTCCGTCCGTCCGTCTGTCCGTTTTTTGTCTTCTGCACAAAAATGTTTGCAGGAGATGAAGGATTTGTATCAAATTGGAACTGATGATTCCTCATGCAACCTAGATCACATGTGTAGTATTTCATGCAAATCGGATTCAAAATGGCTGTTAGGCGGCCATATTGGATTTTAACATTAACATGAAAATACTGAATCTTTGCTGTTTCTTCTGCACAAAAATGTTTCCAGGAGATAAAGGATTTGTATCAAATTGGAACTGATGATTCCTCATTCATCCTAGATCACATGTGTAGTATTTCATGCAAATCGGATTCAAAATGGCTGTTAGGCGGCCATATTGGATTTTAACATTAACATGAAAATACTGAATCTTTGCTGTTTTTAACTGTTCACTAATCGATTATGCAAAGTAGTGAACAAATAAACCAAGAGTTAACTGACAATGATCAAACTCATAGTTCAAGGTCACAAGTTCAAAGGTCAACGGTCAAGGTGATTCAACTATGGACATACTACAGCGACCATAAACAAATATTTGTAGATCTTATGTGATGGGTAAGAAAGAATATTTACCATAAATCATTAGACAATATTCAGTTCATTGTGTCTTGATATTTTTTTCAGATTTTTTCTTTTTCCTTAGATAAAAGAATGTGACAATTCCACACAGTTAAACGCTAATGGAAACAAAATACTTTTACATGATTAAAAACATACAAAAACTTTTCTTAATTATTGCTGAAGCTTTTTGTTTTAATTTATAATTGTTTTCTAACACTTACAAATTTAACATCACTGTACTATAACTCTAAAATACCAATATTCATTGGAGCATCAGACATATTGCGGGGCCCTTTCAGATGTATCAGTGTTCTAGTTTCAACTAGTTATCCGATTACCACTCATTACACGATTTGCTAATCATCAAATCGAATCATCCAGATTAATCTTGTTTAACGCCCTCAGTGGATTAGTCAATGACACTGGGTATTCTAATTATACCAGGCAGACTATAACTTACCTGGTTAACACTATCCCTCCTGACTCTGAGATATAGAACTTACCTGGTTAACAATATCCCTCCTGACTCTGAGATGTATAACTAACCTGGTTAACAGTATTCCTCCTGACTCTGAGAAGTATAACTTACCTGGTGAACAGTATCCCTCCTGACTCTGAGATGTATAACTTACCTGGTTAACAGTATCCCTCCTGACTCTGAGATGTATAACTTACCTGGTGAACAGTATCCCTCCTGACTCTGAGATATATAACTTACCTGGTTAACAGTATCCCTCCTGACTCTGAGATGTATAACTTACCTGGTGAACACTATCCCTCCTGACTCTGAGATAAATAACTTACATGGTTAACAGTATCCCTCCTGACTCTGAGATGTATAACTTACCTGGTGAACAGTATCCCTCCTGACTCTGAGATGTATAACTTACCTGGTGAACAGTATCCCTCCTGACTCTGAGATATATAACTTACCTGGTTAACAGTATCCCTCCTGACTCTGAGATGTATAACTTACCTGGTGAACACTATCCCTCCTGACTCTGAGATAAATAACTTACATGGTTAACAGTATCCCTCCTGACTCTGAGATGTATAACTAACCTGGTTAACAGTATCCCTCCTGACTCTGAGATGTATAACTTACCTGGTGAACAGTATCCCTCCTGACTCTGAGATGTATAACTAACCTGGTTAACAGTATCCCTCCTGACTCTGAGACGTATAACTAACCTGGTTAACAGTATCTCTCCTGACTCTGAGATATATAACTTACCTGGTTAACAGTATCCTTCCTGACTCTGAGATATATAACCTGGTTAACAGTATCCCACCTGACTCTGAGATATATAACTTACCTGGTTAACACTATCCCTCCTGACTCTGAGATATATAACCTGGTTATAAGTATCCCTCCTGACTCTGAGATGTATAACTAACCTGGTTAACAGTATCCCTCCTGACTCTGAGATGTATAACTAACCTGGTGAACAGTATCCCTCCTGATTCTGAGATGTATAACTTACCTGGTTAACAGTATCCCTCCTGACTCTGAGATGTATAACTAACCTGGTTAACAGTATCCCTCCTGACTCTGAGATGTATAACTTACCTGGTGAACAGTATCCCTCCTGACTCTGAGATATATAACTTACCAGGTTAACACTATCCCTCCTGACTCTGAGATGTATAACTAACCTGGTTAACAGTATCCCTCGTGACTCTGAGATATATAACTTACCTGGTTAACAGTATCCCTCCTGACTTTGAGATATATAACTTACCTGGTGAACAGTATCCCTCCTGACTCTGAGATATATAACTTACCTGGTTACCAGTATCCCTCCGGACTCGGAGATGTATAACTAACCTTGTTAACAGTATCCCTCCTGACTCTGAGATGTATAACTTACCTGGTGAACAGTATCCCTCCTGACTCTGAGATACATAACTTACCTGGTTAACACTATCCCTCCTGAATCTGAGATATATAACTTACGTGGTTACCACTCTCCCTCCTGACTCTGAGATATATAACTTACCTGGCTACCAGTATCCCTCCTGACTCTGAGATATATAACCCGGTTAACAGTATCCCTCCTGACTCTGAGATAAATAACTTACCTGGTTAACAGTATCCCTCCTGACTCTGAGATATATAACTTACCTGGTTAACAATATCCCTCCTGACTCTGAGATGTATAACTTACCTGGTTAACAGTATCCCTCCTGACTCTGAGATGTATAACTAACCTGGTTAACAGTAATTCTCGTGACTCTGAGATATATAACTAACCTGGTTAACAGTATCCCTCCTGACTCTGAGATGTATAAGTAACCTGGTTAACAGTATCCTTCCTGACTCTGAGATATATAACCTGGTTAACAGTATCCCTCCTGACTCTGAGATATATAACTTACCTGGTTAACACTTACCCTCCTGACTCTGAGATATATAACTTACCTGGTTAACAGTATCCCTCCTGACTCTGAGATGTATAACATACCTGGTTACCAATATCCCTCCTGACTCTGAGATATATAACTTACCTGGTTAACAGTATCCCTCCTGACTCCGAGATATATAACTTACCTGGTTAACACTATCCCTCCTGACTCTGAGATATAGAACTTACCTGGTTAACAGTATCCCTCCTGACTCTGAGATGTATAACTAACCTGGTTAACAGTATCCCTCCTGACTCTGAGATATATAACTTACCTGGTTAACAGTATCCCTCCTGACTCTGAGATATATATAACCTGGTTAACAGTATCCGTCCTGACTCTGAGATATATAACTTACCTGGTTAACAGTATCCGTCCTGACTCTGAGATATATAACTTACCCGGCTAACAGTATCCCTCCTGACTTTGAGATATATAACTTACCTGGTTAACAGTATCCCTCCTGACTCTGAGATGTATAACATACCTGGTTAACAGTATCCCTCCTGACTCTGAGATATATATAACCTGGTTAACAGTATCCCTCCTGACTCTGAGATATATAACTTACCTGGTTAACAGTATCCCTCCTGACTCTGAGATATATCACTTACCTGGTTAACAGTATCCCTCCTGACTTTGAGATGTATAACTTACCTGGTTAACAGTATCCCTCCTGACTCTGAGATATATAACCTGGTTACCAGTATCCCTCCTGACTCTGAGATATATAACTTACCTGGTTAACAGTATCCCTCCTGACTCTGAGATGTATAACTTACCTGGTTAACAGTATCCCTCCTGACTCTGAGATGTATAACTTACCTGGTTAACAGTATCCCTCCTGACTCTGAGATGTATAACATACCTGGTTAACACTATCCCTCCTGACTCTGAGATATATATAACCTGGTTAACAGTATCCCTCCTGACTCTGAGACGTATATAACCTGGTTAACACTAACCCTCCTGACTCTGAGATATATATAACCTGGTTAACAGTATCCGTCCTGACCCTGAGATATATAACTTACCTGGTTACCAGTATCCCTCCTGACTCTGATGTATATAACCTGGTTAACACTAACCCTCCTGACTTTGAGATATATAACTAACCTGGTTAACACTAACCCTCCTGACTCTGAGATATATAACTTACCTGGTTAACAGTATCCCTCCTGACTCTGAGATATATAACTTACCTGGTTAACACTAACCCTCCTGACTTTGAGATATATAACTAACCTGGTTAACACTAACCCTCCTGACTCTGAGATATATAACTTACCCGGCTAGCAGTATCCCTCCTGACTTTGAGATATAACCTGGTTAACAGTATCCCTCCTGACTTTGAGATATATAACTTACCTGGTTAACAGTATCCCTCCTGACTCTGAGATATATAACTTACCTGGTTACCAGTATCCCTCCTGACTCTGAGATGTATAACTAACCTGGTTAACAGTATCCCTCCTGACTCTGAGATATATAACTTACCTGGTTAACAGTATCCCTCCTGACTCTGAGATATATAACTTACCCGGCTAACAGTATCCGTCCTGACTCTGAGATATATAACTTACCCGGCTAACACTATCCCTCCTGACTTTGAGATATAACCTGGTTAACAGTATCCCTCTTGACTCTGAGATATATAACTTACCTGGTTAACACTATCCCTCCTGACTGAGATATATAACTAACCTGGTTAACACTAACCCTCCTGACTTTGAGATATAACCTGGTTAACACTAACCCTCCTGACTCTGAGATATAACCTCGTTATAAAGTTTGAACCACTTTGTTTACAAACTTAGTTACATTTGTATGGCATTGCAGATGGACAACATATTGAAAACTGTGGGTTTGCTGATGGTTCTTTAAAAGATACGCACCACGAGACATAATTCTTAGCCTGTCAGCACGAAACAAGATTATGTTCCAGTTACTGAACTGAGTTGATAAAAATTTAAGCTGGAAAAATCATTTATAAGTAATGAACTATTTTTGTATGATATTTATGATATTTATGATCATAAATGCCAAACAAAACAGTTCAAAGCTTCAATATCGTTAATCCGAATTATCATTACTGCAGGACCATAAGCATTTATACAGAATAAAGGTATTCTGGTTTGCTGTTCCAGCACCTGTGTCCATATATGGCATCATTGGATTGTTTTCATTTTGACGCCAGAATGAAGACCTAAGATAATTCAGGGTATAAATCGGTTGCATTTTAATTGGATATACTTTTGTTACTCAAATTGTATGGTAAGTATCGTCTCTATCAGCGCAATGATATTCCGACCAGCTATTCCGTCTTACCACGAATTCCTGGTCGCTTGTGTGTTCGTATAAGTATTGTTAGACATTACTGGTTAAGTGTATATAAAGATTAACTTTGACCTGACTCATATTGTTAACATTTGCCTCCATTTTTGTTAAATCTTGTGTGAGCACCCCTTCAGTGAACTTGATAAAGTCAATAGTTCAAAACACCGTTACATTTGTGTATCAGTTTCGGCTATTAACACAGCATCAAAACCATTTCAGTACAGTTAGGTTTAAGTTCTTATAACATGATTTAGCCCACTTAATTCAGATTGAAATAATAAATGATTGAGGATTGAAAATTCTCATCGGTATTATACATATTATTACAGCACCGTCAAATAATTTCGAATCGTACAATAACAATCTGCTGAACAACCGTTGGCCAAGTAAAATAAAATTGGTCAACAACCTGTCTACCGATAATTACAGCATTGTTCGTGTCATTGCTGGTGTATAGTTCATACCAGGTGAATGTACTGGCTACCCGACATGTGAAGTCAACTGTGTTACAATGTGTCAGGCGGCGAGATGCACGTCTTTATATTAGTTTATCTCAGCCTTATAAACACAGGCGTGTAGCTATCTGGACCACGTACTCTATTGTGATACGTAGATATTATTTTATCTCTCAGACTGTGTCCAGGACTTTGACGATAAGGACGTGATACATGATCTAGAAATCCGGGGTTTATACCCAGCCCCATTCCATCATGGCAGCAGCTAACAGTGACCAGGAGATCGACGAGCTGAAAATCCACACTACCACTGCGTTTGACTGGGAGGCTGAGAAGAGGAAGAACACAAGCCTCTTTGACGATGGAACAAACACATTTTTCTGGTGAGTAAAATACTTTCAAGTTATGATGACTAAGACAGATATACAAATTTCGAAAGGGAAATAAAGGGATCCCCTGACCATTTAATTTACTAGACGTCCTACTCGTTGATGAATTCTATACAGTACACAAGATAAACAACTGTTTGTTTCAGTATACTTAGTAGCTTACAAGCTGACAATACTGAACAACATTGACAAACAAACAAAACAACGAGGAAATAATTAAAAGATTTTAGTGGAAAATTCTATTCAAACGAGCCAGCTAAATGTATATCACACATGCATTGTTAGCTTCATGAATCGATGACTATATTTTAATTGAAAAATTCTATCCATGCTTCGCGTCGGTCACATTTTGTTAATCTTTGCAACTGACCGTGGGCCAGACGTGCAAGAATTCGTGACAAGTGTACATCAAAGTTACGTCACCTATTTAATCCATTACAGTATAATTACCGCCAAAGTTCAGTACCAAATACGATATCGTCTTAATCAAATACCCCACAAACAATGGGCCGACTGTCATTAAACATGAAACACACCCCACACCCGATCATGTGCACTCGATGTGGTTAGCAACATTTGTCACAGTCACGGTTCCCGCACAGGTAGGCCTACATCCGATGTTGTAAACAACATTTGTCAAGGTCCCGGTTCCCGCTCAGGTAGGCCTACATCCGATGTTGTAAACAACATTTGTCAAGGTCCCGGTCCTAGGCAGCAATATGGACCCCGATCACATGTACAGGAAATTGTTAACAATAAAAGTACACGCTTACGTGCTCGATCGAAATCGTAAACAAATACCCATTCACATGTACTCGGAGTTGTATATAGCAAAACACCGCTCATTATGATCATGTTCTCGATATTAAGCAATATTCACGATATATCAAGTATATAACGTGTCACGGTTCCTATCTTGATATTGATTATGAGGCCCTTACAATGGCGCCTGTATTGATATCTGGTTGATTTGACGGCAGAGAAGTCCACGTTACACATACTTGGACCAGATATATATACAGAGAAATAAAACAGCATCGTGCTTCCGTCAGAGATAACGTCTGCTAGTTAAAACGGAAACAACACAATCGCTGTTAGTGTACTCTCTTAAGGCGAGGTCGTTTATTCAGCGATTTTATTATCAACGCTATGAACGTTCAGATTGTGGACAAATTACTAGAGCAAGCAAGATTTCTGGTTTACGGAACACCATGGACACCGACCGAATGTTAGGAAATGGCAGTATGATAGATGGAATGAGAGTATAATCAATGTTTGTGTTTTAATCTCAACAGTGACAGTATGACATAGGATTGGAGAATATGATATGGCTTGAGATTAAAAACATTGTACTGTTTTATAGTGACAGTATGATAGATTGGAGAATATGATATGGCTTGAGATTAAAAACATTGTACTGTTTTATAGTGACAGTATGATAGATTGGAGAATATGATATGGTTTGAGATTAAAAACATTGTACTGGTTTATAGTGACAGTATAATAGATTGGAGAATATGATATGGCTTGAGATTAAAAACATTGTACTGTTTTATAGTGACAGTATGATAGATTGGAGAATATGATATGGTTTGAGATTAAAAACATTGTACTGTTTTATAGTGACAGTATGATAGATTGGAGAATATGATATGGTTTGAGATTAAAAACATTGTACTGTTTTATAGTGACAGTATGATAGATTGGAGAATATGATATGGCTTGAGATTAAAAACATTGTACTGTTTTATAGTGACAGTATGATAGATTGGAGAATATGATATGGTTTGAGATTAAAAACATTGTACTGTTTTATAGTGACAGTATGATAGATTGGAGAATATGATATAGCTTGAGATTAAGACATTGTATTGTTTTATAGTGACAGTATGATAGATTGGAGAATATGATATGGTTCGAGATTAAAAACATTGTACTGTTTCATGGTGACAGTATGATAGATTGGAGAATATGATATGGCTTGAGATTAAAAACATTGTACTGTTTCATGGTGACAGTATGATAGATTGGAGAATATGATATGGCTTGAGATTAAAAACATTGTACTGGTTTATAGTGACAGTATGATAGATTGGAGAATATGATATGGCTTGAGATTAAAAACATTGTACTGGTTTATAGTGACAGTATGATAGATTGGAGAATATGATATGGCTTGAGATTAAAAACATTGTACTGGTTTATAGTGACAGTATGATAGATTGGAGAATATGATATGGCTTGAGATTAAGAACATTGTACTGGTTTATAGTGACAGTATGATAGATTGGAGAATATGATATGGCTTGAGATTAAAAACATTGTACTGTTTTATAGTGGCAGTATGATAGATTGGAGAATATGATATGGCTTGAGATTAAAAACATTGTACTGGTTTATAGTGACAGTATGATAGATTGGAGAATATGATATAGCTTGAAATTAAAAACATTGTACTGGTTTATAGTGACAGTATGATAGATTGGAGAATATGATATGGCTTGAGATTAAAAACATTGTATTGTTTTATAGTGACAGTATGATAGATTGGAGAATATGATATGGCTTGAGATTAAAAATATTGTACTGTTTTGGAATGTGATAGTATGACAAAGGACTTGAATAGTGAGAGGAAGAACCATGTTTTGTGTGTGTACTACTCTTAACAATGACAGTATTGTGGAATGGAAGCATAGCCCATATTTCGTGTTTGTGTATTACTGTTAAATTGACAGAATGATATACTGAACGGTTTGTTTTACAGGAGGGCCCATACCATTACGGTCCTCGCCGTATTCATCGGTATCCTCGTCTACATTGCCATATTCGAGGAGCCCATCAGTAACCAAGACTACAACAGCAGAAGGTACGCCACTGACCTATTAAAGTACTTGATCCGAGTCAGTCTGGAGTCTATGAAACATTGTCAAACGATTCAAAGATGACGTAACACAAACATATGTTGCACCTTTTAAATTTAGTAATATAACAGTATGTCGAAAAAATGAATAAAACTGCCCCATATAGCTTTTTCGTCCCCCTAGGACTCTTCACTCATGCCTAGGGGACAAAAGGTGGGAATCCAAAATTCCTAAACTAATGAGGAAGCAGAAAGGTCAGGTGCGTAAAACCCCTTTAATTTACGAATTAAGAAGTAACATTAAACTAGTTCTGTATAATTTCAAATCGTGTACTACGAAAATGTGTATATTATATACCGTGCCACTACTCAAATGAGATTAACTGTGGCATTGGATTCTCCAGCAAACCTCGGGGAGCAGAGTCTGCCACTCCCTATCATGAAAGATGACGTAACACACACATATGCTGCACCTTTTAAATTTAGTAATAGATACAGTATGCCGAAAAAAATGATTTTTTTTTCAAAGTAAATACATGAAACTTTACCGTGAAATGTTTCTTTCATAAACCAAAAAGACCTTCACGGTGAATTTGTTCTTCACATAAATTTCTAGTTTATTTTATATTGCTTTTTTTCGGATATGATTTTAAACTGCAAGAAACAATGGTTATTTATATACATTAATATTTAAACATGTTCACCATTTTTTTCATGTGAAATTAACATGAACTGGGTTTTCACCTACAGTTTGCATGCAGTGTGTGTGAATTTAGCGTGAAATAATTTGCACATGAAAAAAATCACATTATATTTTACATTTTTAAATTTCACAGAGTGCAGAAAAGATTGCTTCGTATTGGCTGCAACAAAAGTGTGTTCGGAAAGTTGTCATATTTATATTAAACATAACGAGGGCCCATTTACATAAAGTGACAAGTAGGAAGGCGATTCCAATGGTAACCTGAGTCATACAGTGTACAACATATGTTGGGTGGATCAGATGTTATAATTAATGTTAGCCTATATCTGTCATCTATATGACGCACTTCTTTAAATTTATGTTTTATCTATATGTGAATGTGTCACTCTTTTCCAACTTTATGTGTCACTACATTTGCTGAACATGTTATCAAATACTACTTCTTTTGATAAATACTGTATCTATCTTGGAATAAGCCCAGTCCGTAAAATGAGTCTCTTAACGAAAGATAGGGAATTATTGCTGGACAATGAATCACATTTAAGAATAGGAGAGCTTGTTATTATGATAACTACGGTATATTACATGATGCATATGGTGTTGTGTTATAGATCGGATGTTTATGTGTATACGGCCCTGTTACTGCTGTTACTGTAATACAGTATACTATTTTACTTGTACCTAAGACTAATCAAGCATGGATCCACAGTTTGTAATGGAGAGGATTGGGTTGGGGGAAGGAGGTTGTGAAAGGCGGGTATGAAGCCACCCAGAATCTTTAGATATTCAATGTTATGTATTTTATGTATAGTAGGAAATTGTTCAATCCAACTTTTGTAATATAATAAAGATACTGTACTTACATTTACTTCATGGTTCCAATACTACTTAAAAGTATATTGCCAGTCGAAGTGGTCACTTTGCTACTGTGGGATTGTCCATATGACAAATCCGTCTTGATGTGTATTGGTTCATTACCGTATTTATGCCTTTCAGGGGCGTCGCTGCTGTCGTGCTTGCCTTTCTGGTGTTTGGAGTTACCATGACACCGGACGGACCATTCAAACGCCCGCATCCAGGTAGGCCACTCTCCTGGAATAAAGAAAACTGTTAGAAATGTGGGCACCTTGTGCCAGACTTGTTCGATGTTAGATGTACATCATCCCGAATCAAAGCGAATTCCACTGTTCTGAATTCACTCTTAAACATGTTTGCAAGATTCGTAGGTAAAATCAAAACTAGAAATTCCTGACAGTAGCATGTTATTGGTAATTTATTCATGTAAATCTTTCTTTGTTCATGTTTTGTCCCTATTTCAATCGACTTTGGATTATGGTTTTGCTAACGCTTCAGTATTATCTTTTTTTTGCAGAATTCATGATAGGTATACTTAGGTATACTTTAGGAAAACGTTCTAATATGTAACGTGTAATAACGTATACAGCATCCTGTTCTAACTGTAAGTTTCACTGTTGACCCCATATGCGTAGACATATGATGTAAAATCTTTAAACTGATTGTCAATCTGTATCGACCAGCACAATGTTCAATACGGTGTTTCCTATCTTCGTATTTATATTGATGATTTATAGGTTGGTGGTATACTCAAGTTTTATTGGTATTTGAAACACGACCAGATAACAGAATTGAGTTTTATCTCCTGTATTCTTTATTCACTAAATGCCTACTATTTGTACGTTAAGTTTCACTTTTTGTTTCAGCGATGTGGCGTTTGGTTCTATGTGTAAGCATTGTGTACGAGTTAGCTTTGGTGTATCTCCTATTCCAGGTAAGTCGTCAACATAGGTATACATCAGGTAGATAGCATCCAAGTACGATTTGGTTTCTCGTGTGCTAGCTTAAATGATATATTTATTTATTTAATTCATCATATGAAAAAAAACAAATTGCTAATACACTTGTACGAACATGAAAATGTTTTTGAATGGAACGTTACTTGATAAATTAGATACTTAAAAATGTGTGCCTCTTATGTATGATGTTCTCCTTTAACAGAGGTGTTTAAATTGGTTGCATGTCCCGTCTTGTTTAACAGGAACTGAACTATGTCCTGTTATACAATATACCAGTTTAAACTCTAATATGTGGTCCACCTCGAGCTCCTATAGTAATAAATCACATAGAGGTCGTTAATGAAAAATGAAGCACTATATATATTATAAGGTTTAAGATTTAAAGATTTTTCTATGCCAGATGTCTTCGGTGTTATATTATTGAATTACAAAACAGAGGATACTTTTTAGTTGTAATTTCTGTTATGATTTAGTTTACCGTATATGATTGTGTGAATTGTGAGAAGTAATACCATTAGACAAGAGGACGTTCTTTAAACAATATAATAAACATTAAAGTGATGTTGGATATTTTATTTTGTTATTTTAATGCTTTGTTGTGAGGTTGACACATTTTAGTATTATAATGTCGTAATTATCTTACTTTCTTGCCGAAAACACCATTTACGAACTTCTTGAAAATGAATAAACATTATGCAGATGATGCTAGAAATTCTCACACAAATAACATTATTTCAGACTCCCAAAGACGCCAGAAACCTGCTACGACATATCGACCCCAGCCTGGGGAAGCCCCTACCTGAGAAAAATTACGGAGGCAACTGTTACATATACGACTCCGATAATCCAGACCCTTTCCATAATCTCAAGGTAAGACCACTACGATACAACCAAAGAAAGGAAACACTCTCTATATATTTGTAAATCTTGTTTAAAGACGCAGAAACAAGCAAAGGAACATTGTACTATAAGTTATAGCCATATAAGTTGTTTAAAACACATCGTGTGACCAAACGGTGGAAACAATAAAAAACTAGAATCATAGAAAGCGTTCATATTAAAATCAATTATAACGTTATAAATTTTCTTTTGGTTACAACAGGTAATTCATACAGTACACTCGAAATTGGTTAATATTCAATAAGAATGTCATGTAACCCTTGCCGTAAAATCCATAATCGAGGACCGTGGACCATTAATAAGACTCAGTAATGGATAAACATCTCAGTGTCTTGTGGTAGAGAGATAAACTATTGCTTGGAGTTTGTATGGTGTTGGTATATATCACATTCAACTGCATTGAGATTTGTTGCATTCTTTATTTTCAGGATAAAGCCGACTTGTTTGTTATATCCCATTTTCTTGGCTGGTGGGCAAAGGTAAGTCAGTACCAAGGTGCACGCTCATTAGTATGTCTGCTTACTATGATTGAGAATGACGCCTTAGTTACCACATTGAATATAACATTTACTTGGATCTGACCATGATTTACATGGCTGGTGTTATATTATCGATATGAAGCAGAAGACGCTTACTCTTCCGGAACACCTGGCCTTTATCTCTTGTACTTTTTCAAGGAGCGCCATGTAATCTTTTCTTTGTTCATATGATGCCCCTGGTTTAACCTATTCTGACTTTTAATTATGGTTTGGTTGATCATTTGGTATTCCCAGATATTTTGTATTGAACCGTACCATATAGTAAACAATACATTAATACAATTTCCATAATTCCGTCAAGTACATTTTACTGATAACTGAGACACGGGAAAAATACTACAGTGAAAAGTTATATTTTAAATCAAAAAGATACCAAGACATGAACTATGGCCAGTATAAATAGCTATGCTGATGCGTTCAATATTGTAAAGGTAGATAACTCTATTTCAGTCACTGTTTCTGCGAGACTGGTGGATTTGTACTGTTTTGAGCGTTATGTTTGAGTTACTGGAGTACACCTTCGAACACCAGCTCCCTAACTTCTGTGAGTGTTGGTGGGATCACGTAAGTACACTCTACAGACACATAAAGAGTTATAGAAAACGAGCCATTAGATGTAAACATACCGGTATCTATTATAATGATGCTCCGAATCTCTTGAATCTTGTATGTAGTTTTTTCTATGATTTTGAGCATTGCACCGTGTATAATAAACCAACGGTTCTGTCGTTACACCCGAATTGCCCATTATAGTATGTTATGTTAACACTCAGAAGTATATAATAGGTTTATAATCATTTTACACCATTGAAATAAGCATAATAAATGAAAGCACACCTGTTTGGTTTTTTTTCTGCTGACGTAACGGTTGTTTATGTCGAGTATATTACATACAACCATGTACTTACCGGTTACCAGTGGATCATGGACGTGCTGCTGAGTAACGGTTGTTTATGTCGAGTATATTACTTACAATCATGTACTTACGGTAACCAGTGGATCATGGACGTGCTGCTGAGTAACGGTTGTTTATGTCGAGTATATTACTTACAATCACGTACTTACCGGTTAACAGTGGATCATGGACGTGCTGCTGAGTAACGGTTGTTTATGTCGAGTATATTACTTACAACCATGTACTTACGGTTACCAGTGGATCATGGACGTACTGCTGAGTAACGATTGTTTATGTCGAGTATATTACTTACAACCATGTACTTACGGTTACCAGTGGATCATGGACGTACTGCTGAGTAACGGTTGTTTATGTCGAGTATATTACTTACAACCATGTACTTACGGTTACCAGTGGATCATGGACGTACTGCTGAGTAACGGTTGTTTATGTCGAGTATATTACTTACAACCATGTACTTACGGTTACCAGTGGATCATGGACGTACTGCTGAGTAACGGTTGTTTATGTCGAGTATATTACTTACAACCATGTACTTACCGGTTACCAGTGGATCATGGACGTACTGCTGAGTAACGGTTGTTTATGTCGAGTATATTACTTACAATCATGTACTTACGGTTAACAGTGGATCATGGACGTACTGCTGAGTAACGGTTGTTTATGTCGAGTATATTACTTACAACCATGTACTTACGGTTACCAGTGGATCATGGACGTACTGCTGAGTAACGGTTGTTTATGTCGAGTATATTACTTACAACCATGTACTTACCGGTTACCAGTGGATCATGGACGTACTGCTGAGTAACGGTTGTTTATGTCGAGTATATTACTTACAATCATGTACTTACGGTTAACAGTGGATCATGGACGTACTGCTGAGTAACGGTTGTTTATGTCGAGTATATTACTTACAACCATGTACTTACCGGTTACCAGTGGATCATGGACGTGCTGCTGAGTAACGGTTGTTTATGTCGAGTATATTACTTACAACCATGTACTTACGGTTACCAGTGGATCATGGACGTACTGCTGAGTAACGGTTGTTTATGTCGAGTATATTACTTACAACCATGTACTTACCGGTTACCAGTGGATCATGGACGTACTGCTGAGTAACGGTTGTTTATGTCGAGTATATTACTTACAATCATGTACTTACGGTTACCAGTGGATCATGGACGTACTGCTGAGTAACGGTTGTTTATGTCGAGTATATTACTTACAACCATGTACTTACGGTTACCAGTGGATCATGGACGTACTGCTGAGTAACGGTTGTTTATGTCGAGTATATTACTTACAACCATGTACTTACGGTTACCAGTGGATCATGGACGTACTGCTGAGTAACGGTTGTTTATGTCGAGTATATTACTTACAACCATGTACTTACCGGTTACCAGTGGATCATGGACGTGCTGCTGAGTAACGGTTGTTTATGTCGAGTATATTACTTACAACCATGTACTTACGGTTACCAGTGGATCATGGACGTACTGCTGAGTAACGGTTGTTTATGTCGAGTATATTACTTACAACCATGTACTTACCGGTTACCAGTGGATCATGGACGTACTGCTGAGTAACGGTTGTTTATGTCGAGTATATTACTTACAATCATGTACTTACGGTTACCAGTGGATCATGGACGTACTGCTGAGTAACGGTTGTTTATGTCGAGTATATTACTTACAATCATGTACTTACGGTTACCAGTGGATCATGGACGTACTGCTGAGTAACGGTTGTTTATGTCGAGTATATTACTTACAACCATGTACTTACGGTTACCAGTGGATCATGGACGTGCTGCTGAGTAACGGTTGTTTATGTCGAGTATATTACTTACAACCATGTACTTACGGTTACCAGTGGATCATGGACGTGCTGCTGAGTAACGGTTGTTTATGTCGAGTATATTACTTACAACCATGTACTTACGGTTACCAGTGGATCATGGACGTACTGCTGAGTAACGGTTGTTTATGTCGAGTATATTACTTACAACCATGTACTTACGGTTACCAGTGGATCATGGACGTGCTGCTGAGTAACGGTTGTTTATGTCGAGTATATTACTTACAATCATGTACTTACGGTTAACAGTGGATCATGGACGTGCTGCTGAGTAACGGTTGTTTATGTCGAGTATATTACTTACAATCATGTACTTACGGTTACCAGTGGATCATGGACGTACTGCTGAGTAACGGTCTAGGGATCTATGTCGGGATGAAGACCGTGGAATATCTAAACATGAAACCGTACCACTGGCGAGGAATGTGGAACATCCCAACTTACCGGTAAATATTTGTATTCAAAGCATACGCAGAATAGTAATAATACTAAGCGTACAGAAAAACTAGTACAATGTTTACATATTTTAAATATTTCATAATTTATGACGTTTTCACACGAATCTTGGGAATTGCATCATTAAAAAAAATAATACACAAAATCCTGCGTCCCAAGTAAACAAACATTTTAAGAAACAAATCAAGGGGAGATAATTTTTGATATTTTCAAATTGCATTACCTTTTAATCATCCAGGGGTAAGATCAAGCGGTTAGCGATGCAGTTCACACCCTACAGCTGGACAGAGTTTGACTGGAAACCTCTGTCGAGTCTCCGGCGATGGTTAGCTGTCATAGTTCTAATCGGTCTGGTCAGTACAGGTTTCATTGTGTTATAGAGAAATGACTTTAAAGTCCCTTTGAATATATTCAGTTAATGGGTGGCAATGTGAAGGATATAAAGTTTTGTCTGTAACATACATATGAATTTTATAAACAAATTTTACGTTTCAAATTCCGTTCCAAATGGTGGAAGTAAACGATTTTTACACCATTTCTTTATGTTAAAGAATGAAATGGTAAATGTTCATAATAAATACACATTTTGCTCACTGTTTTATAAGTTTTATCGAATTTATTTTATTTTAGAATTAACTTAAATCTATTTTTATGTTATGGTGGTATAACACAAAAAACCGGAGTGTACCCTAAATAAACCGCGTTTTTTTGTGTTATAACCCCATAACATAAACAATAGATTCAAGTTAATACTTATAATTGAATCTGTATCCTGCGGAAATCCACTTTATTGATTGACTATTTCTATTACAAATTATTACACTTCTGCATCAGCCAATCAAAAACGACGTTATAAAAAGCGACGTCAGTTTTTATGTTATGGACTGATAACATATTTTTTAAGCCAATGAAAATGCTTGTTGCAAACAAGATGAAATTATTCCTAAGTGGCAATATGTACATTTGAATGCTTACATCTGAATTATATAAAGTATTAAACATTGCATATGCAGTTCCTGATGGTGGAAGTTAACGACTTTTACATCAAGTATGTACTGTGGATTCCACCAGAACACTACCTTAACGTCAGTAGGATAGTCCTGGTGCTCTTCATGGCTGCTCCGTCCGCCAGAGAAGCCTTCCAGTACCTAGACGACCCGTGAGTTTAATTCCGGATACACCTTCATCTTTTATATAGTTCTTACACCATACTATCAATCGTTATCCTATAAAAACGGAACATAATTACATTATAAAGCATGGCTCAATACTACATTAATAAAAGACTTACTAATGTACATAAATGATGTTAATGCTGATCCTTCTTAATCAAATCTGTATTTCGATCTCTGTGACAAAGGCATGTGTATTTGGTAAAACTAGCAATAAAAACTCCAGAGCTACAAAAAGTCCCTAAAAAACTTCCTCCGTAAAGACAAATAAAAGTTTTCACAGAAAAAATATTAATCGAAGGAAACCATTTTGTTTTCAGGACGTGTAAGAAGATGGGAAGACAGTTTTGGTTGATCACTGTCATATCCATTACTGAAGTACTCATCGCCTTTAAGTTTGAATGGGAGACGGTCACAAAACCTATCCCTCGTCACATCGCCTACATGTGGCTTCTAGGCTTGTTTGGCTTAATTCTGTTAACAATCTGGAAGTTCTACATCTACCGTGACGTCAAAAACGACGTGCCCTACTCTCATATCGAGTACAGACGCAGATGTGCGATGAACGAACGGAAAGCAAACACAACCTCCGCGGATGACTCTAGTTCATTCCAGTTTGAAGCCAGACGACGACGCCTTCTTGAAAGACCGACAAATGGCAAAATTGCTGACCAAGGAAAACAAGACTGATTCGTGATACGATTGGCTTAGGATGGTCAGCATATTAAAGGACGGCCTGCCAACCAATAATAAACGTTCGGTTATCATGATGGAATAGGTCATCAATGATAAGATGACTTATCAACGTCAGGACGGGCGCCTTATAACAGGGCGAACGATTTTTGATATCGATCGACCAAATATATATATGAACATACTACCAACCCACCAATGAGTATACTGGTGCCGAAAGATGTCTTACCATTGTATAGAGACAGATTATAGGACGGCCTCCGATTATATATTCCGCCTATACACAATGGCATATTCGACCAATGCTATGACAGCCGACCAGAAGTATTAGAGTTGTCGACCAATATAGGGATAGCCTATATCACCACTATAAAAAACGGTCGAAAATGATTGGACGGCTAACCCATATTACAACGGTCGATCATTGCATGGACGGCCGACCCACATTAGAACAGTGGATTGATACTGGATCAGTCAACCTGTATTAGAACGGCTGATTGATCCTGGGACATCTGTTAAACAATGCTCGACTGATGCCGGGGGGTCGGTCTATATAAGAATGCTCGACTGATGCCGGGACGGTCGGTCTATATAAGAATGCTCGACTGATGCCGGGACGGTCGGTCTATATAAGAAAAGTTAATGCTGCGATAGCAGGTCGATGAGAAACGCAACTACATGTGCAGCTAATTATAACATTCGTTTGTCACGTGATATACCTGATGTCATAGGATACCATTCATTGTTATGCAAATATATTTACTTAATAATTTTAAAACGATGAAACCAGATTCATGTTGGGATTATTTTCTATCATACCCTTCGTCAATCTTATTTTATAAATTAATATTTTGTTTTATATAAACATTGAGTAGAAGATTATCGATGATAGCTTATATGGAATCGTTTATATACATTTATTATATACATATTTTATACATTTAGATGCCATTTCATAAACATTTCCTAGAGAATCATTGCTGAAATCATCATTATGTATCTAATTGAAAATTGAAATTTACATAAAATCTGAATAATTCGCAAAACTGAAAAAAGAATGCAAAGAGCAAAACTATTCATATCGGTCATTGTGAAGTAATAAAATTTCAAGATTTCATCTATATATATTCAGTGCCGGATGTAAGTTCCCACCTCAGTGTAACAATACTAAGTATAGGTCACGATGCGGGCCGGATGTAAGTTCTCATCACAGGTTATTGTTCATTACTATAATGTATTTGCCATTTGGTAATACGCACCAAATTATAGTATGTATGTTTTTGTGTATTTTATGTAAAAATCATTCCAGATATTGAGTTAGGCCAATGAAACCGGTACAAGTCAACGCTTTTACTACAGTGTACAGGAAAACGTCCTGTAATAATAATATACACGTACATTTGTAAAGAGCCCTTTTTTTAATTTGAAAAATAAGTCTTCTTAAGGCGCTACATATTTCTACATACGTAAATTTCTTGAGGGAATTACCCGATCGCTATATAAAATATCAAGTTCTTTTGTGAAATTTTGAAATAAAATAAAATTATAAAAATTCAAATAAAATTAAAAAGTTCTTAAATGCCTACTTGCCATGGTAGTGTAATCACGATTGATATTATTCTTTTACAAACAAATGTTTGGTGTTGTACGAATATTTTAACACTAGTACTGTGACAGGTTAAGAAATAAGAGAGGTATATACGTGGTTTCAGATTAAACTTCACTAGAAATGTACCCTGCTTTCACATATAAAGTAAAAGTATCGAGTGCAATTATTATATATATGTCCATGTTTGTAAGAAAGTTGGGATGAACATTTGTACATGTGTTTTTGTCTTGGTCAGTATGAACTTTTAAAAATTGTACGGCTATGTATGTATGTCTGTAGGTTATAAAGGTATCGTGTATGGTTTAAAATGAGTCTTAGTAATGATCTACCATTGCAATACTTGGATATATTATATTATATACCTCAACAGTTCTCTTAGCGCAATGTCATCACCCCTGCTATAGACTGGTGTGGTATATACCTGCTGGAGTCACATTACTATCGACTGTTATAGACTGGTGTGGTATATATCTGCTGTAGTCCCATTAGTCGATTGAAGTCAGATTACTTTTATATATCAAGTCGTGTTAATATCCATTATATTCAAAATACTATCTGAGTATAGTTACTTTACTATTAATTATAATTCAATTGTTATATTATGAAGAGTCTGTACTACAAAAAATATGCTGAATATGTAGTCAAATTGATATTTACCTTAGCGTAATGTTACTTTGCTATCACTTATTACAATTTAGTATCGACTCAAATAATTTTCAGTTTCAGTGTTGACTTTACCCTAACTATACTTCGTTAAAATAATAATTACTTCGATTACATTCATTTTCGTATCGAAAAAAGTCGCATTTTTATCGACTATTTCCAGATATAGCGTTTAGTGACTGCACAACTGTGTATCGGCTGTAGTCGCCTTGTTATCGGCTATAGTAGCATGTTCATATGCCTGCTGTCATCTTTTCCTGTATGGATAAGCACCCTTATGTTAGAAATTGTGATAATATTACGTTTATGCTACATGTGTTCGTAACAAATGTGATATATTCCTAAATACAAACCATGATGCCTTTGGATTTGTTACTTTGAATATTGATGTAACAATAAAATATTATTTACAAGATTACGTTTTGTTTTCCAATTGTCTTTTATTAAACTGTGAACGCATAAGTTACAATTACAATTATATTTTATACTTCAATGATCCATTGTCCTTCTATGGTGTTACAGGACGATACAGTAAAGGACAAAAGAGAAATCTCAGATAGACTAAACTTTATTTACCATGCATTTGTAGATTACTATGATAAGTAGGTTAATTAGTACTGTCACAATAGATCACATGAGATTATTAATTCATCGCAATGTCAATATGAACCTGTTAAAACACCAGTGGAATAAGCTATTTTTGCTAATCTTTTGATTTGGCAGAGAATACTAAAGCGTCAACAAAACTATAATCCGAAATCAAAATCTTATAAACCAGGGGCACAATATGAACAAAGATAGACAATTGAAAAAGTAAAAGAGAATAAGACCAGGTGTTCAGGAAGAGTAATCGTCTTCTGTCTCATCGACGAAAACCGCCATGTAAATATTGGTCACATCCAAGTAAGCATCAAGTCCTCGAAATGAGAACCGATTCATCATTGTCAATCACAACAAGTAAGCACACTTATGAGCATACTCAAAAACGCCCATCTTCAAATCACACAAAGATACAGAATATTTCTCTATGAGATCAAGATGGCGACCATAAAACTTGCCCATAGTCTTCATCAACCTGCATCTCTCGAATCCCTTTGACGTAAGTTTGTTTGTCAGCAGCTGACATCTATCACGAAAATCTCGATATTCAGAGCAAGCCCTAGATTAACGAATCAACTTCGACATGTAAATACCATAGGATGGAGAAGTAGGGATGTTACTATCAAGAAAGGGAATGTTCACGATCGGAAAATCGCAATCGTCTCGTTTATCATACAGCTTAGTAGTGAGTTGCCCGTGTTGGTCATAGCTTAAGTAAAGATCGAGATAAGAAGCTGATGTAGGAGAGTCTGCTGTGTCTTTAATCTCAAGTTCAGGAGGGTATATACGATCGACTAGGTCAGCAAACTTCTTTTTGTTTATAGATATCACATCGTTGATGAGTGAAATTGAATGATTTGGCAAGGTTTTTGTTACCCGTCCTCGTCAAATTTAGCATCGTATGAAAACAAAAATAAGTCAGTCAAAAGTGGTGCACGGTTAGTCCCCATCGGAATGCCAACAGTCTGCTGGAAAATCTTTCCTTCGAACTCAACATAGATATTGCCAACCAGGAATTTAATCATTCGCACTATTTCTTCCTCAGTATATTTCAAACTAGCTTTTGTTGTGTTTTTCACAAAGTATGCTCCGAGATAGCTCACATCCATGTATTTGTATCGTCGTTCACCTTTCTTGGAAAAGAAAGCTCTCATAATGAGAGACCGAAAACGTTCTTTCAGTTTGGCATTTGGTATGGTAGTGTACAGGGTGGAAAAATCAAAAGTTTGTGATGGACGAAACATTTTTGAGGTTCTCAAGACTGATCAGAAGATTTTTTGAGTTTTTCAAAATCCACATCCCATTAATGCCACTTCTGGAGTATACAGTGTCATAATAAGGCTGAAGCCCTGATTTAACGGTACTGAGAATGATAGTAAGAAGTTTTGATAATGGCTTGGTTGAGCAATGAGACGAGCCAGCGATAAAACGTTACTTATAAGGATCCTTGTGTAGTTTAGGTATTCAATATAGCCGAGGTAAGTCAGCGTCTTTATCATTAATGGGTATTTGCAATTATTGTAATACTGATGTATGATTGGAAAGTATTTCATCTTTCGAAAAACCGGTCAATGCGTAAGTAGGGTTACCTTGGTTATCAGGCAGGCCCAGTTCTTTTAGCAAACAATGAATGTAACAGTGTTTGCAAACTAGGATCAGGTTATTAGATGCCTTGTCTGCAGACACAATCACATACTTGTCATGTAGGTCGTTGAGTGTTGTTCGAACAACGGGGTCAAGAAAGATCAGTTACTATATGTGTCCAGCTGGGCCATAGCAATAATGGGATGAAGAACATGAACATGCTGAAGGAGGGGCATTCTAAGGTCATCTATGTTCAACTGCTGCTTGTAGTTGTAAAGCTTCGGTGCAAAAGGTACAGAATAACTGTAAGAAATGATAGGTGATCTTATATATCGGAAGTACGGTGGTATGTTAGCTTGATCAGACTTTTGATGCAAGATATTGCTGATGTTAATGGCATCAATACTCTTGTTGGCAAATTCGACTTTCATAACATGTTGAGTCGCTGGTACCAATCTTCTTGCCTCGTCAATAAAGTGGCGCACCCGCCATGATATAGTGCAGGTGTGTAGAGAGCGCAACCACTGGATATAGAGGATGGGTCATATATGCGTATGAGGATTGTGTACAGGGAAACACAACAGCCATGTTCATACGAGGACGGCTGCCTAGAGAAACCCAACAACCAGGGTTATATGAGGATAGCTGCCTAGAGAGACCAAATATTCAGGGTTATAGAGGACGCTTGCCTAGAAAAACCCAACAACCAGGGTCATATGAGGACGGCTGCCTAGAGAGACACAACAGCCAGGGTTATGAGGACGGCTGCTTAGAGAGACCAAATATTCAGGGTTATAGAGGACGCTTGCCTAGCGAAACCCAACAACTAGGTTCATATGAGGACGGTTACCTGGAGAGACCCAACAACCAGGGTCTGTGGAGGACGGCTGCCTAGAGAGACCTAACAGCCAGTGTCGAATGAGGACGGCTGCCTAGAGAGACCAAATATCCAGGGTTATATGAGGACGGCTGCTAAGAGAGACCAAATATCCAGGGTTATATGAGGACGGCTGCTTAGAGAGACCACATATTCAGGGTTATAGAGGACGCTTGCCTAGCGAAACCCAACAGCCAGGTTCATATGAGAACGGTTACCTGGAGAGACCCAACAACCAGGGTCTTATGAGGACGGCTGCCTAGAGAGACCTAACAGCCAGTGTCGAATGAGGACGGCTGCCTAGAGAGACCAAATATCCAGGGTTTGGAGGACGCTTGGGTTGCCTTAATAAACCCAACAACCAGGGTCATATAAGTACGGCAGCCTAAAGAGACAACAACCAGGGTCTATATAGGACGGCTGCCTTGAGACCCTACAGCCAGTGAAAAATGAGTACGGCTACCTGGAGAGACCCAATCAGGGTATTACAAGGATGTTTGCTTAGAGACCCAACAGCCAGGGTAATGGGAGGACGGATGCCTAGAGAGACACAACAACCAGGGTTAAACGAGGACGGTTGCCTAAAGAGATACAACGACCAGAGCCAAATGAAGACGGTTGCCTTGAGAGATACAACAATCGGAGTCAAATGAAGATGGTTGCCTTGCGACCCAGCAGCCGGGGTAATAGGAAAATAGCTGCCTAGATAGATCCAACAACCATGGTCATACGAGGACGGCTGCCTGGAGAAACCCAACAACCAGGGTCAAATGAGGACGGTTGCCTAGAGAGACAGAACAAGAGGCCCAGAGGGTTTGTATCGCTCACCTGGATACATTGGTATCTCAAAAAGTAATCATGGTAAAATATTTTCCAAAAAGATCCTTTCAGTACTTTGGTCAAAATCCAAGGACAAGTAGCGATTTAAAAGGCTTTACTTTTATATCCCCTTTTGGGACCCGTCCCCTCTGGCCCCTTTGGGGGTCAGAGTCGCCATTTATATATGCAAAATCTGATCCACTTCACCCAAGGATGTTTCTGACCAAATTTGGTTTAAAGGTATTGACTACTTTATGACCAGTAGCAATTTAAATGAATTACCTCTATTTCCTCTATTGGGCCCCACTCCTCTGGCCCCCATGGGGTCAGAGTCATCATTTCTGCAAAATTTGTTCCTTTTTACTCAATGATGTTTCTGAGTTAATCTGGTTCAAATGCATTGCTAACTTTATGACTAGTAGCAATTTAAAGGAATTACCTCTATTTCCCCTTTCGGGCCCTATTCCTCTGACCCATTAGGGGTCAATGTCACCTTTTATGCAAAATCTGTTCCCCTTCACCCAAGAATGTTTCTGGCCAAATTTGGTTCAAATCCATTTATAACGTTTATGACTATAGTATCGATTTAAAGGAATGACTCTTTTTTCCCCTATTCGGCCTTGCCCCTCTAGCCCCTTTGGGGTTAGAGTAACCATTTACGCAAAATATCTTTCCCCTCTCCCGAGGATGTTTCTGACCGAATTTAGTTAAAATTCATTCAAAATTTTATGACAAGTAGCTATTTCAAAGAAATTATATCTATTTCACCTATTGTCTCCAAACTCTGGCTCCTTAGGTTTCAGAGTCACCATTTATGCAAAATATGTTCCCCTTCACCCAAGGATGTTTCTGACCATATTTGGCCAAAATCCATTGATAACTTTATGACAAGTAGTGATTTAAAGGAATGACCTCTATTTCCCCTATTGGATTCTGCTTCTCTTGCCCCTTGGAGGTCAGTCACTATTTATGCACAATCTGTTCCCCTTCCCCCATAAATGTTTCTGACCAAATTTGGTAAAAATCCAATTATAACCTCATGACTAGTAGCGATTTTAAGGAATTACTACTGGGCATCACTTCTTTGGCCCCTATGGGGTCAGAATCACCATTTATGCAAAATCTGTTCCCCTTCACCAAAGGATATTTCTGGCCAATTTAGTCAAAATAAAATCAGGACTTTTTGACTAGAAGCGATTTAAAGATAAAGTTGACGGACGACAGACGCTGCGCCATGGCATAAACTCACTGCCCCTTCGGCTAAATGAGGACGGTTACTTAGAGAGACCCAACAACCAGGGTCAAATGAGGACGGCTGCCTAGAAAGTTACAACAACCAGAGTCATACGAGGACGGTTGCCTAGATAGATACAACAACCAGGGTCAAATGAGGACGGTTGCCTTGAGTCCAACAACAATGGTCATCCGATGGTTGCCAAGACGTACCTAATAAGCAGGGTCAAATAAGGACGGATGCCTAGAGAGATACAGCAACCAGGGTCACACGAGTACGGCTACCTAGATAGATAGAACAACCAGGGTCACATGAGTACGGCTGCCTAGATAGATAGAACTACCAGGGTCACACGAGTACGGCTGCCAGTATACCTAATAACCAGGATCACACGAGGATAGCTGCCTAGATAGATAGAACAACCAGGGTCACACGAGTACGGCTGCCAGAATACCTTATTACCAGGGTTACACGAGGACGGCTGCCAGGATACCTAATAACCAGGGTCACACGAGTACGGCTGCCAGGATACCTAATAACCAGGGCCACACGAGGACGGCTGCCTAGTTAGATAGAACAACCAGGGTCACACGAGTACGGCTGCCAGGATGCCTAATAACCAGGGTCACACGAGGACAGCTGCCTAGATAAATAGAACAACCAGGGTCACACGAGTACGGCTGCCAGAATACCTTATTACCAGGGTTACACGAGGACGGCTGCCAGGATACCTAATAACCAGGGTCACACGAGTACGGCTGCCAGGATACCTAATAGCCAGGGCCACACGAGGACGGCTGCCTAGATAGATAGAACAACCAGGGTCACACGAGTACGGCTGCCAGGATACCTATTAACCAGGGTCACACGAGGACAGCTGACTAGATAGATAGAACAACCAGGGTCACACGAGTACGGCTGCCAGAATACCTTAGAAAACCAGGGTCACACGAGAACGGCTGCCAGGATACCCGATAGCCAGGGTCACACGAGGATGGCTGCCAGGATACCTAATAGCCAGGGTCACACGAGGACAGCTGCATAGAAAGAGCTTACAACCAGGGTCACACGAGTACGGCTGCCAGGATACCTAATAGCCAGGGTCACACGAGTACGGCTGCCAGGATACCTGATAGACAGGGTCACACGAGTACGGCTGCCATGATACCTAATAACCAGGGTCACACGAGGACGGCTGCCAGGATACCTAATAGCCAGGGTCACACGAGGACGGCTACCAGGATACCTTATAGCCAGGGTCACACGAGGACGGCTGCCGGGATACCTTATAGCCAGGGTCACACGAGGACGGCTGCCAGGATACCTGATAGCCAGGGTCACACGAGTACGGCTGCCAGGATACCTAATAGCCAGGGTCACACGAGGACGGCTGCCAGGATACCTAATAGCCAGGGTCACACGAGGACGGCTGCATAGAAAGAGCTTACAACCAGGGTCACACGAGTACGGCTGCCAGGATACCTGATAGCCAGGGTCACACGAGGACGGCTGCCAGGATACCTAATAACCAGTCACACGAGGACGGCTGCCAGGATACCTGATAGCCAGGGTCACACGAGGACGGCTGCCAGGATACCTAATAGCCAGGGTCACACGAGTACGGCTGCCAGGATACCTAATAGCCAGGGTCACACGAGGACGGCTGCATAGAAAGAGCTTACAACCAGGGTCACACGAGTACGGCTGCCAGGATACCTGATAGCCAGGGTCACACGAGTACGGCTGCCAGGATACCTAATTGCTAGGGTCACACGAGTACGGCTGCCAGGATACCTAATAGCCAGGGTCACACGAGGACGGCTGCATAGAAAGAGCTTACAACCAGGGTCACACGAGTACGGCTGCCAGGATACCTGATAGCCAGGGTCACACGAGGACGGCTGCCAGGATACCTAATAACCAGTCACACGAGGACGGCTGCCAGGATACCTGATAGCCAGGGTCACACGAGGACGGCTGCCAGGATACCTAATAGCCAGGGTCACACGAGGACGGCTGCCGGGATACCTTATAGCCAGGGTCACACGAGGACGGCTGCCAGGATACCTGATAGCCAGGGTCACACGAGGACGGCTGCATAGAAAGAGCTTACAACCAGGGTCACACGAGTACGGCTGCCAGGATACCTGATAGCCAGGGTCACACGAGGACGGCTGCCAGGATACCTAATAACCAGTCACACGAGGACGGCTGCCAGGATACCTGATAGCCAGGGTCACACGAGGACGGCTGCCAGGATACCTAATAGCCAGGGTCATACGAGGACGGCTGCCAGGATACCTAATAGCCAGGGTCACACGAGGACGGCTGTATAGAAAGAGCTTACAACCAGGGTCACACGAGTACGGCTGCCAGAATACCTAATTGCCAGGGTCACACGAGGACGGCTGCCAGGATACCTAGTAGCCAGGGTCACACGAGGACGGCTACCAGGATACCCGATAGCCAGGGTCACACGAGGACGGCTGCCAGGATACCTAATAACCAGGGTCACACGAGGACGGTTGCCAGGATACCTAATAGCCAGGGCCACACGAGGACGGCTGCCTATAGCTAGAAAGTGCTTAGAACCAGGGTCATATGACGACATCATCTTATGGAAAAGGCACGCCGTTAGGGTCAAACATATGTACAGGACGTCTATAGGGAAACACAACAGCCAGAATAATATGAGGATAGGTGTCTTTTGGAACACAACAGCCATGATTATATGAGGATGACTGCATAGAGTTTGAACTGGATTCATTAATATTATTGTTTTTGTCCCACACCAGTTAATGGATTCAGGTTCTTTGGATCAAGAAACCATCCACCCCCTACCAAAACAAATTGACTGATGATGCTGCACCATGACATAGCTTACAGGTACTTATGTTAAAACCAAGTGAGCTAAAAGACAAAAGTAAGACAATATCAATTTAATAGTAAAAACAAAGTATTTATTAACTAAGTTCTATATAAGGCCTTTGCAAGGCAATTTATGCACCAACAGTAAAAAATCAAATAGAACTTTAATGCTTTTGGACAAATACACATATAACACATTTTCTCTATACGTTACCAACATGAGATATTTGTGCTGGCTATTATGCTGGGTAACTTCAAGATCCCTATGACAGACTCTGCTTATACTTCATTCATAAAACCAATTTGTGCTTCCATATATGCTTATGTAGTAGTTGTAGGCACATCAAAATACTGCATTGCCATAATAGTAGTGTACATGTATGTTATGGATCAAGAAACGATTTCAAAGTGAATTCAACTGCTCAAGTGAATAAGACATGTTCTGTCAGTATATTTTCACTGACACCGTACACATAACATTCTACAATAATAAAAGAACACATTAGATATGATCAATGATGACTACATATTAGAATGAATGGACTAAATCGCATTACCTCAATCACCCCTGAAAACACATTTGAACTCTTCCTATTCAAAGGTTGGGATAGTTTATTATGAAAATTCAGGGGTGGGTGAGTTAATGTGATCAGATGAGTATAAAATATTATCATGAAGAACATCCTTGGTATCCATGGTAACACACAATACACAAAGTGTGTATTTATTCACCCCTGGATATCGAGGATGGGTGAACAGACAGAACTGGAACATGATAGGAACATGGAGGTAAACCAGTCAAAAAAGTACCTCTGGATACCGAGGATTGGTGTACAGACAGATGAGAAACATGAGAACATGAAGGTAAACCAGACATAAAAGTACATGCTGGTATCTGATTGTCAGATCTAGTGTATCAACACATATCGTTATGTAAAACTGATGAATAAACTTGTAAGACTTCTTCCCTCCCATACATATTGGTGTAACTTGTGTGTAATATTGGTGTCGCTTTTCAGTGAATGGCAATGGTGGTTTGGACCTTACTTGTGCAATACTTCTGAAATTCAAGTTCATGAATTTTAGATTTTTTCAGTACTGACCATTGTGTGATGTCTGATCAAAATCTGTTAGGATTGAAGGTGTTTCACGACAAGTTTCTATACAGTTGTAAAGTTTTCTTGAGGAAAAACATTCTTAAAAGCTGCAAGGTTAAAAAGATTGTTGTACCAGCTATGTGGGACCTATGGTACTGTAGTTGGACTGTCAAAGTCCATACAGAGTTGCCATAGGGAGCATTTAGCCATACACACATATATCCCACACAGGTAACATAAACCTTTGAAAACATGTAAACTAATAGTCATATACACATATACCAAAATCATAACCGCAAGTGCTAGTTCATACACACATAATAAGCAGTACAAGTATCCACCGAGCTTTCTCCGCTACATGGAATGTCCCATACATGGGCAACATTAAGTCCAAACAAAGACACTTGTCTTGATTAGGGTACAGATATCAGATTACGTCAATTCATGATTTTCTTAATCAGTTTATAGAAATCAATTTGCTAGTTTAAATTTCATAGCACAATTTTACTGACCATATCTTTCAATCATAATTCACATAATTATTTCTAAACCATATAAATCTTCATAATTATTATTTTTTGCTTTCGAGTCATAGAAATCATTTATGATTAAACATAATCAGATACCCTGAGCACAGCAGCACTATACACAGTAGGACAAAAGGTCCCAAAGCACTTAAATACCATACAGCCTGAGACAAAGACCTTCATACACATCACTCAGGCTACAATCTCTTCCAGAAATCTTCCTCTTTCACAAACTATTTTCAAACTGCATACTTGTAGTTCACAACATCTGGATTCATGACAGTTAACAAAGTACATTGTAGGCTCTAAGTGTCAATGCCGTCACATTTTGAAGCAATTTCTCAGATAACAAGTCCAATCACACATGAATCCTGAGTGTTAGTAGATATCTATGCATGATCACTTTAGCATTATAACTTATGCATGATTGTTTTAGCATTAGCATTTACGCAGGATCATTTTGGCATTATAACTTTCACATGACTATTTTAGCATTAGAACATTTCTGTAACTTCCCAAACTTTTTTTTGTTTTGTAGTTAGTCAAAAGAACTGCTGACAGAATGTATCAATTGTCAGTTAAATATTTCATTTCTAAATCAATTTACCAAATATATACCTGGAAGTCTGGAGATATGCAGGATTCAACTTCAATCTATCCTCATGTCAAAATTCATGCAACTTGATATGAAGACAACTTGTCTGCAGTGTGTACATGTATAATGGCAACATCTTAAGAGAACATATGGATGAATATCAAATGTCAACATAACATAATGGATGAACAGTGGACCTGGGAATGGAAGGAGTATCTTCTTTTTGTGCATTTTCTTGAAAGACATTGAGTATAAACTCATTCCGTATTGTTCCTTTGGCCACATGTATAGTGCAAGAAGTGGAAAATATGCTACGTAAACTTGAAGGTAGAATTCGGAGATCTTGGAACAAACTCTGGAGCATCTGGATTCAGCTTACTACAAGGTGAAGGAGCCTGGAATGTTAAAGTAAACCTTCATTATAGCATCTACTGATGTCAAGGGTATACACACAGTAACATTAACTGATGTTAAAGTCGGACCTTCATTATAGCATCTACTGATGTCAAGGGTATACACACAGTAACATTAACTGATGTAAAGAGTATACACACAGTAACATTAACTGATGTCAAAGTCGGACCTTCATTATAGCATCTACTGATGTCAAGGGTATACACACAGTAACATCTACTGATGTCAAGGGTATACACACAGTAACATCTACTGATGTCAAGGGTATACACACAGTAACATTAACTGATGTAAAGAGTATACACACAGTAACATTAACTGATGTCAAAGTCGGACCTTCATTATAGCATCTACTGATGTCAAGGGTATACACACAGTAACATTAACTGATGTTAAAGTCGGACCTTCATTATAGCATCTACTGATGTCAAGGGTATACACACAGTAACATTAACTGATGTTAAAGTCGGACCTTCCTTATAGCATCTACTGATGTCAAGGGTATACACACAGTAACATCTACTGATGTCAAGGGTTTACACAGAGTAACATTAACTGATGTAAAGAGTATACACACAGTAACATTAACTGATGTCAAAGTCAACCTCCATTATACATGTAGCATCTACTGATGTCAAGGGTATACACACAGTAACATTAACTGATGTCAAAATCAACCTATACATTGTGTATTATTATATCTACTGAGGTCAAAGTAAACCTATACATTGTGTATTATTACATCTACTGAGGTCAGACTAAACCTATACATTGTGTATTATTATATCTACTGAGGTCAAAGTAAACCTATACATTGTGTATTATTACATCTACTGAGGTCAGACTAAACCTATACATTGTGTATATATTATTACATCTACTGAGGTCAGACTAAACCTATACATTGTGTATTATTACATCTACTGAGGTCAAAGTAAACCTATACATTGTGTATTATTACATCTACTGAGGTCAAAGTAAACCTATACATTGTGTATTATTACATCTACTGAGGTCAGACTAAACCTATACATTGTGTATTATTACATCTACTGAGGTCAAAGTAAACCTATACATTGTGTATTATTACATCTACTGAGGTCAAAGTAAACCTATACATTGTATATTATTACATCTACTGAGGTCAGACTAAACCTATACATTGTGTATTATTACATCTACTGAGGTCAGACTAAACCTATACATTGTGTATTATTACATCTACTGAGGTCAAGAGTATACATACTGTAACATTAACTGATGTCAAATTAAACTTAAATTATAACATTTGAAAATAACATACATTGGGCATAGTAGTTCCATCTAGTCTCTGTGCAGTTGAAATGTAAATATTCAGCAGTATTTTCAGATGTCAATACAAGCATAAATATTAAAGTTACATGTTTTGTAACCTTTTGACTATGGAGACTGTTGTTGTAGTATATATTCTGTATTGGGTGATAAACTTACCTTCTGACTATGGAGACTGTTGTTGTAGTATATATTCTGTATTGGGTGATAAACTTACCTACTGACTATGGAGACTGTTGTTGTAGTTATATATTCTGTATTGGGTGATAAACTTACCTTCTGACTATAGAGACTGTTGTTGTAGTTATATATTCTGTATTGGGTGATAAACTTACTTTCTGACTATAGAGACTGTTGTTGTAGTTATATATTCTGTATTGGGTGATAAACTTAACTACTGACTATGGAGACTGTTGTTGTAGTATATATTCTGTATTGGGTGATAAACTTACCTTCTGACTATGGAGACTGTTCTTGTAGTATATATTCTGTATTGGGTGATAAGCTTACCTTCTGACTATGGAGATTGTTGTAGTAGTTATATATTCTGTATTGGGTGATAAGCTTACCTTCTGACTATGGAGACTGTTGTTGTAGTTATATATTCTGTATTGGGTGATAAGCTTACCTTCTGACTATGGAGATTGTTGTAGTAGTTATATATTCTGTATCGGGTGATAAACTTACTTTCTGACTATAGAGACTGTTGTTGTAGTATATATTCTGTATTGGGTGATAAACTTATCTTCTGACTATAGAGACTGTTGTTGTAGTTATATATATTCTGTATTGGGTGATAAACTTACCTTCTGACCATGGAGACTGTTGTTGTAGTATATATTCTGTATTGGGTGATAAACTTACCTTCTGACTATGGAGACTGTTGTTGTAGTATATATTCTGTATTGGGTGATAAACTTACCTTCTGACTATGGAGACTGTTGTTGTAGTATATATTCTGTATCGGGTGATAAACTTACTTTCTGACCATGGAGACTGTTGTTGTAGTATATATTCTGTATCGGGTGATAAACTTACTTTCTGACCATGGAGACTGTTGTTGTAGTTATATATTCTGTATTGGATGATAAACTTACCTTTTGACAATAGAGACTGTTGTTGTAGTTTATATTCTGTATTGGGTGATAAACTTACCTTCTGACTATGGAGACTGTTGTTGTAGTATATATTCTGTATTGGGTGATAAATTTACCTTCTGACTATGGAGACTATTGTAGTATATATTCTGTATTGGATGAAAAACTCACCTCCTGACTATAGAGACTGTTGTTGTAGTATATATTCTGTATTGGGTGATAAACTCACCTTCTGACTATGGAGACTGTTGTTGTAGTATATATTCTGTATTGGGTGATAAACTAACCTTCTGACTATGGAGACTATTGTTGTAGTATATATTCTGTATTGGATGAAAAACTCACCTTCTGACTGTAAAGACTGTTGTTGTAGTATATATTCTGTATTGGGTGATAAACTTACCTTCTGACTATAGAGACTGTTGTTGTAGTATATATTCTGTATTGGGTGATAAACTTACCTTCTGACTATGGAGACTGTTGTTGTAGTTATATATTCTGTATTGGGTGATAAACTTACCTTCTGACTATGGAGACTGTTGTTGTAGTTATATATTCTGTATTGGGTGATAAACTTACCTTCTGACTATGGAGACTGTTGTTGTAGTTATATATTCTGTATTGGGTGATAAACTTACTTTCTGACTATAGAGACTGTTGTTGTAGTTATATATTCTGTATTGGGTGATAAACTTAACTACTGACTATGGAGACTGTTGTTGTAGTATATATTCTGTATTGGGTGATAAACTTACCTTCTGACTATGGAGACTGTTCTTGTAGTTATATATTCTGTATTGGGTGATAAACTTACCTTCTGACTATGGAGACTATTGTTGTAATTATATAATGCTGTTACTGCCTCCTCCACAGAGTTAAAATAAATCCACTCAGCTTCTTCCTCAGCCAACATCTCCTCAAAACAAGCGTCCATAAACGCCTCCTCCCAAAATTCTTCTTCTACCTGTGATTTAACAAACAATATCAACATAAAAGTGCTGTTTAGTGTTTTCTTTTATACATTATTAAATTTTTTCCAACAGGAATCTGTTTCAGCAGAATTGTTCCCCAAATCAGCAACAGCGGTGTCGAGTCGGTGACACATATACACCACAAACTGAATTTGCAAATTAAAGAGGATATGATTTTACAAAGTGAATATATATGCAAAGAGGACATAGAATTACAAACTGATATGAAAAGAGGACATAATTTTATAAAATATTTTCAATTTCTTATTAAGGTTAAATAATTCACTGATATATTGGCATTACTAGTACTGCTGAACTATCATCATGTTACAATATTCCCTTATAAAGGTTTGACTATAATTCTCTAAACTAACGTGTGAACCTTTGTTTATGTAGTACAAAGACAAATCTCTTTTTTTAAATACAAACCTGTTTATCAAATTCATCTAGCTCCTCCCCCATCCACACATATTCAGAAAAGTCTACTTCAGGTCCCATACCAGGGGCTTCTTCATGAATCTGCTCCATGTTGTTCTGTAGGTAGGGCGGAAGTTTCATATTCATGATTCTCCTGCAAAACAAATTCAAAAACAAGTGTATTACCCGGTATACAGAAACCCTTTTCCCAAAGTTAATTTCAAATTTCAACTGATTGTTGACAATAAACCTTGTCTCTTTCAGAATAGGAAGAATTAAGATCAATCTAAAGACAGTATTACACACATGCTGATCACATGATCATGTGATGACCAGAACTGACCCCACACTTAATAATTACACACTGCTTTATCACAAACATTATATATATATATATCAAACAGCACAATATAATTAATAACTACAGTCGAACCTGGTTTTATTGAATCACATAACAATGTAAGCTATATAAAATGATAACTGGATTGTTATTTTAAAATTCCAAGTTTGGAGGTCACTGATTCCAGACAATGAATATTTGGAGGAAAAAAGATTTGTCACAAGTCATTTGTGTATAAAAAAGGACAAAATCCAAGAGCTAGATAATCAATGATGACAAAGATTCAAAATTCAAATTTCAACAGGGACACTAGCTTCGACTAGTACTCTAGATCTATAATCAATAGATTATGAGACATACCTGGTAGGTACGTAGTGGTCTTTAGTAATTAACAAAGTCAGATTGCATCAATTCCATGTTTAAAGTTCACTCAATTTAAGGACAGTACACGCAATTTTGTCTGAAACTATTCACTTACGTAGCCTGAGCAAATATACTACCAGCTAAGTGTAGAGTTTATGTTTCCTCATTCACAATACAATCCAGCTTCCAGTTAATTCTTATTTTCATTCCCAACAACTTCAGCATACAGGTCCGTACGTAGTCTAGCTAAGACTCCTCTCTCTGCTAAGATATATATATCAACCTTGGAAAGAGTGTTACCAATGCCAGGTGACCTGAACCTGATGACCTGAGCACACTGCTTTTCAACAAAACAGTAATTCCGGAAATTTATTTTCTGTCCAGATGAATACATATATATATATGATCTGTTGATTAATTATCACACTGTACGTGACTTATTTAATATGATGGCATCTACTCAGGTGGGAAATTCTGTACAACTGAAAACTTATGACTCTATACTGACAGAATTTAGTTGGTGTTCATTTATTTAAGAAGAGGGGGTTTTGATCAATAAAAGTCCATTCATTGATATGTGTGAGGTATGTTTGTTAAATGTGTCAGCTAATTTCTGTTGTCAGCATTCAGGGATCACTTTGGGACGAGATTTGGGGATTTTTACCCATATTTTTCCTGAAAATCTCATTGAAATTTCAAAATTGTATTACTTTATAAAGAAAAATCTCATAGATATTTTGCTGATCCCATGAAATCCCTCAAATTCTCTCATAGGTTTGAAGAGTCAGAATTATCCATGAGCATTGCAAAGATGACGTAACACACACACATGTGCTGCCCTTCTTGAATTTAGCAATAGATAGTGTATGCTAAAAAAAGATAATTACGCTGCACCATGCATACAGCTGTTTTGTACTTCTAGGATCCGTCACACGGATCAGTGATGATAGGGTATAACGTAGGGGCCATAAGGTAGGAATCAAAATTTTCTAAAACCTGCTGACACCAAATGGTGTCAGAGAATTTGATTCCACATTTTCATGATTATATGTCATATATAGAAATGTGCTCTGGCCTTAATTATGTAACCAGACATCTGAAAAATTGTCTCAGTCTAGTGTCACATCAGTCAGCTGAGGAAAGTTGAGCTACAGCTATATCGTATATATAGAGGATCTTACACGAGTGTCAATGTAATATGGAATTTATTAAATGTGTTAGATAATTTTAATATGTCACGAGCCTTTTGGCGAGTATAAATTATTTAACGAGTAAAATAAATTATATATTATATTGACTAGTATGTAAGATTCTATTTATTACATAACTTATATTTATGAGAAAATACACAAAAAATCTCAAATTAATTCTCTATAAGAAAGGCAAATTTTTTCTGTGACAGTAAGATTTTCACTACCGAAACAATCATATGACGTCATTTGTTTATGAACAAATGGCTATGAACAAATGACATCACAATAGTGTTATTACACGTGTGTATCATCATATTATGACATGGCCATATGACATGATTGAACGGGTCAATTATGTGATAAAGACAATTAGAGACTTTCCTCTGTGAAATTAAAATATTTTGCTTGATTAAAATCATTAGGGTTTAAAAATGTGTGTAACGTTAGGTGCTAAATACAGACTAAAAGGTTGTATAAAATAATATATTACATATAATGTACCTTGGATATCCCTGTGACACTTATAAGAACTGCTCTCAGAATTGTATGTGACACTAAATCCTCCTTGTGTCCATATAATATTTAAAATGTCTTCAGTGTGTACTGCAATTATATTAAATGTTGCTGTCATTGTGTAATTAAATTGCAAAGGTATTGTGAAATAGGGAGAAAGCAACGCCAGCATTATTTAACCTTACAGTAACATTTTGGTAGCATTCAGTAGTTAAAATCATGACATGAACTACTGTATCTTAATATATCTATCAGTTCAATATCATAACCCTATGATTCTGGGAAAATTGTCAAACTTTTCCCAACCAAGTCTAAATTTAGCCAGACCCCTAGGCCTATTTATACGTTTAAATGCTGATGTGATCATGTTACATCAGACTCTTATATATAAATTCTGATGAATCGATTAAGTAATTAACTTTCCCATTTGATTCATCGGACAATAAATTAAACAATGATAATAAATTCAGGTTCATTCCTATATCAGAATGAATATGAAAAGCCTATAGTCTGCTAAAACTGGATAAAAATTTGACCTAATTCTACCAAATGCACACGTAAACAAACTCCTGTTTCGATCGATAATTTCCATATCTCGGTCATTGATGTCTATGACAGGGATTCTAACTATGCAAGCGTGGTGTAATGATGGGTGCATGCCCCTTGAGTAAATGTTAAATGCTCACCAGATGTTGTTGTCTGCCACTTTCAGATAGTGTCTTACGCTTCTCCTTTGTTTTGGTGCTCTTGTCAGGTTCTTGTTTGTAAATAAACTCTTTACTGTTCTAGCTACTTCCGCATAAAAACATAAATCCAGAAATTAATGTCAAGTTGATATCATCTAAAGATAATATCACTCAGAATATTAAAAGGATGTAACAAAATTAAATGATATTATCTAAGTTATGAAATTATATCATTTTTAACCGTAAATGACTAAATGTTTGGTGCGCATATTTGACCTTGACAGTGGCGTAGAAATATAACTGAAATGAGTGCTCTCGGAACATCGGGTGATTCCGTTGAACTACTCATAGCGCGGACATTACCGAACATACTGTACATACAGTACAATTAATGCAAGTACAGACGTACTTGGTTCAAAGCTCAGCGGGATCGATTTATTTTTTTTTGTAAGATTCTTTAAATGAAAATATATACTAGATCTACATACAAATTGATTCATCAATACAAATCGTTTTTCTCGGAGGCGATAGAAATTCAACATTTAGCAAAATATACAATGTAGCAGCAGGGACGTTTTTACATTCTTTACAAATATATACATGTATGTCCAACATTTTTTACAATGATTTTTCCTGACTTTTGTTTATGGATCAATTTGGATGAAATTTTGCAAACTTTAAGAAAAGTGTTTCCTGTTTCATATTATAAAAAATGTTCACTTTTTTCCTATGTGTATGACCAGGGAAATCATATCTTTTTTATATTTTTTATATATTTATATATAACATCTAATTTTTAGGACGCCACTTTGAAGTAATTTTGGTAGCGTTAATTTATATCGAGAAATGGCGTCACACTGCAGTATAGATATATTCTGTATTGTTCCAGAAATACACAACGAAACAATTAAATAAATAGGAAAAGAAACTATGGATATTTCTATACAAAATTATCGAATTGACGTGGTCAAAGTCCTCCAATAAACAAGGTCAGGAAAGAATACAAAGAATATAGAAAAATTGATAAATAAAATACTTTTGGCACTTCACTGAATATATGTAATTTCAAATGAATACTTTACCCATCTTGTTTCCTGTTTTGTTTGTGCTTATCAAAACATCTTTAAAAACACAATTTATATATATATAGCATGAGAGATACAAATGCGCATATAAATAAACACTTTTTATATGTTCAATATTAACACGGCTAATATAATCTTCTTTGGTTTATATTATGTATCTAGCTGTATGTACCATGGCTTAATACTGTATAATTGTGTCTATGTTTCCAGTTGTCCAAATTGTACAGTAGTATTTCAATTTGTTTAACGACATAGAAAGTAAAACATATATTATTATCTAAATGGCATCGATCTTTTCTTAAATATTATTTTTATGCCCATTATTTTTTTGAGTAAATGTTCCCCCTTGTGTTTTACTGTTGGTATAGTGACTAGTACATTTTTAACGTTATTTAACATTTTGAAGAAATTTCCCGTAGCCGATTTCAAGAGATATTGCATGTAACATTTCAATTTTTTTAGCAGCGATATTATTAAGTAAGAATAAAGAACAAAGCAGTGTCAAACTTTCGATACAATTTATATATTCGTCTTTTCCCCCAAAAAACGAAGCCTGTGAAAAGTATGGAAACAATATCAGGTCAAAGAGCGAATATCAGCCTCTACAAGTATATGCAATCTTAAGAAAAATCAACCCAGGAAAAACAAAATCCTACGATTTAGTTGAAGATTTATTTCAATGCATGAATATGACGTGTCCGAATATACTTTTTGCAAGGCAAGTACGTATGTTGTTCTCGCTCTGAATGTTCCAGTTTCTATCAGTTAATTCTTTATGGACTCCATACACACAAGGCCTAGAAAGGGGAGGGGGTGAGTGGTATTAGGGGGGGGGGGGGGGGTCTTTGATTATTATTTTGAATGAAATAACGCCAATGAGGAGTCAATTTGTAATGTATTTTATACAAAAGTTTGTAATACCAGGGTGTCCTTGGTTTCGAAAGAGTTTCTAGAAAGTTGCAAAAAGTAAGCCTTCAATTCGGATATAGAAGGAAGGCCAATCATAACACGAGAAACTCCTATTACGTACGTCGTTCATTTTTACACTGCTAGATTAAATGATTTATATAAATCTTTAAGGAATGTCTCGATTAAGTAGTTATCTATGTAAAACGTTGATTTTGATCATAACTGAAATTACGATTCTTTCCATTTTGCCCTTGAATTAAAAAAATACACCTAAATGTGTACACTCATGAGGTTTAAGCCACGTTCGTCTCGTTTTTATCTCATTTAAAGATATTAAGTTATATTGAAGAAAGTATGATCAATTTAGATAGCATATATATGCATCTGAAAACTGTGTCAAAAATATAGGTGTCTGTTGCTTGTAGAACTTTTTTACATGGATTTTTAAAAATTACCAATTCGCCGGTCATTTTGTAAATGCGTATTTCTGTCTATTTTATGCCGTTCGCGCAAGGCCAAAATTTCACCTTTTTTCATGCTAGATCGATCTCTTAAAAACCTCAATGTTTCGCCATTTTTTATTCTAGAAAGCTCAGTTTAATTATACAAGTTTAGTATTGTTTTCATATATTAAGTGTAACTGGAGCTGTTTTTTAACCCGAAACGGTGAAAAATTACACAAATAGTAAAGGGACAAAAATTGAAGCACACTAACCTCTCATTTTTATGGCGGTTTTATAAAGAGGTACCCATTTTCTTTTCATCTGCTAAATATGCAATTGGTAAAAACTACAAAATTCAATTAAAAATCGCTTATTATGTAATATTGGTATTTTGACCGATAATAGCACAAAAAACGAGCACACTGAGATGTCACCAATCTGATTAAAATACTGATCCTCACTATATCTATCGTGTAATATATAGGCACGATAGTAATAGTGAGGATCTGTATTTTATTCAGATTGTCTCAGAGGTGTACTGCCTTAAATCAAACGAGTTTGATACAAAAGTTACCACAGTTTTCTTTTCTGGGTTGAACGTTACTTAATGCAAACTTCATAAAATACAATTTTAACATGTGCGCGTTCGAGGAATTTACACGTATCTTTATCTGAGTAATGATCATTTGTTCAAGAACGGATTTTTACTATATACATTACGTATCTTCGGCTGCACCTGCTGTACTAAAGTACACAGATACATTTGTTCCTCGATATCCGGGGGTTACGCTCACCTACACTCTCTACACCCCTGATAATCCTCGATAACCAGGGGTTACGCTCACCTACACTCTCTACACCCCTGATACATCCTCGATATCCAGGGGTTACACTCACCTACACTATCTACACCCCTGGTACATCCTCGATATCCAGAGGTTACGCTCACCTACACTATCTACACCCCTGATACATCCTCGATAACCAGGGGTTACGCTCACCTACACTCTCTACACCCCTGATACATCCTCGATATCCAGGGGTTACACTCACCTACACTATCTACACCCCTGGTACATCCTCGATATCCAGAGGTTACGCTCACCTACACTATCTACACCCCTAATACATCCTCGATATCCAGGGGTTACGTTCACCTACACCCCTGATACATCCTCGATATCCAGGGGTTACACTCACCTACACTCTCGACACCCCTGGTACATCCTCGATATCCAGGGGTTACGTTCACCTACACTATTTACACCCCTGGTACATCCTCGATATCCAGGGGTTACGCTAACCTACACTATTTACACCCCTGGTACATTCTCGATAACCAGGGATTACGCTCACCTACACTCTCTACACCCCTGGTACATCCTCCATAACCAGGGATTACGCTCACATACACTATCTACACCCCTGGTACATCCTCCATAACCAGGGATTACGCTCACATACACTATCTACACCCCTGGTACATCCTCCATAACCAGGAATTACGCTCACCTACACTCTCTACACCCCTGGTACATCTTCGATATCCAGGGGTTACGCTAACCTACACTATTTACACCCCTGGTACATTCTCGATAACCAGGGATTACGCTCACCTACACTCTCTACACCCCTGGTACATCCTCCATAACCAGGGATTACGCTCACATACACTATCTACACCCCTGGTACATCCTCGAAAACCAGGGGTTACGCTCACCTACACTCTCTACACCCCTGATATATCCTCGATAACCAGAGGTCACGCTCGCCTACACTATCTACACCCCTGTAATATGCCATGCCCCGCGCAACCTTGTTGATGAGACAAGACTGTTCGACCCAAAGAATTTCACATGATAGTAAAATTGATAGGCTGTGAAATCGGTTGCAACTCCTTTGTAATCTTCAAATTAAAGAACATCAGCCTGGCGACTGGTAAGATATTTGTTTACATAAGCTTGCCTCCTGTTTGGCCTCTGAATATCGGGGACTGACAATTAGTAGCTAGTATTAGTATGTTTTTTTGTTTAACCTACTGCAATGTTCTTTTTTAGTTGTGATTTAAAACAAATCCTTCAGTCGTATTATTGAACAGAGAATGCTGGAAAGAAGGTTGTTGTCGTTGTTGTTGCGAAGGAACCGCTCCTTGACACAGGGACCTGAGAATTAGTTACAACTAGTTTTGGACCTAAACTAGGGTGTTTGGACCTAAACTAGGGTGTTTAGGCTATGGCCTTTATGACCATTGAGGGGGCATTTTTATCGAAAATTGATCTAAACCTCCGAACAGTGTAAACTTACTCTAAACACCCTAGTTTAGGTCCAAAACTATCTGAAACAAATTCTCAGGTCCCTGTGCTCCTTGACACCGATCTCTTGTTGAAAACCCATGACACCTCAAACGAACTCCAATAATAAAAAGTGACATTTCGATCTTCTAAATTTTAATAAAGACATACAAGACAAAAACATACACAAAACGTGCAACTTTCCAAATGTTTCTCAATCTCTGTATAAGAACAAATACCGATACACAAAAAAATATCAAAAAGAATCATATGAAGTAAAAGTACTATTTTATCCCATCTAATCGTCAAGGATAGCGACATGTATCCACACTTTGCGCGGTTATGTACGGTCTAACTCAATAACATAATCTGTCACAAAGAATCTAAGAATATCTATCTTGTTTTAATCTTGTTAAAAAATTACTCTCAATAGATTCATCAACATCTCTTTCCAAGCAACGACATTTTTGTAATGTCGCAATAGTTCATCCTAATGTAAGACCCACAAAAATGACTAACAATACGAATAATGATTGTCTCCGTAGAAAGGACCTCTAACACATCGGACATCGTAATGTTTCGCCCTTCTACGTAGAAAGGCACATTCCATCATTACGTTTACCCACTGTTCGTAGAAAGGTCCTTCTCTATGATTGAAGATTGCTCTCATTTACCAAGTCTCAACAGAAAGGCCCCATTACGTTGGACCTTTCCAGAATCCCCTATAGTCGTCCTAGCGTTTGCCCAGTCGCCAGGAGCTGTGTTGTTAGACTAAACCCATAACGTTTGCCCAGTCGCCAGGAGCTGTGCTGTTAGACTGAACCACTATAACGTTTGTCCAGTCGCCATGGAGCTGTGCTGTTAGACTGAACCACTATAACGTATGTCCAGTCGCCATGGAGCTGTGTTGTTAGACTGATCCACTATAACGTTTGTCCAGTCGCCATGGAGCTGTGTTGTTAGACTGAACCACTATAACGTTTGTCCAGTCGCCATGGAGCTGTGTTGTTAGACTAAACCACTATAACGTTTGTCCAGTCGCCATGGAGCGGTGTTGTTAGACTGAACCACTATAACGTTTGTCCAGTCGCCATGGAGCGGTGTTGTTAGATTGAACCACTATAGCGTTTGTCCAGTCGCCATGGAGCTGTGTTGTTAGACTGAACCACTATAACGTTTGTCCAGTCGCCATGGAGCTGTGCTGTTAGACTAAACCACTATAACGTTTGTCCAGTCGCCATGGAGCTGTGTTGTTAGACTGAACCACTATAACGTTTGTCCAGTCGCCATGGAGCTGTGTTGTTTGACTGAACCACTATAACGTTTGTCCAGTCGCCAGGAGCTGTGCTGTTAGACTGAACCACTATAACGTTTGTCCAGTCGCCATGGAGCTGTGTTGTTAGACTGAACCACTATATCGTTTGTCCAGTCGCCAGGAGCTGTGCTGTTAGACTGAACCAATATATCGTTTGTCCAGTCGCCATGGAGCTGTGTTGTTAGACTGAACCATGATAATGTTTGTCCAGTCGTCATGGAGCTGTGTTGTTAGACTGAACCACTACAAAATGTCCAGTCGCCATGGAGCTGTGTTGTTAGACTGAACCACTATAACGTTTGTCCAGTCGCCATGGAGCTGTGTTGTTAGACTGAACCACTACAAAATGTCCAGTCGCCATGGAGCTGTGTTGTTAGACTAAACCAATAACGTATGTCCAGTCGCCATGGAGCTGTGTTGTTAGACTGAACCACTATAACGTTTGTCCAGTCGCCATGGAGCTGTGCTGTTAGACTGAACCACTATAACGTATGTCCAGTCGCCATGGAGCTGTGCTGTTAGACTGAACCACTAAAATTAACGTCTTCTGATATTTGACGACATTATTATTTGTCCAATCTCCGTTATAAGGTCCTCTGTATTATTTGTCCAATCTCCGTTATAAGGTCCTCTGTATTATTTGTCAAACCTCCGTTGTAAGGTCCTCTGTATCATTTGTCAAACCTCCGTTGTAAGGTCCTCTGTATCATTTGTCAAACCTCCGTTGTAAGGTCCTCTGTATTATTTGTCCAATCTCCGTTGTAAGGTCCTCTGTATTATTTGTCCAATCTCCGTTGTAAGGTCCTCTGTATCATTTGTCCAATCTCCGTTGTAAGGTCCTCTGTATCATTTGTCCAAACTTCGTTATAAGGTCCTCTGTATCATTTGTCCAAACTTCGTTATAAGGTCCTCTGTATCATTTGTCCAAACTTCGTTATAAGGTCCTCTGTGTCATTTGTCCAAACTCCGTTGTAAGGTCCTCTGTATCATTTGTCCAAACTTCGTTATAAGGTCCTCTGTATCATTTGTCCAATCTCCGTTGTAAGGTCCTCTGTGTCATTTGTCCCGTCTATGTAGAACGATCTTCTAAGAGTAAAACCGCGATATAAATGTCCGCGTCTAGAAGAGTCCACTAAGACTAAGCTTCCTTAACGTTTGTTCAATCTCCGAAGGAGGGTCTTCACTAGCATCCCATATTGTTGGATATCCACGTGGGGCCCCTCATGTTGTCGTGGTACCAGCTTGGCGTCCATCACCAGGGTAGCACGGGTAACAGTCTAACAAAGGAACGGGAATCGATGTGCTAAGTTTTTTTTTTATCATAACTCATATATCATAAATGGTTATAAGCATATCATGATACTAAATGTTTTAGCTTACTTTTATTATACGTCACAACTCATATATTATAAATGGTTATTAGCATATCATGTTACTCAATGTTTTAGCTTAGTTTTATTATACGTCACAACTCATATATTATAACATCGTCGTAAACCCACGAACACTTCACTGACGTTTGCATCCCGTGGGCTAATATCGAAAGAAACTCTCGTCTTCGTGTTAAAATAGTAGCCAATCATATCGATGGTTTCATCCGTGACTACATACAGCCGGGACATTAAGCCGGGATATCCCGTTTCATTTGTAGCACCGCCTGTCAACAAAATCTGTCGATTGTGTTATAATTGTGCCGATTGTGATTAAAATATAAGGTCCTGCTATATATGGCGATTGACATCGGCGTCATGCCTACAGAAATATGCTGGTCGTGGTCACGGTAAAATCATCTAACAGAGTGTCACGAGAAACGACCATTCTGATTGGTTGAAATCTCCGAATAAACTTCTATTCGGGGAAACGAAGGTTTATACCGATTCTGGCCCACGGGATGCAAACGTCAGAGAAGTGTACCGTGGGTTTCCGACGATGATATTATAAAAAAAATTACTTTACCAGAACTGTATTCTGATATACAGCTATTAAACATTCAAGGGAACTAACCACTGTGTTAAAACCAGAAACACCACAATAAACTGACTTTACCAGTACTTAACCTATGAGTTCAGATCGACTCTTTGATTTGTGTTGGTGACATGCTATCCAATTTACATACCAATGTAGCATATACGCCTGTGTATACATGACTGAATATGTTTGATAGTTTGCTTTATCAATATTTAAGTGTAAATACTTTGGCAATGGATGAAACGACAACGATGCGTATATCTACATTCTTTTTCTATTTTAAATATCATAAAAAATATTTACTTTGATAGATATTTATTTTTAATTTTTAATAAACATTGAAAACGGAATTAAAAAATTAATCATGAATATGAAATTGATCGTAATCGAAACCTTAATTTACTCTCAAAATAAACGATATATTTGAGTATTATCAGGCATAACAATTAAACTAGTTTGTTATATGAATGAAACTGGTAAGCGTTGATTTTACACATAAATACAATAAAATAAAGAATATAGAATATGTACTTTGTGGTTGTTCCTGATGAAGACCTTCTCCTTGGCCACGCCCCCGTGAACTATTCCTCGGCTGTGTAGGAAGGACACAGATTTAATGACTTGTTGGGCTATCTGGAAGGCCTCTCTGGGAGTCAGCAAGTGGACATTGATATACGACTCCAGGGCAACATCTTTCTTTGTCGTTTGAAATAAGTTGCTGAAGTAGATTTCCTTCAACGCATTCGTTTGTTCGAAGTCTAAAAAGATAATAATGCTCAAAGTTTGTAATAATTAAGATATCAAAAAAGTGTGAAAACATATTAAATTGAATGATAATCACTCAAAAACAGTTGTAAAATAGACCCTTGTCAAGATTATTTAAGATACGTTTTATTTTTGAATTCAGTTTCTACTTGTAATTCAGGAGGTTCCATGGTCATCAAGATGTTTTGGTGATAAAGATGAAAACCAATAGCCAATATAAGACACGCTAATATACACGAACATAAACAATTAGAATTTTATAATGTCCGAATTGTTAAAAATCGTATTTACGGATTTATGACTGCGCGAGTAAATTAGAATAGTACCCTGTTACAAATTACCATAAAGGGCAGAATATTTTGTTCGCGAGCGTTGTGATGCATCTTGCAAACATTTCTCTGACAAAACGTCACTACAGCGAGTGAACTCTACGATAATGTACAATACTATGCCGTATATCGGGTTTAGCTGTTTAATATTGGCTATATTAGCGATGACACCCCATCGCAAAGTAGATAAAAATATCGCCAAAAATTGATTCATTGTAAAGTAGGTGTAATCTCCCTTGTATTACTAAACGACGTCGGAACGTTTGTATCTTGTTTTAAACTGCAACTGTCTTGAACAATAGATCCATTTATCTTTATGATTTCTCAACTATCAGAGCAACCACAGTTACTTGAGTTTCTGTCAGTATACAAAAAAATGTTTATATATATATATATGGAGCCGCGGCATATTACAGAATGTAATGGGAGGCTCATTTCACACATATATATATTTATTATTTACTGACAGAAACTCAAGCAACTGTGGAGCAACATATTCATTAGTTCAATAACTGGCTATTGACTTTGATACAATTCTGTTCAGAAATGAAGTGACACGAGCTTTAACGACAAACTTGAATACGGTGTATTATACATGGCCTCGTTCGAGGTGATCTCATACTGGTCTCTTATATAATCCTAGATCACAGGTGCCTGTAAATTTGTTACAGCTAGTTTTGGACCAAAGCTAAGCTAAGCTGTTATATATTCTCAGGTTTCAGTGTCCTTGACAATTTACTTCAAAGCTACAGTGAAATTTCGCATTCCAAATAGACGCTAGAAGCATGACGTCACCCGTATGGCAGCTACTATTATAATGATGTTATTCGTTAATATGAATTGCTTTGAAGAATTCTTTATTTCCTATATTTGAGTTTGATAGATATCCGTTCTGCTCGAGGTGTGACGATGAATTTCACATGGACAGCTTGGAACGAGATCTTCTATATAAAGACACACCCATTTGAAGTTTGATGGAAATCGTTTCTGAAACGAAGTTGATGCAGACATTCATTTACCATTGCAAGACTGGATCCAACAGTGGCCTTGACCTTTGCTTACTTGTACAATGACCTACCGTAAAACCTGTCCAGGTTGTGTTTGGTGTTTTTGGTTGATCCCAGCATGCTTCCCCTGTCCGTAGTATAACTCATGGAGCTCATTTTGGACTAGAAAATAGACACAGAATATAACATTCCTATTGCAGTTTAACGGTGACATCTATTATCGGGAGGATGTTTTTTTCTGATTTTTTTTTACAGAAGAGAAGAAGTAATAATGGATTCTCTCATGTAAGATAGAGTTTGTCCATGCAAGAAAGTTTTGTGAGAAAAACTTTTTCTCTCATAACTCGGCATGTTGGATAGAGTTTGCCCATGTAAGAAAGCTATGTAAGAAAAATCTATCTTACATAGCATATCACGCGAAGTGACGTCACAATGGCTCAACAATGACGTGACGTCATGAATACGGTAAACTCTGATGCCGGAAAGAGAAAACGACGGCATGATAAAATTAAAACCTTTCACAAACAAATTAACCATAAACACCTGAATGTGATATTAGTTTTTCTGTGCAAATATAGGGTATGCTTAATCTCGCTGGCTAGTTCGTTTTCGTTAAAACAAAGCTCAAGGAAAAAGTTGTATTTTTCAAAATGGTAGACAATCAAAACGTATTTTCATAGTTTTGAGCTTATTCGGGTTGTTGATATGAGAGAAAAAGACTCTTTTATGACCAAAGATGTAAGATAGGGAAATTCCATCCCCGGGATTTTAAAATTTGGCAAAACCCCCGGCAAAGCCTCGGGTTTTACCAAATTTGAAACCCCATCGGGTGGAATTTCCCTGTCTTATATTCTTGCATAGCATATCACACGATGTGACGTCACAGTGGCTCAACAATGACGTGATGCCAAAAAGTGGAAAGGGCGACTTAATAAAATTAAAACATTTCACAATATTTTAACCGTGCACATATATATATCTTTCCTGCGCAACCAGTGTTTGCAAATATGGGGCATGTCTAATCTTGCTGACTCATTCGTCAAAATAAGGTCAAGGGAAAAACTGATATTTTAAAAAAAGCTAGTCAAATCGTATTTGCATAGTTTTAGAGCTTATACACGTAGCGGGAATGAGATAAATATACATGACCAAAGAAGTAAGTGATGGACATTCCATCTTCGGGATTTTCAAATTCGGAAAACAAAACCGATCGGCAAACGTTATCTTACACCTGTAATCATGAAATAGTTTTATAATCTTACACCTGTAATCATGAAATAGTTTTATAGTCTTACACCTGTAATCACGAAAGAGTTTTATAGTCTTACACCTGTAATCATGAAATAGTTTTATAGTCTTACACTCGAGTGGGTGGGCCTCTTCCTCTTGATGTAGGTGTACGTGTACAGGAATGGGTTGATGGCGGAATTGATGGGGAGGACGAGTACCATAACCCAGGCGTATACGTCAGGAGACACCGCCCCTCCCGTCTGGGCCCAAACTCCTGAAATATGTTTAGGCTAGTTAGAGCATAGCAAATATGTAAACTAGATCTCATCGATAAATATTCTGTACCTCTGTGTGATATGAAGATGGAGTTTTCTTGTGTTTGCTCATAAGTGTGCTTACTTGTTGGGGTTGACAATGATGACTCGGTTCTCATTTTGCGGATTGATGCTTACTCGGATGTGATCAAGATTTACATGGCGGGTGTGGGCTTTTGAGCTCGGATTATGGTTTTGTTGACGCTTTGGTATTCTCTGATTTTTTAAACAGCAGCTTTCATACATGTATTCACGTGTATGCGTTATAAGATAGTTATCATCATACTTAAGCAGTGTGATTTTTATGTCTTATTTTGTAACTCGATTTAGAGTAATGTTTAATAATCATATTGAGCGCTACACAAACGTTATGTGTTGTTTAGTGTAGAAAATAAACTTCAAGGACAGAATAATAAAAACAAACTCATTCAAAAATGAAAAATAGGCTGGTGTAGTTATAATTATAAACGTTTATCATTTCAGGAAGAAAGACATTAATATAATATCCTTCAAAGCATATTAAAAATAACTACAGCTGATATCACTAATAAACTAACGTTAGGCAAAGGTCTATACTTTTATGTTGATACTTTGTGTATGCGAAATATCAACCAACATTATCTGATTCGTTTACAAGGTGATCATGACGTCAGATTAGAATTACATTCAAAATAGTAATATCTTCTTTAGTTTCCCTACTTTCTTTCAAGTAAGGTTTTCGCTTGTGGTTAAAGTATACTATTTCTGTGGTTATCGGGATCATTACAAATCGGAATATTATCTACATATATTTCAAAATGTCGTGACATTGAAGATAATATTGATTAACAATACTAAAACATTATGAAAGCTGGTTAGGATAGTTTGCAGGTAAAATGTCAAAAAATCCAATGTCCTCTATCACTTAATGTTCAATAATGCCGTGCTCAAACTATATACAGGTCACATGAAAACCACTCATATATTCACACATACACAACTATGCACGTTTTGGAAACCTAAGCTCCGTTATAATTCCATTTTATGACCAAATATAAAGCCATAAAATACATCGGGACCCTAGTTTAAAATAGAAATAAGGTCAAATGAGTTATAATCTATTCAGTATTCCTGTATCAGTGTAATATAAGAAAATATTCTTAGGTGTGTAAAATATAGAGGAAATAAGATAACCAAACTGATAATGATTAACAGAAGTCAGTTGTCAAAATACTACTGCCATTTTTATTAATTCAAGTAAACTGTATACTGACCTATTACTCCGATAGGAAACCAGCAACAAAAGTCTGTCGCTACAACCAGGAATAGAGACTTGGCTAGTTCGATTTCTGTCCGACGGTTTTGTGTCGTGGCTACGGCTCCACTGCCCTTCATTGTTCTGTAGATGTACACCTGTGCAATCACAATGAGAAGAAAAACCAAACTGTTCATTCCAATGAAAACGGCGACAGCATACTCGTCTCCTGCAGACTGTTCTCCTGTGAGTGGCAGAGCAAGACAAACTCCCGACCTTGAATAGAATTCTCCTTTAAAGTAGGACTGGAAAAAAGCCTGAGGAGCAACGGCAATACCGAGGGTTAAAAACCAGAAAACGCTGATTACAATCGCAGCACTCCTCCATGTTAATTTGTTTGTGGATAGAGGGAAGACAATGGCGATGAATCGGTCAATGGTTATTAAGAAGATAATGAAGGTTGACATCTCGCTGGATATCATAGATATGATGCCAGCTGTGGCACAGAGTGCACTCTCTCTCCAACTCTTGTCGTGCGAGACATATCTGCCACTGTAATGGGTGTCTACTGAAGCAATAATCAACATGTATACCCCCATCAAAAAGTCAGATATACTCAAGTTGATCACAAACATAGAATAACTCTTCCTTATATGCTTTCTGTCAAAAACAGTACGGTATATTATTACAAACACGTTCCCAACTACGGCTGTAACACCGATAATCCAAAGGAATATCCTAAGTATGCTGATACCTACAAGGTTTGAACAAGACGAAATGGACTCTTTAGGTGCGAAGCAGTTACTATTGGCAACAGACTTGGGTTTAATACAACACATTTTATATGAGTCTGTATAAAGGAATGCTAGATTGTCGAGACCCTTAAACAGGAATTCGCGTATTTCAAGGTTGTTTTGTTGAATGTCAAGTGCCTGTAAACTGCCAAGGTTTTCAAAGACATCTTTTTGTATATCCTGAATATTTCCCACACTCATATTAAGATATGTTAGGGATTTGAAGTTATCAAAAAGCCCCTTTTGGATTTGTTGCATCTTTGTATGAGTAATTCTTAGCTCAAGAAGGAAATGTAGTTTGTTGAACGCTGAGATGTCGATAGACATCAACGGATTGTGGCTAAGATTAAGATATTTCAATGAAAATAAATCAGCAAAAACCTTTTTAGAAACGTTCTCTATCAAATTGAAGGACAGGTCTAGATATTCTAATGACGGCACGTACTTAAAAATAGACAGCGACGTGACTTCAGTTTGCAAGTGTTTAAGTTGTGTGTGTGTTATTTGCAGATACTGTAAAGCAGACAACTCGTGAAAAAAGTTGGGGTCGATGTAGGACAAAGGATTATTGCTGAGGATCAATGTCTTCAGTTTAGAGGTTACTCTAAATATTTGGGCAGGTAGTTGTTCTATCTGGTTCGACGACAAATCTAGATACCGAAGAGCAGGCATGTCACGAAATATGGACTGTCCATCAACCAGGAGTTCACGTATGGAGCACTCTCGCAGCAGGAGCGTATCGAGGAACTGGAACTTGACAGGATCATGAGGACGCATGTTAGACATGTTGGTATTGAGATCAATCCATCGAGCGTCGGCGTGAATCTGATTTAAAGCGATGATGTCTGAACTACTTTCACATTTGAAGGTCATACCATGGCAATCACAATTTGCTGGACAGTGTGGACTACAGTTAAGTTCATCGTCGCCCCTTTGGCACTGTCGGACCCCATCACAAAGCTGATTGAAAGGGATGCAGTTCTTGTTTACACGACATCGGTAGTGTCCATCACACTTCATTGATTCTGCAAAACATGGCGTGAGTGTATTTTCGTTAGGGCGTTAACAAGTTTGATTGTGAACGCAACATATATGATTTCAAATCGATAAAATAAGCGATTGCTTAACAGAAATATATGTGACTGACCGCATTGTATTTAAATGTACGTAGAATGTTTACCCTTTACATTGAATGAGAACTTACCACAATCAAGCTCATCCTCCTGGCCCGGACAATGACTTGTATGATCGCACACAAACCTCAAATGTAGACAGAATGCCCCGGGGCACTTTATATAGTCGTCAGGACAATCGAAATCACCTGTCCATATAAAATGCATCATATGCAGGAGTGATGTTATCAAACAATCTCAAAGCAAATTTTCTACCTAAATTAGTTTCCGTAAAATGATTAATCTGCAAATCTCAAACACTGTATTATACGGATATAAAGAGAATAAATTAACGTGTATTCATGCGCAAAAAAATATATATATATATAAACTAATGTTAATTATCTGTATATCAGATATAGACAAAGTACTGATTTACCGCAGTCTTGGAGATGTGTGAGGTCACGACAGCCGGTAGGCTCCCCAGTTGGGTCGAAATTCATTAAACACGTATCACGTGAATAATATATTATGCCGTTTTTGCAATATTTTGGCTCTTCTGCATAACTCGGATTGTCATCAAATGCATCTGAAAGAAAAAAGTCGATAACTGACGGCATTTTAGCGATGAATGTTTGAGCAAATGTTGTTACAGTCCTATAACACACATTGCTATTAATGACAAACTCAATAAAGCTCGGTAGGGCTTTAGATAAGTTTGTCAGCAATAGCACTGTGTGTTATAGGACTGTAACAACATTTGCTAAAATGTTCATTACACGTATTTACACTTTGATAGAATAGTTGTGCTTTATTAAGTTCCTTCGAACCGATTTGTGAACAGCAAATCAATGAAATTGATGACGTCACAATAGAGATTGGTGACGCCACAATAGAGATTGATGACGTCACAATAGCAAATGTTTTTATAGTCTGAGGCAGTGGATGTTATAGGCGTATGGCAGCAACCACCTTTTAGCATTGTGTCAATAGGAAAATGCGAAGCAAATGTAAATATTTTGTGATACACGTGGTCATAATTAAATCCAATAGCTACATGTAAAGGAGGTATAACACTGACTATAGTGTCTAATGCTGCTTACAACACAACCCGGATTTTAAATGGCTTCAGTTCAAAATCAAATTATAGATAACCGACAATCTGGTTTAATAAGAAATTCTTTCTACAACTGTATTTAGTTGAATGGAATTAATCAAAAGGTAAACTGTATATATATTATATATATGTAAACCGAGGCTGAGTTTAGGGATATTCAGCAGATCCAATACAGATGCAGCTTTTAAGAAACATTTTATAACTTAAAGGGTTTGTGAAAGTGGGATAAAAATAAAAATAGAAGCCCTTCGTCTGTCGTGGACTATTTCTGTGCTCTGTTTAAACTCGGACATGTGAATGTGACCAAGAGCAAAACAAATTAACGTCAAGTGTCCATTTGGAACCGTTGAACATTGGGTAATTGATCAGTCGAAAGGGCAAAGAAATTATTTTTAAATTCTATTGTTTGCGTTGAGGAATATCATCTATAAATTTTTACTACTTGAGCAAATAGAAATCTGAAATTTATCTTTACCTTCAGAACAGATCAATGGAGATATTCCTATGATGATCACGTGGTTCGCTCTCACCCTGCTGATTGGAAGTTTATTCTTGTCTTTAACGGCAGCCCAGTTATACATATCGGCTCCTTCCGGCGAGCTTGGCACCTGTGTACCCTGTACAGACGGGTTCAACTTACACCTGGTGGCAACAGGTAACGTTATTTACTTAACATAACAATTTCTTTTCTGAATCTTAATGCAACATCATCTACCTTTTCGAACAGTAATAACATATATAATGAGTATATAACCAAGTCCTTTAACACAAGTTTACTACAGTTTTGTTAATCCTGTTAGATCTATCAACCTGCGTGTCAGGGATACTTACTCTGACAATGTGCAGTACCCAGAGCAGCTATCCACAGTGATATTCAAGGAGCTAACGTGATGTGTATCCTCACCAGACATCCACTCTACCGACACCTCACCTCTTGCTCTCCCCATGACGTTTGCACAGGTCCGCACGTACTGTACACATGACGTTGCAATGGATAACAACTTCAGCTGTGTTTTCAAATTGACGTACTTTATTGAAGTAAATGTAGCTGTATGTACGTCTATCCAAACAGCATCAGATATGAGTGCCCGTCCAGAATAAGTTGATAAAAGTCTCGAGCTTAGCGCTTTTTCGAACGGCCATTTAGTCTCCATACTGTTCCCGTCGGTCACTGTACCACACGTCACTTCCGTTGCTCCTTTAACATACATATAAAGCATTGAATGGATTATATATATTTCATTATCATTATTGGAAGTCTAACACGAACTGTAAAACCGTTTATTTACTTCTGTTAGTAGTCTTTGCTAACTCTTTGATCACCATCGTAATATTTGGTCTTTTCAGTGTCTATTATTTTTGGGCGAAAAGTTCTTTGCGTAGTTACGTGTGTTGGTAATTGCCTAGCTAAGAGTTGACCTGTGACAGCAAAGCACTGACATTGTTACCGACCGCATGCAGAAAACAAGTTAATTTACTATTACAATGTATCGATGACTGAACACAACAATGAATGGTTCAACACGATCAACAACTCAAATAACAGGTTATGCGAGTATATGACTAGTTTGTTCCACATTGTACCAGAACTGTACCAAAATGTTGGAAGATGACAACTATAATTTCGTTCCTTTATAGTAGGGCTCAAGATGAAAATGTTATTTGAGTTTTTTTTAACGAACGCACAGCTTATATGGATGATAAGGATAATTGGAAGTCATGTTTTGAGTAAACAGTACAATATTAAAATATTTGAAATACCCCAATCTGAATTGTGATTTAATACCGGTATCTTTTTGTCACAGCATTTGTTTAAAATCCATACTGTTTGGATCATACGCGTACATAGCACATTTTCTGATAGGATTATAAACATCAATTTTATAAATTATTTTGTGCTAATATCTGATGTTTAACCAATGTCTACACGTACGCCAGGCTTACTTTTAATTTTTGGCCTCACGGAGCTGATATGCATGTAACTGGTATAACTGGGTCTGAAATGTTTGACATGGTCTGACGGAGCTGATGTACATGTAACTGGTATAACTAGGTCTCAAATGTTTGAAATAGTCTGACGGAGCTGATGTACATGTAACTGGTATAACTAGGTCTGAAATGTTTGTCATGGTCTTACGGAGCTGATGTACATGTAACTGGTATAACTGGGTCTGAAATGTTTGACATGGTCTCACGGAGCTGATGTACATGTAACTGGTATAACTGGGTCTGAAATGTTTGTCATGGTCTCACAGAGCTGATGTACATGTAACTGGTATAACTGGGTCTGAAATGTTTGTCATGGTCTCACGGGGATGATGTACATGTACCTGGTATAACTGGGTCTTAAAAGTTTGACATGGTCTCACAGAGCTGATGTACATGTAACTGGTATGTCTCACGGAGCTGATGTACATGTAACTGGTATAACTGAGTCTGAAATGTTTGACATGGTCTCACGGAGCTGATGTACATGTAACTGGTATAACTGAGTCTCAAATGTTTGACATGGTCTCACGGAGCTGATGTACATGTACATGTAACTGGTATAACTGGGTCTGAAATGTTTGTCATGGTCTCACGGAACTGATGTACATGTAACTGGTATAAATGAATCTGAAATGTTTGACATGGTCTCACGGAGCTGATGTACATGAACTGGTATAACTGGGTCTGAAATGTTTGACATGGTCTCACGGAGCTGATGTACATGTAACTGGTATAACTGGGTCTTAAATGTTTGACACGATCTAACGGAGCTGATGTACATGTAACTGGTATAACTGGGTCTCAAATGTGTGACATGGTCTAACGGAGCTGATGTACATGTAACTGGTATAACTGGGTCTCAAATGTTTGACATGGTCTCACGGAGCTGATGTAACTGGTATAACTGGGTCTCAAATGTTTGACATGGTCTAACGGAGCTGATGTACATGTAACTGGTATAACTGGGTCTGAAATGTTTGACATGGTCTCACGGAGCTGATGTAACTGGTATAACTGGGTCTCAAATGTTTGTCATGGTCTCACAGAGCTGATGTACATGTAACTGGTATAACTGGGTCTCAAATGTTTAACATGGTCTCACGGAGCTGATGTACATGTAACTGGTATAACTGGGTCTCAAATGTTTGACATGGTCTTACGGAGCTGATGTACATGTAACTGGTATAACTGGGTCTGAAATGTTTGACATGGTCTAACGGAGCTGATGTACATGTAACTGGTATAACTGGGTCTGAAATGTTTGTCATGGTCTCACAGAGCTGATGTACATGTAACTGGTATAACTGGGTCTGAAATGTTTGACATTGTCTCACGGAGCTGATGTACATGTAACTGGTATAACTAGGTCTGAAATGTTTGTCATGGTCTCACAGAGCTGATGCAACTGGCATAACTGAGTGTTTACTTGTTGTGATGACAATGATGACTCGGTTCTCATTTCGAGAACTTGATGTTTACTTGGATGTGATCAATATTTACATGGCGAGCGTCGTCGATGAAGCAGAAGACACTTTCGCCTCCGGAACCCTGGTCTTATTCTCTTGTACTTTTACAAGGGTCTCCATGTTTTGCCCCTGGTCTAATCCATTATGAGTTCGGATTATGATTTTGTTAACGCTTTGATATTCTCTAATTTATTTTTGTAATTGATGGCACGTTTTCTGATAGGATTATTAACGTCAGTAACTGTGGTACATATAACTCATTTTTCCTCTAATAATGTAGTTGAAAGCAAATTCAATACAATCGTAATTATGCGACAGCTGTAGATTTAAATAAAACTTAATTTGTTGTTTTATGAAACAAAACAAAACAAATAATTTATTGATAATGTTAAATACTTAATGGTCTGTCAACTTGAAGGTTATAACTTTTTGTTCACCATAGCTGGAGTTTTACCAATAACTTACCATATTCAACAAGGCCAATGTTAACCACGATACTGGTAATGTTTATTACCGAGGAGTACATCAGACTCCCACAGGAGTACACCCGCGGGGGACATTTCACGTCCTGTGATTTCTCATCCCGAACGTCCAAACAATCAACGGTTCTGTCACACAGTCTGGCAGACGGAAGGATGACGTCAGGGTTGACGCACCTGTAGCTATATGCTGTTGGGACGTACTCGTTTTCTGGAAAAATAACCAGATGTCAAATTCTAGTCCCAAAAACATTGTGTATATTTTTTCATCATTTTGTTTAGAATTGCATATTTCCGACAAATGTTCGGCGTTTTGCCAAAATGCTGACTTTGAAACGAGGGTGGTGGGGACTGCTTTTCAATATTACACCATTAAAAAAAATGTATAAAGACGGAAAATATACTTCTCAAGTGCTTAAACAACTGTATTTGTGAACATTAACCACGAACATAAACAGTGGATTGTCTTATAATGGTAGGACTAAACATGAAAGAAAATGATACTTTATATCCACAGCTTTGCGTCATGAAATAAAAGCAACAGAACTGCGTGCGCTTAAACATGTGAAGAGCGTGCATTTCAATCATTAACGTGTGACATTAGACCAGTGTATACACATCAAAGCATACTGAGATAGATTTTCTCTTGTGACACTTTAGGGTGGAAAACCATGACGTTTAATCCGGGACAGTAATTGTTGTTAAGTGACTGTTTATGTACAGGAAAACCGTTCTTTCTGACCGGTGAATAAACCTGCCGTCAATGCAATCACATTTAAGTCTGTTGTGTTGTAAATCAACCTTCTGCCTAGGTTACCGAGGAACATGATATACATCTTAGCAGTACAACTACCTTAAAGTAATATCATCTTTATTACGTCATTATATAGCAGTAAACCAATCTTTAAACAATGCTACTTTTGATAAGGTATAATGAAGCAATAATTACTTTTATACAATCTGTACTTCCTGAATTTCTGAAGTTCACAACTAGCTTATATCTCCTTGTTAAGAACGAAGGATTAAACTTTCAAGTGATTAAGAGTATTGTTTTCCACCGAATAATTCAATATATCTATACAAATCTAGAGACGGGGCGAGTCTACTACTTTAACATGAAATATTCTTTCTTAATCCTTATTGAAACAGTTAACCTACATTTCGATAATATTTCCTTTAGTCTGTCCTATTGTGTCAATATATGTGTACCTTTACATAAAATGTCCGTTTCGTCACTGCCATCCGCACATTCTATCTCGCCATCACAAACGTCATACGGCGGGATGCATTCTTTGCTATCACATTTCCAGTAACTGTCTGGACACGATTCAGGATAGACTGTAACAATGACAATTCTTTTATCAGTATGATATTGCATAGTTATGAAGTAGTTTAATCTGTTACAATGACCGACGTTTATATTGTATCATTCATTTATTGAATTGGTTTTACCCCGTTTCTTCTTCTTCTCTATCTTCTTCTTCCGCCATTTGTTGTCCGTGAATGATCTCGGGAACTATCAGACGGATTTCAATGTAACTTGACATTTGTATTCGTGAGAGACTTCCGGTGACGAAATTAAAACATGGCTGCCATTTTCTGGGACGCTTCTGATTGGTCGAAAAATCAATATTTTCCGATTTCCATGAAAATTTGTATATATGTGTTGTCTGATATCAGGAAAACAATGGTGAAGTCCATTTTTAGATTAAACAAAATGACCGCCAACAGGAGGCTTCTGATTGGTCAAAATCTACATATTATCCAATTTCGCTCAAATGAAATGAAAGTCGGATGTGACACTAAGAACATCATCAAAACTTTGCTTTTGTGATACAACAAAATGACCGCCATTTCGTGGCTTCTGATCAGTCAAAATTTACAAATTGTCCGATTTTGTTCAAATTTGGTATATAAGTGTATTAAGACGCTACTAACATCATCATAACTTCGATTCCGCGGTTGAACAAAATGGCCGTCATTTTCTGGCCTCTGATTTTTCGAAATTTAAATATCATCCGATTTTCATGAACGGTTTGTACATGTATTTCAGCACTGCCGACCGAACTGCGGGGGTTTGGGAGACGTCTGTAAAGGTCCCCATTGTTTACTATTATTTTCGTTTTTTTACGTCCGAGACATATTTATTTAGCACATGTGAAAGAGGATGATACGTACAACAATTCAGCTCGTCTGATCCATCTTCGCAATCCTTGTAAAAGTCACACACATTGGAAGCAGAGATACAGCCTCCGCAATTACATTTGAAACTTCTGCCGGAGCATTCGGGTCCTGTAAAAGTCAGAAAGATTGCACGCTGAGATACAGACTCTACAATTACATAGAAAACCTGTCCTGGAGAACCCCGACCCTGTAAAAATCACAAACATTGCAGGGTGAGATACAGACTCCACAATTACATAGAAAACCTGTCCTAGAGAACCCCGACCCTGTAAAAATTACAAACATTGCAGGGTGAGATACAGACTCCACAATTACATAGAAAACCTCTCCTGGAGAACCCCGACCCTGTACAAATCACAAACATTGCAGGGTGAGATACAAACTCCACAATTACATAGAAAACCTGTCCTGGAGAACCCCGACCCTGTACAAATCACAAACATTGCAGGGTGAGATACAAACTCCACAATTACATAGAAAACCTGTCCTGGAGAACCCCGACCCTGTACAAATCACAAACATTGCAGGGTGAGATACAAACTCCACAATTACATAGAAAACCTCTCCTGGAGAACCCCGACCCTGTACAAATCACAAACATTGCAGGGTGAGATACAAACTCCACAATTACATAGAAAACCTGTCCTGGAGAACCCCGACCCTGTACAAATCACAAACATTGCAGGGTGAGATACAAACTCCACAATTACATAGAAAACCTGTCCTGGAGAACCCCGACCCTGTACAAATCACAAACATTGCAGGGTGAGATACAAACTCCACAATTACATAGAAAACCTCTCCTGGAGAACCCCGACCCTGTAAAAATCACAAACATTGCAGGGTGAGATACAGACTCCACAATTACATAGAAAACCTGTCCTAGAGAACCCCGACCCTGTAAAAATTACAAACATTGCAGGGTGAGATACAAACTCCACAATTACATAGAAAACCTGTCCTAGAGAACCCCGACCCTGTAAAAATCACAAACATTGCAGGGTGAGATACAGACTCCACAATTACATAGAAAACCTGTCCTAGAGAACCCCGACCCTGTAAAAATTACAAACATTGCAGGGTGAGATACAAACTCCACAATTACATAGAAAACCTCTCCTGGAGAACCCCGACCCTGTAAAAATCACAAACATTGCAGGGTGAGATACAGACTCCACAATTACATAGAAAATCTGTCCTGGAGAACCCCGACACTGTAAAAATTACAAACATTGCAGGGTGAGATACAAACTCCACAATTTCATAGAAAACCTCTCCTTGAGAACCCCGACCCTGTACAAATCACAAACATTGCAGGGTGAGATACAGACTCCACAATTGCATAGAAAACCTGTCCTGGAGAACCCCGACCCTGTACAAATCACAAACATTGCAGGGTGAGATACAGACTCCACAATTACATAGAAAACCTGTCCTGGAGAACCCCGACACTGTAAAAATCACAAACATTGCAGGGTGAGATACAGACTCCACAATTACATAGAAAACCTCTCCTGGAGAACTAGGACCCTGTAAAAATCACAAACATTGCAGGGTGAGATACAGACTCCACAATTACATAGAAAATCTGTCCTGGAGAACCCCGACCCTGTAAAAATTACAAACATTGCAGGGTGAGATACAGACTCCACAATTACATAGAAAACCTCTCCTGGAGAACCCCGACCCTGTACAAATCACAAACATTGCAGGGTGAGATACAAACTCCACAATTACATAGAAAACCTGTCCTGGAGAACCCCGACCCTGTACAAATCACAAACATTGCAGGGTGAGATACAAACTCCACAATTACATAGAAAACCTCTCCTGGAGAACCCCGACCCTGTAAAAATCACAAACATTGCAGGGTGAGATACAGACTCCACAATTACATAGAAAACCTGTCCTAGAGAACCCCGACCCTGTAAAAATTACAAACATTGCAGGGTGAGATACAGACTCCACAATTACATAGAAAACCTGTCCTAGAGAACCCCGACCCTGTACAAATCACAAACATTGCAGGGTGAGATACAAACTCCACAATTACATAGAAAACCTGTCCTAGAGAACCCCGACCCTGTAAAAATCACAAACATTGCAGGGTGAGATACAGACTCCACAATTACATAGAAAACCTGTCCTAGAGAACCCCGACCCTGTAAAAATTACAAACATTGCAGGGTGAGATACAAACTCCACAATTACATAGAAAACCTCTCCTGGAGAACCCCGACCCTGTAAAAATCACAAACATTGCAGGGTGAGATACAGACTCCACAATTACATAGAAAACCTGTCCTGGAGAACCCCGACACTGTAAAAATTACAAACATTGCAGGGTGAGATACAGACTCCACAATTACATAGAAAACCTCTCCTTGAGAACCCCGACCCTGTACAAATCACAAACATTGCAGGGTGAGATACAGACTCCACAATTACATAGAAAACCTGTCCTGGAGAACCCCGACCCTGTAAAAATCACAAACATTGCAGGGTGAGATACAGACTCCACAATTACATAGAAAACCTCTCCTGGAGAACTAGGACCCTGTAAAAATCACAAACATTGCAGGGTGAGATACAGACTCCTCAATTACATAGAAAACCTGTCCTGGAGAACCCCGACCCTGTAAAAATCACAAACATTGCAGGGTGAGATACAGACTCCACAATTACATAGAAAACCTCTCCTGGAGAACTAGGACCCTGTAAAAATCACAAACATTGCAGGGTGAGATACATACTCCAGAATTACATAGAAAACCTGTCCTGGAGAGAACACCGACCCTGTAAAAATCACAAACATTGCAGGGTGAGATACAAACTCCACAATTACATAGAAAACCTCTCCTGGAGAACCCCGACCCTGTAAAAATCACAAACATTGCAGGGTGAGATACAGACTCCACAATTACATAGAAAATCTGTCCTGGAGAACCCCGACACTGTAAAAATTACAAACATTGCAGGGTGAGATACAAACTCCACAATTTCATAGAAAACCTCTCCTTGAGAACCCCGACCCTGTACAAATCACAAACATTGCAGGGTGAGATACAGACTCCACAATTGCATAGAAAACCTGTCCTGGAGAACCCCGACCCTGTACAAATCACAAACATTGCAGGGTGAGATACAGACTCCACAATTACATAGAAAACCTGTCCTGGAGAACCCCGACCCTGTAAAAATCACAAACATTGCAGGGTGAGATACAGACTCCACAATTACATAGAAAATCTGTCCTGGAGAACCCCGACCCTGTAAAAATTACAAACATTGCAGGGTGAGATACAGACTCCACAATTACATAGAAAACCTCTCCTGGAGAACCCCGACCCTGTACAAATCACAAACATTGCAGGGTGAGATACAAACTCCACAATTACATAGAAAACCTGTCCTGGAGAACCCCGACCCTGTACAAATCACAAACATTGCAGGGTGAGATACAAACTCCACAATTACATAGAAAACCTCTCCTGGAGAACCCCGACCCTGTAAAAATCACAAACATTGCAGGGTGAGATACAGACTCCACAATTACATAGAAAACCTGTCCTAGAGAACCCCGACCCTGTAAAAATTACAAACATTGCAGGGTGAGATACAGACTCCACAATTACATAGAAAACCTGTCCTAGAGAACCCCGACCCTGTAAAAATTACAAACATTGCAGGGTGAGATACAAACTCCACAATTACATAGAAAACCTGTCCTAGAGAACCCCGACCCTGTAAAAATCACAAACATTGCAGGGTGAGATACAGACTCCACAATTACATAGAAAACCTGTCCTAGAGAACCCCGACCCTGTAAAAATTACAAACATTGCAGGGTGAGATACAAACTCCACAATTACATAGAAAACCTCTCCTGGAGAACCCCGACCCTGTAAAAATCACAAACATTGCAGGGTGAGATACAGACTCCACAATTACATAGAAAACCTGTCCTGGAGAACCCCGACACTGTAAAAATTACAAACATTGCAGGGTGAGATACAGACTCCACAATTACATAGAAAACCTCTCCTTGAGAACCCCGACCCTGTACAAATCACAAACATTGCAGGGTGAGATACAGACTCCACAATTACATAGAAAACCTGTCCTGGAGAACCCCGACCCTGTAAAAATCACAAACATTGCAGGGTGAGATACAGACTCCACAATTACATAGAAAACCTCTCCTTGAGAACTAGGACCCTGTAAAAATCACAAACATTGCAGGGTGAGATACAGACTCCTCAATTACATAGAAAACCTGTCCTGGAGAACCCCGACCCTGTAAAAATCACAAACATTGCAGGGTGAGATACAGACTCCACAATTACATAGAAAACCTCTCCTGGAGAACTAGGACCCTGTAAAAATCACAAACATTGCAGGGTGAGATACATACTCCAGAATTACATAGAAAACCTGTCCTGGAGAGAACACCGACCCTGTAAAAATCACAAACATTGCAGGGTGAGATATAGACACCACAATTACATAGAAAACCTGTCCTGGAGAACCCCGACCCTGTAAAAATCACAAACATTGCAGGGTGAGATACAGACTCCACAATTACATAGAAAACCTGTCCTGGAGAACCCCGACCCTGTAAAAATCACAAACATTGCAGGATGAGATACAAACTCCCCAATTACATAGAAAACCTCTCTTGGAGAACTCAAATTGTATTGAAAATTTCTCTTGGAGCATTCCGACCCGGTGAAAGTCACAAACAATGCACGCTTAGATACAAAATCTTCAATATATGACATTGAAACTTTCCACTCACCATTTCTATCCTGCATAAATGTTAGATTCTGGGATACTGCATCCACAATAACATTAAAAACGTCTACCATGGCATTAATTTGCAAATCCATAACTAATCAAAAGGAATATTTGAACTTACGAAATACAAGAATTCGAGACAACACAAGAATCACTTGAATAAGTTGTCCAATTAAGATCGTCGAGCACAATCTTGGAAGTGTATTTATCTATAAAATAGTAGGACATAATAAAGTATTATATAAAGGTCATAATCAGAGAACGCTACCAGGAAGTAACAATGTCCAGACCATACTTAGAGGTCTATACTAAGAAGTGGTCACTCATACCATACTGAGAGGTCTATACTAAGAAGTGGTCAGCCCCAGACCATACTAAGAGGTCTGTACTAAGAAGTGGTCACCCCCAGACCATACTAAGAGGTCTGTACTAAGAAGTGGTCAGCCCCAGACCATACTAAGAGGTCTGTTCTAAGAAATGGTCACCCCCAGACCATACTAAGAGGTCTGTACTAAGAAGTGGTCACTCATACCATACTGAGAGGTCTATACTAAGAAGTGGTCAGCCCCAGACCATACTAAGAGGTCTGTACTAAGAAGTGGTCAGCCCCAGGCCATAATAAGAGGTCTATACTAAGAAGTGGTCAGCCCTAGACCATACTAAGAGGTCTGTACTAAGAAGTGGTCAGCCCCAGACCATACTAAGAGGTCTATACTAAGAAGTGGTCAGTCCCAGACCATACTAAGAGGTCTATACTAAGAAGTGGTCAGCCCCAGACCATACTAAGAGGTCTATACTAAGAAGTGGTCACCCCAGACCATACTAAGAGGTCTGTACTAAGAAATAATCACCCCCAGACCATACTAAGAGGTCTATACTAAGAAGTGGTCACCCCCAGACCATACTAAGAGGTCTATACTAAGAAGTGGTCACCCCCAGACCATACTAAGAGGTCTATACTAAGAAGTGGTCACCCCCAGACCATACTAAGAGGTCTATACTAAGAAGTGGTCACCCCAAGACCATACTAAGAGGTTTATACTAAGAAGTGGTCACCCCCAGACCATACTAAGAGGTCTATACTAAGAAGTGGTCACCCCCAGACCATACTAAGAGGTCTATACTAAGAAGTGGTCACCCCCAGACCATACTAAGAGGTCTGTACTAAGAAGTGGTCACCCCTAGACCATACTAAGAGGTCTATTCTAAGAAGTGGTCACCCCCAGACCATACTAAGAGGTCTATACTAAGAAGTGGTCACCCCAGACCATACTAAGAGTCTATACTAAGGAAAGGTCACCCGAGACCATACTAAGAAGTCTATACACAGAAGTGGTCATCCCAGACCATACTAAGAGGTATATTCTAAGAAGTGGTCACTCCAAGACCATAGTCAGAGGACTATACTAAGAAGTGGTCATCCCAGACCATAATCAGAGGACTATACTAAGAAGTGGTCATCCCAGACCATAATCAGAGGACTATACTAAGAAGTGGTCACTCCATACCAAAATAAGAGGACGCTACCAGGAAGTTACAACGCCCATACCATACTCAGAGGATTATACATTGTACGAAGAAATTGTCACTCCAGACCATACTGAGCGACGTTACTAGAAAGTGGTGCCTCCAGGCCATACCCAGATGACTTTACTAGGAAGTCGACACAAAGAAAGTAGACAACGATATAAATCAACGGAGCTTGCACCAGGAAGTAAAGTATAGAACCGGAAGGCGACATTTGGAGTTTGCTACCTCAGGAACATAACTGCATACGACACAATGAAGTGGTTTCCTCACGCACCTTGCCACAGAGGAAGAACCTCAGGATAGAGACAATCCCAGATTTCACGTTAAAACAAGAAAGAAGACAACATAAACGGAATCTAAAGGCGACACATGTGTCCTCAGAACGACCTTCGGAACTGGTTTCCAAAAGTAGATTACCAGAGGGAACATAAGAAATGGACAACACAAAATCTTATCTGAAGGCGAGGTCAGGAAGAGTAAATATCCAGATTAAATCGTAGACAACCTATGGTAGAGTTTAGATTGAAATACTGTTATTAAAGGTGATATCAAGAAATGATTCCCCTAAAAAGCGATGGTAACTTCTAGAACATTATTAGAAACAAAAATGTTTTTTTTTTTAAACTTAACACTACAAGCGTTACAATGCTGTGCAGTGATGTCGATTGATACTTAACGTATTGGATGGATACGAAAGGGTAAAATAATAAGCTTACCACAGTTGTCCTCGTCCGATTGGTCATCACAGTCACGGATCGTATCACACACAAACTCGGTAGAGATGTATTCCCCGGACTCTCTACATCGGAACAATTCCTTGTCTCCGTTATAAGTAGTATTGGCTGGGATAATGTTCACCGCTGTCAAATATTCATTATCAGTATGATTAATTAAGAAATGACTACGCCTGTTAATTAAGACGTAGCTTAGCCCACATGTAGAGCGGGACGTGGCCTGGTGTCTTCAAGAACGTGGAATTTATTGGAAACACGACAGAACTGCATTTTCACGGGTATATACACCATACATTACAACACTCTGACCAGTAAGGTTATACGGGTATTTACACCATACATTACAACACTCTGACCGGTAAGGTTATACCGGTATATACACCATACATTACAACACTCGGACCTGTAAGGTTATACGGGTATATACACCATACATTACAACACTCGGACCTGTAAGATTACACGGGTATATACGCCATACATAACAACACTGACCTGTACGATGTTACAGGTATATACACAAACATAATAACACTCTGACCTGTAGGATGTATTGGTATACACACCAACCTAAGAAAACTGACCTGTAAGATTTTGAGGTATTGGCCACTCGCATACAACTTCCCCGGAGTACGTCCACTGCCAAACTCGCGGTGTGTCCATGTGAAATTTGATTCCGAGGCTCATCGGAATATCCTCTTCCAAACATCTTCTACATGAGGACACTGATCGGCCAGAACCGAACCTAAATCACAATACAAACGACAGTTATGATTTCTGATTTTTGTTTTGGGTTCTGCTTTCTTTTCTGTCGCTGTGAAAATCTATAAATTTTTTTGTTTTTGTTCATTATTTGTTTTACTTAATCTAAGTTATAAACTCACATAGCAGCATGATAATGAATTATGATAGGAAAATTAGACATCATACGTTTGAGTGCTTTAACCTAGGGCGGGAAGTCGGGTAGGTAGGAATGTAAGTATACTGCCTTTTCTTCGTTCGTACACATTCAATCACTATGTTCGATAATGGGATGTGGATTTTGAAAAACCAAAAGATCTTCTGATCAGTCTTGAGCACCCCCTTCTCAAGAATGTTTCGTCCATCAAAACATTTGATTTTTCCACCCTGTACACTACCATACCACATGCCAAACTGAAAGAACGTCTGCGGTCTCTCATTATGAGAGCTTTCTTTTCCAAGAAAGGTGAACGACGATACAAATACATGGTTGTGAGCTATCTTGGAGCATACTTTGTGAAAAACACAACAAAAGCTAGGTTGAAATATACTGAGGAAGATATAGTACGAATGATTGAATTCCTGCTTGACAATATCTTTGTTGAGTTCGGAGGAAAGATTGTCCAACACACTATTGGCATTCCAATGGGAACTAACTTGCACCACTTTTGGCTGGCTTGTTTTTGTTTGATTGTTTTTGTTATCTTTTTGTCATTTTTTATCTGTTACAATGGAAACAGGATACTGATAATAAAGTAATTTACTGACATCAAAGGCCTTCCTAGAATAAATTATATCAAGGTGCACCTGCACAACCTCAGTATAATGGGTCCGTTATGTACACTGTACATGTAACCTGATGATATATTATATCACGGTCTGCGTTTACTTTGGCTGGCTTCAAAGTAAGTAAGACGTCATGTGCTTCCTCTCTATATCCAATTAAATAAATAATCACCTACACTTAATGGAAAAAATGTGTTTATTTTGTAAATATATATGTTTATGTGTATAATTCAAGCTATATATACTAATCAATGCTATATTTTGTTTACAAATAGAGTAGATCTACATGTTGATAAAAGGGGATACATTTAGCAACGTATAGCCCGCATTTTTTAATAATTTGGTAAAAACATTCATAGATAGTCCGCAACGGCAGATAGCCCACACTAGGCATCCTCTGATGTAAAAAACATATTAGAGCCCGCGGGCAATACGCAGGAAATTACGCAAAATATAAGACGTCAATGTGATTTTGCCTATAAGAGTTGAATAAAATCATTTGTTAAGATGTGATTACCTAAACAATCAATGGTCACATTTATGATAAGTCTAACAGCATCATTTAAACGTTTACACACAATATTGGTTTCTGGTTAAAATGAATAGATAACAAACAACATTTTATTTATACGGTGTTCGACCTTCAAATAAAAAAGGTTTTGTAGTTTATATACTAGTAAATCGATCGTTGTGTCATAGATGTAATCAAGTACAAGTAATCTGTTTATGATCGGTACAACCTTACATTCGATGTAGATCAGCATTACTCTGAGGTTAAAACGTATGTTTATCCACATGGGATCGTATATATATGTATATCTATACAATGTTTATAAAATGCAATCCTTTGAAGACTTGCTTATCTTTAATATCGTGATTGACTAAAGGCGGAAAAAGATTAAGGATGATCGTTGGCCTGAAGATGGAGGCAAGGCATGGGAACGTTGTCAAGCAAACTGTGTTTGCCTTGTTAATTACTCTAGTCTGCAAAAAATCTCACACATAACATTGATGATAAATCTGTTAAGTGTTTAAAATAAGCTTTCGTGAGAATAAATAAGAGAATACCGAAGCGTTAACAAAATCATAATCGATTAAACCAGGGGCAAAATATGAATAAAGGAAATATCAACATGGAGACCCTGGTAAAAGTACAAGAGAATAAGACCAGGTGTTCCCGAAGAGTAAGCGTCTTCTGCTTCATCGACCACACTCGCCATGTAAATCTTGTCACACCCAAGTAACCATCAATTTCTCAAAATGAGAACAGAGTATCATTGTCAATCACAACAAGTAAACACACTAATGAGCATACTCAAAAACGTCCATCTTCATATCACTTAACGATACAGAATATTTCTCAAAGACAAAGATGGCGACCATAAAACTTGCCCATAGCTCTGATCAACCTGCATCTCTCGAATCCTTGTGTTGTTTGTTTGTTTTCAAGCATTCGACATCGATCACGAAAATCACGATATTAAGAGCAAGAATATCGAATCAACTGCGACATGTAAACACCATAGATTGGAGAAGCAGGGATGTTACTATAAAGAAATGGAAAGTGCACGATAGGAAAATTGAAATCATCAGGTTTATCGTGTAGCTTTTTAGTAAGCTGTCCGTGTTGGTTGTAGTTCAAGTAGAGATCGAGGTAAGTAGCTGATGAGAAAGAGTATGTTGTGTCCTTTATTTCAAGTTCAGAAGGGTATATACGATATAAATGGTCAGCAAACTTCTTGTTGTTTGAATATATCGTCGATATATCTGAAAGTGAAATAAAAAAGAGTTGGCAAGGGTTTTGTTACCTGTCCTGATAAGCTCTTCCAAAAATTCAGCCTCGAATGAAAACAAAAACAAGTCAGCTAAGAGTAGGGTACAGTTTGTTCCCAATATAGTTTGTTACGGTATATTGTTTTTGTAGCTCAAGTCTAATGACGAATTTATAGTGTTATTGCACTGAAGTCCTATGCCAAAGGCTTCAATGCCCAGCAGGTAGGGCGTACAAATTGTACCAGTTGCCCAATTGCATGATTCGTAAAAGGTGACTTAATTTAGGGTCTTATACTTTTCTACTTTTTAAGGTAACGTAACACATACATATGCTGCACCTTTTAAATTCATTAATATATACAGTATGCCGTAAAAGTTAATTAAACTGCATCATACATCTATTTCGTCCACCTAGGACTCTTCAGTGATGCTAGGGCCTAAAGGTGGGAATTGAAAGTTTCTAAATGTAGAAGCAGGAGGTTCAGGTACGTAAAACTCCTTTAATTTATAAATTTATTATTAAATAAGTACTGTATAATTTCAAATCGTGTATTACGAAAATGTATATATTATGTACCGTGCCATTACTCATATGATATAACATTGACTATGGAGGCTCCAGCAAACCTTTGGGACTAAAAAATCCACCAGCAGTCTGCCAACCCCTATCATAAAAGTTGACTTACACACACATGCAACTGCAACTTTAAACTTAAGAAATAGATACAACTTTCTTTTTACAAACATCTCCCTCGACACCGCCACACGTTTGGCCTTCGCCCTTTTGAAAAACACCTTTGGATTCTGTCCTCAGGCCGAGATGAACCGGAGTCTCAAAAAACTGATTGTAACTATTCCATGCCAGACGCTGTGTAGAACGACTGGTTCACTCGTGGTCAGTAAAATGTGACTGGTTGTAACCGATCAACTAAAGGCTAAAAGCGAGGCGTTGTCAATTGAGCTATTTGGAAGTCGAAAAATGCTATAGAGGAAAAAAGATAAAATCCAAAATTCAGTTGCCTCTTTCAAATCTTCTAACGGCCTACCTGTCAATCCGTAAAGTGAATCTGCATACCGCGATATATCCTTAAATGATAAGAATGTGAACGTTTTTGAAAATGCATACTAATACGCCTGCTTGTTGTGATTGAGAATGATCACTCAGTTTTCCCTTTGAGGATTTGACATGTACTTGTATGTTTTCAAGATTTACATTGTACGAGTATGTGTTGTCGATGAAGCAGCACACGCTTACTCTTCCAGAACACATAGTCTTTTTTCTCCCGAACTGTTTCAATGATTTCCGTGTTAATATTTCTTTTGCTCATATTTTCCATTAGTTAAATCGATTTCGAGTTCGGAGCAAGATTTCGATGACCCTTCGGTATTTCATTCATTGAAATTAAGTAAACAGTATATACAATGAGAAGTGGTTTAATATTACCATTCGACGAACGTTAAGGAGGAGCCATCAATCCACTTAAAATCCTTCCATAACATCGTATTTGCTTTCAGTGTCAATCCTGTAAAAGAAGACATTTTCTGAGTCAATATTTACTATAATTAGTATCTGATGGCCAATTTGTCAAAAGCTCGGGTAGCCTATATCGCCTAAACAGATGTTCAAAATGTGATTTTTGTGCCCTCCGCTATGAAATGGCAAATAGTTTTGTCTTTGGCCGTCAACGTAATTTTGCCAATCTCTCATCCCCTCATAATTTCGTTTCCACTCATTTACTCTGAAGGATATTGAATAGTAATGTGTTTGTTAAGTTAAAAACAAGACAAAGGTTACGTTCTCATTTGAAGACAAACTTTTTTTTTATTTAAGTGAATATGAAGACCAAATTGGAGAGATTTTAGAATTTCACAGAAGATAGTGTTATCAAAACTACAGAACCACTAGTCCTGTACGCCATTTGTACGGTCAGTTAAGGTTACATCTAACTAGAAGGTTCATCAGCAACAATTTAGCTTCCATGACCTATTTCATCAACTGTAATGATAGCCAAATACTTTTGGTTGGCTTCATATATCAACATTCCTACACACAATCATTAATAGTACTTGTATTCTCTAGTAACAATAGTTTGTCGATTTGTGTGGACAACTCGTACTGGTTTTACACGTCTGTGTACATACGCTCCACTAGTCAAGTGTCTGACGAAAGTGAGAGTACAACGAAACAGTGAATAGTTGTATAACACGAATCTTTTCATACTTCATGCTTTGAATAAAAAAATAAATGATTATGCTCATTTAGGTTATTAATGAGCTTTAAATGTCTGTCTTGGTCGTCAACCAATAGTTAGCAAAAGTATGAAAAGTTACCAGGTTTTCTATTAAAATCAATTGTACTGAAAAACTACAAATTGCTCTTGTGAGAGGGAGCATTCGTATCGCACTGACAGATTATTCAAACTATTATATTTTCATTCAGAATTTATCATTTATAATCAATCTACAATATAATTATAATTTGAATTTTAGCATTGTTAAGTACAATCGTTGAAACATCAAGTCACGTTAAGTATTGATAAGGGAAGCACGTCTTGGACTTCCACATAGCGATACACTTAGTATGTAGTAGGTGTGACCAGAATATCGCTGTCAGTCCTTTTTAATACATGAAAACAACTCACACCGAGACTGTATGAATACAGATAACACAATTTACACTTGACGAAGGTAAGACTAAACAGACAATATTGACAAGTATCCGGCTGTCTTATTGATTCAGAACACTGAGCCGATATATCATTACAACCCTCACAGACACGCGCCATAACACTCGCGTAAATAGCCCCGGAGAAGATAGATAACGAAACTCACCCAGCTTCAGCTCATCGGTTGCGGCCTTGTCCAGGTGAAATGCTAAATCGAATATCCATTTATCCTTACGACTTGAGTGGATGACGGCCAAAGACCCATCGTTATTTATACAATCGTCTTCGCTGAGAAACTCGATGCACCCAAACCTGTTGGTAAAT